>OX638382.1:32384560-33771013 GCA_951813785.1 Criorhina ranunculi | reverse complement strand
GCAAAGAAATTTAAAGGAAAGACGAGAAAAAAAAATCACGCTTTCCGAGCAGGGCCGGGGTCGTCTGGAAAAAAATCATTTTTTTTGGGTCTACTTCGTGCCACATTCGATGCTGCTGGGGCCCTCATACTCCGTATCTGAGGACGGGAGTGGCTTTTCCTCGTGTTTGAAGCTCCATTCTACCCATCTAGCAAAGAAATTTAAAGGAAAGACGAGAAAAAAAAATCACGCTTTCCGAGCAGGGCCGGGGTCGTCTGGAAAAAAATCATTTTTTTTGGGTCTACTTCGTGCCACATTCGATGCTGCTGGGGCCCTCATACTCCGTATCTGAGGACGCTTTTCCTCGTGTTTGAAGCTCCATTCTACCCATCTAGCAAAGAAATTTAAAGGAAAGACGAGAAAAAAAATTCACGCTTTCCGAGCAGGGCCGGGGTCGTCTGGAAAAAAATAATTTTTTTTGGGTCTACTTTGTGCCACATTCGATGCTGCTGGGGCCCTCATACTCCGTATCTGAGGACGGGAGTGGCTTTTCCTCGTGTTTGAAGCTCCATTCTACCCATCTAGCAAAGAAATTTAAAGGAAAGACGAGAAAAAAAAAATCACGCTTTCCGAGCAGGCCGGGGTCGTCTGGAGAAAAATCATTTTTTTTGGGTCTACTTCGTGCCACATTCGATGCTGCTGGGGCCCTCATACTCCGTATCTGAGGACGGGAGTGGCTTTTCCTCGTGTTTGAAGCTCCATTCTACCCATCTAGCAAAGAAATTTAAAGGAAAGACGAGAAAAAAAATTCACGCTTTCCGAGCAGGGCCGGGGTCGTCTGGAAAAAAATCATTTTTTTTGGTTCTACTTCGTGCCACATTCGATGCTGCTGGGGGCCTCATACTCCGTATCTGAGGACGGGAGTGGCTTTTCCTCGTGTTTGAAGCTCCATTCTACCCATCTAGCAACGTTATTTAAGGAAAGACGACAGAAAAAAAAATCACGCTTTCCGAGCAGGGCCGGGGTCGTCTGGAAAAAATCTCTTTTTTTTTGGGTCTACTTCGTGCTACATTCGATGCTGCTGGGGCCCTCATACTCCGTATCTGAGGACGGGAGTGGCTTTTCCTCGTGTTTGAAGCTCCATTCTACCCATCTAGCAAAGAAAATTTAAAAGAAAGACGAAGAAAAAAAATTCACGCTTTCCGAGCAGGGCCGGGGTCGTCTGGAAAAAAATCATTTTTTTTGGGTCTACTTCGTGCCACATTCGATGCTGCTGGGGCCCTCATACTCCGTATCTGAGGACGGGAGTGGCTTTTCCTCGTGTTTGAAGCTCCATTCTACCCATCTAGCAAAGAAATTTAAAGGAAAGACGACAAAAAAAAAATCACGCTTTCCGAGCCGGGCCGGGGTCGTCTGGAAAAAATCATTTTTTTTTTGGGTCTACTTCGTGCCACATTCGATGCTGCTGGGGCCCTCATACTCCGTATCTGACCACGGGAGTGGCTTTTCCTCGTGTTTGAAGCTCCATTCTACCCATCTAGCAAAGAAATTTAAAGGAAAGACGACAAAAAAAAATTCACGCTTTCCGAGCAGGGCCGGGATCGTCTAGAAAAAAATAATTTTTTTTTTGGGTCTACTTCGTGCCACATTCAATGCTGCTGGGGCCCTCATACTTCCGTATCTGAGGACGGGAGTGGCTTTTCCTCGTGTTTGAAGCTCCATTCTACCCATCTAGCAAAGAAATTTAAAGGAAAGACGAGAAAAAAAATTCACGCTTTCCGAGCAGGGGCCGGGGTCGTCTGGAAAAAAATCATTTTTTTGGGTCTACTTCGTGCCACATTCGATGCTGCTGGGGCCCTCATACTCCGTATCTGAGGACGGGAGTTCCTTTTCCTCGTGTTTGAAGCTCCATTCTACCCATCTAGCAAAGAAATTTAAAGGAAAGACGAGAAAAAAAAAATCACGCTTTCCGAGCAGGGCCGGGGTCGTCTGGAAAAAAATCATTTTTTTTGGTTCTACTTCGTGCCACATTCGATGCTGCTGGGGCCCTCATACTCCGTATCTGAGGACGGGAGTGGCTTTTCCTCGTGTTTGAAGTGGCTTTTCCTCGTGTTTGAAGCTCCATTCTACCCATCTAGCAACGTAATTTAAAGGAAAGACGACAGAAAAAAAAATCACGCTCTCCGAGCAGGGCCGGGGTCGTCTGGAAAAAAATCTCTTTTTTTGGGTCAACTTCGTGCTACATTCGATGCTGCTGGGGCCCTCATACTCCGTATCTGAGGACGGGAGTGGCTTTTCCTCGTGTTTGAAGCTCCATTCTACCCATCTAGCAAAGAAATTTAAAAGAAAGACGAGAAAAAAAATTCACGCTTTCCGAGCAGGGCCGGGGTCGTCTGGAAAAAAATCATTTTTTTTGGGTCTACTTCGTGCCACATTCGATGCTGCTGGGGCCCTCATACTCCGTATCTGAGGACGGGAGTGGCTTTTCCTCGTGTTTGAAGCTCCATTCTACCCATCTAGCAAAGAAATTTAAAGGAAAGACGAGAAAAAAAAATCACGCTAGCCGAGCAGGGCCGGGATCGTCTGGAAAAGAAGCATTTTTTTTGGGTCTACTTCGTGCCACATTCGATGCTGCTGGGGCCCTCATACTCCGTATCTGAGGACGGGAGCGGCTTTTCCTCGTGTTTGAAGCTCCATTCTACCCATCTAGCAAAGAAATTTAAAGGAAAGACGAGAAAAAAGTTCACACTTCCCGAGCAGGGCCTGGGTGGGAGGGAAAAATATCATTCTTTTTTGGGTCAACTTCGTGCCACATTCGATGCTGCTGGGGCCCTCATGCTCCGTATCTGAGGACGGGAATGGCTTTTCCTCGTGTTTGAAGCTCCATTCTACCCATCTAGCAAAGAAATTTAGAGGAAAGACGAGAAAAAAAATTCACGCTTTCCGAGCAGGGCCGGGGTCGTCTGGAAAAAAATCTTTTTTTGGGTCTACTTCGTGCCACATTCGATGCTGCTGGGGCCCTTATGCTCCGTATCTGAGGACGGGAGTGGCTTTTCCTCGTGTTTGAAGCTCCATTCTACCCATCTAGCAAAGAAATTTAAAGGAAAGACGAAAAAAAAAATCACGCTAGCCGAGCAGGGCCAGGGTCGTCTGGAAAAAAATCATTTTTTTTTTTGGGTCTACTTCGTGCCACACTCGATGCTGCTGGGGCTCTCATACTCCGTATCTGAGGACGGGAGTGGCTTTTCCTCGTGTTTGAAGCTCCATTCTACCCATCTAGCAAAGAACTTTAAAGGAAAGACGAAAAAAAAAAATCACGCTTTCCGAGCAGGGCCGGGGTCGTCTGGAAAAAAATCATTTTTTTTTTTGGGTCTACTTCGTGGCACATTCGATGCTGCTGGGGCCCTCATGCTTCGTATCTGAGGACGGGAGTGGCTTTTCCTCGTGTTTGAAGCTGCATTCTACCCATCTAGCAAAGAAATTTAAAGGAAAGACGAGAAAAAAAAATCACGCTAGCCGAGCAGGGCCGGGGTCGTCTGGAAAAAAATCTTTTTTGGGTCTACTTCGTGCCACATTCGATGCTGCTGGGGCCCTCATACTCCGTATCTGAGGACGGGAGTGGCTTTTCCTCGTGTTTGAAGCTCCATTCTACCCATCTTGCAAGGAACTTTAAAGGAAAGACGAGAAAAAAAATGCACGCTTCCGAGCAGGGCCGGGGTGAGAAGGACAAAAATCTTTTTTTTGGGTCTACATTGGGCAGGCATCTAGCAAAGAAATTTAAAGGAAAGACGAGAAAAAAAATGCACGCTTTCCGAGCAGGGCCGGGGTCGTCTGGAAAAAAAAAAATTTTTTTTGGGTCTACTTCGTGCCACATTCGATGCTGCTGGGGCCCTCATACTCCGTATCTGACCACGGGAGTGGCTTTTCCTCGTGTTTGAAGCTCCATTCTACCCATCTAGCAAAGAAATTTAAAGGAAAGGCGAGAAAAAAAAATTCACGCTTTCCGAGCAGGGCCGGGATCGTCTGGAAAAAAATAATTTTTTTTTGGGTCTACTTCGTGCCACATTCGATGCTGCTGGGGCCCTCATACTCCGTATCTGAGGACGGGAGTGGCTTTTCCTCGTGTTTGAAGCTCCATTCTACCCATCTAGCAAAGATATTTAAAGGAAAGACGAGAAAAAAAAATCACGCTAGCCGAGCAGGGCCGGGATCGTCTGGAAAAGAAGCATCTTTTTTGGGTCAACTTTGTGCCACATTCGATGCTGCTGGGGCCCTCATACTCCGTATCTGAGGACGGGAGCGGCTTTTCCTCGTGTTTGAAGCTCCATTCTACCCATCTAGCAAGGAAATTTAAAGGAAAGACGAGAAAAAAGTTCACACTTCCCGAGCAGGGCCTGGGTGGGAGGGAAAAATATCATTCTTTTTTGGGTCAACTTCGTGCCACATTCGATGCTGCTGGGGCCCTCATGCTCCGTATCTGAGGACGGGAATGGCTTTTCCTCGTGTTTGAAGCTCCATTCTACCCATCTAGCAAAGAAATTTAGAGGAAAGACGAGAAAAAAAATTCACGCTTTCCGAGCAGGGCCGGGGTCGTCTGGAAAAAAATCTTTTTTTGGGTCTACTTCGTGCCACATTCGATGCTGCTGGGGCCCTTATGCTCCGTATCTGAGGACGGGAGTGGCTTTTCCTCGTGTTTGAAGCTCCATTCTACCCATCTAGCAAAGAAATTTAAAGGAAAGACGAAAAAAAAAATCACGCTAGCCGAGCAGGGCCAGGGTCGTCTGGAAAAAAATAATTTTTTTTTTTTGGGTCTACTTCGTGCCACACTCGATGCTGCTGGGGCTCTCATACTCCGTATCTGAGGACGGGAGTGGCTTTTCCTCGTGTTTGAAGCTCCATTCTACCCATCTAGCAAAGAACTTTAAAGGAAAGACGAAAAAAAAAAAATCACGCTTTCCGAGCAGGGCCGGGGTCGTCTGGAAAAAAATCATTTTTTTTTTTGGGTCTACTTCGTGCCACATTCGATGCTGCTGGGGCCCTCATGCTTCGTATCTGAGGACGGGAGTGGCTTTTCCTCGTGTTTGAAGCTGCATTCTACCCATCTAGCAAAGAAATTTAAAGGAAAGACGAGAAAAAAAAAATCACGCTAGCCGAGCAGGGCCGGGGTCGTCTGGAAAAAAATCTTTTTTTGGGTCTACTTCGTGCCACATTCGATGCTGCTGGGGCCCTCATACTCGGTATCTGAGGACGGGAGTGGCTTTTCCTCGTGTTTGAAGCTCCATTCTACCCATCTTGCAAGGAACTTTAAAGGAAAGACGAGAAAAAAAATGCACGCTTCCGAGCAGGGCCGGGGTGAGAAGGACAAAAATCTTTTTTTTGGGTCTACTTCGTGCCACATTCGATGCTGCTGGGGCACTCATGCTCCGTATCTGATAACGGGAGTGGCTTTTCCTCGTGTTTGAAGCTCCATTCTACCCATCTAGCAAAGAAATTTAAAGGAAAGACGAGAAAAAAGTTCACACTTCCCGAGCAGGGCCTGGCTGGGAGGGAAAAAAATCATTCTTTTTTGGGTCAACTTTGTGCCACATTCGGGGCCCTCATGCTCCGTATCTGAGGACGGGAGTGGCTTTTCCTCGTGTTTGAAGCTCCATTCTACCCATCTAGCAAAGAACTTTAGAGGAAAGACGAGAAAAAAAATTCACGCTTTCCGAGCAGGGCCGGGGTCGTCTGGAAAAAAAATCTTTTTTTGGGTCTACTTCGTGCCACATTCGATGCTGCTGGGGCACTCATGCTCCGTATCTGAGGACGGGAGTGCCTTTTCCTCGTGTTTGAAGCTCCATTCTACCCATCTAGCAAAGAAATTTAAAGGAAAGACGAGAAAAAAGTTCACACTTCCCGAGCAGGGCCTGGCTGGGAGGGAAAAAAATCATTCTTTTTTGGGTCAACTTCGTGCCACATTCGATGCTGCTGGGGCCCTCATGCTCCGTATCTGAGGACGGGAGTGGCTTTTCCTCGTGTTTGAAGCTCCATTCTACCCATCTAGCAAAGAAATTTAAAGGAAAGACGAAAAAAAAAATCACGCTAGCCGAGCAGGGCCAGGGTCGTCTGGAAAAAATCATTTTTTTTTTTTTGGGTCTACTTCGTGCCACACTCGATACTGCTGGGGCCCTCATACTCCGTATCTGAGGACGGGAGTGGCTTTTCCTCGTGTTTAAAGCTCCATTCTACCCATCTAGCAAAGAAATTTAAAGGAAAGACGAGAAAAAAGTTCACACTTCCCGAGCAGGGCCTGGCTGGGAGGGAAAAAAATCATTCTTTTTTGGGTCAACTTCGTGCCACATTCGATGCTGCTGGGGCCCTCATGCTCCGTATCTGAGGACGGGGAGTGGCTTTTCCTCGTGTTTGAAGCTCCATTCTACCCATCTAGCAAAGAAATTTAGAGGAAAGACGAGAAAAAAAATTCACGCTTTCCGAGCAGGGCCGGGGTCGTCTGGAAAAAAAGAATTTTTTTTGGGTCTACTTCGTGCCACATTCGATGCTGCTGGGGCCCTCATACTCCGTATCTGAGGACGGGAGTGGCTTTTCCTCGTGTTTGAAAGCTCCATTCTACCCATCTAGCAAAGAAATTTAAAGGAAAGAACGAGAAAAAAGTTCACACTTCCCGAGCAGGGCCTGGCTGGGAGGGAAAAAAATCATTCTTTTTTGGGTCAACTTCGTGCCACATTCGATGCTGCTGGGGCCCTCATGCTCCGTATCTGAGGACGGGAGTGGCTTTTCCTCGTGTTTGAAGCTCCATTCTACCCATCTAGCAAAGAAATTTAAAGGAAAGACGAGAAAAAAGTTCACACTTCCCGAGCAGGGCCTGGCTGGGAGGGAAAAAAATCATTCTTTTTTGGGTCAACTTCGTGCCACATTCGATGCTGCTGGGGCCCTCATGCTCCGTATCTGAGGACGGGACTGGCTTTTCCTCAAGTTTGAAGCTCCATTCTACCCATCTAGCAAAGAAATTTAAAGGAAAGACGAAAAAAAAAATCACGCTAGCCGAGCAGGGCCAGGGTCGTCTGGAAAAAAATCATTTTTTTTTTTGGGTCTACTTCGTGCCACACTCGATGCTGCTGGGGCCCTCATACTCCGTATCTGACCACGGGAGTGGCTTTTCCTCGTGTTTGAAGCTCCATTCTACCCATCTAGCAAAGAAATTTAAAGGAAAGACGAGAAAAAAAATCACGCTAGGCCGAGCAGGGCCGGGGTCGTCTGGAAAAAAATCTTTTTTTGGGTCTACTTCGTGGCACATTCGATGCTGCTGGGGCCCTCATGCCTCCGTATCTGAGGACGGGAGTGGCTTTTCCTCGTGTTTGAAGCTCCATTCTACCCATCTAGCAAAGAAATTTAAAGGAAAGACGAGAAAAAAGTTCACACTTCCCGAGCAGGGCCTGGCTGGGAGGGAAAAAAATCATTCTTTTTTGGGTCAACTTCGTGCCACATTCGATGCTGCTGGGGCCCTCATGCTCCGTATCTGAGGACGGGGACTGGCTTTTCCTCGTGTTTTGAAGCTCCATTCTACCCATCTAGCAAAGAAATTAAAGAAAGACGAAAAAAAAAATCACGCTAGCCGAGCAGGGCCAGGGTCGTCTGGAAAAAATAATTTTTTTTTTTTGGGTCTACTTCGTGCCACACTCGATGCTGCTGGGGCCCTCATACTCCGTATCTGAGGACGGGGGGTGGCTTTTCCTCGTGTTTAAAGCTCCATTCTACCCATCTAGCAAAGAAATTTAAAGGAAAGACGAGAAAAAAGTTCACACTTCCCGAGCAGGGCCTGGCTGGGAGGGAAAAAAATCATTCTTTTTTGGGTCAACTTAGTGCCACATTCGATGCTGCTGGGCCCCTCATGCTCCGTATCTGAGGACGGGAGTGGCTTTTCCTCGTGTTTGAAGCTCCATTCTACCCATCTAGCAAAGAAATTTAAAGGAAAGACGAGAAAAAAAATCACGCTAGCCGAGCAGGGCCGGGGTCGTCTGGAAAAAAATCTTTTTTTGGGTCTACTTCGTGCCACATTCGATGCTGCTGGGGCCCTCATACTCCGTATCTGAGGACGGGAGTGGCTTTTCCTCGTGTTTGAAGCTCCATTCTACCCATCTTGCAAAGAACTTTAAAGGAAAGACGAGAAAAAAAAATTCACGCTTCCGAGCAGGGCCGGGATGGGAAGGACAAAAATCTTTTTTTTGGGTCTACTTCGTGCCACATTCGATGCTGCT
Source organism: Criorhina ranunculi (assembly GCA_951813785.1). NCBI lineage: Eukaryota > Metazoa > Arthropoda > Insecta > Diptera > Syrphidae > Criorhina > Criorhina ranunculi. The sequence continues at coordinate 33,762,779 of OX638382.1, read as the reverse complement.
GGGGCACTCATGCTCCGTATCTGATAACGGGAGTGGCTTTTCCTCGTGTTTGAAGCTCCATTCTACCCATCTAGCAAAGAAATTTAAAGGAAAGACGAGAAAAAAGTTCACACTTCCCGAGCAGGGCCTGGGTGGGAGGGAAAAAAATCATTCTTTTTTGGGTCAACTTCGTGCCACATTCGATGCTGCTGGGGCCCTCATGCTTCGTATCTGAGGACGGGAGTGGCTTTTCCTCGTGTTTGAAGCTCCATTCTACCCATCTAGCAAAGAAATTTAAAGGAAAGACGAGAAAAAAAATCACGCTAGCCGAGCAGGGCCGGGGTCGTCTGGAAAAAAATCTTTTTTTTGGGTCTACTTCGTGGCACATTCGATGCTGCTGGGGCCCTCATGCTCCGTATCTGAGGACGGGAGTTGCTTTTCCTCGTGTTTGAAGCTCCATTCTACCCATCTAGCAAAGAAATTTAAAGGAAAGACGAGAAAAAAAATCACGCTAGCCGAGCAGGGCCGGGGTCGTCTGGAATAAAATCTTTTTTTGAGTCTACTTCGTGCCACACTCGATGCTGCTGGGGCCCTCATACTCCGTATCGGAGGACGGGAGTGGCTTTTCCTCGTGTTTGAAGCTCCATTCTACCATCTAGCAAAGAAATTTAAAGGAAAGACGAGAAAAGAAATTCACGTTTTCCGAGCAGGGCCGGGGTCGTCTGGAAAAAATCTTTTTTTTGGGTCTACTTCGTGGCACATTCGATGCTGCTGGGGCCCTCATGCTCCGTATCTGAGGACGGGAGTTGCTTTTCCTCGTGTTTGAAGCTCCATTCTACCCATCTAGCAAAGAAATTTAAAGGAAAGACGAGAAAAAAAATCACGCTAGCCGAGCAGGGCCGGGGTCGTCTGGAAAAAAATCTTTTTTTGAGTCTACTTCGTGCCACACTCGATGCTGCTGGGGCCCTCATACTCCGTATCTGACCACGGGAGTGGCTTTTCCTCGTGTTTGAAGCTCCATTCTACCCATCTAGCAAAGAACTTTAAAGGAAAGACGAAAAAAAAAAATCACGCTAGCCGAGCAGGGCCGGGGTCGTCTGGAAAAAAATCTTTTTTTGGGTCTACTTCGTGCCACATTCGATGCTGCTGGGGCCCTCATGCTCCGTATCTGAGGACGGGAGTGGTTTTTCCTCGTGTTTGAAGCTCCATTCTACCCATCTAGCAAAGAAATTTAAAGGAAAGACGAGAAAAAAGTTCACACTTCCCGAGCATTGCCTGGGTGGGAGGGAAAAAAATCATTCTTTTTTGGGTCAACTTCGTGCCACATTCGATGCTGCTGGGGCCCTCATGCTCCGTATCTGAGGACGGGAGTGGCTTTTCCTCGTGTTTGAAGCTGCATTCTACCCATCTAGCAAAGAAATTTAAAGGAAAGACGAGAAAAAAAAATCACGCTAGCCGAGCAGGGCCGGGGTCATCTGGAAAAAAATCTTTTTTTGGGTCTACTTCGTGCCACATTCGATGCTGCTGGGGCCCTCATACTCCGTATCTGAGGACGGGAGTGGCTTTTCCTCGTGTTTGAAGCTCCATTCTACCCATCTAGCAAAGAAATTTAGAGGAAAGACGAGAAAAAAAATTCACGCTTTCCGAGCAGGGCCGGGGTCGTCTGGAAAAAAATCATTTTTTGGGTCTACTTCGTGCCACATTCGATGCTGCTGGGGCACTCATGCTCCGTATCTGAGGACGGGAGTGGCTTTTCCTCGTGTTTGAAGCTCCATTCTACCCATCTAGCAAAGAAATTTAAAGGAAAGACGAAAAAAAAAATCACGCTAGCCGAGCAGGGCCAGGGTCGTCTGGAAAAAAATCATTTTTTTTTTTGGGTCTACTTCGTGCCACACTCGATGCTGCTGGGGCCCTCATACTCCGTATCTGAGGACGGGAGTGGCTTTTCCTCGTGTTTGAAGCTCCATTCTACCCATCTAGCAAAGAACTTTAAAGGAAAGACGACAAAAAAAAATCACGCTTGCCGAGCAGGGCCGGGGTCGTCTGGAAAAAAATCATTTTTTTTTTTGGGTCAACTTCGTGCCACATTCGATGCTGCTGGGGCCCTCATGCTCCGTATCTGAGGACGGGACTGGCTTTTCCTCGTGTTTGAAGCTCCATTCTACCCATCTTGCAAAGAACTTTAAAGGAAAGACGAGAAAAAAAATTCACGCTTCCGAGCAGGGCCGGGGTGGGAAGGACAAAAATCTTTTTTTTGGGTCTACTTCGTGCCACATTCGATGCTGCTGGGGCACTCATGCTCCGTATCTGATAACGGGAGTGGCTTTTCCTCGTGTTTGAAGCTCCATTCTACCCATCTAGCAAAGAAATTTAAAGGAAAAACGAGAAAAAAGTTCACACTTCCCGAGCAGGGCCTGGGTGGGAGGGAAAAAAATCATTCTTTTTTGGGTCAACTTCGTGCCACATTCGATGCTGCTGGGGCCCTCATGCTTCGTATCTGAGGACGGGAGTGGCTTTTCCTCGTGTTTGAAGCTCCATTCTACCCATCTAGCAAAGAAATTTAAAGGAGAGACGAGAAAAAAAAATCACGCTAGCCGAGCAGGGCCGGGGTCGTCTGGAAAAAAATCTTTTTTTTGCTTCTACTTCGTGCCACATTCGATGCTGCTGGGGCCCTCATGCTCCGTATCTGAGGACGGGAGTGGCTTTTCCTCGTGTTTGAAGCTCCATTCTACCCATCTAGCAAAGAAATTTAAAGGAGAGACGAAAAAAAAAGATCACGCTAGCCGAGCAGGGCCAGGGTCGTCTGGAAAAAATAATTTTTTTTTTTTGGGTCTACTTCGTGCCACACTCGATGCTGCTGGGGCCCTCATACTCCGTATCTGACCACGGGAGTGGCTTTTCCTCGTGTTTGAAGCTCCATTCTACCCATCTAGCAAAGAAATTTAAAGGAAAGACGAGAAAAAAAATCACGCTAGCCGAGCAGGGCCGGGGTCGTCTAAAAAAAAATCATTTTTTTGGGTCTACTTCGTGCCACATTCGATGCTGCTGGGGCCCTCATACTCCGTATCTGAGGACGGGAGTGGCTTTTCCTCGTGTTTGAAGCTCCATTCTACCCATCTAGCAAAGAAATTTAAAGGAAAGACGAAAAAAAAAAATCACGCTAGCCGAGCAGGGCCAGGGTCGTCTGGAAAAAATAATTTTTTTTTTTGGGTCTACTTCGTGCCACACTCGATGCTGCTGGGGCCCTCATACTCCGTATCTGAGGACGGGAGTGGCTTTTCCTCGTGTTTGAAGCTCCATTCTACCCATCTTGCAAAGAACTTTAAAGGAAAGACGAGAAAAAAAATTCACGCTTCCGAGCAGGGCCGGGATGGGAAGGACAAAAATCTTTTTTTTGGGTCTACTTCGTGCCACATTCGATGCTGCTGGGGCACTCATGCTCCGTATCTGATAACGGGAGTGGCTTTTCCTCGTGTTTGAAGCTCCATTCTACCCATCTAGCAAAGAAATTTAAAGGAAAGACGAGAAAAAAGTTCACACTTCCCGAGCAGGGCCTGGGTGGGAGGGAAAAAAATCATTCTTTTTTGGGTCAACTTCGTGCCACATTCGATGCTGCTGGGGCCCTCATGCTTCGTATCTGAGGACGGGAGTGGCTTTTCCTCGTGTTTGAAGCTCCATTCTACCCTCCATTCTTTCTAGCAAAGAAATTTAAAGGAAAGACGAGAAAAAAAAATCACGCTTTCCGAGCAGGGCCGGGGTCGTCTGGAAAAAAATCATTTTTTTTGGGTCTACTTCGTGGCACATTCGATGCTGCTGGGGCCCTCATGCTCCGTATCTGAGGACGGGAGTTGCTTTTCCTCGTGTTTGAAGCTCCATTCTACCCATCTAGCAAAGAAATTTAAAGGAAAGACGAGAAAAAAAATCACGCTAGCCGAGCAGGGCCGGGGTCGTCTGGAAAAAAATCTTTTTTTGAGTCTTCTTCGTGCCACACTCGATGCTGCTGGGGCAGCAAAGAAATTTAAAGGAAAGACGAGAAAAAAGTTCACACTTCCCGAGCAGGGCCTGGGTGGGAGGGAAAAAAATCATTCTTTTTCGGGTCAACTTCGTGCCACATTCGATGCTGCTGGGGCCCTCATGCTCCGTATCTGAGGACGGGAGTGGCTTTTCCTCGTGTTTGAAGCTGCATTCTACCCATCTAGCAAAGAAATTTAAAGGAAAGACGAGAAAAAAAAATCACGCTAGCCGAGCAGGGCCGGGGTCATCTGGAAAAAAATCTTTTTTTGGGTCTACTTCGTGCCACATTCGATGCTGCTGGGGCCCTCATACTCCGTATCTGAGGACGGGAGTGGCTTTTCCTCGTGTTTGAAGCTCCATTCTACCCATCTAGCAAAGAAATTTAGAGGAAAGACGAGAAAAAAAATTCACGCTTTCCGAGCAGGGCCGGGGTCGTCTGGAAAAAAATCTTTTTTTGGGTCTACTTCGTGCCACATTCGATGCTGCTGGGGCACTCATGCTCCGTATCTGAGGACGGGAGTGGCTTTTCCTCGTGTTTGAAGCTCCATTCTACCCATCTAGCAAAGAAATTTAAAGGAAAGACGAAAAAAAAAATCACGCTAGCCGAGCAGGGCCAGGGTCGTCTGGAAAAAAATCATTTTTTTTTTTGGGTCTACTTCGTGCCACACTCGATGCTGCTGGGGCCCTCATACTCCGTATCTGAGGACGGGAGTGGCTTTTCCTCGTGTTTGAAGCTCCATTCTACCCATCTAGCAAAGAACTTTAAAGGAAAGACGACAAAAAAAAATCACGCTTGCCGAGCAGGGCCGGGGTCGTCTGGAAAAAAATCATTTTTTTTTTTGGGTCAACTTCGTGCCACATTCGATGCTGCTGGGGCCCTCATGCTCCGTATCTGAGGACGGGACTGGCTTTTCCTCGTGTTTGAAGCTCCATTCTACCCATCTTGCAAAGAACTTTAAAGGAAAGACGAGAAAAAAAATTCACGCTTCCGAGCAGGGCCGGGGTGGGAAGGACAAAAATCTTTTTTTTGGGTCTACTTCGTGCCACATTCGATGCTGCTGGGTTCACTCATGCTCCGTATCTGATAACGGGAGTGGCTTTTCCTCGTGTTTGAAGCTCCATTCTACCCATCTAGCAAAGAAATTTAAAGGAAAAACGAGAAAAAAGTTCACACTTCCCGAGCAGGGCCTGGGTGGGAGGGAAAAAAATCATTCTTTTTTGGGTCAACTTCGTGCCACATTCGATGCTGCTGGGGCCCTCATGCTTCGTATCTGAGGACGGGAGTGGCTTTTCCTCGTGTTTGAAGCTCCATTCTACCCATCTAGCAAAGAAATTTAAAGGAGAGACGAGAAAAAAAAATCACGCTAGCCGAGCAGGGCCGGGGTCGTCTGGAAAAAAATCTTTTTTTTGCTTCTACTTCGTGCCACATTCGATGCTGCTGGGGCCCTCATGCTCCGTATCTGAGGACGGGAGTGGCTTTTCCTCGTGTTTGAAGCTGCATTCTACCCATCTAGCAAAGAAATTTAAAGGAAAGACGAAAAAAAAAGATCACGCTAGCCGAGCAGGGCCAGGGTCGTCTGGAAAAAATAATTTTTTTTTTTGGGTCTACTTCGTGCCACACTCGATGCTGCTGGGGCCCTCATACTCCGTATCTGACCACGGGAGTGGCTTTTCCTCGTGTTTGAAGCTCCATTCTACCCATCTAGCAAAGAAATTTAAAGGAAAGACGAGAAAAAAAATCACGCTAGCCGAGCAGGGCCGGGGTCGTCTAAAAAAAAATCATTTTTTTGGGTCTACTTCGTGCCACATTCGATGCTGCTGGGGCCCTCATACTCCGTATCTGAGGACGGGAGTGGCTTTTCCTCGTGTTTGAAGCTCCATTCTACCCATCTAGCAAAGAAATTTAAAGGAAAGACGAAAAAAAAAATCACGCTAGCCGAGCAGGGCCAGGGTCGTCTGGAAAAAATAATTTTTTTTTTTGGGTCTACTTCGTGCCACACTCGATGCTGCTGGGGCCCTCATACTCCGTATCTGAGGACGGGAGTGGCTTTTCCTCGTGTTTGAAGCTCCATTCTACCCATCTTGCAAAGAACTTTAAAGGAAAGACGAGAAAAAAAATTCACGCTTCCGAGCAGGGCCGGGATGGGAAGGACAAAAATCTTTTTTTTGGGTCTACTTCGTGCCACATTCGATGCTGCTGGGGCACTCATGCTCCGTATCTGATAACGGGAGTGGCTTTTCCTCGTGTTTGAAGCTCCATTCTACCCATCTAGCAAAGAAATTTAAAGGAAAGACGAGAAAAAAGTTCACACTTCCCGAGCAGGGCCTGGGTGGGAGGGAAAAAAATCATTCTTTTTTGGGTCAACTTCGTGCCACATTCGATGCTGCTGGGGCCCTCATGCTTCGTATCTGAGGACGGGAGTGGCTTTTCCTCGTGTTTGAAGCTCCATTCTACCCATCTAGCAAAGAAATTTAAAGGAAAGACGAGAAAAAAAAATCACGCTTTCCGAGCAGGGCCGGGGTCGTCTGGAAAAAAATCATTTTTTTTGGGTCTACTTCGTGGCACATTCGATGCTGCTGGGGCCCTCATGCTCCGTATCTGAGGACGGGAGTTGCTTTTCCTCGTGTTTGAAGCTCCATTCTACCCATCTAGCAAAGAAATTTAAAGGAAAGACGAGAAAAAAAATCACGCTAGCCGAGCAGGGCCGGGGTCGTCTGGAAAAAAATCTTTTTTTGAGTCTTCTTCGTGCCACACTCGATGCTGCTGGGGCCCTCATACTCCGTATCTGACCACGGGAGTGGCTTTTCCTCGTGTTTGAAGCTCCATTCTACCCATCTAGCAAAGAACTTTAAAGGAAAGACGAAAAAAAAAAATCACGCTAGCCGAGCAGGGCCGGGGTCGTCTGGAAAAAAATCTTTTTTTGGGTCTACTTCGTGCCACATTCGATGCTGCTGGGGCCCTCATGCTCCGTATCTGAGGACGGGAGTGGTTTTTCCTCGTGTTTGAAGCTCCATTCTACCCATCTAGCAAAGAAATTTAAAGGAAAGACGAGAAAAAAGTTCACACTTCCCGAGCAGGGCCTGGGTGGGAGGGAAAAAAATCATTCTTTTTTGGGTCAACTTCGTGCCACATTCGATGCTGCTGGGGCCCTCATGCTCCGTATCTGAGGACGGGAGTGGCTTTTCCTCGTGTTTGAAGCTGCATTCTACCCATCTAGCAAAGAAATTTAAAGGAAAGACGAGAAAAAAAAATCACGCTAGCCGAGCAGGGCCGGGGTCGTCTGGAAAAAAATCTTTTTTTGGGTCTACTTCGTGCCACATTCGATGCTGCTGGGGCCCTCATGCTCCGTATCTGAGGACGGGAGTTGCTTTTCCTCGTGTTTGAAGCTCCATTCTACCCATCTAGCAAAGAAATTTAAAGGAAAGACGAGAAAAAAAATCACGCTAGCCGAGCAGGGCCGGGGTCGTCTGGAAAAAAATCTTTTTTTGAGTCTACTTCGTGCCACACTCGATGCTGCTGGGGCCCTCATACTCCGTATCTGACCACGGGAGTGGCTTTTCCTCGTGTTTGAAGCTCCATTCTACCCATCTAGCAAAGAACTTTAAAGGAAAGACGAAAAAAAAAAATCACGCTAGCCGAGCAGGGCCGGGGTCGTCTGGAAAAAAATCTTTTTTTGGGTCTACTTCGTGCCACATTCGATGCTGCTGGGGCCCTCATGCTCCGTATCTGAGGACGGGAGTGGTTTTTCCTCGTGTTTGAAGCTCCATTCTACCCATCTAGCAAAGAAATTTAAAGGAAAGACGAGAAAAAAGTTCACACTTCCCGAGCATTGCCTGGGTGGGAGGGAAAAAAATCATTCTTTTTTGGGTCAACTTCGTGCCACACTCGATGCTGCTGGGGCCCTCATGCTCCGTATCTGAGGACGGGAGTGGCTTTTCCTCGTGTTTGAAGCTGCATTCTACCCATCTAGCAAAGAAATTTAAAGGAAAGACGAGAAAAAAAAATCACGCTAGCCGAGCAGGGCCGGGGTCGTCTGGAAAAAAATCTTTTTTTGGGTCTACTTCGTGCCACATTCGATGCTGCTGGGGCCCTCATACTCCGTATCTGAGGACGGGAGTGGCTTTTCCTCGTGTTTGAAGCTCCATTCTACCCATCTAGCAAAGAAATTTAGAGGAAAGACGAGAAAAAAAATTCACGCTTTCCGAGCAGGGCCGGGGTCGTCTGGAAAAAAATCTTTTTTTGGGTCTACTTCGTGCCACATTCGATGCTGCTGGGGCACTCATGCTCCGTATCTGAGGACGGGAGTGGCTTTTCCTCGTGTTTGAAGCTCCATTCTACCCATCTAGCAAAGAAATTTAAAGGAAAGACGAAAAAAAAATCACGCTAGCCGAGCAGGGCCAGGGTCGTCTGGAAAAAAATCATTTTTTTTTTGGGTCTACTTCGTGCCACACTCGATGCTGCTGGGGCCCTCATACTCCGTATCTGAGGACGGGAGTGGCTTTTCCTCGTGTTTGAAGCTCCATTCTACCCATCTAGCAAAGAACTTTAAAGGAAAGACGACAAAAAAAAATCACGCTTGCCGAGCAGGGCCGGGGTCGTCTGGAAAAAAATCATTTTTTTTTTTGGGTCAACTTCGTGCCACATTCGATGCTGCTGGGGCCCTCATGCTCCGTATCTGAGGACGGGAGTGGCTTTTCCTCGTGTTTGAAGCTCCATTCTACCCATCTAGCAAAGAAATTTAGAGGAAAGACGAGAAAAAAAATTCACGCTTTCCGAGCAGGGCCGGGGTCGTCTGGAAAAAAATCTTTTTTTTTTTGGGTCTACTTCGTGCCACACTCGATGCTGCTGGGGCCCTCATACTCCGTATCTGAGGACGGGAGTGGCTTTTCCTCGTGTTTGAAGCTCCATTCTACCCATCTAGCAAAGAACTTTAAAGGAAAGACGACAAAAAAAAATCACGCTTGCCGAGCAGGGCCGGGGTCGTCTGGAAAAAAATCATTTTTTTTTTTGGGTCAACTTCGTGCCACATTCGATGCTGCTGGGGCCCTCATGCTCCGTATCTGAGGACGGGACTGGCTTTTCCTCGTGTTTGAAGCTCCATTCTACCCATCTTGCAAAGAACTTTAAAGGAAAGACGAGAAAAAAAATTCACGCTTCCGAGCAGGGCCGGGGTGGGAAGGACAAAAATCTTTTTTTTGGGTCTACTTCGTGCCACATTCGATGCTGCTGGGGCACTCATGCTCCGTATCTGATAACGGGAGTGGCTTTTCCTCGTGTTTGAAGCTCCATTCTACCCATCTAGCAAAGAAATTTAAAGGAAAGACGAGAAAAAAGTTCACACTTCCCGAGCAGGGCCTGGGTGGGAGGGAAAAAAATCATTCTTTTTTGGGTCAACTTCGTGCCACATTCGATGCTGCTGGGGCCCTCATGCTTCGTATCTGAGGACGGGAGTGGCTTTTCCTCGTGTTTGAAGCTCCATTCTACCCATCTAGCAAAGAAATTTAAAGGAGAGACGAGAAAAAAAAATCACGCTAGCCGAGCAGGGCCGGGGTCGTCTGGAAAAAAATCTTTTTTTTGCTTCTACTTCGTGCCACATTCGATGCTGCTGGGGCCCTCATGCTCCGTATCTGAGGACGGGAGTGGTTTTTCCTCGTGTTTGAAGCTCCATTCTACCCATCTAGCAAAGAAATTTAAAGGAAAGACGAGAAAAAAGTTCACACTTCCCGAGCAGGGCCTGGGTGGGAGGGAAAAAAATCATTCTTTTTTGGGTCAACTTCGTGCCACATTCGATGCTGCTGGGGCCCTCATGCTCCGTATCTGAGGACGGGAGTGGCTTTTCCTCGTGTTTGAAGCTGCATTCTACCCATCTAGCAAAGAAATTTAAAGGAAAGACGAGAAAAAAAAATCACGCTAGCCGAGCAGGGCCGGGGTCGTCTGGAAAAAAATCTTTTTTTGGGTCTACTTCGTGCCACATTCGATGCTGCTGGGGCCCTCATGCTCCGTATCTGAGGACGGGAGTTGCTTTTCCTCGTGTTTGAAGCTCCATTCTACCCATCTAGCAAAGAAATTTAAAGGAAAGACGAGAAAAAAAATCACGCTAGCCGAGCAGGGCCGGGGTCGTCTGGAAAAAAATCTTTTTTTGAGTCTACTTCGTGCCACACTCGATGCTGCTGGGGCCCTCATACTCCGTATCTGACCACGGGAGTGGCTTTTCCTCGTGTTTGAAGCTCCATTCTACCTATCTAGCAAAGAACTTTAAAGGAAAGACGAAAAAAAAAAATCACGCTAGCCGAGCAGGGCCGGGGTCGTCTGGAAAAAAATCTTTTTTTGGGTCTACTTCGTGCCACATTCGATGCTGCTGGGGCCCTCATGCTCCGTATCTGAGGACGGGAGTGGCTTTTCCTCGTGTTTGAAGCTCCATTCTACCCATCTAGCAAAGAAATTTAAAGGAAAGACGAGAAAAAAGTTCACACTTCCCGAGCAGGGCCTGGCTGGGAGGGAAAAAAATCATTCTTTTTTGGGTCAACTTCGTGCCACATTCGATGCTGCTGGGGCCCTCATGCTCCGTATCTGAGGACGGGACTGGCTTTTCCTCAAGTTTGAAGCTCCATTCTACCCATCTTGCAAAGAACTTTAAAGGAAAGACGAGAAAAAAAATTCACGCTTCCGAGCAGGGCCGGGGTGGGAAGGACAAAAATCTTTTTTTTGGGTCTACTTCGTGCCACATTCGATGCTGCTGGGGCCCTCATGCTCCGTATCTGAGGACGGGAGTGGTTTTTCCTCGTGTTTGAAGCTCCATTCTACCCATCTAGCAAAGAAATTTAAAGGAAAGACGAGAAAAAAGTTCACACTTCCCGAGCAGGGCCTGGGTGGGAGGGAAAAAAATCATTCTTTTTTGGGTCAACTTCGTGCCACATTCGATGCTGCTGGGGCCCTCATGCTCCGTATCTGAGGACGGGAGTGGCTTTTCCTCGTGTTTGAAGCTGCATTCTACCCATCTAGCAAAGAAATTTAAAGGAAAGACGAGAAAAAAAAATCACGCTAGCCGAGCAGGGCCGGGGTCGTCTGGAAAAAAATCTTTTTTTGGGTCTACTTCGTGCCACATTCGATGCTGCTGGGGCCCTCATGCTCCGTATCTGAGGACGGGAGTTGCTTTTCCTCGTGTTTGAAGCTCCATTCTACCCATCTAGCAAAGAAATTTAAAGGAAAGACGAGAAAAAAAATCACGCTAGCCGAGCAGGGCCGGGGTCGTCTGGAAAAAAATCTTTTTTTGAGTCTACTTCGTGCCACACTCGATGCTGCTGGGGCCCTCATACTCCGTATCTGACCACGGGAGTGGCTTTTCCTCGTGTTTGAAGCTCCATTCTACCCATCTAGCAAAGAACTTTAAAGGAAAGACGAAAAAAAAAAATCACGCTAGCCGAGCAGGGCCGGGGTCGTCTGGAAAAAAATCTTTTTTTGGGTCTACTTCGTGCCACATTCGATGCTGCTGGGGCCCTCATGCTCCGTATCTGAGGACGGGAGTGGTTTTTCCTCGTGTTTGAAGCTCCATTCTACCCATCTAGCAAAGAAATTTAAAGGAAAGACGAGAAAAAAGTTCACACTTCCCGAGCATTGCCTGGGTGGGAGGGAAAAAAATCATTCTTTTTTGGGTCAACTTCGTGCCACACTCGATGCTGCTGGGGCCCTCATGCTCCGTATCTGAGGACGGGAGTGGCTTTTCCTCGTGTTTGAAGCTGCATTCTACCCATCTAGCAAAGAAATTTAAAGGAAAGACGAGAAAAAAAAATCACGCTAGCCGAGCAGGGCCGGGGTCGTCTGGAAAAAAATCTTTTTTTGGGTCTACTTCGTGCCACATTCGATGCTGCTGGGGCCCTCATACTCCGTATCTGAGGACGGGAGTGGCTTTTCCTCGTGTTTGAAGCTCCATTCTACCCATCTAGCAAAGAAATTTAGAGGAAAGACGAGAAAAAAAATTCACGCTTTCCGAGCAGGGCCGGGGTCGTCTGGAAAAAAATCTTTTTTTGGGTCTACTTCGTGCCACATTCGATGCTGCTGGGGCACTCATGCTCCGTATCTGAGGACGGGAGTGGCTTTTCCTCGTGTTTGAAGCTCCATTCTACCCATCTAGCAAAGAAATTTAAAGGAAAGACGAAAAAAAAATCACGCTAGCCGAGCAGGGCCAGGGTCGTCTGGAAAAAAATCATTTTTTTTTTGGGTCTACTTCGTGCCACACTCGATGCTGCTGGGGCCCTCATACTCCGTATCTGAGGACGGGAGTGGCTTTTCCTCGTGTTTGAAGCTCCATTCTACCCATCTAGCAAAGAACTTTAAAGGAAAGACGACAAAAAAAAATCACGCTTGCCGAGCAGGGCCGGGGTCGTCTGGAAAAAAATCATTTTTTTTTTTGGGTCAACTTCGTGCCACATTCGATGCTGCTGGGGCCCTCATGCTCCGTATCTGAGGACGGGAGTGGCTTTTCCTCGTGTTTGAAGCTCCATTCTACCCATCTAGCAAAGAAATTTAGAGGAAAGACGAGAAAAAAAATTCACGCTTTCCGAGCAGGGCCGGGGTCGTCTGGAAAAAAATCTTTTTTTTTTTGGGTCTACTTCGTGCCACACTCGATGCTGCTGGGGCCCTCATACTCCGTATCTGAGGACGGGAGTGGCTTTTCCTCGTGTTTGAAGCTCCATTCTACCCATCTAGCAAAGAACTTTAAAGGAAAGACGACAAAAAAAAATCACGCTTGCCGAGCAGGGCCGGGGTCGTCTGGAAAAAAATCATTTTTTTTTTTGGGTCAACTTCGTGCCACATTCGATGCTGCTGGGGCCCTCATGCTCCGTATCTGAGGACGGGACTGGCTTTTCCTCGTGTTTGAAGCTCCATTCTACCCATCTTGCAAAGAACTTTAAAGGAAAGACGAGAAAAAAAATTCACGCTTCCGAGCAGGGCCGGGGTGGGAAGGACAAAAATCTTTTTTTTGGGTCTACTTCGTGCCACATTCGATGCTGCTGGGGCACTCATGCTCCGTATCTGATAACGGGAGTGGCTTTTCCTCGTGTTTGAAGCTCCATTCTACCCATCTAGCAAAGAAATTTAAAGGAAAGACGAGAAAAAAGTTCACTCTTCCCGAGCAGGGCCTGGGTGGGAGGGAAAAAAATCATTCTTTTTTGGGTCAACTTCGTGCCACATTCGATGCTGCTGGGGCCCTCATGCTTCGCATCTGAGGACGGGAGTGGCTTTTCCTCGTGTTTGAAGCTCCATTCTACCCATCTAGCAAAGAAATTTAAAGGAGAGACGAGAAAAAAAAATCACGCTAGCCGAGCAGGGCCGGGGTCGTCTGGAAAAAAATCTTTTTTTTGCTTCTACTTCGTGCCACATTCGATGCTGCTGGGGCCCTCATGCTCCGTATCTGAGGACGGGAGTGGCTTTTCCTCGTGTTTGAAGCTCCATTCTACCCATCTAGCAAAGAACTTTAAAGGAAAGACGACAAAAAAAAATCACGCTTGCCGAGCAGGGCCGGGGTCGTCTGGAAAAAAATCATTTTTTTTTTTGGGTCAACTTCGTGCCACATTCGATGCTGCTGGGGCCCTCATGCTCCGTATCTGAGGACGGGAGTGGTTTTTCCTCGTGTTTGAAGCTCCATTCTACCCATCTAGCAAAGAAATTTACAGGAAAGACGAGAAAAAAGTTCACACTTCCCGAGCAGGGCCTGGGTGGGAGGGAAAAAAATCATTCTTTTTTGAGTCAACTTCGTGCCACATTCGATGCTGCTGGGGCCCTCATGCTCCGTATCTGAGGACGGGAGTGGCTTTTCCTCGTGTTTGAAGCTCCATTCTACCCATCTAGCAAAGAAATTTAGAGGAAAGACGAGAAAAAAAATTCACGCTTTCCGAGCAGGGCCGGGGTCGTCTGGAAAAAAATCTTTTTTTGGGTCTACTTCGTGCCACATTCGATGCTGCTGGGGCACTCATGCTCCGTATCTGAGGACGGGAGTGGCTTTTCCTCGTGTTTGAAGCTCCATTCTACCCATCTAGCAAAGAAATTTAAAGGAAAGACGAGAAAAAAAATTCACGCTTCCCGAGCAGGGCCAGGGTCGTCTGGAAAAAAATCATTTTTTTTTTGGGTCTACTTCGTGCCACACTCGATGCTGCTGGGGCCCTCATACTCCGTATCTGAGGACGGGAGTGGCTTTTCCTCGTGTTTGAAGCTGCATTCTACCCATCTAGCAAAGAAATTTAAAGGAAAGACGAGAAAAAAAAATCACGCTAGCCGAGCAGGGCCGGGGTCGTCTGGAAAAAAATCTTTTTTTGGGTCTACTTCGTGCCACATTCGATGCTGCTGGGGCCCTCATGCTCCGTATCTGAGGACGGGAGTTGCTTTTCCTCGTGTTTGAAGCTCCATTCTACCCATCTAGCAAAGAAATTTAAAGGAAAGACGAGAAAAAAAATCACGCTAGCCGAGCAGGGCCGGGGTCGTCTGGAAAAAAATCTTTTTTTGAGTCTACTTCGTGCCACACTCGATGCTGCTGGGGCCCTCATACTCCGTATCTGACCACGGGAGTGGCTTTTCCTCGTGTTTGAAGCTCCATTCTACCTATCTAGCAAAGAACTTTAAAGGAAAGACGAAAAAAAAAAATCACGCTAGCCGAGCAGGGCCGGGGTCGTCTGGAAAAAAATCTTTTTTTGGGTCTACTTCGTGCCACATTCGATGCTGCTGGGGCCCTCATGCTCCGTATCTGAGGACGGGAGTGGCTTTTCCTCGTGTTTGAAGCTCCATTCTACCCATCTAGCAAAGAAATTTAGAGGAAAGACGAGAAAAAAAATTCACGCTTTCCGAGCAGGGCCGGGGTCGTCTGGAAAAAAATCTTTTTTTTTTTGGGTCTACTTCGTGCCACACTCGATGCTGCTGGGGCCCTCATACTCCGTATCTGAGGACGGGAGTGGCTTTTCCTCGTGTTTGAAGCTCCATTCTACCCATCTAGCAAAGAACTTTAAAGGAAAGACGACAAAAAAAAATCACGCTTGCCGAGCAGGGCCGGGGTCGTCTGGAAAAAAATCATTTTTTTTTTTGGGTCAACTTCGTGCCACATTCGATGCTGCTGGGGCCCTCATGCTCCGTATCTGAGGACGGGACTGGCTTTTCCTCGTGTTTGAAGCTCCATTCTACCCATCTTGCAAAGAACTTTAAAGGAAAGACGAGAAAAAAAATTCACGCTTCCGAGCAGGGCCGGGGTGGGAAGGACAAAAATCTTTTTTTTGGGTCTACTTCGTGCCACATTCGATGCTGCTGGGGCACTCATGCTCCGTATCTGATAACGGGAGTGGCTTTTCCTCGTGTTTGAAGCTCCATTCTACCCATCTAGCAAAGAAATTTAAAGGAAAGACGAGAAAAAAGTTCACTCTTCCCGAGCAGGGCCTGGGTGGGAGGGAAAAAAATCATTCTTTTTTGGGTCAACTTCGTGCCACATTCGATGCTGCTGGGGCCCTCATGCTTCGTATCTGAGGACGGGAGTGGCTTTTCCTCGTGTTTGAAGCTCCATTCTACCCATCTAGCAAAGAAATTTAAAGGAGAGACGAGAAAAAAAAATCACGCTAGCCGAGCAGGGCCGGGGTCGTCTGGAAAAAAATCTTTTTTTTGCTTCTACTTCGTGCCACATTCGATGCTGCTGGGGCCCTCATGCTCCGTATCTGAGGACGGGAGTGGCTTTTCCTCGTGTTTGAAGCTCCATTCTACCCATCTAGCAAAGAACTTTAAAGGAAAGACGACAAAAAAAAATCACGCTTGCCGAGCAGGGCCGGGGTCGTCTGGAAAAAAATCATTTTTTTTTTTGGGTCAACTTCGTGCCACATTCGATGCTGCTGGGGCCCTCATGCTCCGTATCTGAGGACGGGAGTGGTTTTTCCTCGTGTTTGAAGCTCCATTCTACCCATCTAGCAAAGAAATTTACAGGAAAGACGAGAAAAAAGTTCACACTTCCCGAGCAGGGCCTGGGTGGGAGGGAAAAAAATCATTCTTTTTTGAGTCAACTTCGTGCCACATTCGATGCTGCTGGGGCCCTCATGCTCCGTATCTGAGGACGGGAGTGGCTTTTCCTCGTGTTTGAAGCTCCATTCTACCCATCTAGCAAAGAAATTTAGAGGAAAGACGAGAAAAAAAATTCACGCTTTCCGAGCAGGGCCGGGGTCGTCTGGAAAAAAATCTTTTTTTGGGTCTACTTCGTGCCACATTCGATGCTGCTGGGGCACTCATGCTCCGTATCTGAGGACGGGAGTGGCTTTTCCTCGTGTTTGAAGCTCCATTCTACCCATCTAGCAAAGAAATTTAAAGGAAAGACGAGAAAAAAAATTCACGCTTCCCGAGCAGGGCCAGGGTCGTCTGGAAAAAAATCATTTTTTTTTTGGGTCTACTTCGTGCCACACTCGATGCTGCTGGGGCCCTCATACTCCGTATCTGAGGACGGGAGTGGCTTTTCCTCGTGTTTGAAGCTCCATTCTACCCATCTAGCAAAGAACTTTAAAGGAAAGACGACAAAAAAAAATCACGCTTGCCGAGCAGGGCCGGGGTCGTCTGGAAAAAAATCATTTTTTTTTTTTGGGTCAACTTCGTGCCACATTCGATGCTGCTGGGGCCCTCATGCTCCGTATCTGAGGACGGGACTGGCTTTTCCTCGGGTTTGAAGCTCCATTCTACCCATCTTGCAAAGAACTTTAAAGGAAAGACGAGAAAAAAAATTCACGCTTCCGAGCAGGGCCGGGGTGGGAAGGACAAAAATCTTTTTTTTGGGTCTACTTCGTGCCACATTCGATGCTGCTGGGGCACTCATGCTCCGTATCTGATAACGGGAGTGGCTTTTCCTCGTGTTTGAAGCTCCATTCTACCCATCTAGCAAAGAAATTTAAAGGAAAGACGAGAAAAAAGTTCACACTTCCCGAGCAGGGCCTGGGTGGGAGGGAAAAAAATCATTCTTTTTTGGGTCAACTTCGTGCCACATTCGATGCTGCTGGGGCCCTCATGCTTCGTATCTGAGGACGGGAGTGGCTTTTCCTCGTGTTTGAAGCTCCATTCTACCCATCTAGCAAAGAAATTTAAAGGAGAGACGAGAAAAAAAAATCACGCTAGCCGAGCAGGGCCGGGGTCGTCTGGAAAAAAATCTTTTTTTTGCTTCTACTTCGTGCCACATTCGATGCTGCTGGGGCCCTCATGCTCCGTATCTGAGGACGGGAGTGGCTTTTCCTCGTGTTTGAAGCTCCATTCTACCCATCTAGCAAAGAAATTTAAAGGAAAGACGAAAAAAAAGATCACGCTAGCCGAGCAGGGCCAGGGTCGTCTGGAAAAAATAATTTTTTTTTTTTGGGTCTACTTCGTGCCACACTCGATGCTGCTGGGGCTCTCATACTCCGTATCTGAGGACGGGAGTGGCTTTTCCTCGTGTTTAAAGCTCCATTCTACCCATCTAGCAAAGAAATTTAAAGGAAAGACGAGAAAAAAGTTCACACTTCCCGAGCAGGGCCTGGGTGGGAGGGAAAAAAATCATTCTTTTTTGGGTCAACTTCGTGCCACATTCGATGCTGCTAGGGGCCCTCATGCTCCGTATCTGAGGACGGGAGTGGCTTTTCCTCGTGTTTGAAGCTCCATTCTACCCATCTAGCAAAGAAATTTAAAGGAAAGACGAGAAAAAAAATCACGCTAGCCGAGCAGGGCCGGGGTCGTCTGGAAAAAAATCTTTTTTTGGGTCTACTTCGTGCCACATTCGATGCTGCTGGGGCCCTCATACTCCGTATCTGAGGACGGGAGTGGCTTTTCCTCGTGTTTGAAGCTCCATTCTACCCATCTTGCAAAGAACTTTAAAGGAAAGACGAGAAAAAAAATTCACGCTTCCGAGCAGGGCCGGGGTGGGAAGGACAAAAATCTTTTTTTTTGGGTCTACTTCGTGCCACATTCGATGCTGCTGGGGCACTCATGCTCCGTATCTTATAACGGGAGTGGCTTTTCCTCGTGTTTGAAGCTCCATTCTACCCATCTAGCAAAGAAATTTAAAGGAAAGACGAGAAAAAAATTCACACTTCCCGAGCAGGGCCTGGGTGGGAGGGAAAAAAATCATTCTTTTTTGAGTCAACTTCGTGCCACATTCGATGCTGCTGGGGCCCTCATACTCCGTATCTGAGGACGGGAGTGGCTTTTCCTCGTGTTTGAAGCTCCATTCTACCCATCTAGCAAAGAAATTTAAAGGAAAGACGAGAAAAAAAATCACGCTAGCCGAGCAGGGCCGGGGTCGTCTGGAAAAAAATCTTTTTTTGGGTCTACTTCGTGCCACATTCGATGCTGCTGGGGCCCTCATACTCCGTATCTGAGGACGGGAGTGGCTTTTCCTCGTGTTTGAAGCTCCATTCTACCCATCTTGCAAAGAACTTTAAAGGAAAGACGAGAAAAAAAATTCACGCTTCCGAGCAGGGCCGGGGTGGGAAGGACAAAAATCTTTTTTTTTGGGTCTACTTCGTGCCACATTCGATGCTGCTGGGGCACTCATGCTCCGTATCTTATAACGGGAGTGGCTTTTCCTCGTGTTTGAAGCTCCATTCTACCCATCTAGCAAAGAAATTTAAAGGAAAGACGAGAAAAAAATTCACACTTCCCGAGCAGGGCCTGGGTGGGAGGGAAAAAAATCATTCTTTTTTGAGTCAACTTCGTGCCACATTCGATGCTGCTGGGGCCCTCATGCTTCGTATCTGAGGACGGGAGTGGCTTTTCCTCGTGTTTGAAGCTCCATTCTACCCATCTAGCAAAGAAATTTAAAGGAGAGACGAGAAAAAAAAATCACGCTAGCCGAGCAGGGCCGGGGTCGTCTGGAAAAAAATCTTTTTTTTGCTTCTACTTCGTGCCACATTCGATGCTGCTGGGGCCCTCATGCTCCGTATCTGAGGACGGGAGTGGCTTTTCCTCGTGTTTGAAGCTCCATTCTACCCATCTAGCAAAGAAATTTAAAGGAAAGACGAAAAAAAAAATTACGCTGGCCGAGCAGGGCCAGGGTCGTCTGGAAAAAAATCTTTTTTTTTTGGGTCTACTTCGTGGCACATTCGATGCTGCTGGGGCCCTCATGCTCCGTATCTGAGGACGGGAGTGGCTTTTCCTCGTGTTTGAAGCTCCATTCTACCCATCTAGCAAAGAACTTTAAAGGAAAGACGAAAAAAAAAAATCACGCTTGCCGAGCAGGGCCGGGGTCGTCTGGAAAAAAATCATTTTTTTTTTTTGGGTCTACTTCGTGGCACATTCGATGCTGCTGGGGCCCTCATGCTCCGTATCTGAGGACGGGAGTGGCTTTTCCTCGTGTTTGAAGCTCCATTCTACCCATCTAGCAAAGAAATTTAAAGGAAAGACGAGAAAAAAAATTCACGCTTCCGAGCAGGGCCGGGGTGGGAAGGACAAAAATCTTTTTTTTGGGTCTACTTCGTGGCACGTTCGATGCTGCTGGGGCCCTCATGCTCCGTATCTGAGGACGGGAGTGGCTTTTCCTCGTGTTTGAAGCTCCATTCTACCCATCTAGCAAAGAAATTTAAAGGAAAGACGAGAAAAAAGTTCACACTTCCCGAGCAGGGCCTGGGTGGGAGGGAAAAAAATCATTCTTTTTGGGTCAACTTCGTGCCACATTCGATGCTGCTGGGGCCCTCATGCTCCGTATCTGAGGACGGGAGTGGCTTTTCCTCGTGTTTGAAGCTCCATTCTACCCATCTTGCAAAGAACTTTAAAGGAAAGACGAGAAAAAAAATTCACGCTTCCGAGCAGGGCCGGGGTGGGAAGGACAAAAATCTTTTTTTTGGGTCTACTTCGTGGCACGTTCGATGCTGCTGGGGCCCTCATGCTCCGTATCTGAGGACGGGAGTGGCTTTTCCTCGTGTTTGAAGCTCCATTCTACCCATCTAGCAAAGAAATTTAAAGGAAAGACGAGAAAAAAGTTCACACTTCCCGAGCAGGGCCTGGGTGGGAGGGAAAAAAATCATTCTCTTTTGGGTCAACTTCGTGCCACATTCGATGCTGCTGGGGCCCTCATACTCCGTATCTGAGGACGGGAGCGGCTTTTCCTCGTGTTCGAAGCTCCGTTCTACCCATCTAGCAAAGAAATTTAAAGGAAAGACGAGAAAAAAGTTCACACTTCCCGAGCAGGGCCGGGGTGGGAGGGAAAAAAATCATTATTTTTTGGGTCTACTTTGTAATTAGCACTTGTATTTATTTATTTATTTAGCGGATTGTCCACTATTAAAAAAAAAAGAACAAAGAAGAACTTAAGATATTACATAGAACTTTTACATTTTCATTAATTAACATATTTAAAAAAACAAGGGATTCAATTGATACAGTGAGGGAAATTACATTTTACATAGTTTATAGCTTTTCTTTTGAATGACACAAGGTTTCGTTCATTTTTTTACATCATAAGGCATTGAATTTTATAATCTGAAACCTTTGTACAATATGCTGTAATTTGTCTCATTTGTTAGGTAGGGAGGGAGCCTGAAGTAACCTCCATTTCTTAAGTGGTATGGCTGAGATTCGCCGACATATCTTAGGTATTTTCTTAAGTAATTAGGTAACATGTCATGTTTAATTTTGAAAATAAAACATAAAACATTAACTAGAATTCTTTGTTTGACACTAAGCCTCTGTAACATATTTAACATCAGTACAACTGGGGTATATCTACTACATCTTAAAATGATTCTCATTGCTCTATTTTGGATACGTTGTATATTTAATACAATATTATCACTTCCCAAGTATAAAATGGACGAACAGTACTCAAAATGTGGTTTTATCATTACATTAAAAATATTTATTGCACTTATTGTTGATATTTTATTTCTTATTCTACTAAAGAAAAACACTTTTTTGGATACTTTCTTAGTTATATAACTTAAATGCTTATCAAACCTTAACTTAAAGTCAATTATTACTCCTAAATATTTAATTTCGTCAACTTGCTCAATTCTTTCGTTGTCTACATTTAAGTTAAGTCTATGGACACAGGTTTAAGAACCATACACTTTGATTTTGCTACATTTAATTTTAGTTTATTGGCTTTTAGCCAGTTGCTTAAACTATTTAGGTCGTTCTGGAGCTTTTCTTCGCACTCACTGATGTTTTTCCCCGATATGAACAACAGGGCGTCGTCAGCAAAAAGCGCGATCTGCGAGTATTTTATTGCTGTCTTTGTGTCGTTGATATAAATGATGAATAGTAGGGCTCCTAATATGGATCCTTGAGGGACGCCCATTTTCGTCTCAATGCTGCATGATGATAAACCGTTCACTATCGTTCGTTGTGATCTACCGCTCAAAAAGGATTCGAACCACTTTAACTCCGTGCCTCTATTGCCATAGCTGCTTAGTTTGCTAAGGAGAATGCTCCTGTCGATGGTCTCGAAGGCTCTCTTAAAGTCGAGAAATACAGCTATCACATAGTTTTTTTCCGCGTTTTCCTCTTTCCAACATATTATTACATTGTCTAACGCTGCCTCACAGGAATGTTTTTTTCAAAAGCCAGATTGACTTTCCAGGAAAAGATCATTGGATTCAAAGTATTCTTCGAGTTGGATTTGGACTACTTTTTCCAATACTTTCTCGTGAACTGGGAGGGGCGTGTACAGGACGGAAATTCTCACACAAATTTGTACCTTTAATTTTTTCAACAGATGTCACGACTGATTCTTTCCAAGTTTGTGGGAAATCACCATTGCCAACTGACAAATTGATTAACCTTACCAAGATTGGTCCAATTACATCCATAGCATCAAGTATCATTTTAGCGTTGATAAAGTTAAAGTCTTTTTTTTGGTTCATGATTTTTAGAATATTTGTTATATATGTTAATAATGGGCAAATATTCTACGTTTTATATTTTCATTTTTTGCCTTTACGAGCTCGCTTTTATATCTATTACGTAATACACGATAGCTGTCCCAACACTCTTCATTATTAGAAAACCGAAATTCCTGATATTTCGCGATTTTCTCCCGTTTAATATTTTGTAGCGTTTCATTATACCAGTTTCCTACTCCCACTTTTTATCACTTTTGTACGAACGAACATATTGGTTATTTTTATAAGTTCTTTTTCTAGGATCTCCCCCATTATATTTGTTTTCACTAATGTGCAGGTATCGAATCGCGCTACTGTTTCTTAGATTGTCAAGAAAAGATGTTCTGTTGTACACGTCCTAACTTCACTTTGATCTATAACTTTAATATGGGTGTACAGTTCAATTGCTATGGTCTCATGGTCAGTCATTTTTAGGTCATAGTTCACTTTGGCTTTGGTTTGAGAGTTACATCCAGTGATAACATAGTCTATTAAAGTTCTTGTATTATTAGTAACTCTTGTGGGTTAACAGACAATCTGTTGGCAGTTATTTTCAATTTCGATTAAATTCAAATCATTCCTATATAGGTTTGAATTGTCTAACCAATCAATATTCATATCACCGGCTATAATGAAGGGTTTATTTGAGTCCACGAGGTCCTCAATCCAATTCATCATTTTATCACAGAATACACGCTTTGACGAGGTATGTGCACGATAAATTGCAGCGATGTATACAGATCTATTATTATTTGTCAACTTACAGCTAAGCCACCATATTCTCGATTCCATAGTTTTTTTAATATCACTTACTTCAAAAATGTTTTGTATATATGTATATACATAGACCACCTGTATGCCTCGAATCACTATCACATCTAACAGGTTTTTGGTATCCTTCTAATAAGATTTCACTATCATCAATATTTTCGGTAGTATGGGTCTCTTACAATATTACAAAATCAAAATTTTTGTTCATGCAGTTTTGTTGAAGTTCAGTGTGATTACCTGTCAAGCCCTGTATGTTGCAATAAATACCGCACATTTTATGTAATTGCTAACATATATTTCTGTTTTTTTCGGATTCAATTAGTTTTTTATTAAATTTCATTTTCTTTTGGGTCTACTTCGTGCCACATTCGATGCTGCTGGGGCCCTCATACTCCGTATCTGAGGACGGGAGTGGCTTTTCCTCGTGTTTGAAGCTCCATTCTACCCTTTCACGCAAAGCGTGCATTTTTTTTTTCTCGTCTTTCCTTTAAATTTCTTTGCTAGTCCAGTCGAGCAGAGTCGCAGTGGCATTTTTGGTAATTTGTGACACATGCATCGGGGTTGACTGTTAATGCCTTTGTGGTTTGCCCACCCATGCTATAGCCATTCATCAACGGATTTTCCTGCAGAAAACAGAATCCAATCATCCAGCTTGGACGAAGAGTCACTCCCCTTAAGTGAACTTCACGAAGAAAATTCAATCAAGTAGTCAAAGTGTTTCTAATGATTATTTCTTGTATGAGGGTTTATTATAGAAATCCATTCACTTTTTTTATAATTTACCCTCAGATTTAAATTCCCTATGCTATGAAGGCTTCCTGTTAAAAGGTATTCATGCTCATATGGGTCTTTATTTCTTTCAGACCATCGAATTCGATTAAAATTCAAATTAACCACGAGCACACCACACACTCTCAAAGTCTCTCCGCACAAAATCCCATTTAAACTCCCTCCCGTTCCCTTTTTTTAAACGAGTCTAGACATACCAAAGACAACACTCAATTAGACCGCTTAAAAAAGGTTTCGATACAAACTATTTTAGTTCCAAAACAGCCACTTGGTGCGTTACTTTCTACGCATTTCACCACAAACCTAACTAAATATTCACACTAGATGGCGTTGTTAAGTTAGAATTACAATAGCAAATATCCACTCCAACTAGTAAATTATTCTAAGGACTCACCGGGAAATTCAAGGACATTACTTTGTGTACAAAAAGAAAACAAAACATTTCCAACACCTCCATTCATACCCAAGGCTGATGCTCAACATCCTTCAAAAATACACGAGTTTCAATCACAGTAATACGAGTATAGCCTCGATTTTGAGTACAGCATACGCGGATATCGCAACCAGATAATCGTCCTTATGTCAAGGGTCATAAATAAATCTTCTACGAATGCGAATGAAACCACAGGGATTACATAGTAGCTGAACACCGGTTAGGACATGAGTGTATCGATTTTTCATACGAATGCCATTGCACTTAACGACAGCGCGCCATTGACCCAGAATTTGAAGCACCATCTGTACCATATTCCAGAATTGAAGGATAACCTCAATGGGCCACTGAACGTTTTGTGAAAAAACGTTCACCAAAGGTTAATTGAAAAAGTCAAGATATATATATTTTTTTTGTTTGCATGTCCTGGAAAATACAGGAGTTGTAGAAGCTTTACATGAGCACACAGCACACACGTGGGAATGGTTTGAAGAATTTTATTAGATTTCATTCGGTTTCGTTCATTATGAAAAGGTGGGTGGAGAATATTATTACATTAGTCAACTAGATTTTTCTTTGCAAGAGGTTGACGTGAGAAGGTCATGCGATTGCACATGATGGGGTGTGAAAAGCTTTAGACCAGCGCGCGATTTGATTAACTAGAATCGGTTGTGGTGGCAGATAACCTTAACAGACAAGGACGTTGTTTGAGTGTTTAATGATGAAACAAATCATGAAAGCTGCAACTTCTTTTGAAAAGATACATACAGCTGCAGATACAACTTTCAGATGGCACTGTGAGTGTGAAAGACAAACCCAATTCTGCAAAGGGTGTCCTCAGTAGGAGTGTACATTTTAAATTGTATAAGCATCAGGACCTGATGGTGCCTTCCCTGTACAACTTCAAAGGTGTTCCTAGATGTTAAACACAAGTATCTTAAGAGACTGACCAACTGTTGTCACAACACTAAGTCCCTGGACTAAGGTGAAAGTTGTTTTTATTCCCAAAGCAGATAAGGACTCTCACAAATTTCTCAAGGATAAGCTTGAAAACTCTGGAGAGAATTATCGATCTCAATGTGAAGAACACCGTAGATGGCAACCGTCTTTCCAGCACGCCTATCAATATTGAAAGTTGGAACGGATCTTCTCTTGCTTATACTGACGCTGAAGGAGCTGTCCTTTGGGAAATGGAGAAAAATTATTATCTAATGACAACTTTCACGCAAGAAATGCTTACCATTTTATCCTTAAGTCTATCTCCGATCGGGATGGGACAAACATATGCAAATGCGGAATGTTTAACAACACTTAGGTCTTCACTAGGAAGAGGAAGCTGACTGGACTGACTCTGCCAGTGCTCAAAGGCATCAGAATCCCACTCGCCAACGAAGCGAAATATCTAGGAGTAATCTTGGAAAGGAAACTTCTTTGATCGAAACACGTCGAGTTTAAAGCGGCTCGAGCACTATCAGCTTTCTGGAAGTGTAAGGGCGCTTTTGGCAAGATGGCTATATAAAGCGATTGTAAGACCTTCCTAAGCATATGCGTCGGTTGTATGGTGGAATAAGCTTTCACGCAAAAACGTGACTGATTCTTCTCTAGATGAAATGCTCAATTTACCACCCCTTGATGTTTACATCATGGGCGAAACGATCAGAGCCATCTTCCGTTTAAAAAGAAGCGATTTTTGGTATAACATGCACTGGAGGTTTGAGGACCTTGCGCGAGGAATATCGTTTGACTCAAATCTTATGGATATGCCGTCTGACGCAATGGTTCCGGAATTAAGACTACTGTGTAGATTTACGGTCGAGGATTGGTTTTCACCACTTTCTGAGTCCTTTCTACAAGGACTCCAGCACCGTTAGACTGTAGGCGTGTGTCTTCCAGGAGGAGATTTTCGCAATATTTATGATTGCGAACTTTATAGCAAAAGTCAGGCTGGGCTTAGGGCCTTGCTCAATCCTCTTACTAGATCTAAAATACAATATTTCGAGAATACGGATCGAATTCAGTTGGAAGACTAAACCCTTGTCTGGGTCCCTGGAAACAGGGAAAATGAGTTCTCCGATGAGCTTGCCAGGCAAGGTTTAAGGGAGAACTTCTCCGTCCCTGAACTCACGTTAGGGTTTCCCGTATTTTATTTTGAAATAACAGCCAAAAAATCCCTTGGCGCAATAACAATTTAGTGCCTATTTAGCCGATGAAACAGGATCAGTAGCTCAGTGTAACCAAAGATGAGTAAGCACTGAAGGGTTGCGAAAACTGTTTTTACATTTAAGCATCATGATTTTTGAGTATGACTTGACTACTGTCCGTTAAAATCGACTTGTCCTTTATTTCGACCTTAAAACATTATCCCCAACGTAGTGGGGAATGGTTGTGCGAAGCTAGGCCTTGGCTCTCCATGAGCTACCGTGCTGAATATACATACATACATACATACACTAGTGATTGGTAGAATTTATCTGCTTCCTGAAAGTCAAGATGTCACCGATTACTTTATGAATCAGGTGCTTTCCAGTCCGGTATCCGAACAAATCGCATGATCTTCAGTCGTATTCTCACTTAGTCTGGGCTGCTACATAGAAAACGTTCGATGTCTTTTTCTTCTTCCTCGCAATTAGCGCAGATCGCTGTTTCCGTGAGCCCCAGTAAATGGATGTGTTTTTTGAGGTTGAGGCGTCTAGTAATTTGTTTCACCATCAACCTAGATTGGTCTCAACTTGATCCTATCGTATCGATAAATTTGAAGAGACTCCCACCTTGTTTTCAGTGGGTTGCCGGTTGTCAGTTTGTCTGATTTCTAGTTCCTCTTGATACCATTGCGACTTAATGTCGAGAAAAGGTTGACGTTTTTATGTCTAGCAAGCGGTTAGTGTTTCACTTACAAAAAAAGAGACTCAACCGTGGCTAAAGAAGTTTCACTTCATAAATCAGCAAAAATATTCTTTTAGTAATACTCATCTAAGAGACTGGATGGCCTTTGCTGATATCGGATGATGATCAAACAGTTCACCATATGAATAGAGCATTTTGCTAATGTTCGTGAACAATATATGATACACCGAATTTAAAAAGGCTGTCTGAAACAATAGTTCCTTGAATACACAAAACAAATGAAGTGGAAGGACTTAAACCTTGTAGGTATTCCATCCAGGATTCTAAAAGCAGCGCCAAATACATATATTATCTGCAGATAGACTGCAACCAGTCATATGGAATCCATGGGGGAATTTAATCTCTCCAGAAAAGTGGGTGAAGGGTTATTCGACGGAGTAAGGAAACATAGATAAAATCGTTTTGAACCGAATCAGGGAACACATGAATTCTACCTAAGAAGTCGACAACATGCATACGTCTTAAGAAATGAGTTGTACTATTGGGTTTTGATGGGTTGAATCGCAATTTTAGCTAGTGTGCCGTGTGCAGGAGAGACGTCTCTGAAAAAAATTCGACGTTTATTGAGGCAAGTTACGGCTGCTTTAAGTAGAATTTCGGAGCCCTTCGCAGTCCAAAGCGGATTATGACAATTGTCACCACTATAATTTCATGAGTGATGTACTTTGTGTAGCCCTGAAAGAGCTTGAGTATCGAAATCCGCCGCCGTCGTACTTCAATCGTCAAAAATCAAGAAAAGTGATGTTTTGTGGAGTGTGTGGGTGCAGAACAAAGGAAGAGGAAGTGGATTAACAACTCCATCTCTCCTTAAGACGATTCTGTTGGAAAAACAAAAATCCCAGCAATGTGGTCACCCTTAGCAGAAGAGTTGAAGATGAAAAGTGAACTTTAGGAGAGAAAGGAAACGCGTTGCAGAGCTCTGAATACATTGCGCTACCTTTGGCTTGGAATTGCCTTTCCATTTGCATTTCTAGTGTCTTGACTGCTTCAACTATTTCTAACTTCCTTTGCTCAGATGCTGGAGTCTTTGTGGAAAGCGATGACATAAGACTGCACTTTCTACTAGTCTGTCTTCCTAATCTGTAAAACAAGTAGAGGGGACGGAGTATCTGCGTCTGAAGCGACAGTCAGGCTGTGCTTTAGGCCTTGCTCAATTTTTTTTGTAGTTCGAGAATGTAGATTGAGTTTGGTTGAAAGACAGAATTTGCTTAGCTGTGTCTGGGTCCATAAATACCGCGGGATTGTCGCAAATGGGTTCTCTGATAAGCTTGCTAGGCAAGAGAAGAACTTCTCCGGCCCTGAACCCACGTTTGCCTTGCCTGTATCTTCAATAAGGGCTTCCACCGATGATTGAGTTTCTAGCAAACATTGCTCTAGGTGGCTTGACTCTTCAGGATGCAGGTAGACTAATCGAATATTTCCCGACGTCTGTAAGAGTTCCGCAGTATTCTTGCTGTCTCTCAGCAAAAAATACTGCAGACAACTAATTGGCGTTATTGCGGGACACTACGCATTTGCCAAATATCTCAACATGTTTAGCTTAAGTAACATCACTATCTGTGTCGATTGAGTAGTGAGCGACAACACTGCGGAACACTTCCCATGTGATTATTGTATCAGGTAACAGACTTTAAGAACGGATGTGATGAGCTCTTTATCGCTGAACCTCTTACTCGACTTTTTTAGAAAATCGATGGAAACCCAATAAAAGGGTTGTATCTGCTGGTAGTACAATGGACTTTATGTGTCTGGGTGTTCCAGAGTGGTATTTCAACACCCCAACAACAAAAAAATTTCCGGAAAATTCGTTCATTCTCCGATTAAACTTTCAAAGTCAGTC
Source organism: Criorhina ranunculi (assembly GCA_951813785.1). NCBI lineage: Eukaryota > Metazoa > Arthropoda > Insecta > Diptera > Syrphidae > Criorhina > Criorhina ranunculi. The sequence continues at coordinate 33,734,196 of OX638382.1, read as the reverse complement.
ACCGACCCCTTTCCAAAACGCGGAAATATCCGGTTTTGCGTTTGAATTCAGGTGTTTCCCATACGTAACCTGACCCCAAAGGGTGCTGTAACAAGCAAAAAATTGGTAAATGAGTGAGTGGTGGTGGCCACCTCAGTGTCTATTCCATGTGGAGGTGACAGTCCACAACGGATGTTAAAGTCTGTTGGGTCCTGTGGAAGTGGTGATAGCTTATAAACAATATCATAAATCTGTAACAAGGTGTCCATACAAAATAAACAAAGTTTCAAACGATATTCAACATTGATACATTTCACCGAAAACTTAAGCTAAACTCTTAAGTTCAAGGCTTCCAGTGGTTTCAAGCTAATAATTGATCCACCAATATTTACAAGTTCCTCTTTCATGCTAGCATACAAATTGATACAATCCACAATTGGAATGTTTCCTAAAAGTTCTTATCAAACTTTTCTTCACACGATTCTTTCTCCTTGAATTAGTATAAGAAGAAGAAAAACTCATCCTGCGGATCATAAAATTCCACGAGCTCAGCAAACTTATAAAACTCCAATTTCGTTAACTAAACAAACAAACAAAAAAGAACCTTCATTCGCTTTGAATCTAATTTATCTCTCTTGCTGTCTCAATTTACAGCCCCTGGTCCGTTTTTTTTTTAAAACATCACATAAATAGTGAGAGTTAACGTTCCAACGCCATGTCCTTCGGCTCGTACACGTATTAACATTTGAAAGAACATTTTATGGAATTCTGATGGCAATAACCATTTTCAATTTTATGGCGAATCCTGTCCGAACAGCAGAGAGTGGATATCCGCAAAGGAAATGGTTACTTAACTGCTTCGACATCCTTCTCTGGCCGTCATCTATGAACTTAAGAAATATTCACCTCGACCTCTGCTGCATGCGGCCATTTCCTTAGGTTTTCTTTGCCCATGGGATCGGGCGGTGGGCTGTGCTATGGAAACACTTAAGATTTTGTCCATGAAAACTTCCATAGAAGAGATCATCCTTCAAATCTATCCACCCACACTGATACCAAAAAAAAGGAGAAACTCTCACGAGTGAATAAGTTCGATTCCCTCCGCCAAGTGCCAGAAACCGTTAGGGGAATGGGAACTAAAATGACTGGGAAGACCGGAAAAAAGGGAATAAAAGCGGGAGAAAAACTATTTCAATGCTGATTTTATCTCAGTTTGCCGGCATTGTAATTTCTCCTGAGAGCTTTAAAAATGTAACCCATATTGGATATATACTTTTTTGCGATGAGAAATTGGAACGTTTCCAAGGATTAGTGCACTGGGCACTGGGGAACGCTCCTTAAAAGTGTCGTAAATAGAAAAAGAAAAAAAAATCCCTTTCACTCTTGTAATATTCTTTCCTTCGTCTGAAAAATCAGAAAAGATTTATAGTCAGCTGAGAGAATTTTTTTTTTTAAAGAAGTTTGAGACAATAAGGCACTCCCCATAGATAATCTTTCAGAGCCAAAGTCTTTTAGCAAAAAAAATTCACACTGGCGAACGATTGGATAAACTGACGGTGTTCGGGGGTATGTACAAAAACTGTTTTCAGCTTTTACCGTAATAAAACCATTTATTCTTATTATTTCGAGCTAATGAGGTAACAGTATATTGACAAAAAGAATACCGAAGGCTATAATTCTTGTGTCTCTAAGCGATGAAGTCTTTTAAGGCGTTGAAACTGGTAACGATACAGTTGGGAGAGGACTTACTTATCGGAAATCTGGAATTTGTACGCTTGATATATGACCGTGATTTTTCGCTTCACCCAATCCCTAATTAGCGAAGGATATTCGGAACGATCGACAGGGTTCGTGCTCGAATCGAAGGCGGTGGATGTGGAAAGGATTTGATTGATGTTCGTCAATGATTGACGGTATGTGTTTTACATTTTTGCAAAGCATAGAAAGGCTCTATGTAATGAGGACATTTAAATAAAAAAAGGAAGCATGGCACAGGGGTAGAGAAAAGGACACGTTAACGCCTTAGGCGATTGTACAAATTGATTTGAATAGAAACGTTGATGTGCGTAGAAACGAGAATTTGAGCAATCATGCTGTCAGACAATTACAGTATCCTGTAAGGGTTTCGAGACAGAGGAATACATTAGAATGAAAAACCAGAATAAATAGAAAATAAGGAAATTTTTTCACACGGCACATTGGCGGAGCTCTAACCTCGTTATATCTATAATCACTTTCAAACGACTCAAACAAATTAAGCAGAAAAGACCTTCCTGTATGTAGGTTAGATAAGGCTGCAGCAAATGCATCCACACTTTAGCCAGAGAAGGTCGTTTGTGTTACTGCATGGATCTGTACTTTCTTTCGGAGCTATCCGTATAACTAGTCGGAGCTTACTATGAAGCGCTGGAGGCTGAATATACTAGTCTAAAACCAGTTCATCAGTCCTATTCAAGCAGGATTTGAAAGAAAAAATAACCTTCTATCAAGGGAATTAGTTTGACAGCAATACTTCCAACGCTTCGTAGAGCATCTCCCTACGAGTGATGATTGACAATCTGGAGCTATGGAGAATCTGGAGAAAATGATTCCAAGGACCTAACTACTTTTTGACTACCCGAAAAGATAGACAGATATCTGTTGTACATATCATGTTTTTCTTTAATCTCCAATATTTCCGCCTGAAACGTGCTACAATGTTTTGGAAGACGGAAAGAGAGGCTGTGATTATGCTTATTAGAGGAAACACCCCCACCTGTACCATCATTGGTGTAAAAGCGGATCGAATTATCTTCCAGAAGTGTCTCTTCTTCCTAGAATGACCTAGGGGGAATGGTGACAAGGATGTTTATATTAAAGTTTAGCTTGGGTGTGGTGTAGTCTATGTTTCCTTGGGAAATTTTGAATTTGTTCAGAATGGAAGCGTGGTCAAAATCTTTGGTGGACCACTGTGAAATTGATTTAAGGCGAACTCAACCTACATGAAGGTCTCTAAAATAGTCAAATGCTGCTGCAGTACCATTACTGACAAACTGTGTAAAACCCTTAGCAAGGCGCATGAAAACATGTATTTCCTGGTGCGAAAGTGCAGTGAACTAATGTATTTCCTCGTGTATAAGAAATAATTCGAGAAAACCACACTGGGTCTTCATGCTAATGTTCTTACAAATGGGATGCATCTGGTGACCTGAACCTTAACCAGCAAGAGTCTTCAGTTAGCTCGATCTTTAACCAACTTTCTCTGGTTTCACATCCCAAGTTCGGTGAGGTTTTCTTCAATTGCATAGCCTGCTCTACTGCCTCGTCCCATGATTGGGGTAAATTCGAAGAATCCCCTAGCTGAATGCCAGTTTGCATCTAGTTTTCATGTCCCAACCGTGCCATAAGCGGTCTTAAAGTCAACTGGATATTACTCCAGATCATCTGCAAAGTATGGGAGGACAAAAACATGTCCGATAACTAGACTATCAGCTTTATCTACCCCATCTTCAAGAAAAGCGATCCTATGTCTTGTAAGAACTACCGAGGCATATCCGTGCTTAATGTAGCCTACAAGATCCTGTCCAGTATGCTGCGTGAACAACTAAAGCTGTTTTGCACCACACTCATCGGCACCTATCAGTGTGGATTCCGGCCCGTAAATCGACGATAGACCAAATCTTCACACTGCGACAAATCATGGAAAAGACCAATGAGTTCTAAGTCGATACTCCCCATCGTTTCATTGACTTCAAAGCCGCATACGACAGCATTCATCACACCGAACTACATAACGCGATGGTCGAATTTGGGATCCCGAGAAACTGATCCGGTTGTGTCGCGCCACCCTAGAGAACTCAAGCTTGAAAACAGTACCTCTGAATTATTTCAAACATGCACCGAGTTTCGGCAAGGAGACGATAGTACGAAAGGCCGGCCTTAACACAGAAGGCACTATATGTCTGCTAAGATACGCAGACGATATCGACATCATCGCCCGTTCCCAGCGTGAAAATTAAAATTATTGAGGCTTCTACGGCAATAGAAGAACAAGCAAACGAGTTGGTCTCATGATGAACGAGGATAAAACAAAGTACATACTGTCGACCAAAAATCGATCTGTTGAACACCGTCTAGGACACAACTTGACAATAGACAGCTTTAATTTTGAGGTAGTAAAGGAGTTCATCTACTTCGGGGAAAATATATCTCCATCCTAGTGGAGATTCGACGAAGGATAACCTTAGGCAATCGCTGCTACTTCGATTTCTCGATCTTGCCAGTCTTGCTGAATGCTGGACGATAAGTAAGACAGCGGAGCAGATCCCCGGATCCTTCGAAAGAAAAACTCTACGTCGAATATTTGGTCCTGTCTGCGAGGAGGACGAATGGAGGCAAAGATATAACCGCGAACTCTACGAGCTGTATAAAGATATGGATGTAGTCCGGAAGGCAATATCCGTCGGAGGCACTGGCTCGGCCACATCAAGCGAATGGACGAGAATGCTCCAGCCAAGAGAATTTTTGAATCCCAGCCACTTGGTTCACGAAGAAAGGAAAGACCGAACTTCCGGTTTAAAGATCAGGCAATCGCGGATGCCAGAAACCTTGGTCTAGTAAACTGGAAGCAGCGTGACTGAGACCGTGAAGGATGAGAGGCGGCATTTGTTCCGGCTCAAACTCTCTAAGGGTCACTGGCCTGATAAGTAAGTAAGTAAACTGGAAGCAGCGTGGTCAGGACCGTGAAAGATGAAAGACGGCATTAGTTCCGGCTCAGACTTTCTAAGGGTCGCTGGCCTGATAAGTAAGGATATTACTAGTATGTTTCAATTCGATTTGATTTTGAATACAATTCTGAATGAACACAGTCCATTTTGACAACAGTTCAGGGTTTTAAAAACTAAACTTTTGACATTTGCCTCAAGGAATTTCATTACTGAAACTTCCTAACCAAAACAAACTTATGAAGTGAAATTCAATAACTGCTCAAAGGGTAGAAGCTTTAATAAAAAAAAAAGGCGAACTGAAAACAAGTTCAACTATTCAAAACTATTTTTAGCACACAAGCTGATCCCTAACTGCTTTGATTCCAAGAGAAACTTCTCCGAACCTTAAAAAAAACTTTAAATTTTACCACAAAACACCCCGAAACACATAAACGATATTTATTTGGGATTCGATAACTTCCGGAATCCGGAACTTGAGGACAATTAGTTTCATGTTACCTTTGTGCATACCAGGCTTTCTTCGAAAAAGAATTCCATTACGCTAAAATGAATGATTTCCCCGCATATGATATCAAATCATCAAAGAATATCCTATTGCATACCAATATTGGTTGAGGCCCAGGTCCACCCCGGACTGTTGCGCCACCTAAAGTATACCAATACCCAAAACAACCTGCTACCTCTTTCCTCTTCCTCTTCCTCTCTCTCTTTTTTTTGAATAAGATAACTGTAAGGATGTTGATATGACAGACTTGCAATTGGCAATGCCATGGACCAAGAGAAATCATACCACTCTGACCCACAGAGGAGCCGAAACGAACAGATGCAGGGAAAACATTTGCATATACTCAAGCAACCCCTGTGTGCTTCCTCATGGCACGAGGTGTGGCCGGTTGATAGCATAAGTTCTTGTAAAACAGTCGTTGACGTTGCATTGGCGATAGAGGGTATCAGCTTCCTCTTGAGAGAATATATTATTCCACAAGTGTACATGAGAAGAGCTCTGCAAGATGTTTTCCTCGCATGAGAAAACGAAAGTGGAAAAGTGGATCCTTTCCGGATTTATTGTAGGGGTTAAATAAATCGACACCAATCGATAGGTATGCAAACACACGCGGTTAAATGCGCAATCAATCAGTTTTGAACTGCAAGTGTTTGTTTGTGGATTGTGGCTATTTACCATTTAATTGGCGGCCTATTTGGTTGGATGGGAGGGCCCACCTCTCTAATGACTTCTCAATGCCTGTAGAGTAGACAAATAGGGTTGTATGCTGATTACATTTACTTGAAGCCCCCGGTGAGTGTGGGGGTTGTAAGTCATTAGAATGCCAATTATTCAGGAGTTGTCGGCGAGTATTATAATCGAAACAATTTATCTAATTTATCGTAAAATCAATTTGTCCTTGCATCAAGGAACAGAGGAATGGGAAGAATGCAATTAACAGCTTGATATCTGATGTGGTGATGAAACCAGTTACGTAATTTATTAGCATTGGGAATTTTATAAACATCGTCAAGGGACCTTATGCAAGCTATGTAATCAATTTCTCCAAGAAGTAAATACCTAGAGGCAAGAGAGATATTATTCCAATTGGAACTAATCCGTCGGTATGCAATAGGAAAACGAAGACGAAGAGAGAAGATTCCTTGAAGTCTTAACATGAATACATACTTTGACATGAAAGAAGAGTATATGGAGCCAAATTACAACTTTAAAAGAGCTTGTCTTGCTCTATACTAATTGACTGATCCTAATGCAAACTTACTTACTTACTTAAGGTGGCGCTACAGTCCGGGGTGGACCTGGGCCTCAACCAACAAGCGTCTCCAGCCAGCTCGATCTTTAGCTAGCTGCCTCCAGTTTCGCATGCTTAGTTGGTTGAGGTCTCCTTTAACTTGCGTGTGGCACCTGAATCGCGGTGTTCCTCTACTGCGCTGTACCTCGGGGACGGATTCAAAGATTTTCCGGACCGGAGCATTGGCGTCCATCCACTCTACATGACCCAGCCACCTCAGTCGTTAAACCTTCACTCTTCTAGCTAAGTCGATGTCGCTGTACTCCTCCTCCACTCACCGTCTATGTAGACGGGATAAAAAAGTAGACAAAGTCCTTAACTATCTCAAAGGTATATATGTATGTCGAGGGAGACTTTCTGTCCGAGACGTCGGTGTTGAATGTCCTTGTTTGTTGACAACATATACTTGGTCTTCCCCTCATTGATCGTTAAACCCATCTTCGTCGCTTCCGTCTCAATACTCGCTAAAGCGCCACTGACATCAATCTGCTTTCTTCCGAATAAGTCAATATTATCAGCGTATGCCAGTTATTGGACGAACTTTTGAACGATTGTGCCTCTTGTGTTGGCGCGTAAGATTTGCACTATTCGTTCAAGAATGATCGCATGACAGCGCCTTGTCTAAATCCTTTTTTGACATCAAAGGTCTCGGTGAGTTCTTTACCGACCTTGATGGAGCAGCGTGCATTCTCCATCGTCAACCTGCACAAACGGACGAGTTTTGCAGGAATGCCAAAACTAGACATAGCTCGTCTCTATAAATACTGTCATGCGCGGCCTTAAAATCGATGAAAAGATGATGTGTATCGATTTGGAGCTCCTGGGTTTTTTCCAAGATCTGCCGTAGTGTGAATATTTGGTCGATGGTGGACTTTCCTGGCCTAAGGCCTCACTGACATGGACCAATCAGGTTGCTGACGAACGGCTTCAGACGTTCACACAATACGGCAGATAGGATCTTGTGGGCGATGTTAAGAAGACTAATACCGCTGAAGTTGGGGCAGTTCAGAGGGTCTCCTTTTTTGAAGATCGGACAAACAATGCAATTCATCGGGCATACTTTCTTCCGACTATATTTTACAGATGAGTTGGTGTATGCTCCTTACTAAGTCATCGCCTGCCGCTTTAAAGAGCTCGACAGTCAGGCCATCTGCTCCAGCAGATGGGTTGGACTTCAGCTTAGATATGGCTATCTTCACTTCATCCAGGTCGGGTGGACGGAATTGTTGATCTACTTCGTCCAGGTTGAAAGGTTCATTCTGCCTGACAGCGGTATTTGATTCGTCATCGCCGTCATACAGTCTACAGAAATACTCTTTCCAAATCCTCAACATCGACTGCGACTCTACAGGCTTCTATTCGGGGTTTGTGTCGTTGGGATGTATTATTTATCTTTTGGTTAAACTTCCGAATCTCATTTCTGGAGTAGCATCTTTCAATTTCTTTGACCGCGCGCTTCTCATGCTCCATTTTTTTTCTCCTGAGGAGCCAGTGCTCGTCTCTCCTCTTCTGCTCATAGAGCTCGTGAGCAGCTCTGGTCCTTCTATGCAGCGCCTAATGCAAACTAATCGCAACAAAAATGTCAGTGGTTAGGTTTATATAGGCCAGCTATGACAAGATTACGAAGAACAATCCTGCTGTCGATTTCAATAGCAAGTCTTACGCTGCTTAGAAAGAATCATTGACATTCTAGAACTCGCAAAGAGAACCCGCATTTGGGAAGATGGAGAACCAGCCTTTTACTTCTTCGGTACTTTAAGCTTGGTGCCTTTTTTTCCTTGAACATTTAAAAATTTTTCCAGCGTTTAACTGTTCCAGACTTAGCATAGCTAGATTTGAAAACTCCTAGTAGCAAGACAACCTTTCTCCTAACCTACCTTTCTGCTGTTTATGCCTAGCATTGCTTGAAGTATTCGCACTTGTATTTGCCACCATGTCTTAGCAGTCGCATTAGCTTGCTTTCTTACATGCTTTTAAGCCCACCAAACCTGTGAGAGCCTGAGCCGGAACTAACACCGCTTTCTATCCTTCACCGTCACGGGCAAGCTAGTACATTTCGCTTTGCCATCTTCTGTGGACTACCAACTGTGTTAGTGCATATCCTATCTGCCTCTTCACAGCCAGACACCAGTTCTTGCGAAGCCTGACCTGGCCTCAAGTCATATCGTTGATGGTTGACGATGACAGCTATAAGATGTTGCCACGCTTTGTTTTGTTAAGGCAAAGATACCATTTGACTGACATATGTATATGCAATAATCCTCATATCGACTTATTTGAAATTAAGGTCCCCGCAAAATCAAGGAAAAATATGACTTATGATTGTTTCATCTAAGCCCGTTTTATAAAAAATGATCAATCACATCAATTCCAACATCGAACGACTTGAAAATTCTTACAGATTAGACTTACCAAGAAAAAGCCTCAATAATGTGCAAAGGGATTACCCATTCGAAGGATATTTATTTGATAACCCTCTTATCTACTTAGATACATATATTGTGAAATATTCCACATCCTTCAAGGCCGTCCCACAGCATTGTCATTTAAAGCCTTGTATCCTTGACAATATTTCATTCAGTTCCTCACAAGATATAAAATACCCCTTTTACAACCTGTTGTTCATTCAAGTAGTTCCATAACCAGTACAATAACTCTTATTATTCCCGAAAAAGAAATTTTCAATTTTATGAATCCTGTCCCGTAAAATTTGAATTGAAATTGAAGTTTCTTCTCGAATGACCTTAATCTTTATTCTTCTTGATCCTGATATAGGCTGTCCCCCCAATCCAGTTCTCAATACGTACGAACAACTGCTGCACAATCTCCTTGAGTAGCTGAATTAAAAAAAAAAAAGAACGGGGTCCTTAAAAAGTAAAAAAAAAAAACGTTTTGCCAATTGAAATTGCCAATCATAAAAACAGCAATACAACCAAGGACACCACCACATCAAATCCTGAGACAACTTGTCTTCCTTCATTTTTATCTTTTACGCAGTCAATATGCACGGCCAGGAACTGAATGCGACTTGTTGGGAAAACGAAAGGAAAACATAAATAACGTTTTTTCCCATTTCGAATAATAGTTCTCGTTCTGGTTCTCCTTGTCGTTGTCGTCTTCGGCAAGGTAAGGTGATATTATCGTAACAACTCTTCTACTCTGAAGAAGGAATACTACATTCGGTAGCAGTAACATTGTATGAAAAGCTCACGAACCCAAACACACAGTGCAGGACGAAATTCAGATTCCAATAAAGTACTCCAAGTCTTGCGCTGCCACATGTATGCTACAAGCTGTCACCGGCACATCATACTCAACTGTCTGTTTTATTTCCCAACGTAAGGACATATGGGGAAATTACAATAGCTTTCGAATTGACGGTAGCGTACCCTATCTCTGTAAAGTGCGCTCAGGGGTACGAAGGTAGTTAAGTTAATTGTTGGAGTTTTGCACGAAAATTTATCAGAGTAGGGGTCATTGAAACAGACAATTTTGCAAAGTAAGGAAGTAGCTGGCTTTATCAGCTTAAATGGTGTAAGCACAGCATATGTTTTAGGTAGGAGCTTAGAGATTCATTTCAGCTTAAATCAATTCTGGGGAAGAAGACGCAGTACAAGCAAGATCGACAACATGTGAAAAACTTGACCAAGTTTTTGTAGTTACAAATGAGAGGCTTCGTTATTACACGCCTTGAGATTGATGCATTCAGAACCATAAACCTCTTCTTTGAGACGAATCTTCCATTTGCGATTGGAACAATGGCCCGTAAATGGCAAAGCAGCTTCAACGAAGCTGCAGAAGCTGCAGAAATGAAACTTAAACTGGGACGATTCCAACTAGGATTTAGTCCTATTCTGAAAAAACACAACGCTTCACGTTCTTCGAAAATATAGCGCAGCTAATAAAGTTAAAGACATCGGAAAAAGATATCCAACAGAAGTTTTGGAAGCTGTTCTGGACCTTCCAAATTTTCCAACACACAGCTTATGCCGGAGATAACAATAACTCTTAATCTTTTAAGAGATTCCTAAATAACTCCAGATTAAATCCAGAAACACGCAGTCAGCAGGATGCTGTCAGACTTGTACTGGTTCATACTCACGGAGAATATGTTTAACAATCAAGATTCACATCGAGTCATGATGACCGATTTATTGTTATTTACGTCTAGAGGAACCATCGCAGCTATTCAGACAGGAGCTTAGCTTTGAGAGCCACGTTCTCGTAAGTAAAGGAACAGCGAGAAGAAAGTGAAAGGAACGAAGCATTCTGTCCAGCAAAGAGAGGAAGAATGCTCTTTTCAAGGAGCAGTCAAGAATATTATTAAAGAGCCTTGACAGTCGCTATCGTTACAGGATATATAATTAAGGTTGTAAAATGTTGATCTTGTTTACATTCGATAACCATTAAAAAAGTAACGTTCTTGAGAGTTGTTTCAAAGCTCAAAACCTAAGCACTTACCTTCAGAAATCAAAGCGCTGTTAAACAAGAAGAAACCCAGAGGCAACAAAATGCATGGGTAACCACCAAAGCCACCAAGACCACCTCTTCCACGAGTCGTCTCAGTCGGAGGTGCCCTTCGACTTTTCCGCAGTTTTTTGAAAGGCTATTCCTTGTACATATGTAGCTAGCTCCTCGTTCTTTAGACGCAACCTGCACGCATAATCTTCTAGATAGACAACGCTATCAATTTGAAAATTTCGCGTCTGCATTTTGTCAACCGTTCCCATCTTCTCTGAAGTTCATTTCCACTTATTCCATTTATGTATTATCCCCTACCTGGGGAAACACAAGATTCAGGATTCAGGATCCAGAAACTTAAACACATTTCGCCAGATAGTCCAAATTTTCGGTTTCCTAAAATGCCTGCGTGCCCTCTAAGGCTAATTCAGCGTCAAGCAGTTTTAAGTTATGGAATATTTGAGCACATTCGTGCCCCTGATCACTACTTGGTGATCCCATGCGATTATGATATGTTTACCTCACCAACCAGTGCCAACATCTCAGCTTAGAATATAGTGGGTTTTGTCCTAAGACGTAGATGACAGTCTCTCGAAAAAATACCGTGACAAGATTCCTAAAATCACTTCCACCGTCGCACAAGAATAGCACTGTTTATCAGACCTTAGGGACTGAATATTCCAGGACCGTTTTTTCTAAAAACTCAAAAGATTGACAAAAAAGTGAGGCCAAGGGGAGAAGTATACGTTGCTGTCGACTACCTCCAGATCATCAAGTCCGCAAGACAGTCCAAATTGTCAGCATGCATACAACAAAGGCAAGTCGTATGCAATCACTGGGGCACTGGCAGATCTTAGAGTTAATGAATCACTCATCGCGTTGATTACTCAACTCATCTGCGGAAGAGTTGTCAACGCTCGGATGGGCGAAGTCATGGATCAAAGCTTTGTCAGTAGAGGTACTCCTCAGGGGAGGGGGGGTCCTCTCGCCTTTCCTTTGGAACATGGCTCTAATCAGTCTACCTGTGGACCTGAAAAGGAATGGCTTCACTGTGGTGGCATACTTGGATGACGTTGCTATTGCTGTCTCAGAAATGCACTCTTAGATTCTCACTAGATGGACTGATACACCTGGGCCTAACCTAGGTAATGTTAGGTTAGGTTAGAGTAGTAGGCTGCAGAAGCAACCTCACTTCAACCAGATAAGGTCCTTTGTGTTACAACATGGATCTGTACTTCGCCCAGAAATACTACCCGTAGAACCAGCCAAAGCTTGCTATAAAGCGCTGGAGGCTGCCTACGTTGATGTCAGCCAGTTCGTTTAGATCATGGAAGAAGCTGGATCCTAAATATGCTCTTCAGCGAGCTGAGAGGGCCGGACATGCACAAAGAAGGTGATGGGTTGTCTCCTCCTCTTCTTCGTCAATGCAGCTTCTGCAAAAGTCGTTGTAGAGGAGGCCCAGCTTATTGGCCGATGGGGCAGTGTTAAAGAGGGGTAACTTCCGCTGTCTTATATTGAGTATTTGAAAGAAAATTTTGAAGCAGCGGAAGACGTTACGAAAACCTCGACTAACTTGACGCAAGAACGATCCGAATGTTCCTTCAGGGTATCAGTCTTGATCGATAGCACAACGTTCACCAATTCAAGAAGAACTTATGGTCTTAGAGCTTTTCTTGATTTCATCAGTAATGGCATGCGGCCCTACAGATCTTGGTATTCTTAGGATAGAGGCTGACACAAGTTTGAATCTCTGCGTCAACTTCCATTGCTGCTCTCTGCTTCAAACTACTTTTAAAAATCAATACACCCTATGGAATAAGAGATATAACGAACGTCATTCACTAGCAGGTTGTATGAATGGATGTGATGTGAATGTATCCTTTTGACTTTTATATCAGTTGGGACATTTTTTACGCATCACTAAAGCAGGCGAACACCAGGTGAATGGATGTCAGTTTTAGCATATGATGCATGAATTGATTTGATGTATGAATTCTAGAATGACTGGAGGTGGGCATGGGCATGTGAGGTTGTTTATCCTTCTTTTCATCGCTCAACTGAAAAATACTGCTCGAGCACTCCAGGTGTTAGTGTTTGTATGTGAGTGTGTATGCTTTTTATACTCGCAACACGGTTTAAGTGATTTCGTAGCAAAGCGGAATGGATTTGAGAAAAAAAAAAGAGAAAGTGGAACGAATTTTTATTGCTTTGGATATGATAAGGTTAGCTAAAGCATGAGCCTCTGAGTGATCTATTCATTTAGGATAACCTTAGGGCCAATTGAGATTTTAAAGTGGCTACCGTTTTCATCCGTTTCACAAAGTTGCTTCTTAATTTAGTTTAACTTCTTGCCTTTGTAACTTCGACTTGTTTTGAATTGGTTGTCACTAGGTGAGTCTTACAGTGGGACTGACAAATGACGTAGTGACTGGACAGTGGAATTAGTTAACTTGGACGACTTTTATTCTGTTGCAGGATGCAATGTTTGGTGGCGTCTTCTCCAACCAGTCAGTCTTACCAACCTCGCAGTGTGCAGAATCTAGAGATCCGATGGAGACTGCTTGGGACACTGTTGCATCTTTAGCTGAAGGAATCATCTAAGCTTTAAATTTTGAACCCGAATGGACTAAACTCGAGGTGTCATAAATTTGGCGAATAAAGGTTGGACATAAAATCCTCGTTTTGTGTTCTAGAAATGGCTAATCGTAGTTTATTAGGGAATTTTACTAGAAACTTCAAGGGCGGTAAAATTCGTATAAGAAACGAGAGAATCGACGAAAAGATGAAACAGGTAAATTATAATCTGCTTAAGGAAGAGCGTAAAGTGCGAACTTTTCGTAAATGAATTGTTTGATAAAAGCCGCACTATTCCTAAGCGAAGGAAGTGGTCACTGGTATCTCAGCATCGCATTAAAGATTCTAGAGACAAAAATGGATACGAATGTAGGCTCTGAAATCTACCATAGTAGCAGCAACAGCATGTTTCAAGCGGAAGTTTCCCCCAGAAATCCCCCGTGTACATAATTTTGGATGGGGTATCCAGTTAATATGTGATGTATTGTCTGGTACGGTCAACATCAGTCAGATTCTTTCGACGGTACTATTCCCCATTTAGTTGAGCTTGACTCAAATTATCCTGCGATGGTTGAATCCAGGGACCTCGTTTGTAGGGTTCTTAGTCAGAACTTAGTTCGAAAGAGGTAAAATATTCCATACAATTTGGAAAGCTGTGGTGACTCCAAAAATTGAGGCTAGCAGGCGCATGGCCTTCTTCGTTGATGTAGTGACGTCATCGTAAATCACGGATCCCGTAGGACGTGCTATATTGCTGAGTAAACGAACACACTCTGTGGGAGTTAACTTGACGGGTCACGTCATCGTCCGCATTGTTGAATTAAGCAAACCTTTAATTTTTATAACATGTGCACTATTGTAAACTTTGTCAAGTTCAGCGGCTCTTAGTGTGGTTGTGGGTACCCCATGATGAACAAGCTTCTTGCTACCGTTGTCTGTGGTCTACAGTTGTTCAGCCGTTTTAATAAAGTGTTTGTTGAAAGTCAGAGTGCGCTTCAGCATTTCCCTTCTGATAGGTGTTCATTCAAATCCAGAAAGGGAGAACTCCGATTGAGGTGTAAGGCCAGTGATCAATCTATCATCACCAAGCTTCAAGCCTAAACTCGAATTAAGAACGTTTTGAAACTCTAGTCCTTTCCTTTAAGAATTAATACCAAAAAGCTCGGCACAACGCACTGGAGTCAATTGGCCAGTAGTCCATGCTAATTGCTATGATTCTTGCTGTCTCTGTTCGAGTTCTATTGATTATGTCATTCGTCCTGTTTTTATTGTAGGCGGGCCATATCTGTCTGGATATGGCATAGGTTTCTAGACTTTTCCACCTAGAGTTGGCTATAGAGAGAAAGTGTTGAAATGTTTGCTTTTGATGCGTCCCATCGGTGAGCAAACTGACTCCGCAAGAGACACATCAAGGGTTTTTTTTTTATAATTCACTAGTGCTAAAGGGGTTATGAATACCCTTATGATGCTATTCACACAGCGCTAGTGTTGGTGTAGTGATTTTGAAACTCAGGTGGTATTAGGTTTCAGTCTTTTTGCTTCGAGGGTGGTGTCCAGAATGACTGAGGAGAATTATTGGTACTGTTGCCATTGCTTATAATTCACAGAATTTCTTTCGAACATCCCGATATCATAGGTACGGTCAACACTTTCAAGCCATATGACCACCCTACTGCCAGTGTTATGCCTATACAGTAGAGTTGACGTCAACTTTCGCAGTTGATCGACTTTTTGTTTTTGACATCGGGATTCGAACCTGGAACCTTCAGCGCGACAAGCGATGATGCAACCACTACACCATGGCCACATCTGCCTAGCTCTCTCATTCCCTCTTTCAGGGAACCCAAAGGAGGGTAATGTTTAACCAAGCGTTTGCCTGCGCTATTGTTTCCTTACACTGTTCTATTAGTATAGGGGACAAAGTAGGTGAGTGGAGCGCTTTAATGGCAGCCTGGCTATCAATAAAGTTTCTTATGATATTTGAGATAGTAGTGCTGAGGCTTAGTATCTTGCAGGCCTCTCTAATTGCAAGTACCTTCGGCAGGAAAACACTCAAAGTGTGTGGAAGGCGGTACGATTTGATTACGTTCAATTCCGCTGAGAAGACACCTGCCACACTCCATCTTGAAGCCGTCGGTGAAGATCGATACTTGGTACTTCGATAGGGGTAGGTTCCATTCCATTCCGTCCTTTCTGGAAAGAGAACTTGAATATTATTAATGAATTTAAGTAAAGGAATCGTGTAGTCGGGCCAGATCCCCAGGCAGCAGATAAAGAGCTTTACTTTGGCCATAGGGTTTTGGGGACCAGAACCCGGATTCTCTGAGCCTGATAGCACTACACGAGACGATGCATTTGATGTGTAAGTTCAGGTCTATGATATGGAGGAGCATGTTAAGAGCTTCTGTTGGGCTCTATCGTATCGCTCCCAATACCAGCTGTTTGTTGGAATCTACTAAGTTTTGTTATGTTGCAGGCTTTGCTTCAGGCGGGCCACCATACGAGCGATTCATAAGAAAGGACAGAACGAACTATAACCCCTTGAATGTTATAAAAAAGAAAATCGTAGATTTAAAACAAAAAATCACTATCGCAACACATACTGTACATATCTAAGCCAAGCCTTGTATCCTGTTAACCTATTTACAACCTAATCAAATTCATCTGAAAGGAAAATATCTTTTAAAATTCATAATCAAAAATTTTCTTTGATGTTCAAGTGTAGATACGAGTAGCTTAGGTATGCACATAATTTTTCAAGCATGAATTTATCTTTTGACTTTGATTTGTTTTATAGCACACGTACGTATTCCACGTGGAATAAGGTGTATTTATTTAAAGACTGATTTTTCCTTTATTTTATTTCCATCATTGGAATTCAAATATTTAAATGATCCACTCGAGCTTAAATTTATATAAAAAGCAAAAAAAGTTTGAAGAGCGTTTTGGGTTCTAAAAGGTTCCAAAGTATTTAAATTTGTTTTGTTAAGAGTATTTATTTAAACCGCAGTGTGTAAACAAAACCTTTTTTTTTTCTCCAACAAAAATAGATTGGGAATGGATGGAGAAGGGATGGAGTTTAATAATCAATAAATTGACTTTTTGGGGAAATTCAAAAATTTCCTGGAAAAGATTGAGGTTGAAATATATCCATTCAACGACTAAGTTCTAATGCGTTAAGCATGATATTCAATTTTTAAATCACTTTTACATATTATGTATCAGGATTCTTAAATATTTCAAAGTGAAAGGGTCTACTCGAAGAGGGAAATATTGTCCACAAGGATGTGGATAAGATTTGTTGCTGGAATTAAACTTGACTTGGAGAGAATTTCATTTAAGTAGTTCACAACTGTTTTTTTTTTTGGAATTGACGTCCCAATTTCCTTGTCAGTGCGGTTTGGGACCAAGAAAGTCTAAAATCGACAAAATGCAGATTCTAGAGAAAAACCATAAAAGTCCAAATGGACACTCACCATCTCTTTATCGATTTAAAGGCCGCCTATGACATAATTTATAGAAAAAAGGTGTAGAGGACTATTTTCAGTTTTGTTATACCTTCCAAACTTGGCCATCGAGGGCAAACGACAGATTGAACAGAATGTCACAGTGGACAGCTTTAACTTCGAGGTAGTTAGGGATTTTGCCTGTCTAATTATTAGGTGTTTGGTCCTGTTTAGGTTGCTTGGTTTTTGGAGTTGAAGACTCAACAAAGAACTATACCAGTTGTTAAGTGACAGTTGTACATGACATTTTTGAATTCGGAAAAGTTATCTCTGATTCCTTAAACTGGGCTACCACACAGATGCAAAGCATCACTCAGTTATTCTAGGCAGCTGGAAAAGCTGCTGTTTTTACCTTTGGGGAAGTGATCAATAATAATAAGCGACTCAAAAGATGCACTCATACTAGCAAAAGGAAATTTATTGAGGCTCCTTAGGGAATTATATCTTAGAGGAAGACGAATCAGCAAAACACGTACTATGTGAGTGCGTGGCTGTCTGCAGAGTCAGGAAGCGCTTTCTCCATAAGGAATTCCTAACACCAGAGGATCTTCGTAACACCTCGACTGGAGATATTCTCAACTTCATTAGGAAGATAGAGAATCTCCTTGTCTAACTGGCTCCAGGCACAATAGATCTTTCAGGTCGCATATTGGTCTGTCGCAGAGCCTTAATAATAATAATAATAATAATAATAATAATAATAATAATAATAAGGGAATTATATCAACCTGTCTAACAACACAACATAAGAAATTTTCAAAGTAAAACTACTAGCTCCGCTGCGGTTGGAATCAGTGTTTAATCCATAACAACCTGGATCGAGGCTAAATCAAAAGCCTCACTAAAAATCATGTAAGTTAGACAAAAACCTGTAACTGGACTTGAACATCAAATACATCGTATCGTGTAGTGCTATCAGACTCAGAGAATCTGGGTTTAGGTCCCCAAAACCCTATAGCCATAGTAAGGCTGACCTGCTGCCTAGGGATTTGGAATCGACCATAACTGACTACACGATCCCTAAACTCAAATTCAATAATAATATTCAAGTTCTCTTTCCGGAAAGGACGGAATAGAACAATAACCTACCCCTGTCAAACTACGAAGCATCAATCTTCACCGACAGCTCCAAGATGGAGTGTGGCGTTGGAGTAGGTGTCTTCTCTGCGGAATTGAACGTATTCAAATCATACCGCCTACCAGACTCTTCGAATGCTTTCCCGGCTGAGATGCTTGCAATTACAGAGGCCTGCAAGATACTTAGCCTTAAGCCTACTACCACAAACAGCATAGAAATCTTTATTGACAATCAAGCTGTCTTTAAAGCGCTCCACTTACCTATTTTGTCTTCTAAACTAATAGAACAGTGTAAGAAAACTATAACGCAGGCAAACGCTGGGTTTAATATCACTCTCCTCTGGGTTCCCGGCTATAGTAATATAGGGGGAACGAGAGAGCCGACGCGTTAGCTAGATTATCAACTCTTGGTGGAAAAGTTAAGAAACCTGTGCCATATCCAGACAGATTTGGCCTGTCTACAACAAAAAAAGAACGAATGACCTAATCAATAGGAACCGCATCGAGACAGGAAGAATCACAGCAATTAGCACGGGCCAGTGGCTAATAGATCAATACGCAGCCGAGTTAGGCAACCTGTTCAACCCCCACTGCCGTTGTTACGACAATTCACATAAAAAGGAAACGTTATTTCTTTTTCTCTATGACTGCCCAGCACTTGCCAGAGCCAGACAACGCACTCTCGGAAAACCCTTTTTCAAGGAACTTTCTGAGATTTCCAATAAAAAATTCAGTAACATTATCAATTTTCTCAATTCCATAGGATGAATATGAAAACTACACTCTAAGCTACGCTCATCAACATCCAGGTCACGTGAGTTGTAGTATCAAAACGGCGCATCCGCGCTAGTTGTGTCTCAATCACTTCTGTCTACCTTGACAACAACCAACCTCAATCCAGAGCTGCAATGCTATTAAATAAAAAAGCCATTCTTCTCCTAACTGAGATCACCACTTTTAGTGCTTCTTCAGGCTGGGATGCATACCCCCACCATCGACATTCCTCACGCAACTACCATCCTCAGAGGCTGGGAATAAGTTCCTCGGACATGGTCCGATTTTATTTGGAAACATATTTTGTGACATATGTAGCTCATAGCAAACAAAAACACATTCCTTAGGTGGTCCATTTCACCAGTCAAAGTCTAAGTCGATTTTGCTCAATTACAACATTCTCCAGCTGTAAAAGAACTTTTACGTTGTTTCATAAAGCCTTATTCTAGTAATCGACGTTTTTTTTTGGTTTATTCCGAGAAGATAGTAACTTTTAAAAGATTAGTTTTCCAAATATGTACATGACCCCTACAGAGTATCCCTTGAAGACTTAAAACCAGCAGCACATATACTGCATCGATATGCAGCTTTAGCAAGCTGAAGAAGGAATGCCACTGGCTTCAAATCCCAGATGATTATCCAGATATTCCTTAAGAAAAAGTGCGGAACTTTGCAGAAAACATTCTGAATATCTTGTTCCAAGATGACCTGTAGAAAGAGAGAAGCATAACAATTCGGTAAACATCTGAAAAACGAGCATTCAAGTTTCCACCACTTTTTTTGGTTCCGCATCTACACAATAGTCCCTGAATCCAGGAGCCGCACATATAATAAAAACATGAGCATCTTTTCAACCGTCCAGTTTCCCCCCATGAATGTGAAGATTTCTCCTAAGCAGAAGCAAAAAAAAAAAAGATTAAAACAATGCATCGTAACGATATTCATCATCACTATTCATCATTGTGCTTCTCAATTAGGCAACAACAACACAGCATCCACCACTATCCGCAACTGAAGTGGAAGCACTTTAGTATAAAATGCATTTAGCACAACGTTTCAATGGAAGCACCATACTCGTACAAGCACAACGAGTGAATGAATGCAAACACCAAGTGCCAGAATGTATGCCGTTCTTATTGTTTTATATCCTTGGACCATTTCGACGTGTTTAAAACTCCTTCTCGTCCATTCGTAAAATCTTCTCTTACTTAATCTGAGGCGAACGAAAAAAAAAACGGAACCATTCTCCCCCCCTTTTTGGACACAAGAGACATGTGAAGGAAAAATCTCTTTTGTGTTGAACACATCGAATACAATTCATGAAAGGCACCAACATACAAAAATGTATCTTGAGTTTGAAAATCCGCAAAAGAACAATACAATCCCTGTCTCAACCAACAGTCTGACATGAGAATCAGGACTCTTAGGAGCCATTCATTACTTTAAAAACAAATGACACAGCACTGTGGTGGTTCTACACACCTTCTCGTGAAAATATCCTTTTGGCTTCAATCCAACATTTCGATGTAGGACACGATGTTAACGAAAGTCACTCTTCCCAGTTTGAGGTTAAAATGAAAAGCTGACGCATTGGATATCCGAAGTCATGAAGCTAAAATGAAAAGGTTTTTGGACCACCTTTTCGCCTTTGCGAAGTGACCATCACACAAGCATTGATGTGCCTCAACTCCATTACGACACATCTACTGAATCTAATGAACGAAAGCTCGCCATTCACATGTACGCAGCTCTATTTTTTCCTTTGCCGTTATTCATCGTTCCACACGAAAGGACTTCAATGCTTTCCCCTTCGGCCATCCATATTCATCAGTCTCTGCAGGCAGGAGTCCTGGCGATGTACACTGAAAGTTTTACTCTGTGTGACCATTGATCGATATATTTACTCCGATGATGTTGCTGGAATAGGCAGAGTAACTTGCTTCCCCTTAACTTACCCCCATCATTTTCTTGTTCAAAGGACAACCAGAAGTTAAATTCAAAATTTATAACCTTAAGCGGCTCCAGCTTCAAAAAACAGACACAGGATGTCAATAGTTTACTTGTGTATGTACATCGTGGAGGATTTAGATGGTCCAACACTATGATGAGTAAATCGTCCTTCTTTATGCCAACTTCATGGAGGTCTTATAAACTTTCACGAATACCTACTACCCCTTTGAAAATTAAAGGAAGTTAATGGCTGTTGAAATTTTAATAGAAAGATAATTTATTTTCGTGAGCTTTTGATTGAGCGTCCTTTGCAGACATAATCCTTGTTAAGTTCACACAAAATTTTGACAAGAAAATATTCAGATTGTGATAAATCTTTTGACGAAATTGATAGACGAAAAATTAACATATTTTCGACACCCACAGGCCTTATTCCTTGGAATTGTTTTCAAGACGCAGGTGGTTAAATGGTAACATGATCGTGACGGAAGTTTTTGTTACAGCTAGACAATAAAAATAAACTTTTTCCTGTTTTCCAATCTAAAACTTGTGAAATGTATTTCCATGGAATTAAAGCCTTAGTAGGAACAACTGTTAAGGAAATTCTACGGAAATGATTTCAATTTTAGAGACGAACTTATACAGACGTGCATCTTGGCGAAAGTACCTACGTCCCACGGACACGTGGTTTTCTACGGAAGTCGGAATTTAACTTTTAATTGAATATAAATTAAGGAAACCCTCCGATGAGGGCATCTCGAGAGAGTGCTACAATAAATAAATCGAAGCTTTTGAAGTGATGCCAAGAAGAAGGAAGGAAGGCAACGTGAAGTAAGACTTTGCTGGAAATGTGGGTATACCAGGAAATAAGATCGCTGACGAATTAGCTGGAAATAAGATCTTAGGGCTGAAATAGAATGTGAGCTTGTATCCTTTTCGTCCTTCGTCCTTTTCACATCTGAGATACTTACTTTCTTATGATGCCAATGACCCTTGGACGGGTTCAAAGACAGACTCCGGTTGTGGTGCCGGTATCTATGGTCCTAATCACAAAGTCTCAAAGGCACTCGCAATGTGTCTCCTAGCGTCTTTCAGGCGGATTTACATGCTATCGATACCTGGGCCACTATTATTCCGGCATAAAGCGGGTATTCATCAATATATTCACCGATAGCCAAGCAGCGCTCAAAGCGCTGAGTTCCCATTACTTTAACTCAAAAGCCATTCTAGGCTGCTTCAAAACTCTCCAGGGCTTCTCAAAGCGGAATAAAGTCAAGCTGTCTGGTGAGTACCAAGACACAGGGGGATGGAAGGCAATGAAATTGAAGACCAACTTGCCAGGAAAGGTGCTTCAAAAATGTACATAGGCGTCGAACCCTTCTGCGGCTTCCCTACTATCGCTCGATGTGGCCGAGCTTGTGCCGTCAACGAACTTTTGAGATGATAAAGAACTAGCTTTTACCCGCGGCTTCGCACACCTATAATTTGCGAAGTTACACTTTAATAACCAAAAGTAGCCTATACTGTGACCCGAAGTACAATCACTCTGTATGCAAAATTTTAAGTTGATTGGTTCCGTAGTTTTCGTGTGACAGAAGAACAAACAAACAAACGGACAGCGCCGTTGCGCAGTCGAACGTTCGATCTCATGAAAGTCGGTATGTCTTGAAGATCTTTACGGAGCATTCATTTTAAGTTTGATCCTTACGTTGCCAGTTTACTAACTCGCTTTGTTCCCTAAATGGCACTACAATTCGGGGTCACCAAGAGTCTCGTCAGGACAAAGACTCTTCTGGCTAGAGCATGATATTTATTGCTTCTATATGACCTAGCACCAAATGATTGGTTACAAGAAGCTAGCCCTTGGCTCTCTATGAGCTGTCGCGCCAAATATGAATGTATGTGTGTATGTGCACTTAGCCACTTCAATCGATGGAATGGTATTGGATAAAGTTCAATGATTTTCAGTACTCACTGGTCACTGCCGATTTTCCATTTCACTAGACTGGAGTCGATGAAGATTACTCCTTGAATTTAATGATCTATACCACCCGGGTAGTGTTTCAAGGAAACACTGGTTCGGAACGATCAACGGACATAGAAATGTCTGAGATAATAGATCTTAATATGTTTATGGCTGCTAGGGAAAGTGTCAAGATTACCGAAAAGTACCACAAAATTCTCACGGATGTGTCATATGAATCGGTTCCAGACAAAAAGTTAGGAGACTTAACCTTTCTATAGACAGACCCCTGATAGATGGTACAGCAGAAAAAAACCTCAGTATACCAAGCCGGATCCACTAGATGCTTTAGAGCACTTGTGTGAGGGTCAAGTCCGAGGAAGAAATATTTTAATCGCATTGGACAACCAGGCAGTGATTAGGCACATGAAGCGGGTGGAATGTATTCAAAAAATCATTTGGATTAGACGAAACGGGGGTATCGAAGAATTCAGAAGATCAAAAAACAGCCAACCTCTGATTTTCGGGGTCCTGACCCATTGCTGCTGGTGAAGGACATGATAAGTAGATCAGATCCACAAGAGGAAGAAAAGTGTAAAAAAAGCTATTAAAATGATTCTGCTCTCCTTACCAAGCGGGAAGTTTTATCCATGGCTGCGAGGAATTCTCAAATGAGTCCAAGCATTATCCATAGGATGAAAATATTTCAGCAGCCACCTGAAAATGATACTTGCAAACTGTGTCTACAGGGTGGGGAGACAGCTGCACATGTGTATATTGTAAGCACCCGGCACTGGCTCACGGAAGAGAGTTACATTCTCTAGTGCAAATAGTGGAATCAAACTTTCAAATAAATGTTGATGTTGACACGAGTAATCGCCGTCAGGGAAGAATGACAAACAAATCCGAAGGGCAAATCTGACTAAAACGACTTGTGGAAAAAAGACGAAAAGTGTATAGTTCTTGGTCAAAGCCAGGTACTCCCAGTGACAAAAAAAACCCTCGCACTATTACTCTTCCTCAGTTTTCATTACGAAAAAACGAGCTTTTTCTTTCGTTGCTTGAATTGAATTGAAATTAAATTGAAAATTAATCTTTATTTTTAGCTTAAATATAACAAATATTTGGTGAAATGTTGCCACAGAATTTCAATTTTTTTTTAGATTTTTATAAAACAAGAGAATTTTTCGCTTCATAAAGGCAAGCAATTTGATCTCAATTTCATAACGTAGAAGTGTAACTATAAACAAAACGTGAATAAACTTTGAATATAACTCAAAAATAATAAAATAAAAGATAAAATGACATAAAATATAACTTCATTTGATAGGCAATTAACCTTATATTTGGTTACTTCACCTTTTTTCTTAATGTCTTCTTCTATCATTTTTCATTTTTGTCATCGAATCAAACATTTTTTTTTAGATAGCAGATTTTTAAATCTTGATTCCAGACCTCTTTAATTACACTCTCCTGTCCTCCAATAGATTTTGGTCTTTTTGCTCTATGTAATGCCAACAGTTTTCTATGGAGTTAAGATCCTGGGTATTACCAGGCCATGAAAGAGAGAAAATCTCCCAAGAATCCTTGCAGTTTTGTACCTAAAATTAAAGAAAAGAAAGAAGAGCTTGTAAAAATGTTGCTTTACAGGTAATACGCCAAAGAAAAACTTACTAATTATGCTCTATGGTCAGGAACTGAATTGTCCTGAGAAATGGCAAAATCGCAAAGTTTCTACAAAGTAGAAACAACACCGTTTTCTATAATTTTTTGTATTTCAATGCATTGACTGAACGCTTAAGCACTATTATTTCTCCCACACCAAATCTGGTTATAAAGGGTGGTTAAGTTTTAAGGGCCGATGTTGATTTTGAATAAAACACAAATTATTCAGGAAATTATTGTCATTTCTTTTTATTATGATAATATTGGTATAGTTCAATTATGTATGGAACAAAATATCGGCCAAATGGCCGCCGCGACCTCGGCGGCACACCTCCATCCGATGGTCCAAATTTTCGATGACGCTGAGGCATAATTGAGGTTGTATGCCGTTAATGTGCCGAATTATCTCATCCTTTAGCTCTTGAATTGTTGCTGGCTTATCGACGTACACCTTTTCTTTCAAATAACCTCAAAGAAAGAAGTCCAACGGTGTCAAATTGAATGATCGTGGCGGCCAATTAACATCGCCACGACGATTAAATTGACCGAAAAAATCACGAAGTGCACGATATGCATTTTGACTTGAACGCCCATTTTCATAATAAGCCTGAATAACTTTAACGCGTTGCTCGATTGTGTATCTTTCCATGGTTCAAATTGAGTTAGTCTGAAATTGAGAAATGTCAAATGAAATGCAGAAAAAAACTTGACGTTTAGGTGTGGTTCACATTCAACATCGGCCCTTAAAATTTAACCACCCTTTATTAGGCGAATGCTTGACTGATAGGTAAAATGCAATTATCGGAATATCTTTCACATTTTTTTTGGGGAACCACCGCGTTGCCGTCCAGGCCAAACAAATTAAATTTGGACCTATCCGGGAAATGTTGCTCGTACCCATTCAACCCGACTCCAATTTTTATAAGTTTGGGCCCATTCAAGCTTTTGCTTTCTCATCCACTTCGGTTTTTCCAGTTTAGTCCTTAAATGATCCGTAAACATCGCCAGTATGTGCAAACTGGTTTCTTAAAGGAATACCCTTGATCAGACGCTGATCTCTAGAAGACATTGTTTTGCATCTTCCGCTTCCAGTCTTTTCAAAACATTTCTCACGCTCCATTCATTTGTGCGCAATATTGCGATTTGACACATTCTCTTTATGAAAAGCAACAATATGCACTTTTGCCTTGATAGAGCAGGGCATGTGCAAAGAAGGTGTGTAGTCGTTTCTTCTACCTCCTTGTCTCTGCAGTTTCTACAGAAATCGTTAGAAGGTAAACCCATTCTGATGGCATGCCTGCCAATTCTTATAAGTTTCCTGTTCACGGACAAAAGCCTTTCTGTTCTCCGAAAATCCAGGTTAGGCTAGATCTGTTTCGAAGGAAGACAAGTGTTGATATTATCCCACCTGCTATAAGCTAGTCTTTTAGCTTCACTATCAAGGCGAGACTTTATCGATTCTAGAGAGGCAAGCGGTTCTCCTCAATTTTCAGAGAAGAACCGACTCGCGCCGTCCTTAGCTAGTTCGTCCTCTTTGCAGTTGCCCGGAACGTCCCTGTGGTCTGGAACCCAGCACAGGGAGACATCGCATGTCATTCGGATCGTATTGTCGGTGATTAAAAGGCTATAATGGCTGCTTGACTATCTATATATAGTACAATAGCGCAACCATCTACCGCGTTCATCGAAAGCCAAGCCGCAGCTTCTCCGACTGTCGACATTTCCGCCTGAAATACACTACAGTGATCCGAGAAAAAGAAGAAGACTCCTGTCCCCGTGCCATACGCTGCTTTAGATCCATCTGTCGATATCTCTATCGCAGATTCATCTAAGACCCCCTCAGACTCCCAAGCAGTTTTCCTAGGAATTCTTGTCTTGAATTTGACGTTCAAGTCTATATAAACGACAATATAATCCATACTACTAGGGATGGTTATGTTGCTGCAAAGCCCGTATTATCACAGGCCAACTGAGAGGATCCCCTCAGCCTTAAAGCTTCTCTAGCTGCCATTTGCTTCCCATAGATATCAATAGGATGTAAATGAAGCAAAGACTGCAGCGCAGCAGTGGGTGTTGTTCTAATGGCACCCGTTATACAGATGCATGATTGTCTCTAGATCCTCGTAAGAAGATTCAGATTACTCTTGTTATCCAATACTGTCCACTAGACTAGTACACCGTACATTAGGATGCGCCTCAATATGGCTGTATAAATTCAGTATTCTATTTTAGACTGAAGACCCCATTTCGGGCCGAGAGCTCTACGACAGGAATGCAGGGCAACAGAAGCCTTCTTGACACGCTCCAAGATTTTAATTTTCCAGCTCAGTCTACTGTCAAGAATGATCCCCAAGTGAACTTAAGTTCTATTCCTTTAAGCCTTGGAGAGGCGATAAAATATAATAATGAGTTTCTGTCAATTTGTTGAGCTATCAGTGTCAAATTAGCATATGATTCAAAAAGAAACCAACAGATGGCCCACCCTACATAAAATGTTACCACTCTCATCCAATTAGAATCGATTCATCGAAACCTGCTTTTACTCAATTATTTTTCAGTCATTCATTATGAGTTAATTTTCTGGAAGGCCTAAGATATAAAAAGAGCGAAATCGTCCATGAAAAAACACCATTTCATTTCGCGAGGTGCATTCAATTGAACGCACAGATAAATGACGCAAATAAAATACGGATAAGCCAGAAATATGATGAGTAAAGCGGATGCAGTTTCTCAATGGTTTTCATATCTCATTACCTACGGTTTCTGGTATTAATTGAATGGGAATTTAAATTCAATGGTGTGGAAGTTTATAAAAATAAAAAGAATTCTTAGAAATAACCAGAATTGTAAAAAAGAATGCATTCGTAGAATTAAAATTTTTGATTGATGCAATCGAATTCAAAAATGACTGCGTATTCTTTTGTCAGTCAGTGTGATGAATCTATTCAATTTTCAGAAATCACTGAATTGAAATTATTTTGAAAGTTAATTTCATTTAATGTGAGTTGAAGCTTGAAGGCAGCATTGAATTCACTTGAAATAAATTGAAATCCATGAATCCAACTGAAATCATTTGAATTCATTTGACGTCAGTTATTTCATTGTTTGCTTCTGCAATCACGTATTCCCCGTTCGACATGTTTTTGTGATCCAGTTGTATGAAATGGAAGCTTCCATTTCAAGATCAGATCTCCTCTTGTGGAGTAAGAATCTTTTGAAGATGAAACTGAGTACGTGACCAGTAACAGTGTGGAATTTCCATTCACCAAACTCATCTCCCATGATCTGCCCTTTTTCCTCGCTGCATCGCCGCTATGCCCCTCTTGGTATGTCCAACGTGAAAACAGCACAATACCATTTTGAATCACCCTTCCATTTTCTGCCTTTGATCGGTCTTCGCTCAGTGGTTAGTGCGATAGACTGCTAAGCACGCGGATAGAGGTTCGAGCTTCCGCAATACAACCAAACGTTTTTCGTTGCACCACCTCCTGGCAAACAATGACATCTGTTATAAAAAAGTTTCTCAATATGCCATTCGGAGTCGGCAATGAAAACTGTAGGTACCTTTCATTCGTGCTTTAAACCTGTCTAGCCGGGGTCACAAATAAAAAGCGCTACATAAGAGGTCCCGACTAGAGTCACAGAGTTTTGATGAAATGTAGCTGAACTAATACTGTCTTAGTTGGATAAACGCTTAGACCACAGGCAGTGGTCCATGTGACTAGTTTGTTGAGATCGAATGTAGGCAAGTGTTAAAAAGTTTTTTTTTTTCCTGCGAGACTATACACCTCGTGGCGGTGTAGGGGCCTATTAGAGGTCAAAAACTCTCGGGAATCTCTCCCCAGATGAGACAAGAAGCTAAGCTGTAGTCAACCCTTCCTCCCTCTCTCATCCTATCCTTTCCCCCTATCCCCTCCGAGGGGCTGGATCAAGGTGTCATACGACCCGTGCCAACGATCAACCTGGCATTCTAATAAATAGCTCAGTCGCGAACGGAATATTCGGATACCTAGCGTATCTGCATATTGTGGATCCCTGTATAGATGGACCTCCTTTCTC
This sequence comes from Criorhina ranunculi, assembly GCA_951813785.1. Taxonomy (NCBI): domain Eukaryota; kingdom Metazoa; phylum Arthropoda; class Insecta; order Diptera; family Syrphidae; genus Criorhina; species Criorhina ranunculi. The sequence continues at coordinate 33,705,686 of OX638382.1, read as the reverse complement.
CGCCACTCGTGGGAACATATAAAACAAAATGAATAACAACAAACAATCAATTGAGACCGGGTCTCCTTTTAAACCGGACGGTAGCACGGCGATTATGCTGTCGCCTTGGAATGCTCTGGCTAGCAAAAAGACTGTGGATTTACATGGTCCAACCAACACCAGAAGTCGAGAGCACTCTATGAATCTTTCCCTCTCACGGTCTAATCAGGACTCCTCAGCAACGAGCCGCAGCGGCAGCTCACGTTCTAAACAGATTCGGGAATCTTCCGGAGGATAAAACAACCGAATGGGTGAAATTTAAGTTTGCTGAGACCAAAGACTTTGTTGGCAAGGTATCTGATAGGACTAGCAGCGACTCCACGTCAAAGCGCCAAAGATCGATGGGAGAATCCGCTTTGGATCCTAAAAGGGCCAAGGTGCACAAAACCAACGCCTTTTCTAGACCTCCCATTGCTAGCAGCGCCATCGTAGTAGGACTTCGATGTTCTTAAAGATAAATTCGTGCTGGCGGTGATAGACAGAAACGACGTTGACGGTACGATTGTCCCTGTAAGGTAGAGAATGATTCCAGCTAAACTGGCAACCGTATTTCTGGGAATTATGAGAGATAATCCGGTTCCACCTCCTTATTGTCGCGACGGCGGATGCCATCAGGGCCACGTGAAGCTGATCGCTTGCGCTGATCAGAGATCACGTGATCTCTATAAGCTGGCCATTGGCAAACTTGGGAAGGTAAGGCCTGGTGCTAAGCTCAAGGTTGTTGCGAGGGAAGATATTCCAAGCAGACTGAGAACTAGCTCCTGAATCCCAGTCGAACCTTTTGATCTGAATTCTCCAGATCATCTAAGTTTACAACCCTAAGCTTCCGATGCACAATTGGAAGGACGCTAAGCTGGAAGAGCAGAAGGGTCTTTAAATTTGCATGTAGCGATCGAAGTGTAACGCTTATGCACAAACAAGCTGATCGTTGGACTTTGCTAAGATAATCTCGGTTTATGGCCAATTATCTAAGGTAGTGGCCCAGACAGACACCCTTTACATGAATATCGGTCTTATGACTGAGATGTAGAGCTTGTGAGTTAATAGAGGTTGTAAACCCCATTTGTTCCCAATTGCAAGAGAAAAGTGCTACAGTAACTTTCCTAACTCTTTCCAGGTTGTTGGGTTTCCAGCTTAATTTTCTGTTCAAAATAAGACCCAAATATCTTGGTTTGTTTGAGAAAGTTAAGCTTATTCCATAAAGAGAAGAAGGGTCAATGCCTAGAATTTTATATTTTTTCCTTAAGAAGAGTACCAGTTCAGTTTTGTGGTGGTTTACACCCAAGCCACATGGAACTGTCCAGTTGGTTAGCTTATTTTAAGCTCTGTACAAGAGTTCTTTTGAGGTGTTAAGGGACTTTTCTGAAACTACTAACCGTGTATCCCTCAGCAAAAGGATGCTTAGTTTCGCTTTGAAAAGGCTTAGTGATTTTTAAAGTTAGCTCTTCTAAAACCACATGAATTAGAGCCAAACTACTTGTTTACGGTTCACATAATTTGATCAGGAACTTTGACCAGTTTCTGGATCTGAAACGATGATCCTAGTCTGTTCTGGTTAAACTAATCACTTATCTACACTTGGTTTCATACATAATTTTGCATTTGAACATAATACCAACTCATGATTATTCTTAAGACTGCCAACTAAGCAAAAATGCACTCAATCCTTTCTGAATAAATGAGTTTCAGCAAGACAAAGTTTGTATCCATTATTTGATTAGATGGCTTCCTCAAACCTCATCCTTATGAGTTCACAGCATTTCTGCAAACAATCAGACCTGCAACTGCATTGCACACTTCATTTCATTGAACCGGCAAGGAATATACCAATTAAACTTATAAGTTCCTCATCCGATCCCAGAGCATAACAAATTCTAAACCTCTGCCCACATTTACTATCTTCCACCTCTTCTTGGACAAAGGCTTTCGTATTTTATCGAATAGGATCGAAGTTTTGACGAAACTTTATCCTTTTGAATTATTTAAATACGTATAATCGGCTTTAGTCCTTTTTGGTTCAAAGATGGCATTGGCAAATGTTCTTGGTACTTTCAGGATTTCTCCTCTTGCAACTGTCGAGTTCAAATATTAACCTTTATCCCGTAGCAGAAGATGTGTGTGTTGCTTTAAGATTTTCTTTAAGTTCATAAACATATCTCAAGTCAATTGGTAGGGATACGAGTATTGCAACCGGAAACACTGGTTCATATGGTTGCGGATAACATGCTACAAACAACAGATGCAATCTATGTAATTATGGATGTGTTACATGCATGAGTGACAGGAGTTCTCATACTTTGTCCGGTGAAGTGAAATGTTTAGTTGAGCAGTCGACCAAGTCGTTCAGTATAGGATCGAATCTTAGGAGTTTCAACTTCAAGAGACATTGGGCCATTGTGAAGTATTCATGATTCCGTGAACTCAGTTGTGCATAGAAGTTCCACTTGAGTGAAAGACGGGATAGAATGATAATGCACTTCAAGAATATTGAATGTAATTGTGGTGCTGTTGTTCCAGGAATCATTCAGAGCGACTCAGCTCAAGCATAAACGCTGAGAAAGCCACAAGTAGATGTGGAAATAGAACTATTAACAGACTTCGGAGCGTTTTGGTGTATCTTTGTCGTTTGTTTTTGAGAATAGACACTTAAGATAAAAGGAGCAATGCTCATTGTCTCAAGACAATTCAGGAGCTAGGTATTGACCTGTTACAACACAAGGACGATTACTTCCCCTGCCCTGACGGCCGCCCTACAATAGTTCTAAAAATATGTGTAAATCATCTGATACAACTCATCTGATCTCTTTTTCAAAGGAATTTTCCCGGAACTATGGAAGCACTCATACATCATTCCTATTCATAAAAAAGGATGTAAGAGTGTAGCGAAATCGAATCCACCAAAGACGCAGCAAGACTTCGGAGGGTCCTCTCAAAAACACACACCATCCTAGGCTTCATCAAAAAAAACCTATCGGCTCCTGGACCGAATCATGCTCCGAGACCCTAGAACTCCCCTACGTACCTAACTAACTAAGAGTGAAATATCTAACTATCGGCCCATAGTTAAACTCTCATGCGTTCCCAAGCTCTTTGAAAGCATCGTTTATGACAACATGGGTTCCTTAAGGGTCGATCAACAGTCACCGATCTAACTTACGACGAAGTCGATGTCGTGGCTACAGATTTTAGTAGGGCTTTTGACAAAATCCCCCACCAAATTATCCTTTTCAAACTTAAAGCTTTTTTTTTCATCCGCGGTTCATTTCATGGATCAAATCGTAACTTGTTAACCGCTAGTATAAGGGCGGATTTAGATCTTCATTATCCGACCCTATTACAGACACCTCAGGAGTCCCTCAAGGTAGCCATCTTGGACCGTTAATCTTTATCCTTTCAATTTATGATGCCGAGACTGTCAAAAAGAACTCTGATCTCTTAGTCTACGCGGACTCTCATCTTCTGAAGGAAGACTTGAACAGGTTCTTCATCTAGAGGGTCAGAAAAATGTCTAAGAGCTTAATGTCACCAAATGTCATTCTAAAGGGTGGTTAAGTTTTAAGGGCCGATGTTGATTTTGAATAAAACACAAATTATTTAGGAAATTATTGTCATTTCTTTTTATTATGATAATATTGGTATGGTTCAGTTATGTATGGAACAAAATATCGGCCAAATGGCCGCCGCGACCTCGGCGGCAAACCTCCATCCGATGGTCCAAATTTTCGATGACGCTGAGGCATAATTGAAGTTCTATGCCGTTAATGTGCCGAATTATCTCATCCTTTAGCTCTTGAATTGTTGCTGGCTTATCGACGTACACCTTTTCTTTCAAATAACCCCAAAGAAAGAAGTCCAACGGTGTCAAATCGCATGATCGTGGCGGCCAATTAACATCGCCACGACGTGAGATAACACGGCCATTGAATTTCTCCCGCAAAAGAGCCATTGTTTCGTTGATCATCCACTGTTGCCATTTCTTGCCACCATTCTGACCATTGACGACGCTTGAAATGGTCAAGAGGATTTAGTTCTTGAGTCAATTGCACCTTGTAAGCGCGTAAATGCAAGTCTTTATGCATAACTAGCAGTCCTCCCGCCGCTTCGCACGCACACCATACATACTAAAGTTTATACTTGGTCGTTAGAAATCGTCTGTTCCTATTGAACTTTCAAAGGTAAGATAGCAAAAAGTGTCACCATTTCAGTATTGAATTTTTGAAATCAGTTCAGTAGTCTCATTGCTACGATTCGTTCCCCGTCGAATTGCTACGAACTGCGAATGCACCCTGTATCTCCCCTTTTGGAGCTGAATTTCGAAAAAAAAATTCATAGTGGATGTCTGCGTCACAAAAGGTAACTACTGTCTATATTTCAATTTTCTAGCATCAGCCAATCAGTCAGGACTTATCCTTTTATTTGAAAACTTTAACGCCCTGTATCTTGGCCCGTTGACATAGTTTTGAAAAACGGTGAAGCACGTGTTTCTTTTTTTTTGTTGTAGAGTTTACCTACCAAATTTGAATTCTTAATTCCAATTTAAAATTGTTTTCCATACAAACTGGAACTCCCTGTATCTCCCGTTTGGAGCAAAAATTAAAAAAGTGCCTCCATTGTTTTTCTCTTCGCCACAAAAGGAAACTATTGTCCAAATTTCAACTTTCTAGCGTTAGCCGTTTAGGCTCGGCGATGATGAGTAAGTCAGGACTTACTCGTCTGTCCCTAGTAAAAAGTGTCACCATTCCAATATTGAATTTTTGAAATCAGTTCAGAAGTTCCGCGGAATACATAAAGATTCATCTTACCAAATCATCGTACACTACACACCCATTCCCCATCGCATTACTATAAACTGCGAATGCATAGTAAATAAACTACGTAGTATATCCATAGAAGCAAGAATCCGATCAAAGAAAAATAAACGAAAAAACTACCCTTGCGCATCTCGGCAAAACAAAAACAACACACGATCACGAACCGAATGTGCCGATGACTACTGTTGCGCATACTATAAATCTGCAAACTTTAACACCCTGTATCTTGGCCCGTGGATATAATTTTGAAAAACGGTGAAACACGTGTTTCTTTATTTTTATTGTAGAATTTACCTACCAAATTTAAATTCTAAATTCCAATTTAAATTTGTTTTTATACAAACTTGAACACCCTGTATCCCCCCTTCTGGAGTAAAAACTCGAAAAATTCTTTCATAGTGGTTACCTACGTCGTAAAAGGAAACAACTGTCTAAATTTCAAGATTCTAGCATTAGCCGTTTAGGCCTGGCGGTCATGAGTAAGTCGGTCAGGAATTATCCTTTTATTTTCGAATTTTAACACCCTGTATCTTGGCCCGTGGATAAACGAGCCACGTGTGAAACACGTGTTTCTTTATTTTAGTTGTAGAATTTACCTACCAAATTTGAATTCTTAATTCCAATTTAATTTTGTTTTCCATACAAACTGGAACACCCTGTATCTCCCCTTTGGAGCAAAAATTCAAAAAAGTGGCTGCATTGTTTTTCCCTACGCCACAAAAGGAAACTACTGTCCAAATTTCAACTTTCTAGCGTTAGCCGTTTAGGCTCGGCGATGATGAACAGTCAGGACTTACTGCTTTATATATATAGATGTTCATCAACGACGAGCGTGAGAGGTGCAATTGTTGGGCACGACGACGAGTTGAGGTGGACGGCACTTCAGCCACACTACCGCGAACAGCAGCAATATTTTCTGCAGTACGAGCTGTACGAGCATGCACTGATGTTTTCACATCTCCTACAGACCCGGTTTGCTCAAATTTTTGCACGATTTTTCCGATTATACGCACATTTGGACGAATAAATTGACCGAAAAAATCACGAAGTGCACGATATGCATTTTGATTTGAACGCCATTTTCATAATAAGCCTGAATAAATGTAACGCGTTGCTCGAGTGTGTATCTTTCCATGGTTCAAATTGAGTTAGTCTGAAATTGAGAAATGTCAAATGAAATGCAGAAAAAAACTTGACGTTTAGGTGTGGTTCACATTCAACATCGGCCCTTAAAATTTAACCACCCTTTATTACGCCTCCTACTTCCTTACAGGAATTACTTAATTAACAACGAGCTTGTACTCGTAATCATTTCGGCTCGTGATCTGGGTGTTATCTGCGATAGGGAACTTAACTTCCGCTTCACACATCGACAATGTCATTAGAAGAGTCAACTCAGCACTAGGCTTTGTCATACGGTGGTCAAAAGAATTTTCGGATGCATACGTTACTAAAGCTCTCTATACTACGTTCGTTAGACTTCTCCTCGCCCCATCACATTGTCCACTCCATGAGAATTGAAGCAGTCCAGCGATAGGGCTTCCTTGATTGCTATTATCTCGGCTTGGAAGACACTGCAATGGTCAGGCAAACGGAAAGAGATGTTTACGTTCACATCCTTTGAGAATACACCCCCGCCCACTACAGATTCTGTTTTAGAGCCATCTGTGTAAAAGCAGATGGATCGCTTTCATTGAAGCTCAAAATCATCCTTCCAGTCAAGTCTGGAAGGGAAAGTGGTACCGAAGTTTTTATCAAAAAGGACTTGTTGAAGGGTGTAGTCATCGTAAATCGTTCAGAATGGTGGAGTGTCCTGCCCGCAGGTTGGACCAATGGTGAAGTTCTTTGATACGTATGGCTGCGCTGGCTGCCACTTGTTTACTGTAAATATCTAGAGGAAGCAGATGGAACAGGGTGCCTATACAGGCCGATCTTGCACTTTACAATGATGGTTACGATTGCTGGCTTACCACCACACAATTACGCCATATGTTAGGATTGGTCTGATGACAGATACATAAAGCCAATGAGTTATACGTGGTTGAAGGCCCCATCTACTTCCTATTGCTTTTTTGCAGCAGTACAGAGCTGTGGTGGCTTTCTTTACACGCTCGAAGATGTCAGGCCTCCAGCTGAGCTCTTTGTCCCGAAGGAGACCCAGATATTTGGCTTCGTTTGAAAGTACCAGACTTGTACCGCACGGATTTTGTATTTCCTAGTGAAGAGAACTAACTTCGTTTTATGGGGGTTGACTCCTAGGCCACATTCTTTAGTCCATGAACAGAGATTAAAGAGAGCATTTTGCAGGAGGTCTCTGAGCGTGTTGAGGTGTTTGCCTGAGACAACTATAGCAACATCGTCCGCATAGGTAATTACACTGCAACCTTCCTCTTCCAATATTAATAGACCACCAGGTTCCAAAGAAGAGGAGAGAGCACCCCCCCTTGAGGTGTGCCCCTGCTCACAAGTCTTCGAACTGTAGCATCGCCCAGCTTAGAGGTGATAGTCCTGTTTATTTATTTTTTTTTTTATAACTTGAACAGGCTAATTCTTCGTTTGCGCATGATTAAATCGAGTTTGAGGTACGTATAAAGAGGCTTAGAGAAGCTTTATTACATTTCTAATCAATCATTTTAACAATTACAGATGTTTACTGTGAACCGTATAGTCTTTCGGTACTTTTTTTTTCGCATCATTCCAGTTAAAATCCCAAACCTGTTTATGTTTACTTCTCATTAGCCGTGACAAAGAAAATTCCCCTGCAAGAACCGGTCAACGTATTCTATGATATATAAGCAGCTAAATCTTCTCCGACACAGCTAGTCTACTGGAATATCCGTAACGTAATTCAATAACAATGAAGTCTGTTGTGTTCATGCTTTTAATACTCGGTAAAGATTGCAAATAAGATACCTATTGCATAACATTTCTTTGGAATAATTGCTTGTGTATATTTTTGTAGCGTGCACTTTAGGTATAACTTACGCGCAACGAAGAGATTGTCCCACCATCTGTCCTTTGAATTTTGATCCAAAGTGTGGTTATAATGGGAACTGCTACAGACAGTTCTCGAATACATGTGATCTGAACTCATACAACTGTAGAAGTCCCAGGGGTAAGTTCACTTTCTTTTTGCTGACATTTTTGCTTGAGTTATACTTTTTTACTTTACAGGCTTTAGACAAGTCGATCTTAGGTTATGTCAAGAAGGTGGACTAAGAGCGTGTTGATGTATTGATATTGTAGTTGGGTTCCTTTTGAAACCAAATAAATTTATGAATTTTTAACGAATAAATGTGTATTTTGCAAGGAGCAGTTTCTTATCCTTTTCAAAGCTGTACAGGATTTCTTAACATGGCAGTAGGTTAGGCAAGGCGGCCCCTTTTTTTGACATTTAAAAGAAAAAGCGGAAATTTTTGCCGAATATCTGGAAGAATCATGTTTGTTTGTTTGTTTTAAATGCATTTTTATTATTTGTAATTCATTTACTCTTATATGCTAGGAAAAAAACGCTTAAAACTAGCTTAACTAACTTAACTATGTTATACTAACTTACTGGCCCTACACGGGCACTCTAAGCTAAACTTAATTTTGAATATATGTCTTTCGACTTAACCTAACTTAATTCACTTAAACAATCTAAGGACTAAACTATTGTAACCTGGAAGAATCATTTAAGCCGTTCGATGGTCGTGCACTTATTTAAAAAAAAAAAAAACTTGCAGTGCGTAACTGGAGGCGGTTAGCTAAGGACCGGGCTAATTGAAGAAGCTTGTTGGTTGAGGCTTAGGTTCACCCCGAACTGTAGCGCCACCTAAGTAAGTAAGTAAGCAAGATACACAACCACTAGAATTGGGCAAACTCTTAAGTTTTGGATCTTCATCCAGATTGCCTTAGGTAGGCAATTTTATCCTTGAGTATTTATTATTATTATTATTATTGTTTCGGGAGAGCTGATCAGCCCTTGGCACTGTTATTTCTAATGAATCCTATTGTCCCTTCCCTAGTATTCCTAGATGAATTGTTTCACTCCAGTCCAGAAGATATCAGAAGCTTAAGGAACTTCTCTGGGTGGATGGCAGCAAGCTGTTCTGTAGAGAAAAATTCGCCGCCTAGGATTCACTTTCCGAGTTGAAAGAGAGCTGTACATTCCGATAGGATGTGTAGAGAGGTCTGTTCACTCTCAAGGCAGAGTCTAATGCTTGAATCTGTAGTAAGGTTCATGCAATGTAGGTGCTTGTTCAGACGGCAGTGACCGCTGAAAAGTCCAATCAGTGCTCTAAAGTTGCTCCTATCGAGGTTCAGAATGAAGCTCGATTTTCTTTGTGACGGTACAGATAGTAGCAGTTTTGAACAAACTTGCCCTAGATTCTAGCATGCAAAGACCTTTTGCGTGTCTTGAGAAGAGTGATTTGCCTACCCCACAGAAGGGTTCGGGTCCTTTCATTGTCCGCAAATCCACTGTGTGCAGGAATCCAGTGAAGGATGACCATATTGTTTCTAGGAAGGTCGGAAATTTCATTATGGACTTCTAGGACCAGTCTGGATTTAATAACAGGCGAGTCGAGTGCTTTAAGGGCAGCTTGGATGTCTGAAAAGATGAATATGATTTTCCCCAAGGTATGGGAGGACTGATTGAGTCTCACACACTGATTAATGGCAAAGAACTCGGCTTGGAATATGGACGCGAATTCACCAAGGTTGACTGAGAAGTTCGCACCTAATGATTCTCCGAAAATTCCGAAACGTATTCCTGTTTCCATTTTGGATCCGTCCATATACCAGAAGAGGTCGAAAAGCGATGGTTGAGGGTTATGGTTATCCCAGTCCTCCCTTGATGGAATACCTATTGAGAAATTCTCGTTGAAGCAATATTCGGGTAGAATGTCGTCTGGAGGCATCGTGTCTTGCTCCAATGTTTCAAACAGCGTTAAGTGCCCTTCCCTATGGGACTTCGGGTCAAGGTTTCTCGAGTGAAAAAGTCGATCGATGCCTAATTTTACTTCCATTCGTATGAAGTTTTGGGGTGATGGTAAACCCAAGATGACATTGAGTGCAGCAGTTGGAGTTGTGCGAAGGCATCTTGACATTCAGGTTTCGGCTAGACATGGGAAACGTTCTAATTTCGTAACTGTGGTAGTTTGTGTATGCGTACGTTATCATCCTAGACTAAAGAGGCAACTTTTTCAAAACAAATCTCTTGGATCACTCGGATTGTGTCAATAAGAACTGCCAACAATTTAGCCTCAAATCGCCTTCTTAAACCATTCAACTACTCGCCTGGCTAGGTCTTTTTTTAAAATTACCATACTTATCCATGATTTTGTTATTTCCAAAAGCTTTGGTCCCCCTATTAAGACTACTTACCATCACCTCATTATTATTCATGCCTGCAGACGCCATTTTATATAGTGTAACCGATTACATACACATCATCCGCATGCATATTTCATTTGCATGGTAGTCGTCTTTTGGCAGAATCCATACAAAAATGACTGGGAAGTGAGCGCCATGTTACATAACATTCACACGACAGATACCATGTACCCACCATGTTTCCTGCACATGCATGTTCCTGTGAAATTATTATTTCAACAATTGGATTTGCGCCAAAATGCAAAAACGTATTTGTTCATCGCACCGGAACGACGACGACGACGACAGCGACAACGATGATGATGAACGTTGATGCTATTCTCCTTGCCCTAGTGCTTTTCTTTTCACGATAATGATGGCGATGATAATGATGATTATGGTTGTGCCCCAGTTACAGGTCGCCTCCTCATGCACGTAACTCAGCAAAGCAGAAGATAGACCTCCAATCTGCCAAAGGATTCCCACTGCCGAAATAATATTATCCTCTCGCCGGGATGGTGATACATAAGTGCATCATATTTTATCCAATAACTCCTTGAAGAGCGTAAAGGCACCGACATATAACCCCGCCTGTTACCAACTGATGCCCAACTTAATTTCAGCAAGCATTTGAAGAAAGGAGTAAAGATATAGATGCAGCTGCAGCTGCATCAGTAACAAATCAACATTTATGGCTGCCATATTGACTGAGTTTTGATAAATTTATTTGCAGAGCATAAGTTACCCATGCTAATGCTTGAGATGAGATCTTTAAAGAAAAAAATTCAAATACGTTTCTATAACTTGCTGTCCTTGTAGAGCAGGAGGAATCCCTATTAATGCTTCCATCGGAAGCCTTCAATTGCAAACTTTCATCGTCATCCGCTGTGATGCAAATTACCCTTGAACCTTGAAAGGGAAGGCTGTGGCTGGATAATTATGATGAGTTAATGCCTTCGTCGCTGCAATTTGTTATCCTTTTTTTCCAACATCCTTCTGCTGTCAAAAAATGAACGATTTTTTTTGCTGTTGGTAGTCATTTTGGCTGTTTCCCTTGCTATATTGTCGATGAGTTCCATTAGAGAGTGAAAAAAGTAATTTGGGTGGGAAGTAAATACTCAAATGCTGGCAACAGTACTTATCCATTTGAGTACACATACATACATACACATATATAGGTATTTACACAAGGTTCTCCCTTGAAACATACAAAATGAATAGGTATCTGCGCTTTAAGGGTTCAGTTGGCAATAAAAAAGTTAAGCCACCCAATACAAAATGGGTAGGTAATTACCGAGGAATTGGATTAAAAAGTATCACACGATGGGATCCTCTCTTCTTTCGTTTTCAGGTTATGCTTTTAAAATGAATTCTAAAAACAAAAACAACAAAAAAAAAAAAGGGTTAATATAGATTTTCAACCACCACCGAACGGGTAATTAAAATTAAAGAAACGTTATAATTTTAAGAAGGCATTATGGAACATTTGAACACAAAGTTTGGCAATAAAATTCAGAAGAATGGTTTTAACGAAAACCAACCTGCAAATTATGGTGTCCTTGAGGGTTAAATAATTAATTAGGGTTTATGAAGGAAATTAATAAAAACAAAACAAAAAAACTCTTTGATGAGAGGTAAATTTAAAGGCCTTTTTGCATTAAAGACAAACATACATATATTTGCTTATTTTGCATGGTTTAAGGACCTTGATAAGTCCCTGTCTGAGACAAAGCATCCTTTTATTCTCTTTGATCCCGCTCAATGCTTCACCAAACCAAGCATACTGATTCGTTTGAATTTTGAAAAGGAGGTTCGGTGTCCCTTAACCATTTCGGAAACCAGGGATGATGTTTGACGACTTAGTTAAAGCATTTTTGGTCTGTTAGATGATGCAATTTTTCCTGTATGAACGGTGTTTATGTTGTCATCTCACGCCTTGCGATACTGAAATAACATGGCGGTGGCATATCGACTCGTGCCAACGCCATGTTATTTCAGTGTCACGAGTGGCGAACATGAGTAGCGCGCTATATGAAGTTTCTCTATGTATATCTTTTCTTATTTTGCTCGTCTCGGTGCAAAATGCATGAGAATTGACAAATGCCACTTCACCTTCCCATGTCTGTGTGCGTTTAGTGCGTCACGTCCACTCCACACCTGCACCACCCTAGCACCATACACCAGTTGTGTGTGAATTTGGCCAGCTGTTGCTGTTTTCATCTTCCTCTCTTCCTTTTTCCTTTGCCAGCACTGACCCGTGAAATGAGCCTATTTGGTTCCATCTGTCATTGCTCAAGATCATCATTCCCACAACATTTTCTGAAATGATGCTGCTTGTCTCTATTTCCAACGTGGTTCTTCCTGCTGTTCATCTGCTTAAGGTGAAAAAAGTGTGGTTTGCATCATCTACTAGAGAGTCGTCGTTAGGGCAAGCCGGGCTCGCTACCATCTTATGAAGGTATCCAATGAAGTTTCCATGTCTGAATAGGAACTAGGTAATGTAGTAGTTTTCTTCGCCATGTTTCCATTTTGTCCACCTTCTTCTAATTTCAGAACTCCATCGCAGTGACAACATTGATGCCTGGTGAGCTCCTTCGTCTCTGTCGCCACTGTTTCCACTCCTATTTCAGCATTTTGTTCGTTGACGAATCTCCTTTCGGCCGGTACCGTGACCGTGACTACAATGATGACTGATTCCGATATCGTACTGCAAGAGCTTGCTACTCGAAGGACTTCACGTCATTCTACTGCAGACATATGTTTCCTGTAATTCTCTTGAAGGCATCGGCCTTCTCAGATAAAGATCCAAGATTAATCTTTGTCAAAAAACTATACAACCTTCCATACATCGGGAACTCTTCCTTCAGAGGAGAAAAGTTACCCTAGAAGGTAGGTAGGTAGGTAGAGTTGGTTGAAATTGGTAAGCTTGCTAGAGGTACAAGTAGGGCAGATGCGCCGTTTTGATACCACAACTCACGTGACCTGGATGTTCATGGGCGTAGGTGAGACTGTGATTTTTAGATCCATCCTGTAGAATTAAGAAAGTTGATGATGTTGCAGAATTATATGGGGGAAATCTCAGATAGTTTGGTGAAAAAGGGTTTTCCGAGAGTGCGCTGTCTGGCTCTGGAAAGTGCCGGAAGACCTAGAAATAAAAATCAGAACTAAGCAAGGAACTTTTAGGAGAATGGTTTCAATACGATGACGAAGTGTAAACGCCACTTAAAAGTTCTCGTGGATTTTGTTCCGTAACAATTAATCTCTAGCTTGAAATAGGTAGTCCTTCCTGGCCTTCAGAAAGGTCTTGTACGAGCTGTACAGCAACATCGACCTAGTCAAAAAAAACTACAAATTAGTCGTTTAAGATAGCTAGGACATGTAGAGCTAATGGACACCAAGGATTCGGCACGAAGAGTCTTCGAATTCAACCGGGAGAGACAACGCAGTGGAGGAAGACCACGCCTAAGCTGGCGCGCACAAGTAGAAGGGGATCTCAACCAACTTGGAGTGCTTAACTGGAGGCGGTAAGCTAAGGACCGGGTTAACTGGAGAACTTGTTGGTTGAGACCCTGGTTCATCCCGAACTGTAGCGCCACCTAAGTAAGTCATTAAGAGGTCTTGTATAACTCCTACCACAGAATGCTATCATAATATCCAGCTTTCAAATCGATGAAAACGTGATGGAACTCAACTCGAGTTTTGTTGATCTTTTCCATGGTTAACCTTAGCTATACCACTTTGCATGTTGAACAGCATATATTTGAAACAAATATCAATAAGTCTGTAGAGCTTGAAAATACCGTGCTATTTCAAACCATTAATTTTGCAACAGCTTAGGACTACATTCTCAAGTTACTTTTCGACTTATTCTTATTAGTCATCTTCTTCCTCGCCATCTTGCCGTCTGAGTCCATTAGCACATTAGATAAATGTTTGGTTCTTATATCTTTGCTAGTGGTGCTGAACTATGTGGCCCTTTGCCGTCCTACTCTTTTCGGCAAATCATCTACATCTTTAGCTGCTTCCGTGCATCACATGCCAAAACTCTCGTAGCCTTGTTTATTTTAGTTTTTCAGCTATGGGTGTTACTTTCAGATTTTTCCTGACGTAATTGTCTTGGAATTTATGATGAAGCGTCCAGTAACCAATGAGGCATACAAGTTTCAGGAGTTTATATCCTACACACGACATTTTGACTTCCATACATTAAAGCTGACCGTACCGCTGCTTTCTAAATGTCTCCATTCTATTTTTTTCATTTATTTAGGTAAGTAAGGAAAGGTAGGGGGACACAAGTAGTCCAAAATTCAGGTCCATTATGATATTAGATACTGTGGGTAGTCATATGAACCATTTAGACCAAAAGACAAACTTCATTCTTTTGTAAACCTTACAGCTCGTCTGAGGTCTTCATGTAAGTACTCCCCGGGAATTTCCCTTCTCAGCGTTCAAGGGTCAAATCATTGCATAGAAGGGGAGTTACTATTTAATAATCCTCCTCGTCTTTACAGCTTCTGCAGAAATCATTGGAAGTGACACTCATTCTAGTGGCATGCCTACCTACATATTACTTAATCTCCACACGAGCTATTCTTACGTAGTAATTTTGAAACTCAGATGGTTTTAGATTTCAAGCTTTTTGCTTCGAGGTTGGTGTCCAGAATAACTGGGGAGAATATTTGGTACTGTTGCCATTGCTTATAATTCACAGTATTTCTTGCGAACATCCCGATGTCTTCAGATCTTGTTTATTCCAGATCTGCCTTGATAAAAGACAAATGCCTATATTATTCTACCTGCTATTTAGGGGCTTGCTAACCTCAAAGTTAGCTTTCAATCTTTTATTTGGTCCTTGCACACCTTCTCCACAATTTCATTCGCTTGCCAATATGTCTTTCTAAAAATCAATTTTCAGAATCCAAATTTCAAACCAAAAATCATTGAAACCACACACACTTGTCCACAATACGATAACAAAACTTTCAATCCTTGGCAACAGCTGATATCTAATCCTTGAACTTTCCTGTGATTTCATACCAAAAAAACTGTGATTCCATTTTAAGGCGACGAGTGAACAGATTTGACATCATTTCCAGTTTATTCCTGCCGCTCATAAATTTCAATTTATATTTTCACACTTGCTCTTGTGTAAACCATCAAAAATTCTTTGCGATGCCATAATTCCCTTCAGTAGACTGGCGTAATTTTCCCTTAAAAAAAAAAAAAACAAAAAAAGGATATGCTTCCCCTTTTTATAAAAGCAAAAGGCGAAAGGAATACTCCTCTAGGGAAACACTTGCAATCAAGTTGATACCCACGGGCGACAGAAAATACAGCACAGAGGTTAAAAACACAACAAACCTTCTTCGTTCGTTCAAGCCCTGCATGTTGCTCTTTTTCATCTTACCCCGCCTTTTTATTCTGATGTGCATTTTATATTTATACGTTGTTCTTTTTTTCTTAAGGAAGCAGGACTACGACAACGAGAAACAAAAAGTGAAACTAACCCGGAAGCTAAATGTAAAATCAAGTTTGAAAATATAACGAGTGAAGCCATTCACTTTGCATAGAATCATCATCAACGAGCGTAGTAACGATAGTGGCAGCACTAGCTCTAGCAAGGAGATGAAGGAAATATCCTTCCTGCATATATCTACAGGATGGAGATTTAACATTCATTCAATTATGGAGAATGCTATTCCCCTCAAAGGGGTCGGCGCTAAGCAAGTATAACCTAACAACTATCAAAGCGATTGTTTAGGAAAGGAGGGCAAGGACAAGTTGTCCTTTTATCTCGCAGGAGCTCTTGTAGTGGCACACATTGAACCAACTGACCAGGAGTCATTCATACTATTTTATTTTTGCAAAAGAATTGAAAGTAGGACAAGACATCTGTTAGTGTTATTCGGTCTTTTTTCTTTTTTTTTGTCCTTTTGCGAGTATATGTGTCTGTTAATGAGTTTTCGGTGGAAACGGAAAATTTAAACTGTGTTCTTAGGGCTATAAACCATGCTGTAGAAATGGATTCAGTTCACAGGCGTTCTAAGGAATAGGTGCCAGAGAAAAAAAAAGAAGGATATAACATCCGACACAATTAAATGGAAGGATGTTTTACACGGGTGTTAACAACTGTGTGTTAAATTCTAGGGGTTTATGGAAGATGTCTAGGATGGGTTTGAAGTTAGTTGGGCACTTTTGAACTTTTTATTACTATACATTGAGTGGTTGGATGTTGTAGAAGACGGGTCGGCATATGCACTGACTGGCGTAAGCCCATTGCTATAACTGTGACTATTCTTCGATTGTATTTATTAAACCTCCAAATGGTGGTCATCGCACCCCCTCTGAAAATGAAATCTTAAAACCTAATTGATCTCCTACGAGCACAATGCAAAGAGAACCCAATTTTTTCATATTCGCATTGCATATAAAAAGGCGCGATTCACTATCGCCTTTATGGCACTAATGCTATGCACGATGGACAGCTCTGCTGCTGCACGTTAGGATAGGGCTATTGTTAGTTTCAGCTACTTCAGCCTAATTGTAGGCAAGGGCGCCTCCCGATGATGACATTTTTTGGCGGCGATAACATGTCAAACATCGGCCTTTCGCTGCCGATATTTTTTTTAAGAACACTTATGTACTCATTGGTACTTTATGTAGTGCTCTGCGCCTTTTTTTCTTTACATCACTCATGTGACAAATGGCACTACAATTTTTAGGGGTATCACAATGGACGAAAAGGCACATTTCTCTCAACGTAACCTAATCTACTTACTTACTTGGAGGGGCTGAGCCTGAACTTATTCCGCTTTCCACCCTTCACGGTCCCGGACACGCTGCTTTCAGTTTACCAGGCCAAGGTTTCTGACGTCCGCGATTGCCGGAGGTTCGGTCTTCCTTTTCCTCGTGAAACAGGTGGCTGGGATTCAGAGGTTCTCGTCCATTCTACATCCACATCTTTAAACAGCTCGTAGAGTTCGCGGTTATATCTTCTCCTCTATTCGCCCTCCTCGCAGACAGGACCAAATATTCGACGCAGAATTTTTCTTTCGAAGTATCCCAAGATCTGCTCCGCTGTCTTACTAATCGTCAAGCATTTACCTTCATAAAGCAAGACTGGCAAGATTAAGGTTTTGTAGAGCATGATTTTAAACCGTCGAGTTAGGAGTTTGGGCCCTAAACGTTTGGACGAACTGAAGTAGCAGCGGTTGCCTTAGGTTATCCTTCGTCTAATCTCCACTAGGGTGTCATTTGTGGAGTTTGTGTTTGCCCCGAGGTAGATAAACTCCTTCACTACCCCAAAATTATAGCTGTCTATTGTCAAGTTGTGTCTTAGACGGTGTTCAACAGAGCGGTTTTTGGTCAACAGCATATACTTTGTTTGATTCTCGTTCATCCTGCGACCAACTCGTCTGGCTTGTTGTTCTATTGCCGTAGAAGCCTCAATAATGGCACGCTGGGAACGGGCGATGATGTCGATATCATCTACGTATCCCAGCAGCTGAATGGATTTGTTAAATAGAGTGCCTTCTGTGTTAAGGCTGGCCTCTCGCTCTATCGTCTCCTTGCCGAAATTCGGTGCATGTTTGAGATAATTCGGAGGTTCTGTTTCCAAGATGCACGATGCATTGCGAGTTCTCTAGCGTAACGCGACACAACCGGATCAGTTTTCTCGGTATCCCGACTTTGGCCATCGCGTTATGTAGTTCTGTGCGATGAATACTGTCGTCTGCCACTTTGAAGTCGATGAAAAGATGGTGAATATCGACTTGAAACTTGTGAATATTTGGTCGATTTGCCACACTGATAGGTGCCAATGAGTGTGGTGCAAAACGACTTCAGTCGTTCACACAGTACACTGGACAGGATTTTGTAGGCTATATTAACCCTTTAACCATTAAGACCGTCTGCAGAAGGTCATCACTCGAATCCAATTCTAGTCGAAATTTAAATTGTTAGCGCTCTAGCCGCCAAAGATGTTTTTCGTCGGTTGAATTTGCCCATCGAACGGTAATCGTTATAACGGAATCATTTGAATAGTTTGGCAGATGCAGCCATTTCTGTGAAAATTTTTGTGCAAACAGACGTGAAAATTATTTTTGGTTTTGGTGCAATTAAAATATAAAAAAGAATACGTTCCAACAGCTCAATCGATACCGGAAAAAACTGTTTCACAAAATATAACGTAGATAAATGATTCATTGCCTCTTAGTATTTACCTGTTTAGATCAATGTTTTGAGGAATAAAATTATTTCTTTGAATAAAAATTATTTTTTTGTCCATGAATTATACTGCACAAGTTTTTTTTTGTGCTAACCCACTGGTCCCGTCTACAGACGGTCTTTCACTTTCTTCACCAGGTGCCTTCAGGTTAAATTTATTTTAGAAATGTACTTCACATTCGTGTTTTTCAGCCTAAAATTATACTAGATCAAAAATGCTCACAACAAAATATTTCGTATTTCGACGTCAGTGGCTAAAGGGTTAAGCAGAAATATGCCTTAGTAATTCTTACAAGACATAGGATCGCATTTCTTGAAGATGGGGCAGATAGAGCTGATAGTCCAGTCGTCGGCCATGCTTTCGTCCTCCCATACTTTGATCTGGTGCGTACTCCTTACCAAACCATGGTCACCAGCTTTGAAAAGCTCTGCCGGCAATCCGTCCCATTCCGTAGCCTTGTTGTTTTTCAGCATT
This sequence comes from Criorhina ranunculi, assembly GCA_951813785.1. Classification (NCBI taxonomy): domain Eukaryota; kingdom Metazoa; phylum Arthropoda; class Insecta; order Diptera; family Syrphidae; genus Criorhina; species Criorhina ranunculi. The sequence goes on along the minus strand of OX638382.1, from coordinate 33,686,780 downwards.
TTAATGGCTATGCCGACTTCCCCTAGGCTGGGTGGGAGAACTTCTTCATCGACTGAAGTTGAGTTTTCTTCATACTCTATCACTCTATTCCTGGTCATGCCCATTAAGCAGCTGCTGGAAGTGCTGCTTGAATACATCCACAATTCCCAGCGGATCGGTAACAAGATTACCCCCACTGTTTCTAAGGGCCTGAGTTCCTGGTCTGTAGCCTGCAGTCAGGCTTTTAGCTTTTTGATAAATGCTTCGTATTTTGTTATTGCTCCTGCTGTCTTTAATATCTTTGAGCTGAGAGACTGCAAAGGCTCTTTTTTTTCGCAGTATCTTTTTCTTCTTTTGGCAACCTGATCTAAAATCACTTAACTTCCTTCGTTCATCGAAACAAATTATGACCCGTTTATGGAACAAAACTGCATCAGCCTTTCCATCCGTCATCGATAGATTGCATTGAACATGCTTTACATTGACAATATTGTGTTCTTGGAAGACAGATGTTTACGCCCTAAAATATCTTCATCTCCATTTTGATTCAATTTTGAACAATAACGCATTGTTTAACTACGCAGGACTTCGCAAGAATTATGCCGCGTATGTGGGTATCTACTGCCCAAGTGACAGGTGTTGACAAAAATTCACATAAAGGGAAATCGAAATCGAAACAAAACATTCAGTTTCATTTCGCTCACCGCTCACCGGCTGTATACTTTGTAACTTAAATATGGTCGTCAACTGCCTTTCGATGACCGTTCAAAAATGTAGTTTCCATCCCTGACCTTAACCGAAAACTTTTGCTAACGAATTTTGGGATCATTACACAACAGTTGAACACAAACTGTGTGAAAACTGCATATAAAAAAAGAAAATTAAATATTTCAATCGGCTTTCTCTTGATACAAAATAACGTATCTCAACAACCTTGTCAATAACCATTGACAATAAACAATTACGGTAATCTCCTTTAATATCCGGAGCACGTAACAACTGCCCATACCTGAGCTCCATTCCTAGTAATCTGTTAGGTACTTCTCCCGGATTGTTTCTGTAAAACAAAACACTGGAAACCAACTTGACATTGTGTCGTCCCCCTAAATGTTATACACCCCAAGCTTATCGGTCGAAGCCCAAACCCAAGTTGGTTGGGTCTTTTAATTTCCTGAATTGAATTTCATATTTTATACCTTGCCTGGTTATTCACTGGCCACTCTAACAGTGCGAACCATCCAACCGCCCCAGGTAGGTACTTTGGGAAACTTAAGTAGGTTTTGTGGTATTGAAATTTCAAATTAACCTTCAGGAAGAGAAAAAAATCAACCACTCGTACTACAGGTAGGGAGAGTGGGACTTTCATCCAGTGAATTCTACGATTTCTTTAGGCGACCACTTAAAGGTTTCCATTTGGATCGGTGACACGAGAGTTATTCCATTTGCCATTTGGTTTTCGAGTGAAATCGACACCTGAAGTTGATGGGATGGATGGCTGAGAATTTTCCCATTTTGATCTGTTTCTCTTTTGTACTTTGCAATTTATTTTGTAGCTGTAGTTGTTTGGGGACGTGTTTTTTTTTTTTGTCGTGTCAATCGATGCCCGGAGCGTGTTGTTATTGAACAGGACTCGTGGTATTACTTTTTTTTTTTTTTTTTTTGTGAAATAGGGGAGGGAAATTTAAAGTCTGGAATATTACCACAAATAACTTTAAGGACCATGGTTGACCATGATGATGTAGCAGCTTATTACATTGTTACGTATGTACGAACCTTTGTCACTGTCAGGGGCCATTAGGTTCAACCTACTCAATGATAAATTTAAGTGAAATTTTATAACATTCTAAGCCAACAGAAGTGTCCATGATGGCATAGGTAATACAGTGTAAGAATAAGATTGATGGGAGCTTACATCATGCCATACTCGTGTTCTTGTGGCAACTTCTTGTACAATGCAACAAAGTTAAATGGATTCGACTGAATGACATCTATTTGACCTTTTTTTATATCGATATCGTGCTTTTCATTGCTGATATCAACGAAAGTTTGACTATTAAGCGAGGGGGTATAGATTAGATAAATTCTAAGGAACTATAAGGTAGCCGAACTCGGCAGATATGGAACAACGATAGGTATGCTTCCAACTGAAGACACCTTAGACCTTAGACACCTTTAAATTTAAATTCAACCTGGGTGCTGGAAATGGTACAAGGTGTCTAACAACAAAAGGTTTGACCAAAGCTGGATCTAAAACGTTCCAAGAAATTAATTTCTCTCAAGAGATAGCATATCAGAACCATAAAAAGTTTCATCACGGGACAGTTTCTAATAGTGCATTCAAATGATTTTTGTAAAAGGCCTTTCATTAAGCGCTTCCTATCTTTAAATTTAAATAAAACAAAGTGTGTGTGAGATATCATCGACATTTTTTGAAAGGCCTATCGACGCCATTAAGTATGGAATATAACATCGTTCAAATGTTCGCCGCGGCTTCTCCGAGTGGCGCGCATCCGAAATGTCCAATTTTCCATGACTCTGGTGCATAAATCAGGCTGAATTTGACCGATGGCATGTGTTATGTTGGCTTTGAGGGCCGCTGTAGTTTGCGGCTTATTCGCATAGACCTGCGACTTCAGAAAGCCCCACAAGAAAAACTCTAACTTGGTCAGATCGCATAATCTCGGTGGCCAATTCACATAACCTCCACGTGAGATGCATTCGAATCGCTCGTGCAGAATTTCCAATGTGGCGCCGTCCTGTTGAAACCACATGTCGTTGGTGTCCATATCATCCAATTCAGGCCAAAAGAAGTTGGTTAACATCGACCTATAGGCCTGGCCAACGTCGTTCTCAAAGAAATATGAACCGATGACGCCGCGCCGCCAGCCCAAAATCCACACCAAACAGTGACTTTTTCGGGATGCATTGGACGCTCTTGGATCTCATGTGGATTAGTATCGTCCCAAATTCGACAATTTTGTTTGTTGACGTTCCCATTCATAATCGCTGAAGATGATTTTTCGATGAAAATTAGGGTCAGTTTCCAACTGCTCCAGAGCCCATTCAGCGAACACACGTCATTGTCTATGGTCGTTTGCCTTCAGCTCCTGGGTCAGTTAAATTTTGTACGGGTGCAGGTCCAAGTCAAAATTCGCCAAGTTGTGGTCTGCGAAAGCCCGATTTCTTGTGAGCGACGCAAAATCGACTGCTTCGGATTCTCCTGCACACTCTGGTTCTCGGTGGCTTCTGTAGGTCCTGCGGTATCCTCTTTGCAGTGAGTGCCCGAAATACAGTGTTGCGGTTTGATGGCGCAGTCCTTTTTCTCTCGAGCTTCCATCGTGCTTCTTCAATGCTTTCCTTGCTATTCTGCTCTGAGTTCATCAATAGTGTCGACAGTGGACACTGTTAAGCCTCCTGTCTCCCCGATTACAGACTCCACTCTGTCGCTTGTGGTGGGTTTAAGTATTTTTTCCCGCTGTGTCCAAAAATCTTGCGAGAACTTGGCTTCGAATTTTTGTTTCAATGGGGTTTGCTCCATTAGATTTGCCTCTGTCAATCTGGGGAGCACGAGGCACGTCAATGATCGCAGGTAGAAAAAAGCCTTGTTGATTTAATGATGAATATTTATAAGACATTATAAGGCATCTATCTATAAGCCCTAATAAATAGTAATAAATCTATCGCTATCTTATTTATTGCAAAACCTATAGACAAAGAAGACGGACAGATATCTTCCGTTCTACTTGTTCCGTTGTAATCTCAGCATCTCCTCCTTGCATTGTTAAAATAATACACTTTAGTAGTCTTGATAGCTTAAGTACATTTTAAGATCTGCGTGGGGTAATTAAAATGATATCCATCATGAAGTACTCAACCACAAAAAACCACTACCACTTTAACAATATCTTTCTTCCCAAAGTAACCATTCATTACGACCAATAACTCGAAATTAACTTCCATTTAGCGTTTTATTATTTCGAAATCACCACAATTCTTAATAGATCTCAACAAAAGGATAAATACAAAGCACCGTTAACGAGCGTATTTAAAGCCATTTACACCGTAAGCTTGAAAGGATCTTCTATCCACTCATGCATCAAGCGCCACTAAATCCCGGTTCGCTTAAGTACCTGATAACTATAAAAATAAAATTTATATCCTTACTCCCTCTTTGACCGGTCTGAAGGACCACTCAAAACGACAAATTCGTTAGATGTTGAAACAAAGATTGTTTATTTTGAGCACTTAGGTCCTTTATGGCTGCCAAAAAGCGACATATCCTCTCAACAGGTGAAGGTTGCTGCCAGTGTGTAGCTAAGACTTCTTCTATTCAATTACACATCCATAAACAGTTGGTGTGGCATCGTCTCTGGTAAATTTTTGGCAAACATCACGAACATGACTCCTCATAAGTAGGTGCCAGCGATAGGCATTAAGTGGAACGAAATCCTTGCTCATCCTGGATGGAAATCAATTATACGCCAGACGACAGACGCACGGTAGGATCACTTGGGATTTTAGTTCAATGGATGTACGGTGATTGTTTTGTGACGAAAAACAGCGAGATTTTCATCTAAGCATGTATGTGTGCCAATGGTAAACTCTATACGGGACGTGTCCTTTTGATAGTTTCCTACAAAAACCACAAGGATTCATGTTATCCCCTTGTATCACATGTCTCTGAACATTCATTGCATTCCTTTGCTCAGACAATAGATTGTGCGAGATATGGCTTAGTTTTGTATTTGTTTCCGGATATCCCTTTAAGTGTCCTTGTGTTCAATTTGTTATCTTCCGACACTCACACTCTCTGTTGCTGTCAGTCTTACTGGGTTGGGTGTCCTCGGTTTATTTGGATTGTTTCATTTACACAATAAAACCGGGAAAACTCGATTGCGATTGCGATGTGTATGGCTGCGTAATGTCCTTTTGTGTACTCAATTGGTGGAACTTTGGTTGGTCCATTGGGAGAAAGCAAAAAAAAAAAACAAAAAACACACGTACCATGGTGGAGACATTTCATTTTGGATTTATTGTGAAGCGCTTTCTGAAAAAAAAAACAAGAGAAAAGGATTTCTTTAGTCCTCAGGATAGCTCCGGAGATTGGAAGTTTTTTTTTTTTTTTTCTTTTTTTCATTCAACATGACCACTCAACTGACTTTAGAGATTCTAAAACTAGGATGTTGCTAACGAAACATAACAAGAAAAGAAATCGAAAAGGAAACATGCAACTTTTTTGAAGAAAACTTAAAGGACAAGAGAAAAAAAGGACGAAAATTATCGAAGACATTGGCACTTGAGTTGAATTGTGGGTGTCACGGTTCTTTGGATAACGTTTCTTGTTATAAAACTTCCGCATTTCGGATTATCTGAAGCAGAAGAATGAGATGAGAGCTGGATGCCTGGGAAGATGAGGTGGGATGATGATTCTTGGCACTGCACTGGTGGTTTTCAACTGACCCACTTGGCAGTGCATTCATGAATCAAGGGTGTGCATTGTAGGTTTGGGTTGGTCCGTTGAATTGTGTTTAGGGGAGTTGAGTTGTCATTTTCTGTTTAAGATTTGTGCATACTCCACAAGGACATCTGTCGAAATGTAGGAAGTCCTTCTACTACGACGTAGATGCCGATGGTTTCTTATTTATCCATTTCAATGGATTTTGTTTACTGACATATAGTCCTTCCGACATCTTACTTACTAACAGGCTCCCCACCCGTAGAGATTCTCTGCCTGAGACACCGCAGCGTTCCTTCCGCTTCGATCCCGGTTACACTGATTCCAGTTACCTTGACCAGCGCTGTCAGAGCACGCAAACAGTTGTACAGACTTTTGAAAGGATGTGCTTCTTTTGTTGGCTTGAGAGTTCAGCACAATCCTTTCAAGTACGATGTTAAAGGAGTCACATGACAACGCGTCATCTTGTCTAAATCCTTTTTGTGCATCGAAAGTCTCGGTGAGGTCGATATCGACATTGATGGAGCAGCAAATATTCACCATTTTCATTGCACAGGCGGGCGGGTTTGGCAGGGATGTCAAAATAAGACTGCTCCGTAAAGCTCGTCTCTATAAATACCGTGACAGTCGGGTTTTAAATCGATAAGAAGATGGTGGGTATCGATTTGGATTTCTTGGTTTTCCTCCAGGATCTGCCGAAGTGTGGAAATTTGGTCGACGGTGGACTTTCTTAAAACCACACTAACAGGGATCGGTCAAATTGTTGATTAAGGGTTTAAGGCATTCACACACATGCCTCAAGCAATGCTGAGGAGAATCCACATTCTGTCGATGGTGCTGTTAAGGGGATTTCCTTTCCTGTGGATCGGGCAAAAGATGCTGGGATTCAATTCATCAAGAAAACTCTGGTCGGACCAAATCGTAGAAACATTTACACCATCTCCAACTGATTTGAATAGCTCGTTCGGTAAGCCATCGGGTCTAATAGGGATTTTAGTTTGGATATTGCTATCCTTACTTCATTTTTATCATATGAACGACAGTTTGGACCATTGTCTATGTTGAATGGTTTGTTACGCCTGACATGAGAATATTGGTCTTAGTCGCCGTTATGCAGTCTACAGAAATAGTATTTCCATATTCTCACCACCGATTGTGATTCTACAGCAAGGTTTCACACGTTCATTCGAACGCCTGACAGGTAGAGCTGGCTGGTAGCCCTCTTTCTTCTTTGCGGCGGGGCTTTACATACCTGTTTTGCTGCATGGGCTTGCCGGCTTGTATGTTAGTGCATGACTTAGTGGTTAGTGTGTTAGACTGCCAAGCGGAAGGACACTGTTTCGAGCCTTAAAGTAACAAAAGGTTTTTTCGCGGAACCACTTCTTCCCAAGAATGACAAACTTTTCAATTCGCCGTTCGGAGTCTGCAGTAAAACTATAGGTCTCTTCCATTCCTCCGAAAAATATAACAGTCATAACACGAATGGTTACGAAAAGCTGGCCCTGGCTCTCTTTAAGCTGTCGGGCCAAGCATTTGTATTTTTGTGTTTGAATGTTGGTACTGGTCTTCGGCACTATGCTAGTGGCATATGAGTTGTTGAAATACCTAGTACTAGCAGATGTTTTGGTACACGAAGTGAACACATTCATTCTCAAGAACCAGTGAACGCATCCACTCCAACTTGATGGCTATTAGACAAGTGATATTTATGCAAAGTTCCCGTGGAAGCATTTTTTGACATCAGTTATTTGCAATCATGAAATGGGACTCGCTCGAAAATCGTAAACTGGCCTGCAATAGTGCGGCTATGAAAAAGGCGAAATCTTTCAGATGCTGCGGCCACTGAAAATCACACGAAACTTTGTGTATTGGACCGTGAAGTTATTTGAGGTTACTGGTGGAATAGTCGACTGTGCGATTGCAACAAGTCATCAAAGCTGTGGAGAATCGAACACTTCGAAATCCGCTTTGCAAGCAGAAAATCATTTCTCGGGAGATGGATATCAGCAAGGACAGCATGTCGTGCATCTTAAAACATGATTTGGGACTTATCGCATACAAGAGACACACCGGTCACTTATTTACGGAAGCATTGAAAAAGAAACCTAAGTCCTGCTCACGGTAACAGATGAAGTCCTTTTACTGACGAGAAAATTTGTAACGTTGAAGAATCGTTCAACAAACAGAACAATAGAATGAATGCTCTGTCATCAAGACATGCGTCTGAAATCATTCCGAGACTTCAACGTGGCTACCACCCAGCTTTTGTGATGGTTTGGTGGGCAGACGCTTACGGTGGGGTCACCGAGCTGCATTTGCTGCGAGCTGCGAGAAAATTGTCAAAACCTTGACGAAAGTGTATCAAACGGACGTTATGGAGCCACTCAGCACAACTCTTTTAGCAAATACACAGTAGACCTTTCAACAAGACCCCGTTACTCTTCTTAAGGCAAAAACGAATCAAGCACGGTTTAAAAGCCACGTTCCGAACTTAATTTCCCCGGATGATTGGCCATCTGGTATAGCCCAAACCTCAATTCATTAGACTACAAGCTATGGTCCGTTCTGGAGACTATGGCTTGCACTACTCGACATTCAAGTATTGAGTCTTTGAAGGGCTCCCTTGTCCTAGCAGTGAAACATTTTTCCATGCATGAAGTACGTACTGCAATCGATGAGTGGCTAGACTGACTTCGCCGTTGCTGGAAGGAAAATGGGGGCCATTTCGAATAAGTTGTAATTTGTAGCCATTGAGTGACCCAATAAGTAGACAAAAAAAAGTTTTGAAAAATATTCATTCTCTAATGGCGATGACGAACCAAATACCGCTGTCAGGCAGAATGAACGTGAAAGGTTGAACGATGTAGACCAACAATTCCGTCCACCCGACCTGGATGAAGTGAAGATAGCCATATCTTAACTGAAGTCCACTAAAGCTGCTGGGGCGGACGGCCTAACTGCCGAGCTCTTCAAAGCGGCAGGCAATGACTTGATAAGGAGCATACACCAACTCATCTATAAAATATGGTCGGAGGAAAGTATGTCCGATGAATGGAACCTCAGCATTGTTTGTTCAATCCTCAAGAAAGGAGACCCTCTGAACTATGCCAACTACAAAGGCATTAGTCTTCTTAGCATCGCCTACAAGATCCTATCTGCCGCATTGTGTAAACGCTTGAAGCCGTTAGTCAACAACGTGATCAGTCCATATCAGTGTGGCTTTAGGCTAGGAAAGTGTCCACTATCGACCAAATATTCACACTACTATAGGAAAAAACCTATGAGCTCTAAATCGATATACTCGTACACCACCTATTCATCGATTTTAAAGCCGCTTATGACAGCATCATAAGCAACGCCTAGTTTGACAATGCTGCCAAACTCGTCCGTTTGTGCAGGATGACGATGGAGAATGCTCGCTGCTCCACCAAGTTCGGTAAAGAACTCACCGAGACCTTTGATGTCAAAAGAGGATTTAGACAAGGCAATGAGTTGTTATGCGATTTTTTTAACATCATTCTTGAAAGAATAGTGCAAAACTCACGATTCAACACAAGAGGCACAACCTTTCAAAAGTCCGTCCAATTACTGGCATACACCGACGATGTTGACAAAATCGGAAGAAAGCAGCGTGATGTCAGTGGCGCTTTCGCGAATATTGAGACGGAAGCGGCAAATATTGGTTTAACGGTAAATAAGGGCAAGGCCAAGTATATGATGTCAACAAGAAAGGACACTCAACATCGAAAACTCGAACAGAACGTCTCCCTCGACATATATAACTTTGAGGTAGTTAATGACTTTGTCTCCCTAGGCTCCGCTATCAATTACGACAACGACACCAGCGCTGAGATAAGACGAAGAATAACTCTTGCCAATCGCTGCTTGTTTGATCTAAGAAAGCAGCTGAATAGCAAAGCCCTCTCTCGAACAACAAAAGCGACGATATATAAGACCTTAATAATCCCACTTTTGCTCTACGGCGCAGAGGCATGGACTTTGTCAAAAATGGATGAGGGTGCTCTTGGCTGCTCCGAGAGGAACTTTCTTCGGGTGACTTTCGGTCCCGTCTGCATAGACAGTGAGCGGAGGAGGAGATACAACGACGAACTGTATGAGCTGTACAGCTACATCGACTTAGCCAGAAGAGTGGCGGTCCAACGACTAAGGTGGCTGGGTCATGTAGAGCGGATGGACACCAATGCTCCAGTCCAAAGAATCTTCGAATCCGCCCCCGAGGGTCAGCGCAGTAGAGGAAGACCGCGACTCAGGTGGCCCACACAAATGGAAGGGGACCTCAACCAACTTGGAGTGCGTAACTGGAGGCGATTAGCTAAGGACTAAGCTAACTGAAGAAGCTTGTTGGTTGAGGCCCAAATTCCCCCCGAACTGTAGCGTCCCCTAAGTTAGTACATGTTTCCCATCCACAAATAAACTCGCGTAAATACTTTCTTCCATCACCTTACATGACTTCGTTCAATTTGAAGAGCACTATTCCTTTAGAACACAACTTTCATCATAAGTTGAAGTGGCTGCCCGCTGTTGCCAACACACTTAGACCAGTGATAAGACCATTGTGATACAACTTTCATCAACACATTCTTAAGTTTATCATTCTGCCACTAAGTCCATGTTCCCTGTTATGCAATGATAAGTGCAATCATACAATAAACGAATTAATTCCAAATCATATATTCACCAAATCTAAGCTTGATCCAGTCGACTGCATCCCCATATACAACAATAAACCAATCATCCTCATGCTGAAAAACTTGTCCATCCAAAAACCAAAAACATTTTCCACTTAACTTTCCACAACTAAAAGTTACTCTGGCAATGTTGTTGCTTTTGCCCATGTGTATCCTCTGGAGCTGCTGTTGAAAAACCGAAAAACTTTGTCCAGGTGAATGGAAAACAAAAACCCGACTAACTGCAACTGCATCCTGTCGTTCGTCAGTGGGGAGAATACCAAAAGGACCTAACTTATCATGTGACTTCAATCATTTTCGTGAAACGAATCTGAATAATTTAAACACGCAAATATACAGGATACCACCTGCAGAATGCAGCACGGATCCTTGCGGTCAGAGGAATGTTTAACGACCCAAAACAAACAGCTGATGAACCACAACCACCGTCTCAATAATAACAAAACCAGCAGCAGGATCAACCGAAGGACAACGCCATTTAACTTGGAACATTAAAGTTTTGTTTAACGAAATTGCAACTTAGTTAAGTGGACAATGAATTAGGGGTGGTTGCTGGGGCACCGACACAGACACCACTGGCTCTCAAGTGATAAACTTTTTTATTTTATTTTAGTCCCTTGTTTACCTCCGAGTGTTTCGATATTTTAACTGCAGATACTTCTTTGACATTTCTGTTGTCTGGTTTACAGTTATTTATGGCATTTTACGTTCTTATCGTCGCCCATTTTACCTCCCACGAGCCAATAAATCTAACGAATTGGAGAAAGAGACGCATGCATAGATATCAATGAATTTATAGATTATGGATATTGGCCGCCTCAAATTGGACTTCGTTAAGGGATGTCATTTTGTCGAAGCATCAGGACATTTAAAAAAAAAATATTAGATCGGCCATTTTGGTCCAATAAGGCAATCTCAAATTTGACTGCCTATCCTGAATGACTGAGCAGCAGGAATAAATTGAGATTCTCCCAACGCCGATTGGGGTGGTGGCCGAATTCAGCTCGGGATTAAGTTAATCCCGCAGATGTGCCTTGAAATTTTAAGCGAAGAGACAAAGGACCAAATTGCATTTATGATGTTTAAATTGTGACGACGACCAATTTGTGGGGGTCACATAAAATTTTATTCGAAAAGATTATTTTCGAGAGAGAGCAAGAATGAGAGAGGGAGAGACATATTCTCTTCACTTGAGACAGGGAGGAAGGAAGGAAACGGAAAGTACTTAAGTACGTCTGAAACGTTGGATTACGTTGGCACTTTATGAATCATAAAGACGAGAGAGGAAAGTAAAAATCAAAAGAAACATTCAGTTCAAGTGCGAAGGATGTCTTTTTTTTTGCTTTTTTGGTCGTTGGACTGAACGTTGCCTTAATGATGTAAATGACTTGGCTAATCTCCTTGGAGATGTTAGCGATACATACTGGTAACAGGATACGATAAAAGGTGGTTATCTACAATGTTTTGCTTTGATATGTATGAGAATCTTTGGATGGAGTGGCGTTAAATGAATATTTTTTTTGTAAACACCCTGTTAGCGTGTTATGGTTGTTTTATGTAGCTGCCTCTGACGTGTTTCCATTATCCATTCCATTTTCAGTTGGTAGGTTGTTGGATTTAATAACAAAAAATAAAAATTCCGAAAGTGAAGTTTGCGTGTTTTTTAACAGTTATGGGTTGTCAAAGGAAATGTTAAGATATCTACTAAATTTTGAGACATCCATGGAAAGGAAGGTAGTTCAAGATAAAAACTTCTTAGGTCAGAGAGAGAGAGAAACTCTTTAATGTCTAGGTCTCCGGCAAGTCTACAAAAAATACTTAAACTTTACAAAAATTTCATTAAAACAGCGAAGAAAGATGGATGAATGGAGGATGATTGCCAATTTATTGAAACTTTTGAAGACTACAAGGTTGAGTTCAAATCCATTTAACACTTTGGATAGGGGTTCGACAAAAGCTACTAGAAAAACTTCTTTTCTACATGCATATACATATTTGGCGAGGCAAATCACAGAGAGTCAGGACCTAGCTTCTCGTAACCATTCACATTCGGCGTGTTATTTTGGGCGGATGGTAGGGACCTGCAGTTTTATTGGCGACTCCGAACGGTGGATTGAGAAGCTGTTTAATGACAGATTGCAGGTTTATCATGCCTTGGAAGAGGTTGTTTTAAGGCTCGAAACTGCGTTCTCTCGCTTTGCAGTCCAACGCATTGACCACAATGTCACGGTTATCAAACAGACTTTCTAGGTTGTAAAGACAGTAGGGTAGAATCTGTCTGTATTCAGTGTGAGCAACCCGCCTCTTGGGAAGGAACTAACATAAATTTCTCTGAAGTCGTTGTTCAAAGAGGAGGCAAGAGGATATTTTTCCAAACCAACTTCTGTCTACGAACTCTTATTCTCACCTTCACGCAGTGAATCTCAAGCCTATTATTACTCAACTGATGATTTTGTTCCAACCCTTTTGGAAGGTTGTTGGTGGCAACTAACAAGAGAGAGAGAGGGGGGCGAGGGTTTCCACTTCCTTTTATCCAAATGGAAACATGGACAACGACCTTCGTATCTGCACGTGGAACGTTAGATTCCAAAACAGACCACGAGCAGCTCAACAACTAGTAGAGGCCCAAGACTGCTCTTAGGCAGAAATTACCGCTATTAAAGTTTGCCACTAAAATCGGATTTGCCACTGGGGGAAGACTTTGGCCTGACGTCTTGAGTTTCAGACGTGTGAACACCCGCCTCAAGACAATACGTGTCAAGGCTAAATTCGCGAACATAAGTATGATATATGCGCACGTTCCCAAAGAGGTGGAAGACAACGACATAAGAGATAGCTTCTACGAGCTTCTGGACAAGACTTTTAAGCAGTGCCTTAGGTATGTCATACAAATTGTCCTGAGCAATCAAGTACTGAAGATCAGTGGCAGGACTGCCAAAAAGCTATCGAATGTGAAAGCACTTGCAAAACCGGAGGACCAAAGCTGTTTGGAAGCTCCAGACTAACACTGGTTGCTCAGACGGAAGAACAACAAATTTGCGAAGCATGCGGTCGACAAAATAGAGAGATTCTACTGCGGGAATGATGTTCAGAAGCTTTACCAAAGGGTAAATAGAACATATTAAAGCTATAAAACCCGGACTGAGGCTTGTATATCGTAGTCAGTACTGAGGAGATGAATTGCGATCCAAATTTAGCTATCAGACAGAATGAACTGTCCAATAGCTTTGACGGGAGCCAACAATACCATCTACCAGACCTGGATGAAGTAAAGATAGCTTTCTCTAATCTTAATTCCGCTGCTAATGCTGACCGCTTAACTGCCGAGCTGTTTCTTTGGCCTAAGAAGGTAATTGAATAGAAATACCCTCCCTCGAACAACCAAAAAAAACATAAGGCAAGACTCTAATAATCCCAGTCCTGCTTTATGGCGTTGGGGCGTAGACTTTTACAAGAATGGCTGAGGTTTCCCTCGGCTGTGATCTATGGTTCCGTCCGCATATATGAAGAGTGGAGGAGAAGATACAACGACATGGTGTATAGGTTGTTCAGCGGCTTCGAGTCTAGATACAACAACTAAGATGGCTGGGATATGATGCCTACCAGCACTTCGGCTTGCAGAGTCTTCAAATCCATATCGAAGGTATGGCGTAGTAGAGGAAGAAGTGCGATGTAAAGGGACCTCAACCAATTTGACGTGCGAAACAAGAAACAGCTGACCAAAGATCTGTCAGGATACGCTTGTTGGTTGAGACCCCGGTATTCGATATCCAGCTATACGATTAATTCTTAGGACAAGATTGTAAGAGTAAGACTCCAATCAGCCCAATTCAGTACAACAAATCTTTTGCCTTCACTGACGGTCGGAGCAGTGTGACCGGGGAAAGAAGTACAAGTATACCTACGTACACATGGACTTTTCTGTTGGGACTAGCGTAAAATAGGAAAATAATTCACTTCCAATTATTATTTACGGGCCAAAGCCCTTCTTATGTCATCAGCAAATAGCAATCATTCATCTGAAGCTCCTAAGCTTTGCATTACATACACCAATGTCAACACAACGCTAAATAGGTTCAAATTTTCTAAAGTACTTCTTTCTCAATTTGCTTCCACGTGCCCTTAAAAAAAAAAAGTAAATGCCACCACTCCTCCAGAAGCACATCCTTCGAAGTGCCTCCTCTTCGACAAGGGACGACATGAAATTTCCAAAGCGAAAATTAAATAACCAAAAATATTCAATTGAGACATTCCAGGCTCCATTTACATACCCGCAAAAATTACATGTTACTTAAGGACTCCGCCTCAAATCCGTCTTCCGTCCGTTAGGGCGTCACCAACAACGTTTACATCAACATTCAGATGCTGCACTAATTCAAAATTCATGCTCATAAAATCGTCGTGCCTCTCTGTCACATCCACCACCAGCAGCAGCCACCATCTACAGCCTCAGTCATCATTAGGAATGATAACGCATGAGTTGTAGCCCAAAGTTGAAGGAATAAGTAGATATGTATTCAGTTCCCGGAGGAGATGAATTGTATCCTGTTAAGAAATTGCTGTCTTTCGGTTGAGGATATCAGAGGAAGAGATTTAAATTCCTTGTTTTCTTGATTTAATGGTGCATGGAACAAAAGTAGGGCTGCACAAGATCGAGGGATAACGAGTACCTTCCTCTCTCTTTTTGAAATGGTCGTGACTCACTTACAACTACTTATATCCATTATCCTTCCTCTAAATGGATTTAAATCGCAAAAAAAAAAAAAAAAACGATGGAAACCATAGCCCAAGGAGCTACATCATGGCAAGACAGTGGAATAATCCCTTAAACAAATTTCACCAAGGATGATACACACTATGTAAAGTGCCAGCACGTAGACAGAACAACCTCTTTGCAAGGGGGCACATTAGCTACACATATCCAGGGCGAATACTGCCGCGTACATTTACGAAATAAATAGGATAATAGGAATACTCCTACAGTCAACTTACATATGCCGTGTACCACAGTGCAGCTAAGTAGCTACCACGTTCCAATCCACTCCATTCATCATTTCAAGCGTGTTCGCTGCTCCGTTTTGTCAGAAGAAAAATGATCCTGGTACGTGAGGAGACTTAGTCTTTATTCCACCAACAATTAATGTACACCAACTTGAAAAGTTTTGAGCAAAGATTTATGTACCGGTTTTCAGCGACTTGGATTTGGTATGTGATGCGTTAGTCAGCGGCATTGTCAACTATAGGGGGGAGACAGGTTTTTGTCTTCTGCTGAATTACTTGTGACTTTAATTGTTGGTAGCAGACTTACTCTGTTTTAACGTGCTGCTGGGGCTTTGGTTGGGTCAATAATGCCAAGGTCATGAGCTACTGAAATCTAGAAAATAGTTTATAGTAGTAAGACATTTGCCAAGAGCGGAAGATTGACGAGTTCCACAGGGTCTGTGGTCAGCTTCAGCTCAGCTTTTAAGGCACCCCCAATAAGAAAATCTCTAGACGAAGGGAAGACAACTGGTAACGGTCCACCCGCAAACAAAAGGGAAAGCAGATATTGGTGAAGGCGACTAATATCCATGGGATATTGGTTAGAATGGACGCTCTGTTGCTTTTTGAAAGGGAGGGCAACTCAATGGCTTTGGCTGAAAATCTGAGTAAACAACTAAGCTCTCCGAGAGTTTTGTTGCCCACAGGACGAAACATAAACGAAAAGCCATTCGAGTTTACAAATAAGGAGGTAAAGTCGAGCAGAAGAAAGGTCTCAGCTGCCTTCACAATTGCGGCGAAGATTGAGTTTCTCAGGATAGAATGCACTCAACCACTATCCTATGACCAGTTCTCTTGAGAGAAGGCGATATCGTTTAATGGTGACCAATTTTTAGAGGCCGACCAGCATTGGGTCTTTTTTTTGCGTTGGGAGGTGAGGACATTTTAAATGTGAAACTGAGCCCGCACTCAGTAACTGTGTAGGATCCCCATTGTCCGCCGTAGTTTTCGCACTCCCACTATGTCATCTGGGGTAGGATTCTGCCAGGTGTGGTCTGTTAATCTTTTCCAGGAGAGATTTCGTATCTCCTTGCATTTCTTCACAGTTGATACACAGTTACTGATTGGCGTCCGTGAACCAAACCAAGTTCCGAAGGAATTTAAGGTTTTCGATGGTTTGAATGAGTGTTCTTCGAGGGCTGATAGGTACGTTGAAGAGGTGGGTGTATCTTGTGATGCAGCCTTCACTCAGATCTCTATGGATCCATTGAGTTCCTTTGACGTGGAATGTTCAGTCTGAAAAGACAAAAAGAACAGAAAGGTCTGGGTGGGTGTAATTACAATCGATCAGCCTCCCTGAACCATCTTGAATTTGTAGCGAATTTTAGAATGACTTTTGGTGACTTCTTAGACAAATCGCCCAGGTCGTTGGAATAGTATTTACCGAGGGCCATCTTTGTTCTTCTACAAAGGATGGGGCATTTGAATAGGAAGTGAGTTGTGATCTATTCTACGTCGGTATTCCCACAGCCTCTGTATAAGTTGTCTGTGCTTAATCGTATTCTTCTGAGATGGACCGTCAGTAGGTTGTGGCCTGTGATTATCCCTATAAAGTGTTCTAAGTTTGACCAGTTAACAGCAAGAATTTGTCCTGTTTTCTCATTCTCAAGGATACCCTTATGTCGTGGGACCCAAATGATTGTAACGCTTTGGTTGGCACTAAGGCAATTGAGCTCGTCGTGCCTGCGTTTCACTATTTTGGACCGATTATTGTGCATGTGATGGCTTTGACTATCTATGTAGATGTCGATGTATTTTCTTGGGAGTGTCTGCTGTTCTTGTGAGGCCTCGGCGATTACTAGAACTTCCGCCTGGAACACGCTACTGTGACTTAGAAGTCTTATCGAACGTGTGATGTTTAGTTTTGATGGATAGATCCCAAGGCCTTCACCCGCATTCATTTTGGACCGATGAGGAAAAATGGATATATGTTTGGGGTTTATGACCTCTCCTTCTGTCCATATCTCTCTGAAGGGAAATTTGAGTTCCAGGTTGAGGCTGAATTTAGAGATTGGTGTTAAATTGTCAGTTTTCACTTCAATGTTCGTCCACTTGGTGATTGTTTGGTGATCTATCAGATCCTTTTTCCATAGGGTGGATGATTGAAGGCGGAGCTCACTTTTCACTGACACTTTTTTTGTGAAAAGAGGGCTGCAATCGGTGTTTTTCTTATTGCATATGTGGTTTCTACGCAACCCAATCGTTGATTCTTCACTTGTGGTTTTCACTGCGACTGGTCACCAAACCAGGTATGGCTGTGTACCTGTACATCCAGTGGATAGTGGCAGGTGTGGGCCACCATCTTTTGTAGAATATGCTGTTGTGATTTACCTACCCCACAGAACGGTTTGGGTCCAAAGTCGGCTCTTTCATTACCCGTTAATCCACTATGTGCAGGAATCTAGTGAAGAATGACCATATTGTTCCTAGCAAGGTCCGAAACTAGTTTGCGGGTTTCTAGGGCTAGTGTGGATTTAATGACAGGCGGGTCGAGTACTTTTAGGACAGCTTGACTGTCTGAGAAAATGAATATGATTTCCTTTATAATGTGAGAGGACTGATTGAGTCTCACACACTGATTAATGGCAAAGACCTCGGCTTGGAATATGGACGCGAATTCACCAAGGCTGACTGAGAAGTTCGCACCTAATGATTCTCCGAAAATTCTGAAATAAGTTCCTGTTTCCATTTTGGATCCGTCTGTATACCAGACGAGGTCTGAAGGTGATATTTAGGGTTTGTGGTTCTCCCAGTCCACCCTTGAAGGGATAACTATTGAGAAATACTTGTTGAAGCAGTATTCGGGTAACATGCCGTCTGAGGGTATGCTGAAGATCGTGCCTTGCTCCAATGTTTCAAGCAGCGTTTAGTGTCTTCCTCTATAGGACTTCGGGTCAAGGTTGGTTGAGTGAAAAAGTCAGTGTATGCCTTATTTGGCTTCCATTCGTATGAAATTTCGTTGTGGTGGTTAACCCAAGACGACATTGAGTGCGGCAGTTGGAGTTGTGCGAAGGCAATCCTGACATGCAGGTTTCGGCTAGGCGTTGGACACGTTCTAATTTCGTAACTGTGACAGTTTCGTTAGTTTTCGTCGACCAGACAACGCTTGCATATGTGATCATTGGTCTAACGATCAGTTTATGTAGCCATAATATCATCCTGGGTTATACTCCCCAATTTTTCCCGCATATTCGACGGCAGTTCCATTGTGATATGGTGGCTCTGCTTATTATTCTTTCGATCTATGGATTCAAGAACATTTTGGTGTTCAGAATGGTTTCCAGATATTTGGCTTCTTGTGAGAAAGGGATCGTTTCGCCAAATAAAGAGGGGCGAGTGAGAAGATTGAGTTTTCTTCTACGTAAAAAAGGAACCATTACTGTCTTTTTAGGGTTTACAGAGGAGCCTTCGCTAATACGACATCTCTGTACTTCAGATAGTGCGTATTGTAGTACTTCCTTTCAAATTAACCTCTGACAATGATCACTTTATCACTCACGTAGCCCACTGCCTCAATTCCATGAGATTTAAGAGACTAAAGGAGGCTGTTGACCATCAGAGACCAGAGAAGAGGTAAAAGGACTCCTCCTTGTGGGCGGCATCTAGTTGTAAGCGCCGAAATTTCCACATCATCAATACTAGTTTGTATTATTCTCGAGTTCAGCATGGAAACAATCCATCTGCAAACTGCGGTGGATATGTTCATATTGTTTAGCGCCCTGTATGTGGACTCATATGACGCGTTATTGAAAGCTCCTCCGATGTTGAAGCTTTGTTCGTTCATTAAAATTTCATTAAATGTTCTTTCCAATTTAATTTACGGTCTAATATGTCCACAACCGCTGAGTAATCTCTTCAAGTAAAAGTTCACTTCTAGTCAATGAGTTCTCTAACCCTTAACCGACTAGTTTTATGCTCCCTTCCACTACGCGAGTTCAGCAATCTGTAGAAGGAGGTTGCCGATCACTCTTGTTGTTGTATTGTCGATCCACTGGTATCATGCCGGCTATGGCAGGAACAGCACTCATTTTCCTTGCATGAAGACTTACGTACATAAGTAAAGAATCCGCGACACTTGTCGGTAACAGCCCTCTACTTTGAATGGGTCCTCCTGCATTTAATATTGTTCTTAATAAAACAACATTGACTCGAGCTGCCTTCTCCCAACTTGGACTTGACTTTTACACTGGATGACTCAACCTTTTCTGGATTTTCATTGCTAAGTTCTTGTCTGGCGATTTGCGAGACAATGGAATGCACTTCAACCCTTGAACACAATGGATCCATTGATATCCGAGTGGGGCTATACACAAGTGCAGCTACCCCTATAACCCAACCTTTAAAATTTGCCTGTTGCCTATCAACACTGCTTCAGTTTCGTGTTCGGCTATGTCCAGAGCCAGGCCGGCTGCTTCTACCCAGTGATTCATAATTTGTACTGCTTATGGGATACTTGTTCTTCTTCCTCTTGGAATTTCGCATACAATGCCGATATAGTTCGCCTAGTCTTTAGTTTTTCTTTCGCTCATTCCCACAAGATCGGCCCCAGAACCTACCTTTCTGGAACTCCACCGATAATTTGGTATTCCTTCATTGAGAGAAGGTTCTTTTCCTTTAGTAACCCATTACTTTGCTGATGATTTGGTCAGGTACCCTAGTCTCTTAAACGATTCTAGCGCAAACCCATTTAAGAATCAAAGGTATATCAAGGGTTTCAAGTCAGAACAAAGTCTTTTATTCACCCTTTTCATTCAGTAGTCCATATTCAAAATGGATGTACGTGTAGCTTTTGGCATCTTATAACTGGCCATTGTTGCCTTGCTCTTCACCCAGAAATGATCGGGATACATTACAATTTGTTCGAAATATATTTTGGAGCTTGGCTAATAGAAAAATGTTGGCAGTCACTTCTTGAACGAGCTCAAAGACTTACGTAACTTAGATTCTTGGTATGACAATCAGTCAAGGTTTCAGTTTCTTCTCGTGTGAAGAAGTTCTTAATCCACGAAGACTACTTCCATCAGTCTCCCAATTTGTTTCCCCCGATTACAATTTTATGACTTTGAACTACTTATCCCTCAAGGTGCACTCACCCTGATGCCGGGGCTTAAGATGCTTGATATACTTCACTTTGTCTTACTCGTACACCCACCCCTACTGCAGGAAATAAAACACAAGTAAAACATTTCAATCTCTTCGTCTCAATCGTTTATTGCCATAATCCAATTCACAGCCTTCCTACCACATCCTGAATAAATACTGAACTAAAAGCAAATACCTACTGTAAGCGTCATAGGGACACGGTCATATCATACATTCACCTCCAATTTGTTACACACACTGCCTACCCTAGCTTCACATCAATTCCTTTTACAGCTTCGCCTTTGTTTTCTGCAAGTTTCGTTGCTTCTCCACCCAGGAGATTGGCTGAGGTTTCATCTTCTCCGGCGGTGGTGGCGGCCTCCATTTGTTTATGAATGCATTCACCACGACGCTTGTCTCGCGGGCATTATTCAAATGAACATGATGTGTTCCCTGAACAACGTGAAACTCAAAATACGGATTGTTGTCCCGCAGCACTTGGATGACGGAGTCATCAAGATTAATATAGTCCGACTCCGAGCCTTTGATTACAATTTGGGGTATTTTGATGCGTTTGGCCAAGAAGTGGGAGACCGCCGTCTGCGTGAAATATTCCATGTAATGCTTCACCCTTGGGTCCCGGGAGAAATAATACTTCGACGGATACCGTTTCGACTTGGTCACATTGGTCCTGATGATGTGCTTACATTTGTCCTTGTCGACCGAATGACTGGTGCCCTCGTACATTCGTTCAATTAGTTCGTCGTACGAATACGAAGGTGGTTCGTCTAAATCTTGCTTCCTGATCCGTTGCTCCTCGATGAGAAAGTTCTCGATATTAACGCGCATAATGTCAATGTATTGATCCGCCGAACGGCTTCGCAGTTCAATAACATCGATTTGGATTAGCATATCCACTTTGTCCGGATAGAGCGAAGTGAAGATAAACGAGTTGATGGAGGACATCGAATGCGCCATTATCGATACCTTATCCCAGTTGTATTCTTGCATCACACGAATGATGTCACTCACATAGTGGAGAACGTGGTAGGAGATCCCCGCTGGCAGGCGTGTTGATTTTCCATGACCAGGCATATCGATGGCAAGGACACCAATATGGGGTGGCATCAATGGAATGAGAGTGTCCCAAGTGCCGTAATTGTCTAGCCAGCCATGCATGGCAAGAATAGGCCGAACATTCTTCTCGCCATACCATCGGCCAGCGATGTGACCCCATGGCACTGGAATGCGAATTTCCTCGAACTGCAATGAGAACAAGAGAAAGGATTGGGAGATTTGAATTCCAAATTAAACTGTTCGAGACTGTGGATGGAAAGATGGTTATGAATGATAATGTCGAGTGGTTGCTTGTGAAATGAGTTTTGAAATTCTCGGAAATGCGAAGTGGAAGGACGAGGAATATTTCCGATTTTCATAGGCTTGTGACTCCTGTGAGTGTTCTAATTTGAGTGTCAAAGGAAGGATTTGGTTGAGTAAAGTTTGAACAATTACAAGTTATAGAACGTGAATGGTAACCTTGAGGAAATGTTTTTAAAGTTTAAATCGCCTTTTAATTAAAAAAAAAAAAAGTTAAAGTGCTCTAGATTTTAATTGGTTTAGGAGGAGACGATTCTCCACTTTCTTTCTACAAGTCTGGCCCTATCACCTCGAAGATAAGCATATTTAGGTGCCAGCTTCTTTCACAACCTAAGTGAACTATCTGACAACAGCAAAGGTACCCTTCAGCGCCTCCGGCTGGTTCTGCAGGTAGTATTTCGGTTGAAGTACACATCCATGTGGTCACATAAAGGACCATCAACATGTTCACCAAAAGTCAAGCAGACCTTAAAGCACTCAGTTCTAACTTGTGCAACTGAAAAGCCGATTCGGTGAGTACCAGGACACAGTAACATTCAAGGTCAGGAAATCGCAGACCAACTAGTTGGGGATGGTTCTCCTGAATAGTGCACAGGCATCCCTAATTCCGCGTTTAAAACTGGTCTTAACAACTGGGCAAAACGGAACTACTTGCCCTACTGGGACAACATTCAGGGACTCAGACAAGCCAAAAGGGTCTTCACCCGATCCCTGAACAAAACCACAAAGAATGATATTAATAGACTTGCCAGCTTCCTCTCCAGACACTGAAGACCTAACTACGGAATACCGACTTTGTCTTGAGTAAGACGATTCAGCGGAAAATATACTGTATGAGTGCGTGGCTCTTTGCTGCATCAAGAGGCGCTTTTTCCTCAACGAAATCCTGAAACCTGAAAGCATTGGAAACACCTGGAATGGAGATATCCTCAGCTTTCTAAGAAAGACCGAGACGAGTATTAGGTTGATGTTGTTAAACGAGGTATTGGTGCGGATTACATCAGTCAATCGGTTATTGGTTTAAAGTCAATAAATCTTGACCTTCGCCGATTTTCCACAACGAATCCGTAATGCATCCTAACATGCACAGCCTTTCGTGACAGCTGTACTCTGCATGATCTCAAATGAAGGAATCTATTTACGGTTTGTCCACCACCATCTCTTTTGACTAATTCTCGGAAATCCTTATCGGCCTGAAGACTGGGAGTACTATGGCTCTGAATATGTCAAAGAAGTCCAATTAAAGCACCATTTCCGTTCTGGAAGTTCCTGGTCAGTACTGGGAGTACTATGGATCGAAACGAATCTGAGTACTCCACGGATTTGGAAATTTCCTTTTAAAAAACATTTTCTTGATATGGCACTTGGTCACAGATCCGACCTACGATAAGACTAGAACAAAAGACCTACTCGCCATATATCGTCAGAGTAAAGGCGATAACCACGACGCATTGGCCAGTTGGAGATCATGCGGCCGAACGAGGTATTCCCTACAATCCCCACTGCCGCAGTTGCGGGAATTAAAATGAGAAGGAAACTCTTTCCCATTTCCTCTGCAAATGTCCGCCACTAGCAAGAGCCAGACTGCGTGTACTAAACCAACCATTCTTCGACGATCACAACGACATCTCGGGTAAAGGGATACGAGATCTAATCCGTTTTCTAAACTCCACAGGTTGGATCTAGGCACCAAGTGTCACACACATAAGGAAAGAATTGCAGACAAATTGGGAGGATGCTTCTGATTGAGATAACTCGCGGTATTACGTTGTATACTGTACTATTTGCTGTGGCTCAGAGCTGTCAGGTCCCAGATCAGTATATTGATCGTTTAGAGCGGAGTATGAGGTACTGACATGGCTGTTCAAATCCGTCCTGCTATTTGTTTGAATTCTATATCTCTAGCAGACGTCTCAGACAGAACGTCTGACACTAGAACGGAGAGAAATCCCTGCAATCGAACAGGAAACTGCTGCACTCGATCTTTGTGCCAAACGGATAGAACGTCCGGTACCTCAACACCTCGATAGCGACTTCGAATCTGTCGAAACAGACAGCTCGGCACTGGATCTGAAATACCTGTCGCTAAAGAGACCTTACCTCACGACGACGTCTCAAAGAAAGGTGCTGCGAAGGTTGCTGGTTAATGGCCTGCCTTATGCAACCGCGCTGGATGGGGTCATGAAGGCACCAAAACTCTTCGGCTGTAAAACAAAATCCTGCCGACGAAGGAGTGGAAAGTTCTGAGGAAGGCAACTAACCCTGATGGACTCACCTTGACCATTCCGATGGACGAATGCTAGGTGGATCTCCTGAAGCAACTGGATTACCAACCATTCTATAATAGAACCATAGAAGTCAAATCCTTCAGCTGCCTTACCCAAAGGAGGCCAAACATCAAGAGAGACTGACCAATCGCTTTCCTCTGATGATGGACCCCCCTCTTCAAGAGCTGCCCTAACATCTAAGACGCAGCCAATCCTTAGGCCTCTCCAATTTATTGCTGGAGCTGGAAATTCCACACCTGTGCAAGCTGCGAAGCTTACGTCTGGGCAGCCGAACTTCATCAACCAGGTCACACAAGTCGGGATAACAAAAACTCACATCCTAATTCTGCTGAACCGCCACCACTCCTAACGACCTGTAGAGGAATTTTACTTGGTCTTTTAGGTTCTAATGCTTTTCTGGTCCATGTCAGAAGAGGTATGAAGCTTAATTCAGGAATTCCATGATAGAAACATTCCGGCTTTGTCAGACAAGATTAAACAACTAATAACCTTGGCACCAAATAAAATAAATGTTCTGAAGGCATTCGCATATTTTGCATAGTCATGCGAATATGATTCAGCTACGAAGCTTTTAGTAGGAATGATCTTCAAAATTATTTCTGCTATCTGCTTACAGGATCTGATCAATATGCACATACGTACATACATACATATGTACATATGTAGAGTTGTGTCACATTCTCGGCCCTTCCAAGTGAGGGAGAATGTTTCCAGTCAGAAAATGTTGTTAACATTGAATAACAGTGAAACTTGACATGAATTCCAATTAAAAAATCAAACGAAACCATTGCTGGGTTAAAAAAAAAAATATTACTCAACCACAATGTAAGGGAAAGTCCATCCATAACACGTGTTGCCTATTCATTAACACATTCTCCGGTAATGACAAAAGTTTTTCCCTAGAAAACAACCTTTGCCTTTGCTATAGCAGTATCGTTTTGTAACGCAACTCGTATCACAAAAAAAAAAAAAAAACATTAAAACCAACAAGATCCCAAAGATAGTGGAGGAGATTACCCGCACTTATGTTGCTTATTCAATGCCGACGCTCAAAGGTCAAGCACTCCACTCACCCACTTTTTCGCGAACTACTCGTATGTATATCGAAATGCTTTAAAAGCTTGGAAGTACACTTGTGAGTAAAGAAAAAGCTTAACACTGACTGACAACCACCACTCAGCTGTTTCCCCGTTGGGAGTACATTTTGCCTGACACAAAACTTGCATTTTGCCGAAAGAAAAACAAAAAAAAAAGAAAACTCACTTCTCTAAGCGGGCTGTTTTCCATGTTTGTCCGTGTCTTTTCTCTTTCTGAATGGAAACACCCTCTATTGTTATTAATTACACTATTGATTAATTAAAAATTGATTAATCCCATGACCGAATAAGTACACGTCAACCACCTCACTGGGAAAATAAGTTCTACTGACGAATAAATACTAGCAATAAGACTGGTGACCTATGTAGCCTAAAGAGAAAGTAAATTCATTTTGTGAGCTTTTGAAAGAGATTATGTGCTTATAAAGAGATTCGGTGGAGCTTTGCTGATAACAATGAATTAATTGATCAATTTAACGATGTCACCGATCTTTGAGTGGTTTTTTCTTGTTAGACACTGTGGGGCCAATCGTTTTTAGGGGTGATTCTTGTGTATATGTATTGTTTTTAAGTGTTTTTGCTGTCAGTTTAAATCTTTTGAGTTTCTCTGACTCCTAGGGGAGCATAGGGCCTCGACAAATCTACTCTAGTGGTTACAATCATGTGTGATGAGTGCGTTTCCATATTTACTTCGATTTACCACGTCTTCTGCTTCCCTGTGGGTTCCACTCAATCGTCTATCTTCAGATCTCAGTCAGTGGCTTATGTAGAGTGCGCCCAATTTACTTCAAATCTTTAATTGTCTTCATAGACATTTATTTTGAAGAACATTTCACAGAAAGTATTGTAAGACTGACTTGATGTTGGTGTTGAAAGGCTTTATTTTTGTGTAGATGATGGATTCCACACCCTGTTCAGCCTGAGAGAAGGTGGTGCTAGCTTTTGTTTTTGTTGGTATAATTCCTCCAAGGTAGGTGAATGAATCCGAGTTATCAATAACTCATTGAATTTATATTTGAAGCTTTGTGTGCCTTGGAATACGGGAATGAAGTTGATGTTTCTGCCATTGATTTTAACAAGGCCTCACGCCAGTACAAAACGACTTTTCGATTGTTTGTCTCTGAATGCTTTACTGCTACCCTCCCTCCCCCCTCCGCGATACTTCAAGATAATTTAAACAAGCTTTTTGTCTACTGCCAGAAAAACTTCTTTCGCGTTTACTTTAGACAGCTCCCTGTCTATCCCTTAGATCCGACTCAGCTTTCGTTCTACTCTTGGGTTTGTGAAACGATAGTCAAAAGAGTTCTGAAATGCGGAGGTCACCACATCCCTTTACATAACCTACGTAAGGCTCATCCTTCAATATACTTACCGTATTCCGGTAACCATACCAAGTGAACTAAGGCTATCTACCGCAGGTTCGTTCGTTTTTACTTTGGGTGGTCTGCGTTGGGCAGAATGATTGACCTACAGTGTCTCGTAAAACGTCGAAAAGTTTCCAAACTGCGTAACCTTAGTTCAATTATTTCTTCTTTACTCTAACCGCATTAATTATGGAGAAAACGAAGATTGATCTAGAATACTCCGCTTGCGACCAGCACGTTTTACACATTTGAGTTGAACCATAGCCGATTAGCTATACGGAATGCTCTCTACCGTCATCTGTTCTCCACTTCCTGAAACAATCTCCTGGTTCCTGTTTAGTTCTAAATCTAGTCTTAAGTTTAATTTTAAGTCTAAGGGGCTCCAAAATTAAAACACGAACGGTAAGGGCCAAGCTAGATTGACGTTTGTGAGTTGCAACAGCTGACTTTGGGCAGTTCAACTGAGATATTGTCTAGTCTTGACGTGGGGACTTGTTCCTCAGCGTGAATAGAGCATCAACAATTTCAGCTACATCTACTATACGAGACAATAATTTGTCGCTTTTGCGACTGACGGCAGAGCGAGGAAATGAATGTCTCAGATCTATTGCGCGTTTTTGGAAATATTGATCGGAAATGAAGTGTGATTGTTTCCTTGTTTTTATTTTTGCCTCCATCAGTAGGTATCCCACTTTATTAATTTTTTTTTACAAATTTCTGTCCATACGTGGGTAAGTGATGACAAACTTCGATAAAGTTTAACTTTTCAAACATTTTGCAAAACTATTTTGCCAGCCTGTCTCTGCCTTCAAAAATCGACTTAAATGTAAAATCAAATAAAAACCGCTTCGAAGAACAAAAAAAAAAAAATTCAAACTTGGTTCCATCCAGGATCGAACTGGAGACCTTCTGCGTGTAAAGCAGACGTGATAACCGCTACACTATGGAACCAGTTGCTGACACATTGCCATTTTAACAACAGAAACATGTTCGAAATAGCTAGCAGCTCTGCTTTACAGAACACGCAAAAACAGTGTGACTCATTACCAGCACACAACGGGTGTGTTCTGATTTCTAGACTATCTGAAATTTCAGATGAAGAGAGCATTCTTATTGGACAACAGCCTGCAATTTGAAAGATAAGCAAGACAACTTTTTCTCAGGAAGTGCACTGGATTGTAGGTTAGTAGGACCGTTTTCTTCACTCAACACTAAATGCTTAGCGTGAAATTAAATTTAACTTGGGCGAGCGCTACGATAATTTAGCGCCAACGCTAAGAATTCGATTTCTTCAACAGAAAATTGCGATAGAAAATTGTCACAAAACAGCTGCTATGTCAAACGTATTTTTACATGATTGCTGAGCTTTGCAAGTAATTGTTGTTTTTTTTTTCGTACTTGAACGAATATTGGTTTAAATTGAAATGCAATAGTTCAATAGAAGTGGTTTAATTTGCACACAGTTTAATTGCATAATCCATTGAGTTTGTAGCACTCAGCAAATTGTTGAGCTCAAATGATTACACTTGATCTGTGACATAAATATTGAATTACTTTCATAAAATGCTATCTTCAGAACGATTTGTGTTTTATTATTGTGCGCAGATTTACAAGTTACAAAGCAACTCCAATGCGAGAACAGAAAGTAAAAATTTAGTTTTGATTTGGATGTCATATCTGACGTTTTCTTGTTTCTCAGTCAAGTTTCAGCGTTCCGCATTCTTGTCTATCTGAAATTTCAGATATCTAGAGATCGGAACGCAATTCCGTACACTTGTTAAATCCCCAACGTATTGGTTGGATAAAGTTGAAAGCCTCGTCTACTAGATTTTAATGCATTGAACTTGAAACTGTTGAGTTGCGCACGTCGAGCATTAGATTCACAACTGCCACTCTGAGTTGGGGCACATGTGTTGCTCTGCCAACATTTGTGCACATCGCTTAGGCTGTGTAATGGGAATTTGCGAACGGTTGCATAAAGAACACATAGCATTTACGACATGTTCACAAGGGTTAATAAGAACATGGTATCAATAGAGCTTCCTCTGTCCATTCTGGTTGATTTCGATAAGTACAGTGGTCCCACATTATGCTACAACTTCCTTCTCTTCACACCATTTACGGCATCATTTAAGAAAGACTCGATGAACTGCACAAGAAAACAGTTTCCTTCAGGATTAGCTTACGCAATTAGTATCCATCACACTCAAGGTCTTACATTACAGAAAGCTGTTGCGGACATTGGTCCGACTCAGCTTTCACTTGGCATGCCTTTTGTTGGTCCTTCACGTGTAAAAACTGTTGATGGCTAACCTTTCGATGCTAATTTCAATAGCAAACGAATTCAGAAAATCAATCGAGGAAGGGTTTAGGAGCTTGAGTCACTTTAGTATTTTTATTCCCAGAATATAAACTAAAGTATATTCTAGCATGTAAATAGGAAATAGGGTACACATAAAACATCTTATTTCAACTAATAATACGATTCCGAAAGTTCAATAAATTTAAGGTGTTCCAACTAACACCGCTGCGCTTCAGTAGGTATCTTTTGTACAGCCTTGTTATTTATTTAACTTAAGGCAGCACCATCGTTTATTTCATCGTCATTGTCGAAAACGAAACTGACAGTTTAGGGGAGATACATTATGTATCGAGAGTGTAATAAAAAAACGAGGGGAGATTTCGAATGACATGACACAAAATATGTAATCTACACAGAAAACTCACAGATATCGATTTCGAGTCGAATCGAAGCATTAGTATTTTAGTATTAAGTACTTGTTGTGTCAAAATTCGTTCAAAATGGAGTGGAGTACTCGTATCCAGTAAAGTAGGAGATTCTTACCCACTAAACGCACCTTTGTACCTTCTATTACACTCTTTGTATCGCTGCGTAGTGCGTACCTACCATTGTTTTTTTTTTATCACTTGGTGGGATTAATTGATTAAGTGCCTTTCTAACATTTTGTTGCCTACTATTTTGCTATACCGAAGCTTTCTTTCTCGTTGTTTTATTCAACCTTAATAATATTTTCTGTTTAATTTTTGCTTCGTTCCACGTATCATCTATAAAGAAAGCATTAAGGCCACTGTCACTGTGCCATCTTAGAACACTGCTCGGGGAGAATAGGGAGTTATATTATCCATATCATAAGCATGGGAACCCCCGAAAATCTTTTCAAAATATGCCTTCATCAGTGTCCCGACCATCGACTTCCACGGACAATGCAGGTTTCGAGCAAGAAATTGTGCTCAGTAAAGATACTATAACCTTCATCGTATGCCAAGTGATCTCGCAATCATCTACAAAAGAAGTGCCAATGAGATTATTTGCAACGATTCCCTGGCATCACTCTGAATAAGTGTTAACCTGGTAGGTTAGGTTAGGTATGTAGGCCGGCGAAGAGGACTTTCTCAGCGCCACACTCAGGTCTCCAAGATCCATTGTGTTACCCATAGGTGGGAAATCTTACCCTTAAACGTTACCCACATAAAAAGTGTACTAGTAACTACTTACTGCGTTAGTTGTATAATCCATTTTGTGGATTTGATAAAGGTGTTCAGATCGTTCACCGGTCACCAGATAGTTCCTCGAGATCTCAGAAGAAATGCCGCCCGATGAATTTGTGTCTTAAAAGGTACAGGCCGGGGCAGTGGCAGAGAAAGTGGGTTGTGTCCTCATGGACTTCCTTGTCTCCACAGCCTGTACATGGGTCTTCTTCCGTAACATGGAATTTCTTCATGTGGTACCGCGGAGTGTTATGACCCGTAATCACACCTTCAAGGGTGGAGGGGGATTTTCTATCCTTCTTTATAAGTCTGGCAGTCTTAGCCTTCCGCTTTCTATCTTTCATGGTCCCGAGCACGCTGCTTCCAGTTCACTAGATCAAGGTTTCTGGCGTTCGCGATTGCCTGATCTTTAAACAGGCGGTTCAGTCTTTCATTTCTTTGTGAATACGAGCATCAAAACATGTCCTATCGCCCAAGATTGACATCAATGAAAATCACCCCACCGATCCACGCTTCGCAATGCTCAAGGCACAACTTTCAGATGAGTTCGACACTTACGACTGGTTCCTATGGGAGTATCAGTATTGGTACCTTGGGGCTCTGCGCTCATTTCTGTGCATCATGCAAGTTTTAACCAGGATATGCAGCCGCAGCTACCTCTGCAAAGAAGGCAAGCTATCCGAAAGTGAGCTACGAGCATACGTTATAAATCGTCACTCAACTTTGCTCCACTCTATATGTTTGCCCTTGTTACATGCCATCACTGGTTAAATGCCTGCAATAAGGCGTATGTCATCATCGGTACGGAGAGTTCGTATTGGTTTAGTGTATATCATAGTAAAGGGTTTTTCAATAGGCACATAACAATTTTGTATTTTAATACAAACGCACTCTTAACTTTTTTTATAATCTGTTAATGCCAAAATTTGCATTTTTATCGTGGTAAATTTCACGAACGAGCAACGTTTGGAAATTGTTCAAAATTACTACCGAAATTCTGAGTCGGTGGTCGTAACTTTAAGAGCGCTTACTCCAATTTTCAGTCGTAATAATCGTCTCACCAGACTGGCTGTGCGTACTTTAGTGGATAAACTCGAGTCAATAAATTCACTATTGAATGTTCCTGTGCTAGTGAGACAACCCACCGGTCGAAGTACAGAAAATATCGCAGCCGTAAGTGCTTCAGTTCAAAATGAGCCAAATCAGTCGATTCCACGCCGTTCACAGGAATTTGGAATCTCTCAGTCCACATTGTGGCGAATTTTGCATAAAGATCTTAACCTACACCCTTAAAAGATCAAATTAGCTCTAGAACTGAAGCCTCTTGATCGTTTGAAGTGCCGATTGGGCAACAATTTGAAGAAAATCCTGAATTTCAACGTAAAGTCATCTTCAGCGATGAAGCACATTGTTGGCTTAATGGCGTTATTGGACAGCAACAAACCCACATGTGCTTCAAGAGACTCTATTGCATCCACAAAAAAATGACGTGTGGTGTGGATTTCATGTCGGAGGTGTAATGGGACCGTATTTTTTTGTCGATGAAAATTATCGCCATGTTACGGTCAAAGGAGTTCGTTGTAATGCTCTGTTGGAAAACTATTTGTGGCCAGAATTGGATGCACTAGACATCTGTGATATGTGGTTCCAAAAGATGGTGCCACATGCCACACAGAAGAAGAAGTTCGGTAATCGTGTAATCTCGAGAAACGGCCTGGCTGAATGGCTACCTCGCTCATGCGATGTAACGCCGTTGGATTTGTTTGTATGGGGTTACGTTGAGTCATTGGTTTATGCCAACAAGGCAACTACATAGGAGGAGTTCATATTGAACCTGAGATTGCCAACATGTGTGGACGAATGGTGGAAAATTTACTCCAAAGAATCAATCGCTGCAAACGTACTTCTGGTGATCATATGAAAGAGCTCGAATTCCATACTCAAATTTAACATGTGTACTACACTTGGAATACATTCCAGGCCGATATCTCAATTTTTCTTTGTTTTATTTAAATACAAAATTGTTATGTCCTTATTGAAAAACCCTTTATTTATCACAATTGACTGAAAGACCTATGAAATCTGAAAAGCTGAAAGCTGAAATCTGAACTTCCTCTGCAATAGATACGCAAAGGGATACCCCTCGTCTGGCCAGTCCATCTGTGGCCAGAAACTCGCAGAATAGTAACCTCGAACCAAGAGCTTAACTGATTGAACTCCTTCTTACACTCTTCCACCAACTCAAACGAAAGCGAAAGTAAGTTTTCCTTCAGATCATTGCCTATGTCCTTACCATTGAGAGATTACCTCCACCATCTCAACCTCTTTAACAATCAAAACGTAACCAAGTTCTAACACGATAGTGCTGCACCGATTTACTATTAACGATTCCATTCCCAACCAGACCACAAAACCATCACGTACGTGTAACTAATGAGGCACAACAAATTCTTTAAAGGATATTCATTCTTAAGTCAAAAGCAAAGTTACCACGTCAAGTTTCCTTCAATATTTTCTGATCGCTTTTTAATTTGTGCAATTTTAATGTTCTGTCTTTACCTCCCTCGAGCTGGGTAAGTAAAAAGTAATGTAAGAGCCTTAAAAATAGGATGCACATGAAAGAGAGGCAGAGAGAGAGAGAGAAAGAAAGGCGAACATCCTTTCTCCTTGGGGGAATTAATGGAGAAAACAAATTTCAAACTCCCATCAAAAAGTTTACCAAAATCGTTGAATTTTTACGGTCCCGCCTTAAAGTGTTATGCGGTCTCGAACCGCGCGCACACAAAGTAAGAAGAAGTATTACTTTCTAATTCCCCCCTCCTTTTATCAGGGATGCTTAATAAGATTTTGTTTATCTCCACAAAAACAATTTGTGTGGAGCAGATGTCCTTGAAAATAAAATGGAAAATGTAACCCACTTTTCTTGAAGATTAATTTAAAAAAAAGCGTTCCGTCTGTTCTTATTGGACCGGGCGGAACGAGGGTGCATTGTACCCGGTCCATAATAAATTTATTTATCATTTAGCCCATCAAAAGGGAAAATGAGACACGAAGGTGGTTCTATTTTAAAAAGCATAAGCCTGTTGACGCAAGCCAATCATGGTAATTTGTGTCTTACAAGTAAAACGAATGTGTGTGTGCTCTGAGACATCTGAAAATGAGGATAATTGAAGTTAACACGTAGGAAGAGTAGATGGAGATGTAAAGCTTCCTGTATTATGGCTCTAATGTTACAGACGAAATAGAGATGGAAAGAGGATTTGAATTATAATATTCCCAGCTTCGCCGACCGGGATTCCTTTTCCATTGTGCTGGAGAGGGTTCAACGGTATCATATTATGAAAAGGCTGACCCACTGACCGGTGCCGCCTATTTAACGGACTTATCTCTTCCCGATCCAAGCTTAATGCCTTCTAACACAAGGTACCGGCGATGTTAATTCGCCTCATTAACGGGCGGTCTGATTCTTTGGATTGAAATCTATGCGGAGCTTGAGTGGGTGGAGTCGTTTCGTATGCATTTCGGGATTCAAATTCCAGAAATGTGCTGTTTGAGGAGTTGTTCTTCAATACCTCACTCCAATATCCAACAGAAATGACCAACTTATGTACGTAAATCGATCAGCAAAAATGTTTGCATACTTTTCGGATGGGGCATCTCCCACAAGTATGCAAGAAGTTCTTAAGCTGACTTAAAAAATTTACTAGAATCCTCAAGTAAATATTAACGTTGCTTACATTTTTAGAAGTTCGATTCATACCTTGATACATACGAATGTACATATGTACATGCTCAGGTGGTGGAGTATTTGGTAAGAGCTACAACATTAGCTGTATTTTATTATCGCCGATGATCCATATAGATCATTGGTCATTGCGCACAAAGCATTAAAACAATAATACGAGATCCTGTTGTTGTTGTAATGCACACAAACCAATGATCTATATGGATCATCGGGCGATAATAAAATGGCTATTAGAATCCTCCAGGTGTATATGCGTCTGTCTTCCAAGCGGAGATTTTCGGACTGCTTATGGCTGCGGACTATATTACGAAAAATAAGTGGAGGGGACGGAGTATTCCTCTCTGTAGCGGCATCCCTTTACCCCTTATTCCCTTTCTAGATTCAAAATAGTTGGAGATGCAGGTCTAGTTCGAATTCGGAACCCTGGACACACCGGAATTACCCGAAACGAGTTCTCCGATTAGCTTGCTAGGCAATGTTCACAAAAGAACCGCTTTAGCCCTGAAACCACGTTAGAGGAGAACCATATCTTCAGTTAGGGCTAAGGGAAAGATGGCAAGTTGGGCAAAACTAGAAACTGACTCGGACTACCTTACGCCATCTCCTGATTTCAGCCTAAGCTTAAAAACGATCATCCCCTTAAGAGACGAGTGGGCCAGCGCGAAGGCAATCAACCCGACGAAAATTTTGATTTTCACAGACGGGTCAAAAAGAAGGAGTAGGCTCTGGGATCTACTCACTAGAACCCAACATAAAGAGGTCAATAAGACTTCCGAACCACGTCAGTGTGTGTCAAGTGGAAGTCTTAGGCATCGCCGAGGCAGTCCGAGAATTATGAACGAAGCTAGTCTCTAGAAAAACCATCGACATTTACATAGACAGCCAACTTGACTATGCCAACTTCCTATGTAAATGCCCCATCCTTTGCAGAAGAAGAAAGACGCCCTTCGGTGAATACTATTTCTACAACCTGGGTGATTTATCTAAGAAGCTACCAAAGGCCATACTAAAATTCTCTACGAATTCAAGATGATTCAAGGAGGCCTAACGATCGTAATTGCACTCTCACCCAAACTTCTGCCTTTTCAGATTGAACATTCCACGTTAGAAGAGCACAATGGATCCATAGAGATCTGAATGAAGGCTACATCAAGTGATGCATCTCTTCAACGTAAACCTAAAACAGATACCTTCCGACGTCTGTAAGAAGTCCGCGGAATTCTTGCTGTCCCTCAGTGGAAAAGAATGCAGGCAACTTATTGGCGTTATTACGGGACACTACGCCTTTGTCAAACATCTCAACATGTTAGACTTAAGTGACACCAATATCTGTGATGCTTGGTGGAGAGGGCAACAACACTGCGGAACACTTCCTATCTGAATGTCCTGCCTGTGCTCGTATCAGGTGGCAGATGGGATGAGGGCTGATAGCTTAAGCTCCTTCTATCACTGAAGCTCTTACTCGACTTTCTTGTACCAGCTATAATGGCTCTGTTCTTGTGTCTGAGTGCTCCAGCGTGGTATTCCAACTCCATCAAAAAAGGTAAAGGGTCTTCCAATAGGAACTTCCGAACTTTGACAGTTGATAGCGGCCATATTGTTGAAGCTACATCAGTCAAATTGGCTGTACATACCTTCTTCAATATATGCGAACACTTTTGCACTGCAAATGGCTTCGATTCCTTTTCCTTTACACAGGTAGTTTCAGTGATAACTCCTCTTTGAAATTACGCCAACCGTCCTAATAATTTTTAGGTTTTAGGTCCCTTAGCAGTATCGGCAATGCTTACTCGCCTTTCTATGGTGAGTTGTGGTGAGAGTTTAAGCACCTCCCCGTTCTCAAAACCATTTTTACTGCTTCATTATGCACAGCTAATAGTTGGATTCTCTTGAATATCCTGAATCATAAAATCTGGTACTTTAAACGGAAGCCAATAATTTTTAACACTATTAGGTAATTAGATTATTCATTGCCACTTCGAAAAACTATAAGCACTTCCGTGCATTCAATTATATTAATGAACAAGCTTGTACAAACGGACAGGAAATTGGGTGAGCAAATTAAGTGAAGATGCCTGAAAGTCGGCTACGTATACAGATGGACGAATCACCAAAAGTTCTGTACAAGTAGTCATTGCCAGAAAAAAAGGACGAGTGAAAAAAAAGGGATACTAACGAACTTTCTGTTTGTGTTCATAGGGAGTAGAAACTTCGCCCATGTCATTTTATTTTCTCGTGGGGTGAATGTGACGAAGGAAGAAATAATTTTTTTTTTGTATGTCCTGTCCCATAGGGTACATTAGTTTTGACATATAGTTTATAACATCGAGAAATGACGAAGGTTTGACCCCAGAATGGGTGCTGTCACGACTAGGAACGGCACCCAAAACTAATCTTTTAAACCACTCTAGTGTCAAAGTAATTTTACTTCCCACCTCTTTAGGTTCGACAAATTATTTTATTTTTTTTTTTCGAAACTTAAACAGAATGATGTCTGTCTACGCCTACGAACTAACCCACAACCTACACACTACAACCACTCTCTGTGCGGGACAGCCTTTAGATATTATTTCGTTGGGCTGGTTAGCAATTTATGCTTCTTGCTATATTCGTTGGTTATGTTCGATTTATTTATTTTTATTTTTTTTTCGTAGTTCGTATGGCACTTTTGTTATGAAGCTGGCAATAGAGTGGTTGTACTCAATAGTGATAATGATAAATGGAACCATAAGCAATGACAACAATGCTATTATTTCTCCCCAGTTATTTTGGACACCACCCTCGGAGAAAAGATTGAAACCTCATGTTACCTGAGTTTCAA
Source organism: Criorhina ranunculi (assembly GCA_951813785.1). Classification (NCBI taxonomy): domain Eukaryota; kingdom Metazoa; phylum Arthropoda; class Insecta; order Diptera; family Syrphidae; genus Criorhina; species Criorhina ranunculi. The sequence continues at coordinate 33,650,313 of OX638382.1, read as the reverse complement.
ATTCACTACACATACCCTTACGTCATGTAAGAGTATTCATAACCCTTCAAGTGCTAGGGAATTATAAAAAAAAAAAACACTGATCTGACCGCATCTTGTGGTCTATAAGGAATTGCGGACTTGACAGGTTAGTTCCTTGAAGCATCTTTAATGAAATATTCCGTGTTCTGGATCTTTCTCCAAAGCTTTCGTGTCCAAATAAGTGCAGACATTGGCGATCGCTATTGTGACCAAACAGGAACTGCCTGAAGTGGTAGTTGCATTTCCGGTGTACTTTGTTTCTTCAGATCTCCGGATGGCTGGATGAACTTGCAGTTCTATCAGCCTTTTGTGGTGTTCCCTTATTGGGCTAGTTACACATTCATTGTAGCTGCCTTTTCTTCTTCCTTAATCTGGTTATAAAAAAAGCAGCTTCGTACGTGGTCGTTCGGAAACCACTGATCGTTCCTAATACACGAGCCTGTATGTATATGCAACCGCTTTTGTTCGTTTTGTCGAAAGTCAGAGTGTGAAACTTTAACCCTAACTAAAACCACCTCTGAGTATTCCATATTCCCCATGGTACCACCGTAAGGCGTTCCATCATGAAGATGATTGCAGAACCGCGTCGTGTGTGGAACTACTGACCACCCATCCTAGATTTTAACCTTTAATACCTCACAGATGTTCCCGATATTTAGAACCATCTGTGGAATTAACCCTTTAGAAGCAAAAAAAAGTTGAGGGCTTAACATCTCTTGGCATTAACCTATGCTTTAGAGTTTGGACTATCGCGGTGTAACGTGGTGAAACATTGTCAAGTATAACTTCGAATGCTCTTTCAACCACCTTTAGCTGATTAGTGACTTATGCTATGTTTATTAGAAGCTGCTGTCTTCAATGCGCCTACAATGGAACATTCCGTGTTCCGCGACTTTCCCTTCATCTGGACATTTTGGGCAGAAGGGTGAGTTATCGTGTCCAAATCTGTAGAGATATTTTCTTAAGTCACCGTGCCCGGACAGGAAGTTAGTAGTTGCAGTCCCCAAGTCCTCTCTTTGTCCAGACCTCGAATAAATTTGTGAGTCCATCTGCTTTTTGCCTAGTTATCCCACCTGGCTTGCCACAATACTACAGATGTGGCCCTGTCTTCACCTTTGATCTGGTAATGATAGCCTATTTCCGATTAGCGGTTCGCCTAAGGTATTGCATCTAAGTAGCAATAATGTCGATAGGAAACCGCTTGATGTTTTGATTACTCAGAGCTTTCGAGAGCTTGCTTCTCATTTCCTTCGTTATGAGTGCCCCCGCCCAAATAGTATAGGTGTATTTTTCAGCCTTGGTTGTTTGCTTTTTAACGAAGCAGATCAATCATCGAAACTCTCAAGTGATCTTTCTTTGGACTCATATCGGCTTGATGGAAAACTACTCCTACTATTACCTTAGACTTGGAATGTCCGTACCCAGTCGACTACGCAGATGATGTGGCGGCAGTGATCACCGCATAAGTCACCGAAGATCCCAAAAGATGGTTGAACCAAGAATTGGGATGCGTCCAATCCTGGATGCAAGACCATAAACCTATCATAGCAATGGAAAAAACGAAGATAGTCCTGCTGACTAGGAGACAGATCCCCACTTTCCACCACTAAAGATGCAATATAGTACTTTGGAGTGAAGTTGGACAAAAAGCTCACATATTGCCACCAGATTAAGTCTGCGTCCGAAAGATCAATAGGGCGTTGAGCAAACTAATGGCAAACTTGGGAGGATCAAAGGCAATTCTTATGACAGCTACGCATTCTATCCCTCTGTATTGATTTGAGATCTGGGCTGATGCGCTCAACCAAGAAAAATATAGAAAGCAATCGGCAGTGGTACAGCGAAGAGGAGCTCCCTGGATGGCGGGCTCCTATCGAGAAGTGTTAGAACCAGCCGTTCTCTGGGTCGCAGCATTACTCCCCATCGAGATTGTAGCTTCAGAGAGAAAATATACACATACGAGTATGTGAGAGAAAAGAAGAGGTTATAAAGGAGACGGAGAAAGATAAAGATATCACCAGAAAACCCTGGCCAATATGCTAGAGTAGAGAAACCAAGGGAAGATGGACTGTCAGTTTGATGAATTTCTTAAAGGACACGGGTACTTCAGCGATTATCTGCACTTGCAAAGAGACGAAGACTAGAAACTCAACGTCAACGAAGCCAAAATCAATAGTTTGTCGGCAATATCGGATCATCAGATACCTTGGAGTGATGATGGCCAATACCAGGATCATCTTCAGAGAAGCACTTAAGAAAAAAGAAAAGCTGAGCTATCAAGGATAATGACCAATGTCGCGGGTCTAAATTTATCGAGTATGTATACGCCTTGCCACAATGGACAATAGCCTTTAAATCGTAAGCGAAGTGGGTTACATTGGAGTGGTTCCACATTTGGTACGATTCACTCATACTTCGGGCTTCATGTTCGAAAAGTACGTCTTAGGTAACGTCCTCGCGGACTAAAAACTCTCCGAACAGTATCAGACGATGCGACATGAATATTTACACAGAAAAATTTACCGGAAGTAGCAGATAATCAGTCGACAACTGAAGGATTGACTAGTCTCCATGATCTCATGAGAAAGGTGAAATGCATCTAGGGTTATGACTTCCCAACAAGGGCACGATTAGTAGGGAAATCAGAGGAGAGACGAAGGTGATTCCGATGCACATTGGTTTTAAATGCTTGTGGGTTGTAATGATGAGAAAATGTTGAATAGGCGGAAGGTAACTGACCAGTTCCGCCCTTCGTCTGGAGTTTGGGTTGACGATTAGGCCAACAGGCCGACAAAGAAAGTACATCAGTATCTATCCATAGACCAAGCAGCATCTACTCATAGCTGAGTCCTTGTCCCGTTTGGACCTTGTCAAAATGCCCAAAGGACCAACAAAATAGGATGTAGGGTATCCTAAGATCTATCCCAAAAGGTTTCTACCTTTCCTTTATGTTTTTCTGTTTTTTTCTCATATTGAGCAATTTATTTCTCGCGTAATAGACTTTCGCTTGTCAATTAATTTTATGTGATAATTAAAGTTGGTGCCTCTGTGTTGTTGTTGCAACCCTAAATCTAAGTCACACGAGCAAAGACTCAGAGGAAATCTTCGAATTGAAATTGAATGGGGAATTGAAGGTGTATACGATGAGGAAGGTGGCAGGACCACTTAAGGTTTAATTAAAGACATCTGCTTTTGGGGTGAAGTTGTTGTAATAACTTTTTTGCTTTACGATATACTTATTTTTTTTTTTTTTTGATTATTATATCGAGACGACGGCGTGGGGTGCCGCCATCCTGCTGGTTATTGATAGACAGGCCGGCATGATTTCTTTTTGATGTTATATTTAATCGAATATGAGTTTCCTGCAAGGAACAATGAACTTTCTGGAAGAGGGAAATGTGATTTCTTTAATGGAAAATGTTCATTAAAGAGTTTTCTGTTGATAGCTGTTAAGACACATAACTTGACGTTGACACCCTTTAAATTGATTGAAGAACACAGAAGATGTAGACTTTTCTGAACAGTTTGGTCACCATAAGTTGTTTGCAAAAAGGGACCGGAAAATGTCACTTCCATGTTTACGTAGTCATCGAATGATTCCGATGTCATAATCTTGAGGAAACCATCTCTTTAGACCTGATGGCATGATCTAATCATCTAAGACAGTGGATGACTTTTTCTTTGTTTGGAAATCATTTTAAAATACGGAAGAATCTGTTCAACAGCGTGTACCTGGTCTTTTTTGGTCAGGGAACTGCTGTCAAGCATTTCACTGTCAGATCTCAACTTAGTCGTCTATCTTTTAGACTCACTATCGGCACTCTGTTGGCCAGATTCTTCTCTTGCGCTTCCTTTGCTAGCACTAAGCTTAATACAAAATACGCCGCGTCATATGACGTTGCGTCCTTGTACCCCTCGTGGGACGTAGGGAGTCAACAGAGCATGCGCATCTTCTTCGTCGGAGTCTACAATTACCTTGATTCATCCTCAACTATTCTGCTTTACGTTTTCCTTGGGCAACTCACCATTCTGCCTAACTATGTGAGTGGATTCAATTGCATGGAATTGTGATGTGACGAATCCACTGCCACTTCCTTCGACGTACGGTGATACCTTTTGGTTCTTGACCAGTTCGCGCATGGAGTTTCTCATTTTAGATGTAGTTAAATTTGCTTATGAGGGATTGCACCTTACAAGTGAGAGTGGGGGTGACTGTTCAAGTACAAACTACATTCGTAGAAAAGTACTGACTCCACGTAAAAGTGGAACTTTTTTAGATACCTACAGGTAAATCTACGAACACTTCTGCCTCTCACATTCAGTTCGGTGTTTCCGTGAGCTTGTTGTTTTGGTCGCACATATCTTCAGCTCTACTCTTTGCTTGATTCTCGTTATGAATCATTTGGTGTTGATCAATGATACTTTGCGAAGGCTGATGCCATTGCCGAGCGCTTAATAGGCCGTTCCAGACTTATACGAAAGATTTGAACCAAGAACAGGGTAATGTGGGGTTGGCAACTAACGTTAACGAGTCCTTATTTAGACTATTCTACTGGTTTAGAAATGGTGATCGCCGAGCTTAGAGTTTTTATGCCAGCTTGACTGTTGCAGGATTTTATGGGTCCAGTGAGTGCTTGTCGCCGAAAATGCCTTCCGAATTGTTAAAAGCTACGCCCGAGAAGCGCTTCCTTTTTCAGGCAGGAGTCCTTCTCCTCTGATCTACCTATGTACACAAATGTTTCCAGTTCATGCGAGCAAATGCCCGCCAGACACCATAGCACCTAACTTCGACACATCCGTACACAAAGTTGAAGTTGTGTAGAAATAATAGGTGAGACCGCCCTTCCATTCCTCCCTGATATGGAGTCTAACAAGGAAATCTTTATTGAAGCTCAGTTTCGATATGATGGAGTATCATATTTAGAATATTGCTATTACCCTTTATTTTGGAGGTCTAATATATCCGGATCCTTCAAGTTGTATATTAGACTAACAGTCGTGATGTATATAAAATGCCAAATGCAGTAGCATACTTATTAAGCGCTTTCATGTTGAAAAGCCTGTATGCTAAGGTTATACTCACTTCAGTCAAAAAAACGATCTATACTCACTTCATCCACAGTAGCAGCCGCACCAACCAATTGGTTTGCGGCTCGATTTCTTTTTCTTCGTTTGACAGTTTGCAAATGTCAAAACCGAGGAAAAGCAACAAATACGATCGGCTAAAGGCTAATTTATGAGATTTTTCGCGCTCTGGTGGTCAACTTATGTAGTTCTATCCTCACTTGCTGCTACTGGGAAAGTTATCTCCACTTTGTGTGTTGTTATTGCTTTGTGTGTAAAATCTTACTGGGCTGGGTATACAGCTATCAAAAAACACGGCTATTAATATTCCTTACTTCGCCCCCAATAGCAATTTCAAGGCCCGATGCTTTCAAGTTCAGCTCATGCTTCAAAATATCACAGCTTCAGTCAACAAATCACTCATTCTTGTTTGTCTGTTTGCCTCTCCCAATTTATATAGCCTCCGAACAATGATGAGATGCTTCAATGGCTTTCGTCGTCCTTGACTATTGCTTCCTTAATTTCATTTCTTCGTTAAGCTGAAGGAAGTCATATACACCAAAATCGATTTTTAATGAGAACATTACTGTTTGCCTGACCCATACCCACTGGTTCCCGGCGTTTCCATCCCACTAATAGTCAAGTGTTCCTTTTGAGTTTGTCCAAGACCGCTTTCAACTTGGCCAAGAAAAGGAAATTAAAGGCCAGTTAAGTACGGAGAAAGAGGAACGTAAAAAAAATATATATAGTTAAATCTCATTTGCATTTTTAATTAATGCCTAAGTGCCTCCATAATTAAAAACGAAGACAAACTCAATGCGGATGCTGACGCTGATGATAATGACAAAGATGATGAGAGCGTTGCGAGTTTAAGTCCTCGCGGCAGGCACCCCTAATGAAAAAAAGGAACGGAAGCTGTAAGAACAAAAACAAAAAAAAAGGCAAAAGAAACAAATTTATTTACCCTTTTAGCGTGACGCAACAGGTCACCCCCGGCGCCAGATCAACTGCCAACATAAGGGGCCCGTTGAAGAGGAAACTTCTGACATTAAACAGGTTCTATGAATTGAAATTAGTCCAGAAACGTCACTTGGAAGTACAGAAGGAACACTGGTAGGTAACTATAAACGGCGTTAATACTAACTTTTGGCACCACCACCCACCACGGCATCGTCGAAGATCAAAGCTAATGAATTCCTACCCCGAGAATGGTTGGTGGTGGCTTTAACAACGAAATTAAATTACCATAACCAGGGAACGGAAAAAATATATACATACCCACAAGTGGGATCAATTAATGGCGGAGGTAAACATCCCCACAGGACATTTCCTTCTCATGTGCGTTGCTCTTTACTGAGCTCAGGACAGGAGTGCACATGTTCTCCTTTTTTTTTACTCGTACGTAGGCAGGCACCTTGTAATTTGTTATAACGGGGATGAGGTTTCACGTTTAAACATCCAACGAGATAATTTCATTTTCTTTTTCTTTTTGTTTTCGTTTCTCATTTTGCCCGGGAACATCTTGGGAGTCATTACGCGAGCGGAACTCTATTAGAACTTTTGCATAACCAAGATGCTGTGAAGAAGCAGAGCAGAGTGCGTAGCGTTCCGCAGAAGATGGTCGTAGTTTGAGTTTTGATCTCGTAAAACGTTCTCAAAGGACTGACGATGAAAATATGTACATGAAAGAAGAAGCAATGCATCCGAAAGAGTATAAAATGTTCTTCAACCTTTAAGGAGTGTGAGTGAATTAAGCGATGTTTAGTTCAGTAATGTGAATGCAAACATTATTTGCTAAAAGATTTAAGAAGGATGCATTGGAATGCAGCAATGAAAACGTTGTTGGCTATAGGGAACTATATAAAAATTGCTTTTTAGGAAGATCTGAAGCTCAAAATGTGGACCTACCTCCCTACCATAGTCCCTCGAATTTCTCATGCGTCACTTGTATACACTAGAACTCTGCACAAAAAGCTCTTCAATAAATCAAAAGACATGCTTACACAGGCATTAGAGGTATTTTACCCAATGAGCTTAGTAGGCAAGGTTCAGAGGAGAATTTTTCCGGCGCTAGGTTTGCCCATATTTTCAGTAAGGGCTTCTTTACAACTGCAGGCAGACTAAACGGATACTTTCTGATGTTGGTAAGAAGTCCGCGGCATTCTTGCTGTGTCTCAGCAGAAAAGACTGCAGACAACTTATTGGTGTTGTTACGAGGCACCACGTCTTTACCAAACACTTTAACATGTAAGGCTTAGGTTAGGTAAATAGGTGTCCCGTGGAACTCACTGAGACTCAGAGCCCATTGTGATGCCTATAGACTTCCCTATCCCAAACAGGTTAGGCTTAAGTGACACCACGTTCTGTGACACTTGTGGAGAGGGCAACGATACTGTGGAACGCTTCCTATGTGATTGTCTTGCCTTTGCTCGTATCAGGTGGCAGATTTTCGGGGCTGTTGTGATGAGGTCTGGTAACGTAAGAGACATAAGTATCGAGCTTTGTGATAGACAATGCATTGGACGAGCGTACAAAATCGCCACGGAGCGATTACAGCTCTGCACTTCTATCCCTTTAAGCTGCATAAACACCTTCAAGCGGGTATGTAGCTGTTCACAACGCAATTGCATCTTTTAAGTTCCCAATAAGCTCACACGACAAGAAGTTCAATGAAAATTTCTCGTTTAGCTTATCCATTTGTAGCTCAAATTATGGGAGTACCAAGAGAACGGATCTACTGCTGGACTCGAACCAAAAAGTTTACAAACCTCTCAAACATTAGCAGTAAGTAAGCGTGATGCTATGCTCCAGACTTTATCACCGGACATTGCTTTCTTGATTACCATCTCAACAAGCTGCGTATAAGTCGCGCGGAATCGTGCCGACTTGAAGGATTAAGAAACTACGGAGAATATCTATGTTCACTAACATACTTACTTAAGGTCTTCAGCCAGCTCAATCTCTAACAAGCTGCCTCCATTTTTGTACGGTAAGTTCCTTCCACTTGCGTCCACCACTTGAGTCGAGGTCTTCCTATACTGCGTCATCCCTAGAGGGTGGATTCGAAGATTTCCCGGGCCGTAGCATTTGCGTTGAATGGTTGGTCTGCATAACCAATCTCAGTCATTGTTTGAACCTTAATTTTTCTGATAGGGGATTCATCTTCCCAGAAAAAGTCAACCACTCATCTTCAAGAACGAGCCTAAGGTGCCTCCGTGACCTCGATCTTGCTTATTACTTGACACAAAATATCTTTTAGGTTGCAGTGCTTTTCTGATCTCTGTCAAGCAGGTAAGAGCCCCCTCAAAGCCAACTTTTTGTTTCGCAGGATATGCACCTTTCAGCGTAGATCTCACACGGAACTAGACCAGGAAGTTCTTATGTGGCATAGTGTTTGATTTTTAGAGCTAGCTCAACATATTCAGAACAACATTTCTTAAGCAAAAATTTAAAATTAATGCAAATGAATGAAAATGAATGCAAATGAATTGGAATAGCAATTGAATGCAAAAGACTTCAAATGAATGCAAATGAATGGAAATATTGACTTCATTCAAAATGAATAGTTATTTAAACTTATAAGTCATCATTTAAAAATGAAGTCAATGAGTGAATTCATTTCGCATGAATTCAATTCATTCAGTGAATGCATTCCCAAATGAAACCATTCTTCAACAACTCTTTTGTGCCTAAAAACTAGAAACATTACTGTGATAGGAAAACTTTATGTTTTCATACATTTTTGGAAAAACTTCCTTTTACTTTGTCACTGGACCCTGTTTAGCTTGAAAGTGTATTTGGAGTGAGATACAACAAAGGGTGTTCATAAAAACTGATTACACAGTGCCTGAATGGCGTACCTATACTTTACAAGGCAACTAAAAGTACTCATATATTACCTTTGTTTCCTGTATACCTTCTGATTAAATTTATTTTAATTTAAAGGCATACATTTCAACCCACACACGAGCACTTCCAAAACTCACATGACAAATATTCAACAGCGGTGCTCCTGGCAAACATACGTATGTTTGTACCTGCTCCATACTTTGCTTGCGGTTGGATTTTCCATGAAAACATATTTTCCTTTCGAAATCTTTTCAAATAAATTCGCTGCAAAAAAAAAGGAGAAAAGTGTGTCGCTGTAGACCACAAGAGTATCTCAATTCATTAAAATAAATGAAAACAAGGATGCCCGATTCACATGTGTACTCATGTTCAATCCCACTGGAATCTTTCCCCAAGATAAATATTGTTTTTGGTGGACCAGGAAAAAAATAAAGATACATACTCCGGTATTTAATTAATTTATTTTTTTAATTTTTTTCCCCGTCAAAGGAGCGGGACAACTCAACAAAATGGTAAAGCAAACAATTTAACACGGCTGGACAGGAATACACTGATTGTATTATTTAATTTTCTTTTGAAGTTGCTCTTCTGTTTACATATGGGGTTCCGTTTTCGTGTCATTGTGGTAAAATAAAAGTCCTTGACTCGGAAGCGGAAAAGCTTTTTGGATGGCGGCAGACCATGTTTCAAGATTTCTCGACTATTTGTTGTTATTATAATTGATTGCCTTATTATGACATTGCAGAGTGAACGCGTGATTATTTATGAATTCATTTACAGAGAAAGGTTCCATTGCACGACTGGGTTTTCATTAAATGAAACAATGGTAGGGTATAAGTAATTAATCTAATTTAATGCTTCACCGAATGGAACTGCTCTTTGGAGATAAATGAAAATGTATTGCGCGACTGAAACGTGCTGTGGACGTTAAGTGAGAATCTTTACTGGAGCTATTTTTTTTTTTTTTTCATTTGGTCAGGCGTAAATAGAGCATGGGATCCAATTCGGTTAGGCTTATGCAATCCAACCGCAAAACCACATTTTGCTACTAGACTCAACGACAGAGCACCTTATATATCTCAAACCTCTATCCCTGTTGGTGTAGGGATTAAAGTTGTAATGACTTAATGGATTCACATTGGCATCGATATTTATTTAACTAAGGACTTCAACTTCCAAATCCAAGGTTTTATGTTGGCTGGAGCTTTGTGAGCTCTTTATTATCGCTTATGCGGATGACGTGACTTTAGTAGTTCAAGAAAAATACCTTAACATCTTAAAAGAACTCCTGCAAGGGGCTTAAAATAAGCTAGTTTGACAAATGGTCTAGGTGTAAACCCCCACAAAACTGTATTGGTACTTTTTTCTAGGAAATATAGAATTCCAGTCATTGACCGTCCCTTAAGCTATCTTTCTCTTACGAAGCAAAATATTTGGGTCTTATTTTGAATAGGAAATTAAGCTGGCAACCCAACATCCAAGAAAGAGTAAGGAAAGCTACAGTAGCACTTTTCTCTTGCAATTGGGAACAAAGAGGGTTTAGAACCTCTTTTAACTTACTGGCTGCAGTGTACATTTTGGTCATAAGACCGATATTCATGTAAAAGGTGGCTGTCTTAGATAATTGGCCATAAACCGAAATAATCTAAGCACAGTCCAACGATCAGTTTGTTTGTGCATAAGCGGTACACTTCGGACGGTACTCTCCGCAACACTAGATATTCTGTTTCATTTGACACCCCTCGACGTCTTTGGCAGACAAATGGCAGCTAGTTGAGGCATTCGCTTTAAATCCATTACACAGTGGTCCAGCAAAGATTATGGCTACGTCTCCATTCAGAGCAAATTCAAAATCTCCCCAAGAAACACAGACTGCACCACATCCAAGCAAAATGTCCTTTGTCACCATTCCCTCTAGATTATTCTGGGAGGGAGAGGCACTTCTAATTCGATCCACTTTTACCGGTGTTTTCTCTGATAGGCCTAATCACAGCGCCTCTTTCCGTTTCCCAAATCATTGTAGCATGTTCCAGGAGGAAATATTGGCGATTGGAAAATGTGAAATTTTCCATAGACATACGAATCTTTTCGGACCGTCAAGCAGCAATACGGTCCTTTGAATCATTCTCTCCAAATTCGTTAGTAGCTCTAGATTCCCGATCATCTCTTAGAGACGGTGTAGCAGTTCAATATTCATCTTTGTTGGGTGCCAGGGCATAGAGATATTCCAGATCTGAAACGTTCTCAACAGATATTTAGCATATCAGACCCGTAAAAGGTGTCATCACAGGATATTGTCTAATAGGTGAACATACAACAAGTCCTGCATTCAAATAATTTTTGTAGAAGCTGCGTGGACGAAATGAGGAAGAAACCATTCCACACCTCTTTATAGCTGGCCAGCTCTCTCCCGCAAAACAAGGCTCCACATAGGAGAATTCTACTTTAACGACTTAGGCGATCTGATAAACACAGATGTCAGAAACCTCCTTCATTTCATCAGAAGCTCCAACTGGTTCAACGAGTATGTAAGGAGATCTCTTCAGATCAATGTGGTGTCACAATTGACGTAGACCCAGATTTCAAAAACCCCCACAAATATAAGACTCACGACCTAAAATCGCACAATTTTGCTGGGTTTCAGGCCTTTGCGACATGACACGACTTAGAAACGCTTCCAAACAGCGGCTCGTCGAAGAGGTATCAGTGGTTAGCTTACCACCAAAGCGAGTAGTTTTAGTAAAATCGTTTTCCTCTTGACCTCTTGACAGCACAACTGATGAACTGTCAGTACTTACTCGATTGAGTTTATCGTCAACTGGCAGAAGGGTGGAGGCTTGAAGGTTAACACCATGAAGCAAAGACAACTACACGAAAAATTCTTCCGGAACACATCGTCGGAGTCAAGACTGAAACCATTTACTTATCTCATGAGTTTTAACCCAATACTTGTGATGTGTGAACCCCAAGTCTAAAGGCCGACAACCTAACAGAAAAAAAAATCGTATTGCAATTTAAATTGAACAGCACAACCAATGGAGTGATTGGCATTATCCCTTCTAGACAATTCGATAACAGAAAATGCAGCAACGATTGAATAGGGATCAGCACTAATCGAATGTTTAAGCAATTAACAAGTTATATAGTTTCGAAGCCATTTGCCTGCAAGAGAATCTCGAACGAACAAGGAAACGATTGAAAATCGTAATGAAATAACATCGTATGGAGCCAGCCAATGCAGCAGGATAATCACACAGATGGAATTTCCCTTTTGTTTAAAACTGTTAATAACGATATGCTTGTGAGAATATGCCTGCAAGAGGTCGACGATATATTGAACAGACCGACCACAGTTCGCAACGGAAACGAATCGATGTCTTGTTGAACAGCATCACAAGACCTACACATACAATACACATGCATTGTGGGTTTGAAGTTCAGCAGCTCTCCAGTTTCAATACATTTCCAAAGTTTATGATTTATCTTCAACTCTCCTGCACCATGTTTCCTTAGGGCGGCTTAATCTTCTACCAAACAAGGTAAGTGGATTCCATTCCATGGCACACTGTGGAAGAGAGTTATCTTCGCATGGCTACTTCCTTCTCTGGATTGTGATTTTTATAGGTCCATGACCTTTTCTTTCTCGGTTACAGTCCTACTGGAAAGTCCTTATGATGAAGTTCCCACAGTAGACTGAAGCATACTTGGGACAGTGGCAGGGCAGTTTCAAACTTCATTGGCAATGGCGCAACTTCAAAAACATTGGTTTCCAGATTTTTAACAGCATTTCGAAAACAGCTTTTGATTTCCCGTTGCTGTTGCCCCCTCTGAGAATGGCTGCGACAAAACGTCCGAGAGGGTTAAGCAACAGTCCAATGCTAGACTGGGTCACACACGCTTACGGTTGGTAAAGTAAGACAGTTTTATGCAACGACAAATGAAACACATATTTCACTTATTCCTAAGCTGGAGTTATCTGCAGCCTTCTTTTCAAGAGTCAAAGTGAGTCCAGTAACTGGTTGTTGCTCCACAATCAAATTCAAAGTCACCCCTGGTGGCACAGAGGCGGTATCCTTTTTAACCTAGATTTATGCCCATCAAATTTTACTTGTTTAATACAAAGGCATGTACCACATTGCTATGCGGTGGAATTAATTTTCTACTTGTGGTTTAAGGTCTCAACAAGTTACAGTACAATGGGTTCGTATTACCCTTCCCTCATTCCACTCGTTTGAAGGAAGAGGCGCTAATTATTGCGGTTGGGGGAGACTTTGTCTGTGGTGAATGAATCGATTTAAACTTGCGGTGGTCGGTGATCCTTTTTGGTCAGTCACTCTCGTTTTCTTTAACGTACGACTGACCTTAATTTTTCGCACATATGAACCACTCCTACACTTATGTCCTTTGCGAGCGTCGAAGAGTCTGCCAAATGTTTTGAGAAGGAATTAGGAGAGTGCTAGGCTGTGGGATGTGTGTTTGGCTTTAATGAGTGAATCCAGTGTGTCAATGATAACGAAAAATGTCAGAGTTATGCATGGCACTAAAAACACACCTCTTCCTGTTGCACTGCCCTATTTGTACCCTGTGGCACTGCCAGACAAAGCATTCCTTCGCAGGGTTTAAACTGCCCTACGAAGGGTTGACGTTTCGTCAGTCCCTTCTTAGCTGCCAGAGCTTCTTCGTTTCGCATTACTCTTTTCTCTATACGATGTTGTTGTATTATGCTTGTAATAACTTTACTTGCAGTCTCCCAACCTTAACTCGTCGCCAACATAAATATGATCAGAAGTCCCTGAACCTGTGTCTGTAATCCAGCAGCACTTTCAGGTACTTGATGTACGACCTCGACTCGATGATGTGTTCACCGACCTGTATGGTAAGTTGATCCACTTTTTTACGACTACTTATGAGAATGGCTTCGGTGTCTGGTCCGCTAGTAGGGTTGCCAGAAATATTTCTTAGCAAATCGGGAGAATTCAGGAAATTATCGGGAGATTGAAAAAAAAATCGGGAGAATAAATAAAAACTCATTACTCCATAGACATTTTAAGCCACCATTCTCCTTCTAGCAAACAAATATACAAGGTGGCGCAAAATTAATCACCCTATCGGAAGATGTTATAATTTTTGCAAATGGCGTCGTACGTCAATTATATTTGACATTTGTGAACTAGACAGCTGCAGTATTTTTATTTTTTTTTAAGGAAATTTCCAAATCCTAGGAGCACTCAGACTCGTTTTCGGTCCATTGTACTCCCAGGCAGAAACCCCTTTTTGGTGCAGTGGTTGGAGAAACTAAGATTTTGTTCGTTTCTCTTCTTTATTTTCGGTGGCTGTTGCTGTTCCCCGACCGAACTCGAACATGCGCAAGTCGGGTCACAAGCGAACACGCTACCCATTGCACCATCGCCACCCTGGACCAGATCTACGCGCTTCTGCCGGGCCTAGCGCACCTCCAGTCGTAATGGATACGCCCGATGAGATTCCCTTAAGGATCCTCGCGGTGAATGTAAATTCATTGATTAGGATCGAACGAAGAGCTGTACTTTATAAGTTGCTACAAGATCGATGCCCTGATGTACTTCTGGTTAGCGAAACTAAGCTAACTCAGAAACATAAGCTGAGGCACACAGATTATAAAATTGTAAGAAGAAACCGAACCAACTCCCTACGAGGAGGAGGTGTTGCGATCTTCATTCGGAAAGGCTTGAAACATAGGGTCGTGTACAGCGGTGAAGTGCGAAGGTTCCGGGTGCTAGAAGCGTGCATGGTGCGCATCTCACTCCGTAGTGGAAAGAAGTTGTACATGGTCTCGGTCTATGCACCTGAAGCTACTCAATCCAGCTTATTTACTTCAGAGCTCGAGACACTTTTTCGATGTCTTAAGCTGGAGTCGGAGGAGAATTATTACCTCTTGGCCGGAGATTTGAATGCAAACATAGAGATTGGGGAAATTATATACCAAATGCTAGGGGGAGCTCACTATTCAATTGGTGGGGTCTGCACAGTGTCGAGTATAGACTCGATTTGAAAGCGACTGACAGTGCGTCTTTTCCCAGAAACGGTTCCTATATGGATCTTTTGCTGTACGACTCACGGCTACAACTGACCGACACGAACCAACAAACGATTAACTGTCTACACACATTTGTGTATGACAGTGACCATTGCGGATTTAGTGCCGCCATTAGGATTCCTAACGAAATTGCGGAATTGGAGGAGTATGTTCCAACAAACACCTACAATTATAGTAGGACGCGTTGGACACGCTTCTCCAGAGTACTGACAAGAGCACTCTCTTCGAACTCGCTCTACCCACCGACCAATAGGAACCTGTCAAACGAAGAGATTGATAGGTACCTAAAAGACCTTGACCTGACAATCAAACGAACGATGGACAGTACGATACCTCGGTACCAACTCACTAACAACGTTGACACATTCCGCAATGCGACAACTGACGCACTCCACGAACATAAAAGTAGGCTGCTGTCGAGACTAAAAACCTTGTACAGACGTTTTACTGACAGACAAAACTCGGAGATAAGGCAACTAAAGTCGTTGATCAAAAACGTCCAACAGTTAATTAAGGAAAACTACAGACTTTCTGTAAACTTGCATTGGAACAACAGAATTCGGGCTGTAAATTCCAGCAACCCGAGTATGTTCCCGCAAATAAATAAAATATTTCGGAGGAAAAACATTAGCGACTTGCCATGTCTTAAGATCCCCCGAACGACGAACAACGAACAAGTACTGATTACAGCAGGCTTTGATCCTGGGAACGCAGTCGATGATGACAACTTCTTTGTGGTCGAGGATCCGCAGGAGAAAGCGGAAGTCATAGGAGCGACTTTCCAGGAAGTGTATAAGGTGAATGCTAGCATTCGCCCGAACCACGATCTGGAGAATCGCGTCCTTGTGCACAACCACTACCTTCGAAGTGATATACAGAACTGGCGATCTGAGAACACCGGTTTCACCGAGTTCAATGACGATAACATAGCAAATAATGTCGTCGCCAACGAAAGGGTTCATCCCCCGTTCATATCGAAGGTCGAACTCCAAACGATCTTCGACTCACTTAGAAGGAAGAAATCAGAGGGAATCGATGGAATATCGAACATTGTGCTTCGACATCTCCCCCTAGAAGTGGTAGACATTTATACCACCCTGTTTAACAATGCGCTGAATAATGCACATTATCCAGCGCGTTGGAAAACAGCGGTGGTTCACGATATTCCCAAAAGGGATAAAGATAGCTCCAATCCGGGGAATCTCCGGTCAATAAGTCTCTTGCCGAACATCAGTAAAGTATTCGAAAAGGTGGTCCATAGAGCCCTGGCTAAGTGGGTTGAGGACAATAATATAGTTCCGGATAATCAATTCGGTTTCAAGGCGGGTCATGATACAATACATGCCGCGTCTAAACTGGTATCTGATATCCAATGGAACAAATGCAAGAACCAATGCACGGGTGCCTGCCTGGTTGATTTGAAGAAGGCCTTCGACACCGTATGGTTAGAGGGGCTCTTTTACAAGTTGAGCAGGTTGGGTATAAGCAAACCACTGCTGTACATGCTATGTAACATGCTGACCAGTAGACGGTTCATTGTGAAAAATGGCAATGTGACTTCTGCTGGTACATTCGAAGTTAAAAATGGTCTGCAACAGGGTGCAGTAAATTCGCCGATCCTCTTCAACATTTACACGAGCGATCTCGTAGGTTCTCTTCATCATGCTATTGCGTACAGATCAGGTCCAAAGATCGAGGTCATTGTCACTCTTTTGCAGCATGGCTTCGATAAGATTCAGCTATATTGCGACGACTGGAAGTTGAAGATCAACTTTCAGAAGTCGGAAACCATTCTGTTTAGGAAGCCGTTGTCTGGGGCCTCTAGGGATACCAGAAAGAATTGGCGAAAGTTCGCAATCGTGGGACAATGTGGGCCATGTGGCCCGGACAACTGTGGAAAGGCAACTCAACTACGGTCGAGACGTCGTTGAGAGCACTGAGGAGCGCCTCCGGTTCAGAAGGTCGGTTTCGGAGCGCGACATTCGGGATGTTGGGCGGCAGCACCAGACTTTCTGGTGGCTGTCAGAAAGCGAGGGAACTCCCTCGTCGAACCCTATCGATCCGGGCTAGTCCAGAGATGGACAAAGCTGGCCATGGCCGGCTTACATAGTTTAAGATTAGGTAGGTTAGTTTTAGGTAGATTTAAGAAAAAAAAAATACAAAAAAATACAAAAAAATACAAAAAATATAAAAAAATACAAAAAAATACAAAAATACAAAAAAAAATATACGTATTTAATTACGTAGCATGTTAAGTGTTAAGTTAGGTTAAGCTTTATTTTAAGGTAGTTTTAAGTTAATTTTATTTAGATTTAAGGAAATATATTAAAAAGTCCTGTCACTAAGTTTTTCTGAAAACAATTTTCTTAGTTTTTGTTTAGTCCTTAGATTGTTTAAGTAAATTAAGTTAGGTTAGGTCGAAAGACATAGATTAAGAATTAAGTTTAGCTTAGAGTGCCCGTGTAGGGCCAGTAAGTTAGTATAACATAGTTAAGTTAGTTAAGCTAGTTTTAAGCGTTTTTTTTCCTAGCATATAAGAGTAAATGAATTTAAAATAATAAAAATGCATTAAAAACAACCATCGCCACCCTGCAGCTGCAGTATACAAACAGACAAGCAATGGAGCGCTATACTCCGCAAGAGCGTGGAATAATTGTGTCGGAAGCGTTTTCTGGTCGCTTAATCTCCCGTTTTGGCGATTTGGCATGGCCAGCTAGATCGCCCGATTTAACCGTCCCCCAGACTTCTTTCTTTGGGGCGAGTTTAGGCCAACAAGCCTCAGACAGTCGCAGCCCTTAAGGAATGCGAACAGTTATCACCAGAAACCTTGCGGAAAGTCATGGAAAATGCGATAAAACGGGCACAAATGTGTATCAACACTGGAGGCAGCCACTTGACGGATATCATCTTTTCCACTTAACAGAAAAAAAATTGTAAGGGTCCAAATAAAGATTTCCATATGTCCATGAAGTTGGCCCCGCCATTTTCGATTTTTTGAAAAAAAAATTATGTGCTGTAATGTGCTCGATGTGTGCTGTAATGTGCCGCAAAACTTTTTTTTTTAATTCAAAAACTGTAACTTTTATGAGGAGGTCCTTTTTTTAAAGTGAAGTTGGCCCCGCCATTTTACATTATCAAAACAAAAGGCACTGTGCCGTAATGTGCTCAAGATGTGCTACCATGTGCCAAACAAAAAAAAAAAAAATCGCCTTCACGGATTTTAAAAACGATTTTTTTCATTTTTTTGTGAAGTTGGCCCCGCCATTTTGGATTTTTTAAAAATAAAAAGATGTGCTATGATGTGCTCGATGTGTGCAGCAATGAGCCGCAAAAAAAAAAATTTTTTTCAAAAACTGTAACTTTTATGAGGTCATTTTTTTTAAATGAAGTTGGCCCCGCAATTTTACTTTATCAAAACAAAAGGAATTGTTGCCGTAATGCACTCAAGATGTGCTACCTGTACAAAAAAATAATAAAAAATTTAACCTTACGGATTTTAAAGCGATTTATTTATTTTTTTAAAAGTTGGGTCCGCTTTTTAAAGTTTCCGTAAAAATCTATATTGTACACATTGTCGTACACATTGTCGTACAATATAGATTTTTACGGAAACTTTAAAAAGCGGACCCAACTTTTAAAAAAATAAATAAATCGCTTTAAAATCCGTAAGGTTAAATTTTTTATTTTTTTTTTGTACAGGTAGCACATCTTGAGTGCATTACGGCAACAATTCCTTTTGTTTTGATAAAGTAAAATTGCGAGGCCAACTTCATTTAAAAAAAATGACCTCATAAAAGTTACAGTTTTTGAAAAAAAATTTTTTTTTTGCGGCTCATTGCTGCACACATCGAGCACATCATAGCACATCTTTTTATTTTTAAAAAATCCAAAATGGCGGGGCCAACTTCATTTTTGAAAAAAGGACCTCCTCATAAAAGTTAAAGTTTTTGAATAAAAAATTTTTTTTTTGCGGCACATTGCTGCACACATCGAGCACATCATAGCACATCTTTTTATTTTTAAAAAATCCAAAATGGCGGGGCCAACTTCACAAAAAAATTAAAAAAATTGTTTTTAAAATCCGTGAAGGCGATTTTTATTTTTTTTTTTGTTTGGCACATGGTAGCACATCTTGAGCACATTACGGCACAATGCCTTTTGTTTTGATAAAGTAAAATGACGGGGCAAACTTCACTTTAAAAAAAGGACCTCCTCATAAAAGTTAGTTTTTGAATTAAAAAAAAAAGTTTTGCGGCACATTACAGCACACATCGAGCACATTACAGCACATAATTTTTTTTTTAAAAAATCGAAAATGGCGGGGCCAACTTCATGGACATGATTTCCATCACTCAAACATTTTTTTTTAAGTAGTAAAAAAGTAATTCAAAAACAAAATTGGATGATTAATTTTGCGCCACCTTGTTTTTGGAAATGTCAATGTCAATGTATTATGGCAGTTCAACAACAAGAAAGAAATTATTTTGCATGCTTACATTAGGCGCTGATTACATTTCTTCGTAATAAAACTTTTTCTGAACTGTTCGTGATTTTTTGGGAAAATAAAAATTAAAAAATTGGAAAATCGGGAGACTTCATAGAATTTCCGGGAGACCGGGACATTACTAAAGAAACCGGGAGACTCCCGGAATATCGGGAGAACTGGCAATCCTATCCGCTAGCTCCAAGCATGTTGTTCCTAGCTATAGCTCCACACTCGTGATTGTTTGATTGCAGTTTTGCGTTACTTCTTCTAATATCGTCAGCATAACCGACCTCTGTATTCTTAGAATGGCCTTTGCACATTATGTTCCACAGAAACGGTCCCAGAACTGACCTTGTGGAACCCCTGTAGTAATCTTGTACTTCTTCGGTCCTTCTTCCGTGTCATAGAATTGGCTATTATATGAGGTAGGTAGTTTGGTTTTGGAACCCGTAGGTCACTTAGTGAGCTTACTACATGACTCCAGTCGGCTGAATTGAACGCGTTTTTGACCTCGAGTTATGCGACAGCAGAATACTGTTTAGTCCCTCGGAGTCATCTTTGTGGATTGAGAGCAGGTTGTGATTTTCTGTTGGTGTTAGCCTTTGGTTTAGGTGTTATAACGTGTATGTTCGCAAATAAGTATGGAAGCCATGTGTGAGCTTGAAAAAAATGACAAATCGTAAAAAGCCAGGTATTAGGCATCTTTATGATGATGAGCTTACAGGGCCAGAACTCATTGGCAACGACCACCTGATACGAGCGAGGGTAGAGCACACGCAAAGGAAATGCTTCGCTGTGTCGTCATCTTCTATACCAGCGTCGCAGACTGTTGTGTCGGTAGCCTAACACACTAAAGGCCCAACCATAATGAACTTAAGTGGGACTAACCTTTAACGTTTAAGTTACCCATAATGAACTTGAGCAAACTTCGTGATCTGTCAAAATGTTTTCATTCGGTTTGGTTTCATAAAGACATATTTTCTTTCTACCAGTGGAATTAAAACAGTTAAAAAGTCGTATTCAGAAGTTATTTCCACTGCCGTCGTTCTTTTGTTATTTTTTTAAGTTTTTGTGTCATCTGTCAAATTTCCGTACGGAATGTCTCATTCCATTGAGACGTTCCGTAAGCCCACAAAAGTCAACGAAAACTTGACGAAACCGTGAATAATCCCATTATGGGTATGCCATACCATTTGCATGTAATGGGACGTTTCATTAAGCTAGCGTAAGCTCATCTAAGTCTATTATGGTTGGGCCTTAAAGTACTCGGCAAAATTAAAGTTTCCGCTTTAGGACGCCATGAGGCAACGGCCCAACCACGTTCACAACTTATTGTTATGAGAGAACTGATTGCCTCGGAAAAAAAGGAACCGATTAACAACGACGACATGTAGCCAAAAAGGACAATATGAGTATGCTCCTGGAATGTTAGAACGTTCTACACTCCAGAAGTTACTCAACAACTTGAAAATATCCTCACGCAGTATTAGGCGGGTATAACTGCGATCCAGGAAGTGCGTTGAATAGGATCAGGAATGATGAACGCGATGACCGAATTTGGGATCCCGGGAAAATTGATCCGGTTGTGCAGCTTGAAAACAGAACCTCTGAATTATTCGAAACATGCACCCGATTTCGGCAAGCAGACGTGCTGTCGTGTGATCTCTTCAACCTTGTGTTGGAACAGATAAATAACAAATGAATCCAGCTGCTGGGGAACGCAACATCGCCCGTTCCCAGCGTGCCATTATTGAAGCTTTTACGGCGATTGAAGTACAAGGCAGACAAATAGGTCTCATGATGAATGGAGATAGAACAAAGTACATGCTGTCGACCAAAAACCGATCTGTCGAACTCCGTCTAACTTGACAATTGGCAGCCTCAAGTTTAAGATAGTGAAGCACTTCATCTATACTTCGGGGGAATATAAACTCCGCATATGACACCCTGGTGAAGATTTAACGAAGTATAACCTTAGGCAAGCGCTGCTACTTCTGTTTGTCCAAACAGCTAGGGTCTAAACTCTTAACTCGAAGGTCTAAATGCTCTACGAAACTCTGATCTCACCAGTCTTGCTTTATGGAACTGAATGTCGGACGATAAGTAAGACAACGGAGGAGATCTTAGGATCCATCGAATGGATGAGAATAACCGCGAACTCTACCAGCTGTATAAAGATGTGAATGTGGTTCGGAAAGCAAAAATACGTCGGCTGACTAACTCGGCCACATCGAGCGAATGGACGAGTGTGCTTCAGCTAAGAGGGTCTTCGAATCGCAGGCACCTGATGCACGACAAAAAAGAGAGACCGAACCTTTGGTTTAAAAATCAGACAATCACGGACGTCAAAAACCTTGGTCTAGTCTACTGGAAACAGCGTACCCAGTGGAAAGTGGTATTAGTTCAGACTCAGACCCTCCAAGGGTCGCTGCTCTGATAAGTAAGTATAGTCACAGAATAAGGTTCCTAACTTGCCGAACCCAAGGGTCTGCTTGGAACTTCCATCGCCACCTTTGGAAAAAATATTGCAAGCAATCAAGTTCGATTATGTCATAAGTAAATAATAATTACTGAATAATTACTTTTTTTAAAAATTCTTTTGTATAAATCCAGTTTTCAGTAGATAAGTGCCACCAAAACGAAATTATAAATGCAAGCCGCCCATTGGACTTTGCTTTTGGTTGTCCTTAATATCAGTGAAGTTGATGATTTATAAATTTATTTAAAAATATACTTATATACTTGTTTTTATCAACAGTTTTTATGGCCGATGGGCTTAGTTGCCCGCGAATTTGCACAATTTCAAAGAATGATGAACGTACTTGTATAGCTTATAGTGATGACGGTTGCTTTCGAGATTATCCCAACAGGTGTGTAATGATTAAGGATCAGTGCAACAGAAGAGAAAGTAAGTATAATGTGGTCTTTTGCTTTACAGCTTGATTGGTCATCATTTTTTCTTCTAGATTATACAGAAGTAAATTACAAAGAGTGTGTTAAGGCAAAACAAGAAGATAACCTGTGTTCGCCCAGATCTTCATGGCTGTTCTAATACATTTCTTGGTCTAATATATTCCTCATGCCGCTAATCAGCGGATAGAAAACTTGTAACACTGATTTTAGCTCATGCATATCTTCTTTTGCCATATCTTCTGGTCATAACTCTCTTGAGGCTGGTTGTGTTGCTGTTCTGTTCTATGTGATTCGTGCCAATTCATTTCTTTTCTGTACAAGCAGAGTTTCTTCTTTAATTTGACGTAGGAAAGTGCAAATCTTTTAACGAAACCAATATCCATTCGAACTACGACATCATCTGGCTTCAGTATTCAAACATTTGCCCGTCTAATAAGCAATCGGAAAGATCTTACTTATCAAACCAGCTCAGGGTCTGAGCCTAAACGAATGTACTTTTCATCCTTCACGGTCCCAAACACGCTGGTCCCAGTTTCCTAAACCAAAGTTTCTATCGTCCGTGATTACCTGACCTTTAAACCGGAGGTTTGGTCTCCCTTTTCTTCGTGAACCAGGTGACTGGAATTCGAAGACCCTCGTTGATGGCATTCTTCTCTAACCTCCATGTGCCTATCCATGACGAAGTGGCCGTCATCGATGAATAGCCAGAGCTGTACAGTTTCTCTTACACGTACTCTTAAATTACTCATTACTCTTACAGCACTCTCGTCCATTCGCTCGATGTGGCCGAGTTACTGCAGTCGACGCATTTTTGCTTTCCGAACCACATTCACATCTTTATACAGCTGGTAGAGTTCGCGGTTATTCTCATCCATTCGTCCTCCTCACAGACAGGACAGAATGGATCCTAAGATCTACTTCGCTGTCTTAATTATCGTCCGACATTCAGTTCCATAAAGCAAGACTGGTTAGATCAGAGTTTCGTAGAGCATTTAGACCTTCGAGTTAAGAGTTTAGACCCTAGCTGTTTGGACAAACAGAAGTGGCAGCGCTTGCCTAAGGTTATACTTCGTTAAATCTTCACCAGGGTGTCATATGCGGAGTTTATATTCCCCCGAAGTATAGATGAAGTGCTTCACTATCTTAAACTTGAGGCTGCCAATTGTCAAGTTAGACGGAGTTCGACAGATCGGTTTTTGGTCGACAGCATGTTCTTTGTTCTATCTTCATTCATCAAGAAACCAACTTGTTTGCCTTGTACTTCAATCGCCGTAAAAGCTTCAATAATGGCACGCTAAGAACGGGAGTTGATGTTGATATAGTTTGCGTACCCCAGGAGCTGCTAAAACAAAATCCATATCTACTTTTTAGGGAGTAATCCTACTAACTTACTTACGGTGGCGCTACAAACCGGGGTGGAACTGGGCCTCAACCAACAAGCGTCTCCAGCCAGCTCGATCTTTGGCTAGCTGCCTCCATATCAGTCTGACCTTAGACCAGGAAAGTCCACCATTGACTAAATATTCACACTATGGCAGAACTCGGAAAAAACCCAGGAGCTCCGATACACACCACTTATTCATCGATTTTAAGGCCGCGTATGACAGCATCTATTAAGACGAGCTATACAGATCAATGTCCAGTCTTCGCATTCCTGCCAAACTCGTCCATTTGTGCAGGATTACGATAGAGAATGCACGCTGCTTCATCAGGCTCGGTCAAGAACTCACCGAGACCTCTGATGTCAAAAAAGGATTAAGACAAGGCGATGCGCTGTCATGCGATTTTTTTAACATCCTTCTTGAAAGAATTGTGCAAAACGCGCCAACACAAGAGGCACAATCTTTCAAAAGTCCGTCCAATTTCTGGCATATTCCGACGATATTGAAAAAATCAGGAAGAAAACAGAGTGCTGTCAGAAGCGGCGAAGATGGGTTTAACGGTCAATGAGGGCAAGATCAAGTATATACTGACACTCAACACCGACGTCTCGGACGGAACGTCTCCCTCGACATATATAACTTTGAGGTAGTTAAGGACTTGTCTACCTAGGCTCCGCTATCAATTCAGACAATGATAACAGCGCTGAGATCAAACGAAAAATAACTCATGCCAATCACTGCTTCTTTGGGCTAAGAAGGCAATTGACTAGCAAAGTCCTCTCTCGAACAACGAAAGGAAGTGATCACGGGGTATAATACTCTGTGGTACCACATAAAAAAAAGTTCTATAGTATGAAAGAAGTCTTTCGTAGCGGTTGGAAGTTCATGGGAATACCAAAAAAAGACAAATTCCTTGGATAATATTTCTTTCAGGATCTAGAACCGATAAACTGGTGAAAGATACGATGAACTTGTCAAATCCACAGGATTGTTTGTGTTTCCAAACACAACTAAGTAAGTGCAAGTAACGCTTAAGGGAAATTCTACGCTCCTAATAGGACACCATTTATAATAATCTTTACATAGATCTTTCGCCCCCTTGATCTTAATATGTCTATTTCTTTTATCCTCGCAGGTATAGAAATTCGACAAATGAAGTACCTCGGTAGGATCCCAATCCATGGCTTTTTCTTTCCCATTTATCCCAGCCACATATTCTATACAAGTGCTTACAGTCATTAATCCTCGGGGCAGCTTTCATAATGTACAAGTTAAGCTTCCTCCCCCACGTTCAATGCTTCGTGAAGCTAATAATCATAAAATTCAATGAAAATTTCCAAGAAAAGAAAGGTTCACATTAGAACTCTTGCTCATCTTTTCTATGAATAATCCCTAATCACCTGCAAAATATTCATAACACAAGGTCCTGACGTATAAGGAATTTATGATCAAAAGATTGAAACTATAATTTAATGGGTAATCTGCACCCTTCTCTCATCAACATGTAGAGAAACTCATTAGTGGTACTCTAGATTAACGGAAATTATATGATATCTACACCCCCGTCTTGGCCATATCAAAAGCATAATAAAAGGATAATAAACTTTTCCTTTTATAAATCTACTTGATGAGGCAAATGTATAATTTGTATGAACTTGTCATTCAGAAGCATCCTCTATCCGAAGCATTTCTCAAAGGTATAACCTATAAATATGTCCTCTTAACGTCATTGCGACACATAATACTAATTTATGAGGATGATTCCAATAAAGCTCATCATTATGCATAAGAGAGAATGGCTATCTTTTTCTTTAATTAGTCATTAAGATGTTTCTTAAGACAGAACACGATTGAAAAGGACTCTTGAAGGAACACTGCCCTGCATCGTCTTTAAGAAATGCTCTCGGCGAAATGTGGAAGAATTTTCACAAGACTTTGTCAAGTGTTAAACAGAAAAGACCAACAGGACTATGGAAAATAACTGATAGACGGTGGGTAAGAAACAGGAAAAGGGCAGACTGCAGCTAAACTCTTGAAGGAACAGTGACCGTCTGAAGACAGATTTTCAGTTTTATTGTGTGTGGTTGACTACAACACGCTTTTTAAAGTGAATTTCGAAACAGATAAACTCAAATATGAACTGGCTTTTGATTTCGAATTTGGTAATGCGGGGTAGCTAGTTCATGAAAAAGGAAAGATATTCCTGCTGAGCCATTTGAGTTTATATTCGAAACATGAATATTTATGGTTTTTGAATATTCATGATGCTGAATCCGAATAATGGTGAACTGGAGTGTTTCATGGTTTCAAAAATATCCGCTTGATTGGGATAAATGAAAATTAATTAATTTATTATTATTTCCGTTGCATTTTTGGCCATTTGATGACTGGTAATTGGTCAGTATATTGAATGCTCAAATAGATGGTTCAACGTGAGGGGACTTGTTATCTTTTGAGGATATCCAGGGCGCTGAAAACCCTAAGTGATTAAGTCGTGGAACTAAGGGTTACAAAACCACTTAGTACTGTAACTAGGTATTCATGTATGTAAAAGGTTTTCAATAAAGAGACAACAATTTCGTATTTAAACAAAATACAGAATAATTCAGATATCGAGCTGAAATTTATTCCAGGTGCAGTACACATGTTAAATTTAAGTACGGAATTCGATCTCGGCTCTACGATCACCGAGAGCACATTTTCAACGATCGATTCTTTGGAGCCAATTTTCAACCACTCTTCCACACATATCGGCCGGAACGTTGGCAATTTCGCATTCAGTATTGTTCCCAAGCTCCTCTTACGTTGTTGGCTTGTTGGCACTAACCAATGACTCAAGTTAACCCCATTAAAATAAAAATCCAACAGCGTTAGATCACATGAACGAGGTGGCCATTCGACCGGACCATTGCCCGAGATTACACGTTTACCGAACTTACCCTTCAAAAGATCAATTGTTTGACCAGCTGTGTGACTTGTGGTATCATCTTGTTGGAACCAGATATCACTGATGTCAAGTTCATCCAATTTTTGGCCAAAAATAGTCACGACAGCGGACTCCTTTGACCGTAACATACCGATCATTTTCATCGACGAAAGCATACGGTCCAATCACACCTCCGGTATGAAATCTACACCGAACTGTCACTTTTTGAGAATACAATTGAGTCTCTTGAAGCACATGTGAGTTTGTTGCTGTCCAATAACGCATATTTTGCTCATTGAGAAAGCCATTAAGCCAAAAATGAGCTTCATCGCTCATGAAATTCAGAACTTTCTTCAAACTTTTGCAGAGCCCAATCGGAGAAGTTTTGGCGCTTCAATTGATCGAGAGACTTCGGTTCTTGAATGACTTTGATCTTGTAAGGGTGTAGGCAAAATCTTTAGGCAAAATTCGCCACAATGTGGACTAAGAGTCGTGGAATCGACTGATTTGTCTCATTTGGAACTGAAGCACTTACGGCTGCGATATTTTCGGTACTTTCACCGGTGCGTTGTCTGACTAGCACAGGAACATTCAATAGTGAATATGTTGACTCGAATTTATCCACTATAGCACACCGAGCCGCGGCTCATTTGACGCACGCAAGTTGAAGGGGACCTCAACTAACTTAGCGTGCGAAACTGGAAGCAGCTCGCCAAAGATCGAGCTGGTTGGAGACGCTCGTTGGTTGAGGCCCAGGTCCACCCCAGACTGTAGCGCCACCTTAAGTAAGCACGCCGAGCCTCTTAAAGTTGGAACCATCGACTCAGAATTTCGCTTGTAATTTATAATAATTTCCAAACGTTGTTCGTTCATGAACTTCACCAGGAAAAAAACGTGAACCTTGACTGATATTTCGACATTGACTGATCATAAAAAAAATGAAAGTGTACTTTTGTATTAAAATACAAAATTGTTATGTCCCTATTGAAAACCCCTTTTTATAATTTTTATGCTGTGACAAAGACCTTTCA
This sequence comes from Criorhina ranunculi, assembly GCA_951813785.1. Taxonomy (NCBI): domain Eukaryota; kingdom Metazoa; phylum Arthropoda; class Insecta; order Diptera; family Syrphidae; genus Criorhina; species Criorhina ranunculi. The sequence goes on along the minus strand of OX638382.1, from coordinate 33,622,565 downwards.
TTTGATGCCCCACTCGACTATGTTTGAAAATATTTTGAATAGACCTTACCAAAACACTTACGACTTAAGTTTACTTGCTTTCAGTTTTGGAACAAACCAGGGCTATAATCACCAAGTCTCTTTAATCAGCACAATCCTTATTTGCGTACGTCAAGTTGGTAGAAATCACATTCCTCTTCCAAAACTCATCGATGCTGTGGGCGCCTCATTTTGCGTAGTCCCTGAGGGATGGATTCATAGACTCTTACAACTGGAGCATCGGTATTCATTCGTTCAACATGAATTAGTTATCTTTCTTAGGTGAAGAAGTTTGATGTCGAAGTTTACAAGTTTTTTTTTACATTGATTTTGACTATATTCTCGTAAATCCGTGCTTCTGCAACATTCAGTTAGAAGACTCCTCCGTAGTCTGGTGGACGAAAGTCAAGGAAACATCCACCACCTTAAAGTAACAACGACTTCAAAGTCGTAGCTGCCCAGCTCTCCCGCAAAAGAAGGCTCCATTTAGGAGAATTTTTTTTTAACGACTAAGGCGATCTGATGAACTCAGATGTCAGAAATATCCTTCGTTTCATAAGAACCTCCAATTGGATTGACGAGTAGGTAAGGAGATCCCTCCAGATCCATGTGGAATCACAATCAATGGATCTGCCGTTGGTCTAAGTGTGCTGGCAACAGCGGGCAGCCACTTTAACTTAACTTACCGCCTATTTTTAAAGCTTTTATGTAACTTCACATGCTTGTTCGTTTGTTTGTTTAGGTTAAATTTTGTCTAAATCTCGTTTTCGCCTGTGATTATGTGATAAAAAATAAACGTTTCACTTTTCGTTACGCTCCGATTTCTTTAGAAAAGAATAAATGTTCACTTGAAATATTGATGGATAGACAGTCTTGACTATGAAATTTGCCCAATTTTTGAAATCAGTCTGTTGATACGTATCTAAATATGAGTGTTTGGATGGTTTTACCTCGAACCCAATCTCGGTTGGAGAGGAGCAACTTATTTTTTTATTCACTTTGAACTTTTTCCATCCCGTCGACTTAAGTCAAGAATTTTGAGTATTTTACTGCTCGCAATATGTCAATTTTCTCAGAATTTTCAAGCAACCTCAATTACTTAATCCAATGTCATCGTGCTGTCAGGTGACATCAACCGAATTCATAAGAGAAAACTCGTTCATAAAAAATAAATTAAATTAAAAATTCACTTTTTCACTTAAACTTTTCAACTTGTATACATTACCCGTAAACTTAGGACATAAGCAAACCCCGACCTCTCCCATTATTTCATATAAATGTTGTGTAGCATATGCATAGATACATATGTATGTATCTACATTCTAATGCCAAAGTCATATGGATGCATCACAAAACTCATAGAAAAAATAGTCTCATGCCCTTGGGTACTTTCATTTGGCGACTTTCATTTACACAATAATGAGGAACTTTTAACGGGCAATCTCTAACCTTCTGTTTGGATGGCAGTTTTCCTGTGAAAGGAAGCCATGTTATTCCCAAGAAGTATGCAACAATTTTGAATCAACACACCCTTCCACTTTTTCTCAAGCCAGCAATGATATAATGCCATTTGGCAAATGTATATAGCATTATGAGTTGCCGTTGTCGTTTATTAAATAAACAACAGCAGACGGTCCTCATACCATTTCGGAGGCGACTTTTTATACAATTACATTTTCGTGGAAATTTACTCTCGAGAAGTGTGTAGGTACTCTTGACGATAGGAGCAGGCCAAATGTATCTCCTTGTGAATATTTAATCAACTTCCATGTTTATTGGATCAAGCTGCTTCGTCAACTGTTGTCGCCTGTCCTCTGATTGTCATCTTCTCATGCTTCTCTTTATTGTAATTTTTTATTTTTTTTATTTTTTCTCCTTCTTCGTCTTTGGTAATCAAAGTTTTAAAATATAAATTCTACGAGTGTTTGTGTTCTTTGATTGGACGGATGTAGTTCAAGTTCTTGAGTTGCAAATTAGGGTTCTCTCTCTCGAAACACGGTTAAAGGCAAATGGGTCCCATCTTATGGAGGAACAGAGTTCAAAGTAAACGCAATTTGGTGTATAACTCCAAAAATTGAGTTTCATTTTTGTTTATCCAATTTAATTTCGTAATTTTGTTAACTTAATAAAAATACAGAAAAAAACAGATAACGAGAGTGGATTGCGTGAGAATGAGAATGCGAAAATGCGATAACAAGATGTGAAAATGTGATTGGCGCCGGTATAAAAGAGGGTAGTTGGCATGAAAGTAATGAGACAAACTTCGAAAGTCTTCAACTTGTACAAGCAAACTGCTCTATCACTTGGACTTTTGATACGAATTTCATAAAGAGAAAGTGTAACGTAAAGGATTTGTTAAATGTAAAATCTGAAGTGCAAAATTTCGAAATTTACATATCTAATGAAAAAATAATGCCAAAGGCCAGACGAACAATGGCAACACCGTGTAAATACAAATGAAACGACGGGCTCATGGCTCAAATATTAGAGATGAAGGTGGCAGAACCACACCAAGACATTTTGACAATTTTAACAAGCTCTTCCTTGATCTACATCAGCACATTCGGATTTGCTCTTTTTTGCTATTTACTCATCAGTAGGCGAAAATTATTGTCCCTTAGTCATACTTGGAGGGTCTGAGCCTGAACTAATGGCGCTTTCCATTTCTCACGGTCCCGAGCACGCTGGTTTCAGTTTACTAAACCATCTCGAGGTTCGGTCTCCGCCATCGTCCTTTACTACGTGAACTAGGTGGCTGGGATTCAAAGCACCTCTTAGCTGGAGCGTTCTCGTCCATTCGCTGGATGTTGACGGATTTTTGCTTTTCCGACTACATCCGCATCTTTATACAGCTCGTAGAGTCCACGGTCATATCTTCTCCTCCATTTACCTTTTTCTTTCGAAGGATCATAAGATCTGGTTCGCTGTCTCACTTATCATCCAGCATACAGCTCCATAGAGCAAGACTGGCAAGATCAGGGCTCCGTAGATAATTATTTTGCATCTTCGAGTTAGGAGTTTGGACCTTAGGCGTTTGGACAAACCGAAGTAGCAGCTGTTGTTTAAGGTTATTCTTGTTCTAATCTCCACCAGGGTGTCATTTGTGGAGTTTGTATTCCCCCCGAGATAGATGAACTCTTTCACTATCTTAAACTTAAAGCTATTCTAGACCTAGACGGCATGTACTTTGTTTTATCTTCATTCATCCTAAGACCAACTCGTTCGCCTTGTATTTCAATCGCTATAAAAGCTTCAATAATGACACGCTGGGAACGGGCGATGGTGTCGATATATGTCTGCCAACCCCAGCAGCTGGATAGGTTTGTGAAACACAGTACCTTCTGTGTTAACGCCTTCCTTTCGCACTATCTACTCCAGCAGAAGGTGAAAGAATTCACATGACAGCGCGTCTTCTTGCTGCAATCAGGTGCATGTTTGGAATATTTGGAGGTTCTGTTTCCAAGCTGCACTCTTCATTACGAGTTCTCTAGCGTGGTGCACCACGAAATACTCGCACATAATGGAAGAAATTTCAAAAGGTCCAGCACCTCAGTAGTTTTTAGTCTTCCAGCTTGCCGAAGAAGTGACTGCAAGAGTTCTATGCATTTATTAACCAGAGTAGGACACTCGTAAAGCAGGTGCCAAACATTATTTATTTTTCGTCCGTTCAGTTATTACAAAAGTCGTTGTGAGATATCCACAGCCGCTCTGCGTAAAGACCATTTGCCCAGTGTGCAGTAAAAATGGGGTCGTGCATTTCGGTGACTGAGTCTATTCAAAGAAAGGGCCTTCTTCCTATCGAGGACTGGCTATTGTGTTCTCGCTAGGCACTTTTACAACTTTGTCGCGCTGGGACTAAGGACTGCCTTAGAAGTAGAACTTTTTTAGCTGCGTTTTGAGAAGCGTTTCAAGGTCAAAATGGGAAAGCGAAGAGATAGTTAAACTACGGCAAGCGAGTTTTACTTCTAGTGTGCGTTCTACCTATGACCCTGCCCATTGGCTAACACTGCGACTTCAAACATTTATTCGGTCATAAGGTATTATATATCCCTAAAAACGTTCCACACTTCTTTCTGTTTCTGACATTCTCGGGCTAGGGAAAGGGAACTCTTTTTTTTGGGAACGATCCCCTGTCTTTTCCAAATGAGAGCACAAAGAACATGCTTGGCAGTTTCTAAACAGAGTCGGGACACTGTCTCACTAGACATGTATGATTTGTGAAGATAATGTCTCAAGCAGTATTGTCCTAAGAGGAAAGGTAGGAGTAGGGCTTGAATAATCTTTTGGATTGAAGTGGTTAGCATCATCGCTTGTCACACTTAAGGTTCCAGGTTTACCTCCTGATGTCAAGAAAGTATATCAACTGCGAACAAAAACGGATGTCAACTCTACTGTAAAGGCATAGTACTGGCATTGGCAATAGGGTGGTCATATGGCTTGAAAAGAGTTGAATGTACTAGAGTAATAAAGATGACACATCAGGAAGTAAATTATTGCAATGACAACAACCTTGGAAGTCAGGATTTAAACTTAACACACCTTAATTTCTAAAGCTCTATAAACAACATCATAATTCTCTAATCAACTGTCTATCATCATATCTTGCCGATTCAAACGCTTCCTAAATCACTTCTGCAACAAAAAGGTAACCTCGTCGCTAAAGCCAGAAGGCGACATTAATCCTGTTGTGTAATTATAATAGTTCCAACAACTAGTGCATACACTGAATGCATGAAACTACCCAAATAGACACCGCCCTTGCATTTGACAATCAAATCATGAAACATTTCCATTTCTACCGGAATGACTTCAAGGAATGATTTAATTTTTGGCAACGGTAATTGGAAGCGATCCGATTGCCGAGGGAATGTGCCATCCCCTCTCTCTCTCCCTCTCAAAGTCTCAATTCCTCGCCTGAATGTGTAAACAAAATTCATCGAGACATCAGCAATTTTCATCGGCGACAGTCATGCGGATGCGGATCTATCCACCGTATCTACCTGGACCTGAAACTTGCATAGCGAATTCGACTTAAACTTAACAGAAGTTGCACACACAGATAGTTCTAGTGATTTGCAAACCTAATAACATAACCACCGTCAGAAGTAATAGAAGCTTTTGTCTGCTATACCCCGGGAACAGGGGTTGTTATCCTTTTCCATTTTCTGAGAGACATGCTTGTGTTCCACTTACGGTGTAATTGTGCAACCAGAGACAGAGAATTACAAATTCATATGTACATTCCCCGTCCGAATGTTTTATGAATGGGGGGTTGTGTTTGAAGGCGAGTCAAGTTCACATTCCCTTTTCGAACATGAGTGGCACGTAAGTCGGGGGATATACGCTCGGGTGAAGACAGCTCAATATGAACGTGGAACCGGGGATAAGCGAACGACAACTCCATTCCGGTGAATGTCGGTTTGATTGCAGGAATTTTTGCAAACATTGTCACGATGTTTTCAGTTGCAATGTTAAAATCAGATTTCGAAATTCTCCGTACAGAGCACAAGGACGAGGATACATGGTTGCCTGTGTAGCAAGGGCGGCAAGGGGCTTGGAGGATAGTAGCGACTTTTGATAGCTAAGCACAACTGGAATGTTATTTGTCATGGGATGATGAATCTCTTTGACAGTTCTGTGGATGAACTAAATGCGATTAAAAGTCATGAGGATTCTCTGAGTGTAGCACATATCGTAGGGGCGTAGGGGGGATTGTAAGTAATCGAGTTCTATTTCTGTTTGCTTGTTTACTCAACTATTTAGCGAGTACGATGGGTAGCCTTTAAGTAAAAGAGCATTCACCATAACCTGTATTGTAGTGTAGTATTGATTCGATATGCAAGTTCATTAGTGGTGTTGTACATCAGCATGCTCTTTGAACTATAAGAGGCTTATTGCAGTGAGTCCAGTAAGAAAAGGCGAATTATAAGTGCTGAATCGTGAGTTGAAAAAATGCTAAAAGAGTTAAAAGTAGCTACATCAATTCCAAAATTCGGAATGCTTTGTACTGTATCCGAATAAAATCGAAAAACTTCATTCAACTGCTAACGACAAGGAGCTCACCGAAACCCACAACTCCCGGGATAGTATAGTTTGCACCACGATCTTCCTTGAAAGCGCCCCTAAACCGGTCATTATGGGTCCGCAATTTCTTCACCCAGCCTAAAGAAAATCAGCACAGTCATTAAAAAGCTGAAGGAAAATAAGGTCGCGGGCTCAGTTGGATTACCGTCAGAGCTTTTTAAAGCTGGAAGCGATGTTATGGCAAGAAACATGCACAAGATCATTTACAAAGTCCAGGTGGACGAAAGCATGCCCGATGACTGGACTATGAGCTCTATCTGGCCCATCTTCAATAAAGACGATCCTACGTCTTGCAAGAAATCTCGAGGCATATTCCTACCCAATGTTGCCTACAATATCCTATCTAGTGTACTGTGTCAACAACTAAAGCCTTTTTGCACCACACTCATCGACACCCACTAGTGTGACTTCTCACCTGGCAAATCGACGACACTGTGGCAAATCCTGGAAAAGATTACCGAGTTCCAACTTGATACTCATTATCTCTTCATCGACTTCAAAGTCGAATACGACAGCATACATCGCACCGAACTACTTATATAACGTACCCGGGACCACGAAGGATGAAAAGCGGAAATAATTCAGGCTCTGACCACTCAAGACTCGCTGGCCTGATAAGTAAATAAGTTATCTTGGTGGGCTTAGCAATGGAAGACGGTGGTAATCTTGAAAATACATTAAGCAACGTATGTGATGATCTAAATAACACTATTCTCTGCGGTACCACTGGATTAGCATTTCTTCAAAAGGAGGGCTCTGACAATGCAAAGTAGGCAAGCTAAGATTAATTTTTAAAGAAAATGTCCCCTTAGTGTCCTCCACGACTTGGACCTTGGGCAGAGATGGGACAGAATTTCGGCAATCATACGTTAGATCGCGGCCTTGAGATTGCAAATTGTTTGCGGTTTTCAATATTTAACAACAATCCGGCAATGAAAGTTGTCAATTTACAACTGAACTCTCACCACTTAGAAAAGTTTGCTGGCTTGAGTTTTTTAAGCATGGAGTGCAGGCACTTTGTGAAAATTCATTCTAGACACAAATATAGGTGACCATACTTAGGACTTTTGATTTTCAAGCAGTTCCTTTACGTTTTACAAAACTTTTACATTGTTTACGATTGAAAGCGCGTTCCTTTCACATAAAACCATTCGTATAGACGGTTATAATAAATACGACTAAAGCACTAAATTTATTGGAAAGATATACAAAACAACATGGCCCCTGAGCCAAAACAGATTGAGCCCCAGTCGTTAAGGTCCAACCATGAGCCCCGCAAACAGCTGAAGAAGTTTTATTGAAAGACAATTAGATATTCTCTCTTCTTGTTCCTTTTTTCTTGCTTATTTTTTTTTTTTGGGTAAATTTCATTCCGATTGCGCCACAGGCTGCCAACGATGAGAAAGTTATTTATTCCCTTATTCAAGGTCTTCTTCTTCCAATTTCCGTGTCGGAATTTATTCCGTCCCTGCCCAAGCAATGAAACCTCGCCAAAAGACAATGAGACGGGGGCGTTGAGTGAACCCTGCCACGATTGATAATTAGAGAGCGATGTTCTATGAATAAATTAAAACGTATCCAATGGCTGCTTTCATTTTGTTCTTCTGCCATCCGGCAACCTCTGGCAACCGAAACCGAAACTCTGAATGAATTAAGACACTCGTACCATCGTCCAATCCAGGGACGACAGGATCAAGGATGAGAGTGGAATTGATTATTTGTTTGCCGGCAAAACATGCTTCTGGTTACGATAGAACTAATTCTTTCAGTTAACCATGGGGAGCGGCGATGAGCATGCCATGTTGGGTGTGTACTCGTGTACTCGACTTAATTAGAAATGCAAGACGACTGTGCTGGAAACCGTTCGGGGATGGGGTTGTGTAGTTAGAAAGTTGATCGTACCTTGAAGGTGTTTTGTTGTTGAATTCACTTCAAAATTGCACACAAACTTTAACTGCAAAGTGTTTCAGTAAAAAATGATTTCAAACATGTGGTTCACCGAATCCGGCCAATCGACACATGTGTGCAAATGGTTTTACCAAAACGCATTACACTGTAATGGTCGTAAGTATAGTCTCTTTGGCTGGGAAGATACTTAAGACTGGCATTGAGTGGAATAATTGAATTTCCTCCAATAGCTTGGGGCGAACTTCTATTACAGTACTTACTCTTTAATTGGTGTTTTCATTTGAATTTTAAGCAGTTTAGTTGGAAATGTTAGACGCTTCTTTGGGGTTTCATTTGCAAAGTGCACCCTTAGGCTGTTTTAATTGGCTTTTTGCGTCTATACATGTTTGAAAAGTCATTTTGTTTTTGGAAAAGCGTGGGAGATGTGTATATTAGTTTGAAAGATTCTCGAATAACTTGCTGGTAACGAGTTTATAAAGTTGATTTTAGGAAAAAAAAACAAACAATTTTGGTTTTTGAAATTAACGAAGAAACTTGAAAGAACTAATTCGGTTGGGTACTTTTTTCCGGTAAATAGAAAATAGAACATCAATTCGGCATTATTGACAACAATTCAACGTTTCAAAAAGCTTCTTGCTTCGAATTCTCGCAAAAGTTCCAAAATTCATTTAACTCATGCCAGCAAATCCGGTGCTTAAAATGTAGACATGCGCATTCAAGTGGCTGTAAGTGTCACCTTACACCGACTACTCTGATGTATGATACTATTACGAGCTCAGTCGGTGAGAGCCGGTTTATCCGGCACCTTATTCTAATAGTTTTACAAAGGATCTGCCCTCAAAATTGGGGGATCATGATGACCTATCCTTCTAACGTTCCAGCGACAAGTCTCAGATAAGAATGATTTTATTGACAACCATTATAAATGAAATAAGGACAATGATCTTCGGATATGAACGTGGAACATTCGGACCCTTAATAGGGAGCTTGTAACTGAACAGTAAGCATGAAATAATTCAGACAAAAGCGTCATCCAGAAAGTGAAATGGGATGGAACCGGGTCAAAAGAGGAAGAAAATCTGCGACAGCGTTCGCTCAATGTTTGTGTGCCACGCAGTGCAAAATTTTCCGAAGGGAAATTCTCTCTGAGAATATCATAAAACGTTGACTGTAGACTGACCCAGCAGCTTGGTGTGCCACCGAATGCACATAATGCCGCCCTGCTGCCGCCAATTCAAACAACAAATGCTACAGAGAACAGAAATAGCGTTTAGTTACAGAATTTGTCATACGCGGCAGAAGTCTTAAGTTTCCAACAAGTGAGCGAAAGCATCAAAGCGTAGTTCGCCAACATCAATCTCATATGCGCTCATGCGTTTCTCGAAGAGCGTACGATTGAAGGAATTAGTAGTAGTAGTAGTAGTAGTAGTGATTTATTCATTTCAAACTTAAAAGCTAATTAACAAAAAATGAGTTCATATAAAAAAGAAAGGAAATGGAATAACAGTGTTCATTCTTTAACTTAACTAGTTAGTGTTGAATGACACATCAAGGATTTTTAATAAATTCACATCTGATGTGGGGTAACATCTATCAGTATTTACTTAGTTATAATATATAATAAGAAAAAAAAGAAGAGAAAAAACAATTCAGGAAATTCAAAAGGACAAAAAATATAAAAGTAACATTTCGTAGATAATATACACTGTTGGAGCCTACTATAACATTTATAATTAAAACATTTATTGTGCTGGCGATTAAAACAAGAATTTAGATAAATGATTCAATGCAGTCATAATGAATAGTGAATAACCAATCTTTAACTTTTTTAATGAAAGAAGAAAAGCGAAGACTTTCTCTGATATCGAAGGGCAATTTATTAAATAATTTTGGAGCTGTATATGTATAGAAAAGTGCAAAATGCGCTCGGTGTGCAATTGGAACATTAACTATTCTCATATTATTTATACGTAGATTGTACATTTGAGAATTCCTACTTGGAATATTACCGCTTTTTTTAAAAAATTCTCTTAGTACTTTAAATACATATAAATGTCTCATTGGTAGAATTAGCAACTCCTTAAATAAAAACCAACTTTCAGCAAACCGATTTTTATTACAAATAATCCTAATTAAATGCTTCTGAGCTATTAATAATGGTCCAAAGGTGTTAAAATACGAACCACCCCAGCTTGTGATGCCGTATTGCAACTTGGAGTGCGCAAGGCCATAGTAAATAGTAGTTAAGACTTTTTTTTTAGCAAAACGGCTTTATAAGGTACATTTTACGTGTGACTAACATCATATATGATTTTAGCGTTTGAATATGGTCTTTCCAATTTAAATTGTTATCAATAATAATTTCCGGAACACTGCATGTTAGATATAAAATTACTGTTGCCACATTTATGAACAGGTAATGAAAATTGCTTACAGTCGTGGGAGTGAAAACAGAGATTATAATCATAAAGACTATTTCCAGATATCTTAAAAGACATCAGTTTAGTTTTCTCACTAATAATTAATTTATGTGAGGTAAACCACGATCTTAAGATTTCAAGATCTTCCTCAATTTTTGTGATACATTCAAATACAGTTTGGAATTCATACGTAAGAGCTATATCGTCTGCAAATGCGGTTGAAGTACCATTTAGTTTAAGCTTGAACAGAGAGTTAATGTAAATCAAAAAGAACAATGGGCCAAGTACAGAACCCTGTGGTACACCATTTTTTAAAGGTCTTGGCTCACTAAATATTCCATTTACCTTAACTCTTTGTTTTCTATCCTTCAGATACGATTGAAACCATTTAAAAATGTTACCCCGAAAACCAGCATTATATAGCTTACTAAGCAACAAATTATGGTCCACCATGTCAAATGCCTTTGTCATGTCAATAAATAGACCCATGGTTGATTTACCGCTGTTTAAACTACCGTAAAATTGACTACAAACCCTCAAAATGGCATCCTCTGTAGACAGTCCAGCTCTAAATCCAAACTGATTATTGCAGAAAAAAATTAAACTTATCTAAAAACGACACAATGCGAACTTTAAGTAACTTTTCAAAGATCTTTGAAAAGGTGGAGAGAAGAGATATAGGCCTATAATTCGAAACCATTTTTCTGTTTCCTTTTTTAAAAAGTGGTATGACCTCCGCACTCTTAAGATGTTGAGGAAAACAACCCATTTCAACACTAAGGTTAAAAACAAAACTCAACACATCCACAACATAGAAGGCGATATGTTTCAGTAAAACACTAGAAACACCATCACTTGTACAAGAGTTTTTATTTTGTAGACGAAGAATGACATTGTAAATTTCTCTCGAGGTTATCGCATCGAAAACGAAGCTATTAGATTGAATATCTTCGGGAGAAGAAACTGTACAATCGCAATTTGTGCAGGGCTCGATAGCTGGTTTTAACTTTTCAGAAACTTCAGTGAAATACTCGTTAAATTTATTTGAAATGATGCATAAATCAGATTCAATGGCTCCATCTACTTCAATATTAACAATTTCAACACGATTCCTAACACTCCCTAAAATGCCATCAACCACTCTCCATTCTTCGCGTATATTCCCACCAGCTCTTGCAAACAATTCAGCGTAGTAGTTATTACGTGTATTTTCTATATTTTTGTGAATGGTTTTACACATAGTGCCATAGAGTTTCTTTAGTTTTAAATTATGAGGATGTTTTTTACATTTCATACTTAACTTGTTTTTATTTCTTATCTCGTTAAGGAGATTAGTAGTCATCCAAGGCTTCAAACGTTTCTTATTACAAGAGTTTTGCTTTACTTAGACTGTACATGAATTAATGTGGATTTTTAAAATGTTGACAAACCGATCAAAGGCAGAAGAGGGATTAGTCTCCGAATAAACCGGCTCCCAAAATTCATATTTTAAACTTTCTTTTAGAAGCGCATAATCAACGCGATATTTTAATGTAATAGGCGCAGGAATTTTGCTTCCAGAGCGGTTACAATCACTACAGCAATTAAGGGCAATCATACTGTGATCTGTCAGCTTAAGATCGAACACTTTACCACTAAAAGAGTTTTTAATATTTCTACAAAACCTGAAAAAAATATGATCAATACAACTCTTTGAGGAATCGGTTACACGGATTGGTTCGTTTATAAAACTCTTTAGACCATTAGAAGCCATTGTAAACAAATAGTTCTCCGTATCTCTGTCTAAATCGTTAAGTATGTCGATATTTATATCTCCTATAATAATTAAATTTTTTGCCTTATTAACACTAAGAACGTTGCTAAATTCTTCAATAAAGACACTTTTTCTAATTTCGTGCAGTCTGTATATGCACAGCATAGTGTAATTAATATGTTCATAGACAAATGACAATTCTAATACATCGGCGCTAGTTAATTTTAATTTATTGCAATCGCGAACACAACCATCTTTAACATAACATAAAACACCTCCAGCAGAATATGAATTATTACAATTACCAAACAAAGTATAACCCGGTATTTCATAGAGACTAAGTTCATTATCGTATATCCAAATTTCACTCAAAACTATTACAACAGGTAAATTCACCAGCGACTCAATATGGGCTAGGAGAGTAGAAAAATTTGTTCTCATACTACGTATATTTTGATGTAAACAAAGGCAATATTCTACGAGATAAGTTGGATCGATTGGGTATTCACATGCATTAGAGTTTAGATTTGGGACAGAGTTAACAATATTCATATTTTAACAAAATCAGCAGCACAATTAATTCTTACAAGACTGTCACCCTCTTCCTTCCGCATGTATATAGTCCCATTTCTCGCCCAAACATACTTATACCCCTTTGTTGCTTTCATCGACATTGCAGTGTTTAATAATTTTCTTTTGTGATAGGATAAGCATTCGTTGATGAACATCTTCTCCGGTCTTGCTTGTGCGTTAAGTAGATTGGTGGTCAGCTGTACTTTTTTTCCTCTCTTTGCATTAATTATCCTCTCCTTGCAGAGATGAGACACGAATTTTACGTGGAGAATATTTGTGCTCGATTAGCTGCTATTAGCTGGTGGGTCCGCTAATTTAATTTGTTTCATGTAGCACCGGTCAATGTCTCCTTCATTTACATTTACGTTCAACCCATCACGAAATACTTTGAGAGCGAGATCAGTGTTGGACAAAGTTGTGTTGGTGTTGTTCCAGGTTATTGACCTTCAGTTCTAGAGAGTGTATTCTTTTTTCACATTCGACATTTTTAGCAATAAGTGCATCGATTTGCTTCTTCTGATTTTCTTCGATTAAAACAACTTTCTTGTATATCATCTCCAAAGTAATTTGTGTATCTCCCGATTGTTGTACGGTGGTGGGTGTAGGCTCGGAGTTTGATTTGGATGGGTTCAAAGGCGTAGGCGATGGTTGTGGTAGCAATGAGTTTGGCGGCAAAGACTGTGGTGAGGCGGCAGGTGGCGGGTAGACTGCTTTGAATGCAGGTGATGGTTGAGAGAGAGATTCTCTTCGTTGGCTGGTACATGATGGACATCTCCAGTTTGAGTGATTTTTTTCATATAATCAAGCTCGGTGGCGGTGAGCTTAGCACACTTGGCATGAAAAATTATTTTGCAATCACAGCACTCTACTTTTAGTTCTGATCAATCAAGTTTAGATTTACAGATTTTGCACGACATTATGAGAAATTAAAACTATGTTATTTGGGAAAAGGCTCTCGACACGTGTGTACCCCACAACGAACGAACTCGAACTCAAATTAAGAGGTGCTACTTTAGGAACAATGTGAAGGGCGGAACGAAACCTATGAAGAAGAAGACAACTTTGTAGTAGAGTCACAGCCGGTTCTGTGAATATGGCCACTTCTTTTGCAGACTGTACAACAACGACGAAGACCAAGATCCCGCTGTCCGGAAGAGCAGCCTTAGCTCAGTGGTAAGTGAGATGGAGTGCCAAGCTAGCAGACACAGGTTAGTTCTCAACATCTTGGCAGGCAATGACAAACCTTCCGAGGGTATAATTGATTTTGAAAAAGCCGTTCAAAGTCGACAATGGAACTGGAGGTGTCTTCCGATCCGGATTATTCATCTTCAACTTAAGACCCTCGACTTTCTACCTTTTAACTTTGCGGATTACATTTTGCTTTGGCAAGGTTAGGTTAGATTGGGTTAGGTGATTGTCCCCGCTTAGCCAGAAACACACTTAGCTCAGAAGTTGGGTCAATTGTGATACCACGTAGAGTACCGCACTACCAGTAAAACGAACCTTGCATGATGAATTTCCCTTCTTTCTCTGGAAGATACTTTGGGTAGCTGTATCGGTGTAAACTATTTAGACCGACAGGCAAAGTTTTGAGCAAGGTTGCAGTGATAACTGAGGCATCAAGAGAACTATTCTCGTTAACAATTCCAGGAGTGCTACTTCAAATTTTTTTGTGAACAGTACTGTCAACAGATCCGGCCCGTTGTGGTATCTATGCAATCGAACTGGAACTACACGAACGCGACGGAGAGAACGGAAACAGATTCTACGGGTCAGGCTCTTAAAAGAAAACGTACATAGTTACGTACCATCTTCATAGTTGGAAAACAAACTTCGTAGTTTCCTCTACACTGATCCCGTTCCAAAGGATTAATACAAATTAAAAGAGGAAGCAGATGATTATTTTTTTTTTTTTTAACAAACAATATCAAATTCCAATGCTCCACCCAGCTAATATCCGGTCATTGAAGATGACATCTCTACTCTTCTTGTAGCATTAATCTTGACTTAACTATAATAAGTTTCTAAAATCGATGAAAATCCATTAATTGCATCACTGACGATGATGTCCAGTTCTATTTTTTGTTTCATTATTAATAGAAAAGGCGGATATTTCCCCGAAGGATATTCCATCAAACTTTCCTTATCCAACTTTGCAACACACTCTGGTTCCTTTCGAATCATGTGCACGTTATAAATGGATGTGTACGGGAATTTTTTTTTTTATATTTTTATAGTTTTGATCGAATTTTCTACAAACAAGCTTGTAACCCGTTGCAACGAGCTGTCAGGGTTCGTTCCCAAAGGACATGTCAACTTTAACATGGGAAGTTTAGTGCTGTAGCACTTTTTAAGGTTTCATAATAAATGAACTCCTTGTACAAACTCAAGGCCAGTGATTTACAGTTCAGCATGGTGCTTTCACGCTGGCACAGTCAGCCACCCCACTACCACATGCATAAAAAAGGAGAACTTTGTCAAGACTTGGTAATTGGAAAAATATGTTCCGCCACAGGATGTCACACGCTTGGGTTTTCAAAAACGAACACGATGCGTAAATGTAGTAAACGTGTTGTAATTTACTTAGTTGTGTGTGGATTTGGTTAAAGATTGTTTGGTGCCGGTACCTGGGTGGATGGCAGACTCTGACAGTTGCTGAATCATTCCGCTTAATGTGTCCAGCTGGGGTCCTTAATCTCGGTTGTTTATTTAATAGAATGACATCAGATGTAGAGTCGAGTATTGTTTGGAGTCAAATTGGTCGATTTATTCTTGATACTATTTTGGTTTTCATGACAAACCCTTGTCAAATTCCTGATAAGTACGAGTAATGTCCTGTGACAGTTGATTGTTTTTAAAACTGTGTATGGATGGATGCCGAAGTCGAAGAAAATGTTTACCACTTCTAACAGTGTCTTGTGAGGACACCATTCGCAATGTTTGGCTACCATCGCCATACCTATCTACAAAGAGGGTTGTAAGCCCACCCGTATAGAGTCGCTACCTGAGATAACGCAGTTTTTTTTTTCGATCCCGCTATTAGGCAATTTTATTATGCCTAGTATCCCCTGTCCTTTGAATGGCAGATTGATTTCCCTGCTCATTTCGAACCCGAGAGCAATAATTTGAAGACTGACTCTCTTGGCTGAAGAATTTCAGTCGATAAGATTAAGCTTTTCCATACTATCATTCATATCTTGGTGCACCTTATACAGTTTGGGACTATATCTCGTCCTGCATCCGCTTTAATCGCAAATAGGACCTCAGTATGCACGCTGCATTGTCCTTTGCTTAGAAGAATACAGGAATACTGTCAGAATTAGTAGTTATCTTTGTCATTGCTGTTGGGAGCTTTGACCACAGCCATTCCGAAGCAGCAGCTGCATTCTTTGCTGGTTTTCCACAAAAGTGACATTCTTGTCCATGACCGTGATCCGTGACGTTTTGGTTTAAGCCATGAACGGATAGGTCTTTGTTTGTTAAATGCAAATATTTGGTTAAATCATCGTTGATCTTAAGGTCAACTTGGTATCAATATCAAAACAAGGCCTTAAACTACTTATTTCTATGCTTCATCTTCTCTTACACAAAATTAAGGTAATCTTTGGACAGAAAAATCCCAAGCTGTCGTAAACGGCATAAAAGTCAATAAGGAGGGGATTTTAACTTGAGATTCGTTTCGGTCTTTTCCAGAATTTATCTTAATGTGATCTATCGTCGATATGTCAGGCTGCAAGCTATACGCATATGCGTTGATTGATGATTCCCTGGCTCATTAAACACCGACATCGGCAGTCTCATAAAATTGGATTCAAATTATAGAGTGGAGTTCATTGCGTCCAGACCCAATGTTGTCTATGTTACTCAAGTGAGAACCAAACTTTAATCTCTTATCTATCAATTCTTCGAAGACCGTAACGATATCAGGGATACATTTTCAAAACCTTGCAATTCTTGCAATTTAAAATTTTCAGGAGCTGGAGTTAAATACTTAAGCCAGCGATTCCCACCAATTCCTTCGTGTAACGTGCGTATTTGCGCTAAAAGGACGTCTTCGCGTGAGCGTTGGGCCTCACAGACCCCACCAGATTCTCGGCATAATTTTTTTCACCAGGCCCTCGGGGGGTTTACAACAAACTTTGTTGGAATGACCATATATTCGAAGTCGGCAAAAATACTGCGAAAAGTCTGAAGATCCTTTAAACGATGCAGAAAATATGTAGTTCACTCCTCCTGATCTGGGAAAGATCGATAAGGCGTTCATTCCCCGCAAACCCAGTACAACGCTTAAATGCCGAACACCATCTATGACTTGACAATTGACAGCTATAATTTTAAGATAGTGAAAGAGCTCATCTCCTTCGATGGAAATATAAACTTCACAAATGACACCCTGGCAGATTTGACGGAGTATAACTTAAGGTCCAAACAGCTAGGGTCCATAACTCCTAACTCGAAGGTCCAAAATCAAGCTCTACTAAACCCTGATCTTCCAAGTCTTGCTTTTTGAAACTAAATGCTGGTCGATATAAGTTAGACTGAGGAGCAGATTTTGGGATCCTTCGAAAGAAAAATTCTACGTCGAATATTTGGTTCTGTCTGCGAGGAAGGCGAATGGAGGAGAAGATATAACCGCAAACACTACGAACTGTATAATTATGTAGTCCAGAAAGCAAATATCTGACACTGGCTACATAAAGTGAATGGACGAGAACGCTCTAGCTAAGAGGGTCTTCAAATCCCAGCCACCTGCTTCACGAGGAAAAGGGAGATCGAACCTATGGTTTAAAGGTCAGACAATCACGGATGTTAGAAACCTTGGTCTAGTAAACTGGAACCAGCGTGCCCAGGACTTTGAAGGATAGAAAACAGCATTAGTTCAGGGTCGTTCGCTCGCCTATTATATAAGTAAGTAAGTGCACCGGTATCTTATTCGAGTTTATTATATTTTCCCTAATACCCGTCATACCCCTTTAACGCTCGCTTATAATAAAAAAAAAAATTGCTGGATATCTTATAAATCTTCTGAATTCTGATCACTCGTTTCTCTTTCCACGATAGGTTTTCTTTTGCTCTAGTCTCTTCACCCATTCCTCCATTGCTATTCTTTTACATTAGTGAACTTTTGTAAGCTTTACACTCAAGATTATTTAAGTTGTCCGAAACCCTACCTTTCGATTACTTAACAAATTTAATACATCATTTAATATATAAGTAGGTAATATCCAATTTTAATTATAGAAATGTATTTTATTTAGGCCTCAGAATTACAACATATCTATACAACTGACAATGTGACAGTTTCTGATTAAAAAGTTCCGGTCCGTTGACAACTGACATATGTAAGTGCTTTCAGTTACTAAATTGAAAAATTACGAATCATATTTTTTTTTTTTCTGTTTAATAATTGTCATGGAACTCGAGTTCGATGTCATTACCTAATGGATCGCAAATGGCATCTGTTATATTTCCATTGGGGCTCGTATTTCAAATCATCCCCTATTTCCCGTCTCTATTGTTAAAATGTTTGTCAACTTTTCAAATGTTTTCAATTCCTATATTTATAAAGGATTTTTCTTTTAGGACTTTCGATTTAAGAACTTTTGTCTTCATAAGAACTACAGACGCCTATATGTACAATGGTAAATGTCTTAACGTTTGAAACTTTTTTGCAACCTACTCAGCGTCAAACACTAGGCAGATCGAATATTTAAACTTAAGCTTACTGTTTTGCTTAAATTACATACATTATATGTAGGTACACATAATTCAACCATAATTGTGTATATAAATCACTTAATATGCTGTTTTCAGATGTCTCATTGGCGGCCTTTCCGTCATCATGACGGCATCAAACCGACAGTTTATATGTCCCCCGAGGTAGATGAACTCCTTCACAATTTTAAAATTATAGCTGTTAATTGTCAAGTTCGGTCATAGATGGTGTTCGATATTTAAGCGTTGTACTGGGTTTACGGGGTATGGACGCCTTATAGATTGAAGCCAGTTCAGAAGGAGTGAATTTTTTTTTGCATCGTTTAAGGGACACTGTCGACAGGTTTGCTTACTGAAATATCCAGAGAAATTGAAGCATGATTCGTCACTTCATCCAAATTATTTTAGGAATTATGATGCATTGATTGCACTACAGAAGGGCTTGAGGGTCCGTAGTTAGCAGTTGTTTCAATAGAAACATCTTCATGCAAGTCTTTCATGAAAATATATTTGTAGAGACCCCCTCGATATGCCAAATTGTGTAAGTCGGCTTCCTGTGGGCATTATTTTTTTTTTTTTTTGTGACAATTGAAAATTGCCCGAGCCCGTCACCGTCTACTTTAGTAGAGTCACAAAGTCTCGTATTATTAGCGGTGTCGGTATAAGGTGAGTTTTTTTTATTATTATTGTTTCGGGATAGCGTGGCACTGCGGTTTTTAATGAACCCTTTTGTGTCTTCCCTTATGTTCCTAGATGAATTGTTTCACTCAAGAAGATATCAGGAAGTTAAGGAACATCTCTGGGTGGATACCTATTTGTCTCGTAGGGACAAATTCGAGAACAGCTGGGCATTCAGTTAAGGTGTGTAGAGAGGTCCCTTCACTTTCAAGGCAGAGTCTACAGCCTGAATCTTTTTTAAGGTTCTTACGATGTATGTAGGTTCTTATTCAGTTGGCAATGACTGCTGAGAAGTTCAGTTAGTGCTCTAAGGTTGCTCCTATCGAGGTTCACAACGAAGCCAGATTTTCTTTGTGACGGTACAGCAGTTTTTAGTGCGCTTGTCCAGCTGTGTTGAGCCAGGCTTTACTGGATTGTAACATGCACGTCTTGTCAAAAGTGATTAGCTTACCCCACAGAAGAGTTCGGGTCCAATGAGTTTGGTTGTGGAATCTTCTCCGATATAATAACTACTGAATTCATTAATGCATGACAGTGATTGTATGTGAAATGCCCCCCTTAAGAGGTTTTCTGATTTATTTGGGCACTTAAGAGAGAAAGTTACCTATCGCTCGCTTAAATTGCTGAAAATTTTTGGAGTCTACAATTTTTGATTAGCAATGTGGGTTTCGCAGCTATTACTGCATCGAAAGACCTACAATAGGATCTTTTATACTGTTGTTTCTCTAAGGTCCAAGCACCTCAACCAATGTTGCTTACACTACTAACTTAACTATCCAGAATTCATAGGTCTTCAGGTGGTCTCTTCTGCTTTTGAAACCTGCAAGTGTTGCTATTTTCAAGATGAACCTTCCTCAGATATTTCCTGAATTCATAGGGTCTCGTGGGAAAGCTTGGAATTCTAAATTTATTTTTCCCACCACTGGTACAACTTTTGGACCTTTTCCGAGCGTGGTTCTCAAGGAGTATCGGTCTACTTTCTGTTCCTTTATTGTCTTTTGCAAATTTATCAGCTTCGCCAATTCTTTTCAGACCAATGTGAGATAATACCTACCCACTGTAGGGTGATTTTACTGATCCAGCTTGAGGTGTTTAATTTTCCCAGACACTTTCAAACTATTCTAAAACTTCCAGAGCTAGCTCCAAGCAGCTTGATGATAACTCCATGTTTGCAGGCAATTTGTGCACTTTTACCAGACTTTTCTTCTGGATGATGCTGGCCTAATGATCTTGTGGCATTTCGCATAGAAATTCTAAGATCCTGTTGTTCATATGTGTGAGCTTTTGTCCAATGCCCCATCTTTGTTCAGGAAGGCGCAGATAGAAAATTATTTGCCTCTAGCATATACAGTTCAACTAGTACAGAGCAATCTCCGTATATCCGGCAGTATGCATGTTAGTTCTTTTGTCCTAGTGACAAAGGATGTTTATAATGGTACCAACCCCTTTGGTTGCTATGCTTGCTAACCCTCATTGTGTTTGGAGCATAAGCGTCGCATTAAAGGAGTTGCAGTCTCCATCTTTTATAGTGCTTCAATACCCTTCTACTATTATCGGCCACGGACGTAATTTTAAGTAGGTTGATGCAATTACCATGATGCTATGCATATATGGATATGACTTCTAGGAACTGGCAAACAGCCACTCCACTAGTGGTTGACTTAAAAACTTTCACAATAACCCCTTTGACAATTATTTTCTTAGGCTACAAGTGAAACCGCAGTTCACTCCTTGACAAGGGTCGTACACACGTTATGTATAAATAATGTTTGTAACATTTCCTACTCGTGATGGGAATACTTTACTCGAAAAGGCCGCCATAACCACATACGATAAAAGGAGACCTTTGGAGAAGGTATATAGCCGAAGGCAAGAGAGAAGTGGGAAAGTTATTTTTTGTTTTACTGAGGCAGACTTCCTTTGATTCAAAAGGTATGTAGGTAGTAAATATCCTCTGTGAATTAGTCACATGAAACATTTAAATTTGTTCGAAGTTTATGTGCTTTAAAGATACTTTCAACTTTCGAGGCTGCGTGGGGGTTTTGAGGAAAATATTTGTTGGCTCACCTAGGATCATTCGCAAAAAACTAAAAGATGACACTGAAGTTGGGTTGAATCTATATACAAAATGTAGGTTATGTAAAGGGATTCTATACTAAACTTAAATATATGCCTTAGCCTTCAACCATTTTGGATTTTATTTGTCTTCGCCCAGTCCTTTCATAAATCAGCAAAGGGCCTCAACCTGAACGTTTATTCATACACACATACTTCACGTGAGGGGAGGTTACACACCTCCTACGTGAATGCCTGTGACATTAAGTTGAATATCCTTTTTTATTGCCCACATAAAGGATTAAATTGTTGGTCAGTAAAACTGTCGACCTTAACTTATATACGCTATTGTAGCCACATAAAAGGTTGGGTTCTTAAAAACCACAACTTTTATACAATTTTCCATTCAAACAATCAAGGTCCACTTTATGAGCACATGCATCGGCTACATATACATATGTACGTAGTCTATCGTAGCATGGGTGAAGGAAACAGATGTGGATACGTTTTCATAGTGAAATGCTATTGTGTACAACCTAGGTTAACATTATGGATAATCACTTTGTTTCAATGGTACTTCTGACAATTATTATCACTGCGGCGTGCCATCATCAACTTGCAGCATTGCATTTACAAACACCAGAAGTTGAACATCATCATCAACATCATCAACAGAGCTAACTCACCTCTTGGGTTTGTAAAACGGTGGTCTAAAGTGTTCTCAAATCCGTACATCACCAAATCCGAGAATGGTCACCCTATTATATTAATAATATTAAGAGAATCGAGGCTACCCAACGTAGGTTTGTTCGTTTTGCTTTGCGTGGCCTTCTTTGGGTTGGTCCTTATAACCTGCCTTCCTATTTAGACCGTCTTCAACTGATTGTCCTACAGTCCCTTAAAAAATGTCGAGAAGTTGCCGATGTGCTTCTTATCCAACAATTCCTAGTTGGCAATATCCATTCCCTCCGGGAGTACGAGCCGATATGTAGAATGCTTCGCAATGTTAACAGCACATATTTCGCATTCGGTTTTTACCAAAGCCGTTTATCTCTTCGGAATGCTCTGTACCGTCATCCCTCCAACACTTCCTGAAACTCCATGCTCCTGTTCAACTTTAAGTCTAGCGTTAAGTTTAGTTTCTAAGGGCCGTTTTCTTCACTCAACGCTAAATGCTTAGCGTGTCGCTAAATTTAACCTGGACGTTAACGCAAGCATGAAGTCAAGAAATCAAATTCACGCTAAATTTTAAAAAATCCCATTTTAACGTGACGCTAAAATTTAGCGTTGAGTGAAGAAAACGGCCCTTAGTCTACTTTTAAGTAGTCTTGAATAGCCTTCTCTACCTTTTATTTCATTCTGAGATATTATTTCACGGAGAAAAATATCGGAACAATTCACCTATTTGGATCACTATTCTTCAGTATTCCATTGATCGTTTCGCTCAGAGGTTCTCTTCGAATTTGTCCGCATCTGAAGTGTTTATGTCTTGTGGATAACATTACCCACCATTCCTTGTGTCATGCTTAGAACCTCTCTTTTGGAGCAGCAAACAACCCCTTACAGTGTAATCCGTTCCTCTGGTCATCAGTCTAATTTCATTCGATAAAACATTGTCAACGATATTTCTTACTACAGTTCTTGCTTCTGACAAATCTAATGGATTATCCCACAATCGGTTAAGCGATACCTGTACGACATAAGAACGTTTCACAACTTAAACGTTTTTCATATTTCTCAAAAGTTCAAATTTTCCCTCCTTTTATTAACTTTAAAGAACATGCCAATCTGATATTATGTACCTTCATGCCGCGGAACAATGATGGTGACCCGAAATGCCATTACATACATAGAATGGTCTACTTCAGATCTCCAATTTGTTCTTAAGAAAACAAATGACCCATATCAAGAAATTGCTTTAAATTTGGTAAAAGTGGATTGAAGCAAGTATCTATAGCAACTCGTCTCACAATGACACTAATCCACCAAACTTATGAAAATTGACCTTTAAAAGCGCAATGCATCGAATAATTTTAACAAAACTTTCCTTCAGACTGCACACACAAGTGATAGGGATATCAGTAGTGGTGAGGGCACAAGGACACCATCGAACAAAATGATTATCCACAATAGCTTGGTTACACACAATAGCTTTTAACAATGAACACTTCTTTCTCAGTGTTAGAATGGAAACCTTTTTCCCACAATCCATATGCATTCATGCAATACCATACCACGCCTGCAGGACGATAGGATTGTAGATTTGTGAAGCATGTAAAACTGACCCATTCGTACAACAAAGTGAGATTAGGTTGTGTGTGAAAATCTGTTGGAAAACTTTGCGGTTTTTAAGACCCCCATTTACTCGTATGTGTGCTTTAATAAGTGTGTATTTAAGTGGTGGTCGACATTTTTACCGACCTGTTTTTCTTGTCCTTTATGCGAACAACGGACGAAGGGCGATCGACCCGCACTCCAGCCGCAGTAACTTTTGCATTTAAGTAGACTGTCCCAATGGAAAAATGTTGTTTTGTGTCTCATGGGTTCGCATTGTTTCGGTGGAATGAGTAAAACACTTTATTCCATCGGAATATAAAGGATACGAACGGGTCGCGTGTAGCTGTGTATACAACCGTCCAAATCGATCTGAAGCATACTAAGGTCTTTTGTTAAAATATTCCCTAGATACGAGTATGAAAAGCGATGGAAGCATACCTTTGCTTGAATGCATATGGACACGCCAAGATACTTAGCAACTATCTTAGCGGTACGGTCAGCTCAGACTACATTGTCCCATACGTGGACTTTGAAAGACCCTTCTCGTGGACTTTTTCAAATAGAGAACAGTGGGAGAAGAATGAAGTATCCAAGGACTCCAAGTCCATCTATACCGATGGGTCAAAGATGGACATAGGTACAGGTGCTGGTCTCTTCTCGGATGAACTAAATCTAAGCAGCTGAATACGACTCCCAGATCACAGCAGTGTTTTCCAAGTGGGGGTTCTGGCAGTGGCAAAGGCCGATATTACAATTTACATTGACAGCCAGGCGACCATAAAAGCAATAGCTGCTACGCAGATAGCATCGAAGCTTGTTAAGAGCTGCCGCGAAGAGCTTAAGGTTCTTGGTATGCAGCACAATGTAAAACTCTGCTGGGTCCCTGGTCACAGCGGAATACCAGGTAATGAAGCAGCTGATGAAATGGCCAGAAAGGGCTCAGCCCTAGACCGGGAACAAGCGGATGGCATGGTCAAACTGTAGAACTGTATCTGTGTAGGGCAGTCCCGACGAGATTAGTCACCTGTGTGTAGCCATTGCTGCGACTTAGAGACGGTACCGCATTGGCAAATACGGCCACTTCCTAACCGGTTATTAGATTCAAGCATAAGTTTAACCAGCAGCGTGATGTCAGTGGCGCTTTCGCGAGAATTGAGACGGAAACGGCGAAGATGGGTTTAATGGTCAATAAGGGCAAGATCAAGTATATGCTGTCAACAAGAAAGGACACCCAACACCGATGACTCTGACAGAACGTCTCCCTCGACAGATATAACTTTGAGGTAGTTAAGGACTTTGTCTACCTAGGCTCCGCTATTAATTCAGACAACGACACCAGCGCTGAAGTCAAACGAAGAATTACTCTTGCCAATCGCCTTTATCCAAAATGGATTAGGGTGCTCTTGGCTGCTTCGAGAAGAAAATTCTTCGGGTGATTTTCGGTCCCATCTATAAAGACGGTGAGTGGAGGGGGAGATACAACGACAAACCTTACGTATGGCGACATCAACTTAACCAGAAGAGTGAAGGTCCAACGACTGAGGTGGCTGGGTCATATGGAGCAGATTGACACCAATGCTCCAGTCCGAAAAATCTTCGAATCCACCCCCGAGGGACAGCGCAGTAGAGGAAAATCGTGACTGTGGAAGGAGACCTCAGAGTTAGTCAATTTAGCGCCGTCTTGTTGAAACCACATGTCGTTGGTGTCCATATCATCCAATTCAGACTAAAAGAAGTTGGTCAACGTCGTTCTCAAAGAAATATGGATCGATGATGCCGCCAGCCCAAAATCCACACCAAACAGTGACTTTTCCGGGATGCATTGGACGCTCTTTTATCTCATGTGGATTGGTATCGTCCGAAATTCGACAATTTTGTTTGTTGACGTACCCATTCATCTAGAAATGGGCCTCATCGCTGAAGATGATTTTTCGAACGGAACGTTGTCCGAACAGGACACCCATTTAGATAAAACAATTTTATTATTTGCACGTATTGTTGAACACTATATCCGTTCATGGTAATTTGGCAAAACAGACTGAATAAATGACAGCCAATTTGACAAATGTAGCTTTAACAATATTGCCGCTATCAACTGTCAAAGTTTGGAAGACCCTTTATATAGCTCCGCGTTAGTATAATTTACAAGCATTAAAAACCAAAATACATCGGTATCTTCTCGTCTACCATCTAATTTTCTTCATGCCCGTGCCTTACTTTAGGGGTAGTCATAACGTATTTAACGTTATAACTGATTCTGCAGATGGATTGGTCACATGAGGAATTCTTCTTAATCCTTTAAATATACTAGTTTCAGCGTGACCGCTAATGCTGACAACGTAGGCAGCCGGCAGCAGGCAAATGCCTCCACACATCAATCGAACAACTTAAGGGTCAAAGAAAAAGGTCCATGGCAATCAAGAAGAAGAACGATCACTATCTTCAATAAACTTTGTATGGATGGCACTGAAGTGACAGTTAAGAAGACGATTATATACCTCTGCGTGATTCTGAACTCAAAACTCAGCGGTATATGACTCAGACTCTATTCCGAACTAATGACCCATAACATAGGAGCGAGTGGATGCCGACTACATTATTTCTATCTGTGACTTCGATAGGAGATTTTATATAAAAATTCTAAGTAGAGAAGAGAAAAGAAAACCGTCTGATCTACTGCGACAAGAAGCTAACCTTGTGCACAGATAAATCCGGAATCGCATTTTTTGTGAATTCTGTGGCATAAACCGATCTTTCAGAATCGGAAATGGAAGCAGAGGTTATCAAGCTGAAGCCATTTAAATGTTTGCAGGCCACAAGACCAACGAAAACTGACAACATTATCAGTAAAACCGCGTTGATGGAATCCAAGCTTATAAAACGATGGATTCTTGGCAAGTAGCACTATGTAAGACTCTGCTGGGTCCCTGGTCCCAAAAGGGTGCCTGGAAACGAGACAGCTGATGAGCTAGACCCCGCCCAAACCGAGACCAAACAGGAAGTTGGGAGCAAAATTCAAAAGACTGCAAACGAAAGATGGACTGCGCTCAGCTCCTGCATCATAACTAGGAAACTATGGCCATTTTACAACAGAAAACCGAGAGAATCCTGCAAATGGATAAAAAAAAATCCTTATCTTCTCTAATAGGTATCATCACCGGGCATAACATGCTGACCTACCACGCAAGAAGATTGGAATTGAACATGGATGATCCATGCAGGGGATGTGGTGACAAAGAAGTAGAAGTAGTACTCCACACTTTCTTTGCCACTATCCAGTGCTCTGCCAAGTAAGATTTAAGGAAAATACTTTTTTTTAGGATCTAGTAGAACTGTCTGACAAGTCTGTGGTTGACTCACACAGATTCATCAGCGCCTCTGACTGGCTTGATAGAACATAGGCGTATGGTTCCAAGTAAGGGGGCTGCAACCCCAGGGCATCACAATAGGTCTACATTGACATAGGTGCGACGGGAGAAGGACTTCCTTTCCCTGTTAACTCTACTACCTAACCTAACCCTAACCTAAGCTTATAAAGCTGTGAAGACGGCTGAGTACCAGAAAAGAGCGAGAAAAGGAAACAAATTTGCAGGGAAATGATTAAAACTAGATACCTACTGTTGGTATCCTGTTCTTTGTAAGGATCCCGATCAGCACTCTTTACAGAGAAATAGATGTAGAAAATATAACTAGGGCTTGTGTCAGAAAAATACCAAAAAACTCATAGAACTCAGTCGGAAGGAAATACGAATCGTTTCAGATAGGTATCCTAATAGGGCACTGCGCAGTAATAGTTCATGTAAAAAGGCTTGAGCTGCCTTGCAATGACGAATGAAGTTTGAGAACCGTTGCCTTAGAAGATTTAAACCCACAAAGCTGTGCCAGACCTGAGCAACATCCCACCAACTGATCTCGAAATTCTAAATTTTAACACAACCAATACTTGACCTTTATCGAATTACACTGGCAAGTCCAAACAAAAGAAAAGAGATGACCCCAAAAAGGATGATCACATGCAAGGAAATGAATCAAGTTCCTTTAGGCAAGGATAAAATAATTGCGAGCTGACACACATAAGTACACACACACAGAGTACATACAATATGTGCCATATATAACCATAAACGCTATCCATTTCCATCAGCGGGTTGTAACGAGTCAGAAAAAAAAGGACACTTAACACAAAACGAAAATGGTGGACAAGAAAAAGCACGGCGAAAAAAATCGATTTCAATTTAGCGCTCTCTTCCGCACACAATTGTGAACACAGCAGGGGTCACATAAGCAAAGGGAAAGGAATGAAGTTGCCATTCGACTTTCTGCGTATCCTTTTTTCCCGATCCTGTTACAAATTGTCCAAGGCCCTCATACAAGTCATAGAAGAGGAAAAAAAACGGACTTGATACACAGGGAATGATATTTTTAAAGCTAATGTTTGCCAACTTCCGGAATACGATTATCTTTCACTTGAAAGATAATGGCGACAGGAAGTCGACAGCATGGATATATAATTTTTCCTTCGGACTGAACGACAGAACAAATGAAACAGCAATTGCATTAGATGTCCTTACAAGTCCACCTACTACTGATGTACGAAATGCACATCTCATTTTCTCATAATGAATTTATCCTGGCAACAGTGATTAGAAATTCTATTTGGCACACCAGACTAATTACCAAAGGAATGACACCTGTCTACGTGGAAAGAGGACAACGAGTGAAATACGGGTGAATGTTGCCCCCGTAGAGTAGGGATGCAAAATCAGTGGCCGGAAATGAAATTCCTATAATATGTATGCTTGCCACGAATACAAATCAAGTGCAAAAAGAGGAATCCCGGTCGGTAGAATTTGCGGTTCCCGTCTGTGTGTGTGGTGGCCGGCCAAAGGATCGTGTTTTGATTTGATAATTATTATCGTTGAACAGGAACGGGGTGAACCGGCCTTCTTTGACACATACCTCATGGAATATTCTGAAAATGTGTCCATTTAGCATACGAAATCTTTGTTTAAGTCTAGAATACCCTTGAAAGAACATCCTCTGCCTCTTCATCCCTGTGTCTTGGGGATTGTTTCCCCTTTTCGAATTGATTTAGGACCCAAACAGAACAGAAAAAATAAGTTATTTCTCAAGTTTGGGTGCTTTTTGTTTGCTCATTCAAAGGGAGTACTCGTCCATTTGTTTGTTGTTATTGCTCGTTTGGTTTTGCTTCCTTTTGTGTTATGTTCGATTTACTCTCCAGGGTAAGGCCGAGAGAGTTGGGTAACTTTTTTGTCTGATTGTTCGGAAAAAAGTTTTCCTTCGACAACAGACTGAAGGGAGAAATCCTTTTACGGTATTTTATTATTTTTTTATTTTTTTTTTTGTTTCGTTTCATATTTCACTTGGATTGAAATGATTTTGGTTGGTTCTTCATCATGGAATTTTGAAATTGAATTGTAATTGAACAACTTGAGGGACAATGAATGCTGAAACAGAACATCGGGATGTTTTTTGATGAGGATAACGACAAAGGGTGAATGATGGATTCTTGAATTCGGTTTTGAGACAATATCTTAAGATGAAAGTTTTAGGATGAAAACTTTCTTTAGAAAGTCAACTTAAGTTAAGGGAAGAGTAATTTATTCAAAAGATATTTGGTTTATAGATAGATTTAGAGATATGACTAGCATTTCGAGCATCATAAATTTAAATGAAGTTAAGTCAGATTTCGTGATTATTTGTAATGCGTAACAAGTAGGTAAGTTTGAAACAAAGTGTTTGTGGGCCTAAATTGAACGTCTCTATGTATAAGTTTGTATGTACATATGTACATATGGCTACGTTAACACCAAACGCTTAAGGCAAAATCTGGGCCATGGAAGCACTGAATGCTTCAAGAAGTTGTTTCTTTAGTTTGCTTAGATGATTTTCACTCCAGGATCAGTGAAGTAGAACAAATTGTTGTCCTAACAATGGTCAGTCGAGGTTTCTTTCAATGAGTTGTCGCGCCAAATGTTTTTATTTTTAACGACTTTTAACGTGCTGGCGTTACAATTTATCGTACAAATGCAAACGCACCTATATTCTTATTAGCTGCTGTAAAATGTTGAGCCTTTAACCTATATATTCTTCTATACACATAAAACTGCAAGGGGGCTGACGGTCTGGCCTATAGACCAGCTTAAACCGTTTATCGTAGAATCGTTTATTGTTTTTATAACGTAGACATCTACTTAGAAAGGATTTCCGGAAAATCCGTCCCTAAGGGGGTAACAATGGGGGATACATTTTCTTGTGGGTTACCTATAGAGGTACACGTGTTTCACTGCTTTCCGGAAATCGAGTTTAAACCACATGTAGAGAGCAAGAAACCAAATAATATTGAGCAGTTCGTAGGTAAATGCAGTGAATAACAAATGCCTGATGGTGATTAACAGGGTCGTACTGGCTTTAGATGTAGAAAACCGCCGAAAGTATGGCTTGCCTCAATCGGAAAAGGAGCAGGTACTAGCTCGTCAGATTCTCAGATTTATCCTTAGAGAAACGATTGTCTTGTCGTGTCGGATAATGAAGGGTCACTCACCCGTGAATAATTCATTGTGCTAAGACAGGCATTTTCTGGATGCTTATGGTGACACTGATTAGACCGCCCTCATAACTTTGCTCTTGATAAAGATTAAAAGTAATCATGAAATCAATTAAGCTGTCTGGTTCTCTGGGATCGATGTTAAACTGCTAAAAGGACGCGAAACCTGGCACTCCGTTTTAGGCTTCCCCTCAATCTGGGACATTTCGAGACACCTTTATGCAATACATATTTCGGAAGTGTTGTTAAACATCAAGCTCATTGCTTGGGATGAAAGTACTACGGTGCATAAAACTAATATTGAAGCTCTTAACTCTTTCATGGATTTTCTACAATATATTGAACATTTAACACGTCATATTTGGTGATCTTTTCTGACAAAGTTTTCCCGTATTTCAGGAAAATTCTTTACTTTTTAGGTTTCGGCACTGATTTTCATTTAATTAAAAAAATATTATAAGAAATGGAGTTATAATAATTGTTTTATGTCCACTTTTCGAACGTTCCTCTTCAAAGTTGCGAAATTTCAGGGAGGTACTTCACAAACTCGACGGTTTTGAGCAGATAATTATAACTTTTGTTTACTTTAAAAAGCTGAATATGAAAGTTAATACATTGCTTAAGTATACTCTACCTTATTACATTTTAAAATTAAGCATTTAGAAAAAATGTTTTGATTGCTTCAAAAACATGTACAATATTTTGTACAAATGCACTCCAACTCAAATGTACAATATATTGTACAAAGTCCAGGAAGGGATGTTAATTTTCGAAGTATTTCTGGTGTGAGTTACAAACATAAAGCGTTGTTATAGTATGTTTTACACTTTGCAAAGTAAGAAGTAAGCAATGATAAAATAGTCAGAATGATAAAACTTTTAATTTTTCTTAAATTTAAAAAGGAATTAGAGAAGAAGTGATTGGTGGGTACTGTCAAAATATAAGTTGTTAAAGTTGAAAAACCGAAAATGGTCCGAAAATATGTACAATTCATCAAAAGGCACTACCCTTCAAGATATCAAGGACAACAATAAAGTCATGGGTGAACTCACAGTGCTATTGGCAGGCGATTTTTATTAAACATAATCAGAAGTACCAAGAGGAACATGACCAAGGTATGTTTTGCAGGGTTTGATCTATAAAAATCGGTAAACAAATTCAATCTCACTAAAATTATAAGAAGCTGGTTAGTTTCCGAATCTTCTGCTTAAAATAGGAAATGGCAAAGTTCCAGAATCGGCTTAAAATAGGAAATGGCAAAGTTCCAGAATCGGGTGATAAAGTAACCATCCCTTCAGAACTATGCTCTATCATGATCAATGTCGAAAATATGATCGCTAGAATATTTCTGACATTGTCCGGATACGGTCGTGGGACTTCACTGCTAATACACCGTACATGCACCCTTAATACTCTCTCTGACTTCGTGTTTGAGTTAAAGCAGCTACAGTTCCCCCATACGGTCTGTTTTCAGACGATAATCAATAAGTCTCACGCACAATAAGTCATATGGCCTGGGTTGGACTTGAGGGACAACTTATTTTTACGCGGTCAATTCTTATGGTACATACTCGCTCGTGACCTTACAATCACTACAAATCTCGGAAAGTATTAGGTGCGCAACTACGTTATCACGGTTTTTTTTGATGAAAATGCAAGTTCATTGGGAAAAAATGGTTATAAATGAATCATTCAAAGTATTGCCCATCGCTAGCTACAACTTTCTCCCATCTTTCTGGTAGTGCTCGAATACCGTTACGGTATTCTTTTGAGGTTATCCACGAATGAAGCCTTTTTTTATGTCTTCATAAGAGCGGAACTGCTGATCAGCCAGACCATGTGCCATCAAACGGAACAAGTAATAATCGGAAGGCGCAATATCTGGGGAATATGGCGGGTGAGGTAGGACTTGCCATTTGAGCGTTTCCATGTAGGTTTTAACGGGTTTGGCAACGTGAGGCCGAGCGTTGTCATGCTGTAAAATAACTTTTTCGTGCCGAATGCATGCAATCGCTCGGAAATGGCTTGGCGGGTAACTCCTAATGCTGAAGGAAGCTGTTTTTGCGGTCGTCAATATCGAAATCATCATCTTTGAAGCGACGGAACCAATCACGGCACGTTGTTTCACTTAGGGCAGCATCTCCGTAAACTTTTTGCAGCTCTCGATGCGCCTCAGCCGCCGTTTTCTTCGAATGAAAGAAAAAAATCAACACTTCCCGATGTCTTCCATTCGTGCCCTCTCCGGATTGGTCTCGGTCCAATGTACCAACTTTTGTTCTATTTTAGATTGACTAAGAATTTCATTTATCTGAGAGTAAAGAGTAAAGTCTTTCAAATGGGATTCTTTATGTAATATGAAACCCAATAACGGTCAGTACCTAATGACCAACAGCAAACGTTGCTAATAATAATCTATAAGTTTTCGGCTGTTTTCGGTTCGTGTCTAAGAAAAATTTGAATTTTTCGCGGTAACACAGTGAAAAGAGACGGAAAGAGCGCCAACAATGTGGTCTGTTTCGATATCACCATAGATACCTACAAATAAGCAGATCCTTCGATGTGTCAGGAGTGAGTCATGTGCACATGTATGTAGTACATACGTACATAGTCATAAAATTTGTTATTACGATATATTTGTATTTTCGACTTTATAACTTTGCTTTTATAGAAAACGTTAAAACGATGATGTTGTAGAATTGTCAAAGAAACGATATAAATTTTATTTTAATCTGTTAAGTAAAAGTATAAATATTTCAGTTTATTGTTGATTTGAAAGGTTTTTGTAAACAAATTTTAATGTTTGATATAAAATTTTATAGATTTGTTCTATCCTTAGCCAGTGTAGACTAATTTATTAATATTTGTTGCCTCTGTGTTCATTATTTCTGATTTGGTTTTTTTTCATTTCACACATACATGCATACTCGTAAGTATCAATTCCCAACTCAAAAATAACTAAAAACCGAGTAAACGACTAGGGAATACTTCTGAAACTGCAGCCATTTTATCATAGTTGCGCATATTCATATTGTACACTCGTTATTGAGTAGCTTCTCATGGCGTGTTTTTTTTTACTGAGATTCAAATCAGAGTCAACATGCTCTTTTTTTTCTAGCAACAAATTTTTAGTCCAAAATGATTATCCAGTGCAAAGTTATGAGGGTTAAAGAATCGGCCGAATCGCTTCCAGTAAAGGATAGTACGGACTTAGCGACTTGGCCTAGATCAAAGTATGTTTTGCTTTTCATTTGATCTGCATAAACAACTTTAACTCAACAGCTTTGAATGTTCATACCTAAGTATGTAGGTCCATGCACCCATTTATAAAATAATATGTCAAACAAATTTATGGCATTACCGATCCCGAAATTCAGCTTTATCCTCGAACTCAAAATTCCTTCCAGAGGGAGCTGGACAGAAGGAGAGGTCATTAACCCCAACCATATATCCATCTTCACGGCTCGCAAGATTCCCAGGTCAAGACAAGTACAAGTCAGTACGTATAGATGGCATTGAGATCATCGACAGAACGAAATGAACAGTCACTGGCGTCGAGGATGAAACAAAGTACGAGTATATATTGTCAACGAACACCGAGGTATAACATAGTTACGCTAGACAACTGTGATTAAGGAGAACTGCACTATGGCCGTCATCATTCCTTTCCTGCTGTACGTTCCAGAAGCACGGATTAAGTCGAAATCGGATGAAATGCATCTGAAATCTTCTGGAGAAAAGTCTTTAAGCTGTACAACGACATCAATTTGGTCAGAAAATTAAAAAGAAAAATACATATACTCGTGATGTCGTTTCTTGGCGAAAGCGTAAGGGCCGATGAGAACACAAGTAAACCAGTCATACTTATACAAAGAGCGGTAAGGTTAGGTTGAAATGGCTGTCAGCTGAGACTTATGATGGATCCATTCGTCCATTGTAATATCACATAGATCTTGGGGAGATTCTCTTTACCTCGTAAAACCCATGGGAGCTTCTGACCAAGCGTAGGAGGCTTCTGACATCTGTGTTTATCAGATTGTTTAGAATCCAGGTCATTGTAGCAAAAGATTCTTAAGTGTAATTTTCTTTTATGGGAGGAATTTGGGCAGCTACAAAGAAGTTGAGAAATAGCTTCCTCCTCCTATTCATCCATTCAGCTTCTACAGAAATTGTTTGAATGCACGCCAAGCCTTGTTGCATGCTTGTCTATTAGACAATGTCTTATGGTAACATCTATTAGAGTGCTGATATGCAATCTGTTGAACACAATTAAATTCCTAGAGCGTTATAGTTCAGCTTTGGGCAAATTTGTTTTGTCGCTAGACACGTAATGCCACTTGTCCACCTAAAGTTTGTTCTCTCAATAGCATCCAGCTTTAATTTAAGTTAACATGTAGTGATCGGTATACCCAGGGTGTCTCTTTCTGTGAGCACGCGTACGGTTGTTTCATATCTGTCGAATTCATCAGCCTTGTAGTTACCTGGAATCGGTATACCCAAGTTGCCTTTACTTGTCAGCGTAGTAGCTTGAGCTTTTCAAATATTTAAGTACAGTCAAAATCGGTTATAACGACCCTTAAGGGACCGATGAATTTGGTCGTTATGAACGATACGTCGTTCCTCTGCTATATGAATCACAATGTTAAGCCTTATCTGTTTGCATTGTATTCTCTCATGCATACACACATAACACGATCAATTGAACAAAAATAATTTATTTTTATTTTCACCTAGTCAACGGTCGTCCTGCATCCATCGCTGACTTCATAGGAATGAGAGGGTGTTAAGCACTCCCCTACAAAATATAAAATAAAAATAACCCCTGAATGCTTTCATCTCATTAGTATTCCATATAGCACATCGCGATGAAATATGCAAACAAGCCACTCACTGAATTAGTGTCCATTAAAATATCAGCTGTGGCTGGGGGTTGCGAGAGTTGAATTGCGCTTTTTTCAATTTTTAATTCGCAAAGCAAATTGGTAAAAAGTGACAACGAATATTGATGTTTCCTTTTTGTATTTCAAATTGCTTGTGAGCTTAGTGATGCATTATTGGTTCTATTTCCATTTCCAGATACATTTTTAATTTGTTTGTTTGTTGGGTGATGTACTGTATGGTTTGAAACAGAAATCCACAGTCAAATAGTTTCCATATAACCATACTTATATTAAGGTACGATTTTATTGAACTGAAAGACGAGAAGACTGTATTTTTAGCTTCAGATTTTACTGAACAAAACGTGTGAGCTCTTCACTTGGCAAACGTTGTAGTAACCGCGTCTAGAATAATGATAGAATCGCCAAACGTCATTTTAAGATCGAGTGAAGTTGGAATACTTTGATGTCTTAGGGTCAGTGCACATCATGACACTATGTAACAGCTAGAACAAACTTTTGTAGAGCCCAATCGGAGAAGTTTCGGCGCTTCAAATGATCAAGATGCTCCAGTTCTTGAGTTAGTTTGATCTTGTAAGGGTGTAGGTCAAGATCTTTACCCAAAACTCGCCACAACGTGGACTGAGAGATTCCCAATTCCTGTGAACGATGCGGCGTGGATTCGACTGATTTGGTTTATTGTGAACTGAAGCACTTACGGCTGAGATATTTTCGGTACTTTGACCGGTACGTTGCCTCACTGGCACGGAAACGACTCGAATTTATCCACTTAAGAACGCAGAGCCTGTCTGGTGAGACGATTATTAGACAGAAAATTGGAGTAAGCGCTCTTAAAGTTGCGACCACCGACTCAGAATTTCGGTAGTAATTTTTAATAATTTTTGCTCGTTCGTGAACTTCACCATGATAAAAAAAAGACCTTCCGGCACCAGCCGCAAGAGATAGGTGGATTTCCTTTTTATGCAACTTTGAAGTAATATTAAAGTAATCCAAAATGGCGAAATTATAACAAGTACCCATAAACGAGTATACATTTTCAATTTCAACGAAATCGGAGCAATTTTAAAGAATTTCAAGATGGCGGATTCAAAATGGCGGGAATTTTTTTCCAAAAATATTATTTTACTATTGCCACTTCTATACTATTAAAAATGAAAATGCAACAATTATTAATGCGGAATTTGAAAAATGTAAAGGGGTGTGACACGCCCCCCTCCCAACCGATTAAGCCCATCTATGAACTCAGCCGAGCTATTCACTATATCAACATGTGTAAAGTATCAGTCAATTCGGTTAAAAACTGCGGCTCCTGTCGTGCGGACAAGATTTCGTTGTATTGCATAAATGGGCGTGACACGCCCCCCTCTCAACCGATCTCACCCATCTACGAACTCGTCCGTGCTATTCACCATATCAACATAACGAAATCTTGTCACCACGATAGGGTATATATATAAACATTTGAACGGACCATGGTTTTGGTGTTTACTATAGAGGTCTTGAAAAGTTGCATTAAAATTTTTTGAAAGTTGCGTCATGAGGACCTCTGCAATAGGTAGTATTTCTTCGAAATCCACCTAATATTAACATTGGCTGACATTTTGACATTCATACGTCAGAAAAAAAGTTCAAGGGTGCGTTTATATTAAAATACAAAATTAGTATGTCCCTATTGAAAAACCCTTTACATATAAATCTAAACTTCAATTAACTTGATGTGTTAACCTAGCTAATAAAATTTCTCTTAAATTAATTTCGTTTTTAATTTAAATTTAATTTATAGTTTCAACTTAGTTCCTTCAACACTAGAGCACTAGTAGATTTTTTTTTTTACTAACCCCTCGTTATTTTTTTTATGATTTTTTTTAAAATTTCATAAGGGTTGTGAAAACTTTAGCAAAACTTAAAAGTTGTTCAACTTAATTCATTTGTAAGTACCAGAGACGTTTTTTTTTTTTACAAAAGTTGGTTGTACTGTACCATTCTGGTTTAAAAGGCACTTGCAACCACAAATACTTACAAGGGAAACCCCTTGGCGAGACATTTAAAGGGTCAAAAATTGAATAAATTTTTTATTGAAAAGAATTTGACCATAATACGGTCTATAGTCGATGTACACGTTTTTCCACTCAGATTAGAGGTTCATACCTCATTTGGCAGTAAGGCCATGTGTGTACCGGATGCTGTGAAATCATTTAATGTTACGACTTTTTATCGTCTTTTAACTTTTCGGACAGTACAGTGGAGCGTTGAAAACACCACTATTATCGCCACTGCTACTGCTACAACCAAGTTGAATTTGTTCGAAGGCATAACTTCGTTTCTGTTATCCTTCTAACATGGTTGAGTTCTCTTGTTCATGGATTGTTATCTTTGTGAAGCGGGTGCTCCTATACTCGAATACTGCAAGAGGTTGAAGTTGTATGTAGTATGTAGTGGAGCGCATAACTAAAAAACCATTCATAAAAGGGTCGGGGCAGTTTTAACAAAAAAAAAAAATCTTTTTGAATCTTAATATTCACCTTTGGTCTATAATAGTTCTGGGCAACTTGGAACGAGATGATATTCACTACACGATTTTTTTTTATTTCACTGAACTGTAGTTTGGTAAATGGTTATTGTCGTCATCTGTTGGCAGTAAACGGTTTTATTCAACTAAATGATGGCGGTGAGGCGATACCACCTTTTGACAAGCACTTGATCTAAGCAACTCTTTTTAACTAAAGTTGGTCTGAGTAAATTGAGAACGTTAGGAGAAAAATCCTCTTTATGTTGCACCGGCATCCTTTCAAGTTGAAGTCATAAATTCAACACATACCACTACCTCATTGCAGCGTTATTGTACCGATTGGTTCTTCCTTATAGAAATAAAGTTTCAGTTAAACCAGTCCGGAGTGTAGCACCATCCAAATAAGAATAGTTCCGATCGAAAGTTGGGTATTGCATCACATAAATGAAAGTTTGATTCTTTGGCCAGGAATTTATATTTAATATCCCTCCGATTCACAGTTGAGAATAAAAGTTGGGTTAGAAAATGGTGTACAAAGGATATTGGTTCGACATGTAACATGCACTCCGTCGAAATGCTTTAATGTTTAGCATTTGTAGAGGAAATTGAAAAAAATACTCCAATGAGAATTACATGTGATAAGGATCACAGGATTCGTCATTGCTTTTATATCTGGCGAATTTTGCTTCATTCTTTTGAATTATTTACATACCAAGGTGGTGCTTCAGTTCGGGGTGAACCTGGACTTCAACCAACAAGCCTCGTCAGTTGGCACGGCAGCTCATGGAGAGCCAAGGCCTAGCTTCTCATAACCATTCATGTTGTGGGTGTTATATTCTTCGCACGAATGGAAAGAACCTACAGTTTAATGCCGACTCCGAACGGCGAGGCCTTCCTATTATGCACTCCAAATTGGTTGAGGTCCTCCTCTAATTGTGCTTTCTAGCTTAAGAAACGTCTTCCTGTACTTCGTTATTCCTCTGAGCCGGAGCGTTGGTGTCCATCCACTCTACATGTCCCAACCATCTCAAACGACCAATGCGAAGATTTTCGAAAAGGTCAATGTCGCTGTTCAGCTCGTGTAACTCGTCGTTCAATCTCCTCCTCCTCCAGGATTCGTCAACGCACACGGGACCGAATTTTTTACGAAAAAATGTTCCCCCAAAAAAACTAATCCACTTTTGATAGAGTCCATGCTTCAACGCCATAGAGTAGGATTGAGATGATTAAGGTCTTGTATAGGGTCTCCTTAGTTTTTCAGGATAGGGTTTGGCCTTACTTCTCAATTGCCTTCTCATCCCAAAAAGCACTGCGGTTGGTAAGACTTGGTCTTCATTTGATTTCCGATGAGATGTCGTTTTCAGAAGTGATACCAGAACCAAGGTAGACGAAGTCCCTTGCTACCTCGAAGTTATAGCTGACGTGCTGTCCGACTCGTCGATGTTGAGTGTCCTTTCTTGTTGACAGCAAATACTTAGTCTTGCCCTCGTTAACCATTGAACCATTTCTGTCGCACTACTCGTGAATGCAACGGTGGCAGTATCGACAGCTGTACAGACTTTTGATAGATTGTGCCTCTTGTGTTGGCTTGAGAGTTGAGGAAGTCACCTAGTCTAAATCCTTTTTTGACATCAAAGGTCTCGGTGAGAACGTTACCGAACTTGGTGGAGCAACGAGCATTTTCCATCGTCATCCTGCACAAACGGACTTGTCTTTATAAATGCTGTCATAGGCGACCTTAAAACCGACGATGAGATGGTGTGTATCGATTTGGACTTCTTGGGTTTTCCCTAGAATCTGTTGAAGTGTGCAAATTTAATCCTGTTGAATTAAAATAAGATTTCTAAGAATTCCTTTACACTGGGTGTAATCAATGACCCGAATCGCTTGCAGGTCCCATTATTCTAAGCGTGCCAACTGCCAGAGCTGAGTGAAAACACCTCAACGTGTTATTTGAAACGTCTTTGGTTAAGTAACACAACCTTGCCATCTCATTTTTATTTCATGACCTTGACAAGCCGGTGTGTCGCATAAAGTCAGAAAGATGAAACCTTGGGTAAACAAATTTGAATAACCACACCCTTGATTTGCCACATATCAACCGCAACCCTGAAACCCATCAATGCGGTTGAAATACGCCTTCTAGTTGGAAACACGTGTCAACCCTTACCACAACGGCGGCGTGTTCCCTTGATACGACTCGATAACATTTCCTTTCTCCTTGGTCCTTTTTTTTCATCTTTTCTTTTTCCCTCCCTCTCTCTCTCTCGCATTCGTATCTAGACAGAAATGACAAACTTTTCTAAACTTTCCCCAACCCAAACACCAAGAGGCAAAGAAAATTAACACAAACTAAATTAATTTGTCATGGTCAACGAACCATAATTAACGTTTGTTTTTGTTCTTGCACTTGTTCGGTCCCTTCCGTCCCGCTTTTGTACACGGAATGCTCTTCCTTCCTTTCGAATTAGTCGGAAATGTTGTGGTTTCTGTGAAATTCACCTTCCACGCCTTGGTGGACCCCAGTCTTCGTTTAACATAAACATCTCCGTGTTTCTGCTTTGCATTAATTAAGTCTGACTCTTGTGCTTTTAATTTCATTTGCACACCCCACTGGCTCCCACTAAGCGAATGGTGTGCGCTTATGAACTTCAGCAGCACATCCGCCACTGATGGCCATCCCTTAGGTGAAAAAGTGCAAAAAAGTTGATCGTCCTTGCAATTGTGTTTGGTTATTTATTCATTCGCTCTTGCGGCTCTATTGTGGATATTGTGGAATGGGTGTGTTTTGTTTCTCTAGTCTTTTTTCGTATGCAACAGTGGGCCAAGTTTCCAGGAAGCCATTAGCAATTGCATAGTCGGCTTCGAGATAAAGTCCTCGTAATATCAAATGCAAATTCGGTCACAGAACATACTTTGGGCAAATATATTGCTAGTGCATAGATTGCATTTGGTTAAACAATGGTTTTTCTGTTTTAGTTTGTTGCTATCCAGATGAGGACGGCTAATTGGTATCTCACAATGGGTAAAGATAAATTCTGAAGAGATCTGATACGCTCGCCTGCTTTTTTGGGTCATCCGCTGTGGAAAGTAGGACGATAACGATGATTACTACTCTAGAAATAATTGTTTCGCGGATTTCGAGAACCAAGAACTGGGGATGCTTATTAAAAGCTTTAACTCAAAAGCTTGTTAGACTTTATATTTCTTTTTTTTTTTAATTTGTAGATGAAATCAGTATCCGTAGCAACCGGTGAAGACCATTGTTTTTCTCTCGGAAGCCGTTACCTACGTTAGCATTCTGTTGATGAACAACAGTAGGTTAGGTAATACTTCCGGACATGATTGAACATTTTGCATGTATGTGTTCTAGTGCATATACGCCCACCCTCGCGGATAGTAAAAGTGGCGTCCGTAAGCAAAATCTCTTAATGAATCTTATCCTTAGCGGATAATTTCTGAAAATAGAGGATGCGGAGTGTTGCGTGATTGCCTACGCTGAGGTTGTTCTCATCTCTTGGGTAGGTTTGGGTACGTGAGCTGACAAAGAGGAGCTACCTTTGTGCCACACTTAGGTCTCTATAGACCAATTTTGATACTCATGTTATTCTACCCGCTTGAGAGTATAAAACTACGAAGCTTACTTACTTTGTTTGTGTTCCAACCTTCCTGTGAATATGATGAAATTGCTCAGATTATTCGCCCGTTTGTCGGATAGTTCCTCGAGATCCCGAAAGAAATTACAGAAATTACAGAGGAATGTACGTCGTAGGTGGTACAGGGCAGAACAGTGACAGAGGAAGTGGGTTGTATCCTCATGAACTTTCTCGTCACCATAGGCCCTACAAAGGTCTTCTTCCATAACACGGAGCTTCTTCACATGGTATCGCAGAGTGTTATGCTCTGTTATAACACCTGTAAGGGTGGAAAAGGATTTTCTATCTTTTTATATAATTCTGTCGGTCCTAGCGTCAAATATTTCCATAACTTCCTTGTGATGACACAAGTGTCTAGAGAGAAGCACCTCTTTGTCAGATACTGTCAGATGTACTTTAATATGCTGTAAACAAATTGATCTTTCAGACAAAGATCTATGGCCAAAGTGTTCGCTTCGAACCGTGCTACACTTGCTGCCAATTTATAAATCTACGGTGCACAGCAAGCCACTAACGCGGCCCTTAGGCTAAAAATATAAAGTGTCCAATAGAAGCGCCTAAAGTAAGCATAGAATCCTTTCTTATGAGGTCGTCTCGGTATTTCTGAAACAGCTGAGGAAGCTGCCATTCACCACTTCTTCAGCCCC
This sequence comes from Criorhina ranunculi, assembly GCA_951813785.1. Classification (NCBI taxonomy): domain Eukaryota; kingdom Metazoa; phylum Arthropoda; class Insecta; order Diptera; family Syrphidae; genus Criorhina; species Criorhina ranunculi. The sequence goes on along the minus strand of OX638382.1, from coordinate 33,580,809 downwards.
TTTTCACTGCATTATCTTTAAGACCGAAATCCCATCTAGGAGTCAGACTAAGATACGGCTGAAGAGCAGCACAGTATCAAGCATCAGATCTTGAGTTGCGACATATTTTTGAACGAAATCGTTTGCCACTCTGTGGGGACGGATTAGAGGTGGACTGTAGTGTGGGGGCCGGTGTCTACTCGAAATCACTGAAAATATCAATAGCACACCGTTTGCCGAATTTTGCCAGCGTTTTCTAGGCGGAACTACTGGCGATCCGTGAGGTTTGCGTGACAGATTGTGCAAAAACAAAAAACATTGTCATCCTTATAGATAGCCAAGCCGCCATCGAAGCTATTGACGTGGCTACCATATTCTGCAAACGGGTACAGGAGTGCCGGAACAAGCTTATTCAATTGGATGAATGCTTCAGGGTCACACTGCTCTGGGTTCTAGGGCACAGAGACAGAAGGAAACCAGCGTGCAGATAAACTGGTCAGGCAGAGCTCAGCTCTACACGACTCAAGAGTGATTAAAGGACAAATCCACTGACACTTCCTACAGAAGGCACACTTTTTTTCTAGAGGACAACTTCAAATTAACTAATTTAACCCAGTCCTTAACAACTATTAACCTAAGTTCCTTTATGAAAATATAGGATTACAAGCTTCAGAGGAGAAAAGAATATAGAAAAACTTACCGGGAATATCATTGATTTTCTTCTAATGGAAAAATGCATGAAGACTCAGCAATCCACGTAAGGCATTTACGCCATCATGACCACACCCATAAGTCCCCTATAATTGGCTCAAGATAACTTAATTGAGCACAAACTATAAAAAACTTAATAAAGTATCAAGACTGCCTTCAATATGCATGGCAGGACTGACTGGAATAACGAAAGTAGTTTAGAAATTGATGGCAGCAGTAAAATCAGCCAAGAAGCAGAGTAAATTCGAAACAACTCCTAAGGACTTACAAACTAATGAAAGGCCTCGTCTTAGCTTTCTCGAAAGATATGAATGGTCAAATGAGTTTGTTCTGTGCTTTCGGGTCATCAAATGAGATGAAGATTTTTGTGAGTGTATTCCAAACCGGGTTCACTGCCATTATTCAAGCTGCAGAGACTATTTAAACCATCAATAGGACCAGAAGCGAGCTCAATAGTCTTTTTTAGATCACAGTGCGCACCACTCTCCCGTATCATTCATTCGTTCAAGTAATGTGCAAGCTTAGCTTAGGCCATTAGGCCCAAATCGCTTCAGTGCCCGAAAATATTAGGTTCATGTATTTTCTATGCATTAATCGGGTTCGGAAAGCTACCTCATCCATTAAAGCGCCCAAAACAGATGGAAATGTTCACGAAGTAGTTATCCGGGTGTTACTGTATAAGGTTAAGTAAGGAGAGTAAGCACTTCTTCCTGTAACATTTGTTTTATTTATTTTCTGACGTTTTTGTTTCCCCTCAATTACAGCAAGGATCACAATAGAACGAGCGAGGTGGAGAGAATTTTAATAGAAACACATTCATTGTTCCTGCTTCCCTAAGTTCCCAACCAATTTCGTCCGCAATATTAAGTCGTAGTGCTATAACAAACAAAATCTAAAATAGAAACATCCTGTCACACCATGTAGCTTGCGTATTCGAGAATTTAAAAACCAACCACGTCCATACCGCAGAAATACAATAAAATCCCGATGCCGGATGTGAAACCCATCAGTTACTGCTTGCCCAAAAAGGCCAACACAGTAGGTACTGCTTAGCTAGCATACACCCGATTTTTCGCATTCAAACAGAACGGATGTCAAAATTATGCAAAATATTGTTTTCCACCGCTTGTACCAAATTGTTTTCCAGATGCATTAACCGGGACCGTTTTGCAGGTCAGCACTTACTTTACCGAAAAAAAGCCGAACGGCCCCAGACAATTTAACTGCCCACAGCACTCTATCCAGCTAGGAGGCAGAGAAAATTAACCTATCCATGCTTGACCCTTTTTTTCTCCTCGTTGCAGATATTGGAATGACTATGCAGGCGACTCTAATGTCTGCTCTTTAATTTTTTTTTCATCCCTTTTGTCCTGTGCCATTTTTTCCGTCATCTACCTTTTTATATTCCGTTTTATTGCCCGTTTTTTTCTCTATTTCTTGTGGACATAAAGTGAAATGACCCGTAAGGAAGGCGACGAATAAGATACAAAAATTGTGCCCTCCTTTGGTCTGTGCAAAGGTGAACTCTCTGTCAATTGACACTTGATAACTAACAAAATGGCGAACGAGGTGACCAGTTTATGGTTCGGCCTTAAATTCCATATCATTAATCGCTTGGTCACATTGTTCGCTGGCATGTCGCCTTTCAGTTTAGTTGCACACTATGAAAGTCTATGCGCTTGGCAGGATTCCAGACATTTTGGCATTATTTCAGCGCGAGCAAAATATAATTCGATTTTGGTTTCTCTCTCGTTCTCCTCGTCCGTTTCTTGAATCCTGACAGCTTTGCATACAAGTGGCTATTTCAAAGAGACGAAAAAAAAGGAGAAGGCAAAAATGTAAAAATTTGCACAGAACTCGAGGATGATTTTGTAACCCAGAACGTCAGATCATCATAATAAATGGATGTTTTTCATCGACAAGGATAACGGCAAGGTTTGAAATTGATGGCAGTTGATTGTGCACATGAAAGTGGAAAACTTTGTTAAAAAATCTCCAAACTATTCGAAAACTAACAATTAAATGGGGGCAGATGGATATAATTTCTGTTACCTAGCAGCCCCCGACAGACGTGGGGTGATGATGCGTTTTTGAAATGTCGTGTCAGAAGTCAGAATGCATATTTTTCCATTGGAATTGGACACGTATTTTGGCAAGTTCTCTCAACCCGAATCGTATAGAAAAGCAGAAAACATATTTTTCTGGACATTATTTGCTAGTTTTCGAGTAGTTTGACGGCTCGAAGTGATGAACCTACCGTTCAAATTGCAATCATCAAGCATGTCCTGGCAAGCAACTATGGTTAATTGCCCTTTAATCTTCGGGATTTTTGTACTCTTTTCAAACTCGGGACTTTTAAAACGTTGTGATTCCTGTTAGGCAGTGTGGCGCTTGACCGGTTGTTTCATCAGAAACAAACTTCTGCCCTACGTCAATAAATGCACAATTTTATAACGACAGGATGTCCGTGATAAGAAAGCATGGATCAAGACACAATTACGTCATTGTAAACATGCACCGTATTACCTAAGGAAGAAAAAGAGGTACCATGACACTTTTGAAAGTGACATTAGGCCAAATTTAAACATTTGGTCCTATGACACTTTCAAAAAGCGACATAAAGCCAAACTTTTTTGAGACATAACACCAAATGCTCCTGTTGAACTGCACCGATTTTAGACATAAAAGGACAGTAGCAGCGAAGTGGCGCAATACATACTCCCAATAATTCAAAGTGTTTCAACGATGTCGCGACATAAAGCCAAATTGGCCAGGTATCACTTTGCGAAAGCGACATTATGCCAAATGTTAATATTCGGCCTAATATCACTTTCAAAAGCGATATGTATTTTTTATTTTTATATTTGGCATAATGTCACGGCACTGGAAAAGGGTAATGAAATAACAAACGCATTCTTTGAAACTTTTGACAAAATATTTAATTGCTATTCATCGTTTGAAGTCAAATAGTACAGCGACTTTGGGGCAAAGTTAACATGGAATCAAATAAATCACTTCCATGTAGAATTGTAGACAAAAGACACCAAACACGTATTTAAGATTTCAGGTCCTATGAAGGGCCAGACTGTGACTCTGATCAGTTCCTAGGTAGTGGTAATTTTTTTTTTACGAGAAAACGTTTTTCTGGGGCTTTCTATGGAAAAGTGTGACGCAAAAAAGATTTCGGACTTCCAGTACAGCTAGAAACTTGGTGTGCAGGTACCAGGTAGGTCGTACTTTATATATACCCAACAAATTGTGACTTCTTCAAATATATCCCTCTAAGCCCCCCAAAAAGGAGCACAATCGTGTGCACACAGGTCTTACAGGTATTTGTTGATCTTGTTATCGATAATTTTTGTTTAAATGCCACTACAGCCAATAATAAGCATCGTCCTTGCCTCTCGTAATCAAATGCAGTCAACCCATGGTTCCTCCAACTAATTTGAATACCAATCGGACAGGCAACAGAGCTCGAGCACATCGAGCGTGCTCTGAACTGAGCATGTTCAGAGCGCTCTGATTTGTTTATGAAACACACTTGAGCACTTAGCCATCATTTGATTTTTTTTCCTTTGTTTTCCCTCCTGTCAAATGCGAAAAATGGCTGTGCTCAGCTTTTTACTCTGAATGCTCAGTCAAACTTTTCTGAGCTCATAGAGTGCGCTCTGAGCACGCTCTGAACGAAAAAGAAAAACGAATTCAGAGCTCTGATGTGTCTGAGCTAAAAAAGAAACACGAATTTTTTTTTGACAACTCAGGCTCTGCTCTGAACTAAAAAAGAAAAACGCCTAAAGGAATGACGGCAAACATACAACCCAGGATAGGAGAATTTTAAACCATCCTGTTGAAGACACATCGTCCTCCTCTTCTTTCTCCAGAATGCAACTGATAAACAGCACTTAAAGTAATTGCTGGCTTTTTGAGAACGCGCTGCATTCATTGTTAGATCCATGATCAATCCAGTTTCTTGCAAAATTCGTTGGACTTTGTCAACCAAGAATTGCACAAACTTTGCGAAATGTCGTCGACTCTCCTTCTGTTCCACGACCGAAAATCGCAATAACAGGAGATTGTATACAAAAAAATTGTCTACCCGCTAACGTAGCAGACAATATTCCACCAATTTAAATTATTCATCTTTTGTGGTAGACCCTTTATATAAAGCAGTCATCCTAAGATATGGTTGCTCAGATGAAGGCTCTTCACTCAAAACCCGTACAAGATGTTGCTTTCCTGTGCTTTGATATGTCACACGATAAAGTCTTTGACTTCAAAAGAATCATGTCCTGAATATCCATATCGGATTTTCTTAAGTCTCATGGCACGTACCGTAGGCATATCAAAAGAGACACATCATTTTTCAATCAACGAGTCCTGAGTTTTTTCCACTTTACAAAAAAAGAAACAAATCCTTTCCCGAATTAAACTCAACCCATAAAACAGTCAATCCTTTATCACTATCCCAAACTAGGTTAGTGGCTTTCCACAGCTCCACCATATTCGGTCAGGATTTATTCTATCCTATCTATGAACTGCAACTGTATAACAAGAAATGCTCGTTCACCTGTTGAAATGCAAATTCGTTCGCAAAATCAAAGAACCGAGTGAAGAAGTATAGCATAGCAGATACATTGAAATGCACACGTATCAATTTACCAAGGAGGGAATCTCTAAACGAATTTGAAACTCCATTCTCTCTTACCGTTATTCCAGATTCCTTTGTGATAATGTACGAAACAATCTGGCTTGACGTCGTCGTCGTCGTCGTTGTGTTATTATCGCTAAACAAGATTGGAATTTATGGTTGAACAGTGGCAACGAAGCCAGACTACAGCTAGAGACAAAAGAGTGAGCGCCAGCTTAACAACGGTGGATATACATATGTATATTTACTGAGAATTTACATTAAAGGATCCACAACGTGTAATAAAAGATTCCTTGTTTATTTTTCCTTATTATTAGATCATACATGTTGGTTTAGTGGCATATGAATGTTATGTATGTTGCAAACGAAAGTAGGGGTGATTAAGGAGGCTCCTCCCAACCGGTAAACATTGTCCTTATCGCTGCCGTTTTTATTCAAAATTTTCGTTGCCAAGATAACATTGTTTACACACACACACATAGGGAATATTAAATTTCAAATCAAATTTGTAACGAGAAGAAGTGATTATGGTATACCATTGAAGTAATAAATTTGTTCGTGATCGACTTTCATAATGTGATGCCTATCGATGATGCCTGTCCATCAATTTATTTTTATAAGAAGGTTTTCCCAAAAATGAGTTATGGCTATGCTTCCAATTAAAACTGCTTCATAGCGCGAGAAGAAAGAAAATGTAAAAGGGAGGCACTGGGAGGTTCCGACGGATATTGGTTTTGATTGCTTTTCGATTGAAATGAGGGAGACGGACATTCGTGCTGTACGCCTTACAATACATCCGAAGATAGGCTTATATGCAAAGTAATGGCCAAGAACTTGTAAATAAAGCCAAAAAATGTGACAGGGAAAAAGACGGTAAACAAACAGAATCTTAAGAAAATACAAGGATCAATTTGCTTCTGCATCAATGATATACTCAGAATTACCACTCCAGAGATGATTGACAGTAGAGAAATATGACTTCTTGCCTCCCATCAGGCCTTCATGGAAAATAGGTCACTTCGTGATTATTGAAATTATGGAATTTTTCTTCACAAACACCCTGTTCAAACACTCCTTTGTTAAAGATTTCCAATTTCTCCACCAAAAAAATGTGAAAGGTTGACATGACCTCCTTAAAATGGACTTACTTAAGGCTTAAGATTTAGATATCTTTAAATTGCTCGCCGGTGACTTACACCCGAAAAGGACAAAAAGAGATGTCAAACGATCTTTAACTGAAAATGGGTCAGTAGTGGGAGTTTTCTAAAGGAATCTTAATGTAAGCATCTCTCTCGTCCTGTAAAGTGTTCAAGGCCGATGAAATGATGATTATGGAACCCAGCTCAAGCAGAGTTTAGGTTTGGACAACATAACGACATTGGGCATAATGAAGTTATGGCATGGAATAAGCCGGATGCTATCAGTAAAACCAGCTGCAGACAGGCAAATAGCATGATTTTCTGCTGAAAGCTGCTGCATCAAAGCTATTCCAGAAGCTTAGTCTTACTGGGTCTTAGACTATGCATCCTAGGCAGTTCTATATCTCACTTATCTGTGCTAAGACACAAGTAATAGTAGAGTTATAAGCCAAAACAAAACTTTAAAATAAAAAAAATGTAAATGTAACACAAGTTAAACTCGCTATCATTTTTCACTCTGGATCCAATTACTCCTGTATTTTATGTTGATCGCTTGTCCTACTAAACAAACTTAATAGAACGTCCCCATTCAACTCCTTTAAAAAGGTTTAAAAAGTCACAATCTCCAGACAGGATGACTGACGGAAATAATGGCGATAAAGGAATCTCTGTCAAGGCTTAAGTGAAACATAATATTTACAAAAGATATTTGTATCCTCGCCGAAAGCCAAGGAGCCTTGAAATCCGTACCAAATTTCACTTATAATTCTTTGATAGTTCTCGATTGCCTATCAGATCTTATCGAGATGACTGACCAATTCAATGTTCATCCCTGGTACATGTAAAGCCGACAAACTTTCCAAATCTGGAAGGACCCTATAAATTTCCTCTCAAACCAAGAGGCATGGGTGTACCAATCAGTACAGTGAAACTTGTCATTAAACAATTTATAACTAGATAAATTAATTCCAGGTGGACAAATGGTCATATGTGTCACTCCACCAGACTTGAAATAGTCAAGAATAAGTCAAGGGAGATTAAATCCCCTAAACAAAACATAAATTCGAACTAGGCTACTGTCTAATTGGGGTTCTCTTTAATGATTTCCGCGAATGCCACTCTGCCACTGCCCAGCGCTATCTAACAGCAGAAGAAGGTTTCTAAGTCACTATCATTTCCATGATAACAATGACCTAGGCCAAATCGCTTTAAGTAGACGTGTATTCTTGATTAGAGACCCTAAATGGTTCTATGGGTAGAATTCTCCCCTAAGGAATTCAATAGGCATCACAATGGGCTCTGAGCCTAAATGAATCCCTGGACACATTTCTTCCTAACCTTGGTCTTTTCTTGTTTTTTTTTTTAAGGAAATTTCCAAATCCCAGGAGCACACAAACTCTTCCTGAACTTCCTTTTTTTGAAAATACATGAACGAGGATTAAACGGCAATCACAGACATGAGGCCTTCAGAAACTGTTTGTTATAAACATTACGAAGGCGAAATGAATTTCTTAAAACCTTAGATAGTACTGAAATGGGGAACAAATCGGCTTGTGCATGGCCCACCGACTTAAATTATTGCGTCAACTGTCCTTTGAAAGTACTCGGACTAAAATCTTTATTTAAAATGTAATGTGGCCCGGTATGTGAAAGCTCATGTTTTTGTCAAAATTTGAGAGTGGATAAACCAAGGTCTTCTGCAAGACTTTCATTCACAGATGCGGAACCAAACATGATAAAGCCTTGAAGTGTACTACAACAGGAGAGTAGAGGCTTAAGAGTTATACTAGATGATTATCTCCAGGATTGTGTTAAACTGAAATGCTCTAGGGGAGGTCGATATGAGTCACTCACCGGAGTGACTTTACAACATTATAACTATAAGCCTGATCAAATGACAAACAAATGAGGTTTTTTCTGGACTTATCAAAAGATAAACAGACCTTAGTGACTGCGTCATATCATAGTTGACGAGGATAGAAAAGGTGGGCATTTCATATGTAAATGTCCGGTTTTCGTTCGACGATCTTGCTAGTCAATTTTGATGAAGAACTTATGAAGCGTAAACTTTGGAGCAAAGTGTGTGTGCCTCGATATCAGAAACGTTTAACAAGCCGAGCAAAAAGATTCAAATAATGAAGGGAGCTTCTTGAAATAGTTTATTGTTGTGATCGAAACCGAATTGATGTTGTAAGAGTTTCATCGACTCTTCTATGCCTTGCGACTGACTTCTTCTTCACTGACTTAACGGGATGAACAAATAAACGAGTTCCTTGATCAACTCAGTTTCATAAAAAAAAAAATGCAATCCGTCTTAAAATTGCTGTCCGATTTAGAGCACTTCGTAGACCATAAATACCTTTACACAGTTTTACAATATTTGTAATGGAAGTTCAGATTAATAAAGCTTCATGATTATTATCTATTAAATCAAGAGCAGATGACAGATGTCTCAAGTTCAGGGCCTCGAACAATGAGAACATGTAGATCGATTGAGTCACAAAGGTTGACGGGGTTCCTGTAAGAGTACTGCTCAGTCAAAAAAACAAAAAAAAAACCATTTAACGAAGCTTCCGCTATAAAACAACAGCGATTATGGATTGGGCTGATTCATTGCCGGGGGCTGTGCTTTGGTCTTAATATGTTAATATCGCTAAAAGAAAGTTATCATTCGGTTTTTTTTATTTATTTATTTCTTATAATAAGCGCGCATTAAAGGGTTTATGACTACCTTTAAACTGAAACATGGGCAGTAGGGAAATTTGAGGAGAGACGAAGGAGGTATCAATTCACGTTGGCTTTCAATGCTTGCAGGTTGTGATGACTACTCAACATTCGTCTTATACGTATCCAAAGAATTTATCACAACCCCAGTGCAAACTGGCGCAAAATGAATTCAATATCCATAGCGTCACCTAGCAACTGTATGCACGAGTATGTTCATCCCTATATCCCTATTTCCTCTTGAATACATAGTTGACATAGTTATTTCTTTAGGTTTCCCAGTTTTTTCATAAATCTGTCCTTACAGAGTCTTACGGAACAGTAAAGTTTGTTAAATGTTCAGTCATAGGGTGTCATAAGATCTATGCCAAAAGGATTGTAACTTTTCACTTTGTTCCTGTTTTGCTTTTTTGCTCCCTTCCAGGCATGTTTATAAAATTCTATTAGGTGAGGACTTTTCCTCCTTCGGTTTTATTGCGCCGTTGATTTATGTTTGCGGAACAGCTGCTGATGCTATAGCTATAGGTATCTGATGTGTCAGTATATTGTTTACTTCTTTTTTTTATTTTCTCTTGTTTTATTTTAAAAATAAACTTTCGGTAGAAAATCCTGATCAAGGTGACGGGAGTTATGATGTGGAATCCAGGGTGTTTTTTTGTTTTCCACCTGAATTTACATTTTTATTGTTATTGTTTGTTTGGTGATGTGTGAGGGAAATTGTTGGCTTCAAAGAAAAAAAAAAGGAGGGGGTCAGGGTCGAACTTTACCTATGATAACATGAAAAATAGTATTTTTTTGCTGAATTATTGATTTATTTATAGATAAACATAAAAAAATAAAAAAATATAAAAAAAATTCGAAGCTATAAAAACTGTCGTAGGTGATATGGAAATCAAAAGTTCGGGAATGATTCTTTTTTTAAGGTTTTTCTTGTAGTTTATTTTTTATTAAATTATGTCGTCCTTGTACTATTTGCTGGAAGTGACGTTCAATACAGACGAAATAATCCGAATATGATTTTTTAAACTTTTTTAATAGTTGCTTACAATTTGAATTTTTAAGGCTTTGGTTTCCGTTGACATTTTGTTTTTATCGTTCCATTCGATAAAGTTTTTGAATAATGTTTGCTACCATTATTTTAACCTTGCCCTATATCTTTTGTTACGAAAACATGAATATATTGTAATTTACTACGTCCATCAGGAATTGGAGATTGTCTAATTTGAATTCGAAGTCCTTTGTGTCCACTTGCAATGCAAATGTGAACAGATGTAAATACGCACAACAACATCATGTCCATTCAGGAATTGACTCAGATGGAAATCGACTTTTTCGTTTCGTGAATTTATTTCAAGGGTCAATCGTCTATCGTCCTGTGGATGAGAAGTTTCATCTCGCTGTTGTTCACCCTTTGACAGTTGAAGATATTTGAATTCTTTGACCGATGTTGTCGTACTCCTTCTTGCAACAAAGCGTATGACATAATCTGCTACTGTGCGAATTGTGCTGTTTGATAATGCACCTAGACGATACACAATGTGCATAGGATTCCATACGTAGTAATGATGGCCACAACGATCTTTATCAGCAATACCCTTCTGCTTTGTGTGAGTGCTCAATAAGGCAGAATGCAATGGTTCATAAGTACGTGGATACATTGACACTACCTTCCGTTTAAAAAGAAGTGGTTTTTGCTTTTACATGCACTGTCGTTTTGATGACCTTGCGCGAGGAATATCTTTTGACTTAAATCTTATGGATATGCCATCTGACGCAATGGTTCCGGGAATTAAGACTACTGTGTAGATTTATGGTCGACTTTCCCTGTGCACAGGAGTGGTTTTCACTACTTTCTGAGCTGGGTAAGGAATATTGACGAATTTTCACAGATGGCTCCAAGACCAGAAAAGGCTCAGGTGTGGAGCGACACCATTAGACTGCACTTTCCCCTAGGTATTTATGCATCTGTCTTCCAAGCGGAAATTTTTGCAATTCTTATGGCTGCGAACCATATAGTGAAAAACCAATGGAGGGGACGGAGTATCTGCGTCTGTAGCGACAGTCACGCTTTGCTTAAGGCCTTGCTCAATCTTCTTACTAGATTCAAAATAGTTCGAGAATGCAGGTCTAGTTTGAATTCGGTTGGAAGACTGAATTTGCTTAGACTTGTCGGGATCTCTGGACACAGTGGGATTATCAGAAATAAGGTCTCCGATGAGCTTGCCAGGCAAGGTTCAGAGGAGAACGACTCCGGCCCTAAGCCCATGTTAGGTTTGTCCGTATCTTCGGTTAGGGCGTCTATCGATGGTTGGGTTTCTAGAAAACACAACTGTAGATGGCATGAGTTTCCAGGATGTAGGCAAACTAAAGAGATCCTTCCCGACGTCTGTAACAGGTCCGCGGCATTCTTGTTGTCTCTCAGCAGAAAAGACTGTAGACAACTTATTGACGTTATTAGGGAACATTTCTCCTTTGCCAAACATCTCAATGTGTTAGGTTTAAGTGACACCACTGTCTGTGACACTTGTGGAGAGGACGACAACACTGCGGAACATTTCCTATGTCCTGCCTTTGCTCGTATCAGGTGGCAGATTTTTGGGGCTGATGTGATGAGTGCTGGTAACCTAAGCTCCTTATCATTGAAGCTCTTACTTATGAAGGGTTTTAGCTTGTTGTTCTTTTCATACTTGGAACGCATTAGTTCTATGATTGAGTTTCAGGCAAGCTGAGTGTTGTAAGGTTTGCAGCGTTGCCTTCAAAAAATAATGGTCAGTGCTCCCATACTGACAAGGCTTTCAAATTGTTGATTTTTCTCGAGTATCATTTTGGTGGATTTTTTTTTTCAAAGCTGGCTACTAGACGGCCAAAGATCTGGGTCTGTGGAAACGAAACTAATTATTTTTTAAGAATTTCACTAATTTTATAAATTTATTTTAATTTTGTTAATATCACAAAAAATAAACATTAATCATTCCACTCTATAAGATAATGAAGTGGCATTTGAACTTTCACTATTGCATTTCGGAAGCAAAACTCCATTTTATCTACAAGAGCAAATTTAGTTTGGAAAGTTCCTATTCACTTTTCCCTTGGCTGCATTTTCAATAAAGTCAATTTCACGGAAAGTGCACGTGAATGCGTTCCATTTACTATTATCGAGTATTTTTGTTCAAATGGTTGCAAGATGTTTCTCTGGAATTGTCGTGACTTTTTGAATTTTGTTTCTCTTCAATTGACAAAAAACTTTTTACACCCAAATATGGAGTACAGCTCCTTGGGAAAGTTTATTTGTGACTAAACAACAGAATGAACATTTCTGCATCATTGGCAGCATAAGGCAACTTAGGATTCAATAGAAATGTCCTTAAAAGAACTTGAAAGTAAGCAATAAACACTTTGAAGTGTTTGAAGTGATGGATATGATTCTATATTAAGCTTGTTGTACCATTTAGGGCAGCTTTTTTGTGATAGCAGCTTCAAAAATAAGAGCGTTTTCAAAACGCTCACTGGAAACGAAATGTTTGGTGACCCCCGCAAACTTATGAAACAAATGTTGACACCAATAGAAAAACACATGATAACTGCAACCATCAACGAGAGGTTCCTTAATCTTCTTTTAAAATTATGTAGGAATAAATCAGTGCGCAAGTGAAAACAAAACAAGCTAAGGACCGACATACCAACAAGGAAAAAAAGACATGACCACCTACGTCAGGAACGAACTACCCTGTCAAAGGAAACAAAAGAGACAGAAGACGTCACAGAAAGTGTTATAAGGTATTACGCTGAGAAAACTAGAAGACACTCATTACATCCAAAACGTGGATTCTTCTGCTGCTAAAGCGACCAAAAAGCAGTGATGGCGACCTTCCAGGATAATATGAAATGCATACTAAATAAGATCTGCAATATGCAAAGAGTTACCATCAGACAGAGGGAACCATCTTGACAATGAAATGCCTTAAGGAGACGGAAGGATATGGTACAACGTCACTGAACTACTGCTAGACGATAGGGGAAATTGTTTGAACAGGAGGTGTGAATGTGGAGGGTGACAGAAACTTTTTCCTTTTCGTCACCTTCACCAAAAACGAGGCAACTTCCATTACTTCACAACAGATGGTATCATATGTAGCTTGTACGACAGTTTGAAGTGCTGTTTGTTTTCCGGTCAAAGTTGGAATCAATTCTGTTATACAACAGCTTGATTGTCGGATTTGCCCACTCAAGCATGTAGTTAAATAAGTGATCTGCGGTCACAGTTCTATGTACCTTACTTGACACTTTTTTGAGCATTCCTTTGAAGTTTTTATACAAAAAACATCTTTTATACCAAAAACTCAACGGTAGCAATAGCGTAGTGAGTACTGTTTACTTGTTAAAATACATTTACAAAAAATACAAATATTTGCGCGACAGCTCACAGAGAAGCAGGGCCAAGCTTTCCTCAAACCTTTATGTTGTGCGTGTTAAATATTTTGCACGAATGGAAAAGAATCCATTTAACTCAAAATTACTTTGGTGTCCTTTCAAAACTAGTAAATACGAGTATGAGTAAGTTACTGCGGACATTAGACAATCTCACACTATTCTCTTTTGCCTATACTTGTACGCAACCGAGGTCGTAAACACCACACAGAGAAAGACCCAAGGAAATCGCCGTGGCTCAGTAGTTAATGCGTCGAACTAATAAGCGAACTGACACAAGTTCAAGTCAACTTAACCTTTTTTTCGCAGCACCATTTCAAGGCAGGCAATACCCGGGGGTGTAATTTGACATAAAAAAGTTTCTCAACCTGCCGTTCGAAGTCGATATTTAATTCGAGCAAAATTAAAAGAATTCTCAAAAACATCGGATGAATCAGAATCTTGGATGTCAACCGAATCTACGCAAAAGCTGTTACCTTAGAGTACTAAGATGGCACCCGATTCGCAGGTGAAATATTTGATAAAAGTCGGTTAATTGCGAAAAAAGCTGACGTCAACTCTACTGTATAGGCATAACACTGACAGTAGGGTAGGCAATGGCTTAAAAGTGTTGATCGTACTAATGCCATCGGGATGTTTGAAAGGAATACTGTGAATTATAAGCAATGGCAATAGAACCAATAATTCTTTCCACTCATTCTGGACACCACCCTCGGAGCAAAAAGACTACTAATACCTCCTGAGTTTCCAAATCACTTCACCAACACTAGCGCTGTGTGAATAACATCTTAAGGGTATTCATAACCCCTTTAGCGCTAGTGAATTATAAAAAAAAAAAATAAATAAATAAATGAAGGATAGGCCTGGTGGCTCTCTCCGCATAGGCAGTAACACTCTCTTATCGAAACATTATTGTTTCATTGTGATACCACTTAGAGTACTGGACTACCAGCACCAAGAACCTTGCTTGCCGGATTTGCTTCGAAGGTACTGTGGGAAATCGTATTAGTGCAGACTGTTTCCTGCTTCGCACTTTGTGCAGAACCATTAATACCCATAGACAAGTTTCGAGCTTGAATAGGTCGATGAGGTCTTCATAGAAGTACTCTACTAGGGTTTGCCTTCTCAGCTTTGATAGGTGCAGTGCTAGAGTAGTACTCCGTTCATCAAGATAGGTCTTACTATTGCTGTATAAATGCAGTGTACTATTTTAAGCTTAATGTATAATTTCTCTTAGATAGAAATGAGGCCAACATGGGCCTTCTTAGCATGGTCCTGTATATTCAGCTCCAAAGTTTCTTTTTTGTCAAAAATTACCCCCAAATGTCTGGCATTTTCTACGAATTGAAGCTTGGTTCCATTAGGCTTTGGAGGAGCGATTTATGGTATTTTATACCTTCTTATGACCAAACCTAGTTTGGTCGTTGGGACGTTAACTGATAGATGGATCTTTTCCGTTCAGTTAAATAGTTTTTTGAGAGCTGATTCGATTCATCCCTCTTTTCTAAGAATGCTAAACAATTCGTTCACTACTATGAGCCATAGTCCTACATCAAGTAGGTATGTGGATGTCGATCGGTCTTTCGAATGACTACCTCATTTGATAGCAATCTTCAAGGGATGTGTGGGATGACTTACTGGCCTTCGGTATAAAGATAACTTTGGTAAATGTAACTTATGGAAAAATCAATAAACAAATAGATTAATGCCCAGTTTCACAGTGCGAGTTTAAACTCAGTTTATGGTTTAAACTAAAGTTCAACCAAATGTTTGGTTTCACAGTGTTCGTTTAAACTCTCAACTGAGTTTTATGTTCGGTTTAAGTTAAACGACTCGATTCTACCGTTTAACGTTCGCTTAAGTTAAAAATGTGGTTATGACTGCTATTGTTGTGAAATGTCAAATTGTGTTTTTCTTCTAAAATATTAATAAATAGTGTGTAAAATAATATTTTCAAGTGCAAATAGTATTTCTGATGATAGAAGTGATGAAGAATATTATAATATCCTGGGTAACGTAAGCCGACAAAGAGAATTTCGCTGCAGGACAAATCACTTTTATTTTTGGGATGATATGGACTTCTTTAACAGATTTCGCATGTCCAAACAATCAGCGTATACTGTTTTCGAGGAAATACGGCCAAAAATTGAAAATCCAACTAACTGGTAACTCAGAAAATAAAACATTTGTACAAGTAATTTGATTTATATGAAAATCAAATGTTTTACTTCAAGGAACAATTCAATATCAGCCGAAATCAAGTTTTTATTGACTTTGCTTTTCGATAGCATCCCATGCTGCATTTGTCTTCGTCCAATGAATCCTATCAGTTTTTTTATTTTCAATTGTGCCTTTGAATTTGACCACTAAATTCATTAAATTTTCCTTTTCGCTATCGGAAAAATGAGTACTTCTTTTCTTTTGATTAATATTATTATATTTTTGCTTCCTCCATAGCCTCTCTTTTGTCTATTCTAAGTGACTTTTACTCGAAAGCAAACACCATAATAGGAAAAATTCAAAATTATTTTCAGTTTGACATTTAATTCAAATACTGTGATTCAGATACATCAGTGCAATTCACAATAGTGTGATAAACTTCGTTTAGACAAACTGAGTTTAAAAATACAGTGTGAAACCGAACGATTTAAACTCAAAGTTTAAACTCAGTAGTTAGTTTAGTAAAACTCAAGTTTAAACTCACACTGTAAAAATGGGCATAAGAGGTATGAATACTACGCTCATCTTCTGTGATTTCATCAATTTTAAATTCTTCCGCTGCCATCTTGTCACTTTAACTCTTCTCCTTCCTTTCTTATTCTTCTCTTTCCTTTCTTCAGTTTAAAAACTACTACTCTGTCAATCTTCTGATACATTTTTGATTTCATGTATAATTTGTAATCAAATTTTGATTCAACAAACTTGTTCTGAAACAAGGATTCACTCGTCAAAAAGTTGGGTTACCTCCATTAATTCTCATTGAATGAACGATATGTACATAAGATGTATTTACTTCAAACTTAAATCGAATCGATGAAAAATTTAATGGAAATCAGTTGAATAGAAGATTAATGTGATTCCCACATCTCAATTTCGTCGCACAACAAATGTCAAAAAACATCGTCATCCCGGGCGTATTGTAAACACAAACACCTACGCAATCTTGACATCTTTTACACAATTGGAACAAATTGTAAGCAGTTCTCAATCATTGACTACGTTTCTCCTTCTTTTTTTTTGTTTTTCTTCCAGCAGCGTCTCCTTAGGTCCTTGGTGTTCGAAACAACATGATTGAATGTGCCATCGAACGAGGATGGCTTTCTAGGTGTCGGACGAACGGGGAGAAAGGCTTTTATGTCCCCAGAAAACACTTTCATGAACCTAATGCTGCGTACGATATGAAGACGATATACACACAACCTCGAAGGAATATCAGGTGCTTCCAATCTAGAGCCCACAGGATGTGCCATGAACTGTGGCGAACACTGTTTGGCGCGCGTGATTGTTGGGCCTATTGTAGGCCGATGCCATTATCCTTGACGTGCGTGCTGGTGGTGGCAGAAAACTGTTGACGAAGAATGAGAACGGGGACAGTAAAAACGGTAAAACGGTAAAATGGTAAAACTGTTTGCATGTTCGACTATGTGTCGGACATTCTAAGTCGGAAATTTAGTACCTGTCCGTAATGAGTTTTACGGTAAGGCACACACAAGCAGCGCACGAATTTGAATGAATCGTGTATCCTGTTTCCCTAGAGCGACAAAAAGATTTATCCGCCGCCCGCTCGCCACCTCAACCCCTTTCGAATGGAAGAGATTTTTTTGTTTCTTCTCTTTGGCTATACGTAGATTTAGTGTTATCGCTATGAAGTGCCGGCGAAATATTTTACAGAACGAAGGAAATTTAAATTTCAAAGGATAGAGATATACTAACGCGAAGTACAAAGGTTGCAGGATATTTTTTAGCCTTTGCATTTGTATGTGATTTTTCGTATTCCCACGCGCGTTCATATAAATCTTTGCTGCGGGATTTTTTTTCGTCTTTATTTTTTTTTTTTTTTTTATTTTCGTTTTTATTGCCATTCATGATAGAGAAAGGATCGACAAGAGAAATGTTTATGACTCTGGAAATGTATTTGCAAATGCTTTCCCCGCTGTGTTAGTCGAAATCCCCTGTGTCTGTGTTAGTGGTATTCATAAAAAAAAAAGAAAATATATATACATACATATATAAATTTCAATTCAAATGAACATTTTCTCATATTTAAGGCATAATAATGCGAGATTTATTTGGGGAACATTCGTCAAGAAATTTCAAACATCAATTTCTGCAGAACGACAATGACGATTTACATAATTATTCGTAAAACGGAAACATACATAAATCTTGGTTCCGTTTCGGGAATCCTTCATTTCATTCGCATTTGTGATAATTTAATAATGATCGGAATGTTTTTTGATGGAAAACGGTTCCTCGGGGTTTAGGAATTCAAGCATATTTTCCGATATCTGAATTCTGGTCTCATTTTTATTCCTGGAACTGGAAATAATGGCATCTGTTGAGTTATGTCCTCGAATTGTAAGTGTGTATCGAATATTTTCACTCCTTAAAGCGATAGACTGATTTATTAATTGATTTTCATTAAATTCTACTACTAACTAGAAAAACAGTCTTCTTCAACCCTTGAACACTCAAGGTAGGTACTGTCAAGGTAAAAGCACTGTTTCGGAAGTACTTCAATACGCACTTTCCGAAGTGCATTAGTGAAGGCCTCTCTATAAATACCTCTCTAGAAATGTTCCCATACTTTGAAGAGGCGAGATATCTAGGAATTATCCTGGACAGCAAAATGTCATACATCCCACAGATTGAAAGAATGATAAGCAGATCTACAATATCATTATGGATCTGCGACCAGATCTGTGGGAAGAACTGGGGAGTTGGTACAACCCAAGATGATACTCTGGCTATACTTAAACTTTGACTGTTACACCAATGCTTTCATACGCAAGCATGGTATGGTGGACAAAAACCAATGAAATTTCTACAATTAAAAAATTAGATCGCTTCCAATACCTAACCGAGACATGCATGACAGGATGCCTTCGTACGACTCTAACTGCTGCACTCAATGTCATATAAGGTTTAACACCTTTCAATCAAGCAATTTTTACTCAAGCTACTTCTTTATAAAGTAGGTACCCTATCCTTACTTGAAACTGAAGCACGACATAACCTTCAGCATGCTCCCAGATGACATTCTTCCCCAATACAGCTTCAACAAAAACTGTTCAATAGTTATCCTGTTAAGGAAGGACTGGGAGAAACACGAGCCCCAACCAGCACTTTCGGACTTCGTCTTGTATACAGACGGATCCAAAACGGAAACAGGAACTGGTCTTGGTGAATACTCGTCCACATTTCAAGTCGAGGTCTTTGCCATCAATCAGTGCGTGCGACTTAATCAGCCCTCTCACATCTTAGATGGTCAAGATGCCCCAAAAGTGCTTGACTCGCTTGTAATCAAATCCAAACTAGTCCTTGAAACTCGCAACGTAATCTTAGATGGGAACAACATGGTCATCATTGACTAAATTGAAAAAGCTGACACCCTGGTAAAAGATGAAGCATCAACAGCATTCATTGGAACCCAAACCCTTCTGTGGAGTAAGCAAAACACTTTCGCAATACATGCAAAAGGTCTTTGCATGCAAGTATCCAGAGCCTAGCTCAACACACCAGGCCAAGCATGCTCTAGGCTAATATTTCCAAAGAACACCCAGTTTCATTATGAATCTTGATAGGAACAACCTTGGAGCTCTAATTGGATCGCTAAGCAGCTGTGAACAACCTTCCGGAACACATATAACATAACGTAACGAAGAAAATAATTGAGATCTTAATCATGCATGACATGTCTTTACTTAAACAGATGGAACTGGTACCAAATGTATGCTTAAAAACACGGACGGGTGATTCCTGAACCATGTTTCTTTAAAATAATCAGAGCTTCGTACTTAACAGGCTACCGGCTCTTGAAGATCCCGTGCACATTGTTCCCAGTTTGCCTGGCAAAAAATCATGTCATCTGTACTAGCTTGATCCTTATGACAGAGGTTCGTGTTTAAAGATACTCTTGAGAGAAACGCTGTTGTCCATTCGCTTGATGCGTCCGAGCAAATGTTAGCTTTTTAAACTATTTACAGCATGGGACCATACAGCAGAACTAGGTTCTATAGAGTGGGATCAGTGTTCTTTAGAGAACAATCTTTCAGACATGTCAAGGGTTTTTGTCCAAATTGTGTTGATTCTTCCACTTAGGGATCATGTATTATTCATGCCAACTCTGGTGGGTTAACTCCTTTTAAACTTCGAAGTGATAGGCGCCAATAGTGACATTGTGCCCTAAGCGGTTGACAGCAAGTATTTGGCTTTTCCGTGATGGTTTTCGGACCAACATTTGGCCAACCAACTTCAATTGCTTCAATATCGTATGTATGCGCTGCTACCCAAGGTCAGACCTCCTTCTATTGCATCCGTTTGGAGCTGATTCGAAGAAACTTTGTTCGTTTTGGTATCTTCTCATCCACTCAAATTGTTTGCATACGGGAAGGAAAATCAATAGACATCAATGAAAACAGCCTAAGGCATCCTCATTCCTTTATAATCATTTGATGCCAAACTCCCCCGCAGTTCTAATCTCGCATCTACGCCTTGACTTGTTACTAAAAGATAGTCGATGTATTCGTGGCCAACAAATTAATAGGATATCGGATACAGCAAGCCTTAAAAGAAGCCCTCTCCCAAATCTTTTAAAAGCATTCTCTGTTATCGAAAGTAACCTCAAAACTAGATACACAATGCTATTGTAAGCAGTGAAGGGGAACCAACAGCGGAAGCCTGCCTTTTCTCTCTTAATGTTACATTAAGTTTAAGAATTTAATTTCTTAGAGTTAATCCAGCTTTCATCGACTTGATACACCAAGTATTTTCTATAAGTGCGTCTAAAGTATCTGTTAATGTGGTTGACGATGGCCTGTAAGCCTCTACAAGGGGCACTTAGACTTAAGTAAGTCCATTGTGTTGCGAATAGATGGGGGAGAATACTTTTTCATTTACTTTCCATGATTAATTTTCTGATTTTAGTCGACCAGGACTATCTGCCCCAAATGGCTTTTCTGCAATTGACGAAGGCAAAACATGGTCCACAGAAAAACGGGAATGTTCCCTCTTTTTTCTTCTGTAGAATTCATTAGACGAGATGCCCAGTAAAGGCGATGATGTGTAAGGAAATACTATTCTTTATTTGGACATTAAGGGTTCGGTGCTGGTCATAGAAACCTCTTGGTGTTGAAATATCTGTTTTAGTGAGGAAATTAGCGAACGACATTGACATTAAATTCGCGATTCCCCAGGATGCCATCACACACTGGTACGCGGTAGTCTTTCAGTGTATTTGATGCAATTATGTCGACTGTCAGATATATGGTGCCTCAAATTTCAATATACAAAACGATATACATATGATCGCAGTACAGAGTAAGGATTCACCTAGGTGACAGCTAGGCTAAGTCCTCCGATAAGATTCAAACGCTTATTTCTTTCTGAGTTTTGTGAATCTTACTGGGATTTTTCCAGAATTTTTTACTTGAAACTTGTCTAAAGCTTACCATCATACAACCAACTTAGTTACTTACTTATGATGGCGTTACAGTTTGGGGTGAACCAGAGCCTCCACCAACCAGCACGGTCCTTAGCCAGCTGTCTTTCGTTGCATACATATATGTATATATATTTAACGCGACAGCTTAAAGAGAGCCAAGGCCTAGCTTCTTACAACCATTCATGTTGTGTGTATTATATTTTTCGCACGAATGGAAGGGACCAACAGTTTTATTGCCGACTCCGAACGAAGCTTTTTCGTGACAGATTTTACTCTTGCAGGTTTGTCATGAATGCGAAGAGGTGATACCGCGAAAAAACATTTGGTAGCTTTGAGAATCGAACTTGGCAGTCCAACGTTCTAACCACTACGCCATGGCGTCCACTTGCGTATGCCATTAAAGATGCGGTTGTCCTCCGCTGGGAGTTGGAATCGAAGATTCATCAGGCTGGAGTATTGGTGTTTATCCGTTCTATATGACATAGCCATCTTTAAAGTTGTACACGGTCAGTCATATCACCAACCGCAGGTGGACGGATGGCTCCACCTGCCTTATCACCAATCAGATCTTGCCTAAGCTAAATAAAAAACGATCTTATTCCCTAATCAGACAGAAAAGCCTACTTTTGTAGAAGTTGTATGGACGAGGAGGAGAAAGAGACTATTGTCCACATTCTCTGTACGTCTTCCCTTAGCTCGTAAAAGAGCCTTCCTAGGAACCAACGTCTTCCATAGCCTAAATGAACTGGCTGATACCAGCACAAGCAGCGTCCAGTGTCTCAGAACAAGATGCGGCTGGTTCTGTGGGTAGTTTTTCTGGAGAAAGCACAAAACCATGCGGTATCACAAAGGATGTTCTCTGGTTTAAGTTCGGCTGCCATATACAGCCTGCTATTCTAACGTTATCTAACCTGATCTACATTTTCGCCTCCATGAACTGTCAACATTATGTGGCATCATAAATCATACGTAGAACCCTGCTTTTGAAAATTTGAAGTGCGCTTTCATCCGATTGCACGCCACTAGATTGGGCATTCTTTCCAACGATTTCTGTAGAAGTTGAAGAGACGGGGAAGGGGACTTACCTTTTTTTGTACTTGCCCTGCCCTATCAAGGGTAAGAAAGCAAACCCTAGGGGAGTATTTCTACAAAGGTCTAAGCGATCTAGCCAAGCTCGATATTTACAAAATAAAGAGGTTTGCCTGTGGGTCTAAATTCTGTGATTACACGAAGGGGTCTGCACCTTAAGGCTACCCATAGCTTCTTCCTTGACAAGGAAATCTATCATGCAACGTTCCTGGTGCCGGTATTCCGGTAGTCTACGTGATATCACCTTGAACCTACATTTTGGTCTAAATATGCTCCTACTTAGCGGAAGCAGCCACCTAACCTAACCTAACCTCATTCGATTTTGACAACGTTCATGCGTATACACTTTACAGTAGGACGGGGATAAAAAGGATCTCCTTGGTTGGTCTTGATAGAGCCCAGTTAGATTGTTGTCTCCCAGGGCTACAGTAACAGCGGTTGGCGAGTGTTGTTTTACGTTGAATCTTCGCGCTGAGGTCGTTGGCAGAATCGACACCTATGTCCCTATTGAAAAAACCTTTACTTTGTTTAACTCTCAATTATAACTAGAAGCATTTAAGCTGCTTTTGATTCGATGTTTGCGAAAGCACCAATGACTGCTTACTAACATGTTTCTACCGATGATGTCCATGTCGTCCACCTTGTTGTACTGACTGACTGCCGCAGTATATGAGCTGGCTTTATGTTAGGCTTAAGACTTCATGTCGAGCCTAAAATACAATGCGAACAGAGATTTATTGAAACTTGAAGCTGCTTGTTGTCTAATAAGTAAACTTAGCGGTCTTGCGCTGAGTGATGCAGTTGATGTTTGAGATAACTTGAACCGTTTTCTATGATATTTCACCACTATACACCACGTCTATATGAAGCTAAGTAATAAAAGAGAAAAATCTTCAGTTTAATCAACTGTTATCGTATTTATTTATTTTCCCTGCCCGACAGACTTACTGTCCGAACCCACATTTATGAAGGATACTTATTCAAATGGTAGTTAGCAATCTAAACTATTCGTAAGTGAAAGGGTGACTTGACTATCTCCCAAATCTCCAACTACCCCACACAAGAAAAAGGAAAAAAAAATTCTTAATTAAGCTCATTTTTCTGTCCGACATCTCTAAATTATAGACAAAGTCTACCTTCAACTTGACCATTTCGCGTCGACAAAGAACTCCATTTATCTTCGTTTTTTTTTTTTTTTCCAAATTACCCCTAACATCTGTGCTAGAGGAATTCTTGTCTGTTGAAATATTCCATCTAAAAATAGGCTCGCCTAACGATGGTGCTACAACTCAAAATCTGATAATTGCCATGATTAATAGCCAGCGATTCGTCACCCGCAGATTGAAATAATTTCCACGAAAGTGAACATTTCGAATATTATCCACGAAATAAATTCAAAGAAATTTCCTACCAAATGACATGTAATTCATAACACCGGCCCTGCAGCCGCTCCCGTGATCCAGAAGTTGTGTCACGCGTCGCTGTCAAATTAGATCCAACTGCGGGCGCACTTCACACGAGACAAAGAGACATGAAGGCATATATCAAGCTAATTTATGTCACTATTATCCTGACGTAATCTAGTAGTGGTTTTGACTTTATGGCACATGAGAGCAATGTGAGGGACCGGGTAAATAGGGAACGATTTGTAAAAGGTTGCTGTTCAGCATTCAGGAAGTCCATGTTTCATTTTAAAAGCGTTTTCTCGCACACCCGTACGGAATGAATTTCGACTTATGAGAGCGGTTGAGAGCGTGGTTGGGTGTTTGCCTTTTTGTAAAGCTTTTGTAAGGATAAACAAACTGTTTTTTACATTTTACTCATTCAGCGGTTTTCTTGCATTTTAGCAAAGTACTTTTTAGCATTCGGTCATGGACGGTGTTAGCGCACAAAAAAAATAAAAATAAAAAAATAGAAAGCACGAGAATATCCTTTGCATGAGAGCTGACCGCAATAAACAATTACTTTAGAACTTAAGCTCCCAGGATGCAGTCAGCTCCAGCCAGCCATGCACCGCTGGGCGAATCTAAATTGAATTTATTTATGTAAAGTGTTGAAAAGAGCTCTCAAAGTCACTCTTTGGATTTTATGTAACGGAGGACCAGAGAATGACACGGTGAAGGTTGCATGTTATTTTCTTTTGGAAATCGGCACATCAAGTGTTGAATCTAGGTTATAAAGCAGTCGGTGGAATATGAATGCTGGAGTCTTAATAAAAATACTCGCGGAGCCCCTTGCTTCTAACACTGTAGTGCATTATAGCTGTAGTCACTCTTTGTTAGGGATCAACTCTTTGGAGACTCTTCAAACACCTTGTTGATGCTTTACGCAAGGGTAGGTAATCTTTTTGAAGATGCGGGCCTTCACAGTTATTTGGTGAGGCACGGCGATCTTGTAAAAAAAAAAATCCAAAAACAAAGAAAAACATTATCATAAACATCACGTCGTAACCTCACTATTTTGTGGCGAAACCTTTGTTTTTGATAACTGCTCTACACCTTCTTGGTATACTCTCGAGAAGATTGGAAACTATTAAATATGGGATGATTTTTCAGGCCTTCTTGACAGGTTCCTATTTTTACATTTCTCCCGAACGATTCGCCGATCTTCAATTTTCCAAAAAAATTTTAAGGGACTAAGATCGTTGCGCTGGCCATTCCTGCGCTTTTTATCCTGAAATCACTTTTAAAAAATGTTTGCCGTATGTTTCGAAAATCAATTACACAGGTAATTCCTTTGGCAACATAGTGTTTTTTCGGAAGTCCTTGTATATAAATTCGTCCAAAATTCCGTCTATTTAATGTTCGAAGGCCATCTCTATACTTCACAGTGCCCTTTGAATATCGAGGATCCAGTGTTTCATTGAATACCCGGCGGATAGGGCAAAAGCCATCCAATTGCTTCAGAATAAATTTTGATTCGTCGAAGAAGAAGAACCATCAACAGTTCTTCGACCAGTCCTTCTGGCGCTTGCTTGTGCGGGTCAGATAGATTGTCCTGGTGGGCTGGATTCGGCCCGCATTTATTCGATAAATGTTGAAAACGCAAAAGTTTTAAGTCTAAATACCTACATAAGACCCATCGAACATGGTTTTTTGTTTCTTTTCCGAATACCGGTAAAAGCTCTTGGAATTAGAAAATTTCGTTTTATCCTTATCTAGGTCGTCTAGTACCTATCAAAAAGAGGGTACTGCAACGAGTTGTTTTTTTTTTTATTTTTAACGGCCATTCCTACGGCTTCGATAGTAGTTTTTGCAATGCTCCTGTATGGTTGCTTATCGAGCAGTGTTCAGTCAGGACGCCACCAATGCTTTGGATTTGCTTATAGCTGAGCCTTTTGTGTCTGATAGATTTGTTCTCATCGAAGACTCACTATAACGTTCTATTATTATTATTATTATGGTATCGGAAGGGTTGTGCACAGCTCTTGGCACTGCGGTTTCTAGCCAATCCCATTGTGCCTTCCCTAGTATTCTTAGATGAATTGTATTACGCTAGAGGATATCAGAAAGTTAAGGAACTTCTATGGCTGGATGGCAGCGAGTTGTACCATAGGGATGAATTCGTTGCCGAGAATTCTCTTTCTAAATTGAAAGAGAGCTGGGCATTCCGTTAAGATGTGTAAGGAGGTCTCTTCACTCTCAAGGCAGAGTCTACAGCTTGAATCTGTTAAGGGATGTAGGTGTCTGTTCAGTGTTCTTAATTTGCTCCTTTTGAGGTTCACAATGAAATTCGATAATCTTTGTAACGGTACAGGGAATTGCGGTTTTGAGCATGCTTGCCCCGGTGTGTTGAGCCAGACTTCTCTAGATTTTTGTATGCAAAGACCCTTTGCCTCTCTTGTGAAGAGCTGGTATATATGTTTCTAATTGGCACCAGCTTCCTTAGCTTTCTCAACGGATTCTGTCCATTTTTCTGTACTTTTTGTATACTTACAAGTATACATACTGACCTCGTTTAGTGTTTTATACCAGACCCTCTTCCATCTGATTCATTTGCAATTTTGTTTCCGGAAACATGCATGTACATATCTCTGAGGATCACCTTATGGATCGCTGATATCTCATTTGATTCTGTTTTCCACAGTCTACGGTACAATCTCGACCTTCATCCAATTATTCTCTTCTTCGTTATAGAGAATCTCTGGTTAATTTCCTTCTGGAGTTAGTAAATATTCCACCGAATAAGTATTGAGGAGCGGGGACTTATTGTTCGAAGATTTTGAAATGGCATCCTTCCAACGGTCGCATATGAGTCAGAAGGTTTGCATATTCACTCACTGCATTTTTTTTCACTTCAAGAAAACCCCGTTGAACAGTAGACGAACCCTTCTATACATAAGCCGACAACAAGCTCTTTTGAAGATCGCCACTTGTCTTCCTGGAATTTATCACGAGATCTCGGACCAAAATGTTGTCATCATAAGCAAGGATTTCGCAATTTTTGTTATGGCTCGTAGCAATCGAGCTTGTAGCCTTGTGAAACACAATAATCCTCTAAATCCTAAACTCTCCAACTCCAACATAAATATTTATTTCCCCTGGCGGGCCTTGTGCTCGAACAGTGTACGTCAAATAAGAAGTTACAGGAGTTAAAACCGTCTCTTTCGGAAAGATTGATTTTTTTTTAACGTGATGGCTCGCTGGGCTCATGCTGTTGTGTGGGCTCACTTACAAAACACTTATTTTATACAAACCAATCAAACCTCAGAACTAACATTGTTCTCGTAAAACCGCGCTGCTTGTGGCATACTTTTCCTAAAGGTCACACCCATTTACTGAATTTTACCAAAGATGTCCTTTGTGTTTTATTCTGACATAAATGATCGTTATGATTCAAGCATGTATGAATTAAATTACTAGTCCTTATACAATCTGTATTTTACAATGTTTATCATAATCAACGTGAGAGAGTGCGCCCATGCTTTCTAGGAAAGGATAATTCTAGTTATAACATTCTTAAATTCATTCCTCTAAGGCATTCACATTCATTACTCAATCATGCCAGTCTTTGATTTATTCAAATTTGAATTATGCGCTCGACTTAATTTCGCATCTTTATTTAAATTTCATTTGGCAACGGTAACGGTAATAGCAACGACAACGACAACGACGACGACAACAACTGCTGGCATTATCCCTGGAGATAGTCAGGTGTTTTCTAGTGTCGAACAACCCCTTCAAGGATGTGCCTAAATATACACATACAAGATACAATATCTTC
Organism: Criorhina ranunculi; assembly: GCA_951813785.1. NCBI lineage: Eukaryota > Metazoa > Arthropoda > Insecta > Diptera > Syrphidae > Criorhina > Criorhina ranunculi. Next base: position 33,553,205 of record OX638382.1, on the reverse strand, counting down.
CCCAAACACCATTTATCTTAAGTGAGTTTTCTTGGGGGAAGTTGTACGCCCCCGCACCCAAAGCATTGGGTTCAATTCTCACCTAACCTCTTGAACTTAATGCCACTTAAGCCATATTGAAGTAGTATCCCAGCCAATTATTCGAATTGCCGTGTGTATTTAGTGTTCGAGGAATTGAAATAAACACAAAACGAATCCGCTCCCTCTGCTTGTGTGTTAATGGAAGTCTATAACCGTAGAGCACCCTGAAATACCACATTTATTATTCACAAGATGAAAATAAAAGGCAAAGATATACTCCGTCGCGAATTGTGGCAATCTGAGGATTGAAGGTGTACTTCTCGTCGTCTTGAGAAGGGATGAAAGTGCCGGCAACAATTTTCAAAATCGAAGATGCAATAGAAGGGCAAATGGAATGGAAGCTCGAAGAGAATCTCCACAATCTCAGATGGGTGGATAAAATTTAAGATTATAATGTTCACCTTCAATGTGGGATTGTGGAAAACTTTAAAATGGCGATGAAAGTTACTCCAATTCCCTGGATACAAGCCACGATAATTCTTTCTTTTTTTTTCTTCTTTTCTCCTTCTATTTGCTTTCATTTCATTCCTTTCATCGAACGACTTTGTCGATGATAATGAGAAAGATTTATCCTGGAAATACATATTTGCATTGGATTTGAATTTTTACCTTGAGCTGTTGGTTGTGTGCTAACAAGGACACCGAGGTACTTAATTTTTAAATGAAGAGAAGAAAAAGAACTGGATTTCTTAATGGATGGCTTCTAACTGATTGTTCATTGCAATGGCCATATCACTTGTTTAACAGTGAAATCTTTATTTAAATTGCTTATGACATACATTTCTGATTACGAAAAAAATGGACATCAGTTACTGTAATGCGTTCGAAAAAGCTTTATGGAGGTTTTTATTGCATTTGGCATCTTATAAGGGTCATCCAACAAGAGGTGTCATTTTAAATTTTTCGGCATTTGTTGAACTTTCACCATTCAACTATCATTCCGATGACTTTTGGCAATTAAAAACAAGGAGGTTATTGAATATGGATCACACTCGCACAACGTGTTGAAATAGCGACAATTCACTACAAAAATGGTGAAAATATCGCATAAACGTTTCGTATAGTTCATATTGCTTTTGCTCATCATGAAGCGCCTTCTTGCACAGCTATAGTGAATTTAATAGATAAGTTTGAACCTGTCGGACAGGTTAGTGATGTGAAGACTCCCATTCGCGTTCGTCCGGCAAGGTCGGCTGAAAATATCGCCGCCGTAGCTGAGAGTGTGACTGAAAACCGACGTGTGTCTATTTTGAGACGATCGCAGGAATTGGGCATATCCGCTACCACTTTGCACCGCATTTTGCATAAAGATCTTAACTTACATGCTTATAGGGTCCAGTTGATACAAGAATTGAACAGCAGATCCAACCGCTGATTGGGTGGTGAATGAAAGAATGAACACGATTATGATTTTTTACACAAAACTAATCAGAATGATGAGGCTCCATTTGTCGAGGTACGCAAACAAACAAAACTGTCCCATCTGAGGCTCCAAAAACCGAAGAGAAATAGTAGAAAAACCTCTCCATTCACAACGATTGACAGTTTGGTGCGGTTTTTGGGCTGGTGGTGTCATCGGGCCATATTTTTTTCTAAAATGATGCTGCTGGGACCGTTTCAGTGAATGGATTGCGTTACCGAACGATGTTGACTGATTTTTTTGTCTGAAATTGATGCTATGGGCGTGGACGACGTTTATTTTAAGCAGGATGGCGCCACATACCACACAGCTGGTGAAACTATGGGTGCGTTCCGATTTCTATACTATCTGAGATTTCAAATAAAAAGAGCGTTTTGATTGGACGATGAGCAAGCCAACTTTTTGTGACGTCCAATCAGAATGCTCTCTTCATCTGAATCTCAAAAGAAGGACTTTTTTGTAGGCAGAGCCGAGGCGGACATGTGTACTTTGGACTAAAATAAAAACATCACCACTTTTCATAAAAATGTTGCGTTTTTCTTTTGATTTAAAATGACACCTCTTGTTGAATGACCTTACAGTTCCTAAAACAGATAGATAGTTGGAGTTGGTACACTTAGATTGTAAAAAAATCATTAAAAGTGATCGGAGGAGTTCTTTTTGAAGCTCGTCCATTTTTCTATTAGTGCTTTAGGAAAGTTATTAACTAGAGTAATATTTACTTGTGGAACTTACAAAGATCCAATGACTAGCATCCATGGGCACCACTCTAACTGCAGCCTTCAAAACTATACTCGCACTGCTTCCAATAGATTTGTAGGTACCTTAAGGAAATAGCCACGAAAAGTGTCCTATTCAAAACAATCCAATTTCTGGAAAGCAGACGATATAGGCCACCGCAAGATCGTAACTTGGACAAAACTACTTACTGATTCGGACTATCTCACACTATCCCCTGACTTCAGCCTAATCATAAAAACAATCGAACGGGGCTAACGGAAAGCGCCCTAATTTAGGTAAAATTTCGATCTTCACAGAGGGGTCAGAAACCGAAGAAGAAGTGGGCTCCGTATCTATTCACTAGAATCTGACATTGCCCGGTCAATAAGTCTTTCCAACCAAAGTAGTGTGTTCCAAACGGAGGTCCTAGCAATCGTCGAGGCGGCTCGAGAATTCCTCATAAACTATCTTTTCCGAAAGGTATTGGTATTAAAATATATAAACAGTCAAGGGGCCGTAGAATCAACCATTATCCACAGTTAATAGGTCCCTCGACGAGCTCAAAGCACTCACCACGAATAAAAACGGAAGGGTCTTCTGGGTCCCGAAATACAATGGTATCCACGGGAATGAGAAAGCGAACGAGCTAGTTAGGATGGGTTCAGAGCAACCCTATCAATGGTCGATCACTCTATACTGCCCCTTCTCACTGGTTTAATCCAATATGGCACTGCCATGTCCCCAAATAAACTCTGGACAAATAACACCAAAATAAAAACAAGGCACATCCTTACGCTGAACAGATCAAACTTAACACTCTTCATAGGGATTATCTCAGGAAACAACCTATTTGCGATCCACGTTAGAAGAATGAATTTAAGTACAGACCACTTATACAGAGCCTGTGGTATCGCCCACTTCCTATTTGGATGCAACAGCCTGTGCAGAACCAGAAAGATGGCCCTTGGCAAATACTATTTCATCAACCTGGCCGATACGTCTAAGAAGCTACAAAAAACATTCTAAAATTCATTTTGACCTCGGGATGGTTCAGGGAGCCTGAGCAACCACTAAACAACTACCAGAGACCCTTCATCTTTGTCTCTTTCTTTCAGACTGGACATTCCGCATTAGCGAAACACAGTGGAACCTTGGAGATCCAAGTATAGGATGATGCAGAAGCGCCTTTAACCAAAAGGTGGATTCATTGCCACTATTGAATACTACAAGGTGAGTTTCTACTGGAGAAGTAAAGAGTGCCTCCCTTCTGTCTTCGATGCGTCTGCTACCGCCGCAACCTTTAAAAGAAGTACTTGTCTTCTCCGTATCCCTAGCATCCTATATTTCTTGATGGGAGTGGCTTGGTGTCGTCGTAGATCATACTCGTATACGCTACAGAAGATCAATACAAGTCTAAAGTTAAGGCTGTTGTTGGCTAAAATGCAGATTCGAAGTTTACCTTTACAATAAGCGTGTAGAAGTTTGTAGTTCTGCGTCCTTAATTCGGCGAACGAGATTATTGCTAATGCATGGTCTTTGGATAAGGAGCGTCCCCACTTTTTTCAAATGTGAAAAATAATGTTGGCGGCCAATTAACATGGCTCCATGAGGAACCAGGAGCACGATGGTGACAACGACTACACTATCCGCATCGCAAACGATCTATTTGTATCCTGTACGCCATGCCTCTCTTGTACTCCAGAACTCTACAGATTTCCAGGCTAATTTTACATTCCTCATGAGTATGATCACTATGATCCTTTGATCCTTTACCACTTCATTAAAAGGCCGTGAGATCATGAAACCACCTGAAAGCATATTTGTGTGTTCTTTTCTCTTTACTCGTAGAACGTTCAATTCTTCTCCAATTTTAGATTCTCTTTGGAATATTTTGAAGTCACAAGCACCGCTTTTCTTGAAGCTGTTTGAAGGAATGAAATACCACACATGGTGTTCTGTAAGTTGATGTTTTAATAGTGTTAATTCTTTTGTTGGTCCAGTTTGGGACCTGTTAGGTGTCAGTGCACTTTAGTGTGAGAAAACTCTTAGACTCTCAGAGCATTTGTATAAACATATGTACATATGTGCATGCAATCCAATAGTTCCATAATCAGGTCCTAAGATCGCTTGTTTCGACTTTTTGATTGTCCTGTCTGTTGGGTACTTCCTGAAGCCGTTGCCGTTTTCGTTTGTTCCTTTTTATTGTTTTCTAATTGCTTTATGTGAGAGACGAATCTTAATTGGTAGTGGTCCTCATATGAAGAAGAAAATCCGATAAATGAACATACGTTGAAGCAACCTTCAAAAGAAGCAATGGCGGTAAAAATAATAACCCTACCGCATTGACTGGTTTGAGTCTTCATTCAAAACTAGGTCTTCGACCGAATGATAGTCGAGATTGAGTTAGAATATCCATACTTGTCACTTGAACCGAAACTTTATGTACACCCACCCACACATGACCTACTTCAGCTTCAAATTAAATTAATTTCAAACTGCAGATTGCAACTTGAAGGTTTCTCTATGGCAAACAACATCTGATGACCTTGTGCAGAATATCACTTTCCAGAAACCGATTTTCTCTGCAACTTTTCAAGAGATTGCACATGGTCTACATTGGATTCAATTTCCCCAGATCAATGTAGATCCTCTGAATGCATTCAATTATTCAACTCAGCAGGGAACGCTTTCCCACTTCCTATCTTTAAATTGCGAGAGGTTAATCAAAATGAAGTGCCGAAACGGTTGCATCTTTACTGCATCATTAACCAATCATCGCAAATTGATATCGACAGCTTCGGCAATGGTGTGCCGGTCTATTTATAATTAATATCTTTCGCTTCATTTCATCCTCGAGGATAACAATCATGGAAATAATGGAAAGAAGAGAAGCATCTTCAATAGACAAAACAATACCGAATGTCTATTGTCTGTATTCGAATGCAAAGAGGATACAGTAGCTTTGGCTGTGGGGTGAACAGTGAACAGTGAACACCCGGGCTAAAGTACCACCTCAGCAAAGCAGAAAAACTGGGAAAATAAAGTTTCCATTCTTTCGGATCGTTGGGTGTTTGGCTTCTGTTTACACACTGGATGAGCAAACATACATCGACATGTAGACATGTGCATGCGTTAGTGGTAGTCCATTGTTTGTTGAATTACTCTGCGATGCACTTTTAACCCATGGAAGCTGAATCAGATACCAAATACACGGAGCAAATCGCGCACAGTCGCCTTTGTTTCGAGTTCCGCATACGACGACGAGATGGTTTTCTCGTAATGCTCTGAGGAAGATCCTTGCGTTGCTCCTTCCTTCTCATATTTATGGATGCGAATGTTTGCTCTATTTAATTTCACAGCTGCAATCCTTAGAGAACGTACGCTAGCTGGGGATTTATGCGAGTCTATTTATTGTTGCACGCTCTGACGAGAAGAAGTGATGTGTAAACAGGAAGCCGCGGATGACTCTAATGAGTTAGGACAGAATGGATGACTCGTCGCAGGAGATATCGTCTGCAACGCATCTACTACATGCAAAAGTCAAAGAGGCGTTTCTCTTGAGGAAATCTGATTAAAACCAGATTGTGTACGGAAGCTTAAGACCTGTACGATGAGTAGAATGGAGGAAATCCGTTTTTCTGTGAGATGCCAGAACGTGGTTTTGTTAATATCATGATCCATCTTCCAGGATATTACAAAAAGTCATACACTTTGAGCACATTATGGTTTCAGTAACTCTTTATGCAGTCAAATGGGAACAAGTTATGAGTTTGAAGTTTTATAAGTAACGACTCATGGAATTTAATTTATTAAGGTTATCTTACTTTGGATTCCAAATGAACAAAGGAACATTAAAAAAAAAAAAAAAACGGGTAATAGGAAGCTTTTGCTTTTATGTTTTAAGCGTAGCGATGTGGAACCATGAATGTGGAGCCTTCTATGAAATAAAATGGATGTTTAAAAGCTTTATTTTAACAACACAGGTAGTACTATAAGCAAAAGAGATTAACGTTTAAGTCTGTAAGGCAATTTCCGAACTGTATCATGGCGTCTGAGGGTAATATGAGAATCCAGCGCTCGCAATCCACAATAGCGTGACAGACGTTGTCATATACAAATCTAACGACAAAGGTCTGCCCCTCCAAGTTGGGGTTCGCCCGTCAATTGCAATTGCCCATCAGAGTAAACCAGTTAGTTATGAAGGAAATTAGTAAAGTTTCTGATAAGGGACCCCTCCATTTGCAACCTAAAATGACGAAGGACTATGACTTTGCTTAACCGACGGCTTCAAGTTGGAGTGTGACGTTAAAGCAGATGTCTTCTCAGTGGAACTGAACGTTTCCAAATCGTACCGCCTTCCAGACTCTTCGGATGTTTTCCGGACGGAGGTACTAGTGATTCGAAAGTTCTGCAGAATACATAGTCTTAGTCCTTTTTTGAAAACCAGGCTGGCATCAAAGCACTCCACTCACTTCGTCCTCCAAATTAGTGAATCAGTGGTAGGAAACTCTTACGCAGGCTAACGCTCGGGTCAATATCACTCTCCTCTAGGTTCCCCATAGCAACATTGAGGGAATGAGATAGCCGACGCACTTGCCCGATGTGATTCTAGCCTTGATGCCTGTCTTGCGGAGTCAGTCTGCTCCCCGATGGGACTCATCAAGTGTAAAATTTTCCAATACTTCCTCTCCATTGCTGTGCCGTATTGAAACCTGTGCTTTATCCAGCCAGATATGGCCCGCTTACAATAAAAACAGGACGAATGACTTAATCCATGGGACCTGTACCGAGACAGCAAGAATCACAGCAATTAGCACGAGTCACTGACCAATTGGTCCACACGCTGCCGTTCAACTCCCACTGGCATAGTTGCGACAACTTACATGAAAAGGAAAGTGGAACATCTCTGTGACTGCCCCGCACAGGCAGCAGGAAAACCCTTTCTCAAGGAACTATCCGAGATTTCGAACATAAAATTCTGCAACAGTTTTTACTTTCTGAGCTTCACAGGATGGATCGGAAAAACTACGCTTAATCACATCCATCGACACCCAGGTCACGTGAGTCGTAGTATCAAAACGGCGCAACCGTCCTACTTGTGTCTCTGGTAGGATATTACCAGACAGGCACTTCAACCTACCTACGACTTTGCTTTTAGAATGTTCGCACTCGCACCTCTTGTACTGTAAGGTAGATTTTACTGTTTCTACAAAAGGCTGGTATGCAAGTTCGTTGTAGGAAACCAGTTCCGATGTAGAGTTATTGACTTCAAGACTAGCAATAAGTTTCCTTACAAATGAATATACACAGCAACTTGGCAAATCTACTATGTGAAAGCACGTTGTTTCCAACGCTGAAGGTTCACTCTGTCCATGAAATGGTTGTGATTCTTTTCAAAGCTTGATTCTCTCATGAAGTGAAAGTACAAAGTAGCCTGAAAAGTGAAATTTAAGATCACAGAGGTTGCCTGAGCTCGGAACTCTAAACAATGTCATCGCCAACGCTATGGACAAGCAGATTATCTATCGTAACACAAAAAAATCTCTGAGGAAAAAATTTCGGTGTCCCCGTAGTGTCGCGTAACACTAGAAATCACCAGAAATACTATTGCACTATTTTTCACAAGCCCATTCAGGAGGATGTGGACAACATTGCCAATGCTTCAGTCAATAATATTTCCAAATCATAGCGCGTAGATTCAAGGTGACAGGTAAGACCAAAATTCCGTTATAAGACCAAGCACAGATATCGATGATACTTACTTGTAGTTAAGGATGATCTTCAGTGAAGTGGAATTGGACTAATCAAGTTGGACGAGCTAGACTGAGAACATTTCCAGGTCAATTTCAGATGATTTTTTCTACTAAAAGATTAAGCCGGAGGAGAAAATCCGTAACTTAGGTAAGGTAAGGTTGAAGTGGCTGCCAGCTAAAGCTTGTATACTAAGGCCAATGATAGGTCCATCGTGATACCAAAGGGATCGAAGAGAGATTGTCCTTACCCAGTCTTGGAGTTTCTAATAAATCGTAGGATGTTTCCGACATCTGTGTTTATCAGGTCGCCTAGGTCGATATATTTTTGCTCCTTTTTTTGTTTTAAACAGGGAATGCCCTTGTACAGTTCTCAGAAGTGAATCTTTCTTTTATGGAAGAGAGTTGGGAAGCTGCAAAATAAATAATAGTTTCATAGTTTCATTGTTTAAAAATATGCCAAACCTTATTGTATGCTTGCCAGATATGCACTAATAATGCACTAATCTGTTCAGAAAAATCAAATTCTTAGAGCGTTTCAGATCCACCTGTGGTCAAATTTATTTTGTCACTGAACACGTTGTAGCATTTGTCCACCTAAAGTTTGTTCTTTCGATAGCATCCAGCTTCAATTCATGTTTACATGTAGCGATTGGTTTATCCGAGCTGGTATTGGTGTATTTTCTGCAGAGCCAAGAAACGCTTTTTCCACAAAGAATTCCTAACACCGGAGGATATTCGCAATGCTTCGACTGGAGATATCCTCAACTTCATTAGGAAGATACAGGATCTCCTTGTCTAACTGGTTCCAGGCACAATAGATCTTTCAGGTCGCAGTGCCATATGCGTCAGTCGCAAAGCTTAACTAATAATAAAATCATAAAAATCCAAGCTGCCTTTATCTGGTTGAATGTGTGCCTATATTTGTTCCATATCTGGCAAGTTCGTCAGCCTAACAAACGATTGGCAATCTGGTACCAGTTTAGAATTAAGCTAGGATAAAACTTCTTTAATCCCCAATATGTCCACCTGAAACATGCTTCAATGCTTTGGAAGACGGAAGAAGTGGCTTAGATTAAGCCTATCAGAGAAAACACCTCATCCGTCCGTTGGTGTAGACGACTTGTCTTCTTGAAATATGCGATTGACCTTTCAAAAAATAGTTCAACGACCAATCCATTAGTGAAGTCACTGACATTCAAACACTAAACCCGGCCACATACGAGTTTCTATCAAAAGTTAAACCCTTCCAATCAAATTGGAGACCTTCTGCAAAACATCGTGACATCATAACAATGCCACTGAATAAAATATCAAATTTTATCAGCCATTTACAACACCCTCTTAGTTTGACACGTGCCAATCATCGTCTTATCCGGCGACTGACACATTTGTGTAAACACTTTTATCGCCGCAAACAAACGGCGAAAGGCATTCCGTTCAATTTTATCAGTCTGTCCCACCATCCCAACCCAATCCATCATCTAAGACTTGTGTATTTGTTGTATTCAAATTGAGAAACTCGCCGTTTATTGGAGAAAATAAATCAAGGATTCATCTTTTCAAATGTGTACTACCGACACAGGGTTTCCGGTGCTAAATCCTTTCCAACACACCACCTCTAATTCTCATGCCCTGAGGTTAACCCTTTAATTATACCGCCATCATTCTTATGCTGGCAGATGGCTTGAATTCTATTTAGTATTACACAATAGTCGCTCTGTATATGTATGTAGCCATGTCTGACTCCTGTAGATGGTCTGGATGGGCTGTCGCCTAGGTAGGGGTTGTGAAGTTCATTGTTAATCGTCTCATTCAGAATGTAGCAACTCCTATGCCGTTTGGTTAACATAAGTGGACAAATAATTTCCATTATAACCAACTTGTGTGCTCAGCATTGATGTCCGCGCTCAATGGGTGGCTTTTATGTTACTCGTACATATGTCGATAGCGCCGTTAAAGTTGACTTCCTTCAAGTCGTCTTATGAAATGGGTTTCTCTGAAATAACAGCGGAGTGGGGACAATTTTGACAGAATTGTGTGTTAAGACATCTTGACGTTTCGGTCTGGAAAGTTTCTTCTGTGACATTGACAAGTATTTCTGTTTAACCGTAAGTATTTCACTCCGTCATACTCGTAAGCTCGCTGTCAAATGGCTTCCATTTTACTCGAAAACAATGAACGTCATGTCACGCAACATTCTCCGTGTTTAGTTTAAGTAGTTGCTTGTACTTGTTTCGATGGGGGATGAAAACTTTTAAATTGACTTTGGGGTGATATGGGGGCGATGTTGTCATATTTGTGAGGATTTTGTGTTTATATTTTGTCAGAAGGAGTAGAAGAAGTTCCTCATTATTGGACAAGCAGTTTGAAACGGTGGATGTTCATGGAGTTCCCGCTGTTCTGGAACCTGATGGAGATTGTGGCATGGGATATTTTATACTCATTATGTATTTTTTTACTGAGGTGGATGAAGGAGTTATCATGGCAAAGAAGGATAGGAAACGATGTTGGGTAATTGATGCTTGCTGAAGTAATTTTTATATTGACCGACAATGAAGTGAGAACGTGGTTTTAAAAAATCCGCAAATGCGTAACACGCATACGAAATGAAACTACCTCCGGTTTGACAATAGCATTAAGGTGCTTGAAATTCACGGGCACGTAACAAAACGACACCAAAGGGCTGCAAAACAGCACTGGCAAATGTAATATGTAGGCACACTTCCAGGCTTCCAAACGACATCCACAAGTTCCACATTACAATCAACTTGGTCAGTGTAGCTATTTATTTGATCTGTCACTAAAAGGATCGGTTTAGCCATTGGTCGTAATCGCTGTTGCTGTTTCGTCGGTGGTAGATGTGTAACTTTATCTACATAAGCCTTGTGATAGATGCAGCTGAGTACAGTGATGTGCGTGTATTGTCATCAAAATCTGAGCGACTAAATAGTCATACAGCAATCTATTACTATTTTCCAAGCCTGATTGGGTGTCATTGGAGTACATTTCCTTCCTAAATTTTTATAGTGACGAAAAGTCAAAATTTTCTAAAAGTAACATGCCTTTGCTTTTCTAATGGGTAAACACAACTATGCCAAGGTTTAGTTTTAAAGATGATAATGTGATAATCATGACTGAAGGCCTCCTTCTCAATGACGGCCATTGAGGTGTAGTAGTTACCAACTATCATCGCTTGTTACGCTGCAGGTTTCAGGTTCAACTCCTGATGTCAAGAAATGATGTCAACTCTACTGCATAGGTCATACGGTTTGAAGAGTTGATTGTATGAAGAGGACTAAAGGGAATGACATCAGGAAGTGAATGGTGAAAAGACAACAACAAAGTTATTCTGGACACCATCTGAAACCTTAAAACATCTGAGATTTAAAAACTACTAAACCAACACTCGGGAGGTGTGAACAACATCATAAGGGTATTTATAACCCCTTGAGGATGAGTGAATCATAAAAAAATTGCCTCCACCTCTCGTTGACAAGAAAACACATATCTATCGCTTAAGTTATCCGACTTTTCGTTTGGAATGAGAGTCATTCAGAGTAGACTTTGATAAACGGTCCATGGTTACCCCAACGAGTGCGACGAATAGCAAAGAGTAGACAGTGGCATGGAATGGAATGGAACGTTTTCGGAAAATCCGTGAAATCTGCGGTAAAAGGTCCACCGACTACATTTTTTCCCCGCAGTCCTGTGGAACTAAAGGCGAGCTGTTTGATTTTTTTTCCATTGTGCATAGGCTCCCGACCTGTGAAGAGTCTTTGAAATATTGAAACCTTCCAGCCTTTACGATCTTTTAGTTCTCCAGACAAAGCCATTTGGCAACCGTCATTAATTAGTTTTTGTGATGGAGGTTCAGTCTTCCACTTTTTCTGTGATTGCCCGAAACTAGCTAGAACCAGGCATTTCACACTTGGCAAAACCTTTTTGAAGAAGCTATCAGAAATCTCTGACATACAATTTTCCTACATCATATCTTTCTCAGTTTCACTCTTACCCCACCAATAGCCAGGTAACGTGGGTTGTGGTATCAAAACGACGCACAAGTGCTACGTGTGTTTCTGGGAGGTTCACCAGCTATCTCCCTACCTGTATCAATCTTCCTTGTCATCTCCAGAATCCAGTGGCTGAATGGGTAAATTCACAAATCCTCTTGGCTGGAGCATTATTGTCCATTCGCTTCATACTGTCGAGGCAATATAATAGACATATCTTGGCTTTTTGGACAACATCCATATCTTGATTCAGTTCATTGATTTCATGGTAAAAGATTCTTCTCCTACCTTCTTATAAGCATAAATTTTGACTGCCGTATTAGGTTTAAGTGTTTTGCTCCGGGGGTGGTGTCTAGAATGACTGGGGAGAATTAATGGTTTTGTTGCCATTGCTTATAATTCACGGTATTTCTTTCAAACATCTCGATGTCATTATCACTCCTCAGTACGTTCATTTCGGTACATTTTCCAATACCTTTTTCAGTAGATTTACCAACAATAGTTCTCACGCAAAAGATGCAGATATTTTGCCAATCATAATAATTTAAAAGCTCCTTACAAAAGGATTCCGATAAATGGTCAACAAGGACTAATCAAATAACTCACTCTGCATTAATTTGGGTAACCCATCACCTTCGACAGTTACACCCCCAAAGTAGTAAGAAATGAAAGTAGATTTTCGTACAAAGAAAAGATAGAAACCTCACCAATACAATCAACCAAACATTAATAGCTCAACGATGACAGCATACCTAACCTATTGACATAAAACGTACGCACGAGTCGTTGACGTAGGGTGCTAATGATATCATCCACATAAATTACTCGAAGGGTTCATTTCGAAGAGTAGTCATTAAATGATCGTTAACAGCAAAGTAGCTTCCAATAAGGGAAACCTTGGTGGAGCAGACTGATTAGATGAACTACGGCCTAACTCAAATCCAAGTACATAATTAAAACTATGCGACTATGTTTTATATCCTTAGCTCAGCCATAAAATTTCTATCACATTCCTAATAAAACGAAACATTCATTATTCTCTGGCATGCGGTGTGTGTGTGTCGTGAACGAATCTCTTTAATAAGACTTGCACACTACTCGTCTTATAGATATTAACAATTACATCGCATAACATTGTTTCTGAAACAACCGCACAGAGTCCAAAGATCCTATCTCTGAATAAATTGTTCCAGTTTACCAGCCACACATCCTCGAAGAACAAAACTCATCTCTGTTCTAATTATGATTTAATGTCGCCTTGAAACTGTAATACAGAACGCATTTGCGGAGAGGAAGGGAACAAAAATTCTGAAACTCAATTAATTACAGTACTCTGTTACGGTTCGCTGGGCTCCTTAAAGAGTCACTTAGTAAATACAAATATCAAATTCAACGAAAGAATAAACACCACAAAAGAACGTTAACACCCAACGGAACGTTATAGCCGTCTTTTGGAAAAGACGTGTGGAGTTGCGAGAGCGGTTCTATAAAAACATCAACAGCATCCTTTGGAATTGAAGTGTGTTAACACTGTATTATGTTACACACGTGTGTGTATTTTTATCCTTGATTGCAAGCAGCTGCAGCAACAACAACATCGGCATCGTAATCATCATCATCATCAACGGGTACGATGCCGCCGCTGCTTCTGGTGTGCGGTACACCATAACTGCGTTCACGTAAACTCAATATTTTTCTTAAAAGAACCTCCAGCGCACATAATTTTCTCCGATAGTCGAGTAAAGTACTTCACATCCGACGAATACAACATTTTCAGCACTAACACCACCACCACAAGTTTCATCCAGCACCCAAGCCCAGGCTCCCAACGAGCGTCATCTTCGTCGATGGCTTTTTGGGTTTGGCCTCATCTCCCATTCCTAATCTTGATGTGTAATGGGATTTTGTTACACAGAGTTCCACAGTACACGCTGGCAAGGGTATGTCACAAATGATGTACGAACCAAGAAGATGTTGCAGTGGCAGAAGATCCTGTCAAACTCCACCTTCTGGATAGATATAAAAACCTGTGTTACACCACCACCTAAGCATTTCATTTCATTTACTCATCTTCCACAGTGTGGAATCAGGAAGCTGGCGGCATGGGGTACTGGGCGGTCATCACCATCGACTGTATGAAGAAGAACTCGTAACCGGAACTGAAGCAAGTTAGATTGTTCTCCTCACATGGATCGGTTGTTGGGCGGTGGGGGCTACTATCTTCCTAAACATGAGTGGATGGAAAAACACACTAAACACGGCACCAAGGAAATAATGTTTATTCCACTTGAATTTACAATGCTCGAAGCGTATGAAATTACAAATTGTTTGCACTGTCGGGCGGGAGGTAAGGAATGAGTTTGGTACACATACTCGTACACAACGTTGATGTTGATAACGTTGTTTCACTCATCAGGCGGTTTGGTTATCAGCTGCAATTTTAATTTTCTTTAAAAGGATTTGCAAAGGACTTTCGGAAATAAAGACGCGCTCGTAAAACTAATGCGTACATAAATTGTATGTATGAGTGTGCGTACACTGGTTAATGGAAATGTTTGAGATATCATATAACATATCAGTGAGCAAAGATACACTTTTGCGTTATACCTATACCTACATGTGTATGTGTTTGTTTTCAAATGAATCTAATGGATTTTGACTGTTCCATCAGGCGTATGATAAGGATGAGAGGTACAATTTTATTGTTTTCATTAGAAAATCCGTGTTTTTGTAATGCGGTGTTGCTGTAAATTAAATTGATTGCACTGTCATAATAATTACTTTGAGTGTTAGGCACTAATACTAGAAGAGTAATGTGATTACTTTAGGGGAAAAAAAATTGTGTTCCTAGCCCACACACACAGTTGAAGTGAAACTTCCGTCAAAAATTCCATATTCATCGACTCCGAAAACCGCATACATGTACATAACACATGCTCATTTTTAAGTGGAATCAGGTATAAAAACCAAGTGCAAGATTTTCTACTAGTTTTAGACCCCTTACCGACCGCACAAGTGGGATATTTTACTCAGACCTGTTTTTCTCTCTCTTTCACTTCTACTATCTTTCCGATCTTCTAAGCATATGCAAACACACATAAAAGCTCATACACTGGTTCTTGACGAGGCTGCCTTTGTTATAGTGGGAATGATCCCCATTCGACGAGATGTTCAGAAGATGTTATAGAAGAGCCTTGAGCGAACACGACGCCAATGATATTGAGATTATCAAAAGGACAGTGTCAGCAGCTATGGGGCAAGCTCCTTAGGTCGAATGCAACAAAAGGCAGATGGAGTTACAAATTGATACCGACAATCCAAGACTGGATAAATCGAAAGAATTGACGTTTACCGCAAGTATCTCCACTTATTTGGACACAACAGCCTACCATCCTGTCCGCCATGTCTAGATAAAGACGAAGATACGGAGCACGAAGTATTTTGCCCACGTTTCAGGGCATTGAAAATTACTCTGCCCAGTCCACCGTTACTACGTCGAAATACTGCAATTCCCAGCCCTCTTTCAACTCAGAAAGATAATTCTCGGCGGTGAAATGTTGTCAATGGAACGGCTTGCTGCCATCCATCCAGAAAAGTTCCTAATCTTCCTGGTCCCCTCTGGAGTAAAACAACTAATCCTAAAAAACATAAGGGAAGGCACAATAGGATTCTGAAGAAAAACCGCCATGCCAAGGACTGTGAATAACCCTTCTGAAAATGAAATAATATAATATAGCTTGAAGCGACCGAAAACACTTCGACAGACCAATATAGGTTGAAGAGGTGGCTGCATCGCGTGATGCAGCTTTCACTCGGATCTCTACGGAACCGTTGTATTCCTCTGATGTGGAATGTCTAGCCTGAAAAGACAAAAAAGAAGGGTAAGGTCTGGGTGAGTGCAATTACGATCGTTAGGTCTTTCTGAACCATCTTGAACTCGTAGTGAATTTTAGAATGGTTTTGGGTGGCTTTCTAGACTGATCGCGCAGGTTGTTGAAATAGTATTCACCGAGGACCGTCTTTCTTGTTCAGTGCACGGTGGGGGACTCGCATAGGAAATGAGCTGTGTTCTTTTCCGCGTCTGTATTCCCACAGGCTGTGCATAACACGTCTGTACGAAAGACCAATAATCAAGATCATCTGCAAGCATGTTCCTGAGTTGCACACCTTGCACACCTTGATTTTGCTCGAGATCATAACATTATCTAGTTGAAAGAGAACTTTGCTTGGCATCTTGGCAGTACTTTTCTGGGCTCGGTCAGGCTTGGAAGAACGAATACTAGTATCTCAGAATAAGCGCTTTCTATGTAGAAGACAACGATAGGTTTTGTGGCGCAGGGTCATAAGTCCATCTGGATGGGTTATAATGCCACAAACCAATTGTTTTCGTTGTTATATATGAACTTTTAATTATTATGGACTTATGACCAACCCCAGTGAGCCATAAGACCAAAATCGATGAGGCAATCGTCCATACAAAATTCGTGTGGACTTTTGACTCGCCTGGGTGGGTTATAAATCCACAAATCAATTGTGAACTTATAACCCATCCACAATGGACTTTTGGCCTGTGGACTTATGACCCTGCGCCAGGCTTTGTTTCTACACCTTCTGAATTGGTCATTCGCAACGGGTACGTAGTGTCCCTTACTTTCTAAAAGCATGTTATCTACTATTAAAAAGAAATATTCTCACCATTCTGATGGTCCTTCCTTCTGTGTCAACATTTTTGCCTGTTTTCAAAAGGAATTAAGCATTTATTTTTTTCTACAACACTGGTGTGGAACCTGTTGCTAAATAGGTTATGTACATGCGACACACATACATCCCATCCCGTGGTTTTTGAAGCAAAAAACGGGGCTATCATTTTTTGTAGCCTTGCTTTTACCGTATGTATCATGTTTTCTCCTTGTCCAAAGCTGATCCGAATGACAGCTCCAGAAAGTGCTCTTCCATGTTTAAGAATGCATTTTTTTGTTTGTTCCTTACATTTGCATGCCATTGTTAATGGAGACAGTTATGTCCCGCAAAAAGAGTTGACTTTTATCACTGTCCTTCGGGAGCCTTTTTCCAGTTGTTTTCAGTTTTAGTTGTATAAAATATTCACTGACCCCATCTCAACTGGAAAGGAAATTACTTCTTCCTTGACTTGGTTTGCGTTGTCCCTGCTCTCGCATTGTGTTTCAGTGTTGTTTTTAACGTCGAAAAACTCAGTACTGATTGCTAGTCTGGTTAACTTTGTATTTATAAAGAGGAGATCGAATAATATCCGATGAATCTATGTCAAAAAAAATAAATAATACAAAAGGACATCTTCCTTAAATTTTAGCCCGACGAAGAGAGGAGTGAAAATTATACGTATAAAGAAGAGGGGATAGGCAATCTCTCAGCTCAAGGAAACCGAAGAGTCGCGCAATAGCACCAAAAACCAGCAGTTTTCTAGGAAAGGCCAACAAGATGCAGCTGGTTTCAAGGCCGGAACACGGGCTTTTCGAAATTGTGAAGACAACTTAGTCACCGATGCACAGGGAATTGTAGATGTGTTAAAGAAGCACTAACGCTGTCGCTGAATGGCCATCAAGTTGAGAGAGTGATAGGGCAAGAAGACCCCTCACCTCCAGTAAACAAAGAAGTAATCCTTCTTTCCAGTATAGAAGAGGTTGAGGTTGCTGTCGAATGGTGCAGAAGAACAAGGTCGCCGGCTCTAATATTTTGGTGATTGGGTATATGCACCAAATTGGTTTTCTCCACATTTAGAGCCAGGTAAGGATAAGGAATATAGTCGAATTTTAAGAGATGGCTCCAAAACCAGTGATGGCTCAGGTGCTGGAGTCTTTGTAAAAAGTGACAACATTGCGTCTGTCTTCCATGCGGAATAGTTATGGCTGTGAATTATATATTGAGAGTCAAGTGGAGGGGACAGAGTATCTGCGTGTTTAGCAACGGTCAGGCTGCCCTTAAGGTCTTGCTTAGTGATTTTACTTGAGCGAAAATAGTTCGAGAATGCAGATTGAATTCGATTGGAAGGCATCGGAAGGACACCGCATAACCGAAATGAGTTCTGCGATGAGCTTGCCAGGCATGGTTCACAAGAGAATTTCTCTAGCCCTGATTTGATGATATCGATGGTTAGGCTTTTTTTTTATGATTCACTAGCGCTAATGCTAGTGAATGCCCTTATAATGCTATTCACACAGCGCTAGTGCTGGTGTAGTGATTTGGAAACTCAGGTGGTATTAGGTTTCAGTCTTTTTGCTCCGAGAGTGGTGTCCACACTGGGGAGAATTATTGGAACTGTTGCCATTGCTTATGATTCACAATATTTCTTTCGAATATCCCGTTGGCATCAGTACGATCAACACTTTCAAGCCATATGACCACCCTACTGCCAGTGTTATGCCTATGCAGTAGAGTTGACGTCAGCTTTTTTCGCAGTTGATCGACTTTTTTTTTTGACATCAGGATTCAAACCTGTAACCTTCAGCGTGACAAGCGATGATGCAACCACTACACTATGGCCACCCCCCGAGCAAACACAACTGTAGGTGGCATGACTCTTCAAGATGTAGGTAGAGTAAACAGATACTTCCCGGTGTCTGTTAGAAGCCCACGGCATGCTGTCTCTCAGTAGAAAAGACTACAGAAAACTTATTGGTTTTATTACGAGACACTACGCCTTTGCCAAACATCTCAACCTGTTAGGCTTAAATGGCACCACTATTTGTGACGCTTGTGGACAGGGCGACGAAATTGCGGAACACTTCCTACGTGATTGTCCTGCCTTTGCTTGTATCAGGTGGCAAATTTTTCGAACTGATGTAATGAGTGCTGGTAACCTAAGCTCCTTATCACTGAAGCTCCTACTCGACTTTCTTAGAAAGACGATGAAAACACAGTTAAGTGTTGTACGATAGTACAATGGACTTGTTTTTGTATCTGAGTGCTCCAGCGTGGTGTTCCAATACTCCGACAGAAAACCAAAAGAAAAAGAAAAATATTAAAATCCTAGAAAAGACCAACGAATTTCTAGACCGTACTCATATAGCCAGCTTTGCTATATGATCCTGAGTCCTAAACGATAAGCATAGCAGCACTTTCGAGAGAAAAATTCTCCGAGGTCAAATAAAACCGAGAACTATATCTATATTAAAATGTGGGTGTAGTCTAAAACACGTTGACAACACTGGCTCGGCCACATCGAGCGAATGGACAATACTGCTCCAGCTAAGAGGATCTTTGAAAACCAGCCCTAAGTTCGAGATGACGAGAAAGATCGAACCCCCGTGCAAAGGATGCAATTATTACGGATACCAGTGCTTGGTCTAAGAACTTGCTGTTCTTTTCTCAGTGATTTTCTGACACCTCTCTACAGAGGTTAGTTACATGGCCTTTCCCATGCATGGGCTTATCGCTCTATAATTCATTAGAACATTCGTTTTGGAGTTTAATAAAATGTGTTCAGATCTCAACGTTTCGCAGAAAAACAACAAAAAATCTCGGTCCAACGTTTAGACCCACAGGCCAACTTTCATATCAAAAATTTAATGCTTCTTTTCTTACCGTGACCATTTGCGAGTCGTTAAAATGCATAATTTGTTACAAAGCTCACGTTCATTTCAAACGAAAAGTCCTAAAAAAAAAAAACAAAAGAAAATCAAATCAGAAACCGGAAAGGATACAACACCATAAAATTGCGCCATAAACTGCTGAGGGAAAAATTAATGTCGCCACATGTAAATTGGCCTCGCGGGCCGCCTAATAATACACCCCGACCACCCGTAGTAATAGCGTTTTATGGTGCACACACAAAGAACACGAATCGTCAACAAAAACACCGACAATTAAACCACATCCTTTGTATCCTTTCGTTTTATTTTCCATGAACTCTTCCTTTCTCTCTCTCTCTTTCTCTCGCTTTGTTTGAGCTTAATTGCAATTCAAGCTTCCAAAGGCGTATGTATGCATAATTTTTGCTTCAAATAATTCGAGGTTTGTCATATTCATACTCAATGCACGGTCGTACACACAAGACCTTTTTCCTTTTTGCGGAGCCATTTGCACTTATACCCTTCCGGGCGTTGGCGTTTTGCAGACCGATTTTCTAACCTCTTCAACGGACTCAAAACAACACATTCCCAGTGGTTATTGGGTGCCATGCCATGTCGCCATCGCCAGGACATGCATTGGCATTGAGCAACGAGCCGAAAGGAAGTATTACCATAAATTGCATAATTGTGCTATGTTTACCGCAAGAAGAGACCACGGTAGGATAACTCGTAGTTTTCCTGCAGAGTATATGTAAACACACTGGAACATCGCACACATTTTAGATGAGTGCGTACAACGCATAAGGACCTGCAGAAATTTTGCATCAAACTTTAATTAATAAAACACTCGGTGGCTGATGAGTCTGTGTGCGTTCGCTGTGTTTGCTCAACTCAAGGATGCTGTTTTGAAGTCACTCCTTCTCAAGCATAACTGGCACGTGGACCAATTCATAAGTTAATGGCTGTATATTGACAGTGTTTCTCTTTTGAATTTAATTGTCATCATTGTGAAGTGTGCGCTACCAGTGGTTGTGTTCACATTGGGCAACAAAAAATGCATAACAAACGTCGCGCTAGAGTAAATAAGGACATTTTTGCGGAGAACCTGTTAGATACAGGCACCAGCGCCGTAGCGGAAAGAAACCGGCACCATTGCGGCTGATCGCGGTTTAATTTAAACTATAATCTGTTGACTTATTTAACCCTTTAACACGAGAAGGTCTAATTGTATTTGTGTGCTTAGTGGTTGCATTATCAATGACTTTGATCAGTCCATAAGGCTTGCAAGTACATAAACGAGCCATGAACTTTTTATTGAACGCCCTGAAAGGATATTTTCTGTAGCTTAACCCATGTAACACGAAACAGAGATCAATGTGACTGGAGAACTGCTGGTGAGGCCAGAATGGCATCGGGGTCTGATTGACGTGTGGTCGAAAAGCTACTAAATGGATTGGGATTGCATGTTGCATCTCCTCGTAGTGCCTGCAGAATCCAAATAAGATGTCATATAGCCACACACAGACATACGAGGTAACAACTTGCATCAGAATTCGATAAAGGTTATATTTTCTATAGTTCTGAATCATACTGTGGACTTTTTTTTATAATTCTCTAGCGCTAAAGAGGTTATAAATACCCTTATGATGATATTCACACAGCTCTAGTGTTAGTGTAATGATTTTGAAACTTAAGTGGTATTAGATTTGAGTCTTTTGCTTCAAGGTTGGTGTCCAGAATGACTGAGGAAAATTATTGGTATTGTTGCCATTGCTTATAATTCACAGTATTTCTTTCGAATATCCTGACGTCATTATCAATTTTCAGAACGATCAACACTTCCAAGCCATATGACCACTGCGAGTGTTATGCCTATGCAGCAGAGTTGACGTCAGCTTTTTCGCAGTTGATCGACTTTTGTTCACGTTGGGAGTTGAACCTGGAACTTTCAGCGTGGCAAACAGCAATGCAACCACTACACCATGGCCACCCTTAAGGCACTTAACGAAATCCAGTTCGAATAATCATCAAATAGTGCATCAAATATACATCTGCGCAGAACTTCATTCACTGGTTCTGATTGATTGTGAAATCCTTGCACAAACCCTTCTACTTCCACCATTTGTACCAAATTAGATATATGCAGCCGAATTACGGATGAAAAACGAGGAGTTCGATATCTTGTCAACGATCAGCAATTATTTCTTTCAAACGTGAATGAAGGACACATTAAGGGTGTCCTTCAGTCAATTTCCAAATGTTCACTGAGCCAGAAGGCACTTTAAGTACTCTTGTGCTCATAAAAGGCTTAGTGTTTACCAGGATGATATAGTCTGTCTGTCTTTTCTTTATGAATGACGATAGCCTTGTGAGCCAATTGAAGATTAAGAGTTTCAAAGGATGCAAAGGAAGAGATGAAGCATCCAATCTATGAATTATATCCCACCGTTTAGTTAACTATGCTTACATTTAAAAGTTATGATTGACCTGGAATCATGTTTTTACTTTTATCAGCAAGATTATCCTTCTTCTGAAATCTTAAGGGTTTTTCATTAAGCGCTTCCTATTTTAAATTTAAATAGAACAAAGTGTGTGTGAGATATCATGGAAAGTTTCTATTCGTTTGAAAGGTCTATCGATGCCATTATGTACGGAATATAATATCGTTCAAATGTCCGCCACGGCTTCTCTGGGTGGCGCGCATTCGAAATTTCCAATTTTTCATGATATTGGCGCATAAATCAGACTGAATTTGACCGATGGCATGGATAATGTTGGCTTTGAAGGCCGCTATGGTTTGTGGCTTATTCGCATAGACCTGCGACTTCAAAAAACCCCAGAAGAAAAAGTCTAACGGGTTCAAATCGCACGATCTCACATAACCTCCACGTGAGATGACCATGCCCTCGAATCGCTCGTGCAGAATTTCCAACGCGGCGTGAGCTGTGTGGCACGTAGCGCCGTCCTGTTGAAACCACATGTCGTTGGTGTCCATATCATCCAATTTAGGCCAAAAGAAGTTAGTAATCATCGACCTAACGTCGTTGTCTGTGGTCGTTTACCTACAGCTCCTGGGTCAGTTGAATTTTGAATGGGTGTAGGCCCAAGTCGCCAAGTTGTGGTCTGCGAAAGGCCGAGTTCTTGTGAGCGACGCGGAATCGACTGCCTCGGAATCTCCTGCACAATCCCACGGACAGCGGCGATGTTTTTGGCAGATCTTGGGTTTCGTCGACGTACGGGTGTTGGTTGATCGTTTACTGAACCAGTGGACTCAAATTTTTCCACTCTCTCGGAAGGTCGATTATGGCGACCGTAAAATAGGCGAAGCGCGCGGAGCGTTTATGTCCACTTCAATCTTGTTAATGTTAATCCCCAGGATCTCCACATTTGGGAAAAGTTAGTGAGCTCAATAAAAATAGTCTTAAACCAAAGCATTGCAACAAGAAGTCCTACGATCTTACGCAAAAGGTTATCCTAAGAGGATTTGATACTACAGGAAGCGTTGAGAGTTTTGTTTTTGGTTAAGTATTTAGCACAAAGAGCAATCGATTCTAGGACCTTTAAATAAAATTCAATGGCACTCTCTGAGATTTTGCAGAGTCACTCCAAACGATTCTAAGCTCAGCATTCTTCTTCACTTTCAAAATAAGATGGTACTTCCGTCCTTCTTATTTTTTGCATTCCGAGGAAACCTCTTTGAAACATGAACGCTAGTTTAGACATTCTTCTTCAAAGATATCATCTTTTTTTTAAGCAAACTTATCTAACAGTTTCAAAGCCTGCTTATCATCCAGTGACATACATATATAAACGTTTTTCTGTTCAGCCAATCTTTGAAGTTCTGAAGTCAAGTTTACCTATCTTGGGCATATCTTCTGCCGTACAATTGCCCATGCTATCTCATTTCATGAAGTTTCTTTTTATTGTTTCTAAGACGTGGTATCTCTTCCTCTTCACTTGGTATAGTTTCACGACGAAAGTATATAATTCAAAAGCAAAGCTTAAAAGTTGAAATCTTATATTCCATGAATATTTCAACCAATAGTCTACCCCTTGCATCCGTAGCTCCGTTTTGAATATGCTGTCACAGACACTTCCTTTCCCCATTCACTCACTCACGTATTTTTATCTTTATTTACGTGACTTTGGAAAGTATACTTCCACTTTCAGTGGCCGAAAGCATCCAGTATCTCTTTAAAATGCAAACTTAAAACTTTCTTTTCAAAGTCACGACGAGTTATAATTCCATTGCCCTCAAATGTTGGCCTTCACTTTAATAGCATCACTTGGTTGGATCCCCTCCTACTATAACTTTATTTCACAAATAAACCTAAGCAGATTCCTCATCTATCTCTTCCACAAAAGCGTCACACAAATAATACTACATCTCCATCCGCCATGCCGTCATCGTAATACGACTGAATGATGATGAAGACTGTGTAATTCTATTAAAACCCTCCCGAAAGAATGAAGGAGAAACAAAAAAACAGAAAACAACATCCATAACCAGGTCCGGAACGACAGAAACATCCTTATCCGTGGCGAATTTTACGGGATAACCTCTTGCCACCCGAAAAAACAACGAACCGCCATCATCATCCCCAATGGTACACAAGAGTACGCAAAATAACATTTCAGTAGCTTCGTTAGAAAAGACCTTCGTCGTCGTCGCTCTTTACCACTCACACCCCGAACCCGGTACGCACAAGGCAAAAGAACAAATCATCAACCATCAGGCAACCAGCTATTCTCTGCCACCATCACAGCTACTCATCCAGCCAGGCAGCCAACCAAACAACCATTCAACCGGGCACCGAACATTATCCTTGACTATTTGCGAATTGCACTCATAAAGGCTGGCGAAAATTCACAGAACATCTGATGACAACGTCGTCGTCGGCATTAAATTGGTGAATCCCGTTTGTCGCGCTTTAAGTCGAAAGGATGTTTCTGCAAAAGCATGTGTACGAGCATGTTGTGCAGGGGTAGTACAAAAATCGATTTAAAGAGTGTTTGCCCTTGTGACATGTTCACACATACCTACACAACTTGATCAAATTGAAAGCGGGCCACAATATCCAACAGCCTACCGACCGCCTTTACCACAAAATGTGGCTAGTTAATCTCTAGGGGATAATAACACAAAAGGTAACTGTAACCATACGTACTTTTCGGATTCTCCCGTTATTACTATATTACCTATACGATGGTTGCTCTCTTATTACCGCCAATAAAAGATAACATTCATAACGGTAACGCTCAGAGTGAACAATATAAAACCATTAATGTCGGAGCCTGGTAGATCATCCTGCTGCTAGTCACTGCTATCGCTCCATGCTGGCTGACGATGTTGAATGGGACCTGTGTTCAGAATAATAGGACCATGATGTACGACCGGTACTGAGACTGCAAAAACTTACAAAAAAGTACATAGAATGTAATTAAACGTTTTTTTTTTTGTCAGTTGCATCCTACCGAATATTCCAATGTTCCTGGTCCGCTTTGCTATCTTTACAGACGAGTGTATTCAGTATTCGGTATACGGTGTACCTCTGGTTTCAGGGTCGTCGAATTCTTTTGTTTTCATTCCCATAAACCCACACACACGCTCACATAGATACCAGCGAGATAACAAAATGTGCAGAAAGCTGCAAAGGTCAGGGTGGAACATTATCACGCAAGCACCTCTACCCAAAGAGCGGGCTTGTGGATGGTATGTGGTCCGGATTTTTATGGAGAAACTTTCATGCGGTATGCTCTGTGGTAAATTACCGGATTCTACCGTGTCGCTGAGGTGTGGAGTCGAGCCGGTACAATCAATCCCACATAATGGTTGAAAGGAAGTCCCTACATGCGGCTCTCCGTTCGGTCTAGAGAGAACAGAGAAAAGTTTTACGTTTCGCGTTAGTAACAAAAGGATTGCCTGTCATTGAGTAAAGATTACCACAAAGTGTGCCCTTTGGTTAGGAGCAAGTTTGGTTTGGATTTTATTTTTCGGATTTTCAGGGATTACACTTCCGGTGTTGAACACATGTACCAAAGGGGTGAGTGTGGGATTAAATCTAATTCCATTTGCTTTGAGCGACACAATCACACTCGAAAGCTATGTTCACTAGGTCTGATAGACGTGCCAACCATATGGAGTGATATGAAACTCTATTGTTAGATAGATGGTCAGTGCAATAAGCAATAGAATCTGGACAGTGGAACATGATAAATGACACATATTTGACGTATGCATATTTATATGGCACGACAGCTCATTAAGAGCCTAACTTCTTACAACCTTATCATATTGTGCGTGGTATATTCTTCACACGAATGGAAGGGACTTACAGTTTTATTGCCGACTCCGAACGGCAAATTGAGAAGCTTTTCATGACAGATTAAACTCTTTGCAAGTTTGGCATGCCTGCCAAGAGGTGGTGCTGCGAAAAAAACGTTTGGGGGTTTTTGAAACTCGAACCTGTGTGTCTCGCTTAGCATTCTAACGCACTAACTACTGAGCCACGGCGACCACAGACTCATTGGTGGTTCGAAATGGTGAACTGAAATTTCTGCAGACTTTAGAACGTTTACATGTAATCAATACTAATAAAGGGTCTTCCAATAGGGACTTCCGAACTTTGACAGTTGATAGCAGCCATATTGTTGAAGCTACATCTGTCAAATTGGCTGTCATTTACTCCGTTTGTTTTGCCAAATCATCATAGATGGAAATAGTGTTCAAAAACACGTGCAAATAATAACATTGTTTTATAAAAATGGGTGTTCTGTTCGGGCAACGTTCCGTTCGAAAAATCATCTTCAGCGATGAGGCCCATTTCTGGATGAATGAGTACGTCAACAAACAGAATTGTCGAATTTGGGACGATACCAATCCACACGAGATCCAAGAGCGCCCAATGCATCCCGAAAAGTCACTGTTTGGTGTGGATTTTGGGCGTCATCGGTCCATATTTCTTTGAGAACGACGTTGGCCAGGCCTATAGGTCGATGATTACCATCTTCTTTTGGCCTGACTTGGATGATATGGACACCAACGACATGTGGTTTTGACAGGACGGCGCTACGTGCAACACAGCTCACACCACGTTGGAAATTCTGCACAAGCGATTCGAGGGCATGGTTATCTCGCGTGGAGATGGCCACCGAGATCGTGCGATTTGACCCCGTTAGACTTTTTCTTGTAGGGTTTTCTGAAGTCGCAGGTCTATGCGAATAAGCCACAAACCACAGCGGTCCTCAAAGCCAACATAACCCAAGCCATTGGTCAAATGCAGCCTGATTTATGCGCCAGAGTCATGGAAAATTGGACACTTCGGATGCGCGCCACCCAGAGAAGCCGCGGCGGACATTTGAACGATGTTATATTACATATATAATGGCATCGATAGACCTTTCAAAATATCGATGATATCTCACACACACTTTGTTTGATTTAAATTTGAAGATAGGAAGCGCCTAATGAAAAACCCATTAGCTTTTGCATTTTGCCTTTATTAAGCCACTTAAATGCCATCGTCTTCCCGCATAAACATCGCTTATCACCACAAGAAATAGTAACGGAAAAAAAAATGGCTAAAAAATTCTCTGATCCTCATCCAAAATCAGCGTGGAACGCTCTAAGATCATTTTTCATTCTAAAGTGCGGCTTTCTTTAAAGTCTACTCCTTTTACGACTGAAATTTTAAATATCTTTTTGCCTCGGGTGTTGAAACATTTTTCAAAGCTCTCCAGTGTTTCTCTGAACTCATTTGCAGGAAGCTGTGGATAATTTCGGTTTCTTAGGCTAGGGAGCGCTTAATTGCTGACAACCAAAAGCATGTTTGTAGAAATATTTTAAGAATTATGGTAAACTTGGTTTTGAACGAAGCAGTTCGAGGGCGTATGTGGGCTATTTTCGAATATTGTCACTCAGCTCGAGATAGCTGCTGAAGAAATTAAAATTTTGGTGATACTTAGTTGGTCCAGTTAAGATCCAAATAACTACCAAATCACTATCGAGTGATAGGCTGTGATGAAGGACCAGCACCTTTGGCGCAAAGACCTTTAGCTTTGGAGAGATCAATGCTAACAAAGGAAAACAAATAGTGACCAAGTATGTAACGGTTATGTCGAGAAGAACTGCAACTTGACACAATCCTGGCGTGAAGAAACTTTCTTCAGATTGCAGTTAAACTACTAGGAGGTTCGGAAGGAATTCAAAAATGGTTTTCAAGACACCAAGACAGTGGTAAAGCCGCACGAGTGAATAATGCACTCATGCGCATCATGCCAAATCACGTAGTACCGAAATAAAGTCGAAGGAGACTCCTGGCCAGAGTGGTCACATCTGTGGTGCCCTACTGGTCACCAATATTGACTGAAGCCATGAAAATTCAGTCGTTTAAGCGTAAAATCGAATTGACATACCGACTCTGCACAAAAGACAAAAGTGGTTATAGACAGGTGTCATCGCGTCTAAGGCTTTTCATTCCCGGTCTTTTCTAAAACTATAAAGTAAAAGAGTGGTAAAGACAAGATCTAACCATTTCAGCGACTTATCACGTTCAATGTATGCAGTGCTTTGCGCACAGTATCATATGAAGCTACGTGAATAAATCGAAGGGGAATATCAAGCTTCAACGGAGCAAGGGTGTTCTCAAGTTTATTTATAGTTCAAGAACGATGAATCTCTTGTGATGATACACCTTAGTTTCACCCATGAAAATAATATGGTGGTGGAAGCAAAGCTCTTTATATGTGTTCTTGTGATAAGAAGAATGGAGCAATTTTATTAAGGATGAACTGTATTGGCTTTGAACTGTATCGACTTCCAGATACAAATTTCAGTACAAGTCTGAGCTAAGACTAATTTCTCGCAGTGAAACTTGAAGACGATGCCCAAGTAACAGGTTATAGAATGAAACTTTCGAATATTTGTATTTAAGTCATACATATACTTATAAAGTTTCAAATACATGTTAAGTTTTTCCCGGTATTGATATCTTAACTAAACTTTGAATAGAATTAAAACTTAAGCCATCTTACCAAACCATAACAATTCAATAAGTTTCTTTTGATACCAGAGCTTTTGTATGAAATTTAAGACGTGTCCTCACGTATTTCAAAAGGTTCTATGGTTTCAATCGTAACTTCGCGTATATGTTTCCAAGCATGTCATCTGTTCCAATTCTCTAATTGCCAATTGATTACGCTCAATTCTGTTTCAATAATAAAATTAAAAAAAAAAGTTTGTTTGAGTTTATTTTTGTTTCTACGAAAATAAATTTTGTGATGAAAACTCTGTGTACTACCTAAGTCACCGGAAACTTTTTACCGCATCCCACTAAGTACGTCTTGTTTTGTCGACGCTGCCGAGAATAAATTAAAGTCTTTTTAACAATTGGACACGTGTGCTCATATCTATGAATCTAAACACATTTCTAGTCACTAAAAACAAACAATTGTCGCGAACACAATTATTTTATAGGCTATGAAATGCCATTGGAAATGTAAGGCCTAAGACAATGCCAGTCACCTCAAGGAGGCTTAAAATATTCCGTATCATTTAACGTTTTTCAAATTAAAAGTGAATTACATTCAAGGACACGGTTTTGTTATTAATTCATCAGCCTACTGAAACCATCTCGAAAGTCTCATCACAACATTTAGGGGACACACGGACTCCTGTAGAGTAAAAAGTCATTCATAAATAAACCGCGACTAACAAACTTTTTTTTTTTGTACCGCAAAGGTGATAATTTCGCAGCCTAAGCAAACCGTAATTTTAACATAATTAGA
Organism: Criorhina ranunculi; assembly: GCA_951813785.1. Lineage (NCBI taxonomy): Eukaryota > Metazoa > Arthropoda > Insecta > Diptera > Syrphidae > Criorhina > Criorhina ranunculi. The sequence continues at coordinate 33,523,888 of OX638382.1, read as the reverse complement.
GAAGAATGGAAGGCCAGATACAGTGAACAGATACTCGTACCTTTTTCTCGTTTAAGTTTTGATTTATTTTTTCAAGTGGGTGGCAAGGAAATAAAGTTGTATTTTTACTTGGGTAAGCGCGTCAAGGAGGCGTTACTAATGTGGTGCCGGCAAAACAAAAAAAAAAAACAAGATTTTAGTGGTCTTTGTGGAAATTGCTGAATTTATTATTTTTGCTGTAAGGTAATCGAATGAAGTCCGTGGAATAATTTATATTTCGGCAGCACGTGGATGGACTTAAACAAAGTTGTTAGTTTTATTTTGTCTTAAGAAGGAATAAGATGAAGTCGGTAGCTAATTAGGAGCCTATAGTCACTTAGTTGGCAAAATTAAGTTTCAGAGAATAGTCGAAATAATCCTAGGCAGTTGATTCGAATGTGCTAGTATTTGCATGTATTTAAACAAATACCCTTTACCCTTTGCAACTTTTGGCTTCTACACTTTATAATCTTTTCCCAGCGCGGCAGTACCACAGAGGAACAAGGTGTACCTTCTTGCATCTATTTGTGTTGTGTGTGTTGTATTTTTAACACAAATGTAAAGGAACTACAGAAGAAGCTTCTCGTTGCCTTCAGACAAGTGGTACCATAAAAACTTCGGTTTGTTGAATAGTTCAACGTGCTAGTTATTGAGCCAATGTGAGTGCCATTTTATGATAGACAAGATGTCGTATGCTACTTCATGGACGAATTGCGTCACTGAACTGGACTCTCCTATTCGTGTAGACTTTCCTATTCGTGTAGACTCGAAATCTTATTAGAATCGTTGGGACCTGGAATGAAATGTTATAAATTTGCTGCTGTCTGCATAATCGTTTAAACTCAAATCACCTAATAGGTAGAGCTTTTTCATAAAACCAAAGACCAATACTTATTTTTCGTGTCATTTCGATCAGGTAACGTAGATTCAAGTAGTCTCCCATACACCACCTTTGGACTCTCTCCTTAAGTTACTTAATACCCTTGTTGTGTCTCGATATTATTAGGAGCCATAATCCACTGGATGCGTGTGCAAATCTTGGATAATGACATGTGATTGGAACACTTTCTCAACAAAGTTACAGGCATAGTTGTGCTCGATAAGTTAAACACTAGATGGTTCTTCAAGATTGTTAGGGAATCGATTCTAGCCAGAGCTGGACAATTTTTTTCTCACCTTAGTTTTGACAGCTACGCCAATGTTAGTGGAAAGAAATCTCCAATTTTCATGCGTTTTCACCAATATGCAAGTGACCTAGCTCTGCTTATGTCCTTATGTGGCCTTTTTATTAATCTGTTTTCTTTGCCAAGTTGTATAATCAATTTTTTCGTGATACAATATAGCAGCTTTATCTATGATTGGCGCTTGATTCTTACAGATTCCGTAGAAAATTCATAAAGAGAGGATCCATTCTCCGCCAGTTAGCTTTTCTATTGTCTTTCAAGTATCTATGATTGGCTGTGGCTGGCTACTTAGCCAATCGACTTCTACTTTACACCATTTTATTAGCTAAAATGTTGTTCATGGAGATGGTTAGGTTTGTTTTATGGGTCCCATGAGTACTAATTGTCATTCGATTTGCTTCTCAAATTGCTATAAGGTATCTGCAGGCAGGTCTTGGATATAAATATCTAGTTCCATTAAAGCAGATATTTTATGGTTATGTACGATCTTTCATTCCTTCCTTGTAGCAAGCATAACTTAGAAATCTTTTCAAAGTTCAGTTTGCGGTCGAATTTGCCACGACTTTTCCTTTTGATGGTCCAGCATCCAAGTTGTTTTAATCGCTACATAGAGTTCATATTTGTTTGACAAATTTGGAAATGTATCCAATAGTGCGAACCCCTTCCCCAGTCCCCGATACAAAGAAGTCCCTTTCATGTTTTTGGCATTTTGGACACGGTTCCATTTGATTTCATGCAGAGTGACTCGGATTCACAACATCTTTTGTAGAAGCTGCAGGGACGAAGAAGAAATAGAATCTGTATGATAACCGATTAAGGAGTGTCCCGCCCCGACTTCAGCAAGCTGGTAGACCTTCTAAAAAATCTACTTTCGTACAGTTTCTTCTGACTCGGAGGTTTCTCTTTCAAGATTTGCAGTACAGAAATTAATGGGTGCAAGGGCATATGATAGGACAATCTTTTTTTGAAAATCCCATATCCTGTCAAATATTTACTTAAAAGGATGTACTTATCTATACTTGGATTTCGAAAGACCCTTCTCGTGGGCCTTTTCAAGCAGAGAACAGTGGGAGAAAAATGAAGTGTCTTAGGACTTCAAGTCCATCTACACCGATGATGGTTCAAAAATGGACATAGGTAAAGAAGCGGGTCACTTATTGGACGAAATAAGACTAAGCAGCTGCATACGATTCCCAGACGACAGCAGCGTTTTCCAAGCGGAGGTTCTAGCAGTGACAAAAGTGTCAATGCTGACAATATCACGGTAGGATATCACATTTTACAGTGACACCTAGGCGGCCATAAAAGCAATAGCTGCTACGCAGATAACATCGAAGCTTGTTAAGTGTTGCCGCGAAGAGCTTACGGTTCTAAGCGCGCAGCACAACATAAAACTCCCTGGTCTCTGGTCATAGCGGGATACCAGGCAATGAAGCAGCGGATGAACTGGCCAGAAAGGGCTTAGTCCTAGACCGAGAACAAGCAGCTGACATGGTTAAACCTCCACTCTGTAATCTTAAGACTAAAATTGAATAAAAGTGCAATAGAAGCAATAACAGGCGGAAATCACTCACCACCTGTGAAGAATAAAGAAGGCTGTGGTCAGAATATGACACAATAAAAACCAGAAAACTCCTGAAAAAAAATAGGAAATCGCTGTCAATACTGATAGGAGTGCTAACTGGCCACAACATCCTCAGCTATCCCATGGAGAAACGACGTTTGAACGATAATGACATCTGCAGAGGTGATGAAGATTCTCATGAGGACACGGTCCATTTCCTCTGTCACTGCTCAAGCCTTTGCGAACTCAGAAATAGAACCTTGGGCAAATTCTTCTCCGATCATACCGACGAGCTATCGGATGGATCACCGTCAAACGTGCTCAAATTTGACAGGACGTCCGGATGGTTAGAACCAAGATGCTAATAAAACAGTAGGAAACTCATCATGGGTATCACGATGGGTCCACATGGACCTAAGTGTGATGAGGATGTAACCATTCTCATCAGCCCGCAAACCTAACCTTACCTAATAGGCTGTGCATTCAAGAACACCCAAACCAACAAAGAACAAATAAAATGGTAAGTGGTTCTGTCTGGATACCTTCTTTACATTTCTTCAACCTTATTTTGCAATTTCCCTAAAAACTTCCTTCCAGCGGATTTCCCGAATATTTCATGTTAATTTTCAAGCAAATTCTTGAAATTATTCTAATAACAACGGTGAATGGATGCCGTAATAGACTCCTTTGGATATGCTGATAATTTATCTAGAAAATAAGTCTTGTTCCATGTTTCTTCAGGCGACATGAAAAGATTTCCTAAAACTCTTAACTAAAGCTAACTGAAATCGAAGGCTTTTGCTGCAATCTTATTCCCTTAATCGTAAAGTTAATAGAATTTAAAGTCACTTGAGGTTCATCTCCCCTAAGAATAGAACATCAAGGATACAAAACAAGTTAACGAAAGAAGAACAAGAATTCCCTTGATCCTTCTTGTGATGTTCATGTTATTTCATTTTTGGCGCTCCACCACTCGTCTTTCACTGGGGATTAAATCAATTTAAAAATTTAGCGTGGTTTATTGTACAATCCTTGTGTAGCTGGAAGAATAGAGAAAAGTAACTGCAGTACGAAGTAAGAGTATACAATAAAGACGATAGTGATGATGCCGCACAGACACAGACAGTATCTAGAGGAGGATTTCCAACTGTCATCCCACTCAATTATTTCTTGTCAAGGCCAAGGACACTGACAGCAATGTCATTGTGTAGTGGCAATGGTAGGCTTGTAAACAATCGTAGGCGAAAAATTAAATTCAGTTCTGAAACGAGACAACATTCACAATTGACGATGGCAGCGTTGCTCCAATTAGTCCGTTCAGGTGAATTCAATGTCACCCTGCCATGTCCAAAACTAATTGATACGATGCCCACTGCTGGGCAGTTAACGACGTTTTTCGATTGTTGTTTGCTTTTTAGCAGAATAACAAAAGTGTGCCCTTGAGGTGCTATGCCAGGATAGAGAATCCATGGTTCGTTAGAACGGCATTGTACAACATGACAAGTGGTGGATACGTAAGAAGGCATTATTTATGGCGTAGATACAGATAGATGAATCAGAGATATATCTTCTTTTTTTTCTCTCCTTTGTTATATAGTACACGAGAGAAGCTAATTTGATTTTGGCCTCATAGTGACGTGTTTCAACTGTGATAAGTGTTTCCAACACACAGTTACGTAGCGCGCATACAAAAGGTTTTATTTTTCTACTTCTGGTGGATGGAAAAGATACAAAAAAAAAATAAAATGAAATAAAAGATTGTATTCTGGATAAATACAGCAAGCGCGTGGCAAACAAGAAATTCATATATTTTCGAGTGTCAGAATGTTGGAGTGAGTACCCCACCCGAACTTTGTTCGTTTTTTTTTTGTCTTTGTTGAAGGCCGTAAATTCCTGAAGCAGATTAGAATGTATTTATGCAGACAATAGCGATTGTAAAGATGAAACGTATTTATTGTGTCCATGGACTACTGTTGTAAAAGTTCAAGTTTTGATACTACTCCCACCTCAGTTGCGAGGAGATTAGCGACTTCTGTGTCTGACAAGCATTTTTATTGTTTTAATTAGGTTTAGGCGGACGTGAGAAATATTTGGATTTGTAAGAATACGTTTGTATACCAATTGCTTTTCCTTTGCCCCCTAAATCAGACATTTTAAGGTCACGGATTAAGATTTCTCTAATTCTGAGGGGATAGCTTTGGGCAGCTTACAAAATGCGGTTCCATTTGGAACTCCTTTAACAACTTTTTGTTTAGTCAAGTGATAGTCTTTCTGATTGCACAGATGTGGTCTTGCATAATCTTCTTACGAAATGTCTTCTTATATAATTCTGACTTCATAACAGTGTTGCATACTAATAATTTGCAAGAATAAAAGTTGACAAATGTCATAGTTTGAGGACAAGAAAACATTGGCGATCAATTTTGATTGTACCCTCTTCCGGGCATCATTTTTTACACTAACTTACTTCTAGGTAACAAGATCCCGTGTCATTCCAGAAAATTGTGCAATTTAGCCGCAACGCGTATCTGGTAAGATAGCCAGATATGTAGAATGCAACACCCATGCCGTTTACCAAGTACCTGAACCACAAGATCAATCAACCAAAGATGGAAGAATGTGTCAGAAAAAGGTTTATCATCTTTAAATCGAAAAACGTCATAATGCATGCATATCATAAACGTCTTCTGATATGACTAGGGTAAAGGCACTAGTAGACGGCCATTTAATTTTGTTTTTTAATTTCTAAATAGCTCAGTTCTTAAGCTATATGGAGTTATGAAAGACTATGCATCATTATCAATAGGTGAAGATAATTAGAATCGATTAATGAAAATAAAACATGTTAAAACAGCTGTTGGTAATAGTTATTATCAATTATTTAAGAAAAGTCACTCTTAGTTAGTTACCGGCCACTAATATATTCTGAATTTCAGTATTCGGCCACTGAAGTTTTAGTATCCGGCCAGGCAAGTTTTATTTATTAAATTAAGTTTGACAACTTTTTCCTAAATTGTTTTATTATTAAAAAACAAAAAAAATAACAAAATAGACATAAAAAACTGAAAAAAAGTAGATAATCATGAATTAAAAAAAAAAATTACGGAACAGCTAATTTTGTATTCATTTCACACAGATGTATCAGTTACCTTTATAGCACTTTGAAATTGACAAGAACAATTTGCAGTTCTTTTGATAGCAAACACTTACGACTTTGGATAAGAAAGGTGGGTTTGAAGTGTACTGAGAACAGACAAGCCTCCCTATTGGCCAACTCGGGGTTGCTTGGTATGAGTATCAACCAAGTTTTGATTGGTCTAGAATATTTGAATAGAGTCTTTTCTTTATTGTCTTTTTACATTTATTGTTCTACGGTGTTTATCTGCTTAATTTGCTACGCTATGATAATGACCAAACTCCTTTTTAAAACCACGCTACTCTAACGAGCAAACGACCTTGAAGAGTACATCTGGCTGTGCCATACTTTAATTCAGCCTTTTTGAATGTTAGGATGTTCCTATTTGAATGCTGTAGCTCATCTTCATAGGTTTCTGCTTCCAAAGTTTTGACTTTCTGGAGTCAACGCGTAAGTATACGCAAAAAAACTTTACACTATCTCTGCGACCAGATGAAAAGATTCCCATGACGACGATTTTGTATCTCGGTCGGATTCTAAAAACATCTTGTAAAAAAATATTAAGTAGTCGGCCCACCCCCCGCCGGATTCTGAAATTTTACTGAAATGCGAGTACTGGAAACCGGCCACCCAAAATTTAGAAAAAATATTTCAATCTTTGCAATGATTTTGCTTTAAATTTTGAAGAAAAAAGCTGAGCTAAGCATTTACCATTTTTTGGAAGAGAAACATATAAAAACTTACGTTTCATTTTGCGTCTACGACTTACAAAAAAATAAAATTCGAACCATATTTGGCCTCTTAACTAACAACGCTTTCGGGAATGTTGCTAAATACTGTGGGTCCAAGAAGCACCAGCAGACTATTACTGGCCAGAGTTGTGAGCTCTTCGTAGCTTCAATCTGGGCAGATGAGTTAAAAGTTGAGAAAAATCGGTCGGGGTTGAACAGTGTCAATAGACCAACCGCACTTATAACCGCAGTTATAACGACCAATAGGAAAATGTTGGACATTAGCTGATGAAGCAAAAAGAGTTTGAGATAGAAGAAATTAATATATTGCAGCTACAAAACTAAGAATATTGTAACAACGATGGGATACCTCACACCAGGATACAACCTTGAATAAGTAGAAGACATGTAGTAGTAGACTACCACTATTGCTTTAGACTCGCCGGCTTGCCAGAACTCCCAACATGTCCTGAATACGAATATCTGACAGTGTTCCCATGGGGCGAGGAACTAGGTTAGCAGAGGTAAGGTTAAGTCAATAAGAATCTGATACTATCACGCAACCTGAAATGCGGTGCATTGGCAAGATTTCCCCTCCTCTTACCAAAAAAATATAAGAAAGCCTATAATAGGTGTAGGTGTTGGTTGAAACCTAGGCTGCTCACTCCAAATTGTACCGCCACCATAGTAAGTAAGTATGATAAGCCACCATTTTGGTATAAGTATACCTCATCGAAGGCCACTCTAAACCAACCAATCAAAGTCAGTAAAAGAAAAATACCAGACAATATTCCAACTATAGCCCCCTCGCAAACAGCCTGTTTAACCTGTGCCTGAGCTAGTGAAACTTATCCCGTCTTGTTGTGAGTGAATATACAAAGCCAATATGTAAAATACGAAGCGATTTTAACCGATAGCAAAGAAGTATCACTTCTGGTGCATACTGTGTTATTCTATCCCTTGAGGCTCTTCACGTTATTTAGCATTTGGAACCATCTACTGTCAATTTTGGAAGCTTCAGAGCCTTTTATCGAATTCGAACTCAAACTAAATTGAAATTGTACTGAATTTCAAGAACTACTTATTTCATTTCAGTCTTTGACAAGATTCATAGTTTAAGTTTCAAGTTTGACTACAAAGTAAGTGGTTTCCTTCACTTTTACGTTACATTCGCATGCATGCATTTTAACACACTTGTATGTATGTTTACCTACGTAGCGTTGTAATTGCTTTTGAGTAATTGAAAGCCATTCGATGTGGATTCGCTTACGACTCCTTTTGCTCTGAAACGATATTCTTTTAGAAATCGATACATAACGCTCCAAAGGATTATTCAATTCTCAGTATTACAGCCTAGCATCCAATAAGATTAAAAGTCAAGTATTTTCTCCTTCTAAGTGAAATTTGATTTTTATCTCAAATTCGGGAAGCAAAATAGTTACATGATGCCTGTTTCGGACACAGGTTTCAATGAGAAACAATACCATTTCAAAGACCTACCATCAAAGATTTTGAAACTTCAAGTACCGAATACGATGACATGCAACTTGGGATGAAATTAATTACAATTTACGATCACCTGCCGGTTAGTTTCTATTTCATCTTTGGCCGTTGTTAGGTTATTTAATGGTCTAAAAAATTGCTTCGTTTTGAGTAAATAAACGGTGTCCCATTAAAAGCATACTAATTTAAATTGCTCATCCATTTATGTCTGTCAAATTGGCGGCCCTCAATCTATAACATTCGTCATCTGTTGTTGTTACGACTATTAGTCATATATCGTAATTTTGAGTTTATTTTTGCAGGCTCGACGAGAGCATGGGTTTGGTATTTTTGTAAAGACTGTGTGATAGGATTCTAATTTTTGGAAAATAAACCGTGAATAGAGTAGCTCCTACGACATCAACTGATCGGTAAGCATCTTGAAGACATTTATTATATTGCCATCGGTCATGAGTTTTTTGAGCTTTAAAGAGGTAGAGGTCTTAACAGACCACTGCATCTTTTGTAGAAGCTGCGGAGACCAGGAAGAGGAAGAATCAACCGTACACTTCCTCTGCACGTTTCCCGCATTTTCAAACATTAGAAAAACGATCTGAACACTTCCAGTATGGGCAATTTAAATAAACTGCTACGTTAGGAGATTTAAATGGTTTCAGGAGTAGAATTGGGATCTCAAACCTAGTACTCACAATAGTATCACAATGAACCTACTCTTGGGCCTTTTTTTTAGAGGACTACTCCAAACTATAACTATTAGAGGTTGCACTGCATTGTTATTTTTTTTTGTTACGGTTTGAACGTGTGTATCTTGCATAGACACTGCTGTACGCAGTAGTAGTATTGGATTCATACCCTCATAAACCCGTCTCCTTCTCCCTTTTTTCCTCACGAGACTTTCATCAAACATTTCATCGCGGAGAAGACTCCACACTCTGTCGCTTCTAGTAGCCCCAGCGCTACTCTCAAAAATACGCATACCAAAGGCGCTGACTGCTTCCCACTTTTTTGGATTATGTTAGTTTAGGGCATAAGACCTCTCCCATTTTTTTTCGAGCTCTTGTCCAACTGTACTGTATTGTGGTTTTGGAAATGTATACATTTGGAGTTTGCAATCCTCTCTGCACAGCTTCGACAGCAACGTGTGATTTCTTGTCCGAACCTTAGTGGATACGGTGGTACAGTGGATAGTGTGTTTGCTTGCAACCAACAGGTATCGAACATAAAAATAAAAGAACCAATAAAATTCATTCAACCACTACACCAAAATAGGGTCTTTGGCCTGGATGTACAATAGACCAATGAGGGAGCTGAGTGTTCTGGAATCCTCTTTTAAAAAATGAAAAAATCCTCTAGCCGTTATCACAGTATTGCTTACTTCTGCTGCTTTTACAACTTCTGCGATTGTGTCCATCATGGGCTGGTGCTGAGGGAGGGAGGTAGCAGGTACATTAATACTTTTCCCGCAGCTTTTGTGTTGTTGCTAACAATTTCAGGTTCCCATTCTTCTATTGTTAATAAAATATCTAAGCAGTCTATGATGTTGAAAACGTTAGGTTAGGTTAGGTTGGAGTGGCAGGCTGCAATCTACAACCTCACTTAGACCAGATAAGGTCCTTTGTGTTACCACATGGATCTGTACTTCACTAGAAGTACAAAAAGCTCCAGCCGGAGCTTGCTATGAAGCGTTGGAGGGTGTCAATGCTGATGTCAGCTAGTTCGCTTAGATTGTGAAAGAAGCTCCTAAGAATGTTCTTCTTCGAGCTGAGAGGGCCGGACATGTACAAAGAAGGTGGAGAATTGTCTCTACCTACTCCTCGTCCATGCAGCTTCTGCAAAAGTCGTTGTAGAGGAGGCCCAGCCTATTGGCGTGCTTGCCGATGGTGCAGTGCCTCGTTATGATACCTACTAAGGTGCTAATGATCGGTCTTTTCTGTCTGATGAAACAGTTAGCCTTGCCCTAACCTGTTTTGCGAGAAAGCAGGTGTAGCCTTCCGTCCATCTGTGATTGGTGATATCGATCGCGTTTCTTTTAAGTAGCAATTTGCCGGTTGTGAGAGGCACGCTTAAATTCCCCTTTCCCGTAAGAATTTGTAGATTTGTGCCCTTTCTGGCGAGTTCATCAGCCATGCAGTTTCCTAGAATGTCCCTATGTCCCGGCACCCAAATAAGGTGCAGTTTGAATCGCTCAGCCTTTTCGTTAGGAGACAAGCGGCAATTTAGGGCTGTTTTTGAGTTGAAGGCGACAGATTCTAGGGATTATATTGCATCCTGACTATCAGTAAAGATTGTGATATCCAGAGTAGCTAGTACATCATACCGCAGCCACGATAGGACTTCCTTAATTGCCATTATCTCGACTTGGAAGACACTGCAATGGTCAGGTAAACAGAAAGAGATGCTTACGTTCACATCCTTGGAGAATTCACCCCCACAAACTCCCGATTCTGCTTTAGAGGAATCCGTGTAGAAGTAGATAGATCCCTTTTTTTGGAGCTCAAACTCATCTTTCCAATCAAGTCTGAAAGGGATACCCCTATACAAAGTTTTTATCGAAAAGAAGTCGTTGAAGGGTGTAGCCGGTGCTTTGCGGAAGGAGTTTTAAATCGTTCAGAATGGTAGAGTGTCCTTTCTGCAGGTTGGACTAATAGTGAAGTTCTTTAATGCGTATGGCTCCGCTGGCTGCCACTTGTTTACTATAGATATCTAAGGGTAACAAATGGAACAGTATATCTAGAATTGCTGTTCTAAGTGCTTCACTGATACATATGCAGGCCGATATTCGCTCTCGGTTGCGATTGATTGCATTATCCAGGACTTTCCACCATATAATCACACCGTATGTCAAGATTCGTCTGATGATACATAAAGCCAGTGGTTGTAGGCCCCACCTACTTAGGTCAGGTTAGGTTGAAAACATTAACTTTCGTCTAATTGTGAGGCTAGGTAGCCTTCTGCCTATGACGTAGTTCTTTAAGTTGTTTCACTATTTCAATTTAGTACTACTGCAATTTACTCTGTACCTATTCTGTAAATGTATGCCTTAGCTTGGCAGATAAGTTCACATCTGCCACCTTGCTTCTGTGTTCCAAAGAAATTCAGCTCAAGGAAAACTTTAAACTCTGCACCGGTTGGCAAATACAAGTTTATGTACACCATTATTATCCTTAGGTGACTCACAATCGTATGGGCCTTATCATATGACAAAATGCAACTTTCTCGGTAAAGGTATGTTGGCATCTACGTGTGTTAAAGTTTCTAACTTAAATTAAAAGGATTCTATGTGTATAAAGCACTATTTCTCGTGCAGCGATGTGGAAAAATATTTAATCTAAGCGAGTTGTGCACAAAGTTTCAGTACACTTCGGGATACGATTTATGCGCTAGGTGGCACTGTTATTGTGGCCGTCTTCCCCATAAAATGGTGGTAGAACGAAAGCAATTATTTTTCACAACTAATTTTCCCAGAGTTACGTTCGCTATTTGGCGGAGTAACAGTTGACGTTAAATGTATTTTTTTTTACCTCCTTTCCCCACACATTGAAGTGGAAAATTATGTTAATGGGAACGAGTATTTGCTTTAGACTTTATTTCTGCCTCGTGTAGTGTTGCGTTGCGGTTTGTTTGCACAGCTGGTGTAAAGGTGTAAATAAAATGAACGTTCCAAAGTAAATACACGAAAATAGCCGGGTGAAAATTGGTAAAAGTATTCGTTGACAGTAAGGATCTTTGTTCATTCGAGCGAATTTAAGCAATTTTTCAATTCTTTATATTTAAATTAAGTAAGTTTTATGAAATGCGACTAGTTTTGGGGGTGAATTTGTTTTCAGAAGTGCTATAACTCTTGGATGATAGCTCTTTTGAAGGTACATCGATTTGAAGCCATTTCTGCGACTATGTTTTTGACAAGTAGGATACGAAGCGAACCCAAGTCCTAATCCAGTTAATGAAGGAGCAATACAAAGTTGTCAAGGCCATAAAGGAGGCAGAACAATATAAAGAGTTTTTCAATAGGAACAAACGCATACTTAAAGTTCTTTTATGATCTGTCAATGTCAAAACGTCAGTCAAGGTTTACATTTTCATTATTGTGGAAATTATTAAAATTTACCACTGAAATTCTGAGTCGATGATGGCAACTTTAAGGGCGCTTACTCCAATTTTTGATCGTAATAATTGTCCCACCAGACAGACTCGGCTTGCCATAGTGATAAAATTCGAATAAACATATTCGCTATTGAATATTCCTGTGCCAATGAGACAACGAACCGGTCAAATTACCGAAAATATCGCAGCCGTAAGTGCTTCAGTTTGAAATGACCCAAATAAGTCGACTTCACGCCGTTCACAGGATTTGGGAATCTCTCAGTCCACATTGCAGCGAATTTTTCGTAAAGATCTTAGCCTTCACCCTTAGCTAGATAGGTTGAAGAGGAAGGTGCCTCGCATGATGCAGCCTTCACTCGGATCTCTACGGATCCATTGTGTTTCTCGGACGTGGAATGTCCAGTCTGAAAAGACAAAGAAGAAGGCATAGGTCTGGGTTAGTCCAATTACGATCTTTCGGCCTCCCTGAACCATCCTGAATTCGTAGTTAATTTTAGAATGGCTTTTGGTGGCTTCTTAGACGGGTCGCCCAGGTCGTTGAAATAGTATTCACCGAGGGCCGTCTTTCTTATTCTGTGTAGGCTGGGACATGTTCTCTTGCGGTTGTGTTCTCTTCGCTGTTTGTATTCCCACAGCCTCTGCATAACTCGTCTGTACTTAAACGCGTTCTTCTAAGGGTGAGCCTACGCATTGTGATAATGCCTATGAAGAGTGCTAAGTATGATTTGTTAAGCGCAAGAATGTGCCCCGTTTCTATCTTGTTGATATTTGTCCAGAGTTTCCTGGAGATGCGACATGATGAGAGTGAGCTCCATTTCTCATCAGCTTGTCTTTGGCCTACACCCTTACAAGATCAAATCAACTCAAGAACCGAAGCCACTGGACCATCTTCAGCGATGAAGCTCATTTTTGATATAATGGCGTTATTTGGCAGCAACAACCGCACATGTGCTTCAAGAGACTCCATTGGACCCACAAAAAGTGACCATGTGGTGTGGATTTCATGCCGGTGGTGTTATTAGATCGTATTTTTTCGTCGATGAAAATGATCGCCATGTCAATAGAGTTCGCTATCGTGCCATGTTGGAAACCTATTTTTGGCTGGAATTTGATGGACCTGACATCAGTGATATGTGGTTCCAATAAGATGGTGGCACATGCCACACAGCTGGTCAAACAATTGATCTATTGAAGGGGAAGTTTGGTAACGTGTTATCTCGAGAAATGCTCCGGTTGAATGGCCACCTCGCTCATGCAATTTAACGCCATTGGATTTCGTTTTATAGAGTTACGTTAAGTCGTTGGTTTATGCCAACAAGCCAACAACGTAAGAGGAGCTCAAGAACAGTGAACGTGAACAGTGAATATGAAATTGTCAACTTTCCGGCCAATATGTGTGGAATAGTGGATGAGAATTGGTTCCAAAGAATCGATCGCTGCAAACGTGCTCCCGGTGATCATCTGAAATTTAATGTGTGTACTATACCTGGAATAAATTTTAGCTCGATATCTCAATTACTCTGTGTTTTATTTAAATACAAAATTGTTATGTCCTAATTGAAAACTCTTTATTTAAAGCCGCTTGTTCTGAATTCTTACAAGCGGAGTTATTCAAATACGGAGATGATCTCTTCATAGGATGCATACACGCCGGAAACTTCCATCACGTACTTAAGTATCGATTTATCATCTTCTTAGCATTGAAGTCCCCACTATGTCCGCTTAATTATCAAAATTGTCATTTTGATCCTCAGTATGAGCTTCGATCTGAGCAAGACACTGAAGGATGGTAACGTTTCTTACTCTTCAATCGAATTTCAGCGTCAAAATTGATTCTTAAAGTTAGGAACAGTCCTAGGCCAAGGTTACGAGTGCTTCATCAGTGTTGCGCTGCTTTGAGCCATTTAAACTCACTTATTCTAAAAATGTCTATTTTCTGTCGCGTGAACTCCATTTTAAGTTTGCAAGAGTTGAGGTGGGTTATTACATTTCAGTATCCAACTATTGATAGTATTCGTCAAAGAATTTTCAATACTCATCTGGAATTTTTACGCTTCCGGCTGCTCCACAGACTAAATATCTACTTTCTGGGATGGGGACCTGGAAGTAGCCATCTGCATTTCAAATTTTGTAATAGTTTTTCAGAAATCGCCGTAGGGAAGCGTTCAGTAGTGTTTACTAAGAAGAGCTATAAAATGTTTTACTGTAAACCTAGAGTGCTCCTCAACACTCTGTCGATGTGTGCTTCTATGAAGTCTAGTGCAAGTCATAGCTCTTCTTCAAACATGCTGCGTAAATTCAAGTCTCTGGAACCTTTGGCCTGGACGCATCATTATAATCTTTATTCTTCGTACCTGGATTAACATTCCTTTGAGTCCAAAGTGAACTTGTGCTATTAATCACCAAAATCACAAAATACCGACTTTCAAGCTTCCTCGTAAGCTCAATCATTGCGTCTACGAGTATAATATACGTCCATGGTTTTGAAATCCTGTTGACAGTCTCTTTAAATTGTGAACCGATTTAATAGGCTAAAACGATTATTTCGCCCTTAACCACAGACCGGTTCTCCTTTTAATGACCGAAATTATCCGAAATTCCAATTATTGGATTTTAATCTTTTGAAAGCTAATGAAACTCTCCGCACACACTCATGTCCGCATGAGTCCGTTCGAAATAAAGTTCACCGGTCACAAGCCACAGATTCATTTTGTTTAAATTGAATTATGTACCAGAATTATGCACTCATGCCTAAAACGAATTCTGACATAGAAATAGGACAACCGCATGCCGACGATTCGGTCTAAAAACACATATCCATACATAGATGTAGGTTCATGCGACAGAAGCGTTTCTCATCCCAGTTCAACAGGATACAAGAGGATATGGCATTGGGGCTTTACATTTTGTGTATGTCTTTCACTTGAATAGGGTGTTTTAGGCCATGTACAACTCGTATGTCGGTCAGAAATCGCTATTGTTGTCTTGTCAAAGTGTGTGAGTCTGAGAGCATTGCTCTTTTTGCTGTTATTATTGTTTCCTTTTTGCATGCAAACGTTTTGGCCTTGTTCGTTCCCTTGGTTCGATTCGTAATCGTTTGTGTTGCGGATTAGATTGCTAAAGGGAAACGAGATAAAACTTGTATCGATTTGTAGAGCAGAAGGATTTTCGATATAGGATAGGGTGACACAGTCGGTGGATGTGGAAATCAAAACAATGAAACGGATGAGGATTTAAAAAAAAAGTATTGCCATCGACTGTTTGATAAGGTAGGGTGGTAATCCTGAATAACGTGGACTTTACTTTTTTACTCAACCAACAAGCTGCCTCCAGTTTTGCTTACCAAGTTGGCTGAAGTCCTTGTCGACTGTGCACTGCACGTAAAGTTAGACTTCCACTTCTCTTCAAAGATTGGCCGGGACTGTGCGCTGTAAGTACATATGTCATGTCAAGAATCGGATAGGAATGTCATATATCTGAATTTTCAATATTTTCGATGCGGTTGACTTTCCTAACCTAAGACTGCCCTTAAAAGGAACAATTGCAATAGGTTGCAGACGAAAAGCCTTGTCCACTCATAATGAGGTTAAGACGTATAGATCGTCCTTTCTGTGATTGATTCCATATTCTTTATCATTCTATTACATTTGGTGATGCTCGAGTACCACGGCCTTTTGCTTTTGGCCAAGTGTCGATCTATGTATATGAAACTCCACTAGTGATTTTAGAGTCTGTCGTCAACATCAAAGAGTAATATTTCGCAACTAAAATAATCGGTCACTACCCCTGGGAGTTGAGCTGGTAATCTCATTTCCTGTCGTGCTTCTTAAATATGGTTCCAGATCGCGGAGTTGAAGACAAAAGACAAAAAAAAAAAAAAAGAAATTGGCGCAACCGACAGCCTTTCATCGACAGAGACTTTCATAAATGGAAGGAACCTACAGTTTTCTATTGCCGACTCCAAATGGGGGACTGAGGAGCTCGAGGTTTGTCATTACCTGTCTAAAGGGGCAGCGAAAAAATGTTATACGTCATGACGCTAGAGAAGTTTTAGCTGTCCAAGTTGAATGGTTTCGTTTGACAATTTACGGACTATTGGATGTCAAAAGTCTCCCAAAAAGTACTTCCTTTCTTAAGTTTTTAATTACTTGTTTGTTTCTGTAGACTGCTGTTTGAATCGTATAGCCTTCGAATGCTCTATTTACGTTTTTGTAAAACTTTTTTCCCTACAGCTCTAGTATTCCTCTGAAGTTCAGCTTTGAATGCCTCTTATTTTGCTTGTCGGAATTTTTGATAAATTGTAATTACCTATTGAAACCAAATATGTATATCAGAAGCGGTATTTTTGATCGCTTGTTGTTAAACTCGGTCTTTTGGATTTAATGCCAATGACACTGGTCTGGTGTCGTCGAGATGTTGAGGGAAATCCGATTGGTGAAGGTTGCTATCGCAACAGACTTTAATTCTTAGCACAGTGTTCTTTGATATTTGGAGATGCTGGATATCCGTATCCGACTACAACTTATTGCTCATCCGAATTAGTGTAGACTTTCAGGATAGGATTCTAGATGTCTGTTGTCAATTGAAGACTGCCTTTTACAAATTTGTAGGTGTGTTTATCAAACACAGACGATGTCTTGTCTCATCGCAAAAGCGATTAACCTGAGTTCGCCCCTATGCTTCTCGACCTTACTGCCAAAAATGCTCTCCTTTCCGACCTTGGTGTCATACTCCGAATGTTCTTCATATGTTCAGTCAAGGATTGCGAAGAAGCGCTCTTTAGTTAAGTTATCTTTCTCCTCTGTGGTGGCCGTTATACTCTTTAATTTGGCTTTAATGCAAATTGTTGTCGATCGTACATTCACATGCCTTAAGTTCAAGACTTCTTCCCCAAATCTTCCTTTTAACAACAAATCCGCATTTTAATAATTGCTTTCGATGGTCTTTTCTGGATTCGCCAAGCAGATTTCGCAGTAATTTGTCTTTTTAGCATACTTTCTGGATAACAATGATGTCTACTTTGTAGCAGTCCAGTTTCTCCGGAACCTGATCTACAGCAAATTGCCTGCTAAATGTATATACAGAAAACAGAAGCCACAAGTAAACATAGAACAGAGTATCACCCTGTAGATTTATTCACACTCTATCCATGTAACAAAACCGCACAGAAAATACAGTCCACAGCGATGTCGCACTTACCTGCGTATAAGAGATGTCGCCAAAAAATTTTTTGAACAAAAATTTGGTCGTTTGAGGTCGCTTTTGAAAACTAAATTCACAAAAAGATGGAACACGTTGGAAGATACATATATTCACGACGAATTTTTCCAAGAGCTGCTTCGCCCAAATTCATTGAAAAGATACATTTTAGCAAAACCAATACTACGCCTTTGTACAAGTTAATACAAACAAAAAGCCTGCCGAATTGCTAAATACCCACTCCTAGTTCGAAGCTTGAAAAACTTTCCAATATATCCAAAGCGTTGCAAACAAATTTCCTAATTGGAATGAACCGGATTGTTGTTGGTTCACACAGACGAAACCATTAATTTATCTTTTTGGCTGTTGTGGCGATTTTTCGGGATTAAATTTACAGTAATAGCATTTTGGGTTTCAATGAGATTAGTCGTGCTATAAAAACTCGATGTTTCTGGTTTTGGCCATAAAAATTGCTCACTTTGTGGCTGGAATTTGGCAGAGAGGAACATGTGTTGGGTTTTCTTTTTGTGTTACACCCTAGCATTTGTGGTTTCACACACAGAGAAATTCAATTTTCCGCGATCGATAAACAAATACTGATGGGTACAGTGGGATTGGTTTGTTTCCTTCAAATCAAACCCAACCCCACTTAAGATTCAACTGCCATTTGCATAACAAATCAAAACAGTGGGCGGGTGGACAAACAAACGGATTACCCGATTTAGATTGCGGAATTGATTGACATAGTCCACTTTGTAAATTGGTGCAGTCCAATAGAGTAACAACAACGGGCGACACATAGATCGAAGAGGAGAGAAAGAAGTTTTTGGAAATGAAATACTCGGGGTAATATTCCGCTCCAGCAGCTCTGACATTGCATACCACCACTAGACATGTTCTTGGTTTCAATGAAAAGCCCCTAATGTAGTTAAAGCACAAACGTTTGTGTTTCAAGTTTCCCAATTCGACCATCGACTTCTTCATTGTCAGGACAACGTTGTTTGTGTGCACACAGGATGTGGTGTATGTGCGTGACTGTGCAAGACATGAATATGGCTAGAGGACACTACAAGACTACGCAAATGAATCTCAACACCAACAGTGCATGACTCGGTGAAAAGAAACCTTCTCTCTCTCATTCTCCACTACAGGATAAATCAATTTTATCGACTATACAAATGTAATATTCTGTTGGTTGCTCGTATCGTACAAGCTAACGTGGGCTTAGAATAAATAGATTGAAATAGGATTGAGGAGAAGACGACACGGATTGTTGTGGTATGTAGTAGTCGAGGGAAATTTGACATTATTTAGGTTATTATTGTGTTACAATGTTGGTGGTAAGGCAAAAGCCAGCCTAGCGTGCGAGGATGCATGCAATAATAAAGGAAAAATCTGATTTTGCCAATATGTTGTTGTATGTATAAATATGTTAAAACTAATTGAACAAATTTGCAAGTAATTCGAATATGAGTGGAGGCTGTTGTTAATTTGTGTCAAGAAAGTAGAAGGCGGTTTGGTTTAACCAAGGACATACATATATCTAAGAAGGTAGGTTCATACATGGTAAGTAATAGAAGTTGATTGGTTCCGTAGTTTTCGTGTTACAGAGGAACAATCAAACAAATGGACAACGCATCACTTTTATAATATTAGTAGGATATGCGCGGTCATCTTAAGTCACATCTTATGTCACTTATGCTGTCCCAGATTTGTTGTATCAAAATAAGGACGTAGTCCAAAATTTTAGCGATAATGGTGACTCGAATCACTCAGAGTAAAATTGTAAGTAGATACATCGGTTTAAACAGGCAACCTTACCTGACACGAGTTCGAATTTCAGCAAAACGAGGTTTTTTCATGCCATGAAAAGTTTCTCAATATGCCACTTGGAGAAGGAGGTAAAACCTGAAGACCCTTCCTTGTTTACTCAACGGGCTTCTTCCCTTGGAAGGTCTGAAACCTTCCATCCTCCCTGATACCGGGTACGTTGATTCCACTTCTTTAAGTCAAGTGCTCAAGTATCCGCTAAAACGAAGGTTCGGCCTTTCTTGACTCCTCGAATCTGGGTGCTGTAATTCGAAAGTTCTCTTAGCTGGAGCCATTCTATTTTCAGCTAGTGTAGCCGACGTGCATTGGCTCTTTGAATCCACATCAGGATATAACCTATCGAGTCCACGGTTGCATCCTTCTCAATTTGACCCCCTCACACAGGGGACCAAAGGATACCTTTCATTCGTGCTTCGTATAATTCTGGTAGCCTGGTATTTATTTTTACCACTGACACAGGACGTTTGAGTTACGTACAATTGCTTCAAGTTTGATGTTTTTTTTTATTTTTAAGACGGAATGCTTAATGCACCGTCAGGGGTGACCAAGTTCCCGCAGTGTGTCGGTCTCTTACCGACTAAACCCTCTCCAACTCAATTCGATTCAGCCCTGGAGCTGCTTCTTGCATTTCTTCAGGGTATTCCCACTTTTCTTAATCTTCAATGGTCTTTACGGATTTATTTCCTGTTTTTTCTTTATCTTTTTCTTCCAAGACTTCCTTGATGTAGACACACTCGGCTTAAACTTTCCCCACTCGTCCGTATTACATGTATAATGTTTAAGAGATCCAGCCAATCTTGATGGAGCAGCGAGATTTCTCCATTGACATCTTGAACAGATGAACGAGTTTCTATGAGCTCTACATACGCTATCATAGGTGTGTATGTATCAGTTCGATAGTTGACTTCCCTGGCCTTAAACCAGGGAACCCAGAATTGACGTAGGCAGGGCGGAATAGTTAGTTATCAGAGGAGCAGCTTCGTCAAATTTTGTATAGGTCTAGTGCAACTCAGACTATCTCTTTTCTGGCACAATGGCTCCGGAAGCCTTACTACTGTGTGGACGATCGACTTTCCCTGTGCACAGCAATGATTTTCTCTACATTCTGAGCCGGGTAGGGAATGTAGTCGAATTTTTACAGATGGTTCCAAAACCAGTGATGGCCTAGGTGCTAGGGGTCCTTGTGAAAAGCGACAACGTTTCCCCTAGATATATAAACGTCTGCCTCGTCAAGCGGGCACTATTGCAATGGATATGGATGGCTCCGAATTATATTGCGAAAGCAAGGGAATGGGACGGAGTATCTGCGTCTGTAGCCACAGTCAGGCTACAATTGAGCTCATGCTCAATCCTCTTACAAGATCAAAAATAATCAAAGAATGCAGGACTAGTTTGATTTCGGTTGGAAGACTGAATTTGCTAAACCTTGTCTACGTCTTTGCCTCCGATGAGTTTGCCAGCCAAGGGTTAGAGGAGAACTTCTCCGGTCCTCAACCCACGTTAGGTTTCCCTGTATCTCCATTTAGGGCTTCTATCGACGGTTAGATTTCGAGTAAACACAACTGTAGGTGGTATGACTCTCCAGGATGTTGGTAGACTGAAAAGATACTCTCTGACGTTTGTAAGAAGTCCGCCGCATTCTTGCTGTCTCTCAGCAAAAATGACTAAAGAGAATTTATTGGCGTTATTGCGGGACCCTACGCCTTTGCCAGTGGCAGATTTTTGGGACTGATCTGATAAGTGCTGGTAACCTCAGCTCCTCATCACTGAAGCTCTTACTGGACTTTCTTAGAAAGACAATGAAAACACTGTTAAGGAGTTGTACATGCCAGTAGTGCAATGCAACTGTTTTTAGGTCTGAGTGCTCCAGCGTGGTCTTCCAGCGTGGACTTTTCTTCTGAAAGGCACACAATGCTGAGGTTCAATCCGTCGGGCATACATTCATCTGACCAACTTTTAAAGATGGGTTGGTGTATGCAAAGCTCTTTACCAAGCACTCTCCAGTTGCTTTAAAGAGCCAACGGCTCCAGCAGCCTTGCTTCTATATTGCTGTTTTCACATCTTGTTAGTCAGGTGGATTAAAGTTTTGGTCATCATCGTCTAGGTTAAATGACTAATTTTGCCTGACAAGTAGAGTGTTGGATGTCACCGCCGTTTAACAGTTTGTAAAAATGATCTTCCCAAATCCTAAGCACTGACTGTGAATCTTCTGTCATATTCCTATCATCTTTCCACGCTTTTGTTCGGACCTTAACTTGTTCCCCGGTCACCAATGTGTGTAGTTAGATAAATTTAATCTTGAACATCAAGATAAATTACACAAAAGCAAAAACAATGGATTTTCTAAGTCGACTTAAACTTTTCACAATCGCCACCCGTAAACGCAAAGCCAAATGTACATATCGGCACACAAATGTTTTATTTGTGTGGTTTTTAGCAAAAAAGAAATGCATCCTTGGGCAACGGCAACATTTTTCAACTTTCCCCCTTTCTCGTTAAAAGGGAAGAAAACAAGAATAAGAATACAAGAGCACAAATCCCCAAAATGTTCCCTTTTCAGATCTGATGGCGACTGTTTTTTTTTTCTTTTTTCTGCAAATACAGAATTTCCTTTGCCACAATTTTTTTTTTTTAATGCATAAAGCCATCCAAAATGCCGGATACGTTCGTAGAGTTGGCCTGGCTATGAACGTTTGGCAGGCAGGCTGAGGATGTGGCAACTAAGTTCAAATGGGAGCAAGGATACCGAAAAATGGCATTACGCTCTTTCGTTTTCGTTTGCATTGTGTCTGTTTGTGTCCTGATGACTGATGTGGATAAAGGAAAACATTCAGTGCCATTTGTTTGCATTAAATTGTTGCTATCTAAGGATTTTATTTTTTATGTACCAACATCCGAAGAGTAAATGTTAAAGTTGTGCAGTAACATTTAAGTGCTATTAAGAGAAGGAATAGATCGGATGCGGGCAAGTCGTTCGCAAACGCCCTAAGTAATTCATCGTAACTTTAACTGACTTGTATAGTTTTCCTTGGTTCGGTGAATTTCATTAAAGAATGCCATACAGAGCAATAAGAGTTCATTTTACTTCATTATGAACGCTGAACTGATTCAAAGAAGTTGACCTTAATTGCTCTGGTGGTTAGGAGTTTATGTGCAGCTGCAATTTACTTGAGTGATTGCAGGCTAATTATGGAAATGGCATGCAACTCGGATTTATTTCTGTTATGTTAATGAGTCGACAGACGCAAAATAGGGCAAAGACGACAATTGCTAACAGTACATAGAAAAGTAGACATTCAACATAAATCCAGTCGGCACTGTTGGGTATAAATACGCATCGACGCATCTTAATCGTTCTGCAAACTATAGTCGACTTATGGTGTTAACAACGGGTACAAAAATCATCCAATGAGCACCATCTCACATGGCACTGTGAATAAGGGGGTGTCAGTTCTTGGTTCGTATCAGTGATGAGAACTTATTTTTAAGTCTTTTAAACCCACAGATCGCAATCAGAAGTGGAAGCACTTGAAGGGAATACGAAAGGCCATACAATGCCTTATCTCTGCCGAAACCTAAAGGCAAGTCAAAGATTGACATCTATCAACAGGAAGAAATAAAACAGAAAGACCATGAAGTTCTAGAAAGAACTATTCCATGGGTTCTTTGAACCTTTCTTTCAATCTAAATACGATTGTTAAATAGTTTCAGGCTGACCGAAACTGTCCTACTTCGATAATATGTGCCAGTTTGACTGCAAAACTCATGCAAAGAGTACCGCCTTCTTACAAGAGTATATGTCAACTAGAGGTTTGCTGGAGCAAATAAGCTTCCGATTGAGTTTTTGTTACAATTACAAGGTTAGCAGTATTTGGACCACCCTAGAGTGGGTTGGTGGATTCAACACTTCCAATAGCATGCGAGATGTCAGATACGATTCCTGTTACTGTACAATTCAAGTTAATATACAGCCTCAACAGGCGCCTCTGGATAGCCATCTTGGAATCCGCTGAAAAGTGAACTAATGTTTACAGTCATCCTTTAGGCAAGAGGACACTTTTTTCTGCACTGACCGAATAGGCGTATATACAAAAATTATTGTTACGAATGAACTACTTGCCTCGCAAAAAACTTGCTCGATTAAGAGGAGCAGGTCTTGGGATATTTCGAAATAAAAATTCTACGTCAGATATTAAGTCCTGTCTGTGAGAAAGGCGAATGGAGCAGGAGATATAACAGCGAGCTCAACGAGCTGTATAATGGTGTGAATGTAGTCCGGAAAGCAAAAACCCGTCAATCACATCAAGCGAATGGAAGAGAACGCTGCAGCTAAGAGGGTCTTCGAATCCCAGCCACCTGGTTCGCAAAGAAAAAGGAGACTGAACCTGCAGTTTAAATATCAGGCACTTACGGACTCTAGAAAAATTGGTCTTGTAAACTTGTACTTCGACCGCGAGGAATGGAAAGCGGAATAATTTCAGGCTCAGACCCTCCAACGATCGCTGACCTGATAACTAAGTAAGTAAATGTT
Source organism: Criorhina ranunculi (assembly GCA_951813785.1). Classification (NCBI taxonomy): domain Eukaryota; kingdom Metazoa; phylum Arthropoda; class Insecta; order Diptera; family Syrphidae; genus Criorhina; species Criorhina ranunculi. Next base: position 33,500,088 of record OX638382.1, on the reverse strand, counting down.
ATTTTAGCCGCTTCTGTTGCAATACTCGTATATGCACCGCTATGTTCTGCTGGTTATATCAATATCGTCAGTACTATTTAAGAGTGGATTAAAACACCAGATTTTTTTGTTTCCCATCAACCCAATCCTGGTCGGGTTAAGATTAAGATCAAAGATTTCGGCCTACGTCTGGCAATGTTTTCGTACCATCGCTTTCAGGCTTTTATAAGGTGCTGAAATAAACATATAAATAATAAAAATACCGAAAATGCGAAATGAGCACTGCTTAACAATTATCCTTGATTTCAAATTAATTTTGCATGCAATTAAAAACGAAAATTGATTGAATATTTGAAATACACACGCAGATTCATATTTTAATTTTGCAAATCAACTGTAATTAACTAGTTGATCCACCCGGCCTCTTTTTTTTTTTTACTGATGAAGTATAAATCGAAAATCACATTTGAATTAATAAAATTTTAAATTTATCCCGAAAACTAATTTGAATAGCTAGGATTATTTTAATCAATGTGTGTAAGTCTCTACTTACAGAAACAAAATTAAATGTTGGTTGCTGAATATTAATTATTTACCAACCTCAACTTCAATCTATTGCGTATTTACAAATACATATATATCTCTGTTTGTACACGCTTAACTCAACAAGTACCTAACCAACCTTTGCACATTCAAGGATGTTCTATCAGAAATGCAGCCTCTAGTCATTTGATAACATTTGGCATTCAGTTTGTACAATATGTTCGATATCCATTCTAGACACCTCAATGGAAGGCTCAACGAAATTTCTCAAGCATTCTCAATTGTTAATGTATCCCATTGCCTTGACTTTTTTCGCGATGGTCACGCAATTGATTGTGCAATCTTAGCATCAAACATACAAACAGACAAAATGATTGGGCAATATCGTATGAAATGAAATTTACAATCTAGTTACTTACCTTCTTACTTAAGTGGCGCTACAGTTCTGGGTGAACCTGGGCCTCAACCAACAGCCTCTCTAGTAAGACCGGTCCTTAGCTAGCCGTTAGTTATGTACTCCATGTTGGTTGAAGTACTCGTCTACTTAGGCGACGCTCCACCTTAGGCGAAGTCTTCCTCCTGCGTTGTCCCTCCTGGTTAGATTGGAACACTCACGGGGAGGAACGTTAGTGTCCATTAGCTCTACATGTCCTAGCCATATCAAACGACAAATGCGCATTTTTTTGACTAGGTTGATGTCACTGTACAGCTCACATTATTCGTCGTTAAATCTCCTCCTCCAACAACTGTCAACGCAAAGGAAGAATTTTTGCTCGAAGCAGCCGAGGGAATCTTCATTTGCTTCGATAGAGTCTGTGCTCAGCACCATAGAGAAGGACTGAGATAATTTAGGTATTGTATAATTGTATAGAGTTTCTTTAGTTTTTCGGGATAGGGCCTGGCCTTATTACTCAATTGCCTTCTCAGCCCAAAGAAACAACAATTGGCAAGACTTTTTCTTAGTTTGATTTCTTATGAAATAGCATGTCGTTCTGAAAAATGGTAGCAAAACTAAGGTAAACAAAGTCCTTTACGACCTCGAGGTTATAGCTAATTATTAAATTTAGAAATCTGTAATTAGATATGTATTAACGAATGTAATGACATTTTTTAAATTGGCTTACAGCTAAATAAACATTTATCTATCTATCTATCTATCTGTTGTGGCGTTCTCTCCGATTCGATGATATTGAGTGTTAATTTGACCGCTTCTGGCAATACTCGTGAATGCAAAGGTAGCAATATCGTCAGCATACGCGAGTAGTTGAATAGACTTTTGAAGGATTGTGCCCCTTGTATTGGCTTGAGATTTTTTTTACAATTCAACGCGTCACCCTGTCGAAATAATTTTTTTGACTTTGCTGGCAGCGAGCATTCTTCATCGTCATCATGTTAGAAACGAACGAGCTTAGCAAGCGTGTCAAAACTAGATATGGCTTTGTATAGCTCCTTCCTATAAATGCGGTCATAGGCGGCCTTAAAATGAGAAAGAGATTTGGTGTATCGATTTGGACTTTTTGGGTTTTCTTCGGGATCTGTCGATGTGTGAACATTTTATCAATTGTGGACGTTTCTGGCCTGAAACCATACTGATAGAGACCAGTCAAGATGCTGATGAGGCGTTCACACAATATGGCAGATAAGATCTTAAAAGCAATGTACAGGAGACTGATGCCTCCATAATTGGTGCAATTGAACGGGTCTTTTTTCTTGTGGATCGGGCAAACGATGCTGAGATTCCATTCATCATGCATACATTCGTCTGACCAAATCCTGGATATGAGTTGATGTATGCTCTCTACCAATTCATCTCCGAAAGCCGTGTTGAATTTGATTTTGTATATTGCTATTTACATTTCACTTTGATCAGAAAGACGGTTCTATTATACGACTCTAGCAGTAGACCTTTAAAAAAAGCAACAATAGCCTTTCAAGCACACGTCACGTCACAGGTGGTGTTGGAATAAAATTTCTCATTTTATACATCTCAAACCTGCCAGACATTATTTTTTTGTAAATTTGGTTATGATGATGACCTTTGTCTGAGTATCCAGAACACAGATATGAAATATATGAACCCTCTCTGCTGATTTATCAATCCTCGGAGAATAGCTCCGGAAATGGATACTACGCTCGAATATAAATAAAAACCGAAAAAGCTTGCTTGAAAAAAAATAAAAAGTAATGCACGTAATATAAATAATGACAAAGGAAGAGAGGAGAAATAAATAAATTACAGTATTAAAAGCCCAGGGCAATAAAACATCGACCAATAAATAAACTCGGAGTTTTGGGACTGCGTTAATGTCAAAGCCAGGTAAAAATATATTTCGTCCTTCGTCGTTTTTATATCCATTATCTCTTCTTTTGTTTTTTTTTTTCCAAATGAAGCTTTAAAAATAAATCTTCTGCAAAAGACATCTCTACAGATTTGTGAAGATTTGTGGCATGTTTTAAATTACTAGATACACGTACAAATTTGCATTGTAAATCATGGATGTATTTAACCAATCTTATCACTATTGTGTATATTTAATTTTTTATTTTAAACTCATTTATTCCCAATATTGCTGGAACGGGTGCTGTTTGCTTTGATTTTCGATCCTCTCTTTATTTCTTCTGTGGTGCGTTATTTATGGTTCTCCTGCCTGTAGAGTTAATAAGTAATAACTCATTTGTTTCAATGAAGTTGCAGTTTCTATGAAGTTGCATTTAAATATTTTTAACCTGAAATGAGTAGAATTCGATCGTTAATGCTGCAAAAGTCTGAGGAAGATATTATTTCGTAGCTCACGTTATCGCCGTGACTCCATGGTAAGTGATAGACTCCTAAGCGAGTTGACACGAATTCGAATCTCAGTTATACCAGCCTAACATCTTTTTGTGTACTACCAGCAGGCAACGATAAGCCCCCGGAAGTATAATTTGTCATGAGAACTGCTTAGTAAGCCGGCTAAAGTTCGAGTACTAGAAAACACAAACCCTATTCACGACATCATCATGGAAAGAGAGACGTAAAAGAATCCCTTAATTGTAATCTGTTTCGTTATCAGAAAATGAACGTAACAATGTTCAAATGGTCGTTAACTGTTTATCAACACATTCACCATAATGGCTTTCTACTCTTGTTCAGCGTTCAGCGTATGTTGGATATATCCATTTTTTAGATACAGCGCGACAGTTTGGTCGAAGCCTCTTAAAAATAAACCATATCTTGCGAGCCTTACCTTGTTAAAAGGGCAGTCTAAATTGGGATAGCAGTATTTATAAAATCTACCATCACCAATAGCGGAAATAGAGATGATATTAAATATTATTAGTACAAAGTTAGGTGAACTAAGTGGGACTTGTCTTCAGGAACACACACTTGCACACTTTCATTTTGTCCCGGTAGAGGGCTACGAGCAGGCGAACTGAATTCATTACATGCCTCTAACTTGAAATTCTCTATTCGAGTTCAGAAACCACCGGATAAAATAGCAAGTCTTAAGCGAAGAAGAGCAGGTCTTTTTCACGGAAGTAAATTGAGAGTGCAATTCAGACTTCCCTCTGAAATGAATATCTTAACGAGGCATGAACAGCCAAAACAGTTATCGAAACAACTAAAGAGTGGAACAACTTCACGTGCCATTTTCTTGTAGAAATTTCAATCGGGACGGGAATAGATGATTTTGTGAGATTCATGTGAGATTCCTACTCATTCAAAACACCGAACATTTTCCCCGTTTTGCAAGTGTCTTTCCAACGTAAGTTCCCTTTGGTCTTACCGTGTAGCTTATCTACAATTTATTGCAGTTTATCGGTAACTTTCTCAACCATATTACTCGTTGCTGTATCGTCTGCAAAGATAGCTATGTATAATGGTGCCTTCTAGTTTTGCTCGAAACAAGTATATTATAAAAATAAAATCGGACCAAGTGTACTTCCTTGCGGTTACCCAGCCGCAATTCATTGTTTCGGAATATTCATTGTTTAACACGGAAAGTTCTGTCTACGAGAAGATCTTTCATATCTTCAGCTCGAACAACACCTTATCGAAGGCTTGCAAGGCGTCAAGAAAAATAGTCGAGTAGGCATTTTTTTTCTCTGAAGGCCTAAATAGAATGGTGAAGTCATAATCAAAGCTGATACGCTTCGGGAGGACTGTGGATGGACTAAGTGTGAAGAGTTTTCGTTCCCTAGATAAGCTTAAAGATAACTTAAAAGATGAAGATGTACAAGAGGTCTAATTTCTTATTTGATGGAGAAAAAACATTATCTGTCTGAAATCTGCTTTGTGAATGTTCTACTTTCGACCAACAGAAGACTGAGGCTTCTTGGCAGTCATTTTCTTAATTATCTTGAGGTGAGGAATCTTGTTAAAGCAATTATTTACAAAGGTTCTTACGGTTAGTGGATGGACACCAATGCTCCGGCCCGAAAAACGCCCCGAGGGACAGCGCAGTAGAGGAAGACCACGGATCAGGATGGCACACGCAATTTGAAGGGGACCTCAACCAACATAACGTGCGAAACTGGAGGCAGCTAACTAAAAATCGAGCTGGTTGGAGACGCTTGTTGGTTGAGGCCCAGGTCCAACCCGAACTGTCACCTTAAGTGGTCCACTGTTGCAGAGACTAAGATTGCATGGCAACTATATTACTTACTATATGCCCAAATCATGTGCTAATATAGGTAAGGTTGGGTGGATGTCTCCGCTAAGCAGGGACATACTTAGGCCAGAACGAAGGCCCATTGTGATACCACGTAGAGAAACCCAATAACCAGCATCAGAAACCTTACATGTGGAATTTCCTTAGAGGTAGAAGCAATAAAAGCTCTGGATAATCGTATTGCCCATTCCTGTGCCGCACTAAGTGCAGAACCAGTAAGACCCACATACGAAACTCTTTATTTTGAAGATGTCGAGCCTGGTTAGGTCGTTGAGGTCATCGAAGGAGTACTCTCTTAAAGTTTTCCTCTCCAACCTTGAAAGGGCAGGGCAGATACAAAGCAGGTGTGTAACCGGTTCCTCCTCCTCTTCGTCTCTGCAGCAATGATGCTCTGTACTATTATACTCTGAGTCCATTTCCATTAGTGACATAGTGCTGCTATCCCAAGGAAGTTATGGCCTGTATTTTATAAGGCTAGAACCGCCAGATTTATACAACCGGATAGAAAATCCATCTCCACCCTTATAGGTCTGATTACGGGTCATAACACTCTGCGGTACCATACGAAGAAACTCCGTGTTATGGAAAAAGAATTATGTAAAAGTTGCGAAAACGAGGAAGTCCAAGAGGATACAACCTACTTCCTCTGTCACTGCTCCGGCCCTTACCATCTAAGACACAAATTCCCCGAATGACACTTCTTCCGGGATCTCGAGGAACTGTCTGGACAACCGATGAACGACCTGAACAACTTTATTAAATCCACAGGATGGTTTGTATCGCTGACGCAGTCAGTAGTTACTAGTACACATTTTTTATGCGGGTAGCGTTTAAGAGTAAGATTTTCCCCCAATGGGTAGCACAAAACGTCTTAGAGACCTGAGTGTAGCACAGAGAAACTCCTCTTCGCCGGCCCATCTACCCCACCTAGCCTAGTGCTACTTAAAATAACCTTCCCTATTTGAAAAACTACTCAAGTTTCGAGCTTAGTTTAAACGTTACATTTCGAACATTACTTTAAAGTTTTTAAAGCTTCTTATTTGAGCATTTCTTGACATCCTCGAATGTTCATCGGACAGTCTGCTAAGGTCTACTTCTACTAAAAAACCTCTGTGGCATTAACCCCTATCCTGAGAAGTTCATTCCGTGGTATACCTTAAAATAAATGACCTCAATATCTTCTTTACGGAAGTTCAAATCTGCGCTTGATCTTTCCATTGTCAAAACATTTCAAAGACTATTGTTACTTTGAGAGGCATACTCGAGCTAATAGGAAGGCATGTCTACTCTGGAATCTAAATACCAGACAAACAACCAAGGGGTGGTAGTGACACAGTAAGTGCAGGATAGTCATCGATTCATCGTTATTGGATGAACATGAATTAATCCCTACGTTGTTTGTGTGGCTAAACACAATTTATTAAATAACACGTATCCACAGCCAGATTATTCGGTTTTAGTTATCACAACAAACCAATTTGTAAGTTAACTACTTACCTGGTGTGGGTCGATTAAAACAAACCATGATGGATTACCACCATGTATGATTAGATTACAACCTACAGCTTTGGAAAGGTATGAAATTAGGATTTTTCGCTTTAAAGTCACACCTTGGATGAAAACAAAAAAAAAAAATGTGTCATTCAATTGAACCACATAATCTCGACAGCGCAATTAAATAACAATCAGCAATCGATAAGGTGCCTGTCTTTCATGCCACTTGATTGATTACCGCTGTCAAAATCAATCGAAATAATTAAACGAATCCCACCGAGACACACCTCTATTCAAATTGTCTCATCAGGATGCTTCCAATTTGCTAAAACAAAAGCAGTCAACACAAAGATATCTATGAGTACTTTACTAAGGTGATGAATTCATCGCCCCTTTTACCGGAGCCGTTCGTCTGTTACTTGTTCATCCCATCATATTCTCGCCTTGTTCCTTCTCATTAGATAATCATTGTTTGGTGGGAAGGTGTTTCTCTTCGTCGTCGTCGTCTTGCTGTCGCCAATGATGCTCCTGCTGGCGAGCAATTAATAATACAGCATCCCGTGGTGTTGGCTCATCGTCACGTCGCGTCGTCATCAGCATCATCTAACAGTAGTGCTGACATTTTTGCGTCCTTTTTTGGTCATGTCAACATGATTTGCTTTTGCCTGTACTTTCAAATAGCTCGATAGGGATGGGAGACAATGGATAATCGTTGAATGGAAATGAGTCGCTTACACCCTTTGCCATAGGCGACTTTAAATTGCGTCCCACGCAAGGGCTTTTCTAATTTAATCCTGTAGCCACTGGAGAGATGACACGAGGAGCCAAGGGACACGGAAAACACGTTTGAACCATGGAATGGAAATCGAATTAATTCCGCACTAAGATCTTTTCTTGGGGTAACATCCAAAAACAATTCCAACAATGTCAATGGATTTCAATCCAAATTGAATCCTTTCGCAGTATTTTTCTTTGATTCTCTGAAAGGAGTTTCTCACACGGAAGAAGAAAATAAGGGGAGCAGAAAATGGCAAGTTCGAAGAATGAAGGACAACGTCAGAAAAAAGTTAACTCAAACAGGTAATCCAACTTATTGGATGTTGATAGCTGTTTTATAATCCGTCTCAATAGATTGTTTGTCAGGAGATAAAAGAAAAAAAAAAAAAAAAAAACTTGGTAGTATTCGGCTTCACCAGAAGTCCCAAACGACCTTAGACGGAAGGCAGAAGGAGAATAAAGCAATCAATTGAACGGTTCATTGCTTCGATTGCCGAACGGCGGAAATATATTTCATTTTTATTTCTGAAAGGTTCTGGCCCATTTGAATTAGTCCTGTCTTCCATCCGCCGCCGTTGGATGCTATAAGTATCTAGCTACAAATTGAAATTTACAATTTCAAGTCTTTCGTTTGCTCGATTAGGTATTCTTCGAATTGAGTGTTGAAAGAAGATTTTTAACCTTGTCATCAAATATATACTGGTTTAAGTTAATTCGTTCATCTATGTCTACGCAGTGGTAGAGCGAAACTTTAAAACTTAAAGTGTAAATGATAATGTAAAATAACTGTAGGCGTAGATGACTCACATTTTCTGCAAGTTTTGCATAAGAAATAAGAAGACACCATACAAAATTACGTATGTATTTCTACATACGTAAGAAGTCAATGCCATTAACGTCAGAAAACTAAAACCTCATAACGTAAGGGGTCCAAATTTGATGGTTGTACTATGGCGCCATTAATTCAAAATCACTATCAGTGAATACCTTATGGACTACTGGCTTTAGTGCACATATCCAAAAGCCTGATGGCTTGAAAATGTTGTCAACATGCACATGAGGCAAAAATAATTGATATTTTCAAAAAAGATAGATCCAACTATGAAGTGAATTAAGGCGTACCAATTCGAAACAGTTGCCTTCCCGGAGAGTGTTGTTTGGCACACAAAAGAAGATATGACGAGGAATTGGGTCGAAACATGGAAAAAAAGACGAGTCATCGAGAATTCATACAGCTTTTGGCCATTCCCAATAGCCATAGATTTACAATGTTACAATCCGATAGCCCTAAAATTTCAAACACCCGACATCGAACATCACCCTGAATCAGATGCGCTTCTCAAATCGGAACTGCCGTCACTGTTAAAGCACTGGGAAATTAAGGAACTTCTGAATATCGAAGAACTTAAGCACAATATCACCCGTCTTCGTAGTGGAAATCCTTAAAAATAACCTCAACAGACAACGAACGGAGTCTTATGTCAACCTTCCCTAGATAAAAATGCAAGTGAATAACGAAAAATGAAAAACTATTCGTGTCAGGAGGTGCATTTTGGTCGACTCTCTGCTTAACAGTCTCAACAGTTCTCGCATTTGCGTTCTGTTGTACACAACACGATCAGGCATATGCGGATGACGTTGCCGTAGATACTGTTTCTTGGTCCTTCCCTGCGAACTGTCTGCACTAAGGCGTAGATGGCCCTGGATGCGATTGACGGATAGTGCACTCAGAATGGGCTTTCAGTTAATCCTCTGAAAACTGAAGTTGTTCTCTTCACAAGGAAGAGGAAGCTGACTAGACTGACTCAACCGGTGCTCAAAGGCAACAGAATCCCACTTGCCAATGAAGACAAATATCTATACCCATCATGGATAGGAAACTTCTTTGATCGAAACAAGTCGAGTCTAAAGCTGCTGGAGCATTATCTGCTTTCTGGAAGTGTAAGGGCGCTTCTGGTAAGATATGGGGCCTATCACCGAAAAGAGTCCTATGGCTCTATAAAGCGATTATAAGACCTTCCTTAGCATATGCTGTGAACTATATTGTGAAAAACTAATGAAGGAAACAGAGTATCTACGACTATAGCGACAGTCAGGCTGCGCTTAAGGCCTTGCTTAATCCTCAAAATAGTTCGAGAATGCAAACCTAGTTTGAATACGGTTGGAAGACTGAATTTGCTAAGACCTGTCTGGGACCCTGGACAGTGGACACAGCGGGATTACCGGAAATAAGTCCTCCGATGAGCTTGCTAGGCAAGGTTCAGAAGAGAACTTCTCCGGACTTGAACCTACATTAGGTTTGCCCGTATTTTCGGTCCTTCCCGACGTCTGTAAGAAGTCCGCTACATTTTTGCTGTCTCTCAGCAGCAAGGACTGCAGACAACTTATTGGCGTTATTACGGGACACTTTTCCGTTGCCAAACATCTGAACGTGTTAGGTTTAAGTGACACCAGTGTATGTGATACTTGTGGATAGGGTGACGGCACTGCGGAACATTTCCTATGATTGTCCTGCCTTTGCTCTTATCAGGTGGCAGATTTTTTGGAATGATGTGATGAGTGCTGGCAACTTCAGCTCCTTATCACTGAAGCTCCTACTCGTCTTTCTTAGAAAGACAATAAAAACACAGTAAAAGGGTTGTACTAGTAGTACAATGGACCTGTTTTTGTGTCTCTGTGAGTGCTCCAGTGTGGTTTTCCAACACCCCGACAGAAAAAAATTCCTTTGTGGGACAATTGTTGCAACAAAACTAGATAGCGCCTTTTTTAATGCTGAAAAGTTCACATGGAAGTGACTAGTAGATCATGTCCACTGCTTTCCATCTTGGGACGGAGCTACAATGCTTTAAAAGAGAAGCCTTATGGAGTCTCTATCCTTTGAGTATTAACTCTGAATGGTTATATCCCAATTTATCCAATCAGACTTGATTTTATTACCTGTCAAACAAGGGTAGCTACATCTATAGCAACAGCAATAAACAAGTCTTAAAATTTAGTAAACTCTTTAAAGTTCAGTTCAACGGAAATAAATTATGTGCATAACGAGTTCCCACATCTAAAATAATCAAGATAATGACTTTCGTTGCACTTTCAAAAGGATCCCCTATCCTTTCTCTCCCGTTAAAATATTAAACCAACATGATTTATGTTTATCAACGCTAATGGCTCTAATGACATAAACTACATAATTATCCACTTTATATTTTCAAACATTTTTACCACTCCTTCGTCTGCCTCGGAGTCTCAACATCCAGCCACGGTTCCCACTGTTTAATTACCTTCGTTTTAATGGCTCGTCGTTAAGATGACGACGAAGAATATGGTGAACGTGCTGGTGACGGTGAACTTAACTCGCCGCGTGTAAAGTAAATAATTCAACTCTGCCACTTATAGCACCTCGTATTAAATTCTATGTTATCCTTGTTTCAATTGTGGCCAAATGGACATCTCAAATATGTCACGAAACTCATAAATTTATTTATTATTTTCAAATTCATTCCAAAGTGCTTAACGATTCGAAGACATTCCTGCGTCTTCGTCGTTTTGCTTTTATTGTCAAATCGAAATTAACATTGCAAGGTGAGTCCTTACCGACGCACGAGTACGTGCTCCATTGGAATAGAAAAAAAAAATGACAAGATGTAGAAAATTAAGAGGGAACCACTCCCCAGCGTTATCATTCTCATTACTATCATTTTCATCTTCGATATTAAAAAGAACCGACAACACTAGAAGAATACACAAACAGTAACGTGGTACGCGGCGGCCGGCCCCTTCTCCTTTTCATAATGACGTGCAAATTCGCGTCTCTGATTCACATGCTTTATCGATATTTCATAGTGCGAATATCGATATTCATCGGTATGACACGTACAAGTACTCGAACTTCGGTTTCCTATTTCAGTCCAGCGCCGTCGCCTTATCCAACTCTTAGGTATTGTCACTCTGGCGGTGGTGAGATAGCTCACAGTTCTGCCTCTTGCCACCCACGTTCATGGTTGTGGAACACGTTGAATATCCTTAATATAATAAAAAGTCAAATAATTCGGCACAATCAAGATAATCGAATCGATTATTTACCGTCAAGTATTTTTCGTATCACGTTCTGCGAACTGCGATATGTACGCCACCGCGCATCGCTTGTGTGTATCCGTTCGTACGAATGAATGCTTCGGTTGACGATACTGCCACTTCTGGTTCTTGTCTTGTTTTTTTTTTTATTTCTCCTCCTTGAATTATTCTATTCATGGACTATCGGCGAAGTCGTGTACACGTAAGGAATGCGGAATTGTTCAAGCATACTAAGAAGCGCTACCTCTAAATACAATAAAGTCATTCCGGAGGGAAGTCTTTCTTCTTTTTGCGGGCAAATAACAAAAAAAAAAAATCCCAGATGTCTACTTAGATGGAGATGTAGAACGCGAATATTTTTCTGTTGGTTGTCTTGGTTGTGCTGTGTGAGCTGACACACGGAGATTACAGTGATGAGTGCCTGTCCTGTTGTGACATCTGTCTTCGGTTGAGAAGAAGACAAAATCCGAAGGATATGAGTTGATGTGGATACATTTCTGTAGCGAGGGGATACTTTTCCTTGCTCCTGCGAAGATAATACTTTACACAGTGTGTACAGATCCAACTTGCCGATTTTGTGTGATGTAGTAATTTGACATTAGATTAAGCGAGGACATGTTGACATAGTTGCCGATGGCAGATGGCAGACTGTCTTATGATGTCATTGCCAGATAATGTGTAACGGTTGATGGCAAGAGTATAAAAGTCACCACCTGGGTTCGCTGGATTAAGTAAAATAAATGCCAGACAAATGAGTGACATTCAAAGAAGAATGGAACCGTATAAATTGACATGTGAAATCTTCTTTACTGAATTATCTTATCTCAAGGCAGACACAGTCACCAATTTGAATTTGACATGACATAGCGGTTCTTTCTTTTTTTACCTTTGTGTTCTAATCCGGCGTGTAAGGTACTACATTTATGGTATTCTGTTGCCAATAGCCTTTTGGTATTCATTTTAATACTTTCTCCCTTCTTCGGGATATTTATGTGATAGACTGTAGCACTTTTATCTGTGACAACAACAACAAAAAATATGTGTATGTCTGTTTGTGAGCTTATAACTTGAGAACCACTGATCCGATTTTAATGGGGCTTACACCAAAAATTAGCGAATACTCGTGGACAAAATATAGGCTACATGTCTACAATGGACGAGTGTATAAAGCATTTACTTATGTTTTGGATATTCAAATGAAAGAGGTAACATAATTACATTTCCCCCTTTTTGAAGTTAACTTTTGGAGATTTTTTTAACTTTGTTTTGAAGTTCATAAATCAATTCAAGTTTCTCCAGTAGGATTGACATAAATTTAATGTGGCCCCCTATTTGAAGACTAAAATTCCACAGAAATGCTCAGCTCCTATCCAAATTTGTATTTCATTTAGGTATACACCGATACTACCTAGTGACTAATTTTGAAAGCAAGAGACCGCTTCAGCACATGAATCGTAGTTTGGGATTCTTATTTCAAAATTTGTATATTTTAAACCAGTACCGTCATAGAGAACTAGCCAGAGGTGAATGCGATTATCCGACTTTTAAACTTGGCCAAAACCCATCTTTATTTGGATGGTCAATATTCTCCTGTATTACTCAGTCTCACCTACAAGTGAAAGACTAAATTCGAGTTAAGACGCACAAAACGATATTTAAAGGCTGCTTCTGTCATTTTCAATAGTGTTTCAGAGTATTGATAGGAAGCGACAGAATAAAAGACTAATGAAGCTCATTTGGTTTGTTAGAAATAAACAAGCTTATGGATGTGGTGTCTCATTAAACTCCCGCCAAGTTTGTCTTATGCTTAGATGAATATAGCCGGATGGCTACCAGAGCAAAGTGTAACAAAGTAAAGTCTTTGGTTTATGCCAACAAACGAACGCGAAATTGCCAACGTGTCATCCTATATGTGAGGAAGAGTGGTGGAAAATTCGCTCCAAAGGATCGATCGCTACAAACGTGGTCGCGGTGGTCATATGAACACCTGAAATAAATTTCAGCCCGATATCTCAATTATTCTGTGTTTTATTTAAATATTAAATTGTTATGTTCTTATTGAAAACCCCTCTTCATCCCAATCTTTGAAATTAAGGGTTCAATGGAAGTTCAAAATCGGCACCTTTGCATTTTAGCACTACGCCACCTAAGGCAAAGTCATTCTCGACGAGGACCAGATTCGAAAACTCTGCTTGTCGGAGCTTTGGTCTGCGTTACATGTCAAATCCACCTCAAACATCCAACACAAAACTTTCGGAATATGTTGGTGGTGCTGTACAACTCGTATGGTTCGTCTTTGAAAAACTCGTCAGCGTAAATGGGATCAAATATTTATCTAACAAAAAATATTTTGTTCAAAACAATCAAGGTCTTCTGTCACCTAAGCAAAACTCGAACCAATATTCATGACAGGGCGTCACCTTGTCTAAATCTCTTTTTGCCATTTAAAGTCTCGGTGAGAGTAGCGTGCGATCTCTATTCTCATCCTGCACAGATAAACGAGTTGAGCAGGCATGCTAAAACTCTGCAAGGCTCGTCTATATACATTTTATAGGTTGCCTTCAAATCATGCAGGTCTCTCTAATCTGCAGTACCTCCGCCTGGAATACACTCGAATAGTCTGGAAGGCGGTAGGATTTAGATACGTTTAGTTTGGTTGAGAAGACACCTGCTCCAACGCCGCATTCCATTTTAGAGCCGTCGACGATAGAAGTGAGCTATTCTTCCATTCCGTCCTTTCCGGAAAAAGGACTTGAATGATTTTATTGAATTTGAGTTTAGGTATCGTAGGTACGTGGATAGAGGTGACGGTTCAACATGAACCCAAGTAGTACTAAGTGCGGCTTTTTGTTACCACGACTCGTGTGACCTGGTTGGTGATGTGTGTTGTTGAGAATATGAGACAGTTGGTGGCTAGATCCAGCCTGTAGAGTTCAGAAAGCGGATTAGGTCTCGTATTACCTCACCTGAGACGTCGTAAAGGTCGTTGACGAATGGTTGGTTTAGTGCGCGCAGTCTGGCTCTTGCCAGAGACTGGGAGAGAGATTTCTTATCATTTTCGCTTCCTTAATTGTGGCACTGGGGGTTGTATGGGATGCCTAGTTTGGCAGCATAGTCGCCAACTGTCCAATGTCCCGTGATTCTGGCGATATATGGACGGGTTCTGTTTATAATGTCTTTTGTTCTACTCTTACCGTAGGTAGGCCATATCTTTCTTGATATGGCGCAGTTGGTGAACCTATTGGAGGAGATGTGAGTGGATTTGTACTTTAAACGCTCCTAGCGGGATGTAAACCCTTGCTATAAAAGAGCCGTGTAGAGCTGAGCCCTGTCTGGTCAATTCATCTACACGCCCGTTTCCTTTTCTGTCACTGTGCCCTGAAACCCAGAGCAGTGTGACCCTGAAGCGTTCACCCAAGCGGGCAAACTCGTTCCAGCACTCCTGCAGCAGTTTGAAGGATATGATAGCCGAGTCAATAGCTTTGATAGCGGCTTGGCTATGTAAGAGGATAGGAACGTTTTGTTTGTGCGACGTGTCACGCCCGATTTTCGTGCAAGCCTCACGGATTGCCAGAAGTTCCGTTCCAGAAAACGCTGGCAAAATCCGGTAAACGAAAGGTATCATGTAGTCAGTTATAACCGAGGCCAAAGGCCTAGGTAACAGATCAAGAGCATTGCCGTGAGCATACGGTTCCGCGGACCAGAATCCAGATTCTCTTTAAGTATAATCGCACTACTCGAGAAGATGTATTTGCTGTGCAGGTCCAGAGGCAAGATAATTAAGAGCACGTACTTGATCTCAGCGCTTCTGTGGATTCAATATCAGCTATTCTTTGGACTCTGCTTAGTTTAGTAATTTAATAATATTATTTAAACTGTGGAAATTAACGTAATATTATAAACAAAAAAAAAACCTTAGCAGCTTTAAAACGCATGCTCTATTAACAGGTACATCTTTTGTAATCCACAATATCCTACCATAAATGAAACATTTATTAGAAACAATTAACTTTGTGGCTAACCCTCTAATTAGACCGAACAAAGGTTTAAATGCGCAGAAAAAATCACAAAACGAAAAGGAACCCACGAATAATTAAGTATAATTAAAGCGAAGCTATAAATACGTTTATTTGTCATGTATATTAACAATAAGAAGCCTTTAAAAAGAACAATGGGGGAGAATTCAATTACTTTTTCATAAATGATGTGTAAAGCAATTGCTTGACATTTGGCTGGGCGGTAGACTTTTGACCTTTAGCATAAAGTTTATCTGCTCTCGAAAACCCACGCAATGCCGAAATTAAATATCGTTCGTGAAAATTGAGTTTGCGGAGATTCTTAAAGAGCATAAGTCATTTCAAACGGGGAAAAATAAAAGGCAAATGTATCTTATATACATCGTCATTAGGTCTTTTTGAGAAGCCTTCTCAGAAGGAAAAAGAGTGATTGGAGGAATAGGCCAAATGATTTACTATTTCCAAATAAAAGTTTTCCGTGATCTTCTGTTTAATTCGTCCTTGTAAGGTGTCCTTTCTTATTTCTGAATAAAACATTTATTTGACCCTTTCGTCTCTACACCTTTTTTTTAAACGCAGTTTGGGTCGCTTCTTGTGTTTTACCAAGAAGGTCTACTATATATCATCAGCGAATGCTGTTGTCTTTCAATTATTTCAAGTAAAATGTCACAGAAGTTACAAGATACCGTGTCAACCTGTCTAAGACCTTTTCTAACATCAAAAAGGTTGGCATCGACTTGGACTGAACAGCGAGAATTTTAGTTTAGAAGAAATATCCAAACTAGAAATGACCCATGAATAGTTATGGTAGTTTCCGGCGACGAGTCCCAATTAGCACTGCATTGCGCCATTTTATTATCACAATCCTAGCGGCCTCTGCCATTAGGATAGGCGCAAGTCTTTGCCTAAAATCTATGCTATGGATTTCCGAAAGAACAGCAAGTAAGCAATTTTGTTTTTTTTTGTCTTAAGTTGGCTTGGGTTAGCAAAAATTGGTTAGGCCAATCCAGGATAAGTGCAGTAGTTTAGTTGCATGGATTCCACAAGCCCAGGGATACGTACAAGATGCCACGGATCACACAATGTCTAAATAAGTTCCACCAAGACCGCATTATACATGGGCTTTTGGATATGATGCAGCGGTTTATACTTTTGAGGTTCGAAATGAATACTTACTGTCTTCGTAAGACACGGGCTAGTTCATACACGTGGTTTTCTTCTATGGCTCTATGATCTGAGGTGATGGAGAACCGATTTTTCAGGCAAGAAAGTTAGTTTTGATACTGGTTTACTAGTTTAAAAGATGTTCTCTAAGCATAATCAGTTTCTCTGCCCCTAAAACCCACCAGCAAAATTCGGAATTCTAAAAACTACTTGTTCTGTATTGAAAGGCGAAAAAGCTAAGTATGTATGGGTCTGCTAGGAATCAAACGCTGGTAAATATATCGAAAGCACAACAAACTTGCTTGATTTTCTCCATCGGGTCAGAGAGATGTTGCCTGATGCAATTAAACTTGATCAAAAGCTTGCTCGTTGTAAAAGTCTGCATTTTTAAATGGACAAACTCGCTAGAAGAACTCGTGTCAGAATTCGTGCTTCCAGATTAAGGCACTTTGGGTATACCTATCGCTACATGTAAACCTAAATTCAAGCTTTAAGATAACTAAATGGGCAAGTGGTACAACGTACATAGCAACAAACTAGATTTTGCCGCAGCTGCATGTGGAACGCTCTAAGAATTTAATTTCTCTCAACATATCTCATATCAGAACCGCAATGGGTGGCATTACGGGACACAGTCTAATAGGCGAGTATACAACAAGGCCTGGCGTACATTCAAATGATTTTTGTAGAAACAGCATGGACGTGGAGGAAGAGGAAACTATTCCCCACCTTCTTTGTACCTGCCGAGCACTCTCCCGAAAAAGAAGACTCCACTAAAGAGGATTCTTCTTTAACGACTTAGGCAATCTGATAAACACAAATGTCAGAAACCCCCTTCGCTTCATCAGAAGCTCCAATTGGTTAAACGAGTAGCTAAGGAGACCTCTCCAAATCCATGTGGTATCACAATGAACCTATAACTCGTCTAAGTTTGCTGGGAACAGCTGGCAGCCATTTCAATCTAACCTAACCTAAATGTCCGCTGTCCACATTCATAAGGTAGCTCCAAAGATCTCCAGTTTTAACAGTTGGACCTGACTGCTTTAGAATGTCAAAACAATCCCCGCAATGTTTAGACCAAAAAGGATACAAGTTATAATTTAACAATACAACACTCAGTGTATAAAAAGATATAGGCTCTGCAGTTAGAACGTAAGGAGTCCTTCTAAAAAAATAATATTCAAGAATAACTTTCCCTCAGGAAGTCACCAGATATCTCAGTATTTGCACGAGTATTCAAAGTTTTTTTTTTCCAATCTTCTTCCCACGTAACCAAAGTATTGTTAGGTAATTCTTTCACTTATCGTAGAAAGAAGACACTGAAAAAATCCCCTGAGGTCCATGGAGATAGCAATGGCACACAGTTGAAAAAAAAGAAAAAAGAAAACGAATAGAAAAGGAAAATGATCCCTCAACTTGACATAAACCGCTTAAAAATGATTGATTGCATCATGCGATTCCATCGTTTCCTTTCAGCCTATTTATCTGGGTATCTATCGTCTATTTCATCTCCTTGCGGAAGGAATCCGCTGAGAGCGTTTACATCCATCATCGCTTGGTTTACGTATTCACTTCTACACACAAATAGGTACAGAGTATTAAAATGTATCTTTTGTTTTTATTGGAGAATTTCACAACTTTAAGTTGAATTAAATGTCCCTAATGTTTGCTTAACAATTCAAAAAGTCAGTCAGTGGATTCAGCCATTCAATTATCATTCAAGGATAAATTGGTTTTTTTCTTTTAAATTTATCACAGATTATGAGGGAGGAAAAAAATGGAAAAAAAACATTACATGCAGGATGATATTTTTACATTTTTTTTTTCGCGGTCCTACTGACCCAATTTCTACGGTGCCTATATGAAATACAGAATATGACTGTCATAACGAAGTACAGTGGGTACCTATATGAAGAACCCTAGTTAAGAATAGTAATGAGTTTGTCATTATTTACAACGATTAACGTATGAAGGCCTTATGAGATTGTCCTGTGCTAAACGAAAATCCGTAGTACTCTTTGTAATTAATGTGCGATGGCATGTGTTTCGGAAGTGCTATACGCTTCCCGTTGTATGGCGGCATGCAAACGTGTAAGTAAGCCTTGCGTGTGTTGGGTCGTGACTTAATGAAATATTTAACGAAATTATTATGATTAAAAACGTATTAACATAGACTTTCCTTGCGTGGTCAATTGAAAGAGTGTTACGCTAAAGTGATATCGTGGTAATTTATCATTTTACTTGTCAAGTGGGCGTTGGGTAGGCTTAAATGTTTTTGGTTAACCAAATTTCGATGTTTCTACACTAGAATTTGATTTATTTTTTCGTGACCATAATTAGAAGGCTTGACGAGTTGACAACCAAATTAATGGAGTCATTAGGGCCAATTACATGCAATCACAGGCAATTTGAATTAATTTAACATTGGGACACTGTAATAGCGATAGAGGCATGTATTATATATCAGGAGTTGCTGTGGGTATTAAAACAAACTTACAAATTCAAGGGACAAGAAGCTTGCCCACTTATACATACATCATTTCGACAAGAGTACACCATTCATTACACATCTTGTAACGCTTAATCGTCAAGTCTCTAATGAAGTTCACGACTCATCCTTGAAAATAATATTCCTCCACTCATTTTTGTCGTTTGTAAGCTATTCGACCCCTCCTGTGTTGCATGAGCAGTTCTGATGCACGAACTGAGTGGACTGTCCTTCTCGCTGTTCTTTCCACAATGTTTACTTTCCTAACTTCTGAAAGTTTAACTCGTGTTTAAACAACCATGGTGGTTATTTAGGAGTAGTCGGTTCATTTTGCCAATAAAGATAGCAGCAAGCGACTGCTTTACTACAAGGTTAGGGCACCTGGAAGTTTTTGGAATAAAATGAAACTGCTTGAGCAAGACGAAAACTGGTACTGTGCATGTCGTGACATATGTATCCGCAGGAGCTGGAATCAATTAAAGCGGTTGGTGAACTTTTTTTTGTGTCGAAAAAAAAAAGATTTGAGGTGTGTGAAGTAGAGAGCCAATGAAGCCGGGCAACTGTGTCTGTGGGGGGTGGTACTACCTTTAAAATGAGATACCTACCTAAATCAGATAGCAGGGGTATTGTTGCATAGCTCTGGAACCCTAGTTTCTTATAAATCCGGTTGTGCACTACCTTGAGTGTTCCTAAAGATGCTATTTCACTCCGTATAGTGTCAAACTTTTTGAATGGCAGTAATAGAAGACTTTCTTGTGTAAAAGAGTGCAAAGGATTCCGTATATATAAAATGTCTAGAGTCTGTGGAAATGTTTCTTTAGAGCTTATAGAATGAAGCCGATAGCAATTCAAAGCATTGTTCTTTTAAAGTTGGATACTGGGAATATTTAATATTAGGAAGGCACCTATCCTGCAGATATCCGGAAATCAATTAGAAAAACACTATGGTTTTGAAAAATCCTTCACACTATGAATACGTTTTTTCTAGATTTTAAGAAATAAACATGCGCCCGAAGCACCTACGACCAAGTTCTTGAAGTGATATTTGGATGTGCAAAATCCAGTTAAGACGTCCATTATAAGCTTGGCATTACACTTACTCAATCCGTGCATTTTTCAACTTTTCTCATTATTGGTTCGGAAGAAGAGAGTTCCATCCTAAGACCTTCTTTTGGCGCTCCCATGAGTAAGCTCCATCTTTTTTTTGGCTGATGGATGAGTGGTAGAAATGATGTGCTCGATAAATGTAAATTGCGAGCCTTATCTGGTGAACTAATCGTCAAGGTAGTTTCTCTTTATGTCGTGTTTTTTTATTAGGAATTCAATGGATAGAGATTTTGCTGTGATAAGATACACTTTCAGTTGCTCCGGATTTTTAGACATGTTTATCCGGCATATAAAGGACCCTGATTTGAATTTTTGAAATTACTTTGGCTTAGACGAGCAGAGTAAATAGAGTTTGTCAAACGAATGAAGATGAAAAAGACTGTCCATCCATACTATAGATAAAGCCGGCAGAATAAGCACAAAATTCGTAGGGTAGAAACTGCTTGCTTTACCTTCTCGTCGTAGTCACCGTAGATAGATAGATTAGAAATTGTGGTGGGCCTTAGTCCCTAACCACTGCTATCACTGTTGTGATACACTCTTCTTTAGAGCTCCTCCATGATTTTTGAATAAGCGATGAAACCGGCGATGTCTTTGGGTGAGCTGGTGGTTATATCTTCCGTGATGACGTGTTCTTATGAGACAGCTACAGTGACACAATATGTGTTCTGCTGATTCTTCGTCCTCGTTGCACATCCGACATGTTTTATCTTGCGCTATTCCAATAGTCTTGAGATGCTTTTTCAACCCGAAACTACATGCGTAAAGGCGTATACATACAAACTAATTGCTATGCATGCGATGCCAAAAAAGTCCCAAGCTGTTAATAATCAAAAGAGCATAGAATTAACGAAGAAAATACGGAAATATATCACATGACCCTTCCTCAGACCAAATCATTGACGAGTAAAAACGAATGAAAAACGAAGAAAGCTTTGTCTTTAGCATGAGTTGGCTTATTAAATTAGAACAGATCCTATCTTCTAAAAACAATGTTGCGTTCACCGTATGAGAATAACTTCTCATGGATTATTGATACTCCGCCAAGAATATCATAAGTGAAAACATGTATATCATCCTCTCTTCGTATCCTATAAGACATGGAGTCTACTTTATTGGATCCTATCCATGTTCACTCGCATCATTATAGCTCAATAACAGCACAGAATATTTTTCATTACACCATAAAAGGCTTCCTTTCATGATTCATTGATTATAACAGCAGAGCATAGACACTTTTTCTCAAACCTCAAAGCATCCTAATACCTTTGACGCGTCGTCTTGGGTATAAAACATCACAAAATTTCTATTCAATTTTAACTCGGAAGCGCCATCGTAAAATTTATTTTGTTCAACTTTCACAATCTCATTTGAATACCTAGACAGGCTAAGTCACTACAGAAAGAAAAAACAACGATTTCATTAACCACTTTAACTCCCACTAAAGTCACTCACCGTGGAGTTCATAAAAAAGAACCCTTTAAGAAAAATCCATCCACAAAATCAAAACTTATTTGCTCCCCAAACATTCATTCGAGTCCACTGGGACCAAACAGCACACGAAAACCATTGGTTGTGCACTTAACTTTTATCTGACACATGTACCACAAAGGCACCCTCTAAAGAAAATTTCAAAGTCTACTCTCAACGAGCACCATATATTGGCTAAGTGCTGGTAAATAGCCTGTGGCGACATAACTTAAGTTTCTAAAATTTTCCAAGTGCCTTTCATGTCCATACTTCATTTTTCATATTCACACACACTAGACACAGAGGCAGGGGGATCTTTGCTGTAAAAAGGATGAGTTAGACCATTCGCTATGCATCGTTTAATGCAAAACAATTATCCAAGTTTTCCCATTAAAGTCATCACAACTTGCACATACTTTTATACGAGTATTATGCATCCTTGATAGGTAAACCAAAAAGAATTCCAAAGTCTCAACGTATGCAACTGAAGCCCTAATGACATTTCCGCACACAAATGACGTGCCAGTAATATAGAATGACAAATAAAATTTTATCGCACCATCGCTCAATACTTCCGATGGCACATCGGCATCATAGTGTGTGCGTGTGTGCTAAGGAAGAGAAGAAAAAGAAAACGTTAAATACGTACCTGTGATAACGAGGCAGGAAAAAATGAAGACAAAAAAAAAACGAAAAAAACTGCGAAATTAACAAGGAAGGAAGGAACTGCCTTGAAGCACAGGACGACATTTATAAACTCCCGTCGAGCTCTCATTAGAAATGCAAGTGACACACTTACAACGCCCTGAAATGAGCTTTCCTCGATGTGGTGGTGAAAATAGAGATCTTCAAGCTTTGGGGGAAATGAGAATTTACCCCATTCAGGGGTAGGTTTCGTTCAGTTTTCCACCCCCTCTTTGACAGTGGAGACTTTTTCTCGCTCTCTCTCTTTTTCGACGACGAAAGCTTTTATGAATGAAGCACTCTCATTGAAGTGGTGAAGTAAGGAAAAAGCGGCACAGGATAGGACACAACAAACCGAACTGCGGTAGGTGATGTATGTTATGCTGGTGGTGGCAGTGTTAGAAGTTTAGGGCCAGTTGGCCACCGTTTCGAGGTCGCACTGACCACGGACACCACCAATGAATATGGTAATCAATCATTTCGCTTCGGAGTCAGCGTGGGCGGATGTAGCGTGATGATGGGCTTCGATGGTTGTGTGTAAACGGATATGCTGAAAAGACACATGTATTTGTGTGTAATTCCTCAAAGCCCATGTGTGTGTTGTCACATCGCAAAATTTTTTTTGAGCACTTTTTACCTCGAACTTTGGCGTAAACTTACATACATCACCCCGAGGGATGTTATGATATGAGTTATGTACGTCCTGGAGTTCTCTGACTATCGCTGAACTACGCTGATGATGTTGATAATAATAAACTCGCGGATGTCTATACTCACTCGCCGTTGGATGTTAATGAAGGCATGTGTGGCAGTTAACTGGGATGCGATGTGGGCTTAGGTGGTAGATGCGGGATGTATGCTCGAGGCGCCATCGGCCGGCACTCGTTAAATAACTTTTAATTAACTTTTCCTATTTTTTTTTTCTTTGTGTTATTCTTACGTTAATATTTTTTATTTTTTTCATTTCTTCTTCGTCTGTCATCGGTTTCATATTTTTTTTTTTAAATGCTTGTATCCAATTTATGTTTACTTTTTGCACTTGGACAGAGAGCTCTTAATGCGGCGACCTCTTTAGATGGACGACTTCACTTTTATAGAGCATCATAAAAATGTTTATGGCCAGAATGTCGTCCCTAGCCAGGTGCGGACTATGTGAGGCCTCGACTGCAGACAGATGTCTATGCTCTGGTGAACGATTTCGGTCGCATTCGACTTATGAGAATTCAATCCGAAGGATAAATACGTGTGGAACCGGGATGCTGGATTGTAGAATTTTCCGGAACTCGATTTCCTATCTCTCGTTCGTACTTACGGTGGAAAATCTCTGCCTGGGGACACGTTTTAGTCGTTAAATTTGAAAATCTCCAGCGCAGGAAAATTAAAAAAAAATGTTTTTCCGTTCGTAAATTTGAATTCTGGAGGAATAAATTTTGATTGCTCTGCACATGTATGAACGTTCCCGAAGCCAGAGGCGGCGCCAAGAGTGCCAAAATGATGATTAAAGTGCTCGTGTCGACCTCTTTAATTCGATGACACGAATGCCACATTGTCACAGCACGTGTGGCGTATAATACTTTCTCATATGGTTTGATATTATTGTCACTCCGGGTGGCAGTGGTAAGGACGGTAAGGGTGATGCTCCTGATAGTCGCACACAAATGTTGGATTTATCGATGGACGACACAAAATATATTGCCACATTGATATTGCTCTTGTTTTTATTTTATTTTTTTTATTATTCCACCAATCGAATTGGGGACGTGATGGTTTCAAAAACACTCGGATGAGTTCTTTTATTTTTTTTCCAGTGTTAGTTACCAGAGCGCTAAATAAACTGATGACAAGTGAAAATGGGTATGCAACCAATTCAATTGAATGGAAAATAGTATTTGACAGGAATTAATTGGTTCCGCTCTTTCGAAACGGGTAACAGTGTCGAGCTGAGGGTAGATAAATTGAATAGAATGATTCAAAGCTTTTTTATTAAAGAGGTGCCAGTGGCAGTCGACTTGATATGGATTCAATTGAATTGTTTCGACTGAACCAGACAAAGACACCACCACAGGATTGAGTTTCTAATTAAGAAACATGATTCAATTTGTGTATCAGTCACATCGCCTAGAGATATAGGTACATATGTTAGATCGGTCCACTTTGCTGCATTTTCATAAAAACATGACGACATGAAATGTTTTCAATTATTGTGCTATGCACGGCACAAAGTGAACATTTTCTAGAATTAGAATGCCTTTGGGTTATCAATTTGTAGAAAACTGAAAACAAGGAAACACAATCGATTTTATGTAGTTTCTAACTACTTAGTCCTACTCTCATCTGCACGATGTAATTCCCGGGTGCCTAATACCTCAATTATAATTGGGGATAAGATTTCAATTGCTTTTAGCAACTAAGTGTGACCGTCGACCAACGATTGAAAGTTTGAAGAAAGGGTGTTCCCTCGAAGAATTATACATATGTATTTTGGTTCTAGACGGCTACCGAAAATTTCTTTAGATAAAATCAACATTGGCATCTACTGTTACAGTCAGGCTGAACTATGTTACTTCGGCATATCCGAATCTCAGGTCCATAGAGGTATTTGGTGAAGATCTGCGGCCCTTTGTGGTACTTACCATGCACAAAAAAATCTATAAGAGAGACACCAACCCCGGATAGCAATGCATTTTCTAGCCACACGACGTTAAATGTCAAAATACTGGAATTTGGGAATTCAAGCTCGGATTGTGAGCACAAAATAGTGACTTTAAACCAATGAGCGATTGCACAGCTGTGGTTCGATTTAAGTCACAATTTTTCAACATCAGCCTTAAATATCATCATCATTTATTGATTTTAAAGCCGCGTATGACAGCATCTATAGCTACAGCTGTGGCCATCTAATTAGAAACAAAACTCTTTACGTTCTTATCAATATGCTCATTTCCAAGTTTGTGCTCTAACGGTTGACATGTTTATTTTTTTCATAAGTTTAATCAATTCTACAAATATTGAAATGAAAAAAAAATTAATTAAATCAACTGATTTTGAAAAAAATTGCTTTAAGATAAAAATGTATCTAAATTCAGGTGGACAACTAATTAGAAACATGACAAAAGATGTGTGTTAAGTCTTATGTTAGGCAGCTAGGAGACATTTTGTGTAAGTACCTTGTAGCACAGCCTTTTTGTCTTACCCCTTCTAGCCATCTAAGCCATATAGATAGAATGCGAGACCAGCAGCGGTCCACCGGTATAGATTTTCACCCGCCTCGAATGTTACTGTACAAAACTTCTGTGCCCGTGGAACTTTTTAAAGAAAGTACCATTCTAGCATCATCCGATAGATACTCGATCGGATTGAGGTCCGTTCTTGATGCCATCCCCCCACCAACATTAAATGTATGTTTAGTTTTGCCATCCCTGCCAAACTCGTCCGTTTGTGCAGGATGACGATGGAGAATGCACGCTGCTCCATCAAGGTCGGTAAAGAACTCACCGAGACCTTTAATGTCAAAAAAGGATTAAGACAAGGCGATGCGCTATCATGCGATTTTTTAACATCTTTCTTGAAAGAATAGTGGAAAATTCACGCGCCAAAACAAGAAGTACAATCTTTCAAAAGTCCGTCCAATTACTCGCATACGCCGATGATATTGACATAATCGGAAAAAAGCAGCGTGATGTCAGTGGCAAAGATTGGTTTAACGGTAAATGAGGAAAAGACCAAATATATGCTATCAACAGGAAAGGACACTTAACACCGACGTCGGACAGAACGTCTCCCTCGACAGATATAACTTTGAGATAGTTATAGACTTTGTCTTCCTTGGCTCCGCTATCAATTCAGACACCGACACCAGCGCTGAAATCAAACGAAGAATAACTCTCGCCAATCGCTGCTTCTTTGGGCTAAGAAGGCAATTGACCAGCAAAGCCCTCTCTCAAACAATAAAAGTGACCCTATATAAGACCTTAATAATCCCAGTCCTGCTCTATGGACTTTATCAAAAATGGGTGAGGGTGCTCTTGGCTGCTTCAAGAGGAAAATTCTTCAGGTGATTTTCGGTCCCATCTGCATAGATGGTGAGTTGAGGAGGAGATACAACGACGAACTGCACGGGCTGTACAGTGCCATCAACTTAGCCAGAAGAGTGGCGGTCCAACGACTAAGGTGGCTGGGTCATGTAGAGCGGATGGACACCAATGCTCCGGTCAGAAAAATCTTCGAATCTGCCCCCGAGAGACAGCACAGTAGAGGAAGGCCGCGGCTCAGGTGGCGCACGTTAGTTGAAGGGGACTTTAACCAACTTAGCGTGCGAAAGATCGAGCTGGCTGGAGACGCTTGTTGGTTGAGGCCCAGGTCCAACCCGAATTATAGCGCCACCTTAAGTAAATAAGTAAGTAAGCCTTAAATGTAAATATGAAATTTCGTGAGTCTAGGCAATTTGTCACGCCCCAATCTTAGTTATGGCCAAATTGAGAGCTCCCTCGTATGTCTAACCAACAGCTTTTGGAAGCCTTAAAACGAAATACCACATTGGGCGTCTAAGCCAACCAGCAGGATATAGAAAATTTTATCGACCTGTGGACGTCGAAAATGGTTTCGGCCCATATTTCACGAATAGCTTGACTAATATTGTTTTTGAGTGCCTAAATCGTCTCTAGATTGTTGGCATAGCATCGATCTTTAATGGTACCCCACAAAAAAAAGTCCAACGGCGTCAAATCGCAGCTCCGTGGCGGCTAAGCAACATCACTAAAAGACTGTCTACACCATTATTGCACTCAGTGTGCAATAAATCGATTGTTGGACGGCTTGTGATCAACCGCCAAGATGAAATGCGCCTCATCTAAAAAATTTTGAGCTTCTCTTAAGCCCAAACAGAGCGAATATAAGCGAATAATCTGAGATCTTTATGCAAAATTCTCCACGGGCTAGTGCGACTGATGTTCATTTGCTGAGACCTTTGGCGCATTGAGGTTTTAGGGTTAAGACGTACACTTTCGGCAACAGCTCCAATATTCTCCATTGAGCGCATAGGATGTACACGGGAATACGTTCGGTTATCGATCCGCAAATCAGTCTCACGAAATTTCTTCACAAACTTGCATACACCAGCTGCAGTTGGAGCATTATTTCGACCGAAATTTCTTTTCAAAATTCACACTGTTTGAGCAACACAGCATCTACTTGTGGAATAACTTTACAATACTTCCCAAAGTCGTTCATGCATAAATCTATCCATTTCGTACAGCAAAAATAAAACATTGAGTTTCTGTAAATTTTATGAGCTCATATGAGTTGTCAGTGTGAAAATAACATATGATTCAAAAAAGAAACCAACAAGGGAATCCAATGTCACAGCAACGTAAAAGAGGTAAAACAAGGTATTCTTTAACCTGTTTAAGAAAGTCGCGATACTTTGATGAAGGTTCATCACGAAAGAAGGTTAAAGCGTACTCTGTGAACGTCGTAAGTCGTTTTGAGCCACACTAATGAGCACATGCCAAAATGGCCTTCATGGTATCACATCGATGAGTCCTTTGTCTTTTAATCAACTTAAAGGAGTCCTTTGTCTTTTAATCAACTTAAAGGAAGCATATGACAACATTTTATCGTAGAGCTTAGAGCTAATGACAAAACACACCGACTTAAACTCACTTGAACCACTGGTGGGTCCATTAGGCGTGTTTTTTTTTTTAAACTTAGCTAGCCAGTCGTTCATTTAGACGATCCCCAGCCAGCCATAGCCAGCCGATTTTTTATACCTTCAAGTTGACAACTGTCAAAGTATTAAAGGGTGTTCCGTGTATAAAATAAGTGAAAGTAAAATTTAAAACTTTGGAAGTGGGTAAACATTTTTATAAATGACTACGTTTACATGAGGATTGAATTCGAATTGAATCCTCAAAAACCATCATGTATACCCAGATAGAATTCAATAAGCTTACTCGATTCGATAACAAAAATTTGTGCGATTGAATTCAATTTATGCATGTATACCCAGATTGAAAATCGAGTTTGACAGCTTAAAAAGGTGTAGCGAATTTTCTCGCAGTGACGTCAGAGAGCAATAAAATGTTGGTTTTACCCTAATTATCTTCCACCAGTATTGCCATAAGACAAAGTTCCAAACAAAAATTTAGAAATATAAGTACAAAAGAGAGGTAAGCAATAATCACGAAACAAAAAAAATTCCTTACTTAAATTATG
This sequence comes from Criorhina ranunculi, assembly GCA_951813785.1. NCBI lineage: Eukaryota > Metazoa > Arthropoda > Insecta > Diptera > Syrphidae > Criorhina > Criorhina ranunculi. The sequence goes on along the minus strand of OX638382.1, from coordinate 33,471,430 downwards.
TCCATATTAGAAGTAAATGTACTGTCTTTTTCCAATTCAAGAAGAGCAAAGTGGTTTAATTCCATTAAAAAAATTAGGCTCATTACATGAGAAGACTTCGAGGGATTTGAGGGTCTCGGAAGCATTTCTCGGGAAAAATGTATTAAAAGTATGAGCATTGCTTAAAATTTAGCCGCAAATTTCAGTTTAAAAAATGTAAAAATGTAAATGTTATATGTCACAATATTACAGACGGTAAAACCAAAGATAGAAAGGAGAAAAACATCAAACTAAGTGAGAACAGAGATAAAGAATATCCTACAAAATTATATGTACGAGTGTGCATGTACCATATCCTTAAGTATTTTAATAAAAAATAGCACGCAATCGAATGACAAAACAAAATTATTAAGCCTAATACATATGTGAATGCTTTATCTATTTCTTATAAAATGCTTAAAAAAAGTTATTTAAAAATTAAATGAACGGAACACCCTGTGCAGTATTCCAAAATAATTTTTCTGATCTTTTGTCTTTCTTTCACTGCCGTCTTTCTATTGCTGTCTGTTTCCCTACTATCGCTTTTGGCGCCGCCTACCCATGAGATATCGTAAGATTCCTAGCCAGTTGCTTTTCACTGGGGATAATATCAAGAGTTGTAGCCAGCCGGTTGTTGTATTTGTTTTACGTGTGAAATTTGACTTCACTAGCAACTACTGGCTAGCAAGGTTTCAAAAAAACACGACTATTGATCTAAGTGCGACGTGGGGAGTTTCTCTCAACGTCAACTCATAAACAAGCCTAACTTACGAATGAAGATACTACCGCGAGAATTCGCGACAGTCATACAGAAAGTGTCATACGGATTTAATTTTTTGTTCTTCCCTGCCGCTTCTACAAATGTAAAGTGAATTTCTACGGCACAGCGCCCTGTGAAGTAGGAAACGATTAGTATTTCGGTCCGACTTAATTTCATGAGATTCTTACACCTACATCAATGGGATGCTAATCGCTTTCCTTAAAAAGGGCAAGATATTAATGGAATCTTGTTTCGATCCTTTCTCATCAAGCTACACCCGTGTCGAATTTCCAAGTCTATGTTTGATTCATTTGCGTAGAAGGCTAGCTCTTATCCTAATCTCCCCTCTGCTTGGTTTTTAATGCTAGGTTTCCTGATCAAAGTGCTTTGTCTACTGGTTTTCAATAAGGTGCCCGAGATCGGCAAGGATAGAAGGCTATAGTATTTTTGACAAGGACCCTTCACGACTTCGGCAGTCCTCCATCTGACGACCTTAAGTATGTTTCGGAATTGTGCCACCAGGTGCCAGGATGTGAAAGCCGAGTCAGTTATTTTTATAGAGGCTTGGTAGTCTAGTCCCAAAATTCCTTGAGTCTGACTTCGGTACACAATGAAAGCTTTTAGTATCTAGGTCAAGAAGTAAAAGATGTAGAAGATCAACTAGGGCTTCACTTGGACACGAACAAAGAGCTCCCTTGCTTGCTGTTCTTTAAACTTTTTTTAAAAATCTTTTTAGGTTATGAGCAGGCCATGTGTAAGCCAGAATTAAATAAACGATGAGTGTGCACATCCAAGGAACCATCTTTGACTGGATTCCCTATTTCTTGTTGAATCTACCTCAAACTAATTCAAAACATTCTTACAATAGCTATCCGATTGTGTGTTGTCTGGCTGCATGTGCTAGGTTGGTCGATTTTGTGTAAATTTATCGCAGTTTGCACCATTTTATCCACACTATTGAGACTAAGCCCGTTTAAAAAAATATACCTACTAGCAATCTAAAAATGTATTCAAAGCACGAATTCCATTTGAAATTAACGTCAACTACTTCTCTCATCTGGTTTATCTTTTCAAACTTTAACTTTAAGCTCTTCGACTGTGAATAAATTGGTTCACAGACCAAAATTAATGAAAAACAAGATGACACAGGACGATAAGCTAGAATACATATCCTGTACACTAATTGAATTCTACCTCGTTCACATTGCCCTGTTTTGCATTTAATCTCACGGAATCATGTTGTCATTGTTTGTTAAATTCCTTTGTAAGATATAGATCATTTCTTCAGCCTGACACTCAAATTTCCAACAGTCTTCGGTATATGACACAATGTCTGATTCACAGCTTTAGACAACATCAACTGGAGCATTGATAGCTCTTGTACCCAACTCAGGCCAATCGATATGGACCTGCCATTTCGAGTCTGAGATACATGAACGGAAAGCATTGTTGAAAGCATCTGAGTCATTCAGACAGCTTCCTAGAATTGCTAGCTATTTGTTCATTTCTGCTTGGTTGCACATTCGACTAAACTCTAGTGAATTTCATGAATTTCCTTTTTCACAAACAAAAGTACAAGGCTAGGATAAAGGATACACTTTGCGGATGGATACGTATGGCAAAAAAAAAAATATATCCAACGAATTATTTCCACAAAGCCGAGGCGATGGTACAGAAAACCCAACATACAAATGTGTTTACTGTGTGAAATAGCAAAAGGATTCCTTTAATCAACCCGTCAAGCCCTTTCCACATCATTTAAATGTAAATTTAAGCAGTGACATATCCCACTGTGCCGTGCCATCATATTCCCGTTTCTGAGTTGCAAATAAATTAATTTACCTTAACGAATAAATTAACGACGACCACCGAACATGAAAATAACAACACACAGTAGCAGCACAAGCAATTCAAGATAATAAATTATCCTTGGTAATTGTTTTAAGTGATTTTCCACATTGAATTGCGTGCTGTGTCCTGTGCTCCGAACAACAGGGGCAATTGTTCATCTTGTACGTGTGATAGACATAGGCGGATGTTGACCCTTTTCAGGCGACAAAACGACCAAAACGCTACACAGTGACATGCAATTAAATACTTTTGTTGGTCTTAGCCTGAGTTAGGTCCGAGTCGGATAAGGGCGAGGCAATAAAAAGTAAGTCATTTCGGGTGAAACAATTAAGAGGGCTTTTAGTAATCCTTGTGATTTTATTGAACACAGACAGCTGCGTGATTTTGGTACGAATAGAAGAGGGATTGTGTAAGGATCTTGAGTTGTAGACTTTGATTGCCTACATTTTTTTTATGTCAATGATGTGATTGTAAATTTTATATGAGTACGACAGCTTGATGTCAGGTCGCCGTGTGAAGGTTGTTTGATATACTGTCGAGTTGTGGTCTTAAGTCTGTAGATCACCCACTGAGGGGACAGATTAGATCACTTATTCTACCTTTTTTGCGACAGTGAGTACATACACATTTTTTAAAGGGCTTGACCTTGATGCCAAATTACAGGCGAGGAGCCATATCTTGCTTGATTACCTTAAATAATTAGCCAATACCTACATATGTATGTGTTACTTTTATTATAAAGTTACTGTCCTAAATCAATAATATAACTTAAGCAGGCGACTGAAGTAGACCCATGGCCTAACCACAAGCGTCCTAAAATTGCTTGGAAAATTTCATAGTGTTTTTTCGACTGAATTCCGCAATAATGAATTTTGGTGTTAAAGACGCCTGCATCCAGATACGCTTTTCAATAACACCCTCAAAAACAGCAGGAATGGAAACAGGAGACTTTTGTGAGTTTATTTCCAGTCATTCCCACAAAATAACGTTATTCAAGATACTGAATGCAAGACCATGCACGTAGTTTGAAAGTGTGTGGCTCTGGACAAACCTTGACTGCAAAAATATTCTGTAAAACTGTCCTTACTCCTAAAGTTGATATTTTCACCTACACATCTTCTGGCTTAAAATAGTCTTCCGTGGTACAATAGGACGTAGTGCCTCCAAAAAGCCTTAAATTAGCTTGACTGTGATTAAAAGAGCTACATATGTGCACCCGATCCTTTGCGTTCTGCAGATTGTCTAATAACCTTGGTTTTAGAGAAAAGAAAATGTATGCATCTTTGAAAATTGAAATTGGGGTTTTTTTTTTATTCCAGATGTCGGTAGGGATAAGTCGACAAAGAAAGGGATCCTTGATCATGCTTTGGTATGGTCTATTGCTTAGGGGCTTGGGGAGGATGACTTTGTCATAGAACGCATTCCTTAAAGCTAAATTTTCCCTTATTTCAGTGTACATATCTTGTGATGGTTCTCATATAGTTTTTTATTCTAAGATTCGTTGATCAAAGTGGACTTAGCTACATTTTCGGATGCAGATGGGACCAGTGCGTCAGTAATGTCAGAAGTCGTAACCTTAACCAGGTTTTTTTTTGTGAAGTGATCAGAATGTCGATTTAATTATTCTATAGTCCATTCAAGCCTATCAACAATACAATTTTAATTTAAGATCTTTGAAAACTCATTAGATTTTGATCTGGGTCCTCATTTTGTATTATTTTTGAAAACAGGGCTCATTAAGTCAATTTAGAAATTCCTCTCTTAAGCATACGTTTGATGCTGGGCTCATACATACGTTTGATACGTCGGCTCACTTAGTGGTTCATCAATTAAATACAATACTGTTTTGACAAAAAGTGTCAGAGAAAACCCGGAAGACGTCCAACGTCTACACACATTCGGGTGAACCTGATTTTTTTGAAGGAAATCATGTTCAATGACAATGACAATGTCTATTACTATCTTCATGTGTACATCATAAGACGGAAGTGAAGGTGCTTTAAAAACACGAACAGTTGATGAGAAAATTTTCCATTCTATACTATTCTCCATGACTTTCTTTCTCAACAGTATTACTTGAATCGCTGGATTGTCTAAACCGTGTCCAGTTTATAATCAACCGCTAAGTATGGTACTGAAATAGTCCGGTACAACATGCATTATTTGAATTGACACTGAAAAATGAATTTAAAATAATTTGCTATGAACTTTACTATAAATTCAATGCGCTGTTGTTTACAACTGAAAAATAAAACAATTTCGCAATATGTAGTTACTAAATTTCACGTCGATTCTCAACGAACATATAAAGACTATCTTTATGCATCTTTAATTTACCATGAACTCATTAAACTACGTGAGAATGATTCATTAAATTCAATGGTTCTACGAATCAAACCTGGCACACATTCACGCTGTAATAGGATGTAATGTGTTTTTTCCAAAGAACGTAACGAGTCACTTAAACTGAACGATAAAACTACGGACGTATTGAATACAATTGTACAGTTTAGATTAGGTAGACGAAGAGCATAAATGTGTAAAAATTTTTATATGTGCACATGCAACAATTGAAATTTTTAATTTTATAAGAAAAATAAGACCAGCTTAAAGGTTAAATTCAAGTGCAGGATATACTTCTTTAAAAATGTGTATGAAATTTTAGTTTTTTGTTTAATTAATACTGTCCACCTGTTTTTTAAAGAAGATGTTACGAATCTACTTTGTTCCGATTTAAGCCAATAAACTGAGAACGTATATGCGAACGTAAGTTACTGAAATTAAACCTTAAAATGGAACGCGAAAAATTAAAGTATAGTAATACAAATGTGTAAAAATATTATAAGGAATACTAAAGGGTTCTTCGATAACAATCTTGTATTTAAATACAAACGCACCCTTAAGCTCATTTTATGATCTGTCAATGTCAAAGTATCAGCCAAGGTTTTTATCATGGTAAAGTTCACGAATGAGCAACGTTTGGAAATAATTAAAAACTACTGCCGAAATTCTGAGTCGGTCGTCGCAACTTTAAGAGCGCTTACTCCAATTTTTGATCGTAATGATCGTCCCACCAGACAGGCTGTGCGTGCTATAGTGTGTGGATAAATTCGAGTCAACATATTTACTTTTGAATGCTCCTGTGCAATTGATATAACCCACTGGTCGAAGTACCAAAAATATCGCAGCTGTTAATGCTTCAGTTCAAAATGAGCCAAATCAGTCGATTCCACGCTACTCAATTGTGAATCCCTCAGTCCACATTGTGGCGAATTTTGCCTATACCCTTGCAAGATCAAATTAACTCAAGAACTGAAGCCTCTTGATTATTTGAAGTGCCGAAACTTCTCCGATTGGGCTTTGTAAAAGTTTGAAGAAAGTACTGAATTTCATCGAAAAATCATCTTCAGCGATGAAGCTCATTTTTGGCTTAATGGCGTTAGTGGACAGCAACAAACCCACATTTGCTTCAAGAGACTCCATTGCATCCAAAAAAGGGACCGTGTGGTGTGGATTTCATGCCGGATGTGTGATTGGACTGTATTTTTTCGTCGATGAAAATTATCGTCATGTTGCAGTCAATGGAGTTCGCTATCGTGCCATGTTGGAAGACTATTTTTGGCCAGAATTGGATGGACTTGACATCAGCGATAGGAAGTTCCAACAAGGTGGTGCCCCATGCCACACAGCTAGTCAGTCAAACCATTGATCTATGGAAGGGGAAGATCGGTAATCGTGTAATCGGTCGAATGGCTACCTCGCTCATGCGATCTAACGCAGTTGGATTTCTTTTTATGGGGTTGGCTTATGCCAACAAGTCAACAAAGTAAGAGGAGCTCAGGAACAAGATTGAACGCGAAATTGCCAAGGTTCTAGCCTATATGTGTGGAAGAGTGGTGGAAAATTGGCTCCAAAGAATCGATCGCTGCAAATGTGCTCGCGGTGGTCATATGAATGAGATCGAATTCCATACTTAAATTTAAAATGTGTACTACACCTGGAATACATTTCAGTCTTGTATCTTAATTATTTTGTGTTTTATTTAAATAGAAAATTGTTATATCCTTATTGAAAAATAAGTTACAAATTATGCATGCAACACAACAGATACGCGTACTTGAAGTTAAACTTCTTTGAAGTTCCTTAAAATTGCTTCGCATTTCATTTTGACCTGAAAAGGTTATTTCAATTAAATTTAAGAACGCAATAACTAGCTGTAGTGAAACGTCAAATCAAGACCAGCTTAGTTCTTTCTATGGTATCTTCGACTAGGACTTCGTGATTATTTATATGTGATCCCTTCTATAACCTTGCAAAAGCTTGTACCTGTGCATAAGCATCAGCAAATATATACCATGCTAAAGCACACTCTGTGGGCTCGTGTCTCTGAGGAATTCGAGGATGAGAAGCGGGTTTACGATGCTACAGCTAGGTTCCTTAGGTTTTCCTTGCAATGCCCCAGGCAAATTATTCCCTGTTAGGATAAGCAAGTTTTTCCTTTTTATGTTGATGCATACACACAGTTGTAGTTCTCTTAGCGCCGTTTCACTCAACGCTAAATGCGTGACGCTAAATTTAACCTAGACGCTAACGCAAGCGTGAACGCAACGAAAATTTAGAGGCAACGCTAAAAAATTCGATTTTAATATGAAGTAGAGTGAAAACAAGATGTGCATGTGAATTTCCTTTGCTGACGGTTCTGTGATTTTCGGGAAGGCCATACTTCTGTGAGTGTACATAACGAGACATACAATTACTGACTGGAACATGACGACGAACGAACTCTCCACTACGTGATGAGTAGGGTCGTGACCGGAAGGTCTTTGAGGGGCTTTCTTCTACAATACTGACCATGAAAGATGGCGCTGGTTATGTCGCAACACACGTTAGGTGAGCAAGCAAACCTTTGCAAACATCATCTGGCATGTCTCGGGTTCTTGACCAACCTTATCCGGGAGAAATACGGGAAAAGAGAGTGCGTTTAGGGTTAAGTTTAAGATAGTCTTAAGATTATTATAGTTTAGGTTTAGTTTAGGCTAGTTAGGGTAGCATCGCGTGATTCTTTTCCTGTCTTTCTCCAGGGTATTGGCATAGATCCTTGGACAATTGATATTTTCTTTCCTTTCTTTCTTCTCTGTCCGTCTGCTGTCTATTAAGGGTATTAGGGAACTTCTTTTTTCTTTTTAAGCTAGTTTCAATGGCACGAGATTCTGTCTACTAACCCCATCCGATGAGCAAAGCCGAGCAACAACAAGCGTGCTGCCGTCTTCCTCACCTGTACCGAAGTTGCCTCCGTGGCTCTACCCTGGCTCACAACAATGGTAAGACATTTTTAGCCTTTGTAGAAAAAGTGATTGCTAAAAATGCAACTATGCCAAAATGGTCATCACCTCGTTACTAGTTTCAAATGAACATTTATAATTATTTTAGGGTGGGCTTAACACGAGTGTTATTTTGTGTCTATAATAGGAAAGCTAAAATTCTTATCAGGCATCATTTGAAGAACTGCCTCATAAAGTATGCAAAGCTCTTGGCGACCCATATTTGATATATAAAATCTAAATTCTACAAAATATACAAAAGTACATATTTCTTACCCAGAATTAATTACGCCGCATTAAGTCTGTTTAAATCTTTTCTAGAACGCAAGGCATTTTATCTTCACCATTTATTACAGAGAAGTTCTCTTGTGGTGACCTGTTAAGTGAACCAAGGAAAATTACATCGTTTTGTGCCAAAATATTCTTAAGATATATGCCAACAAATATAATTCATATTAAGTAGCAAAGCGAAATAATAAAGATAAGTATCCAGAAGCTTAAATACAGTAAGTTACCCTCAAGGTCTTTCTACAAGCAAATTACATATCTTTATCAAAGATTTGTCTCTTCAGTGACAGATAATCAACGCGAGGATACATCAAATGCGTTCTAAATTATGAAAAATGTGGATTTATTGAGAATACCTATAGGATCGAGCAAGTTCAATTTAGTTTTATTTTTTCATATGCCAAATAAACAATGCTTTGCTTAAAACTAGAGTACCGGCATTAGGGACGTTAGAAGAAAGACGAAGGAAATACGGATGCACTTTGCACTTACCATGCAAATACCATTTAGTGATAATGCTTCAGGATTTAGATTTCGTTTAAATGACAGAAGATAGGTTTAGAACCCCATTGCATTATATCAAGAAATTCTCAATAATGCTGAGATTTTGTGTTTTGTTGAGGGTGATGATCTGCCTTGACTTATGGTCCTCAATTTTAGGCCATGTAAGTCTGGTGGAATGATACGTATGACCGATTTTCCGCCTAGAGTTGATTTCTCTAGTTATATTTTGTTTGATAATAAGTTTCACTGTACTGTTAGGTATACCCAGGCCTTTGGTACGAAAAGGAATCTCTAGGGTCGTACCAGAATTGGCAAGTTCGTCAGCTTTGCAGTGATCGGGGATGTCACTATGTCCAGGCACCCAACAAAGGTGAATGTTGAACTGCTCAGTCATCTCGCTAAGAGACGAAAGGCGATCGAGGACCGTCAAAGACATTTGATAGAGATTTCAAAGCTGCTTGGCTGTCGCTGAAGATACAGATATCTTTAGTAGATACAATGTTCCACTTCAGTCACGATAAAGCTTCCTTTATCACCATTATTTCTGCTTGGAAAACACTACAGTGATCAGGGAGGCAGATCGCCTGGTTAATGTTAAGTTTGTGTGAGTGGATGCCGCAGCCCACACCTTCGTTAGTTTTAGAGCCGTCTGTATAGATGTGAATTTGTTTATTGCCGGATTTATGGAAACTGTGCCAGTTGTCCCGTGATGAAATTGTAATTTTAAATTCGCTTTCGAAAAAGATTGGAAGGTTGTGGAATCTGTGTAAGATGCGGGAGTAACCATAAGGTAATTGGATCCAAAGCGATGTTGGTTTAAGCGGGCTGTTGAGTTTGCCTCAACTTGTTTAGCTAGGGAGTCCAGAGGTGTGAGGTTCAAGATGGTCGCTGGCGCAGCAGAGGGGGTTGATCCTAGGGCCCCAATGCTGTAGATACATGCCGTTCTTTGAACCTAGTATATGATGTTTAGCTATGAGCTATTTTCGAGTGCAGTCCACCATACTATTGCTTCATAAAGATGTATGGGTCTAATTATGGACGTGTAAAGCCAATAGATAACCTGGGGTAACCTTGCAAGTATAAAGGGCTACCAACGCTTTTTTAACTCGGTCTATAATAGTGGGTTTCCAGCATAACTTCCTATCGCAAGTGACTCCAAGGAGAGAGCTCGTCTCATGAGCTGAGCTAATTTTCATGACAAATCCTTTTAACCAGTTACACTTGCAATAAATGTCAGAAATTCATAGCAACATAAATATGGTTTCATATCCCTCCCACATTTAATTAAATTTAATTTTTTTTAAAAACATTTTACCTCTAGCAAAGGACACATTCGAATAAATAATTAAATTTAAAAACTCACTCAAAGCTCAACTCAGTCTAGCACTATGTCCCGCATGCTAATAAAATAATAATAATTAACACTGTCGCAGTAAGCTGTCCACAAGCTCTTACCCTGCCTTACACGTAGAAATGTCACAAAAAGCATTTTGTGAAATTAAATATGCCAGCACGACCAAAATTGTCTTGTACAAGTGCCCGGATTGTGTCTCATCCGTTCTGCCCTTCGGTCCGGAAGTGTTCGTTGGTATAAACCAAAAAAAATTTAGAATCTCCATCAGTTTTAATGCACGAAAATGCACCCAATTTGAAAAATGGACTCAAGGACTTGTCGCAATCCTTCAGCTACAAGTTAGACAACTGCAAAGCGAGTACTATTTTTTTGTGTTATTTGCAGATGTCGTCTTGGACATAAAAAGAGCTGCTGCTGCTGGACCACGAGTAGTGCAGCAGGATAATGGTTGAATATGCAGGACAACTTATCACTGACAGTTTTTAGTATAGTATTCACAGCACAAAGTAGAGAATTTGTAATGCCACATAAACTTATATGCATTGGGCTTTATGCTAAGAGTGGAAGCTTTACAATTATCCTTTTGAGATGCAAAAGGCCAGGGGTAATATTACGTATAAGATTATACAATGTGAAAATTACATTTAAAATCTACTCCGCAGAGGAACCCATGACAGTAATTTGGGGAAGAATTGAGCGCATGAAAAGTACTTCATCTAGCTTTTGACTCATGTTTTAATTGCATAGTGGACTTGTACAGCTCTAAGCTGGAATATGAGTTCTTAAAAATTACCGCAAGTCATGTTGTGGTGTCGGAATTTTGTCACTTTTAGCTGCAAGGCAAATGAAAGACAGAATAATTGCTTGACTTCCGGGCAGTGATAATCCCTGAGTGAGGATGTGAGAAATTTAAGTTTATCACTTAAGAGTTACATAACAGCTACTAGCTTATGGATGTCTGAACGATAATTTTGCAGAAACCGAGGAGGATGAAGAGGAGCATTTTGTCAGTTCGAAAATTGGTAGTGCGCTTCCTAAATGCTTTGTGAAGTGGCATTTGAAAAAAAATGTGTCCTCAATCGTTCGTGTTTCCTGTGTGTGTGTACACGATATTCTTAGGGAAGATTAAGTAAGGGGTCCTTTTGATGCATTGTCTCTCATGGATTTATGCAACCAAAAGTAGACAGATGAGTCCTTGTTCTACCAACCTGTGCTCCTGACAATTCTGACTTTCATGTAACTGAATAATCGTCTGGGAACTGAAGGCGTTCTGAGACATTAAAGTTTGTTAGTTTATTTTTATTTAATTTCCACTAATTGTTTCAGTCAGAGATACCTCTAAGATCTTTCCATTGTTTCCCCCTTTGCGTTGTCTTTTCTTGGCAACCTACTGCCTCATTCTTGTTTGTGGACCATTTATCGATCACTTTTCTCAGTAATCCTGAACGTTTTGAGACTTGGAAACTGCCCTCGACCTCAAAAACTTGTCCGCTTTTTCATTATTTTCAAAAACCAAATGTCCCCTTATGCAAGCCATTCTCAAGTTACTATTTGGAATATCAAACGTGTGGGTGTCATTACGGGACGCTGCACCACCGGCAAGCATGCCTATAGGCTGGGCCTCCTTTACAACGTCTTCTGCAGAAGCTGCATGGATGAGAAAGAAGAGGAGACGATTCTCTACCTTCTCAGTTCATGCCCAGCCCTAACATCTCGAAGAAGAGCATACTTAAGAGCCAGCTTCTTCAACAACCTAAGTGAACTAGCTGACATCAACATAGGCATTGGGTCTTTTAATATATTCCTTTACCAATGATATAGGTAGGTACATACTGATATTTGTTTGCTCCTTGTCTCTAATTACTGCCTACAAGTTTCCGGCTTTGCATATTAAGGTGTTTGTCCCAAGTTGTCTCCACTCTGCCATCAACTTAAAATCCACCCGTTATCATTGTTTACTCTCCTAACCCTCTTTTTGGAGTGCTGAAGCACATCCTTTTCCCCTTTTCGCTCAGTCCGGCCTTATTGTTAAGTTGTACTCTGTTGGTTGCCCTCTAGGTACTTCAAAAGCTCGTTTGTCCATCAAGTCGCTTTGCTTGCTTTACGACCAGTTAATGTGGTCGTCGCCTTTCTTACTCAAAATAAGATTTATATAAAGACTCACCCCTCTTATTTATGTCATTGCTGGCTGACGATTGAAGGCCGCGCCTCAGGTGGCGCACGCAAGTGGAAGAGGACTTCAACTAACTTAGCATGCGATACTGGAGACAGCTAGCTAAAGATCGAAAAGGCTGGAGACGCTTGTTGGTTGAGGCCCTTGTCCAACCCGGACTGTAGCGCCACCTTTAAGCCAGTTAAGCTGGCTGAAAATTCAATGTGGTGAGCATTTGAGACGCCAGATACTTGACAAACAAAAATTTCAGATGGAAACTAAATATACAAGACCATGCCAAGAAGGCATCTGTTGTCCTTTATTCCTATAGTAAGATTTTGAATCCGAAACGGGGCCTTCAACCTGAAATAGTTCACTGTTCGAGACTAGTGAGATCCATTTTGATGTACGGAGTGCACTGGACAGAAGAGTAATACAATGGTAATACTGATCTTCTGGGAAGAATTCAGGGTGCTTTAAGAACAACTCCTAGTGTTGCGCTGATTACTACTGTAGAATCAATTGGCTGCTAACGGCTGCTATTACGGGCACTCTATGATCTTGTACGGCAATAACACTATTTCTAATAAAATTGACTTAAATGTGAAATAGAAGACCAGAATTCCTAGCGGAAGTGTTTGAGAATCTGTGTTGATCCGGAATGAATCAGAGATAGAGATATACACAGAATATTCTTCAGTCGACCGAATTTTAAGATCACCAGACGGCTCCCAGATCACTGTAGTCTATTTCAGGCAGAACCAAATGCAGTCCTAGAAACTGCAGTTTGGCTTTCAATAACGTAGATAGTCAAGCCTCAAGTCTCTAAATGGGATCACTGACAAACATTTCGACTAATTGTAAAGCGGACGAGCTGGCAAAGAAAGCATTTGTGAAAATAGAAAGTTCCACCTTGTTTCTGAAGCCAGCAGACTTGTCTTTCGTTGAGGCAGATCCGTCTCAACCGAGATCTGAAAACAACGGAAATACTTATCTCGAGCAGTAGGAAATGCTCAAGCTGCCAAAGTATGACCCTTTCCGGGACATTGCTTGATTGTAAGGCATGCTTTTGAAATTGGTTCCCCTATTCAACAGTTTTTGCAAAAGCTGTGGAGAAAAGAATGAGGAAGAAACAGAAACCCACCTGTGAATCTGTCTTGCACTATCAAGGCTAAGAAAAAAAACTCACAGGATGTAGTTCTATGAAGATCTCAGCTGGGGCATCAATCAAAGCCAGGCTCCATATTTACAGCATTGTTTGCGGATTCTAAGTGGTTCCGCACATAATGTGGAGCAAAGGGGGGTTAACTCCGAGGCGGCTATCCACAGTATTTTCCAAGGCAATTCATCATGCAGGGTTCCACTGTCCATGAACAAAAACTACGTCCACATTTCCATCGTTCATGTGAAGAAGTAGGCCTTCATTTGATTTTAAACCTAAATTGACATCATCTCTTACTTTTTCCTTGAAGATACGCAGTTCAAACATCAATATGTCGGCTCTCTCCCCAATAGACTTAGTAAGGGTGAGATCTTTATCATTCCATATTAAAGTCTTAACGTCTGTCACGATTTAAAGACTTAAAATCTTAATTCCCTTTCATGATAAATACCACCTTTTATCCTTACAACAAAAGTACAGACTCTCGTCTCTTGTTGACTTCATTAAGCGAAGTCAAAACTTCACTAAAGTAGAAATTTACTTTAAAGTCCTTAAATATTTCACTTCTTGGAACTGTTCACGCTGAAAAAGGTAGAAAATTTGTTTTGATATCTCGCCATGCCATCGGCCTTCATGGTGAGATGTATTCTCTGGCCAAGCAAATCACGCACCTTCCTGTTTAGAAAGTAAAGCAATAAAATACCGCGGGGCTATGTTACGTGCTACCCAGGGCAAGGAATTATGCCATTTTTCAGATGTATCTATTAAAAGGCACACACAAAGGCCGACACATAATGCAGACTCATTTCGTGTACCGATGAATGTAACAAGCTGGAATACTACCACCATCATGACCAAAGTGGATTCTCAACTTTGTGATAAAAATCGTCACTGTCAACATTTGCCCGCATCGTCCCTTGCCATGGCAACTCCTTCAATAAAATTTATGATCCTTAAACAGGATATGGAGGCGGAAGAGCAGTTAGGAGCCAATAGGGTACAAAAAATACGACCAAATTCTCCGGTCTCTTTTGTAGATAGATGTCGTTGAAATTGGGGGAGCATGGCTCCGAACAACCAAAAAATATGTTCTACGGTTTACTCTACATGTGTCACTAATAAAGGACTGGAGATGAATGCCAGCGAAGAACACCCATTATGACATTGAATAGCTCTGTGGCGTAAATTGAGAGCAAGTAAGGCAAGGACTGTTTGATGGAATGACAGTGGGTGGGGATTATATGGTTATGACAGCAGCCCTTCCGCTCCGCCAATCCAACCGCCATCTCCAGGTTCAGTGGAACATAATTTTTTATTGTTTTCACTTTTTCCATCAGTGAACAATGTGTGCAAATAAAATTAATTACCCGGCTTGAGCACACAAACATGAACGTTCGAAGAAAGAAATGCTGTTATCCTTGTTGACGACGACAATGACGACGCAACGGCAATTACTGCCCACCCACTAGGAAGACTGACAAGCAATCTTCACTCGACACAAGATACATTGTGTAAAGAATTTTTTTTTTTGCCCAATAAAATTAATTACATTGTATGGAAAGGATGTGGGACTGAGATTGCTTGTAAGGAGGAACCATCAAGTACCGGATTTAACGATAAGGGATTTATTTGATTGGTGTGGGGCGGTGTAAGGAGAATTTGCCGGATATGACGGTTATAACCTGTTAAGGAGCAATTTCATGATCAATTTTGATGCCCCCGGTTGAGGAAGCGTGAGCAATAACCGAGACGGAGGCAATAACCAGTCGTTGCAATCAATTATGGATAACGAGTGATTACATCGAAGTGCTGACTCAATCGAAATAATTTGTGCTAAGCAATTTATGTTGATTTTCCGGAGATAGCTTCTACAAAGGAGTGTCCTGGAACAATTTCCTGCTTTAGAAATGAGTTATGATGTTTCTACTTATTTTATTGAAGCGTAGCGAACGAAGCTTTCCTGACAGTGACTCAAATTGCAAATCTTCCATTCCACTTTTCTCGGAGATGGGTTGACCGATTTGCATGCAATTTTGAACTTAGACAGATCTTCATAGTTAATTTTCAGGTTGTGACGAACATTTGTAGATATTGTTTACAGCTCTCCTTCAATTTTTAATGACAACATGGTTCCACTGCGCGTTCTGGTTCTGATTTTGACAACTAAAATGGGCAAGCAACTATCAAAACTATTGACGCGGCACCATATCGTCAAAATTGGTTCAGGAGTGCCAGAACGAGCTTGCTCGCTTGGGCGAACGCTTACGGGTCACACTATTCTGGGTTTCAGAGAAAAGTGACATAAAAGGAAACGAACGTCCAGATGAACTGGCCAGGCAGAGCTCAGCTCTACACGGCTCCCGCAAGGGCACAGAGGACAAATCCCCACAAATTTCCTGCAGAAGGCCAACCTCCAATGAAGAAGGTTAACTTACTGCGACATATCCAGGAAGATCTCCTAAATAGAACCCACCCAGAGATCGCCAGAAAAAATGGCGACAACCCCCACTGCCGCAGCTACGGAAATGCAAATGAAAAAGAAACACCTCCCCATTTCCCCACTAGCAAGAGCCATACTGCGTGCACTAAACCAACCATTCTTCGACTGCCTCAAAGCCATTTCAGGTAAAGGTATAAGAGACCTAATACGTTTTCTAAACTCCGCAGGCTGGATGAAGGTACCGACTATTTCACCCATCTTCACCCAAGAGTAAGACCGACCGGTAAAGAAGTGTCAACAAGAGCCGACATTTGTAATGGAACGCAAGAATCACCTAATGGAAGCTCACATTTTATTTGAGCTGCAATAATTCAAAGCAGCTATACGCTCTGTGGAAATAGGCATTATACTAAGAGACTGTGAGAGCTTATAGTGGTACTTACAGTTTAGGGACCATTTCACTGAAGAGGCAATTAGAAGCAACGTGCCTTTGAGCATAAGTAAGAAGCTAGCTACATTGAAACCCTAGCCTCAACGGTCCAACACTCCGTGTAAAGTTTCGAGCTTGTTTCAAAAAAGCACCATCTTAAGAGATGGAGCGAGCATTTTTCTACAGTTTTAAAAGATTTTGCAAGATCTGCGACGGTAGGAGTGTGCAGCAAAGGAGAAGGCTAGCAATTTAAGGGTGTAGGTGGTGGAATGAGGCATCTATTTACGTCTCCAAATGATTGCTAGATGGGTCGACAGTAGTAGGTCATAATGCCCACAAGAAGTGATAGGCGACTTCTAATTAGTTCGATGATTTCGTTTGTTTCCCTTTTACTGAGCCCAGAATATCCTTGAGGTGCAGCATGTCGTGATTGCATTCCATCATTCATTTGCTAGTTTTTGAGATTTGCCGAAGATACTATCGCATAGATAAATTAAAGTTCATAGATATAGTAGATGTCCCAAGACTGAGTATTAAGTGCAAAGAAAGTTTAAAATCACTTCAAAGTTTAGTTGTAATTCTAAATAGTTTAAGATGAAGATAGTAAAGTTTTAGGGAGTGCGGTAGCTGTGGCTTAATGGTTAGAGCATAAGGCTGCTAAGTAAGATTTGTGTCAACAAAACATCCGAACGTTTTTCGCGGCATCACCTCTCCCTAGGCAATGACCTACCTCTATGGGAGAATCTTCTTAATTCGTCCTTTGGAGACGGCAATAGAACTGTAGGTCCATTCCATTTGTGCGAATAATATAAGATAGTATAAAGCTACATAGGCATTGGGCTGTCACGCCAAATATTTGGTTTTTGTTTTCAGATTTAGAGAGTGGATTCATATAACCACACTTTGTTTGACTCAAGCCTGCATTGGTTTCGACCAGGCCAGGCGGTGGGAAAAGTTGTTTGTCCTCTAGGTTGAAACATTCAAACTCTCCTATAGATCAGGTTTGGTTTTTGATAATTGGAACCTATTCTTTGCGAGCTTAAGTTTGAGTAGTGAAGTTTGCTCTACTTCCTCTTTTCAATATCTCTCGTCTAGAGAGAAATTTTTTGGTTCTTACTCCTAGTGCTGACGGGCTACTCTAAACGATTTTGACAAGCTATTGCAAGCGGAATAAGAATAAAGCAATGTAGCACTTTAAATTGCACTTATACTTCTCTTCAGCACTGGTTTTGGACTAAACCTCAACTCGAAAAATCACATCATATTCTATTAAGTTTCATATATGTATGTATTAACTTTGTTCCCTTAAAGTTAGCTTTCTTATCTTTGTAAACATGATCCACGTGCCGTAGAAATAATGCCCACACAAATAAATCATTGTCATAGATGGAAACCTTCATCTTGATATGAATTTCCCTCCTGAAGCATGACTTTCCTACAACTCCATTCATACGCCATTTGAGATGATGTTAATCGAATAACTTTCAGGAACCACATTCATAATTGACTTCCACATGCTCACAATGATAAATAATCAAGCTAATAAAACCAAGGACTCTCGAAATAGTTTCAACTTTCACCTCGACCACTCTATCGTTTCGTATGTAGGTATGTAGTTGTGGCCCTTCTTGTGTGTGTGTTCTGAAATACTATAAATTACACTTGGACTATTAACAACCAGACATGCCACCCACCCAGACGATATATCCGTCGTCCTTGTAAATGCTGTGATATTAACAAAATTGATTCGCCGACCTCAATTACGACGAACCTTAAAGAGTCTAACCCCCAACCGTCCATAAGTTGCACAACAAGAACTTATATATACACAGAAACACAAATGCCAAAATATGTATATCCTTGGTCGCGTAGGGTGAAACTGGACAATAATGAAAAGCGTTCAGAGTATTAATGGGGGGTCCTTTATCGAACCTTTGCAAAATATTATCCCATGAGGTGAAACCTCCGCAAATAAAGCCCGCCACGCCGCAACCGGTGTGCGCCCCAAGCAATTTGTTTCTATTGATATAGGTGATGGGAAAATATTTAATCCTCTCCAGAGACTTAAGGGAACAGTGATTAAAATGTCGGACGGGAATAGGATAATGGAATGGGAAATTGTGCCAAATCGATTGAATTCCCCAATTGCGTTCCCGTTTACGTAAAATACAAAAAAACTCGATTTCTTTGTATGAGTAGATACATTTATACTCGTAAGGGTATGTAATTTAATTTTCGCGTTCATTAACTTTGAGATGGATTTCTTAAGGGCGATGTATCTTGAGAGGTAACGAGAAGAAAAAAAAATAATTCCCCAGGGTCATGGTATTGATTGACTAATGAATTTTGGTATTACCTACATGTCTCGACATCATGGATAACCAAGACGACGATGTCTGGACTGTGCTTCATCGATTGAAAGATTGAAAGATGATACAACGTCTGTTCATTTCGCTTTGAATTTCAAAGTGGAATAAATAATAACTGTAAAGGAATAAATTTGAATGTCTGACTGGATAAATATTTTTCTGCTTGAAATCAAATAAGAAAAAAACCTCCAAGGACAACCATATTAAATTTTCGCAGACCGATTACTTATCGCTGGCTAATAAATTGAATGCTTTCAATTTGGTGATGCTGTACACGAATTTATGGCATTTAGATCCATTCTCAGGCTTAGGAATAAAATATTTTCAAATTCGTAGATTGGAAACTCAATCAGATTTATCTTAGAGATTGTCATAAATGGAGTTTATTGCGTTTGCATGCCGAAAGCACTTCAATTACCAATGTGTGGATTTATTTTGCGAATCATCCATGCCTTAGCTGAGACATTCATAATCCATTTGGTGTGAGATTGGGAATCCAGTGAAATAAACAAAGTAGGCGCGAATGAGCTGCACTTACGTAATAGGGGATCCAATTTAATTGTCATTCTTCTTACATTTTGTTAATAGCTTCTTAAAGACTGGAAGGGACTCTTTACGATTTTTACCGACTACCTTCCCTTACTACAGACAGAGACTTACATATATATACATTTCTTGCGCATGTCTAGATTATTTCTCTCTGTTTTTCTTGCAGGCATTGTTCCTTCATTATGGTAGCTACTTTGTCACTGACTGCCTCCCAACTTACTTGAGTATTAATCATGTGTCTGGTTTTATTTTCTGGTGTTATCACCTCCTCCTAGTGTGGGCAAAGAAATATTACATGTTCCACATCTTCAATTATTTCTTGTAATTCTTGGACGTAGGGAAGTATTCGAACCTTTGTATATGGGTACACATGTACGCAATGAAATAAATGGTGGAATGGTGTTTTAAGAAACTTCAATATAAGAGGTGGCCATGGACCATGGTGTCGCGGTTGCATCATTGCTTGTCACGCTGAAGGCTCCAGGTTCAAATCCCGATGTCAATAAAAAAGGCGATCAACTGCGAAAAAAACTGACGTCAACTCTACTGCATAGGCATAACACTGGCAGTAGGGTGGTCATACGGATCGAAAGTTTTGATGGTACAAATGACATCGGGATGTCCGAAAGCAATGGCAACAGTACCAATTATCCTCCCCAGTCATTCTAGACACCACCCTCGGAGCAAAAGACTGAAACCTAATGCCATAAGAGTTTCAAAATCTCTACACCAACACTAGCGCTGTGCGAATAGCATCATAAGGATATTCATAACCCCTTTAGGACTAGTGAATTATAAAAAAAAAACCTTTTCCGGTTGACCCATGATCGTTTAGATTCGTCACTCTTGGTCCTGACTGGAATTTGATTGCATCTGTTGTAGCCAAGTGTGGTACTTTTGCCGGGCTTCTTTGTCAGCAAGTCCATTG
This sequence comes from Criorhina ranunculi, assembly GCA_951813785.1. NCBI lineage: Eukaryota > Metazoa > Arthropoda > Insecta > Diptera > Syrphidae > Criorhina > Criorhina ranunculi. The sequence continues at coordinate 33,451,304 of OX638382.1, read as the reverse complement.
GCATCTTTTCAGTCAGGATATTTGATGTACGAAAATCGATCCTTACTTTGGATACATTAATTCGATAGACCGACTCTGTCTTCGTTTTGTATGGTTGCATTTTCTAATGGCTGGTGTGGATTTCAGTAAACTTAATTGATACTTAAACTCTTCTTCTATATTTTAGACTGCCAATGTTCAACAGCTGCTACTTCGGTTTGTCCAAACTCCTAACTCGAAGGTTAAAAATCATGCTCTGCAAAACCTTGATCTTTCTTGTCTTGCTTTATGGAGCTGAATGCTGGACAATAAGTAAGACATCAGAGTTGATCTTGGAATTCTTCGGAAGAAAAATTCAACGTCGAATATTTGGTCATGTCTGCGAGGAAAGCGAAAGGAGAAGAAGATATAACCGCGAACTGTACGACCTGTACAAAGGTGTGGATCTAGTGTGGAAGGCAAAAAATCATCGACTGCGCTGACGCAGCCACATCAAAGAAATAAACGAGAATGCTCCAGCTAAGAGGATCTTCGTATTCAAGGATCTTCGTATTAAAGATCAGGTAATCGCGGATGCTTGAAACTTTGGTCTAGTAAACTGGAAGCAGCCAGCGTGCCCAGTGACCCTGAAGGATGAAAAGCGACGCTACATCAGGCTCAGACCCTCCAAGGGTCAAGATAATTGAAAGATCTCAACATTCACATTCCGCCTTGCCTTACACACTGGCGTTTTTTTAAAGAATATTCTCGGCGCTGGTGATCGCCGTGGCTTAGTGGTTAGTGCGTTGGGCTGCTAAGCGAGAGACACAGGTTCGATTCTCAAAAACCACCAAAAGTTTTTTCACGACACCACCTCTTCGCAGGAATGACAAACCTGCAAGAGTACAATCTGTCATGAGAAGCTTCTCAATTCGCCGTTCGGAGTCGGCACTTAACTGTAGGTCCCTTCCATTCGTGCGAAGAATATAACACGCACAACATGAATGGTTGTGAGAAGCTAGGCCTTGGCTCTCCATGAGCTGCCGTGCCAAATATACATACATTCTAGGCGCTGACAAACTACAGAATAAGTCTTCGATCTATTGTACCCTTTTGGGTTTTAACTGAGTATGGCTCTAGTTTTAAATGATTTGAAGTACCAAAAGTGTAGCTTTGTAGATCTATCCTTATCCACAATCCTTATTTGTTTTGAAAACCCTTAAAGTATTAGTAGACAAACATAAATATAGGTGGTGGCTTGCAAAGCACGAGGCTAGCGAGGCATTTGCTTAGGGCTGCACTTTGGCACTCGCTACGCTGCTGCCGCAAATTCAATAGCAAAATAAAATCTCCAACATGCTGGACAGAAGTTCACTGAGGATGAAAACATAATTTTGTAAAATGTGTCAACTACACGCTGGTCCAGACGAAAACGTGAGACTTGGTAGATAGGTAGGTTGAAGGGTTGATTGCATTCCATGTGATGCAACCTTCACTCGGATCTCTAAGGATCTATTGTATTGTCCTGGCGTCTGTAGATTATGATGAAGCAAAAGGGTCTGTGTTTGTTGGTTGGTTGTCGTTCGGCCTTCCTCAACCATTCCGAATTGATAATGAATTTTAGAATAGTTTCTGGTGCCTTCTTAGACAGATCCGCTAGCCCAGTCATCTCTTGAAGGGATGACTGTTTTGATGCTTAGGCTGAAGTCAGGAGATGGTGTAAGATAGTCCAATTCAATTTCTAGTTTTGCCCAACTTGCGATTTTACGGTGGCCCATATGGCCCGCTTTGCGTAATATTCGTAAGCATATTTTTGAATGGAGTATTTTAGGGGGCACTTTGGGAACTTGTCTCGATTGGCAAAAAAGCTTTGCATGCCGCCGTATATAGATATAATATATACACTCGCAGCAAGCTGAGATTTGAAGATCTCTTTTAAGTAGGGCATGCATCTATCAAAGATAAAAGAGAGACACATTTAAAGAAATCAGGCTTTCAGAACAAAGCCGAGCTTTCGACAGTGCATTGACGTCAAAGTTGTAGTCGAAAGTTGTGCATTGTTATAATTAAGATTGTACGGTTTCTGACGTTAACATAGTATCAGCTCGGCTGGACACCTTTTTACAATGGTGTACCCAAAAACAAGACTGCTGATAAATTGGCAAGAAAGTGTTCTATTTAAAAGGACAAGAACTTCGTTTCAGCCCAAGTAGGCTTCTAGGAGTCAATCGACTCGCTTAAACACCAACCTATGTAACGCAACTTGCATTTATCTATCCTATTGCTCAAGTGTAAAAGCCAGTTGCAGATGTGAACTTCAAGAATTTTTCCATAACACTCGTATCGTAAGAAAAACCGACTACTTATCAGCTTACCCTTAAGGTGAATGCAATAATTCCCATCTCAATCCAACACAACCGAACTTTCTAACCACCTTATTTCTATGAGCTTATAATTTCAAATAAATGTTAAATACAAGCAAGATAAAATGGACCTCGAAAGTAAAGTTGGGAATTACTTTTGATGATCCCAAAGTTTTATATTCACGATTAAATTTAATTTAAATTTTCCACACTCCCCACTTACGGATTAAACTTTAGAATTCTCGTAAATTTGCAATAAGTAACGTTTACTGCTATTTATCTCCTAATAACAGGAATGAACCATTCTAATAGTGCTAACCCTTCTTGACTTGTAGCGTATCTATATGCATAGGAGGCTATATTGGCAAACAATGTGCCAGCATAGTGTGAACAAACAAGCTCTCATTCGACATTTGCTTATGCCCATCACGTGCCTTTAAGCCCACATGAGCGCCAGTATTGTATAGACTTGCCCTGGCATCAGAATTTATCAAATATACTTCCCGGCTTCCCTCTCGGCTGTGTTTGTTCATATTTCACTCAATGAATTGTTCTCTAAATGACCGTGTGCAGCATTAGAGGATGTTCCTTCGTGCACTATACTCTCGTCCGAAGTTACCACGATGCGTATCAACAAAAGCCAAAACCGTCGATGCATTCGGAAATTAATGAAAGCCTTCATCAACCAGCTAGTGTTCTAACCAAGTAGCTCTCTCGAATAGGCTGTATTTATGCCGGCCAGTCATTTACCAAAGCCGTACTTCAGTACTCGTATACTTCATGTGAATTTTGTAGCCGCAGAGACGGAAATGTTAGCAATTTCATAGCGGGACATGGAAGAATGAATGACTTTTGTGGTGCCACTGGTATGTCGATGAGAGGTGACTTAACCCATTACAGTACCCGTTGTATTGATGCTATGCCACATGTGGACAAATGGTCAGGAAACATTCTTTGAATGGCGATGAAAGTCTCCTTCATCAATCTTCCCTATGGGTGGACTTGGGCTGGCTTAAAAGCCCCAGCCTGGTATGGAAACTAACATCGAAGTACATTTTTGTGGCTTTTTAATTTATGATCAAACCGAGAGTCTGGATATTGGCAAATGGTTGTTTACAGGAATTCCTTTACATCAATGAACTCGAGTTCAAGGACTAAATGTGATTTTGCAATTCGTTACAGCGATTCGTGACTCTTTTAAAATTATTGATTTTTCCTGTCCGCCTTAGCTCATAGAGAGCCAGGGCCTAGCTTCTCACATGTCGTGCGTGTCATATTTTTCGTACGAATGATAGGCTTTATTGCTGACTCCAAACGCCGGACTGAGACAGATTGTACTCTCGGAGGTTTTTCATTACTTGCAAAGAGGTGATGCCGCGAAAACAACGTAAAGTTGTTGAACGTTGACTCCAACCTGTGACAACCCGCATAGCAATCCAACGCACTTAACAGTAAGCCACGACGATAAAGTATCAAGGAAACCATAAAAAGGTGTTAGGCAAAATTTAAAAAAGCATGGCTGAGTCTGCTTATAGACGCTTATTTTCTGGGCTATAAGCTTGTCATCAATTATGTTCCTAGAGTATTATGCGGCCTTATCTCAGAGGAGAAACCGGATTTATAAATGCTTCTTTTACATGTGACTTTGTTTACTTCGATTAACAAAGTACCAAACATCGTTTTAGAAAAACTCATAGGGTTAAGTGCAGATTTGTTTAATAGAGTTACCTTCTTGAGATTCAGTCTAGCGAGGAAACTTGATTGCAAGTAAGAAAGCAATAAAGAAGGTACGCATTATACAATTAGCTGCCATTATATGTATATGACATCGATGCTTATTCAGAGACCTACGGATTCAAAATGGCCAATCCACTAGACATATTGATGCACTAACGTCTCTTCAATGCCACCGACGTTCCATCCGATACCAAAGACTTTTCGGAAGACCTTAACGTCATACAAAGTATTAATTGGTTTCAATGCCAATCAAAGCCGAAACCTGCATACATTTATGGACTTTAGCTATATCGAATAGAAACTGCACCGGTTGGTAACATCTTGATTGGGGATATGAATGTCAGGATAGGAGAGCAGCAGAAGGTATTGACATACACCAACGGGGAAAACACGAATATTTATCGGTCGAGAGCATCCAAAGACAAAATTGTAAATTGTAGGGGAAAAGATTAAATTAATTCGTTAAACGACTATGAAAAAATGGTGAAATACACTTTATCTCCACAGTTGATACCTCAGTAAATTATATATGTGTAATATTTATCTCAGGAATCAGGACCACATGTTGACAATTTTAGAATTGAATATAAAATTTGGTCGGACCGCATGCCAATTTCCCTAGACCTGATTAGTATAATTGAGGAAATACCGAGAAGAATATGAAGTTGATACCAAAACTGAAATGCAGAAACGTGGAAATATATAGGAGACATTTGAAAAACAAAGTTAATCAACTAATTGAAAATGGAAATGATGAATATTTATCTTAAGAAGCTCTCTCTAATATGATTAAGGAATCTGTAGGAAATCAACCAACGCGACCGTATGTAAATACAAAGCAAAAATGGCACGATATACATTGCGATAATGCCAAAAGGAAATCATTTAAACTGCTCAAACTATGGAGAAAAACAGATAACCATGAAGTTAAAGAAAAATATAAAACTGCTAATGTCGACTATAAAAAGATTTGTGAAACCAAACATGAGTCATATAACAGAAACTTGGAAATAAAATTAGGTAAATACAATTGAAGATGCCAAACACTGGTAGACTTTTGCAAGACATATAAGAAATAGTAAGTTTCATAGTGGTAGAAATTTATCAGCGGAAAATTACTTAATTTATTTTAAGGAACTGTGCTATCACCACCCATTCAATACTCAAAAGGATATAAGAGAAGTTCTTCAGAAAGTGAAATTAAATAAGCCGCCAGGGACAGATCAAATCCCTTATGAAATGTTTATAAATGTACTAGATCATTTTCTACACCTGCTGGCAAAATCGTACTCTAACATGTTGGAGAAGGGAACAGTTGGAGATAGATGGCTTCAAACGATTATATTACAGGATTTAGTGGTTTTATGCACAACTGGTTTGAGTCCTACTTAAAGGATAGAACTCAAAAAGTCGTAGTAGTTAACATTGTTAGTAGATCAGAAACTATGAACTTAGGTGTACCCCAGGGATCAGTTCTTGGTCCCATTTTGTTCCTTATTTACATTAACTCCTTATTCAGCCACCCGTTTATAGGGAAAGGTACTGCTTTCGCAGATGATCTTCGTATTGCATACCGCTCAGATAGTCCTCTAAACCTAAGCGCGGATATCAATCATGATGTTCACCTCCTGGCATTGTGGTTTTCAGAACATAAACTAGTTGTCAGCAATAAAACCAAATATGCAAGAGTCCATTAACTTTGAAATTTTCATTCATGCAAACAACTGTGGAAGATCAAATGTGTCGAATTGTGTTTGTACTGAGGAATCCACCAGGACAATGTTAAATAAGGAAGCATCTTGTGATACACGCTGTTTTAAAATTGAAATAGTACATCAATTTAAATATTTAGGTATTGCTTTTGACCAAAATATGAGTTGGTCTAAATATATTTAAATTTTGAAACAATATTTACGATCTTTGGTACCTACGAAGTTTTTATCGTCTTAAGAAATTTTGTGACAAAAAATCGTTAGAAACAGTGTATTATGGAATTTTTCAATCGAAACTACAATACGAAATAAGTTGCTGGGGTGGTGCTAACCAAACAAAGCTTGACTCATTGATTGTTTTGCAAAAGTGCGCTATCAGAAATGTATGTTTGTGGGGTCAATCGCTAAGCTCTTTCCATGGTTTTGTTTAGATCATTGAAAATTCTGCCACTAAAACATTTGTATTATTTTAAAGTTTCAAAAAAGAGAGATGGCTATTTACAGAGCCCGATTTCTAACACTCGCAATTTGCGAAGCAATTCAATTAATGTTGTCGTTGTTCCTTCTTTCCGCACCACTCTACTCAAAAACTTCCACTTCATCGTGTCCAGCAAATTATTTAATAATCTTGCCCCAATTTCTAAAAATTGTTAAAATAAGTTTTCTTTCTTTTTTTATTGTTAAATTATTGTGAATCTCTGTTTAAATGAACCTTACAATCAACATGGAAAAGTCAAAAAATAAGGATATTTCGGAGATCGGGAAGGAGAGCCAGTGCGGAAAATTGCGCCTTGGTGGTGAAGACATTGAAGTGATAAACAAATACAAATACGTGGAATTGATCGTTAATAGAACATCTAAAAGAAAGAGAAGAAATTGCTAAATCCAGTTTGAATAGTACATGGAATTATTTTGTTACTAAAAATAACATCAACCTTTCAGTTCAATTCAAAATCTTCAGAGCCGTAACTCAGGTCATAATTTGCTATGCTGCACAAGTATGTGGATTTGGTAGCTTTGATGAGATGGATAAGATTCAGAGATACTTCTTGAAAAGACTACAAATTGCAGGACTTCAAGCCAAACTATGCACTAAATTTAGACGGGAGTTCCTGACTTACATCTTTCGACACTAAAACTTCACATAGTGTACATCAAGAAGACAATCTTCCGATATGAGGCACATCGGCTGCCATATCTGCTATCGAAGAAAAGGAACAGAGAGGAAAATCAACTGGTTCAACGAATGGCAGATAAATCGGTGTTAATGCAGGCATCGATTGGGGTAATTTTAACTTGAACGCAGATATATGGAGCAGAAACACAACGGCTACATTAGAATCTTTGAGAGCTGAGCAGATTCGAAAAAACTTGGACGATGAGAAAACATAGTACACATGGACTATATTCGAAATAAAACCAGCATGTAGGGTAAACCTATTTTAATGATGCCTTTAAAAATTCCCAAATTTCATGGACAGAATCAGAACGGGGTTGGCTGGACTAAATGAAAACAAATTCAGAAGAGGACAGGAGAAAAAATGTTCATTATGCGATCTAAACGAGGAGGAGAATGTAGTTCATTTTATAGGAAAGTGTCTAATTCTCGTGGAATAACGAGTTAAACATTTCCATAAAAACTTTCTGAAAACTCGATGATTAAGAAGTGCTGCAAATAGGAAATCGGAAGACCAGTGGAACACGCTATATAAATTCGTAGATAAGGCTTTTTGGTACAGAAACTGCTCGTCGATGAATTTGATTATTAGTCAACACAACACATAGACTAAAATAATGCAATTTTATAAAATATTAAATGAAATTATGAAAAACACCCACCAACATACGAAAGACATGTCATAGTTGTAATTCATTTTCTATTTTTTTATAATAAATTATTATAATACTTAAAATAAAATAAAAATACTATATCGAAGGCTAGGTTAGGCGAGCTTGGTTTGTGTAATAGCTATCAGTCTACACTACACAATGATTTTATTCAGCAAATCGATCCAAAATGTAAATGTTATTCCAAAAACGAGCGGACAGTTTTATGTCAACCCATAGAAAATGTTCGTATTGAGTTTTATTCATGATAATTCACCAGACGTTCATAAATCTTCACGACTAGACATAACTAATGTACATACAAGCAGCCACCCAACACGATAAAGAAGGAATACAACGATTTACAAAATAAATGAGACAAACTGGTTACTTTATGGATTTTTTACGCATTGATATCCTTCCAAATGACAACTATGGCCATGTGACAGTTTCTTATCGCTCCTCAGTGCCCTACAAAACTAACATTAATCTTTTGAAAGAGCAAATGTGTTCTTCTGTCGATTCTGGTTAAATGTTTTCACAAATAGAAAAGCACCTGGGTGCCATTTCACCCACCGGTCAATCACGAAATCGAAGATCGATTTGCAGGCTCAAACACCAGTGCTGTGTCATAAAAAATCAATTCCAAAGGAAAAGACAGAAAGATTGACGAGGAGAAAAAGGTACAGATGGAACATGCAGAATGAAGTAAGGGAAATTTCATATCCTAGGGCATTATATGGTTTCGGTTGACTTCGTCACCGATGTACGCACGTATTTCCAATGAAAAATTATTCTTCGAACAGCCGGAGCAAGAATCCTTTTTTTTTTCTATTTTTTATTCGAAAAGTTTTGCCAATAAAAATGAAAATTTTTCTCATCAGTCTCCAGCAGAAAAGTAAAATGACATCACTGAGCTACGGTGATGGGCTTTTCCAGGATACTAGTTTCGATTAGAACATGAATCTTTGGCAGAACTGTTTATACCTGCCCAACTTTTTTTGTCTATTCTATACATCACAAGGACTAAGAGGTACTTTGAGGCGCTCGTGTGTGTCTTTTTAAAATCGCTTCCGTTTTGCGATTTAGAGGTTCACACACATGCCTGAATATTCTTGATGGCTTAAGCTACGGTAGATACATACATTGCGAAAAGTTTTCCAATCCCCGTTGGGTTGGGTACACACATCTTAAAGTGGTACGTTTAAGATTTTGTAGTCTCCGTATATCATAAATGCGACTAGTTCAATTCAAAAGTAGTGGGGAAGGAGTAGAAAAACTCGTTCAACATCAGTGAATGCTGGAGTAGCTCATACAAGGATGCCACATGTTGAGCCAAAGGAACCTTTTTCATTGCTTTGCAGGCAGTTTAGAGAGAAAAATCGAATTTAAACGTTGAAGATAGCTAAAAGAATATATTCGGGTCTTGCTTTCTGTTCCTGTTTAATTTCGTTAAGTGTCAAAAGTGATTGCAACTTGAAAGAAATTTATACATACATTTGTGTGCATATAGATAGATACAGTATTTATATCATGATACTTTTCCTTAAGTTTTCCTCAGTCTGTATCCTTTCATGTGATTGTATCACATATCTCATTATGTCTACGAGGCGTTGGTATTTCCTCCACCTTTCTCAATTTCCCTATGATATTCGCTCTCTCCGATGCGAAATAATTTACACATGAGAACATTATTCATATTTGTAGCTTCGAAACTAACGAGGTTATACTACCATCGCTCTTTGAATCGAAACCTTGTGTCAATCATAATATCTGCGCTCATAGATATTTGATAGTGGGTTTCGATATAACCTTGTGCCCTCCTGTCATAAAAGTTGCTTTCTTTTTTTTCTACAACACCACCTCTGTGTTATGCTCATCTGATTTAATCTCCACATTCTGAAGCAAACTTATCGAAGCTGTGGGACATAGGACCACCGTCAGATATATGTTTTCATCAGAAGGTGGGGTTGAGCACACGTTATTTTTCTCCTTTGTGTTTGCAGCACTTCACTACCACTGTGGCCTTTGACGTTTTATAACGAATAGTCCTTTCATCTCACTCCTGACTTGTTTTTAACCGCATCCCAGAGTTCAACTGACAATTACACGAGATCTACTATGTAATCTGGGGTAGAAGTCCGCCCTATTTTTGAAACTCGAGCAGTGGAAGGGGATATGTTCCGCATTCTATTGCATTGCAGACAAAGCGAAGAGTCGTCGTTTCCAAACAAATGATCAGTAAGCATTTGACTGTATGCTATAAGTCCATCTTTCTATAGCGATACAGACTTTATTTAACAGTTTGACCATATCGTCTACTAATGCTAAGATAACGTTTCACAACAATGTGATGATGTACATCCCCAGTACAAGTAATAAAACTGGGAAGTTTGAAAAATATAACTTGCCAATTTAAAGATTGTGTTGGTTCACTATTGCGAATCTCGAATTAAGGATTTTGACACAAAAGTCTCTCGAATTATGCAAATATCTGTGGGATATTTCAGCAAAATTACAGATATTTGACATTCGATAACTCGAGAAATTAATTAATTAATTTCACTGTCATTTCAATTTGAGTAGCAAGTACATCAGGTGCGTTCCGATTTTTAGATATTTTAGATTTCAGATAGACTAGAATAGTAGCAAGGACATCGTATTATTAGTCTCATTTTTTCGGTTTGCTGATTTCTGTCGTTTTTGAAAGTGGAAATCTGTACGTACATATGTATGTGTGTTAACGAATCTAGAGAACCGATTTTAATCTACTTTTACAAATCCGATCGACTTTAAAATTGGCACGCATACATGATTTAAACATTTCTGCCATCAAAATTCAAAATAACGACTTCAAGATGGTGGACGAATTTGACATTTATAGTCCGATTCGATTCAAAATCTATACCTGGGGTTTTTTGGGGTCGTTAATTATGAAAAGTTGGTCTTAAAAGTGTGCTTTTAAGTCTTTTGAGCTATTTTTATTTATTATATACGCACTCATTTATTACTGACGCAGCTTAATTTGTGAGTAAAGTGCGAAACAAATAATAGTTTCGGTCGTGTGTGTATGATTTTATTTTCTCTCCCTCTTTTTCATCTATTCATCTTAAAAAATGGCGAGTATCATTGCCCATCATCAATGGCTCGAAAAATAGACGAAACGCAAATGTGGTCGCCTTCAACATTTAAGTAAAAACAATATTATGGAGCACAGCACATGCCATAGTAATAATTTGCACAGTGTTGAGTTGACACCCCATTCCAGTCGCTAAGACCGGAAATCAACACTTTATTAGGCCGTATCCCGAGTCACCAATTACGAATTGGCCAAATGTACCCCTTAAATTGGTCATTACAAGTTGGCTATCGCTGAAACCACTTGTTTTAGCAAGTGATGCGTCTTTGTATTGATTATTGGAATTACGTTCAATACTTGGCCAAAAGTATAACCAGTGGTCAAATCTTTGATCAAATCGAACACCATTACTGTTGTGGGTTTTTCCAACGGGAAGCGACATACAAAATCTACGTGTCCCACTTCTACAAATCGATGCCTAGCAAGACCAACGCTCCTTATCACGAGGGTCACGTTGATCCCAACGCCGAATTCTGTGTTGTTCACTTACTGCGTGAATGAAACAAAATTCACAAGTTATCACTAATATCCCAAGTTATAACGCATAACTTTTGAAAATATGATAGAAGGAGTTATAGAAATCAGAAGTTGACTTGAAAAAAAATATCACGAGTTATAATAAAATAAATCGAACGAACAAATCCAATTCGCTGTCCTTGTAAAAAGAATCCTAGAATTACATATATCTCAAGTTATCTAACTTCGAGTCAACAAATCGGCCCAAAGTTATTTACTTGGCATAGAAAATGCACTTCGCAGACTTACTAACGTATTCACATTCCGGGTGGACCTGGGTCTCCAGCTTTAGTTGGAGATGCCCGTTGGTTGAGGCCAACAGCGCCAACATAAATAAGAACTTTTTGCAAAAAGAAAGGGAGTAAACGGTACCCCCCAAAGTCTTGTATAAAATTATTAGTTTAACTTTAAGATTCAAGCTAAAAGGTTTACAACGGTGTAGTAACGGTAAAACACAAATCGATTTTAGGCTATTTTGACAAATGACAGCGTGGCAGCTGTCAGGTGCTTTTTATTCATGATTGCGTTGCTATTTCAAAATTAAAATTCTTAACAACTCCATGGAATACATTTTCAAAGTTCAAAATATTTTGCTATGCCTGCGTCGGATAATAAATTTTAATGAATTTTAATGTGATTTATCTTTTCTGTGTTTTCTAATTTTTTTTTTTTTCCAACTAACTTTGTGTGTTATATCCCGAGCGTGAATTAAAAATTGAAAAATTCCAAGGGCACACGATAATTTTTCAATTGAATATATGACCGTTTGAAAGTTCGAAGGACGTTGTTTGTTTTTTTTATACCAAGGACTTCAACAATCGATGTTCGTTTTAGTTGAATGCTTTTAATATCTTGTATAATGTATGAATTTATTCGTTTTAATGGCAACGGGAAAAATCCTATACAAATTTTTAACACAGAATATCGCCTGCATTCCATAACCTATTTTGGCACATACTAATACCACATGTCATCAATTTGAGTTATGTGTCATACCAAAAAGCCATTAACTTATTTATACCAATAGATTCAACATTAATTCCCTTCTCTCAAAGGCAATAAGTAAATAACGTTTTTAGATCTGTAATTAACTCCCCGAAAATGAAAAAAAATAGTAATAAATGAAAGCCACACGCACACGCACATTCATATTTATCATTTTCAATTTTTAATGTTTGGAAAACATTAAAAAGTAAATTTATGAGGTTGCATCAAAATAAATAACGAATTTTGTATCGAAAATTACGAATGAAAACAAATCAAATGTTAATTTTGTTTTCTTTGCATAAATTTTGTTAGGAAATCGATTTTGAAATTGCCCAACGGCACACCAACGTCAAACATCCTTCACCGTTTGATAGTTTTCCATAAAATCGTGGTGGTATTTCGATTTGCATTTTGCAGCACACGTTTGATTTACATATGCTCATTAATGGAAACAGGATTTATTATCATTGAAATCCTTTATTTTGCCACCTAATATGGTGATTAAAATGAATGTATGTTTGGTGAGATATAGGGAATAGTACCGTTGTTTTGTAAATTCTTATATTTTAATATTACGATTGTTTTTGGGATGTGATCTCAGAAGTGCAGTTAATTTTTGGAATTTTATCGAGAATGATTTGATCTGAAGAAACAACCTAACCGCGGAAATAGTCCTAGCCGATTTTGCAAAGAGAATGAAGAAATTGTTATAAAATTGGAGCGGACAGTTTCACCAAAGATGGTGCCATCTGGGGCTTAGCAAGCGAAACAATACATAGCACGGATACTATTTGAACGATTCGCTGACGAACTAGGGACGGTCATTTTCATCAAGCATGTAGAGCATGTAAAAACTCAAAAAGATAGCGGCACCATAATTTGTCGTATTAATTCGTGTTATAATTACGCTAACATCCGCTGGTCTGACCCTTGCAAACCAAAAGACAGAACCTAAGAAAAAGCGGGTGTATCTGTGTCCCGGGTATGAACAGATGACGTCAATACATCTACTATGTTCGCCAAGAGATCATTTTATTGTCATTGGTATTGGGAAGTCAGGAAGGTAGGTTCGATTAGGTTAGGCCCTTATGGAATCCGATTCAGATTCTTCCAATGATCTCTCGTGCTTTGACGTAGAAGCTGAGTTGCTGCTGGTCCTAGCCCGGGTATTACCGATGATATTGTTGGATATGTAAGAGGCTTTCATCCACTCTGTTCTTTTGTTCTCCGGAAGATTTTCGGAGAGCTGAAGAATGCGGCTGGCTGTGTGGTGATATTTGTACACCTGTTTTGAAAAGGGCATATGTCGTGAGCTACAGCTTGCTTTAAAAGATGCATATAGAAGGTATACTAACGCCGTAAACGCGCGGCGACTTTCTGGCCTCATAAGTATCAATGAATTTATGAAGTGACGACGCTTTTTGTATTTTAATTTGAGTGTAAGCAAACATTTTGATGACTTTTGTTAATTTTGAACCACAATTCCATATAACTTCACCATAAACACTAATATTTTATATACGGAATCGATAGATCTCTAAAAGAGCTTCCGATCCAGATCGTAGCTTTACCTAGTTAGTAGTTATACTTTGCGGAAGTTTTCACGCGCCTCGAAATGAACACAAGAAGGCTGTGCCCCCCACTCCGTTCAGAGCATGACATTACAATCTCCACTAGGTCTAACAGATTCTTTGATTCTTTAACTATCACGTGGTGCATTTCGATAAAACTATGAACAATAGTTTTTGAGTTGCAACAAGAGACTGTATCGCCTGGTTTTGTTATCATCACATTTCGGATATTGCTCCCCAAAGGAAATATCATATTAACGTCAAGACTGTCCAGCTAACGATTCGTGGGTACGCGAAGGATAACCTGGAATATTTAATTGTAGCACTATCATTCAATATGGCGCTCCAATTCAGACCGCATCTGTGAAAAACCGCAAGTACAAGCGCAAAAAAGAGACAGTCTACCAGTTTTGAGCCTAAATATTGACATAATGCATTCCTTCAGTATCAATTTGTGCCACATTGGCTATCACAGGCGTGATTCCGATATATAAACTGGCAGAAGATTACAAGGAGAGCTGATAAAAATATACAATGAGTGCACAGTATATACTAACTTACACCCCAGTTGATAAAAACGATCAATGCTGATCGCTCTAAAATAAAGGAACAAATACTTCGGGATCATCCCCGCGAGAAAATCATCCCGGAAAATGTTTCCATTTATGCTAGACTGGCAGGAAAATTTAACGTAGACACTGACTTAACAAAATCTGTCTTAAAAGAGTTTTATCACCTAAAAAGGCAGACAAGAACAGGTGGTTACAGATATCACAAGAACCAATAGAATTGTAACCTTCCTCGACTAAGCTGGAAGATACTTATTCTAAAATATTACAATTAGGCTATACCTGGCGAAGAACAGAAAAGTACTACGATCTTTCGAGCAACGAAATGAGATAGGTACTCGTAAGTGTACCCGCGAAGTATTTTTATCTGCTCCCAGCAATGAATGGACATTCGTACAAAGTGTGCTCCGCAGTTTCTTGAACTTCCAAGCTAAGTTGGATGATGTCCATTGGACCAGTGCCTAGTTTGTTAAAATAGTAGTTGAGTAAGCTATATCCTAAGGAAGTCCGTTAGGAACTTAGCGTCATGTGAGCTCAATGCTAGAATGTCTTGACTTAATCTCAACTATTATTTTAGGGTTAATGAACTTTCAAGGTCCACTAGATGAGTTTCTCTGTGAGAGCTTCTCTTGGTACTCTCCTAAGGTGAGCTCCAATTTAATAAGTCTGGTGGATTTAGAACTGAAATAAAGTGGGCCTAAAAGCGTTCATAGCCCCTAGTCTAGCAAGCTCAAAGGCGATCTCGTTGCCTTCAATGTCCTTGTGTCCGGAAAACCAACTGATAGACATTTTTTGTGAATATCTAGCTATTTGAAGGTGTTTAGGCAAGTCTTGAGTCGAAAAAATAACAACTTAGAGCTTTTACCACTGCCCGATTGTCAGATAAAACTGTAATCCCTTTTCTACAGAGGTTATGTCTATTGCATTCTTTGGTGAACTTCAGACCAACTGAGCTACGCAACATCCATCATTCGAGTTCCAGAGTCATGAGCTGCATATGAAAAAACATATTTTCAAACATAGATTGAAGGCATGATTCGAATATTTTAACTTAAAGTTACATATCTTTGTCCGCGGTTACGATGTGATAACCTTTGTCTTTATTCACTCTTTTAAAGGACGACAAAATCTGGGGTTATAATAGTATTCTACGGTAAGTCTTGATAATAAAAGGTCGACCGGCCTATCGAAACCACAGGGGACCAATTATCACTCCATGCACCATCATCATTAGTCCAGATATTACGGATATTTTTTATAGCACACTATAGTCTTCTTTATGTTTTCATCCTTATTTGTGGATACAAAATTAATATACCTAACCATAACATGTGAGAGAATTTGTATCAACCCAAAAAAAAATTAATTTGAAAATGTGTGCAGTAAGAGTTAGGCACGTGCGGCACTGGACGGCCATCTATAGCTCGATTAACTGCATTATCCCCTCGTTCTCGTTTTTATCGCCTCAGAATAATGCAGGATATTTACCCTTCAATGTTACAAATTTCCCAGTTAATTATTCGCACCTAATTAATGCATGAGCCTGTCATCTGGCTCAGCATGTCCTGGGTGCCTAGCCTACCAGTATCACATGGCAAAATGCTTGTGTGTTGTGTGTTTGCTTGCAAATTAATTTCTAAACTGCCGGCTTGTTTGTTTAGAAAATATTTTCGCAATTATGTGGAAGGCTTTTGTTTTCAAAAATTTTCCATTAAATCGGGTAAAACTAAACACGACGTTGATTTTGTTCGCCAGGGGAAAACCGCTGAGAGCAAGTTCTAATTGAAATTTTATGTGCGATGCGAAGGATAACATTATAGTGATCCTATCAGTGATGGCTTAGACACTAACATACGTAAATGTTTGTTGTTTAATAATTAAAGTTAGTCGCAATCGATTTAATTGAGATAAAATGCTTAGCTGTACTGAATGGACATTATTTAATATTGATTACTTTTGGTTGGGCTGGAGAACACATACTTACCAATTTACATTCATTCCATATTGTGATTGAAAAAATTGTTGAAATGATTTCCCCTTCATGGGTGTAAGGCCATTGCTTTGAGTTCTGCAACGTATTTCAGCTTGTAATTTCATGACTCCTCTTAAATTAATCACGGTCCGGTTTGTTCAGAGCGACCTATTCTTCTGTCAGATTAAGTTAAATGATTGTAAGATGCCCTGCAGTCCTTTGCCAAACACAAAGTCAAATTATTGATTTTAAAAGAAACAAAATATCAAACGAGCTAGACACTCGGCTACCGCTCTCTCTGTTCAGGTGCCTTTCAGTGGTCTTAATTGGGTGACTACCATAACCTCGAATAGCATTAACAGCGCCTAGCTCAGATAATCTTAAGTCGTAATCTTGCTATAGGAAACTCCTTTTACATTCCACTCATGCGATGCCATCTTGATAATTTAAACCTGTCTATTTAGATAGTGCGTCAAACGTTGTTATTAAGGTAGTTCAAATGATTAAGATGAGATGTAAGGGCCGTATGAAATATACCACCAATATTACCCAAAAATAACGTGATGACTGCAAGGGTAGTGCTCTACTTCACTTTCAAATATATACGTATTGCGCACCTTTACTTGACGTATCTACTTACTTACTTATCAGGCCAGCGAACCTTGGAGAGTGTGAGCCTGAACTGATGCCGCTTCCATCCTTCACGGTCCTGGGCACGCTGCTTCCAATTTACCAGACTAAGGTTTCTGGCGTCTGCGATTGCGTGATTTTTAACCCGAAAGTTCGGTCTTCCTTTTCTTCGTGAACCAGGTGGGTGGGACTCAAAGATTCTCTTAGCTGCAGCATTCTCGTCCATTTGCCCGATGTGGCCAAGCCAGTGCAGTCGACGGATTTTTGCCTTCCACACTACACCGACATCTTTGTACAGCTTTTAGAGTTCGCGGATATATATCTTCTCTTCCATCCGCCTTCCTCGCAGAGAGGACCAAATATTCGGCGTAGAATTTTTCTTTCGAGGGGTATCAAGATCTGCTTTGATGTCTTCCTCATCGTCCAGCATTCAGCTCCATAAAGTAAGACTGGCAAGATCAGGGCTCTGCAGAGCATGATTTAAGACCTTCGAGTTAAGAGTTTGGATCCTACTTGTTTGGACAAACCAAAGTAGCAGCGGTTGCCTAAGGTTATCCTTCGTCAAATCTCCACTAGCGTGTCATTTGTGGTGCTTATATTTGCCCCGAGGTAGATAAACTCCTTCACTCCCTCAAAATAATAGATATCAATTGTTAGGTTTTGTCCTAGACGGTGTTCGACGGATCAGTTTTTGGTTGACAGCACGTCGTTTTTTATCGTTAACGCGTCTTAAGCATACCAGTCTTGCTCTTTAGCGTTGAAGCATGGACTCCATCTAAGGTGGAGAAAGATACCCTTGGTCACTTCAGGAGAAAAATTCTTCGCAAGATATTTGGCCCCGTTTGCGTTGTTTGCTCTGTAGGAAAAAGTTCAACGACGTTATAGGAGCTGTGCAACGATATCGCCCTAGTCAAAAGAACTGCGCATTGATCGTTTGTGATGGCTAAGACATGTAGAAGCATTGGACGCACCTAAGCAGAAACCACTGATTGACACCACTTCTTTGTTACTGAGAAACCTCTCAGTGTGAATGGTTGCCAACTAAAACTTGCATACTTAGAAAAATTATACATAGTTCTATTGTGATACCACATGGATCTTGGAGAGATTTTCTTTACCCTTTCGTTGAACCAATTGGGGCTTCTGACATCTGTGAAGTAGGAGAGGGCTCGGCAGCTGCAAGAAGGTAGGGAATATTTCCATACTCCTATTCGTCCATACAGCTTCTACAAAAATAGTTTGAATGTACGCCAAGCATTGTTGCATACTTTCCTATTGAGTTTAGGGAAAATGAATCCAAGGACTTTGTTCAGATTCATAACGTCATCATAATTTCTACCTTATCCACAACACCTTTTTGTCTACACTTTTCCATTTAAATTCTTTTCCCATCACCCGATATCTCGTGCTCCAAATTCCTCACTTGGTTCTCACGCGTAACATTATTTAAAGTAATTCAATGTAGAACATTGGGTATGCTCACATTAGATGGAAGTCTGGATACAGGTGTCACATTGCCTCGTGGCGAAATCTAATTCTACCTGTGTCTGGGAATGCCAAACTAATCGTGAGAATACTCAGTGTCTCGTAGAAAATATTTTGTATAAATAGTTTTAAGTTTTTTTATAATAAATCACTTGTTATTCATTCATCACGCAAGTAAGGTGTTTCATTTACTTCTGGTGTATTGGTCCATGTGCCCGTGCATCCTCAACATTTCGCCAAGGTTTATGTGCGCTGACGAGTTTTAGGAAAAGAGGTTCTCCCAAAACAGACTTGATTGTTGATTGATTCTCACAAAATTTGCGGATATCTATGTGGGATATTTTGTTTCCTCTACTGGCCAAAGTTTTACATGGAGTCATCTTTTGAAGAAATACCCGAGAAAACTTAGTGAACCTCCTCAACAAAATTCCGTAAATAAAGAAGTAAAAGGATCAGTTGAAGTCAATATTAATGGTTGCAACCACCATTGGAAAGAATGTAATTGCGACAGGAGTAGAAGCAAGTGGTTTGAGTGGACAAGAATTCCACTCACTAGATTCCATGTGCTCAGTAATTTATTTTGAAGGTTTTCTTCACCTTTTAAATGTGGCCTTACACCATGTAAAAAAAAAAAATATACAGCTTTGAAAGGGATAAGAAGCTGTTCCTTGCAAAAACACATTTTCCTTTAAAATCCATAAATTTATTTGGATTCAAAAGAAACCCAACTACAATATCAATACATAATTTCTATGTCTTACGTTAACGAAGGTATGGCATTGTTAAAATTCAATAAAAAAAAAATCCTAAAAATTCAAAATTACTTTCCATGTCTTTAAACTTAAATCAGCACGCCCTTAGTCCACCTCGTCTTGCAGAAGCTTCTCGACATAACCTGATATCTACTGGTCTAAAGTCTGTAAAGTAAAAAAGTATAACTGAAGTAAAAATGTCAGCAAAAATAAAGTGAATTTACCTCTTGGACTTCTACAGTTGTATGAGCTCAGATCGCATGTATTCGAGAACTGCCGGTAACAATTTCCATTATAACCACACTTTGGATCATAATTCAAAGGACAGAAGGTGGGACAATTTCTTCGTTGTGCGTAAGTAATACCTAAAGTGCACGCTACAAAAATATACACAAGCAATTATTCCAAAGAAACGTTATACAACAGGTATCTTATTTGCAATCTTTACCGAGTATTAAAAGAATGAACACAACCAACTTCATTATGACAATTGAATCACGTTTGGATATTCCAGTAGACTAAATGTATCGGAGAAGATTTAACTGCTTATATAGAATACCTTGACCAGTTCTATCAGGGGGATTTTCTTTGTCATGGCTAATGAATAGTAAACATAAACAGCTTTGGGATTTTGACTTCTATTTGTCACACTTTACGGAACGATGCGAAAAAAAAGTACCGAAAGACTATACGAGTAGGGGCATCTGGTTCACAGTAAACATCTGTAATTGTTAAAATGACTAATCAAAAATGTAATTAACACCAAAATGATTAGATTGAAAGGTGAGTTATTGTTGGTCACAGCGAAGTAAAATAGAACTTTCGAAACGTGAAGAATATTTATATATTTTTTTAATGAAAGTGTTAAATATTTCCACGCTGAACCAGAGCTACAGGTTTATTCAGCTTAATGGTGACAATTTAAGGTCAATGTTACGGTGATATTGGATCTATCATTTAACGCCTGAAAACTACTTATTATATTAATTAGGTAACATGTACCAGTTACCGACCGCATATTGTCCGTTTAACTCTATAACACTAATCTATTTATAATCGTTAGTGCTAAACATGTGTTGATTGGATGCATGGGAATATTGTTAAAGTTTTTGAAAAACGTTTATGCACGTGTACTTTATAAAAAAAAGAAGTAAAAGTTAATTTTTTTTTTAATTTCTAATGAAATACATACATTTAACTAGATTTTTAATTTTTTTTCAATAGGCTCGTAAATCTAGAATTTCACAATCTTTAGCGTGATGAATAGTAAACTTTTTAATTAATGCACTTTATAGTTCAAAGCCAAAATTAAAGTTAAGAAAAGAATGGATATCGCTAGTGCACAAGTTCAAGTCTTATATTTATACGCCATCTGCAAACAAGAACGCTCTGAGATTCCTATACGGCTCGCGTCGACTTTGTTTTGAATATAATCAAATCGCTTAGCACATCTTGTGCGCATCTGCAGCTATAGCTCTATTCTTGAATTTTTCATTTAAATACAGCTAGATTCTTACCTAGGCGAATTTACTTATGTTAGGTTAGGTACGTGGGCCGGCGAAAAGGAGCTCCTCTGCGCCACACTCACACTCGGTAGCACGGAGCTTCCTCATGTGGTACCGCAGAGTGTTATGACCCGTAATCACATCTATAAGAGTGGATAAGGATTTTCTATCCTTTTGTAAAAGTCTGGTGGTCCTAGCCTTATCAAATACAGGTACAAGTGTCTAGTGAGGACCACTTGGTGCTTGCCTCTCGTAGAGCTTTGTTTCTTGCTTTAAGCTTCAATGAGTCAGCTTGTTCTAAACTTAATGCCGAACCCTTTCTAGCCAATTCATCAGCATTCTCATTCTCTGATATACTTTCATGCCTAAGGACCCAGCAGAGCCTAACCTAGTGCTGTTTTTCCAAGAACCCTGAGCTCTTCTCGACAGCACATAACAAGTTTCGATTTCATTGCTGCCTGGCAGCTGTCAATGAAAACGGTTATATCATTGCGTGGTATTGCCTTCATCGCAGTCTCACGGGAGGCGGTTGTCACTGCTAAGACCTCCGCTTGGAAAGCAGTGCTATGGTTTCGGAAGGCGGACAGATATGCTTATTCCAGCGGTTCGAAGAAGATTCCTGTACCTACGCCAATGTCTTATTTAGATCTGTCGGTGTGGATGGGTATCGATTGCATATTGGGTGCTTGACCGCTTTTCCATTCTTCCCTGCTTGGAAAGGAGCTTAGAAATGGTCTTTCGAAGTCTTGATATGACGTTTATTCTGGAGAATCTTTGTGTGACCGACTGTATTTGACCTCCGGCCGTCAAATTGGCTTATTCTTAAGCCACTAATGGCCGCTGATTGTGAATTCACTTACTTATAATGGCGCTACAATCCGGGGTGGACCTATGCCTCAATCAAAAAGCGTCTTCAGCCAGCTCAATCTTTAGCTTATTGCTCTTTGTTTCGCACGCCAACTTGGTTTGGGGCCAATTTTCACTTGCGCGAATAACATGTACATTGTCCCCAAGCCACCTAAAATCGAGGCATCACCACTTTATGCAAATACATCGGTCAAGTGCCCAAGCAAAGCCAGTCATCTAAAAATGGGTCAAACCCAACTGATGTCGTCAGTATTATAGTAAAAAACGGACGCTCGAACTACAGTCAGTCATCCTCCTCTATGCAGATTCCGATGGTGCAGTGTCCCGTTATGATACCTACTAAGGTGCTGATTATTATCAGTCCTTTTTGTTTGATGAGGTAATGAGAACTTTTGAGATTTAGCCTTAGCCAGATCTACTCGGTGATAAGGCAGGTGTTACCCTGAGTAGCAATTTGTACGTAGCGAGAGGCATACTTAAATTCCCCTTTTCCAGAAGAATTGGGAAAGCCCCAATGTCCCGGCACCCATAAAAGGTGAATTTTGAATTGCTCAGCCATCTCGTTAAGAGACAAGCGGCAATTTAATGCTGTTTCTGAGTTAAAAGCGACTGATTCCAGGAATTTGTAATATCCAGAGTGGATAGCATATTATACCTCAGCCACGATAGGGCTTGTCATTATCTTGGCTTGCACAATTTAGGGGGGTCGAAGGGGGGAATTTTGTATTTCCTAGTGAAGAGGATTATTTCAGTTTTATGGGGGTTGACGCCGGGCGTGTTGAGGTGTTTACCAGAGACAGGTATAGCAACATCGTCCGCAAAGGCAATTACATTGCAGCCTTCTTCTTCCAGTAGTTATAGCAGGCCATCGTCTTCGGCCTAGATAAACAATAAAATGCAACTCTTTCCCCGCAATGGTTCAGCAATCAAATTGACTTCTCCTTGATATGATATCTTGTAAACACAACACGGACTCCAACAATTCGAAACAATAATAAATGGGACGACAATGTCATTAGATGTTTCCAAAATTATAAGTGGAGTGTGCGGGGATGAAATACTCAATCTGATAATGTCCCTCCGCCTACAAAAACTTCGATTAGCTAAATAAATCAAGACACCCAAAATAACAACCCAATGGATCTCGAATTTCACCTAACCTTCCTAATCTTCCCCTTTCGAGGTAAAGACTCGACATGTTTAGATTTGAACTATCAAATACAAACAATGCCCTTCACTTGTTTCAACACCTTTTGTTGTCCAATCGCCATTAATTTATTCAAACCATCAAATCAATCACCATTGCATGTTTATCCTTTATTCGCTTCCTATTCTACTATTATAAATATTTTAATACATGTGCACTGCCTAACTGTCTATTTCAATATTAACCAAATGATTCAACAAAAATAGAAAATGTCAATAGGCATATCCTGGTTCCAGCGCCATTGTACGATTCAATATAACACTCAACAGTGCACCATCGGGCATAACACACAACGACACATCTGATTCGTTGATATAACATTTAATGCGTTTGTTAGGTAAGCCCAAAGGTAAATTGACACAACCATTGCCCCGAGATTTGGACCGATGAATACAATTGCTTTCGAATGATTTATAAGCGAGGGTCTAATATTCTGTCATCAATGTGGATTCGGAAATCCGCTTTTACCAAAATGTTTTGTGGCATTGATAATTCTATTTGCAATTTATGATTTGTTATTTATGTTTTTGGGCTAAAACGTAACCGGTACACCGGAACCCATCAGTGCGGACTAATCTGCAAACACGATTTTGTAGGCAATTGTCAAAATAATAGATATTATTAATACGGCTTACAATAAAGGAGATGCATAAGGGCAAACACACTGTATGAGAATTAAGAGTGGTGAGCTTAGAACCAAAGAGTATTTACAACCTTAAATCAATAAATCTAATGACTGAAAGCTTCAGATATATTCAGTTAAGACTGATACCTCCATTATCCCACAGACACTGAATAGATTTAGATCCACAAAAGCTCTTCTTTTCTACCCTGCGCCTTTACCATGGACTGATCTTAAATCAGGTAGTAGATATTCAAATATGTTTTCAATTAGATTTTCAACAAAGACTTCTTTTTAATATCCACATAGTGATCCCCGGATGT
Source organism: Criorhina ranunculi (assembly GCA_951813785.1). Lineage (NCBI taxonomy): Eukaryota > Metazoa > Arthropoda > Insecta > Diptera > Syrphidae > Criorhina > Criorhina ranunculi. The sequence goes on along the minus strand of OX638382.1, from coordinate 33,427,562 downwards.
CTAGAGTTATAGATTTGCTTTACCCTTGTACGTCGCATTTCTTGAAACAAAAAAGGGACTATGCTGCTCCTTGGAGCTGGTGAATTCCGTGCAAACCTATTAAAGAAGACCAAGTGTTTCTACAGTACGTAGCGTTGTATACTGCCGTTGTTTATAGTATTCGCAATTGGGATTGATTTATTTGATATTCAATCATATTAGTTGGAAGAACCATGGATTGACTGCATTTTATAACGAGAGTCAAGGACGATGCTTATTATTGGCTGTACTGGCATTAAAACAAAAATTATAGATAACAAGATCAAGGAATACCTATAAGACCTACTGCACACGCTTGTGCCCCTTTTTGGGAGAGTTAGAGAGATATATTAGAACGTCACATTTTTTTGGGTATATGTGAGGTACGGCCTATTTGCACACTGGAAGTCCGAAATCTTTTTTGCGTCATGTTAAAATTCGTGTATGTGTAGATGGAATCAACGGTGGCTATTACCAAAAATTAATTACCGGCCTTTCCGACCCATTGGACTAAAAATACTAAACGAAAATCTAATTATCCAGGCTAGGGGCTACAGCTTTCTTTACCATGCTCAATCTACAAAGAATGTGGAATATAAATAAAGGGTCTTTCATTAAGCCCTTCTTATCTTTAAATTCGTTCGAAAGGCCTATCGATGCCATTATATATGGAATTTAACATCGTTCAAATGTCGCGCATCCGAATTGTCCAATTTTCCACGACTTTGGCGCATAAATCAGGCTGAATTTGACCGATGGCATGGGTTTTGTTGGCTTTGAGGGCCACTGTGGTTTGTGGCTTATTCGCATAGACCTGCGACTTCAGAAAACGCCACAAGAAAAAGTCTAACGGGGTCAAATCGCCCGATCTCACATCACCTTCACGTGAGATGACCATGCCCTCGAATCGCTCGTGCAGAATTTCCAATGTGGCGTGAGCTGTGTGGCACGTAGCGCCGTCCTGTTGAAACCACATGTCGTTGGTGTCCATATCATCCAATTCAGGCCAAAAGAAGTTAATCATCTACCTATTGGCCTGGCCAACGTCATTCTTAAAGAAATATGGACCGATGATGCCGCGCCGCCAGCCCAAAATCCACACCAAACAGTGACGTTTTCGGGATGCATTGGACGCTCTTGGATCTCATGTGGATTGGTATCATCCCAAATTCGACAATTTTGTTTGTTGACGTACCCATTCATCCAGAAATGGGCCTCATCGCTGAAGAACAGAACACCCATTTTGATAAATCAATTTCATTATTTGCACGTGTTGTTGAACGCTTTATCCGTTCATGGTAATTTGACAAAACAGGCTGAATAAATGACAGCCAATTTGACAGATGTAGCTTCAACAATATGGCCGCTATCAACTGTGAAAGTTCGGAAGTCCCTATTGGAAGACCCTTTATAAGGAACACGGAAATACAGTTAAAGAGTTCGGACTTGTAAACACATTGTCAGTTTAAAGCTCGAAAAAGTTCCAACCCATTGCAAAATAACAATAAAAAGATGCCACATACGACTACTACACAATTCTTACTGTTACGAAAGACTGCACATGTTAGGATGTGGATTTGTCTTGCAATAACTGGCTAGATACAAGTTTTATTGACTTAGGCGGACTTCAAGCTGTTAATAGAACCAACCATCACTAATAGATTTCTTTTTTTTTATAAATTTTTATTGGCAGACAGCGCCCGAGCGGTGTTGCCCCATTTAGTGTCCTACCACTGATTGACAAATAACCTCCAACTTGGAGGAATTCCACAAAGGTAGGTTCAAGGCCCAATACTTTGGGGAATCTTGTACAAAACAGAATTCTGAATTATATTGTCGTAATCTAGACGTAAGAACTTATGTGCGAGGAAAGCAAGCATCCTCTAGATAACACCGAAAATATCAGTGGGGCAAAGAATGGCCGACAGGAAGAAATAGTCTACGTATAATGCGTATATCGATTAGGATGTGATGACTTTCATTTTGCTCGAGTTGGACAGTACCTATATGTATGTATACTTTCATCACAGGAGGTTTAGAAAGTAGTTCTTAAAGTGCTTAAAAATCCCATTCTGGGACGGCTATTTGCTGCCAGTGTCCTTTTGAATATATTCACCTTAAAACGCAATAAAAAAAATATTCATCGTCACGAGCTCTACAAAGCAGGTAATGGTCGCGTACACTTGATGATTGGAATATAAACGCTCACGTTATTTTAAACATGTACTGGATTTCGACAAGGGTATGTTAACATGGATAGCACGATCTTAAACACGTATCTCCAGCTACCTGAATACGCAGACCATATTGATTTTATCGGACGCTGCCATTGACCTACCTACGGTATAAGTAATCAATCCGCAAAAAGTTGTTGACTTACGTTCGTGTATTTTTTTTAAAAAGCTTCTTTTTTTTGTTAATGTTGTAACAAGCTTTCAAGATTCAACATCGCTTCTGTTGGATGTTAGTTGACCTGTGAAAGTTTGGAGATTCTTGACAATAAAAACATTTTCTTTGCTGCTATTTGGCGGAAGTTTTGGTTTTATAGTGTAACTGGACACAGCCTTTTAAAAAATTCTGATTTTCCACCTTTAGGAAAGATAATTAGACAACTTCTTCCAAGAAAACGAGTTTTTCATCCAAAGAATGAAAAACTTATTTCGTTTATAATTTTGGTATATTGTTTCGTCATGACTTAAATTTTGTATCTGTATTAGTAAACGTATTGTTGTTCTTGTCCGTTGAAAGCTAACTAGGGATTTATTTTAAGTAGTCTATTTTGAAAAGTTTTTTTTTACGGTCCGAGGTTGTTGAAAGAAGAACTGGTAAATCGGATCTCTTTGCTGCACTTTTGTGTAGTAGGTTTTAATTAGAATGACATGCTTCTTAATTAATTATATTTCCACGTCTTTTATTGGGGGCTTTAAGGTTTATGGTTTGGTTAGTTGGTTTCGCTGTATGGTGGTGGTTCATGATACCTTATAATTGGTTAGTTAGTTGTTTTTGTGGTATTGCGGTTGTTTTGAAATCACTACACATACCATAAGTGGTGCTTATTTTCAGTATTATTTCAACTAAACTTTGGCTACAATTAAAACTTTTTTTCTTGGAAAAAACTCAATGAATTGATTTAAGATATCTTATCTTGCGTTTTATGAATATGAAATCAGTAGGTACTAAATGAGACAGTAGCTCTCCACTAGTCATAAGTTATACAAAGTCAAATTTGCTACTGCGTCGTCCTTTCAACCTTTTTAAACTATATACATATTCTAATTCTTCTAGCTAAGTTTATTTAGCTATATAGGCCGACAATGTGTCTTGAAAAATCTTTCTATCGAAACCAACCTTTGCTCTGCAAATCAAGACTGGAATTATCAAAGTTTTAGAGATGACAAGAATGATTCTTCACACAATGGTTGGCCTGTAATCATTATCAGAGTTTAAAGCCGAATATAGGTACATACCTATAATACCAATAACCTTAGAAGCAGAGGGATGTACGATGCTTGCTTATGCGGATGATGTTGCTTAGCAATCTCAGAGAAGCACCTCAACACCCTAAAATAACCCCTCCAAAGAGCTTTACATAAGACCGTTCGGTGTGGTCTGGGTCTAAACCCCCACAAAACTGAACTGGTACTCCTCTCGAGGAAATATAAAATCCCAGTCGTTAACCCTCCTTCCCTTAATGGTGTAAACTTTACTTTCTCGCACGAAGCAAAATATTATTTTGGACAGGAAATTACGCTGGATACCCAACATCCATGAAAGAGTTAGGAAAACTAAATTCGCATTTTTCTCTTGTACAAAAGCTATTGCGAACAAATGTGGTTTACAACCTCGTATAACTCATTGGCTCTATATTTCAGTCATAAGATCGGGTGGACCGCCTTAGAAAACCAAGATCATCTGAGCAAGATCCAATGATCACCTTGTCTGTACATGAGCAGAGCACTTCGCACTACTAACCGGACATGAACATTCTGTTTCATCTGACACCACTCGACATCTTTGGCAGACAAATAGCGGCTGCCTCAAATCAATTTCACAGTAGTCCACGCTTCCATTTTGAACAAATTCAAAATCTTCCCAGAAAACATAGATTGCACCCCACCCAAACTGAATTTCAATAAACATTTCCTTGCCGCCATTCCTTCTAGGTCATTCTGGAAGAATAAGGTATTTCTACAGGACAATCCGATCCACTTTTACACCAATGGATCAAGAACCAATGAGGGTGTGGGTGGTGGTGTTTTCTCTGATAGGCTTAATCCAAGCTTCTTTTTCTGGCTTCCAAATCATCGCAGCGTGTTGCAGGCGGAAATATTGGTGATTAAACAATTCTTATCTTGGCTAAAGAAAAATGTGGTATCTTCCACAGAAATATGTACGTATCTTTTCGGACAGTCAAACAGTGATTAGGTCTTTGGAATCATTCCCTCCAAATTCGCTAGTAGCTCTATATTGCGGAGCAGTTCAATATCAACCTATGTTAGGCGACGGGGCATAAAGACATTTCAGGGAACTGTGAAGCTGATGAACCCGCTTGCAGCAAGGCTTGGCGTTCAGCCAAATTATTTTTATGGAGGCTGCATGGATGAAGAGGAGGAGGAAACTATTCACCACTTTCTTTGTAGCTACCCAGCTCTCTCCCACAAAAGAAGGCTCCATTTAGGAGAATTCATAATTTTTAACGACTAAGGCGATCTTGTAAACACAAGTGCATGTGGCCAATAGCACTTTCCTAGCCTAAAGCCATCAGGTTTTTAACAAGAAACTTTAGAGGCTTACGCTATACAGCAGATAACAATACGTACAAGTGTGATGTTGTGACTTGTACGTCTGTAGTGAGTGCAGTTTAGAATGGGTCTTATTTTAACGACCAGACCAACGATGTTCGGGTCCAATTTATAGGACATATGTATTTTTATTCGAACATTTTTAGCAGATAAGTTATATAAGATTTATACCGATAGATTTAAATTTGAATATTGCTATCTTCACTTCATGGTTCCATCCAAATCAGTGTGCAGAAATATTCCAATGCGCACTAGGGATCCAGATAATGTGAATATATTCATGAGAATATACATAGCGAAACCTCATCATCATTCCAACAAACACACTTCTGGAAAACAAAAGTTCCCAAATCTTTGCACCCGCCTAACAAGTGTTGAGTCCCTAATTACATTCCAACACGCCTCTATTTGGAATTCCCATGAATTTTATTTAATTAACGATCTTAACCTCAAATAGGATTGTTCCAAATCGCCACAAAGTTCAGGCGACATGCCAACGTAATAATATCCTCCTCTAAACCCCATTCTAAGTTCCGAGTCCTTTTTCGAAACTAATTCACATCTCTCCACAAAACCGTTCCCCACATTAACATACGAAAATTGCCATTAGGACCGTTTGCTCCTCGCTTATCAAAGACAATGGCAGGCCATACACACAATCTGAGAACCAACTTTTACTTCGCACACTCACCAGAATCTCAATTCTAATTAGCTATTGAAACCATCTGACATGTGTCAATGGCTAGGACTGCCCTACACACAGCGAGAGCAGTAAAAAAAAACAGAGGACCAAAAGGAGCAGAAAAATTCTCCAAACAATTCAATGAGTCAGTGAAAACTTTATCGTATCCCTTCACCAGGATAAAGGGTAACGTAAAGGCCGAGAGGAGAATCAGACAAAAAAAAAAAAAAACATCAAAATAAAAGTTAAATCCAACTGCCGACGACGAAAAAGTTTCTCGAACAGCTCCATTCTTGCAGCCATCCATAAATACCCTCGCAGAGATTAAATCTTCCACGTAATGGAATTAATGTTGGAAGTTGGAATTGGTAATTAGCTCGTTTAAGTGGTAATCCCTCTATAAAAGGGGTGGAACCGATATTTTCTTTTTCTTTTCTTCATCATATTTTTTTTATTTTTTTTTACATCAGACCCCAAGGGCTTTGTAGTTGGATAGTTTTTCGTTTGTGGACTAATTAAGGGACCCCTATTGCCAAGCTGTCCATTCTGAGTTTTAATGGCTTCTCCTTTGGAACCGTTTTATCTACAGGGAAATGTTAATAGAAAGTCTTTCCAAGCTTCACTGATTGCAATATTTCTGTTTACAAATGGAGACTTAGGTAAAACTTAGAGCAAATGCAAGTGCATTTATTGTATTTTGGTGCAGTATTAGATACGACTAACTTACACATTGAAATGGCAAAGTTTAAGGAAAGGAATGCAGGACTAAACGATATTTACTTTACAGATGGAGAAAACTCATTCGATAAGGTCAATAGGAAGTTTCCTATTAAAACATTCGTAGATTGATTTTCTGTGCTTGGAACATGTGAAATAAAAAGTTTACTAAACGGAGCGATAGACATTTTTTTCCCAGGGGCCATGTTTGTGAAGATTTTCCTGTCATTCTGGGACATCAGTTCTCTCTCATGTTATAATTTGTCAAATTATTAAGAACGGCCGAGTTTGTCGACGAACAGCCATCATCTGTGTATCGTCATAACTCCTGATTGAAACAAAATAATGATTGCCTTTCGTGAAGGTGTGTATGAGTATCTAAAACTTAAGATCCCTTCACTTTGTCTGCGAACGAACACAGGTTCGAGCCTCACCAAAATAACCAAATACTTTTTTCCCGGCAACGACTGTCGACAGACAATGACAAACCTAGGCCGGCCGTTCGGAGACAGCTTTAAAACTCTAGATCCCTTCCATTCTTTCGAAAAATCGAACAGCTAAGCTAAGGCACTGGTTCTCTGTAAGCACCAAATATTTATTTTTGTACTTTTCACTCACAGCTTTCGATTTGACAAATTTTGGACAAGACTTGACTCTTGATCACTATAAAACCCAGATGGGTCACTAGCTTAAGCTAACTTCTGACTCACTGGTTGGCTGCACAACTCTGAACAAACAAAACCCAAAAGAAGGTACACACGTGTCACACCACCGTTAAAAAAAGCTCCAAAAAGGCATATCTGTGACCATCGCTTGTCACACTAAATGTTCCAAGTTCAACTCCTGATATAAAGTCGACCGGCTTATGTCACTGTTATGCATATCCAGAACATTTCGTCATATGGTTTGAATATGTTGGCATCAGCTTGTTGGAAAGAAATACTGCGAATACTGAAGTGACAACAACACCAACAAATTCTCCCCAGTTATTCTGGACACCATCCTCGGAGGTAGGACTGAAACCTCATATCAGTTTAGTTTCAAGAAACCACTAGATCACCACTTGCGCTGTGTGAATAACATCAACCTTTTTCTGCTTCATTGCTTATTTCTTACAAGTGAAATAGCTTGTTGCTCTGTAATCATCGAATGCTCATCAGGGTACTTAAGAGTGTTTTCGGTAGTCCTGTGAGACTCGGGAAATTTCTTCCTGAGTCATACAACATGAATATGGAATACTTTTTTTTTGGAAATACAAGCTTCTTACGGGAGAGGCGGCCCGCGATATACCTAAGTGATTTCTGATTCTGCTCTGGAATAGATGGAGGTTAAAATCTTCTGGTAAGATGGAAGTTAAAATCTTCTGTCACCTGGGAGTGAATTTTCTTGTTCTATATTGTATTCTGTATTTGACAGCGAGATGTTCACGCGGTTGTAAGGTGGGCTTAAATGAAATGGGCGGCAATCTAGTAGATCGATCAAATAACGCATTTTTAGATATCTTTAGCTTTTTGGAGCATTTATCATGGTAGTATCTGTTGGCATAAGTCAGTTACCTGTCTTCGATGGGCCAATGTCTGGAGATTAGATGTTAGTTCGGGATCTTCTATTAAGCACATTGCTCGTCCTAGTATGTTGTCGATTGGAGGGGACGAAGTATCTTAGTCCGTAGCGACAGTCAGGCTGCACTTAAGGCCTTGCTCAATCCTCTTAATGAATCCAAAATGATTTCAGAATGCAGAGCTGGATTGGATTCGGTTGGAAGACTGAAGTCTCGTCTAGATTCCTGGACTCAGCGGAATTATCGGAAATGAGTTTTTCAAGAAATCCGCGACTTTCTTGCTGTTTCCCAGCAGAATATACTGCAGACAAATTATTGGCGTTATTACGGGACACTACGCCTTCGTCAAGCATCTCAACGTATATGGCTTAAGTGAAGACACTTCGGAACACTTTCTACGTGATTGTCCTGTCTTTACTCGTATCGTGTGGCAGATTTTTGGCACTAATGTTTTGAATGCTGGTAACCTAAGCTCCTGATTACTGAAGCTCTAACTCGACTCTCTTAAAAAGACGATGAAAACACATTAAAATGATTGTACCTGGTGGTAGTACAATGGACCTATTTTTTGAGTCTGAATACGGTGTTCTAACACCCCAGCAGAAAAAAAATACAGTCGAGTAGATAAAAAAAATTTGTGAGAGCGATATTCCAGCCGCAGCATAACTTGTGCTTTATAGAGCAATTCAAGTGTGAAATATGATATCTCTTTGCGCTAAATACTTACTTACTTAGGGGGTAAATCTAGGCTTCAACCAACAAGCCTCTCAAGTTACTCCATCTTAAGTATACTGCCTCCTAGTTGGTTGAGGTCCACTTTTACTTAGGCGAAGTCTTCCTCAACTGCGTTGCCCCTCCCTTGCTCTATTGATTGTCAATTTAAAGCTATAGTATATTAGATCAGTTATTTCTGGGAATCGGAGTAAATTAAGTTTTTTTTTTAAATCGACGGAACCTGCTTTTAACAGAATTTTACAACATTATAATCCGTTGTCTTTCTTCACTACAATCCTAATATGTAGTAAATATAACCTCTCTTTGCCAAAATTATTATAAGAAACCCTCCAGTATAATTCATTAAAAAAAAAATTCTGCAAATGGAATCGAATAATCCTTCAACCAATCACAGCATCTATCAATCAATCACGCGGGTTGTCTTAATACCTTATTTTACTTAGACAGTTTACTTCTTTGTTCCGGAAACATAATATCAACTCACCATCAACGCTGCACCCTACGAGCTTTTTTATTCAATTAAAAAAGAAAAGTGAAAGTTAAATACCAAATTGATTACTTCCATTACCCGATGAAATTGATGTCGGCGATTAAAAACATTTATCGATTAACCTCAATGTGGTGAATTGCTTTGCATATTCATCGAACGAAATCACTTTTATGTCAATTCCATGTTAAATTTCATTGACCGTATGGTCATTGAACGTCATTGCGCAACCTTCCAGTACGACGACGATAATAGACGTCTGCCAATGACATACCACCAAAATTGTCAAACAAAAATAATGGAACCCACAATTTATTTGACAGATACTCGAATGGCACACATTTTTCACAACAAGGAGGATTCATTAAAGTCATCAATTTTAATTCCAAATATTGTACAATGGGCCAGTCACCCGCCGAATGATAATCTCTGATTGCCTGATAAACAGTGACGGGTATAATAGTGCAACTCGTTTTTTTTTTTTTTTTGTATCTCTACTTATGTAGACACTCATTCTCATAACAAATTGACAGCCATTTGAGAGTTTACCAAAGTCCATTATAAAATCGAAGCATTGATGAACACAGTCATCTGATCCTAACCAAACGCTTGTGGTCTGACGTACTGCTCAACCCAATACTCCCGTAATGGTGGAGGAATTATTTTAGGCTATTAAAAGTTTTAAGGCCACCGGAAAAGAACAAATGAGCACGAAAAGTTTCCACATTGTGATAGCCATCAAGAGCACACCTACCTCATTTTGTGAGCGATTTTCCACTTTTCAAAAGAGGACATGGTCGGATGTGGCTCTATGAATCTGGCACCGAAATTTGCTCTAATTATGTCTCTACCAATCTCTAGATTAGATGAAAAGGAAAGAGTTTAAAATTTCATATGCTTGCCTTGATAATTCAAGATCGCAATGCAAAGATTGGAAAGTTTTGTGTTGGAGAAATGTGACGGGTGTCCTACGACGAGACATCGTTGATACAGCGACGTTGACACTTTAAACATTTGCGAAAGTGTGTGATATCTGATTAAAGAAAAGACACACGTCTTCTGAAAGAAGATTATTGTTGGTTTATCTTAAGAAAAGTTGGTCTAGTTACCTGAATCAAACAAGAACGTGTCCTTTTTTATACATATGTGGAAATAAATTGTTCGATGCAAAGAGGAAAGCAACAGAATGAGTGAAAATGGAAACAAATAATTTATTTAGAAAGTGGTGTCCATCTTAGGATATTGTATACACAAAAAAGGTAAAGCGACAGCTGCTGATTTGGAGACCAAAGTAATTTATGATTAAGGTTGGCAAAGGGGAAATGAAACACAACAATGCAAAAGTCACACACGAAATAAAACTGTATGTATACCGGTACAGTCATGCCTAGTTAAAAATTACTTAGCAGAGGTAAATTTTAGAAATTTCTTTTAAACCCTGGACAACACTGGTTGTTTAATACTACGATTCATGACAGGAATGAATGAATACAACCGACTATCATTAACAATGAAGATTTGACCTTTTTTTACTGACGGCTCCTAAATCGACGTCGATTCTGGACTCGTATAGAAATCACAATGATTGTAGTGTTTTTATAAGTTGAGTTCAGTACCGTCACAGGGGCATCAAGGCCAATCAGGGATAATGGTATTTTCTGAGAAGTTATCACACAGTATGTTGACAGTCAGGCGGGCATTAAGGTCCTGGATTCGCCAATAGTTACATCAAGCCTTGTGAAACTCTGCAAACAATATCTAAACAGGCAACACAGTGACCCTGTGTTGAATACCGGGTCATATGAATATCAACGATAAAAATAGAGCGTATAAATCTGCGAGGAAGGGGTCACTACATATATCAGTCCTTCGCCCTTCTTTGTACTTGTTACATTCAACAGTGATTATTCTAAAGTTGACGATGAAGTGCTACAGAGGGTTAATATACAAAATGTAACTAGGTATGTAGCGCGGCAGCCCATAGAGAACAAAGGCAGAGCTTCTCACAACCATAAATGTTGTACGTGTTACACAAGCGGAAGGGATCTCAAGTTATTATTGCCGACTTTGAGTAGCCGATTGGGAAGCTTTTTCTTGATAAGTTGAATATTCGTTTTCATTCTGTGTCTAGAGGTGGTGCCACGAAAACCTTTTCGTTAATTTGCTGAGACTCGAACCTTTGTCAGCTTGCTAAGCATTTTAACACACTTACCACACATATACCCTATATGTATACGCTTAAAGAATTTTGACCACCTTGGCCAGTCCTCGATGAAAAGAAGATCCTTTCGCTAATAAGACTCGGTTTTGGAGATGATAAATCATTTCTGGCGTCCTAGGTTAGGTTAAGTTGAAGTGGCTATAGCCACACACACTTAGACCAGTCAATTGTGATATCTCATGGGTCTGGAGAGATCTCCTTACCTACTAGTCGAACCAATTGGAGCTTCTAATAAAGCAAAGGAGGTTTTTTTTTATATAATTTACTGACGCTAAAGAGGTTACGACCAACCTTATAATGCTATTTACACAGCGCTAGTTCTGGTGTAGTGATTTTGAAAATCAGGTGGTATAAGGTTTTAGTCTTTTGCTCCAAGGGCGCTGTCCAGAATGACTGGGGAGAATGATTCGCTATGTTGCCATTGCCTATAATGCCCAGTATTTTTTTCGAACATCCCGATGTCATTATCACTATTGAGTACAATCAATACTTTCAAACCATATGACCACCCTACTGCCAGTGTTATGCCTATATCGTAGAGTTGGCGTCTGCTCTTTTCGCAGTTCATCCACTTTTTCTTTTGACATCATGAGTTGAACCTGGAATTTTCTGCGTTGATACAAACACTACACCATGGCCAACACATCTGTATTTACCAAATTTCCTAAGTCGTTAAAGTAGAATTCTCCTAAATGGAGCCTACTTTTGTAGGAGAGAGCTTGGCAGCTACGGGCAATAGTTTTCTCCTCCTCTTCGTCCATGCCGTGGCCAAATCTGCTTTGTGGCTAGACACGTTATATCACTTGTCCACCTAGAATTTGTTCTCTCGATAGCATCCAGCTTGAACTTGAGTTTACATGCAGCGATAGGTATACCCAAAGTACCTTTTCTGGAAGCATGGGTATATTTGTTCCATATCTGGCGAATTCGTCTTCTGGCATCCTAACTGCCATCGATATTCACGTGGAGATTTTAAAGGGATCTGTAGAGATAGACCAAAAATAGAATCTGTTCAACATCTGCTATACGAGTGTCCTGCCCTGACACCTACGACGAGCTGAAAGGCTAACATAATATTGAGGTGCCAGTCCTTCTGAGATTTCTTATTCTATTCAGTGGGTCCTTACCCAGTGGTTTTTCTTTCCAGGTGAGCAGCGACTGCGGTCGCTTACTTACAAAACCTTACCTTCTTAGCAAATGGATATTAATTAAAAGTTTCTAACTCCAATGACGTGGAACCTTCATACAAATTGGTTCTGTGTCTGTTGTCGGTAAGTATCGCTATAGTAGATACATATATATATGTATGTAGCAGTTTCAAAACATCCTTTTAGGCTGCCCATCTGATTGAATTTTTTTGATAAATACCTACCAACATTCTTATAAGTATGCCTTCGCTAGTTGGTCGATTGAACGTGAACGTTAGCCGGGTAAATTTATACTTATAGTTCTGAGGGATTCGAATGTTGAAAGTGTTCACTAAATAGCTTGGACTAGCTGGTGTTTTGGGTTAAATTGTCAGATTCATCTAGAAAATACTTATAAAATGGCTAGGCCGTTTTCTTGTTTCTTTTTTTAAATTTATAAAAAACGTCAAGGACTTATTAAAGGCGGTAACATATTATTAATTCTCTCAGAAAAAAAAAAAGCATCCATAATTTGGGACCAGACCCACAACACAACACACCAAAACATGTGTTACAGATAAAATACAATCTTGATCCGACCAGGATTTCCAATAAATCCAAAAGCGTTCAAATACGAAGGAAGATTCATTTTAAAATCCTTTCTTCGTTTTCCTTACGGATCGATTTCCAACGAAATAAAAAATCACATAGAGAAACACTATTCATATGTGAATGTGACATATCCAAACGTGACCACTCATATAAAATTTCAAATCCTCTTCTTAACACAGGCGAGACAACACTAAATACATTCCGATAGAATGGGATTTGCATTTGAAAAGGACATTTATTTGCGAAATCATAGGACCTGAAGAAGATATACAATATTTCCCCATTACGACATATGACATTTGTTTTCCCATTGGCTTGTTACCCTTGTTGTTTTGGAGCTTACTTGGATTTTTTTTTGTCCTTGTATTGCATACATGTGGAATATGGCCCCTAGGAGAAGATTCCCTTGAATTCGACAAAAGGTGGAATCTTTTGTATTGATTGTTCGTTTCTCTGGGTGGTGGCTGAGTTTCTTGTCGAGTCCTGGATTGTTGTTGTACTGCCACAACATCCTGCATAATTTATGGACCATTGATGATACGTTTATGCGAGAGTGTGTATACGAGTATGTGGTTACACTTTTTCCCATGGGAATCTTTTCAAGGTTCTTTTTGTGGTGTTTGCTGGTGAGCCTGCATATGAACATTTTTGCAAATTCAAAAGGACTCCGCAGGGTACGTATATGAATAAAAATGTTGTTTATGCGGATGAGGAATTGCATTTTATTTTATGTTGAAGGGGATACTAAATAAAATATTGAGCGGCGAAGGTATGGAAACTGTTGGGGATGTAGTTTTTATTTTGGATCGATTCCTTGCTGTGTAAACATGGTTTTAAATCAGATGCACATATCGAGAGTAGCATTGGAATACAGTAGGGACTCTTTCTCTTTAAACACCTGCTCAGCTGTACTTTGTATGCTGAAAGATAGCCAATGGCGAATCACCCATATTAATCCCTGCTGCAGAGGTCATACAGAGGATGAAAAACTACAAATTCTTGAACTCATGCCCTTAAATGGAATTTCTGGATATGGACTTTAAGAAAAATTTACTTGTATAACACAGAAGGTACCTACGTGCACCAGAAGTGAAATTTCTTTGCCATTTAGAGGTGGCCGTGGTGTAATGTTTAGCATCGTTGCTTATCACGCTGAAGGTTCCAAGTTTAACTCCAGATGTCCAGAAAGGCGATCAACTGCCAAAAACCTGATGTCTAATCGACCGCATTGGCATTAACCTGGCAGATGGGGGATCATCTGACTTGAACAGTTGATCGTTCTGGGTAATAATTATGATTTCAGGAAGTTGAAAAGAAACTACTAGTTTGATCTAAGAAAGTCGATGACGAAACGAACTTTTTTCTTTAGAAAAAGTGTAGAGGTGATGCCAGTGCTCATAAGCTCGATGCCTAGTGTTTTTTTTTTTTTCCCCCTTAAGGAGCGACGGAAAATGCATCACGCACCGTCAGGCTGTTGTTATGCTCACCCGGTATGTCAGAATTCTACTGTCTAAACAGGCGAAGGTCTTCCTTATATCCAATAGGGTTCCGGTTTTATTTTATTTTTATATTCTTATGAGGGTGAATTTTCGTCTTCCTCTCTCTAATGTCTTTGCAATACTGACTTCGATAAAGAAACCTATTTGGTTCCACCACGTGATGTTGCTAGCCTCTAGTTCTAACTTTGTTTTTTATTCTTCGGCCCATCTGGTACAGGTGAAAAAAAAGGGTAATTTGCATCGTCTACTGGAGAGTCGCCGTATTGCCAAGCCGAGCTCCCTACTTTTTCCATTTTATGTAGAAACTGGATGAAATGCTTATAGTAGTTTCCTTTGCCATGTTTCCGTTCCGTGCATTCAGCAACGTCTTTAATCAGTCTCGTCGTCCACCTTTCTTTAGTTTCAGAACTCTGCGGCTATTGCCACTGATGTTCGGTGAGCTCCTTCGCCTCTGCCTCTGCCAATTCAACTGCTCTTTCAGATTTATTCTCGTTGGCGAATCTTCTCTCGGTCGCTGGAAGATCGATGGAAGTCACTCCCGGGACTACAAGGACGACTAGACACCGTCTGATAAGAACTTGCTAATCAGAGGGCTTCTCGTCTCTGTACTGCTGCCATCTATTTCCTGTATTTCTCTTGCTTGTGTACATCGGTCCAAATCTCACAGCCAAACAGGAGTATGACATGCGTGATTGACATTAAAAGTCATCGTCTGCTTGCAGTTGGCCCACCTACATTGCGGACTTTATCTGCTGCCAAAAAGTGAGTTTGGAATTAAGGGTAATTCCCAGGTATATCACTGTATTTTTGCTGGTTATTACCGCCGAGCCTACTTGAAACTCCAAAGCCGCCGGGATCTGTCTCTTAGTCAATAGGACTATCTCTGTCTTCTCTGCCGTCAGGCTGAGGCTATGTTCTTCCAGCCAGGTGTGCACGCATCTCATTACTTGGTTTAGCCTTCTTTGTGCATCTTCGGTGTCTCATGCTGTAATCACCGCGCCGATGTGATCTATGGACCCCAATAGAAAGGTATTTTTGGGCATCGCCATAAGACGAATACCACCGTTAGGTCCTAGGACTGATCCCGGCGCTACTTCTACAGTCGATGCTTAGTGGTGTTAAGGCTTCCTGTAGGTCTTATTCTTGAAAGTCATCAACCATGATCAATAATTTCTATTCTTAATTCAATGAACGTGGATGAGTGGATTTCATCGATTATTATCGTACTTATGAAAGCAATTTCAGGTGTAAGTATTGTCTCCTGGAAGACATTTATATTTTTCAGATTAAGTTCGAATGTCTTCAATTGTCTAATGTCATTTCTATAGCTTCAAAAACATTTCATTTTCGTATTTTATTCATGGAGACTGAACTTTTAATTCATTAAGGAATCTATATCTTTGAATGTGTAGCTTACCCACCGTTATCCTTCTGTCAACCTTTGTCCTTTCGTCAACCTTGATCCTTCCGTTCATAACCCATATCACTCTTAAAACCCATTTTATAATGTTCAACATTAGATAAATATTTGTGTACCCCCTTCCTCAGGACCGTAATTTACTTTGGATTCTAATTACATCAACTGTCATCCAAAAATCATTTCAAGCAGCCTTTTATTGATTTGTTACTCAAGTGTCCTTTAAATGCTCCACTGTTTGCATTTCTAATTAAAGTACCTCCATCCACACATAACCTACCTTCGAAGACAACTCCTTCAATTCTCGACCAACATTCTATTTTCAATTTAATAAATCATTTTCAGTGGCGTCTGCTATTTTAATACACAGGGTGTGCATGTTGTCAGTTCGGTTGCATAAATACACAATTCGAAATCATAATGTTTTCACAGTGGTCCTAGAATATTTGCGTTTGCAATTTGTGTGTTGGGGGTATCGTTTCTGGTTATCCTTCATTAGTTGTGTGGTACCAAGTGTGTAGGTTGGTGTAAGTTCGGGTGCAGATTATTCAGCAAATCAATAAAATCCCTGACAAAACCAGAAGCATGCAATCCCTTTCTGTTGCCGCAACACCACAAACAGAAACAAGTTGAATTTTTAAATTTATGTCGAATCTACTCGTATTCCAGTATCTCACAGCACTGCATTAGTATATCTGTGCCGCTCGTTGCAGGACACACTGCTCATCTCCTATACATATGCATGAATGTCTCGAGTATGATTCAATCTTCATGGTATCTTACTTGTGCAATCGTACACATTCGAGTTTGTCTAGTGCAAATCCTTTCCGTTAAGTCGTTAGGACCTGCAGAGGTGGCTGGACTGAATGAGCGATGCGGTTATAAATGGTCTCACATTTTGATAAATTCAAGTCTATGAGATGAATTCAAAACTTTCGAGTGTTCTTGATTCGATGGGTGCAGGGGAAATTGACAATTGAGCCAATTTGTGAAGCCCAAAAGACGGAGAGTAGTGTTGAGCAAGAACTTAACCAACCACACGGCTGCGTTATAATGAACAAGTTGATTGGTAAATAGTGGCGTTGTGACGAAGATAAGTGAGGTGTTGCCTTAGGCAAAAGTGATGATAAACGGGAATTATGATGAAATGCTGAACACTGCCCAAATGGTACTTTAATTGATGGGCATTTCGTTGGGGGTATGATACTTTTGCCCAAAATATATACTAGATACACTCACAAAATGCTGAAACGATTCAAAACAAGTGTGTTTTTTCAATCAGCAATGTAAGTAAGTGCAAGTGAAAATGTAGAGTGAGTGCAAAGCAATACGAAGGGGTCGTGACATCAAATCGGTAACTTTTGTACAGTCAATGTAGCCTCTCATAACAATAGTGTGCCCTGATATCTAAATAAATTAGCGGCTGACGACTTTAAAAGAAGTGTGCTTTGCCCATGACATCCATATTGTGGTAACAGTCAATCTGGTAGAAGGTGAAGTGCCGCATGATGAGGAAACAAAAAAGAGCATGAGAGAATGACTGCAGGGTTCGATCAAATCGATCGGTTCAATCACGATGACTCCCCAATTTGCCCGTGCTGCGCAGGCACGATAGAGGACGTGGGGAATGTGTTCTTCCAGTGACCACGGTTCCAGACTCAACAGGAGATACTGATAAAGTGGAATGAACTACAAAAAATATATAACTCCAGAGACCCGATAACACGAACGATATCCAAAAGAATCAAAAAGAAGCAAGTCTTTAAGTATGCTTGCCTAAAATGCAGTTTCCGGTGGGACGTCTTTGGGAACGACTACAGGTTTTTTATATTCTATTCTGTTCTAAGAGAAGCTTGCTAAGTTCCGATTGTCAATGATCCGTTACAAATGAATGCCAGCAAGGGTAGTCTTAGTGCCTAAAGTCAATTTTCTCGTCCGAATACGGAGTCATCTGTTAGGATGTGAAGAAAGGTCTTAAAGTTGTAAAAGCATGTTCGACACAAAGAGTCTAGCGAGAGTTTGATGCCGATAGTTAGTCGAAAGGAGTTTCCGTTTAAGTTCCTTCAGAGAACGAACAGAAATAAGAGTTTCATATGATTTTATGTAACTTCTAAAGTGCCTTTTACTGACTTACCAAAATTTCTCGGAACCAGTAAAGGGGTTCAAAGCATCGAATTGAACGATCAAGTTAACAAGTTCGAATCCAGTGCAGCAAGATAGTTTTCAGGACTTACTTTAATTTCACTGAAGTTGAACGCAATGACTGTCAGAGTGGTTGAGCCATGAGATATGAAATATGGAAGAGTACTTGGCGAACTTGTATGCATTCTCGCAGAATACTCCAAATCTGCACTTCATCTTGGAACCATCAATGAACCAATGTACAAGCATGGGCCGATGAAAAGTTTTACAATCATTCAGCCAACTCTCGGAGAAAGGCTCTTGATAACATTCGCTGCAAGTGGTCGTTTGGGGAATAGAATTGAAAACATAACAGTGGATTTTAAAGCTTTAGGAGAGGTGGATAGGCCGTAAAAACTTATAGTGTACTATTGTATAGGACATTGCGTTGATTTGAACTACTCTGGATATCACAATTTTTACTGATAGTTAGGCCGTAATCACATCCCTGGAATCTGAATTAGAAACAGCCCTAAATTGGCCGCCTGTCTCTTAACGAGATGGCTGAGCAATTCAAAATTCACCTTATATGGGTGCCGGGACAAAGGGACATTCCAAGCAACTGCAAGGCTTATGAACTC
The DNA here is from genome assembly GCA_951813785.1 of Criorhina ranunculi. Classification (NCBI taxonomy): domain Eukaryota; kingdom Metazoa; phylum Arthropoda; class Insecta; order Diptera; family Syrphidae; genus Criorhina; species Criorhina ranunculi. Next base: position 33,408,922 of record OX638382.1, on the reverse strand, counting down.
GCCAGAGAGGACACAACTCTACCAATTCTTGTGGAAAAAGGAAATTTAACATGCCTCTCGTCACCCACAAACTCCTACTTTAAAGACACGCAATAGACGTCACCAACCACATATGGACAGAATGAAGCACCTTCCTTATCACTAAGCAGATTTGGTCAAAGCTGGATCTAAAACCCTCTCACTGTCTCATCATACAGAAAAGATTGCTCATAAGCACCTTAGTATGTGTCATAACCGGACACTGCACCATAGGCAAGCACACCAGGCTGGGCCTCCTCTTGAATGATTTTTGCAGAGGCTGCATGGCCGAAGAGGAGGAGGAGGAGGAGACAATTCTCCACCTTTTTTTGTACAAGTCCGGCCCTCTCAGCTCATAGAAGAACACACTTTGGAAGCAGCTTCTTTCACAACCTGAGTGAACTGGCTGACATCAGCAATGGCAGCCTCCAGCGGCTCATAGCAAGCTCCGGCTGGTTCCACGGGTAGTATCTTCTGGGTGAAGTTCAGATCCATGTGGTAACACAAAGTACCTTTTCTGGTCTGACACTCTACTCTAACGTAACCTAACCTAGTTTCCTATCGGGTCTGTGCCCTGGCAGCTTGTTGCTATTCGAAAGTTTGAGGACAGAAATCAAAAATGATGCCTGGAATCCGATTTTATTCGTGTATAAGGCAAAGGTGTCGCTCGATGAGGTTAATTCCTTTTCTTTAAATGGAAAGTTGTAGTACATATATCAGAATACTTGCCTAAAACTATTTAAGCTTCGGCATTTGTGTTGTTTCTTCAGGGTGTCTAAAGGTCCCGAACACAGTTGCCAGTTCCACCATCCTAGTATGAACCGTTTTATTGTTCTGTTCAACTGAATTGACTTTCGTTGTTTTCTTCCTCTCATTTGTAAGTTCTTCGTTTTGCATGCTTACAAATAAATACAATACAAAACCCTTAATACAGTTGTGAAACATATCAAATTTTTTGTTGCATTTTCCATGCACATTTGTATTTTGGTAAACTTTTCACCCAACTAGCTAATAGTTTAGCTAATTCTAAGAGTATACAAATTTTATTCTCGGTCTCAACTTACTATTCCACGAACTTCAATACACTTAAACTTTGAAGCAACGAGATAGCAATTGAAAAACTGAAATTCATTCCGGACCGATGGTAGCAACTTTTGCAACTGTAATGTCTTCAAGTTTCTCTCAACTGAAAATCACATCTGTGCGATGACAAGTCCTTACCTTTCCACACACCCGCACGCACATACTACTTTATATGAAAGTGAAATAGGAAAATGGTATTCAGCAAACGTATAGAAAAACTAAGAACAGATTCAAATATCCTGAAAAGCTGGACGAAGAACTTGCAATTTGAAAGTCAAATTCACTTTTTTGGTTTTCGTTTATTTGGAGTTCTGCAGAAATGCAAAAACGATTCCAAATTTAACTGATTGAAATACTGAAGAAGCAGGAAGCACTTTCAAGTTGTTCTCCGAATTTCATATTCAAATTCGTTAGAGTACACTTTCTGAATTGTCAGGAAAAATTGCACACCATGTTGCGGTTTTGTCACATCCTTGACCTGTGGTCCAAACGAATTTAGATTGAAAGATATCCCCCTGATTCCGGGTGAGAAAATATGATTCGAAGCTATAAAATCCGTTTCCCTTTCGTATGAAATCATTACCCGTAAAAATTAATTCCGAGTGAATTTCCCTTTTACTTCTGTGCCGAGAGATAATGTGTCCTTTCAGAATCATTTGTCCTTTTTTTGCGTTGCGTTGGCCCTTTCGATCCCGATGACAATAAAAATATTTGAAAGAGGACAAAAAACAGAAAGATGGACAACGAGAAAGTTTTGGCCCGAAAGGACACACGCATAGCACCATCGGTCGAACAAAGGACCAAAAAAAAAGAAAAGGACGACAAACTGGAGGAGATTTACGCACGAAATTTTCGCTAAGCAGTTGAGTTTTTTTTATCAAAACACTTTTTTTTTATCTCATTCTCGGTCGGTTTTATCCGTTGCCTGTTAATCGGGACAAAAGTCTATTGACAGGAGTTTCAAAGGCGTACGTGCGGTATGCCGCTCTATTGAGAAAGACTTGCGGGCTGACAGCCAGTCAGTCAAGTGGGATAAAGGGATTTCCAGTGTAAAACAACGCATTTTGTGCGATGGTGTGAAAATGACAATGCCAGCAGAATATCTGGCGTAGGATCTGGAAGCCATGTTAATTTTGCCCGTCGGCAATCGGGGCTATCATGGACTACGATAGACGAAGCGAGGCGTTGGAAAATTCTATATTCAATGTGGAACTTTATAGCTGTGGTGTCAAATTTGATTGACACTGAACGGGGTGGGTTGTCAAATTATTGACGCGTGTATGTCAAGTCCTTGTGACGGGCAGTGATGCAGAAAATACGGACGGATGTGAATGAGTTATGAATGAGCGAGTTTATGTTAAGTCAACGGATAGGTTGTTGGTTTTGTCTATGCGTTTAGGGATGTTTTGGATTGGAATAATTTAGGGATGAAGTTGTAGAAGGCAACTTAATTCAGTTTTTACTAACATAAGTAAAAACGAGTGGAAGTCTGTTAGTATTCTTGGGAGATGTATATTATTATTATTTTTATTAAGGCTCTGCGACAGACGCATATGGCACTGCGACCTGAAAGATCTATTGTGCCTGGAGCCAGTTAGACAAGGAGATCCTCTATCTTCGTAATGAAGTTGAGAATATCTCCAGTCGATGCGTTACGAAGATCCTTCGGTACGAGGAATTCTTTATGGAGAAAGCGCTTCCTGTCTCTGCAGACAGCCACGAACTCACATAGTACGTGTTCTGCTGATTCGTCTTCCTCTAAGCACAGTCTGCATTCAGATTCGTGAACTATATTAAGTTTGTGTAAGTGATATCTGAGGCTGCAATGACTGGTGAGGAAGTCGGCAAGCCTTCTGATATCGTCCCTTTTATGATTGAGGATATTTTTTGTGGTTTTGTTCAGGAGTCGGATGGCTCTTTTAGCCTGTCTAAGTCCCTGAATATGGTTCCAGTATGATAGAAGATTCCGTTTTTCCCAGCTGTCCAGACTCATTCTGAACGCGGAAGTAGGGATGCCGCAGAAGGGTTCGGCACCTATATACCTTTCTGAAGAGCCTTTTCTGGCAAGTTGGTCAGCGATTTCATTGCCTTCAATGCCTCTCTGCCCTGGTACCCACCAGTTCTTGACTTTGTTACGCTTTGAGAGGTCCTGGCGGGCATTGAAGCAGCCTTAAACGGCCTTTGAGTTGACGTAATGGGAACTCAGTGCTTTGAGCGCTGCTTGACTGTCCGTGAATATATTGATGGTTACTCCCTTAATGCCGGAGTCGAGAATGATATGGGCGCAGGTATCAATAGCATATAGCTCAGCCTGAAAGACGCTAGGACACATTCCAAGCGCCTTTGAGATTTTGTGGGTTGGGCCATAGACACCAGCGCCAACGCCGGAGTCTATCTTTGAACCATCAGTATACCACACCAGTCCCTTTATATTGAGCAACGGATCTCTCCTGTCAAAGCAGAGTAGTTTGGGCATGAAGTCAGATACCGTGCTGATCATTTCCAGCTCGGGAACGTCAGATACGATAGCCATATGACCAGTTGTTCTACTTGGCTGGATTTCTGTAGAGCGTTGGATACTGACTGCACTACGTATTGCCACTTTTTTGATAAAGATGTGCAAAGGTGTGAGTCCAACAAGTACCTCTAGGGCTGCCGTGGGGCAGGTATGCATAGCCCCAGTGATGCCGAGACATGCTAATCTTTGCAGTCGTTGTAACTTTAAGATAGTGGATTTCTCCTTGACTTTAGTTCACCATACTACGGAGGCGTAGGTGAGGATGTGTCTTACTTTCATGGTGTAAAGCCAATAAGTGACCTTGGGCTGTAGACCCCAGGTTTTACCATACATTCGGCGACATACCCACATGGCATTAGTCGTTTTGGTAAATTTGCTGTTTGACGTGCGAGTTCCAGTTGAGCTTCTTATCTAGGACAATTCCTAGATATTTCACTTCATCCGAAAGGCCGATATGTGTACCATTTAAGGTCACTGTACCAAAGTTCAGTTTTCTTCTTCTAGTGAATGGTACAAGAACTGTCTTGTTGGGATTAATGGATAAGCCCCCTCTGACGCACCAGGCAGAGACAAAGTGCAGGGCGTTTTGCATGTCGTTGCACAATTTGCGTTCATGCTTACCTGTTATGGTGATCACCAGATCGTCAGCGTAACCAATTTCGTTGTAGCCAAGGTTGCTGCGTTTAGTGAGTAGGTCGTCAATGTCTATTGACCATAGGAGAGGCGATAGGCGATAGAGATGTAAGTAATGATGTCGTATTTTTGAAAGGATGGAATTTAGTAGACAAAAACATTTGCGATGTATGTAGATATCATCATCTTCATGTATCTTATCCAATCGACAATATGGGGTATGCTTTTATAATCAGAACCACAGGGTTGAGAAAGAATGAATCCAATGCTTAGATTATTGAAAATTAGGTCTACCTCTCCTGCTCTACTCACTGGTGTGACTTCATTCATACATTGGAACACTTACGTTCATCTAGTCCACATGATCTAACTTGAAGCGTATTTCCTCATTAAAGGGTTGATATTGCTGAAAAGCCCGTGGTCATTATTAGGACTTCCTCCATACAACGTCTATCTTGAAGATTCAAAGCGTATTGCTTTGAAAAAAGTCCACTCATTTGGATGGTGCGTCTCTTAGGTTTTTTTTTTTTTTTAATAGAACTTTGTTACTCAATTTTCTTTTTAAGCCTTATAAACAGCAGTTGGCAAGACTGGTTTTTCACTTAGCCATAAGCAAAATTCACAACTGCGCTAACTGTTAAATTTTTAGTTGTTGAAAGAACCTGTACCTTTTTAAATTTTCATTTATAACTTGACCCCTTTTTTGTCGCTTCGTATTCATGAAGGCACAAGTAACAGCTCGCTTTGTTAACTTGTTTTAGTTCCAGCATAACCGAGTAATTACCCTGATAGTACTGATGATGGGTAGATCATGCTGAGGCTTTTATAACCAGGCATACTTTTATCAAACCATTTCTAACACAGATTCCAAATGGTTACTAGATGGTGAGCTCAAATCTAGCACATCGGTGGCGGTACTTCTGACAATGCTCCAAACAGTCTTCTGTGTTTGCTGTTGCAGTACGAGGATTGCAGGTCTTGCAAGATTGCAACGTTGAATATGTGTGTCTTTACGTTCCTTCACTTCAATCAAGTAATGGTTCGAGTCAATGTTTATTCATAAGCAATCGACTCCCTCTCTGCCTCTAAATCGAACTAATTTTGATCTTCCATGAAAATTCGACTTAGAAGGATTCGACTGTACATAGAATATGATCAATTTGGTTAAAGGTTTGTTGATTAGATGACTTTCATGTTGCTTAGTGGACATCAAGATGTTGGAGCTGCGTACTACAAACTACGAAAGTTTTCCTCGCCGCAAAATCAATGAGTCTGAAGTCGATTCCAGAGGTTGTGTCGTACAGGCTATTCTTTCTAATGGTCCTGCCAAATAACATCTTTCATTCCGAACACGATTCATGGGTTTTGCAAATATTTACTATGTTACTTATCAGGCCAGCGACCTCTGGAGGTTCTAAGCCTAAACTAATGCCGATTTCCATCCTTCACGGTCCCGAGCACGCTGCTTCCAGTTTATTAGACCAAGGTTTCCGGCGTCCATGTTTACTTAATATTTAAACCGGAGGTTCGGTCTTTCTTTTCTTCGTGAACCAGGTGGCTGGGACTCAAACATTCTCTTTGCTGGAGCATTCTCGTCCACTCACTCGATGTAGCCGAGCCAACGCAATCGACGGGCTTTTGCCTTCCACACTACATCCACATCGTTGTACAGCTCGTAGAGTTCGCGGTTGTATGATCTTCTCCATTCGCCCTCCTCGCAGACAGGACCAAATATTCGACGTAGAATTTTTCTTTCAAAGGATCCCAAGATTTGTTCCGGTGTCTTACTTATCGTCCAGCATTCAGCTCCATAAAGCAAGACTGGCAAGATCAGGGTTTTGTAGAGCATGGTTTTGAACCTTCTTGTTAGGAGTTTGGACCCTTGTTGTTTGGACAAACCGAAGTAGCAGCGGTTGCCCAAGGTTATCCTACTTCGAATCTCCACCAAGGTGTCATTAGTGGAGCAAATTCACAGTTTCCAAAAATCCTTGTTTTCTTTTTTCGAGTGTCTCCATGTCAGCACGGGTCCGCACGTATCAGAGATAACACGTCTCAGGTGACGATTCCCAGAGATTATGCTAAGCTGATACGCAGGCCAAGTTCTACATCTGAGGACAGAGATCCTTCCATGCTACTGCAATCTGGTCACTGGGACTAATAAGCAATTTTTCTTTCACTTTTGTTTTAATATGAACCTACATATGTGTATAAAATGAGAGTTCCACCCACTGGCGTCTTTCATGGGCTCACAAGAAATAAGTTATACACATACATCACGAATGGAACATAAGTGGGATTTAGACCGCTCAGGACGTTGGGGGATAGAATTCACTCCGAGTACCCCTACGCTCGTTGTTGTCGTTCCATAATGCTCGTATGAATGTGCATTTTATAATTTCCACTTTTTCAGTGCTGCGCTAATTCGAAAGGTTTTCGTCTTCTCAATCTCCTAACTAGATTTGTGTGGTCCAAAAACTGGAGGGCCTCAGGGTTCGTGTGATATCCAAGCCGCTTTCAGTGTATTTTAGCATGTCTTTTGAATTCATATTTTACTGGTTCCATACCCAATTCTCCGTGCAGGTCCTCATTCTGCACATTCCAGGGTGCATTCACCATATTGTCTGTTTAGTACAACCCCAGAGTTGAATCCCCAAAAGCCAATAAAAACATAAAGTCAGTCTGCCTCTTAAAGAAAATTACGTTGCTGTTGAATCAGCTTTGTAACTATTAAAGACGACCCCTCACCCTTTAAACCAGCTTTAATTGAAATCAGGAAATTTGGAAAACATATATGCAAAAACGTATGTAAGCTAGAAAGATAATTAACAAAAATTCCGAATATTATACAATATATTCATAAGAGTAAAGTAAATTTAATAGCATAACCATAGCAAATGCCTTAGAGAAGTATTACGTCTACAAATAACTAACATCTGTTAAAATGAACATTTATTGCCCAGAAGGCGGTCAGTGGTCTACTCATAAACACTCTCATATTACAGGCAATAAAAGTTATTTATTTTCCTGTAGAAGCAACATATATTTTATCAATCCCTCTGATACACATTAATTGCTTTTATTTCCCATCATTGCCTTCATTTATCACGTTGATTCAAGGAACCTAATAAATACGTGACCTAGGGCTACGATAATTGGCAAGGTGAACATTTGCAGGTTATGTGCACGTAACATTATTAAACGTGCTGTAAGTTATTTTAGACTTATGGAACTTGGTATTTTCATTTGAGCGTCAACTGCGTCGTCTTTCTTTTTGTGCAACTTCAAAATAAAGCTATTTAAGTCTTGCTTTAACAAATTTAATTCCTTATTCCCTAAAGTCCAGGGTCGTCGTGTCCATACACACAGAAACAAATGTTCTCGGTTCACTGTTAAGCACGAATTACGACATTTTGGTTTGTTTTTTTTTTTTTTTTTTATACGCTGCTGGAAGATTAAAAATCCTCTATAGATTCACTGTAATCCTTACTACGAGATACACTCGGCACCGTACATCCTAGTGCATGTTTTCTTGCAAAAAACCGAACTATCTTGTTCGTCCTCTGTGGTACTACCGTCAAGACATTCCTTAGCAGGGAAAGGTTTTGAGGTACCACGAGTTGCAGATTCCTTATTTCTCGCTGCTCGCTCTTCCAAGCGTGATGTGATGATTGCATTTGCAGTCCCCCAAGCTCTGCTCGTTGTCAGCATACACATTTTTTTTTTTCAGTCTTCTCGGTGTTATTTGGCCGCCAATCCCCAATTCTAAGATGCTTTTGGCCATTGAATATCTTAAGCATTCCATCCTAACAAGTTCCAAGTTTTGAGTTTTGCTTCTAAGTGTTTTTATTTGCAGAATGATTCCCAGAAGTCAGGTCGGACTACACTTTTCCGCACTTAGACTACGAGATACTCTTCTCATGGATCTTCCCCGGCGGAGAGCAGTGAGAGAACAACGAAGTGTCTAAGGAGTCCAAATCCATCTACACCAATGACGAGCAGCGGGTCTTTTCTCCAAGCAGCTTGATAAGACTCCCAGATTACAACAGTGTTTTCCAGGCGGAAATTCAAGCAGTGGCGACAGCTGCCCAAAGAGTGTCAATACAAACAATATTACGGAAGAATATCATGATTGACATCGTCAATCGTCTTGTCCTGTTCTTGGCATGCACAGGAGATGCGGCGATGAAGAGGTTCATGAGAATACGGCCCATTTACTCTGTCGTTGCCCAAACCTCTGTCAAATAAGAATTAGGCAGATTTTTTCTCGAGCACAAAGACGAACTGAAATTTGCAAGGGCGCCCGGATGGTTGGCACCAAGTTACTTAAACTATGATAGGGAAGCACACCATGGGTATCACAATAGGTTTACATGCCTCTGAGTGTGATGAAGACAATTTATTATTTTCATCAGCCTAATAACCTAACCTAACCTTACCAACTTTATTCTTAGGCTCTCTGTGTCTTCTAATAATCCACTTTTCTAGTGTTGGGGATCAGTGTATTTATGTGTTGATCTTCCTTGGAGTGTAGTGTTCCACATGTGTTCTGCCTCGTTTACGCGTAATGCTGCGTACTGCGCCAGATCGACTTACTTACCCTTCCAATGTCTGGCAATAAACTGGACAATACCGAGACTGAACTAGCTCCTGTCATTGATATCCACTCCTCTCGGCCTCTTCGTTCTTAGTATGCCATCATACACTGTGTTTGAGTGCATCGTAGGCCCATCTTCCATAAAGAAGTTAACGGTTCTGTCTTTACAGTAGCTGGCTTCTATCATCAGTGGGTCATTCGGTATCTGCAGGTTGTTTGACGCTGGAATTCAAAAATATTGCCATAAACACCTACAAGTTACAAGGACACTGCGAAATCCAAGGACTCGCTTGAAAAAAATTAAGAAATGTAAATGCAAGCATTTAGAACCAACGTCCATCAGCATCTTCTTGGTCTCTCTTCGAATTTCTCTAATGCCTGTGGTCTAGTTAAGTAGTCATAAACTCTTTAATGCAACTACTAACCACTTATCATCACTTGTATCACTGTCACTCACAGATATGTGATATGAATTTACATAAATAAATTATTTCTATATATCACAATGTTTAAATTTTCAATTTAGTAAAGATTGCTTTTGTCCTTGCTAAGGCGTGCTTCATCATTTTCAGTAAATTTATCCTAGAAGCACTGAAGAACTACATTTAAATATTCCTCTTGTTACTTCCGAAGAGAATCCTGTAAAGTTAAAAAAAAAATTATAATCTTAATGTTCATCATTAAGAAATCAACTACAATCTTAGTTGGAAAATCCCTTCGGAAAATATGATGATTGATTCATTAGTGCCGTTGCTGCCCGTTCTTCTGTATATGCAGTGTGCATCTATCCTAGGACTCCAGAGGACTTGCAGCATTTTGTCATTTATAAGATGGAAGATATCAAAAGTTTCTAATATTCATTTTAAAATTAAGTCAAAGTTGCGAAACTCATTCATTAGTCTTTTAATTAAAATAGTACAAACTCCCAGCCGGAATGATATGCTTTTATCCGAAGCCTCCTTTTTTGCTTTAGACTTTTGTGCAATTATCGTTTACATGAAAATTATGACATCGAAAATGATGAGATTCATTTTTTTGGCAACCAACTTTTGAGCGCTTTCAGTACTGAAACTTGAAGTTTGGTTTGCGGGTACCTAAGACCTTCTTTACATCTGTAGCTGTACCCGCGGCTTCGCCCACGTGGACATTGAAATTTCTTAGCGGCAGGCTCGACTTCGCGAATACGTTAATGTGACATAGCTCAAAGTTTATGGATATGAAGAATTTTTCAGGTGGAACAGTGGAATTTCTCTATGCTTGCGCCTTGTCCAAGCTCCGATAATAGGGATAAGATAGGTCAGCAGACGTAGAGAAGGCTGTGGCGACTTCGACCAATACGGCCACTTTCCAGACAGAGAAAGATAATTGGATAAGGACATTCCAGCTGGCAGCTGCTCAAAGAAGGCAAATCTGCTTGCTGCCCACTTTGCAGCTAGCTCAACGCTCCCAGATTGTGCTTTGTATCCATTTGTATTCGAGAGCGTCCAATTCTGCATGAGAGAAGTCCACTTTCGCACTCGTACAGTTGCAGGAGTACTTAGAGGTCTCAATATACAAAAATCCGATGCTCTAGATGACATTCCACCCATGGTTCTGAAGAGGTGTTGTTCCACGCTGACAAAACCACTATGTTACCTTTTTGATCCATCCTACTCCTCTGGTCCCTTTCCAAGTAGATGGAAAACTACATTTGTTCGGCCCATGCAGCCCTTCAACTATCGACCCACTACACTTACGTTTCTTCTTTCCAAGGTCATGGAAACGTTGATAAATCGTCAGCTTATAAAATATCTCGGCACACGGAAACTCCTCAATGACCGGCAGTACGGTTTCCGTAGCAACAGGTGCACTGGTGATTTGATAGCTTATCTCACCGAGAAGTGGATCGAATCTCTTCATCACCTTGGTAAAAGTAGATTGTTGCGCCTGATATTTATCGAAAATGCTTGCATATGGCATCGATGTGTCTCTTCTTCAATGGATTAGAAACTACCTTTCAATCCAAGTTGTTTTGGATGGTTTCAAGTCTGCAACCCACCATATAAATGCTGATGTCTCTCTAGGCTCCGTTTCGTCTCCGACTCTCTTTCTCATTTTTATAAATGATCTCGTGTCTGCATCTTCCAATCCAATTCATTCCTTCGCTGATGACAGTACTCTCAGTTTTTCATATTCGTTCCCATACTCACGTCTCAGCTCTTCGGACGTAGTAGAGGAACGGCAACAACTGTTTTGCTCAATAGATTCCGATCACGACAGCAAAATAAAATGGGGTTCTACAAATAGAGTGGAATTTCTTTCAAAATTCTATGCTGCCTTTTGTCTCTTAAGCGAAGCCCAAACCTCGAATCATTATCCCTGAATTGTACCTGCATCATCGAAGCCGACAAATTTTCTATCCTCGGTATGTGTGTTAACAACGATCTTCGTTGGAACGACAACATATTCGATGTCGCCAGGAACGCTGCTTAATGTCTAGGTGTCCTCAAACGATGCCAAATATCGTAATGCTTCGAATGCATTCTCAAGTTCGAATAATATGGACCTCAGAAAATCCACTTATATTTTATCTTACCATACCCCGGACACTCTTCAAATTCCAAATTAAGAAAACCTTCCACAGGTGTAAAGGGAAATCTTTTCCCACCCTTGCAATCATCAAATAATTCCAAAAGGGAACATAAACAGCTAAATAAAAAACAAAAATTTATTTCAGAAAACCCCCTATTACCACTTTTTTTTACAAAGTGCTCATTTTTTAATGTTCTTTGCTTGATGGAAGTTGTTTTTATTGACTTTTAAAGTCAGCCCAAGTAGGTACATAGGAAATTAATTAGCTTGGTATACCTGGTTTGAGGATTGAAATTTTCCTGCCCAAGCTTGTTGACGGTGTTTAATTACGTGTTGGGAAAAACTGCCGCTGTACATGAAACTTATATCGGAAAACAAAAAGTCTTTGACGCCAAAAGGCAGAAGTACCTACTTATACCGAAAGAGTTAACTGTACGCAATTAAATTAACTTGGTTAGAATAGCCTGAAGGACATAAATGGAAATTACTGCCACTACCACAGGTCTATCGCTAAAGTGAGGGAAAGTAATTGCTTTTAGGGGAAATACAAAATGAAAGACCGGCGTACTTGAAAATGGACGGAAAGTAATATCAATACCAGGGCAGGAGATGCAGAGTCAGAAAGTAGTCAACTCATCTGGAATGTCTACTCTACTGATGTTAAGAAACAAAAAAGTCAAGAAAACTTTTAAAACTAATTTTAAAGTGGATTTGCCTTGCATTCAGAGAGATTCAACTAAAAGTTTAATCGAATGCAAAGGTGTACAGTTTGGCCATCCATGGCCGGTTGTGGCGAACCAGAACCATCTGTGACCTTTCCCTTCAGAGATTAAAGTCACATGCTGTGGTAGCCTAAAGGACTTGGGCCATAGTTTTATTGTGCAAGCCATTTGGTCAAGAGCATTACGCTGTCGAAAATTTGACGTTCGAGATTGTGTTGATATTAGACTACAGTTTATGAGGAATTTTCCGGCGGGTGGATTAAAGTTTGTGGAGGATGTCGAGAGGATTCAATGTTTCAAATGCGAGCTAACCGTTTGTAGACCCTTTTGTGTTCAATGAATTTTAAATAAACCTGTGAGTGGCTCATGTCGAAGTGTAAGGCACGGGCAATATCTGTAAGTGAAGGATTTTACGAGTGAACCAAATATTGTGTTTCTCCCGCAACAGGGATTAGTTGGTTGCATGGAAGTGTGATAAGGATTGTATTGTATCAGGTAGTCGGTCTCTATCTTAATGTTTGTAAATTGAGCTGGAATGTTGGAATGTCTAGACTAAGAGCAATAGTTAACCTAACCTTAAGGCAAGACATATCCGAATGAAAATTAAAGTAGGCTTTGACGAGGTACCCGCTTTCACTTTTGACGGCGTTACAATCTGAAACGAGCCCTTTTGCTTCTTGAGCTTGTTTGATGATTAGCTAGCTACCTTCAGATAGTGATGGGGTCCTTTTTTAAATGATCACATCGAAGGCAAAAGGATCACATCCAGATAGATCTTCGTATGTAGGTTTGTTGACATGTCGATGAAGCCATATAACCCTTATAGTTTGTAACTATTTCTTGCCCAAACCAGATAGAATTGGATAACTTTCTTATCAAGGATTTGGATAAGAACAATCCAGGATCTTACAGAAAATCTCCCTCATTCTTATTCAAAGGAAAAGCTTCAATTCTTGATTCAGCTTCATTTTGTTATGTAAGGTTGTGGGTGGGGGTCGGATCTAAAAGGATCCATTGTACTCCCCGGTATGGTGGGAGGTACTTAAAATAATAGAACACGGATTATTATTATCAATTGGCCTCCCTAAATCAACCCGATTTTCGAAAGAATTTCAGGATGGTTTGCAGTGGCTTGCTTGACAAGAAGAAGTGTTCTCTGCGAGCTATTTTTCTGTTTCTGCTGCAGCTTGGGCATTCGTAGAAGTGGAATGTGTCCTCCTGGTGGTCTTCAAACCTGTGTTTTCAAAATGTTGGTCATCATTACTGTTTAACATTTTGACTCTTTAACTACTGCTCATCTTTGTAGGCTTCAACTCGAACTTTGTATCCTTGGGGAAATTATTTGTACCTAATGGTCAAATATTGGAGCGTTCATTTTTGTCGGAAACGTTTATGCATTTTTCTTTTGCTCAACGGTCCCACTTCTAATCGATGTTGATATATAAAATACTGAATACATGCACTTACAATGTGATCAATTTGATTCCTCGCGTTTTGATGAAGGGACTTCCACATCTCAAGATGTGGGAATTGAGCGATTTCTTCACCAATATTTTCAACTGTTACAACGTCTTCGATAAGCTCCCTGAATAGGCCATCTTTCTAAGAACGATTTTAATATAGTGTTCGCAAATTACGTCCAGAGGCTATAATAGAACATTCTTAGTATGTTAATGGATTAAGCATTGACGTGAATTATTACTAGGCGCTCTCGCACATGGTTGAAGCTAAAGATATCCCACCTAAATCTACTTCTTATAATGAATTCTATGAAATCTATGTACAGTGCTTCTGGTTTTAGTGATAGTTGTAAGTCAAAATCGCAGTTTTTCATCTTTCTTTTGCTCGGTCCATTTCATTGGACTTTAGAACTCTCCAGAGTTGCTGTCACATATTCAGCTTAACGTAGCCTATTAAGGATCCAACATGTGCTGATTTGACGGGCATCAATAAATCATCAGTAAAATATTTCTTATGTGAGGCTTTTATTTGCCTCATAACAATAATTTTCTCTTTCCTATGCGATTGAGGGCCCTTAGACTGCGTAAAAATTCGAATGAATCATTTGTTATCGACAACATGCCCATTTTCTTTAGGCTTCTTCTTATGACATCCTCCCAACAAGTACCATTTTTTCCCTTATCGCATAATTTTGCCCAAGGTTACATCTAAAGAAGCGTTCTGATGATATATGGACAAGAAATAGAACAGATTATCTTACAATGGAATAATTGATTAAGAGAATTTTAGCAAATACGTTGCCGAAGAATTAAATAAAATCGCATCTAAATCTGTGTGAAATAACCACCTTCAATGAGGTCAGATATTTTCTAGTAGTAGCAATCTCTATTTGAATAAACATAGACCCAAGTCTCAGCAACTCAATTCGACGTAGTATATAAATTAAAAACAATAAAACAAGTTTGCCAATTATGCTGATAAAATCAATTTGCTAAGCTATAACCTTTGATATCTAAATCCATTTTTTGAAACACCCACTAGAAAAGTAGTTATCGATAGATGAGTGAATAGTGTTATGTATTAAATATGGAGTCGAATAGTCTTTAAGTGATAAGCCCATCAGAATGGGATCCAAAAAGTGGTTTAGTTGTGACCTACAAAAAAAAATAAAAGAAAAGGTAAACCAACAAATTTTGCCCTAGGTTAAGATTGAACATGTTGTTCTGAAGTTGATTGATGGCTTACCCAAAATCTTTGTACAGAATTTATGCCGACCAATTTTTTTTCTCCTCATCCCAGATTTTGAAAGACAAAGACATGATGGATGGAACTATGTTAAAAGCTTTAAAGAATTCATAATATTAAAGATGTTGAACAACTTACGTAATAATAAACTTAGGCTGGTTAAGTTGCAACGTAATTGTTGATATTTTGACTGGAAGTAAAGTTCGAGCATGATGTACACTTTTTTAAAAATGTCGGCATATTTTCCAGATTCAAGAAGGGTGATGACTATGATAACTTGAATAGCACGACAGAAACTATGGTTTAGTTTTGTATTTAAAAATTCTGTGAAGAGTAGACGTTATCAAAACCAAACGGCTCCACCCGCTTTAACAACACCAGCAACTGCTGTTTCTTTTTGTGTTACCTAGCTTACATAAAATGATCCCTTACAAAATATTGACACTACTTATTTACTTTACTAGCACACAAGAGGTCACATTATCTCTGATGGCTTTTTGCCAACTGGTCTTAAGTACTTGATGCTAGCAACACTCGATCGAAAAGGTTCTAGCGATCGCTTGAGATTATTTAAGTACGACCTTACACTTAATTACAGAATTTCCTTGTCTTTGCGATGGTTAGTCCCTTGGTTGAAATAACATAATGGTCCTTATAAATCAGGGCTTAATCTAAGCCTCTCTTTCCGTCTTCCAAATCATTGTAGCGTGTTCCAGGTGGAAATATTGGCGATCAAAGAAGTCTTATCTTGGATGGAGAAAAACGTGATATCTTCCACAAATATACGTATCTTTTCAGACAGTCAAGCAGCGATCAGGTCCCTGGAATCAGTCTCTTCAAACTCGTTAGTAGCTCTAGATTGCCGATCATCTCTTATAGAGATGGCCGAGAAGTTCAATATTCACCTTTGTTGGGTGCCGGGTCATAGAGATATTCCAGGAAACTGCAAGGCTGATGATCTCGCTAGATATGGCAGCGAACGTAATGTGATCAATCTTGCTATACTTTAATCACTTTCAAACGATACAGAATCTCAGGTATTGGTGCAGGTCGAAATCATTTAATATTTCAAATCTTACTAAATTCTGGATTCTAAATGTATCTTGAAGGCGTAGTTACTGACAATACAAAAGGCTAGTCGGTATATCAAGGAAGATACAACAAGCATAGGCAGTCATTTCAAAGACATTGATACAGTAAGCATGGGCTTCAAAAAGTTCCGTGATGCGACTGTATAGACGGATCAATATCATTTTGTTTTGGGCTCCGTAGTGACATTGAGGGAAATGACTTTGCTTTTCTTAAGGCTTACAAACTGCATCATTTCAAGACCAAGAATTAATCAACAACAAATCTGAAGAACCAATCCAGTGAGATGTGGAATCGAAATGTCCCTGGTTATTCTAAAATTAAGTAAGTACTTCGGGAACTCCCTTTTTCAAAGCATTCGACTCACACGATTAAGATCTTTGCGTATAAACTTCGTCAGAAAATTTATTCTTTTTGGAACATAATTATTATAAACTTATTGCTTTGCTTCATAACCCAATCTTATATTTTCGAACCTTTCTCTAAGTCAGATTTGATAAAGGAGAGCTTCATAAAGCTTAGTTTTCGCAGATTCTATAAAGCAGTAGCACATTGTCAGAATTGTTTGAATGGAATAGACGGTAAACCTTTAATCTAGCCTTCAATTGAGTGGAGATGGAGCTTTAAATTGTGCCCATAACTTGCTTTTTATATTCTTAACACATTTCAGAACCAACTTTACAGCCCGCTACATAAATCGTAAATCATTTTCGTTTAGTCCTTGATTCCATTTTTCTTTTTCTTTCTTATCACATAAAATTAAAACATATTATTCCCCTTTGACACTAAGAACACAAATGTCACACCCATTACTAATAAATAAATATTTATGACTTAGAAGCCTCATAAAACAAGTTAAGGAAAATAAAAAGTATTTTGCAGTACGGTCAATGCCATCTTCACAGCCCATTTCAAACATCTTTAATAAATTGCCCCAAAGGCTAGCCCCTATACCCGATTTTATGCCGAAAAGTAAGCACACTCAACCGCAAAAAACGATGCTTGTCCTTTTTTTTGTTTTATATGTACACATTTTATCCTGGTGACAATTTTCTCAAGTTATCGAGAAAACTTTACCGACCACAGCAGGATTTTCGTATCCCTTTTGGCTGCCAGCAAAAGGGATCATATTCAATTTTATGGCAACACTTTGAACCCATCTCCTTTCTGATAGCATTTAAAATGTGTCTACCAGCAACAGTCTTAAACAAGCCGTCCGGTCCTTTGGGTAAAAATATTCCATTTCATCAACACATTGGCTCTTCATCATTCATTCACTGCTTGATCCCATTGCTGGTATTAAGTTGACCTTGATAGTGTTCCGATAATGGTAAGGTGACAAATTCTGGCCGAGAATTCCATGTATAAGTCCTTGAGGGCACTCGAGAAACACGAATATAAACACAAATTCAATCATTAAACCCGCAAATGGGTGTGCTCACCCTCATTGTTGTGGTAGTTTGTTGTGTTTTCCGATAAGGGACAAGAAACTGGATATCAAGGGAATATCCATTGTAAGGACTTAATTTGGTAAGGCCAAAGTAAAACTCGTACATTCTTTGTTTGTACAATGTAATGTGAGTGAACTTTCCGCAGGGAGAACGAACAAGTTAAGATCGCAATAAAGTTTAACAGGATTCCTTTTGCAACATTGCTGACCAAAGTTTACCTTGGGCAATACAACCGCGCACCTCTATTACCACCCTCGTACCATAGGGGCGAATGCCTTTGTGTTGAAAATGTGGGTCACGTTCTGCAATGTGCTTAATCTCATTATTTTTTCGCCCGCGACTGTATTCGTTCGTGTGCGCCGGTTCATGGATCTGAGAGTATACAGCAAACATACATTTGCGTATAAATTCTGCGAAGTGGATTTTCTTTGGAAAAATTTTATTGCACGAGCAATTTAAACAGTAGGTTTAAGAGGTATGTAAACTAAAGCCATATAAAGCAAATAACAGCTTTTATGTTTTAAAAATGCTACAATGAAATGATGGTGAACTAAAGATAAAATTTTCGTGAGCAGTTTTTGTGATTTTAAACAGAACCTGTGTTCTTTTGATGCACAATTTTTGGAAAACATTTGCAGCAAGACGTGGTATAATTGTAGCAATTATTTTTTTTTATCTCGGTCTTAAACTGGCCAATTGTTGGTATTGACCTTAATTTTAACCAAATTTCTGACACTGAAGTCGGATGGCGTCAAGTTGTACGATTTTGATTTGAACCTTTGTTTGTCGTACAGTTCGAAAGTTTGAGACGTCACTCTGAAATGAAACCCCACTTGGTCAAGTTCCATATCTATCAGTTGAGCTCAAAGAGACCTGATTACCATTGTGTGATAACCCTTGCTATTCACTGGTACTGCATTGCTGGCGTCATTATTGAAAAAGGACGGCAAAACCACAACACACACACCAAAAACGTGGCAAACAGTAATTCGACAGGATTTCTAGAGCCAAAAGTTTGAAAGATACCAAATGATGTAGTCCCCCTCTAAAAGCTGACTTCTTCCATGTACAAGCTACAAACTACGGCTGGAAGGACAAGTGGAATTAAGAATAAAGTCTTAAATAGCTTTAAAAAAAACTGCTACAGTAACAGAACACTTAAACTGGCAAAAAGCTGGGCCTGACCTAATTGCTGATGCCTATTAGTATAAAAAACGACTTGAGCTAATGCCCATTTCTTTATGTCTGACCCTGCCTTTTGGCTGACATTATGACCTGAAAGGTATATTCTGCCATGTTGTGCTATTTTCCCCAAAAGACATTCCAGTGTGTTTATGAAGTTAACCATGTTTTAAGGAGCCCTCTGAGATTTTCCTTATTGAAAACTTCCCTATAGTAGGATTAAGATAACCTGAGCTTTAGAACATTTCCCCAGTAGGACAGACGCTGTGCCCCTGAGAGACCAGAGACTCAATCCTGGCAAGCTTGTCCGTAATCTCACTTGGACATGCATCACACTCTTTTGTATCTGCAAAGCGATCATCACTAAACGTTGGTGTTGCGTCCAATAGATGTCAGCAGACGTCTAGAATCAGTCGAACCATTGGTGTTTCATACTAGGCTTTTAGGCTCCATCGAAACACTAATAATCACATCAAATTTCCTCCCAAAGTAAAATTCCCGAATATATGTACGTATATACTGTAGCTGAAGTTTCCTGCCGCATTAAGCAGGAATAAATGCAGGAAGTAGTGAAAGACATAAAAGGCCTTACCAATATAGTATGCAGCCAATAAAATCCCAAATTATGCTATACGAGCAACGACAGATTTTAGTAGAACGCTGTGTAACGAACTTCATGTTAAAATTCCAGTTAAGATACTTATACGAGATCAAACCTAGATATAGGACCCTTTTGGAGTAGTCCAAAATAGTATTTTTGAGCGTTATAAATAGGTCCAAACCCAAGTTTCCTTCATTTCGTGAAAAGTACTAGAACGGTCTTACAGGGATTGATTTATAGTCCCTTCCTGTAGCATCATTCTGGCAAGGAACTTTGCATGGCGCTGGAAATAGTCGTGCCATGTTTGATGCAGACAATTATAGCCAGGTCATTTGCATAACAAATGTCAATGATTCGAGACCACACCAAAGGTAAAAGAACGGCCAACTGAATGGAGCTTTTGGAAGCCATGGCAGATACTGATACTTCTTCAGAAAAGACGTGATGATTCAACTTCTTTGCTTTCCCTATGACTTACTGCCCTTGTTATTGAGGAATAGCCCCCGTTACGGAAGTCGCCTTCAATGTCCAAAAAAGGGCATACAATGATATTTTTGGCCGATGAGCTTCTTCAACTTTTTTCACAGGATAGTATAAAGCTTCTTTCCGAGAATTTTCCCTTCAACTTGAGTGCAAAGAAGTAAACAAGTCTAACACATTTTTAAGCCTTCGAAATCAATGCTTAGCTCCACCGAACCGACAATAGAGACAAATACAAAAATATTTGTTAACCAAAAAGGGTCGGAAAGTGTCGTTGCTACATTTTTGTGCAAAACGAATGCAAAACATATCTTTTTCCATAAGCCAAGATTCTTAAAAGAATGTGATGGACCCAGAATGAAAATAGGCCAATTTCCAATGCTGGGTGACATAGTAAAACTAAGTTACAATCGCAGGAGATCTAGGATGTAATTAAAAACAGTAATTTAAATGAAGGAGCATCCCAGAGTAGAAACCCAAAAAGGAATTGGGAGTCAAGAAAATGCTAAAATCCCATTTAAGCAAATAGAGATATACCTGGAAAGTGCGAATCTATCAGCGCCTTTTCAAGATGTTCACTTCTTTTAAAATAAAAAATAAAAAATTAAAAGCCATGTGGGTTTCATCACCCATCCTGAATGAACTTTACTTGCAAGGTAATCACAATACGCCTAGTTGTTCTCGAATAGAAAAAAGGTTAGCGTTCGTCTATATCTTAAATCAAATCTAGCCTGACGTAGCAGAATTCATTAGGGGATAATCCTCTGAGCTGCTGATTTTAAGTGCATCGTCACTCCTACAGACTTGACTAAGCTCTATAAGACTTACATTCTTCCAAAATGTTAACAGAACATGTACACCATTGACTGCGAAAGACCTCCTGCAAAAAGTTTTGGGTCTATTCGATTGTCCTTAATGCTTGCGACTTAAAAAAACTTAAAAAATGTAGGACTAACCAATAAACAATATTGCTTATACTTTCAATGCCTACTGTAGGTACAATTATTAAATGTTTTTCCTTCAGTGCTTTGTGGGGTGGTCTAGCCGCTTTGGTATTCCAATTCTCACAGAACATTGCAAGCAGATGTTATGAGGTGCTTTTCTTTCAATTCATTGTGAAAGTTTGTAATAAAACGGGAGTTGCGGAATCGTGAGCCGCCCATACACGCCCAATGCAAAGAAGTGACTATGATGGTCCTTTGGGAAGAATTTCGTATTCGGAACATTTGGTGAGTTGCGCGTTACCACCGCCACCACCACCACCACCGACCCCCCAATGGCCTTAATCAAATGCTTGTTAATGCAGTAAAATCGAAATTATTTTTGCGGTATTTCTTCCGTGCTTATGGGGACCAATAAATCATTCGCATTCAGTCGGTTTATTCATTGTGGCAGAATGGAATTGATGAGTTGATGTGCGAATGTGCTGCTACGTGTTATTGTCAGAAGAATCTTACGTGGCGCAGGACTCAAGCGTGAGCTACTGTATTTAGGTGAGCCAGGGAGGGTTTGTGGGTTTGGTACCCTTGTCAGTTTTTGTGCACAGAGAACAAATTTATGCGCATTTTGTGAATTTTTTTTTTTTTTTTATCTATTCAAGGTTGGTAGACAATTGAAAATTCAAATTTTCTTTGCCAAAATATGTTTCTAAATTAAGAGCACGCAAAACGGCGATGGCCGTTTCTTGAATTAATTCTGCGTAAACAGGCGGTTCAATAAAACAGAGGCGAAATTCGCAACTTTGTGTGGGGGTTTGATTCTTAGAAATAAAGGAAGCCCATGCTAATTATTGTGAGTGGGTCTTAGCGAATTTATAAATTGTATAGCTATTGAGAAGTGTAAACAAATCTAATTTGGACATGAGAATAGAAACGGAAACTGAAACAGGGAATGTATTTGAACTTGAAATATACATATAATACATAGTTCATCTGTAGATGAACAAACAATGTGCCAAAGATATTTAAAGTTAAAGAAACCTCAAGGCATGATTTTAAGAAAAACAAAATTTCTCCGTTGTATACTTCCATTAAACTGGCTGTTGTTACAGAAATAGCAAGAGGTGCATGACAATACCTATAACAATAACAATTCGAAGAAAACTCCTCGGGAACGGGTCTTCAAAAGACGGCTTTTCCAAAGCTGACATCTATTTTTACAGAAATCAAGTGGAAAGTCTGCTGCTGTAACTATCAAACGGTCCATTGAAAAACTTGAGCAAATTTTAGTCAGGTAGTTAGTTTGGAGTGGTCCTCAAGAAAAGAGGTTCTGTTAAATCAAAGGTAGGCCTTCATTCTACTCCTGAAACCATTTAGATTTTTTAATGTCACTCTTTCCGGCAGTATTTAGATCATTGAGTATTTTCGAGCGGTATTTTCGAAAGTTTATTTTGGAAAGAGCGTGATCCTGTAGGGGAATCGAACGATGTATTCTTTTGCCTCATGTCCGAAGCTTCTGTAGAAATCACTATAGACTGTCTGTAGTTAGCTTTCGGCAGAGCATCAGCTCTGTAAATCAGGAGTTAAGCAAAGAAAATAAGAGCTTAAATATCATCAAAATGTCTAGTATTAAAACCTGGTCTAGCTAGTCCATCCGCCGCGTCGTTCCCATTGTAATGACTTGGGAACAAGCAGGGTATAGCATTGTACAGTTTAACGATATATTTCAAAGACACATATCAAAAGCGATATCGAATGTCAAGGTCTTCCGAAAAGATACCGACGGAACACCTTCGACTATTTTACAGCCGTTCGTAAAGGTTGTGATTTTTAAATCCATTTATGTAAGTGGGAGTTGCTCAGCTTATATGGGAAGGCTGCGCTGTTTAAGTAGAGTTCTGCCATGCCTCACATTGTAGCATGGTTTGAAGCACATCTACTGGAGAAGTTGTAAGTATAATATAACTTTGTTGTCAAGCCTTTCATTTTAATGCCGTCAATGCTTCTGCGTAGGCTCGCTGAAATCTTGCGATGACATCAATATCAGACTCTCTACTACAGAGACACGGAACGTATTTTTCCTGGATCAGTGTCCAAAATCCTGATTTCAGCCATCGCTTTGTAGAGCTCCAACAATGAATATGTATTGGGATTCGACCAGAAATTAGGGGATCTGTTCTTAGATTTGCAGTTGTCTACAATTTTTTTTTTTTTTTACGAAAGGAGCAGGATCTGGCAGTCTTCAACAGTCAACTAGCCAGACTCGCTTTTTTTTTTCTTGACATACTCATACAAGCAAACAAAATTAAAATGTTTGGCCCGACAGCCCGTCAATTGCCAAGTCCTAGCCCTACGCAACAATTAATGAATGGAAGGATTTATAAACTTTTTTGGCGACTTCGAACGGCAAAAACGTTTGACACAACATACTCCCTACAAACGCATTGTAACCGACAGACAGTTGCTAGTTTCGCGAGACTCTTCGATATAATGGAGCTGATTTGTCATATATGCCTTCTTCAAGAAGGTTTTCTCTTCCTCCAGTCTTCTGAGTCTATACTCTTCCTGTCACCTTTTTTAGTTATATGCATTCGTTATCATACCCAAGATTTATTGTTTAGGAGTAGTTGGTAACCCAGAACGATACTGGATCCACTGATCGTTTCCTAAGTCGTTGTCTGTAGTGCATAGTTTGGTGTAGTTGGTGCTCCTAAATGTTAAATCATCTTTTCAAATGGAGCAGCGGCTTCTTTTAATTTTATAGTCAGTGCGCACTTCAGGCATCCGTAGCACAATTTGGTTGGCAACTCGACGACCTCCAGGAAAACAGGTTACTGTATGGATTCTTATGGATTCTTTATCGAAAATTAGTCGTCTCACAGGAAATTTGTTAGTTTTCCTTCATCTGTTCTAAAATGGATCTTTAGACTTCTGACTACTAAACAGAAATCTCGGTACCCACGTAATATATGTTTAAACCCAAAACTTCTTATATCCCTTCAACTTGAACATTCCTTAATCTAATTTATACATGGCAAGCAATATATTTATGTTAAGTCACGGAAACTAACATCGTTCATATTTTCCTTTTGTATACAAGATTTTCTCTGAATTGTTGTTTGAAAAAGGATTACATCCTCATATATTAAATCCTAAATGTACTTCAGATATTCCATAAAGTATGAATATCGTCTCACTATTCTCAAGCTTTCCTCTTCTCTATATGCTCTTGAATCTTTTCGAAACATGAATTCGAAGAGAAAAGTTTCAATAGAATCAAAATTTTGTCCATGAAAATTTATGATAATCAGATTTGCATACATTTTGGAAAAGTGAAAATTCATTGACAGAGTGTCATGTAAAGTTTTAGTCCTTACATATACTCATCTGATCCTATAAACAAAAAATCGTCCTCCCTCTTCTGAATACAAAAGAGAAACAAAATAACGTTACTCGAAAGTACTCTCTAGATCTCCTTCAAGTTGGCAAAAAAAAAAACCGAAAAAAAAAACTTTTCATTCTCTAATCCAACAATCCGGTCCAAAAATATACAGCAAAGTCCCTGCATTAAATTGACCCTATTTCGGTTTGCATGAATAAATTTTGAACTAAGAACTTTTATCCGCCACCATGCCCCAGCTTGAAACTACTACATTCGAAAAACGTATACATAATCAAATTTGCAGAGGTAGAGGAGAAGCTCACTAACTTCCTGAAAAGAAAGGAGCATTGTTCCCATTGATCGCACTCGCTTGTCAGCTTTTCATCATAGTTTTTCTCTAAGGGGGTGACTAAAAAGGATAATATGTATTCACAAAGTTCACTTTGTAGAGGAAAACCGGGCTCCCGGAATCCGTCCGTGAGAAAGTAGACTTAACTCAACATCCATGGAACACCGGCAGCGACTAAACACTGGACAAAAGGACTAACTTTGCATACATATTTCATATAATTTCTTTGGTTCAGTTTTGTAAAACGAATAAAAATATTTAGCATCGGATTTTTAAATATTCATGGGATCCATGGAGAGATTTGATCCTGCACACCGTGTGTCAACCCTTCAAATTCAACTCACCTCGTTGAAAATAAAGGTGAACACACTTCCTTGAGGTTGAGAACGAATAGAAAAACAACGAATCCGAGCTGAAGTTATTCATTCATATCGCTGTGTTGCGGTGGGGAAGGTGGAATTAACAATGTCTTGAACTGGGTGTCGGTATCATGTGGTCTATGTAAATTTTTTCTCCGAATTTTTCCCCCTCCCCCTCATCATTTTGACTATATTACAGTACTTGGCAGTCTTGCCCAAATCGTAAACGTAACGCAGGTGAATCCACCGATATG
The DNA here is from genome assembly GCA_951813785.1 of Criorhina ranunculi. Lineage (NCBI taxonomy): Eukaryota > Metazoa > Arthropoda > Insecta > Diptera > Syrphidae > Criorhina > Criorhina ranunculi. The sequence continues at coordinate 33,383,992 of OX638382.1, read as the reverse complement.
CAGATGAGCGGACCAGCGTTTGGGTTTCGCAGAGTGTTATCCCTTTGCCAGAGAGAACAGTTGGTGTTTTATTTTGTATTCCACATGCTTATTGGTGGCTCGTTAACTTTAAATTATTTATACACGCATGTACAGACATAGAGCACACCATGTAAATTCCAGGACAGCAGCAAAAGCCCCCATTACAGCCGGGAACATGTGTACATGAACAACTCGACGGGTGGCATTGCGAACGAAAGGGTGGGTTATTGGCTATGAGATTGCGATAAGAGAATGTGATCCGGAGAATATCTCGGCACTGGGGTAATCCTAGAAAACAATGATGCGTGGAGATTCTTTCAATTATCTGGACATGATCTAAGGAGATTTCTTTTTATTGTCGCCATTCGCATGCAAACTGCCATGCGCCAGGACAATTGCCGATTGTCATACCAGTTTGTATGTTTAGGGGTTGGTGTTTTACTTTCGCAAAAGGATTTGAAGATGAAAAATCAGGATAAGCGGATGCGTGCGGCATTTTGATGGGTTGTTTAGTGGAGAGAAGAATAATTCTGGGATAACAAAATAGAATGAATAAAATGCAGAAACGTGTCGAGGACTTGTTGTAGAACGGTAAAGATGAAATATTAATGGGGACGAAGGAGATCTAAGCCATTTGATTGAGTATGCATTAGAATAAGAGCCCGTATAAATTAACCCAATTGGATTGTGAATAGATTTTCCAATTATTCGAGGATATGATCAGAATGTTTTAAGATTTGCGTATTAGAAATATATCACACATGCATACTCTGGAAGTTTGACAAAAAATTCTCAAGTTAAAGTATATTTAACGTGATATTTCGAAGCTTGTCACTACTTCGTCAGTGCGTTTCCCTTTTCGTGCCCTTCCCTTTGCACATATTCCAAATCTTTGCTTCTTATCAAAGCCGTATCGTTCAGGGCTACTAGGCTGTTCTTCTTTTCTTTTGATGGTCTGATAATTCTGGATAAGCCAAAGCCTCAACTAACAAACATTTCCAATCGGGAGTAAGTTGTCTTCAGTTGCATATGTCGAATTGGTGGAGGTTTTCCTATTCGGAGATAAAAACTTCAACCTATGATTAGGTTAGGTTAGGTTGAAGTGGCTGCCAGCTGATTGTCAGCACACTTTGACCAGTGATAGGTCCATTGCGATACCACATGGATCTGGAGAGATCTCCTTACCTACTCGTTGAACCAACTGGAGCTTTTGATAAAGCGAAGGAGGTTTCTGACGTCTGTGTTTATCAGATCGCCTAGGTTGCTAAAGGATAAATCTCCTAAGTGGAGCCATCTTTTGCGGGAGAGAGCTAGGCAGTTACAAAGAAGGTGGGGAATAGTTTCCTCCTCCACTTCGTCCATGCACCTCCTACAGAAATCTTTTGAATGCCTTGTTGCATGCTTGCCTATTAGACAGTGTCCCGTAATGACACCTATGACGGATCTGATATGTGATCTGTTGAGAGAAATTAAATTCTTAGAGCGTTTCAGATCCAGCCGTGGTCAAATCCGCTTTGTCACTAGACATGTTATTCCATTTGTTCACCTAGAATTTGTTTTCTCGATAGCATCCAGCTTAAGCTTGAGTTTACATATAGCGATCGGTATACCCAGGGTGTCTCTTTCTGTGAACACGGGTACGGTTGTTCCATATCTGGCAAGTTCATCAGCCTTGCAGTTCCCTGGAATATCTCTATGCCCCGGCACCCAACAAAGGTAAATATTGAACTGCTCTGCCATGTCTATACGAGATGATCGGCAGTCTAGAGCAACTAATGAATTTGATGAGACTGATTCCAGGGACCTAATCGCTGCTTGACTGTCTGAAAAGATACGTATTTCTGTGGAAGATATAACGTTTTTCTTTAGCCAAGATAAGACTTCTATGATCGCCAATATTTCTACCTGGAGGACGTTACAATGATTTAGAAAACGGAAAGAGAGGCTGAGATTAAGCCTATCGGAGAAAACACCACCGCCTACACTCTCATTGATCCCAGATCCGTCATTCTCCCAGAGTGACCTGGAGGGAATGGTAGGAAGGACATTTTTGTTGAAATTTAGCTTTGGTGTGGTGTAGTCTACATTTCCAGGGAAGATTTTGAATTTGTTAAAAATGAAGGTGTGGCCAAAACGTTTGGTAGACCACTTAATTTTGTCGATTTTGAATTGTTCGTACCTAAGACCGCACTAATAATTCGTAATCTGTTCGGTGACAGAACACTTCACGCTGCACTTCATCAGCTAGGATCTTGTAAGACTTATGCTTCTATAATCAGCACAAGTAAGGCATCTTTCTCATCAAGTAGGCAAATGTTGCCTGGATTTCTACCATCGAGCGTAAATTCGTTGGACTGTGCGTATCTGGCAGTTAAGTTGATGCTTGTAGCCCATCAGGTCATCTCCTGGATATGGCTGATTCAACTTTATTCCGATCTGATGATTGAAATGATTGGTTATCTTAAATATCTTACAGTGCTGACGAGAAGCTGTTGTTCCTTTTGCCGTGTCGTGTATCCAAACACATCCGTCGCGATAAACGCCCGCTGTTGCTGCTGGAGGACATTCTTAAGGACACTCAATCGACAAAAGATCTTGGAGTCAATCGTAATAACAGTCTTCGCTTTGGTTACATAAACTAAAAAGCAACAGAGACTCTGAAAATCCTAACAAAAATTGTAGGAAAAGCTCTTCATCTACAAAGAGTAATGCAGTTTCCGAGAGCTGCCGGTATCAGTGAACTACTTTGATACCTCGCATCTTTCAAAATCAAACACCAAAATGCTACTCCTTACTTATACGTTTGTCGTGAGGAAGTTGTCACAAATTAAATTCATTTACGTTAAAGTTGCCTTTAACAATCCTTTTCAACAAAATACACTAGGCATTTCACACCCCATCAAACAATGCATCTTTTGTGCATAAACAACATAAATACGTACAAGTGAATTGAAGTTAAGTGAATTTAAGTATGTATGTGAAATGCTTGAGGGATTTATACTGCAGCTACAGCAGTAGTAGCGTTTTCTTTTCTCTATGTGTTTGCGTGACTGTAAAAGTTACGACCTTTGTTCTATTAACGCAAATCCCATACGTACAATTTTATAATGTCCTTGAGAACGTAAATGCAAGGATTAAGTGTTCTCTTAAATATTTATTCACACCAGAATGGACCCGGGATAAGTAGAGAAACACAGCTGAAGCAGCTATGAGCAGCTGGAAAACTTTTCTTAATTTCAAGTTCTTAAAATCAAATATTTCATCCTTAAGTTGTCATTGTTATTTATGTTTGTGTGTGTGTGTTTTATTTTTTCCTTGCGTTTTCTACCTCTTGTCGCACAGAAAACACGATGATTTTTTATTGTATCTTTGAAGTTTTTGTTATCCACTTCTTTGCTCCTCAGCTTTCGGATCTTGTACGAGTATTTTACGTTTTGTATTCTCAGAATGCGAGATAGAGAAAGCCTGGCCCAGTTTTTGTTATGCTGTCATTTCGACATCAGGTCAAGTAGGTACATGAGAAAGAAAATGCCTTAAAGAAAATTGAAAAAAAGAAACATTTCTTTTCCAGAAAAGTACTGAAACAACTATGAAATGAAGAAAGTCCTTGATTTCGAATTTACAAAGAATATTGAAGCATTAACTCGAGGGGACAAGTAATCATTATTCTTACTGGCGACGTAGTGTCCGCTTCGACCACTTGATTTTTCTGGGAAATTCACCCGAAATAGATACCACCGTTCTGGGAAAATCATTAATTAGGAATATATCCTACCTTCGAGAATAGCCACGGGGAGGTTATACATCGGCCGTACAGGCAGTTAAGAAAGCGAATAAAGCCCTGGAATCATCACTCCTGGAATCATTAACCGTGCAGGAGTAAATTGGTTATTTATACTTTTTTTTTTCTTCTTGTCCATCTCAGTCCATTCGTTTTTTTGTTGTTGTATGAAACAAAGAAATGGATACCGGACATGTTTAGCTTCTTCAGATAATTAATGTTGTTTGATGAAGCGAATGGCGTGGGGGGCGCGAGGTATCTTAGCTTTTGGATGGCACGAAGCTTAATTAAATTATGTTCACCATTATTCACGGCAAGATGACAAACAGAAATCTTGGCTTTCTATTCGCAAATGCTTGTATGTATTAATCATGGGCGATGAATTCGAAATGTCTGGTGGGTGGAAGTGAGCACTTGTGCGAGTATAGTGTTGATCCTTGACGAGATTTCGTGATGGGATTTTCGGAAATATTGATTGAGTGTGTGTGCAGTCAGGTGCGAAGGGTATCCTTTGACGTGACGTCGATTTGAGGATATTTTGTTGAATTTGCACAAAGAAGATGAATATGAGTGACGTGCCCAAGGTACGAAATAAGATTCGGAGGCGTATGTGTGATATATTTTTTTTTCTGATTGAGGAAACATATTTTTTGTTTTGTGCTTGTATAGATCAAGGAAGTGAACCATAGAATGAAATTAAAGGGCTTTAGTGTGGTTCGATAAAGTTAGAGGTTGTTTGAAGAAGACATACAATTCTTCTTCTTTTTTACATCAAGGGGCACGAAAGTTGAAGCATGCTGATGAGATTTCTGCCAAATGCCAAATGTATAGAATCATCTGTTCAACAAATATAAATATAGGTATAAAGGTGTCAATATAGGTATATATGTACGATAGTTCTTTCTTTACCGCAACTCCAGTATACGTAACCATCATAATATATAGTTTTCTGAATAATTTTGCTTATTTTGAACTTTACATAACTTAAGGATACCTATTTGTAATTGGAAATAATCAAGATTTTCGACTTGATTCATTTCTTTATCCGCTTTGTGTCTAGAGCAGGATTTTTTAATGCTATTTGGTCAGCTTCTGTGTACTGAAGACCGAATTTATACTTATAGCTGATGGTATCAAGTAAAATAGTTTTATTATCTTGTGGTATTTCGGTCATTGAAACATTGTATAGGTAGGAAACCGGAATGAGTCTGACAGACTAGAAAACGGTCTTAACAATCCAGAGAAGACAGCAAGTAGTCGGAACTGATACTAGTGCCTTTATACTCACTTTGCAGTACATAAACATATCATGTTCTTTGACTACTTACCTTGGCGTGGTAAAAATGCTTAGTACGACCCAATGATTCTAGAGGGCAATTACATTAGGGCTACCCACGATTGCATTAGGGCTACCCACGGAGCGGTAAAAGCTAAAGTGTTATCAATGTGATGCCAGTAGTTGTGTCAGCATGTAGTTAAGCGTGTCCAGGGATGTGGTTGCCCACGGGCTTCTTCAATTGCTTTGGTAGGGCTTGTCGTATTAGTGCCCTATCTCAGTAAAACCCCAAGGGACCCAAATCATAGGATTATCCCTCTAAAACCCCAAAAGAGTGCCACGCGATGAGTCATGACTAATACATACATGCATTCTCCTGATTCTACCCAATCAGGCCTACCAATCAATGTCAAAGTAGAATATTTTACTGTGCACTATCTTTATCTTCTCTGACTTCAAGGCTTCAAAATTCTTTGCTCATCCATGGTGTAATCAAAACTTGATCTCGAAATATAGTTGCGCCTAGTCTTTTTTTGCACAAAATTCCAATTCACAAATGAACAATGAACAATGGAAAAACTAACTTGGTCGAAGAGACCAGTATTGCCAAGTGGTCCTATGCTTTTTCAAAAAGTTCATTAAGGGCTATATTAGTGTGTAATTTTTAAATAAATTTTATCAACTACATTCGGACTTATACTCCCTCTTCTCTCTCCAAGTTTCAGGTGAACTTGAAAATGAATACCGTTCGAATTATTGATGGTCACAGCTTCCACAGATTTGATCCCTCGTCACTAGACTATGCATAGATTGTGGTAAGATCTTTGTATTTCAGAATGCTTCACTCTTCTTCACACAAAAATGAGAACACTATTATTTTGAAATTATCAGCTGTCCTGCTAGAAGAGTTATTAAATCACAAATCTCTTCACAGGTTTTGAATCTGTTAAATTTAATATTGTCCGGCTGCACGACAAGTTCTGTAATCAACATATACCGATCAGTCTGTTAGTTGTATGAATTAAATGGAAAACAGTAAATCGAAGAATATGTCAAGTCATGCCTACCTAAAACTCCAAAGTTTAAAGAAAATGGCACAACAAAATTAAACTTCAAGCATGTAAAACGTTCTTTTCCAGACAACTTTAATATTGTAAAGCTCAATGCTCGTACGCATCACAAGCAGACAGAAGGGAATCAATTATTAATACATCCTATTGCAGTATCCTTGGATTACTGGTTCTACCAAAAACTTCGGTAACCAACAGACGCTGCGTGTACAGAAATTCAAATTAAATCCTTTTTAATATTCGTCGCCGCAACCAGCTACAACGCTGACAAAGGCACTTTCCATTTATCCTCCCTTCAATGTAAAATTTACAAAAAAAAAGATTAATAAATAAATAAAACAGAAATATAGCAAAAATTTCGAAATAAAAATCCTTCACCCCATGTGAGACTGTAACTGTAAGTGTACATAAGTGAACACGCACGCTTATGTTATGAGCTAAGTGAAAGCAATTTCTCATGTTCGTTGTCCTTTTTTGTAGGAAATTCGTTTGCGTTTGTATTTCATTTTTATTTCTGTTTTTAAATAAAATTGCCGACACAGTGAATTGTTGGTTTGGCGCCAAAAAAAAAGAAAAAAAAGTCGTTTTGCCGCTTTCTCTCTCCGTCATTTTGAATGTTATTTCTTGTGTTTCGTTTTGGATGTCCTGTTTTACGGCGATGGGCTTGGACGGCCTTCGACCACTACCCCGTTTTCCATTTGTTTTGTGGATTTTACAGATGGAATTGTTATAAGTTTTCCATAAATTGCGGCGATTTATTAAAATGGAGACTACCGCAGGCAACAGAAGTAATAACTTTTTGCAACTTTTAAATGGCATTTTAAATAATAGCTTGTACAGGATGTGCAGATGGTAATTGGAAGGAAGTAATCCGGTCATTTTGATATTTTATGAAAATAACGCGTTATACCTTTGAAATGTTTTGAAGAAATGTGTGCAAAGATATATTGTGAAAAGCTGGCTTAGTTTTAAAAGCAAGTAGGAAGTCAGGATGAGCCCAGACGTCCGAAAAACAAACTCAAGCCTCGCTTAAGTGTAAAGTTTGTAAAGCACCCTGGTAACCACTGTAGAGATCTCGTCAAATGGTGAAAATATCGCGGAAACGTTTCGTAAAGTTCGTACTGCATTTGGTCATCATCAAGCGCCTTCTCGCACAGCTATAGTGAATTTAATTGATCAATTTAAAGGCATAGGGCAGGTAAGTGATACGAAGACTTAAACTCGGCAAGGTCAGCTGAAAATATCGCCGCTGTAGCTGAGAGTGTGACTGAAACCCCAGGTGTTCCCATTTCGAGACGATCACAGGAATTGGGTGTTTCCATTACCACTTTGCACCGTATTTTGCGTAAAGATCTTTGCCTACATGCTTATAAGGTCCAGTTGACACACGAATTGAAGTCAGCGGACCACGCTCAACACCGTACTTTCGCTGATTGGGTGCTGGAAATGATCATGATTTTTTCCACAATATTATTCTGAGTGATGAGTCTCATTTCTATTTGTCTGGGCACGTGAGCAAACAAAACTGTCTCATCTGGGGCTCTGAAAACCAAAGAGAACTAGTGGAATAACCTCTCCATCCACAACGAGGGTCAATTTGGTGCCGCTTTCGGACTGACGATGTGATTGGGTCATATTTTGTTCGATAATGATGCTGGTACAACCGTTTCAGTGAATGCATATTGACTGACTTTTTTTTGTCTGAAATTGATGCTATGGACGTAAACGATGATAATTTTTAGCAGGAGGACGGCGGAGCCACATGTCACAAAAGCTGGTGAAACAATGGCTCTGTTGCGTGACAAATATCTTGGACATGTGATTTCTCGAAATGGAGACTTCAGTTGGGCGCCGAGATTGTGCGTTTTGGCACCATTTGACTTTCTCCCTTGAGACAATGTTAAAGATAAAGTCTATACCAATGGTCCACCAACGATTCATCCACTAAAAGAAAAAATCAGAGCTATTATTCACGAAATATCGACGCAATTGTGCGAAAACGCGATACAAAATTTTCGTCAAAAGAATGACTATTTGTAGGCAGAACCGAAGCGGACATTTGACAGATATTGTATTCCATTACTAACCACAGAGTTTGTACCTACTTTAGATTGAAATAAAAATATCACGACTTTTCATAAAAATGCAATCTACTGTTCAATCTACCACTTCAATCTACTTTTTTGAAGTGGGGAAATAGTGGATTTAAGCTCCATCGACGAAAAAAAAAATTCAATTTATTTTGCTTAAATCGCTTAAACACTTTGAGTCCAAGTGAGCATGCGCGTTAATTAATACGTAAGCAACGTCCTGATGAATGTGTTCTTTCAATATGCTGACATCCTCTTGCATCTTTCTGACCAAGATGATTGGACGGTCATTAAGAAGATTATGGTGAACTGTTTCAATGTTCCGCAAAAAAAAAAAAAAACAAAAACACGTCTGATTGTTTGCTGGTCGAATTAGCACATATTCGCCTGCCTGTCCAACGCACTAACTGCTGATATCACTTCATGGATTGCAAAAAGAGTTAGAGTAAGAGGAACAAATTTATAAAGCTAAACTTCCAAAATTATTTACGAAAAAGACACTCGGGAAAACTTTAATCGAAGAAGAGCATCAGTTGAAGTATTATAGAAACAATCTTTGTGTACTAAGAGGCACCCTCACGGGACATTTTAAGCTCCACAAGAGCTCTGCTCCTAAGAAAAATGACCTAGACTCCCGGATGAACAATCGCACAACTATATCCTTTCCATGATTATGGTACGCTGTTATATGGATGGGATCTGTGCAGATGCTCGTCGTAAAAACAACATAATTTTTCCGCCAAAATAACTCACTGTAACAGTTTCACAAACTCATTTATTATGTGTCTGCTATTTTCCCAATTTGTGTTTCATTTTGTATTAACAGCAATAAAGCTCATGGCAGGATGCTTTCATGAGCACTTCATTAGTCAATTCGTTCCAGAAAAATTTATTTAAATTTTCTCTAAAATTTTCGTTATGATTTTTATCAATAAAACGATGGCTTTGAAAGAAAACGCATAAACAAAAAGCATTTTTTTACATTACCATGATTGTCTTATAAAAAAAATTAAGACTAAACATTCTTCTCTTTAATTAATGAGGGTATTTAATATTTCGAACGATTCGTTGACTTGAAACTGTCCTCAGTTTCACACATTCATCCCTATGAAACATTATCCATGAATATTATTTGCATTTCCGAAACCAAAAGACTGTCCATCCAAAGTATGTATGCTTATGACAACGTTGTACATGACAAGTACAGTGGGTAGTGTGTTGGCTTGTGACCCAATTTGTGCAGGTTTAAATCCCCCAAAAGCCATCGAAATCTAAGTCTCCCCACCCACTTAGATCACTTAAAACGGGTTAACGAGCACTTGTTTCCTAAAATGTTGAGAAATATTTAAATTTACTCAAACGATGATTTAGCCAAGGCTCGAGTACCTACAATATTCACATCTGGTCTGGTGCATTAAAAACACCATCATATATCATACGATAAAACTTGCAGGTGACAGGGACATTGCAAAGTTCATAGACTCGCTTATATACTGAAAAAATCTCTTATCCTTTAACGTTTGTTTCACAAACAATGCTTCAGAGAAATAACTATAAGACGCAATGGAATTCGAAGGATAAGTCTGATAAGTCTGCCAATAAGACTATTGTATTGTTAAACAGTCAACTTTTTCGATATCTAGGGCTGGGAAGTCTTTGTGAAGAGCGATGCCATAGTAAGGCCTAAGGTCCGTCTTTTAAGCACGAATTTCTACACTTCTTTTGGCTGCATACTCGAAATACTACAAAAAACAAACCTATAACATTTGTTTGAGGCAAGACCAAACCTTTTTCAAACCTGAACCTACAAAAGATTTTTCCACATCTTAAGTTATAGCTTCCATTCAAATTGAATTTGCAGTTACTTCTATAGACTAAACACATTTCGCATTTCCCAATGTTTATAAAATTACCATGCACCCAACTTTTTGACCAAACCACCATCTGCTCGGTCTTAACGGTTCTGCAAATAGGTTGGTACAGTAAGGGTTCTGCACCGATACGGTAATCCATAGCATTTTCCTTTAAAATAAAGAAATCCGTCATGCAAAGTTCCTGGTGCTGGTAATCCAGTACCGTTTTGACCGTCTGTGCGAAGAAACCTTCAATACATGTCCCATGTAATTATTCTGCCTTTTCTTGGATTAACTGGTTTATGTTTGGGACTGACTGTATTATGGTTAATTTTAATAACCTAAGCGCCTTGCCACTGAAGACAATAAAAATCGGTAGACATCAATATTTAGGATGCCTAACTTCGTTAGTGTCAAGCTAGTAATTCTTACCATTCTCGCCAAGAATAAAGTCACGACCCATTGCCTGAACATAACATTGCAACAAACAACATCAAAGCACTTGTTTTGGCCACTATTTCCTCCTAACTTGTTGATCAGTGTCGAAATGAACTTGCATACTTGAAAAGTCAACTCACGATCAGTTCAATCTGGCTCAGAGGTGATGACGAAGAGCTGTCTTACAAAAAGCTTATACATTCCGTTTGGAGCCATCAAGGAAAGACAGCAAAAGGAGAGCACCGAAAAAATAAAAAGCGAACTGCTCAGCAGGACTCGTACACCATCCCTATCAATCCACGTTGCAAATGTGTGAATGAGAAAGAAATCATTCCTCGCTTCTCATGAAGGTTTCCAACCCTGGCTAGAGCACGGCACTCTCCACAGATGGCTTATGACTCAATAAGTTTCGGAAGACTAAAGCGTCACTACTACATAGACTTATCTTCTAGAAAGTTGCAAGATATTACAATAGACCCACCTCGCGTCAAACAATCTTATAATCTTCTCAATTTAAAAAATACACAAAAAGTACTCTTGTACTACAGTTCCTGCCCCGTAGGGTGGGCAACAACATGCAACAAGCAGACAGCCCCACAAGAAAAAAAAAACTCTGGAATTCCATTTTCTTATCATAGGCATTCCAGTTACTGAGAAATAAATCTAAATTTAGAGTAAAGACCAACTTAATAGGATCAAAAACATCCTTATCATAAATTAGCATAGGAAAATGTTAAAAAACTAAAATTGAAAAGGTCAACCATTTTTGCTTTCCTAAGGTAAACATTATTTTCCAAAATAACTTCCATGGGCTGACCTTTGTAATCAACATCATTTCCTTTTCCTTCTGCCCTCTCACTAATGAAGCCCATCAGAAAGTTGCTCCTCCCCCAGTTACTTGACAATAACAATAATTAATTATATTTACAAAATTATATTCGAGTAAAATCCAAAACTCAAAAGCAATATGGCTCCCCTTCCTTTGCCATTATGCGAGAGTAAAGAACTCATGACTCCATAGCTGCAGTTAAAGTGGCTGGCACATGAAAAGATCAAAAGGCTTAGAAGCTGATTATCAAAACCACGTGCCTTTTGCATATTAAAGCTCTCCCCACCAGAGAACCCAGAGAAATATATATTTCTCTTTCAACTAAATTTAATTGAATTAAAAATGTCCTTCAAGATTTTTCCCCGAAGCATTCAACATCTGACATTCAGCAAAGTAAGCCGCTTCTGTAATCCAATTGGACCGAAAAAAACAAAAAAAGGCAATCGCCGCACAGAGGTTATTATACGAAAATATGTAGGTACCAAGGAAATCTGCGAGGAAATATCTTAACACAAAGTAACGTCAATAATGGAAATCCTGTAAGGTAAATCCGATAATACGCTGCTGGCCAGGAAACTCCGCACTTTAGGCATAGAGTTACGATGGAAGATTCACAACCATAATTTAATGCAATTTACTCTCACTGTCTCGCCCTAAGGCGGCCAAATGTAAGGTACACACAAAGTCATAGAATTGGCCTGTGCTAAGGTTTATCTCACTCACACTCAAAGTTAACCAAACGAAAGTGTAACAAAGGAAATGCTGGAATTGCTTTAAGCTAAATGAACTGCCATCTGCGTTAAGGGAATATGTGCTGGACAGCCATTGAACTGAAAGGAAATGTATTTACTAACCATAGCGATGAACTTTACGATGGAAATTTGAAATCCTAAAGAGGGACACATTTTGACCTTCATATAATGTTTGAGGGAAAACAATTGGATGACATATACGCCAACCTTTTACCTCCTACACTCTAACAAGGCGTGAATTGTTGCGTTGCTATTTCAAAAATCATAGTTTTTACCTCTTTCTTTGTCTTCTTAAAGATTTTCAAAGACTGTGATGTGTTGGCGTACATCAATGACTTCTAATAGCCCCAGAGGAACAACAACGGCACCCTCATAAATTTCTTCGTCACCGCAGCCCCTACACAAGTCTTCTTCCGTTATCACACTTATAAGGGTGGAAAGGGATTTTCTATCTTTTTGTGTGATTCTGTCGGTTCTAGTTTTGTCAAATATGGGCCATAGCTTCCCTGTGATGACACAGGGCTCTCTCTAGACCATCTGCTGTTTGCTGTTAGCAAGGCGGGATTTTCACCGAGAGGTCGGCTTATTCCGGACTTACTGCCGACCACTTCTCCCTAATTCGTCAACGTTCTCATTCCCTGGTATGCCCTCTTCTCCAGGGACATAGCAGAGCGTAACCTTGTGCTGTGTTCTAAGAACCCTCAGCTCTCCTCGACAGCACTGTACAAGCCTCGATTTTATTTCTATAACAGAAATTGCTTTTATTGCTGCCTGGCTGTCAATGAAAAAAATAATATCATTGCGCGGTATTGCCTTCATCGCAGTCTCACGGGCAGTTGTTGTCACTGCTAAGACCTCCGCTTGAAGTTCGGAAGGCGGACAAATTAGCTTATTGCCAGTGGTTCGGAAAAGATTCCCACACCTACACCATTGTTCAGTTTGAATCCGTCAATGAAGACGGCTACGGATTGCGTATTCGGTGTATGGCCGCTTTCTCCACTTGGTCTTACTATAGCCGTATACAACCAAAGAATGATTTTGGAATTTCGCTGCACGAATAGGAGGCTATCATGATTTTCAGTCTCCAGTTGAACTTCTTGTCGGGCACCAGTCCCAGATATCTAGCACTGTCCGAGATCCTGAGGGTGTGATATATTGTGGTATTTTTCTTTTATTGGTAAACAGTACCAGCTCGGTTTTCTGGGGATTGACCGAGAGTCCACATTTCATAGTCCAAGTATCTAGGGTCTTTAGTGCACCTGCTTATTGCTCGCTAAGGGTAGAGAGGAACTTTCCTGTTGCAAGCACCACGACATCGTCCGCATAAGCAACAACATTGCTTGGTTGGCCACTGTTCTTGAGTTGTTGGAGTATCTCCTTTAGAACTCTAACCCAGAGTTTTGGGGATATAGCTCGACCTTGATTCGTTTAAGCTCAGTCTTGATGTGCCTGTATAACGCAGTTTCTATATTTTTGCCCTTCGTATAGGCATGCTGCGCTGAAAATAGGTCCCCAGGGCGTAGCTTGCTACGAATAAATATGTCAGCTAGTCTTTCCATGGTTTAGTGGGTACTGTGCTTGCTTATGACTCGAAATGGTATGTAGATTCGAACTCGATCGGGATACAGCAACCAACAGCCAAAGGAAAACTAAAAAACTCTATGTTTCTCCAACAATTATCCTATAAAGGGATTTTCGCATGCTTCTTCCTTATTTTTAAAGTTCCACAGTCACCTGTCTCGTTTTGTCTATCCTGCTTTGTGCGTGCCCTGCCCTGACTGATAGAGGACTCAAGACTCTTGACATTCACTACCTCGACGAGCTCGTTGATGAGTACACACATGCGTTAAAAAACCAATGTGACCGTCAACTCATGAACTCATAACCTCAACACGCCCTACTGTTTACTGTAACTAGCTTCATAACCCCACATAGCCTAATCTAATACGACAAATTTGTCCACTTATCTTTGGTTAGGGTAGGTATCCAAGATGCGATGAAAACTTCAATTTTTTATCCATTCTATGTAGATCCCTCTCAACCCTTTTCATTTATGCAGAGATGTCACATTATCTCACATCTCACATTCATTTTGGTTTAGCCTCAGATTGCTAAAACCGCACAAAAATAAGTCTCACGGTATTGCTGGCATATTGATGTCAAAAATCAGTGGCTCATCGTGGGTCTTCTCAGGATTCTTTTTGCCTGAAATAAAATAATTAATTCCTGAATCGACCGAGTTGAAAGTTTACCTCATCATTGGAATGCAGAAGTCCAAGAAAACTCACAGCTTCTATAGCAATTTTTAAAGATTGATGTGTAAGATCTTTACCTTTGGTGCTTACGCAGCCTTTCCTGTCGCAACACACATTTCTTTGCCAACAGACTGTACTTCAATTTACTGTGCCGCAAACGAAACTTTAAGTCTATCAATGCCAATAGGGCTTATGCGGCACAATAAATTACCCTAGCAACACATCCATTACTCGACAAACTGTTACTCTGCCCCATTATAATATGGACAAAAGCGATCTACTCCATCAAATGTGTGTGCTATCGAAAAATGCCTCTCACAAAAGGATATCAATTTACTGTATCGACATGAGTCCACTTAACCACTGAACCAACTACTGAAGTTCAGTTCAGTCGACTCTCTCATTGTTTACTTTTGCATTTATAGCAGACAATAAGCTCCACATTTTACCAAAGTCTGTACCATTCCCCATCACCACACAATTGACTAATTGACAGTTGTGAAAACAACCTGCGACAACTATTATATTACAAAGCTCATTATCTGGCCACTAAAACGCCCCAACGATACCCATAAACAACTTATCTGACGCTGAAGTATTTACGTTCATTTCAAGACACCCTCGACATTCGCTTCCATTAGATATCTTTAAGACACCGTCTTTCGCAATCCCTGGGATGTAGACTTTAATTCGCTGATTATTTAAATGTTTACAATCGCATTTCTAACCCAATTTCCCGCCACTTAGGGCTGACTAAATTGACTTTTTCAGTTCGGTTCGTTCGAGATGCTTCTCGTGGTTCCGATGGAAATCTCTCCTGGAAAAGTCCCATACCCTGACACCACACCCAACAGAAGCAACAGAAGCACAATCGAGTGCCGACGCCTTGGGTATCCTGTGCCATAGGAGAATCTTGATAGAAACGCTCGGGTGCGGTAATTGCCTATTAAGTCGGATCCTCGTAAAACGTTTCTTATGTTCCTTTGTTGTGTGGATGCATAGCTAGGCAGTGTGACGGAATTTTATTCCTCCCTCATTGCAATGAAAATCCATCAAAATAGCAAAAGTCCCATTGTCTTGCTATGAATGTCATTTGCAAGACCAACAAAAAAGCGGAAGGATGTGGGGAGGGAAGTGATTGAAATTTGTTGTTCACGGCATTCGGGATTTTATTTGTGATAGACAAATCGATGAAACCATCGACAATGATGACGACAACACCCAAAGCACGAACAGCTCCGCGGCTACTCGTAGAAGCCACTCATGAGGACGATAAATCAAACCCAAGACTGGTCCGCCCTCACACATGATCTTCACATTTGATAAATTGATTTTCATGGTTTGTGTATATTTTATTTATGGAAAACGTTTTCACTGAGTATATACGCTCTCCTGGTGGGTTAGAAATGCATTTACGGTGATTTATTGTTTTGCGGCAAGTGTTAAGAGGCTCCATTTTTATTGAATACGGTTAGATGGGGGGCTCGTGCATGTTTTAGGTGGGGCAGCTTCAACAATTCAGCATCCCTGTTGCGCTAAACGACTGAATACAGAATGTTGTTCAATACTTAATGCGGCGCATTAGGTGGTCTATTTTTCAAACTGCGCAATATGGCAACACATGTCGCATTCCATATTGAGTAGCGATTAAGATGGATGCTTTTTCATGTTGTGAATTCTTCACATTTTATTTGCATAGGTTCAAATAGGCTTAAGGATATTTGCAGGTTGGGTACTCTTCCATTAGTACCCGTTAAGCTTCCTGAACTTGGAGTTCTGAAATTCTAAATCTTTTATGAGTTTCAATTCAAGAAAAAAGGATTAATTCATCCTTCCTTTGTCAGCTCTGTAAGTGTACTTCAATGGAAGTTGTGACACTTGGTAAACTACTACAAAGTTGCCAAAGCCATTTTATCTTAGGTTGATTGCAAGGCTTACAACTCTTTAATTTTTTTCTTTTTTCTTTCCGAGTGTTTGAATCTGCCACCTGACAGGAACAAATGCAGTACAATCACACAGGATGTGTTTCGCAGTATTGCCGCCCTCCCCACAAGCTTCGCTTAATCCTAACACGTTGAGGATATAAGTTGCAAATAAGTTGTCTAAAGTCCTTTCTACTGTGACATCAAAAATGCCGCTAAATTCTTATAGATGTCTGATAAGTACGTGTTTGATCTCCCTGCATTCTGGAGAGCCATGTCACCCACAGTTTCTTGCTGGAAATCCAACGATCACTGGAAGCTCTAACCGAAGATGTAAGCAAACCTAGCAGGTTCAGAGCTGGAAGAGTTCTTCTCTGAACCTTGCATAGCTAGCTTATCTAGAATCTTCTCCTACGCCCGTTTTTGAAATGCCTTTCAAATTAACGAATGCTTACTAATGTAACCAGTCCGTTAACCTCTTCTTTTTTTAAAGAAGGAATGCTTCATGCACCATCAGGAACTACCAATTAACCCCAGTTTGTCGGATTTCTACCGACTAAACCTTTTCCGCCCAGGCAAACCAGACCCGGAATTGCTTCTTGCATTACGTTAGGATGGTTCCACTTTTACAGCCTCTAAGGGCTCTAATCTTCTATAGTCTTGCCGGATAAATATCCTGTTCCCCTTTCTTTATGTTCAGCACTTTCTCGATGAAGGAGCACACTCGGTTCCAATTTTCCCCACTCGTGCGCATTACCGTAACGATATTGTCCTGTGTGATTCCGCCTTCCTTCGTCTCTAGTCTTCATCCCCGTGCAAGCCGTCTGGTGGATTCGGGAAATATGTGATCAGCGTTACCTTGATTCGAGTCGCCATACGGACACGCTGGACTCGTTTTTATTCCCATCCTGTGCACCCGTTGAAGGACCCGTTTCCGGTAAAGAATTTAGTGAGGTAGAAATTCACTTCCCTGTACCTCCACCTCGATGAGTTCGCAATGTTTTTGATCATTCTAGCAGTCCAAACATCTCCTTGGAGTACTGCACTGGGACCAGAAAGATCTATTGTGCCCGGAGCCAGATAGATATGGTGATCCTCTATCTTCCTAATGAACTTGAGGATATCTCCAGTCGAGGCATTACGAATGTTCTCCAGTGTAAGGAATTCTTTGTGGAGAAAGCGTTTCCTGACACTGCAGACAGCCACGCACTCATATGTGTTCCGCTGATTCGTCCTCCTCTAAGCAGAGTCGGCATTCAGATTCCTGAACTAAATTTAATTTATGTAAGTGATATCTGAGGTTACAGTGTTCGGTGAGGAAGCCAAAAAGCCTTATGATATTGTCCATTTTGTGACTGAGAATATATTTTGTAGTTTTGTTCAGGGGTCAGGTGGCCCTTTTAGCTTGTCTAAGTTCTGAGTTTTGTTTCAGTAGGATAAGAAGTTCCATTTTTAGGCTGTCTAGACTCATTTTAAAAGCGAAAAAAGGGATGCCGCATAAGGGTATCTTTTTGAAGAACCTTTTCAGGCAAGTTGGCTTGCAATTAAGTAACCTTCAATGCCTCTGTGTCCTGGTCCCCACCAGAGCTTGACTTTATTCCGCTTTAAGAGGTCTTGTAGAGCATTGATGCAGCCGGAAACGGCCTTTGAGTTACAGTCATGTATATTGATGGTTACCCTCTTTATGCCAGACTCAAGAATGATGTTTAGTATCAATGCCATGTTGTTCTGGCTGAAAGATACTAGGGTACATTCCAAGTGATTAGGAGCATAGACACCGGAGTCCATATTTGAACCATCAGTATACCTCACTAGCCCTTTTATGTTCCGGAATGGTATTCCAGTTTCCGAAGAATTACGGTTTGGGATCTCAATCTCGAACTTCCTGCCGAAACAGAGTTATTTGGGCATGAAGTCGGATACCGTGCTGATCATTTCAAGCTCGGGGAAGTCAGAAAGGATGTGAAATATGCAATGGAGTAAGTCCAATAAGTGCCTCTAGGGCTGCCGTAGGTCAGGTTCACATGACCCTAGTGATGCCGAGACTTTAAGATGGTCGATTTCTTGTCTTTGGTCCACCAAACTACGGAGGTGTAGATAAGGATAGGTCTTACTACCAAGCTAATATGTGACCTTAGGCTGTAGACCCCAAGTTTTACCATACAATCGGAGACATACCCACATGACATTAGTCGCTCCTTGGAGCATACAAAACTGTAGTTAATCGTGGAACTAACCGAGTCCTGTCTTCCAATCAAAACATTCTCCAGAATACCATGACTTAATGCATTCAATTGAACCAGACAGTCTCATTTTGAATCGAATAATAGAAAACCGTACAACAGCTCTGTGCGTGGGCCGAAAATTATTCAAAATAAAGACATCGAATGTAGTCACAAAACCAATTCGATGGAAAAATTTAAGCACTCTACACTTTAAAGTCAATTACCGAAACCCTGAATTGTTCCAACCCAACGACGACTGTCACCCATTAGAACTGCAGTAATCCGATATGAAGCTGACATAAAACGATTCTTCATTCAGACAGAACGAAAAAGTAATCCGCTAATGAATATCATGTCAACCCTGCCGTCACGTCCACTTATCTATACCCTTCGCTTGATTGAACCCGACACGGGAATAAGACACCATAGATAACGTACTCAGAGTCAGAGGACATATCGCGAGATTTTTATGGGTTCATATTTGCGAATACCTAGACTCATGCGATGCGAACAAATTAAAAGTAATAAATCGTACGAAGGAAAAAAGATTTGATGCCAAAAAGGTACAAGGACACCGCCGCCACCATCGCCGAATTTCATAAATTCTGTCTGTATTCCCGGACGGGTATTTGTATTTATGGAAACGCTTTTCCATTTTTGTTTTTTTTTTACCTATTTTTTGTGATCTCTCCAACAACGTTTCGTGAATTTTCACACACACGGGGTCCATCCTCATAAATATTGTCGGATATCCTATGATATACAGAGGTGTTAAATGAATGTTCTCGATACCCCGTGCGGCGGCGGCGGGGTGGTGCACGCGCACGTTTTTCCTATGGAAACACGAAAGATACACCATTGGAATGGGCTGTTCTGTATAGGTATATAATTCCCGAAAAAAAAAATTGTTATCTGCCTGAGCCGCGAGAATGATTCTGTACCCATCGGCCGTTTTGTTGTTTAATCTTGACAGACGAGGTCATAGTTAAAATTTATGATTAAATTCAGTACGCGGCGTGTGAAAACGGGTGAAAAGCCTTGAATATTTCAATTAAAGTTTGATTTGACTTTTCTCGTTTTGCAGCGAATTCCGTTGGTGGTACCCATGTACTAACGACAAAGTTATTGAGTTTTCTTTTTGACATTAAAAAAGTTATGACACAGTAAAAAGCTTAAATGGAAATAATTTTCAGTTCGTAAAAGTATGAGTGAGAAACAAGCTGTAAAATTCAAATTAAACAACAAAGCTCAGAACTCAGATAGTAGTAAGATTGTTAAGAACTTATAAAACTGTAACATTTATACTATGTGAAATATCTTATGTAAACTTTACAGGGGTTGATGAGAAAGAACCATAAATCATTCTTCAGTTTTATTTCCGCAAAATGTAAAACGCGGCGGTAAAACTTAGATTGAAGGATGAAAGTTTTTTCATGATGATGACTTGTGAAAGGTTTTCAATAGTTTTTTTCGAAATGGGCAGATGATATGCATGCATTTTCATGGAAGAATTTGATGAAGCCGCCATAGAGTAGAGTTAGAGGGATGGATCGTTAAAGCATATGCCGTTGAAGTTTCCCATACAATAAGGGACTTCAATAAACTGGTGAAGTGGGCAGATAAGGTCGGTCTTTCAGTTAGCACTGCTAATGCTGAACGGGTTTGGCTCACAAAAGGTACAAAACATCATGTATCACCCATCGAAAACTAAATGGCACGGAACTTCAATTCGCGGAAACATTCCAGATACTCGGGGGTCATTATTGAAAAAAAATTAGTTCAAAATTAAATATAGAGGACCGTGCCAAGAAAGAAGGTCTCTATTGGCCTTTGTTCCTATCTTAGAGCCTTTATTCTTCGGTCCAAAATGAGCCTTCAGCCTAATATAGTACACTGGATTTATACAGCAATAGTGAGGCCCATCTTGATGTATGAAGTCGGGTGGACAGAATTGCTGAAAAAGGCGGTGTTTATCAATGTTTTGTTCCAGGATACAGGTTCGGGAAAATTGCAGAGCGTGATGAATTGGCAAAGAAAAGAGCAGGCGAGTACTGTAGTAGCAGCACTGATGGGGCATTGCTTGATAGGTAGCCACGCCACTTAAATGGGTGTCTCCTCTTTACAGAAGCTTCTTATGCACCTGCCCTGTCCTTTCAAGGCTGAGGAGAAAAACGCTCGGAGAACCCTAGCCAAGTGCTATATTTACAAAAAGAACAAGCACTTTGTCTATAGGTCCAAATGGTTCTGTGCATAGTATAGAGCAGGAAGGGATCTACACCAATACGACTGGCTATAGACAGTCTCTATGCTTGGAACAAGAATCATTCAGGCAACACGAGGTAACAGTCACTTAACCAAATTCGCCCTTAGAGGAACGTCACAGGGCGGCGTAATTTCTCCTCTACTCTGGCTAATGGTAATTAACAAAATTCTTCTATAAAACTAGACAGAGAAGGGGTCACAGTTGCGGATGACGTGATACTGGTGTCAGAGAAGTTTCCCTCCGTGATAAGCGAAATCAAGGGGACTGCTCGAAACAAGATAAACACTTGGGCTGCAAGCTATGGCTTCGGCGTTAACCCGAGCAAATTGGAACTGATTCTATTCACTACCAAAACCAAAATACCCGATTTAACCCTTCCCCGTCTTGCTTGCCTGCAGCAAAACCTTTGGAAAGAATGGGGACTTCAACCAAAGATGACTTTGTGGATGTACACAGCCGTAGTGCGTCCAATTCTCACCTACGGGTCACTAGTATGGTAGCCCGCGTTGAGTAAAGGTAACAACACCATGAAACTGAAAAGGCTCCAAAGAACAGCCAGTATTGGCACCACGGGTGCACGGATGCCCTTACTGTACTACTGCATCTTTTCCCTTTCGATCTACACACGAAAGATACCGCACTATGTAGCACAGTCAGACTCAGAGAATCTGGGTGCTGGGCTGCAAGGCCTTACGGCCACAGCAACATTCTGGATTCGTTACCTAATGGCATGATCACGTTTCCAACCGATTACATCATACCCAAACTAAACTTCAAGAAAAACTTCCATGTAGGATTTCCTACCAGAGCTCGGTGGAAGAAAAACTAAGTTGTGAACAACTTCGTCACGATCATCTACACCGACGGATCAAAGATGGACTGTGAACGTTTCAGGGTCACACTGCTCTGGGTCTCAGGGCACAGTGACATAGAAGGAAACGAGCGTGCAGACGAACTGGCCAGGCAGGACTCAGCCCTACACGCTTCACTTGCAGCAATGGGCCATATCCCGCTAAAAGCGGTTAAAGGACAAATCCACTCACTTCCTACAGAAGGCAATGGAGGGGGTTAACCAACTGTACAATATCAAGAAAGATATGGTCGACTTACGATAAGAGCAGAACACAAGACCTAATTAATAGAACTCGTTCAGACATCGCCAGAATCACGGCAATAGTCATGGGGCATTGGTCAATCGGAGGCCATGCGGCCAAACTAGGTATCCCTTACAACCCCCACTGCCGCAGTTGCGGGAATGAAAATGAGAAAGAAACTCTCCCTCATTTCTTCTGCAAATGTTCGGCGCTTGCAAGAGCCAGACTGTGTGCATTAAACCAACCATTCTTCGACTACCATAATGACACCTCGGGTAAAGGGAGGATCTAGGCATCGACTGTCCCACACACATCATCCACCAGGGCACACGAGTCGTGGTAGCAAACAAAAAGGTACACCTAGTACTACTTGGGTTCTTGTTGAATCGCCACCTCCACCTACCTACGGCTGGCTATGTAACTAAACATAAATTTAAATAAAAAACAATTAAATCGTAAAAAAAAACTCAAGCAACATTATTTTCTGGTCACAGTTCATTTGATACATCAAAATGTAAATTTGGCAAAGTTTGCAAAAATCGAAAAACTGTTTCCCATTGATTTCCAGTTTCCATTTAATCAACATTAAAGCAAACCATTCAAGTGTATTGAGGTTCTTGGGCATGTGGACTCCTGGGCTCTGATGAACCGTAAAAATTGTTCATCAGAGCTGTATCTGTAACCCAGCAAGTACGTTTTTTAAATTGGGAATGTTGTTATGAAGTTGCCTATGTATGTTATTTACTAAAAAACTGCATTGGGCATATTTAAAAATCAACTTCTCAAATTGAATTTGCCATTAACCCTCATGCAAGTTTGGTCCAAGTTTGGTAATGAACAAATTCTGAACAAACGATACAAGTACCTATTCGTATATGTAGATATGTTTACATCTCCAGGTTTTTTTATACCGATTTTATGTCAATAAACTTAGTTGAAATCCTGTTTTTGAAATTGATAAGAGCGGTGTTAAAAAATTTCTATTGGATCAACAAAATATCTTTGGGTCGATAATTTGTATACAAATTCAATTAAATACATTGAACACCGATGAGTTTTTCGGAAAAGTAGCAAAAACGGTGTGCTTTTATATATTTTAACCCTAAAGTCGAAAGTGAGGGGATCTTAAGTAGTAAAGTCGGCACAACAATACATCCGGAAACGAACCCAGGCTCATCGATTTTGAGGCAAGGCGAAACATGATCATATCCACCACTCGATTCCTCCACTTTTATAAGTAGCCTCGACAGTCACCAGATCAATGAACTGGCAATGAAATTGATCATATTACGATGTTTAGGACCAATACTTGATTTTATCCAAAATACGGATGACAATATCAGACATGATACTAAATCATTCGAATATTCCGAGATCCGCTAACTAAATCTAAAAGACTGTAGGAACACACTCCATCAAGGTTGAAAAAAACAAGATAACACGTGTAGGATGTGCAACGAGGACGAAGAATCGGCAGAACACATACTATGTCACTGTAACTGCCTCATAAGAACACGTCATCGTTTTTTAGGTAAATAATATCTCGTAGCGGAAGATATAACCACCAGCTCACCCAAAGACACCGCCTGCTTCATCGGGCAATCCGGCATCATGGAGGAGCTCTAATGAAGAGGATATCACAATAGGCCCACTTGCGGCCGCTGTGATAAAGGACTAAGGGCCACCTCAAATCCTAATCTAATCTAATCAAGTGCCAAAAATGACGATGTGTTGTCTTACTTGAAAAGATTGAACGCAACCCACGAGATCACATTACAGAAACAATATTTTAAAAGTTTGTGCAACTGCTCACAATCGCAGATTACATTGACATTATTTGAAAAACGCAGACGGCTGTCAGTGAGACATTGCCAATCGTCGTACATAAGACACGATCCAGTCCAGCTGTATGGCGAAGAAGTATTGCAAACGACAACGATTAATCAAATCATCCACCAGTTTATGCCTAGATAAAATAAGAACGAATACATTCTTAGGCTGGGACACAGACATTGGGGATACTCGTAGAAAATATTCCGCCCTTTCCCACACAGTACATGTCATGCTTCGAATTATCTTCAGTTAACCCTAAAGCTGTACTGTTAAATACGAATGTGGAATGATCTACATAGCTCTATGATTTCTCATCACTTTAATCTGCCATCTTTCTCCTTCTCATATCTCCTTCGAATCTCCACCAATTTTTCTAAGACTAGTGGTAATCATAACATCTTTTAGAGTCATGAATTATGCTTGGTGAGCTATATTTGTGCTGCAATAAATGATGAAATAAGAGTTAAAGTTGGGCATTTAGTATTCAACAACTAAAGTACGGATCAACTTAAGAGTACCGAATATTAAAGCTATGACTTTCCAGAATAATTAAGTATACATAAATCATTTCACTGACATTTAGGATTACTTAGTTATTTACTTATGATGGAGCTACAATCCAGAGTGGACCTGATTGGTTGAAGCCAACAAGCGTTTTCAGCCAGATCGATCTTCAGATGGTTGCCTCTAGTTTCGCATACCCTTTCTACTTACTCATGCCACCTAAATCGCGGTCATCTTTTACTGCCTCCGGTGTTGCCTCGAAAACTCTTCGGGGCGAAGCGCTGCTGCTGGTGTGCATCCGCTCTAGTGTAAAACTAGGAAATAATGTCTTAACGTTTTTTTATCACCGTCCATTAAAATAGCTGATAAAATTTCCTGTAGAAGAATTCTAATCGTAAAACCATTTAGAGTTGTTGATAAATGAGAAGATCTTCCTTAGGGGGATTTGACTTAAGTCACTGTTGCCATTGAAATGATAGTGCCCAAGAAATCTTATTCTGCTGTGGAAGAGCGCTGGACAATGGCAGAGGAGATGAGTTGTACTTTCCTCCTCCTCCTCATCCCTACAGCTTCTGCAAAAGTCATTGAAGAGAACCCCTAATCTTCTGGCGTGTTGTCCTAGTGGGCAATGGCCGTTGATGACACCAATAATGGTGAGAATTTGTGTTCTGTTGAGAGTCATAATCTCCCTTGACTTATGGTCGTCGATTTCATTCCATATAAGTCTGGTGGAATGACACGTATAACCGCCTTTCCACCTGGATTTAGTTTCTCTAGTTATATTTTGTGTGATAATTAATTTCATTGTACTATTAGGTATACCCAGACCTTTGGTATGAGATGGTCATACCAGATCTGGCAAGTTCGTCGGCTTTGCAGTAATCAGGGATGTCACTATGTCCAGGCACCCAACAAAGATGAATGTTAAACTGGTTAGTCATCTCTCTAAGAGACGATAGGCAGTCGAGGACCGTCAGAGAGTTGTAAGTGACATTTTATAGGGATTTCAAAGCTGCTTGGCTGTCGCTGAAGATACAGATATCCTTAGTAGATACAATGTTCCACTTCAGCCAGGATAAAGCTTCCTTTATCGCCATTATTTCCGCTTGGAAAACACTACAGTGATCAGGGAGGCAGATCGCCCGGTTGCTGTTAAGTTTGTGTGAGTGGATGCCACAGCCCACACCTTCGTTAGTTTTAGAGCCGTCTGTATAGATGTGAGCTTGTTTGTTGACGGATTTATGGAATCTATGCCAGGTGTCCCGGGTGGGCCGGGAGTTGAACGAGAGTTCTATCAAATTTGTTTGGTAGGTTGTGGAATCTGTGTAAGATACGGGAGTGACCATTAGGTAATTGGGTCCAAAGCGAAGTTGCTTTTAGACGGGATGGTGCGTTTGCCGCTACTTGTTTGAGTAGGGAATCCAGAGGTGTGAGGTTCAAGATGGTCTCTAGCGCAGCAGAGGGGGTTGATCTTAAGACCCCCGTGATGTAGAAACAGACCATCCTTTGAACCTTGGTTATTATATTAAGATATGAGCTTTTATCAAGAGCAGTCCACCATACTTAAGCTCCATAAAGATGTATGGGTCTGACTATGGACGTAACGCTGAGTGTTTATAAGATTTGATAAAATAGTTTTGAATAAACTGGAAAGATTAATATGAAAGACATAAATACGCTTGCAACTGTTGTACATTTTCAAGAGACTATCCTATCTATGAGGAACTTAAATACGCTCTTCATGTTCTGAAATTACATATATTTTTGATCAGGTATAGCCATTTAAGTTGCTTTATTGAAACAAATCTAAGTTTAAGTTAAAACATGTTTTCAATCACGAAATTGTGGGGTCAATCCCTTATTGGTTGGCGGCATAAATCAATGTCAACTGATTTCAGAGCTGGAAATAAAAACCGAAAAAAAGTTCAAACTTTGTCAACACATTTGAATCTAGTTAATTTTATAATAGATACTCACTCGGATTTTCACACTGTGCTCCTTCAAAAACACATTTGTTTCCAAACATTCGAAAGTTGGACCCATCAAAGCCGCAAACTGGTTTAAACTCCCTGGTACATGGTTTAAGACACTCTGAACTTCGTTGTCCAGTTACAGTTTCTACATTCAGTGTTAATACTAAAACTTTTCATAGTTCGTTATCACGATTTAAGAATTTCAAATCAAGATTTACAATAAAATATTGTGACTCAACTTACCGGTAACCAAAGCAAGACTAACAATAAGATGGTTCATTCTGCTAAGTTCTATCATTAAACTTTTTAGATACTTGTGACTCCGTCAGTAAACTACTGTATATGTTCCATCTGACCGCTATTTATATCGTGTCGTATCTCAATGAAATCGTGTATTTACTGACGTAAGGGGATTTTCCAAAGTGTACTCGTACACTATAGCAATTTCATGGAAATTTATTGGTTAAAAATACAAGCCACAGTTTAATAGCAAAAACTAATTTAAGCTATATATCATTATTTCCGTCGTTGTACTTAATATCAATTAAACCGTTAAAGAAAGTATTCAATTCTCTCAACTGTCTGACAAGAAAAGTTTGATAGACTATATTTGCTTTAGTGTCATATTTTTGAACTATTTGAAATATTTTTTAAGGTCTCTGACACAGTGACACCTAAGCATTGAGCGAGACTTTGCACATACACAAGCATACATATGTAGCTGTTTTATATAGTTTTTTAATAATATTGTAGATACAAGCTTCTCGGGTGTACGCCAGATGATATCTCAATTAATGGTGTTGAAGCCAACTCTTTGTTATTATAGCTTATCAAGTTTAGATCACGTAAGGAAAGTTGTCTATAAAAAACATTTGCCTGGGGAGCCAGTCCTTTACTTCCTACCTGGTATTGCGTTATATCAAAGCGAAAATGATTTCCAATATAAACCACAGCATGCTCGCGTTGTCCAACTCACGTTTTTTAAAAGCATTTCTTCAAATATCTCAGCATCCCCTGAACCGATTTTGCTCAAAACTTAATCAGATCTTAGTTTCATACCGACAAATAAAACAAAATGCATGATCGTACGTTGTTCCGTTCTCTAGATATCGGAGGCGAAAAAAATTGTTACACACACGCTCATACATATAGGCTCTGCGCGATAAGAACAACCAGCGGCTTCCGAACAATATCGGATGATCCCGGTCGACATCGTCGCACACGAGATGCTAAGGATCCACGAAAGGAGAGCCTCGAGCCAACGGGAGGCAGGTGTTGTCAAGAAGATAAAAGAAGAGGAGAAAGCATCGTAAACAGCTATGTGGCAAGCCAGGTGGGAGAACACTACGAAAGGCAGATGGAACTATAAGTTGATCCCCATCATCGAAGCCTGGACAAAGCGGGTGCATGGGAACTGCAATTGCCACCTCACGCAGTTCCTATCCGCCCAGATTGTCCAGATCAAGAAGAAGACACGGAGCACGCAGTATTCCACTGCAGTCGCTTCACGGAATGGAGAAATAACCTGTCCTCATAGATCATATGTTGCGCTCAGAGGTGAATTGGATGGAAATTTGCACCTGGTAACGAATGCGTAAAAAGAGCTCCGAAGGATCGAAATAGCAAGAAGAGCAGAAGCGGAAACACACGAAGTATAGCAAAATGCTAACCAGCCCCGCGAAGTAATACCCAACGGCAGTCCCGCAGGGAGAATGGTTGAAGTGTGCTGGGTGTGGATTAGCACGTAGGCGCATTCCTGGCATCGAGTAACTCGGGTCTGCGAATCGGGCATGCTGATAGCCCGTGTCACTAGTATCTTTAGAAGATTACCACATCCATGAGCGCACCCAACAAGAAAAAAGACATTCCTTCGAAAATGGGTGCTAATGTATCGTAATGTGAACCTCTGTTAAAATCTCGAACTTTTTTTTTTGGCCGATTGCAATACTTCCGCTATGGAGGAGGGAAGTAAAAACATTAGGTGGAATAGCTTACGTAGAGGTTTGATAAGGGTGGAAGAACACTTTTCAAAACATGAGTTCCTGAAAAAATTTTTTCAATTCAAATTTTTAAGAACAGCACAGACTTCTACCGATGACTTGTCCAACTTCGGAACAATATTTCCCTAAAGAATATTAAACTCCAGACCAGACATCTTGCTTTCGGCGGGACAGTCGGACTTCCAGATGATGTGTCCCGCCGAAATGTCTCGCTTTGGGCCAGCACACAGATGGTGAAAACGATTACCCAATAATATGCATTGCAACGAGAAGCAATGATACCTCTTCAACACGCGATGACGCAATGTTCTCAGGACATTGTCTCACCAAAGACAATCACCCAACAAATACAAGGTGGGGCAAGAAGCCTCACTCTATTTCCTTGAGGTATCTAACCTTGATTTTAAATAAAAATAATTTGTTCCGATTGTTGATTATGTTTATTTAAATTTTTTCCAATTAAGTCGCGAAGATAATATCGATCAAGTGGCCGCCGCCAGAGTTGATGCACATTCGGACTCATTAGGAATGAGGCTCATTCCACAGCATTTTTCATAAATTTACCAAAACTTGTGGCATGAAATTCTCCACTTCCTGTCGGATGTTCTTCTTTAAAGCCGCCAAGGTAAAGCCTTGAATGGACAAATCGGGCGATTTTGCGGGCCAGTGCAAATGTCCACTGTCACTCGTGTTGTGGATTCGGTTACAGAATACTACTTTAAGCACCCAATTTGTCAAATTACGATAGCAATAACTCTTTGATCATGGTTTTGTAGCGCTCACCAGTCACAGTTACAGTTCACCTCACGCCATCCTCGACAAAATATGGGCCGTTAACACTGCACCAAACAGCGACTTTAAAAGGATGTAATAGCTTTTCGTGTACTACACGTGGATTTTTAGTGCCCTAAAACCAATAATTTAGCTTTTTTATGTATCCGAATTTTTTCAATAGAAAATCATTCTAATTGCAGTCGTGATTTAGGAAAGCTTGGATGAAATTTAAATGCGATTGGCGGTCTGTAGGCAAAAGCTGGTGCACTATTTGCACTGTACGGCAACATCTTCAAGTCTTTCATCAAAATTCGCTGTAAAGACCTGTTGATGCGCAATTGCGTGGTCCGACATCTGGTTGGACATCTGTAGCTACAGGACCAATATTCTCGACCGGACAGCTACTCCGGAGCCAGCTACGTCTGTCCCGTTTTGAGCTATTCTTCTCAAAGGGACCGGCTTAATGTCGCAGGGTTTGCCCGAATGGTGTCACACAATGGTACCATCGCCTTTTGGTGGGTAAAAGAGGGTATGTCGGGAAGACTGCATCCCAATTTGCATGTCGTTATCCGGTCTGGAAATGCTCGAAAGTTGATACCAAAAATTGTGTTACACTTTTCCATAGAATTACCCCGTAAAAATGTCTACAAGCTAAGTAATGTCCTTCATCCAAGCGAAGATGTCTTAGTTGTTGGTCTCAAGTGGTGAAGCCAACTAGTGCTATGGACGTTTAAGTCTCCGGCGATGTCGCTATAAGGGATAGAATGGAATATATTTTCGTCGAGGTGGTGTAGCACAAGTGCTCCCCTGATAGCTGCCTTGGGAGTTTCTCTAATTTATTTGGGCACTTAAGAGGGGAAGCTACCTATCCGTACCCATTGCATTTCGGAACATTTTTCAAGCCTAAAATATTTGGTTAGCAATGCGGGTTATGCAGCTAAGCGTAATAATGCTATAACTTTCGATCTGGTTGAATGTTTGCATGTCACAGGTTTTATCGTCGAGCAAAGTGCCTCCTGCGATTTCGTTTTAAGTTTCAGAAACTACAATTGTCATTGCTTACCTATGTATTAAATATTGGATTCTAGACGTTACTTAATCGACTATTAAAAATATTCCTATCGTTATTCGTTAGCCAAGGGTCGTCAATAGTCTTTGCTTTGGAAACAAAATAATCCCAAAATTTTAGTTAATTTTCAAAACAATTTATGTGAATTTTTTACACATTGAATTTAAAAATAGAGATGAAATGTGGAGCATCCTTTTTTACTTACCAAGTATCTTTATACCATCTTTGATGTATGTTAGTGTACTAAGCCTACAAGCGCATAATTTAATAGTCTTATACCGAAACTACATCAGTTTAACTTTCAAGGGATGAGGTGATAAGTATTAAAAGCCTAAGGCATCGTTGCGTGCGGTGTGTTGACAGATGTTCAATTGCTACTTGATTTAATGCCGTCGTTATGTTTTCCATTATATAAGTGGGCTCCTTTAATCCTCATTATTGTGTTGAAAAGCAAACAGTTCATACTACAAAATTAATTATGCAATAAACACATTCCAATGAGCTTAATTTTATTTCTGAAAATATGTACGAAGTTGAGATACAAGTCAATTCGAAACACCATATATGATTTTATTGCAAAAAATTTTAATCCCTTGTAATCTTCCGATAGTCAGTGCCCAGTGGACAACCATTTTTCACTTCACGCTCCATTGATCCTTTTCCCGATGTAATCCCAAAGGATGCTACTATTTCCCCCAATCAACTATAGTCATAATTATAGAACTGGTTGAATGTTGCGCGTTACCACATGCTATTACGTTAATTACAAATGGTAATCGCAAATCGTCTGAGTAATTAAAATGTCAAACCTCAACAATAGGTTGCTAATTTTTTTATACGATTCGCATACAAATAAGAAGACCACAATTCGGTCTCTACCAGGTGTTGGCAACATATTATAATCCATTTAATTGGTTATATCATTAATTATTAATTATAATAGGCACGGCTCTATAGAAGAACTCCAATAACATCGACCCAATCTAAATCCCACAACTAATGCAAATAACCTTTTATTGGTGGGGAGACGATTCACGTCGCTTGTCGAAATAATTAGGTTTGATTTCACACCCTCAGGCGAAAATTGAAAACTTCTAAGGGCAGCATTTCGACTTGTTGCTGATTTTAATTAGTCCTTGAAGAGGATTTCTTTCCTACCACCCACGGTTCTAATTCCTGTTCTCAATACCCTCAGTGTGAAGAGATGGGCTTTTAAAGAATGTATCGATTTGAGTTCATGTTCTTGAGCTATTAGAATTTGTGAATTCATTAGAAGGGTGACCTTTCCTAGAGCACTGTATTGAAAGCTGAACATGGAATCGATTTCAATTATAAGCTACTTTTAGCCCCCAGTTGTGCTTGTACAATATATTAATCATTTTGTATTGAAAATAAAATTCTACTTGTATTAGTAAAGCTGTTCTTACCGTACCGTAAAAAATAATTTTACAAATACTTTTTACATTAGGGCTTAGCCGTGAAGCCATCCAGCCTTGATTTAAGAGATAAAGCTGCGCGTACTTTCCATCAGAATTCATGTAAATATTATTTGTGAGAATTTTTGACGAAACGAATTGTTAAATGCGTAGTCAATTAAAAACGTACCGCTTTAACACTCATCGCCTTAAAGCCAACCTTGGCGTTGGCTGATAGAGAAGCGTTTTTATGACATATTACATTCTCGAAGGTTTTTTTTTGGCCAAATTTGTCTTTATATTTCAAAAGACTTAATAAGGTTGGGTTAGATTAGATTGAAGTGGCTGCCAGCTATTGCCAGCACATTTAGACCAGTGATAGGTCCATTGTGATACCACATGGATCTAAAGAGATATCCATACCTAATCGTTACACCAATTAGAGCTTCTGATGAAGCAAAGGAGGTTTCTGAGCTGACATCTGTGTTTATCAGATCGCCTAAGTCGTTAAAGTAGAATTCCCCTAAATGGAGCCTTCTTTTACGGAAGAGAGCTGGACAGTTACAAAGAAGGTGGGGAATTGTTTCCTCCTCTTCTTCGTCCATGCAGCTTCTGCAAAAATCGTTTGAATGGACGTCGAGCTGCTGACGAATTTGAAGAGACTGATTCCAGGGACCTGATCGCTGCTTGACTGTCTGAAAAGATACGTACATATGTATATCTGTGGCTGAGATTAAGCCTATCGGAAAAAACACCACCATCTACACCCTCATTGGTTTTAGATCCGTCGGTATAAAGTGGACCGAACTGTCCTGACAAAATGACTCATTCTCCCAGAGTGACCTGGAGGGTATGGCAAGGAAGTTTTTATTGAAATTTAGCTTGGGTGTGGTGTAATCTATGTTTCCAGGGAAAATTTTAAATTTGTTCTAAATAGAGACGTGGCCAGAATCTTTGGTGGACCACAGTGAAATTAGTTTAAGGCGAACAGCCGAGTTAGCAGCCATTTATCTACCAAGGATGTCAAGGGGTGTTATATGGAACAAAATGTCTAGTGCTCGGAGGATGTCATACGAAGAGCCCCACTTATGCACAAACATGCTGAACGCTGAACCTTGCTAAGATGATCTCGGTTTATGGCCTTGTATAAGGCGGTCCACCAGACAGCCACTTAATAACCAAGTCTGCATTTTTTCGTTATGTCCATTTATATTATTGTGTAAGGTAGGGTTATTCACTGCCCTTGGTATGGCGGTTTCTCTTCAGAATTCTTTTGTGCTTTCCCTTATGTTTTCCTAGATCAGTTGTTTCACTCCACAAGATTTCAGGGAGTTTGGGATGGATGGCAGCAAGCTGTTGGGACAACTTCGCTGCCAATAATTCTCTTTCTGAATTGAAAGAGGACTAAACATTCCGTTAGGATGTGTAGAGAGGTCTCCTCACTCTCAAGACAGAGTCTACATTTTAAATCTGTTGCGAGGTTCATGCGATATAGATGTTTATTCAGGCCGCAGTATTCGCTAAGGAATCCAATAAGTAGTCTATTGTTGTTCCCCTCGAGATTCACAATGAAAGTCGATTTTTTTGTCTTGGTGTGTTGAGCCAGGCTTCTTTAGATTCTTGCCTGCAAGGACCTTTTGAATGTCTTGCGGAAAGTGAAGTATTCGGGTCTAATGAATGTTATTGACGCGCCATCTTTTGTCAATGAATCGGCTTTTTCATTTCCCGCAAATCCACTTTGTAAAGGAATCCAGTGAACGAGGACCATGTTGTTCCAAGCTACATCAGAAATCACATTGCGGGTTTTTAGGACTAGTTACGGCATGATGACAGGCGAATCAAGCACTTTTAAGGCAGCTTACTGTGCAGCAGTTGGAGTTGTGCGAAGGCATCCTTTTATGTAAGTTTCAGCTCGCCGTTGGACGCGTTGTAATTTGTTAATTGTGGTTATGTCATTCGTTTTTGTCCACCAGACCGCGCTTGCGAATTATAGCATCGGTCTGACAATCAATATAGCCAGAGTATCATCTTTGGTTATACTCCCCCGTTTTTCCCACAAATTCAACAAGAAGTCCATAATGATAAGGTAGCTCAGGCAATCATTCTTTCTATCTGTGGGTTCCAGGATTTTTTGCTGTCCAGGATGATTTCCAGGTTTATTTGTTTATTAAATTCACAAGCGCTAAAGACACAGCACTAGTGGTGGTGTAATGATTTTGAAACTCAGGTTGAATTAGGTTTCAGTCTTTTGAGAGTGGTCTCCAGAATGACTGTGGAGAATTATTGGTATTGTTGCCATTGCTTCTTGAAAAAATGGAATAGTTTCGGCGAATAGTGAAGGGCGAGTGAGAAGATTGAGCTTTGTTCTTCTTGAAGAGGGAACATTACTGTCGTTTCAGGGTTTACAGAGAAGCCTGAATATGTGCCTTCGCAGGGCATGACAAACCTGCAAGGGTATGATATGTCATGGAAAAAGCTTCTCAATTCGCCGTTCGGAGTCGGCATTAAAACTGTAGGTCCCGTCCAGTCGTGCGAAGAATATATCACGCACAGCATGAATGGTTGTGAGAAGCTAGGCCTTGTCTCTCTTCAAGCTGTCACTACATTTCAGATAGTCCGTTCTGTAATACTTTCGAAACTGTGCTTTCAAATGTTCCTCTGACAATATTTGCTATATCGTCAGGATAGTCTACCTAAGGCAACGCGACAAACTCGATCTATTCAAACTATAGTACGCACTCTTCGTAACCCACTTCCCTTTTTCACGACATTAAGCAGGACTTATTCAGACTGTCAAGACAGACATTCATTGTATAATAGAACCTACTTATATGTATCTTGCCTGTCAATGATTTAATTAGGAAGTATACGTACATATTTTTAAAATATCTGTAAATCCCCTTAAGTATATTAACCCGTTTTCGAAAAACACTCTTAAGTACTACGTGCACGCCACCATGATTTATGATGGCCCTAAACATCACACTTCTAAAAGCATTTCGCTATAAATTCTGACCCAAATTATTTGCCATAATAGACTCGTGTACTTCATTCCGGCTTTCAAATTGGTAGCGCATTCCTTTAGTGAATTTCAATTTCACGACCAGAACATAAATCTTGAAATTATCCACGAACACACTTATCACAGTCTTGAGCAATTTCCATTCATTCCTTCTCTGTCAGGACGTTCTGCAAATTAATTAGTCTTCAGTAACAATTTGCTGTTTTGAAATTAAAGAAGCATTTAAGAGGGCGCTGATGGAAATTCTTCTCTGCAGCCAGAAGAATGCGCCTAATAAAAACATTGAAAGTTGTAAGCTATAAAATCTTGTAGTACAACTCTATGCTACTGCTGCCAGGGTAATAAATAGTTTTATACCACCCTCCCACAGGCAGAGGAAACTTAAAGATTTTATTCTTGTTGAGATATTTTGCACTTCAAGTGCGAGGACATTTCACTTGAGAGAAGTTCCAAAGCAAGTAATAAATTTTGTTAAAATTAAGTATTCATAACAAGCAGGCTGTCTGGTACTTGCTGACTTTTATTTCTTTAGCTTATTTCATTTCACATGTAGGAGGGTTCATAAAAAGTTAAAACTACGAGTTCTCATATGCTAAACTGATGTCATATTTCTAACTACTCGTACATCACATTCACAAGGTTATCTTGAATAGTAATTACCATGTTAAGGTCTATATAAACATCGGTCATTACTTTAAGTTAAGTCTGCATCTAACAGCTGTGGTTAAGCCATGCCAGTTTTAGATTCGAATTTACAGAAATGTGTCACAAATTGTCCCAAAATCGGTAGCATTACGAGACTTTATATACCTATATTAAATGGTAATTTAAGCTGCTTTAATTATTTGATACAAAGTCTCGACGAGAATCGTTCCCTTAAGCTTGTTATTGATATGTTTTATAATGATTGACGAGGGTTGGCAATAATTAGAGTGGATGGTGATTATTGTGACAAAAACGTGAGAGTATAGTCGATACGATGGTAATAACAGAAGAGCTTATTGAAATTAATGGACTGTAACATTGCTCACCAATCCTCAGCTATTACCTCAGCAATTATATAAGGTTTGAATCACTTAGATTAATTAATTTTGGGTATAAATAGATTTATACTCTCTGTTCGTATGTATGAGTAAAAAGTTTATGGTTGAATGCGTTTTAGTCGGCACGAAATTTACGAAAGGGAATTATAGACATATTTTTTTCTCTTTAATCATTCGACTTTTTATTCATGCTCAAAGCGTCAACTGACTTTTTCCTAACCACCAAATTTTTTTTAAATAATTGCTTAACCGCAAAGTAAGTAAATCACTAAGTGGTGATGGAAGAAATCGCATCTCAACGGTCTTAAGGGGTAAATGTTTTCCTGATTACATTTTATCTACTAACCTAATAATAGCAATATTTGTGTAAATATTTCTACCAATGGCGATGACACTACGACTTTTTTCGCATAAAAGTCATTCATAAGCCAAACGACGTTCGCCCTGTCTGAAAGAGGGAAGAATATCTACTGTGGATGCGGTTTTGAAGTCTGTAAGAACAAGGACATGCTAACAGAAGATTTACAACCTTTTTTCCACGCACACTCACAGTAACACAGGGACACAGATCCACGGAACATATGCGTAAGTCTATAATGAACCTTTATACAATTATGGTCTTATATCCCACCTCATTGGGACATAAGTCAGAATTCTGTT
The DNA here is from genome assembly GCA_951813785.1 of Criorhina ranunculi. Taxonomy (NCBI): domain Eukaryota; kingdom Metazoa; phylum Arthropoda; class Insecta; order Diptera; family Syrphidae; genus Criorhina; species Criorhina ranunculi. The sequence goes on along the minus strand of OX638382.1, from coordinate 33,347,830 downwards.
TGTCAAAGATGGCACAGACCATGGTTCATAGTTTTTGGAAAGTAAAGCCAAACAAAATTACAGCACCGCTACCGCTCCACCTCTCTGCTCTCGTCCTATGTTTGTCCAAAATAAATGAGGAAACCCGTTCGGTGTGACATAAGGCCAAACTGATTTTTGTTTGGACTTTTGTCCCGATTGAGTGCAAAATAAGACTATAATTTGATTTTGGGTTTATGACCCTGATGACTTATGTTCTTGCTCCTTCGGTTGCATCTTCCTTTGAACAAAGTTGACATTCAATTCAATATCGTATATCAAATGTTACGCCAAACGATTTCATACAATTTATTTGAATAAAATATTTTCTACAATGCTGAAGGTGCAAATCACAACCGCTAACCACAACGAATGAAGCGTGGTCTTCCATGTGTCCAGTGGCAGTTGAGCTCCACTAGAGATGTTGTGCAGGCTGTAGGCTCCGGCTCTGTCCGAAGATGTACTTTATTTGTGGTAGAATCGCCATAGGGCTCCTTCCTCTTTGATGCAGTAAAACGAACATGGGGTTTGCTCACTCTTTCCGAACGCGTGGTGCTAACTGGTGGGCTGCTTGAAGATGACATTGTCACAAAAAGCGGCGTTGATACGATTACGTCCACAAGATGGTAAGCTGGTTTTAGGCGCTGAACAGAAACGTACGCTTCTTTACTCGGCAGAGCCAGTTTGAAGGCATGAGGGCTTCTGTCCAAGACTGGATACGGTCCAGCGTAAGGGGGCTGCAACGATCGCTGGGTGCCGTCTGCTTTTGGACATCCACGGGCGACGACTCGTCGATCAGATCACCAACATCTGCACCCCGATCGCACTCAGCTCCGCATATTTTACAAATATCGCAAAAATTTTATCAATGTCGTGTTTGAGGGTTCTTTGGATATTTGTTAGCAGCGGATGGCCGGTAGTCGAAGTATCAAGGTTTGAAAACTTAATCTCAAATCTTCTGCCAAAGCAGAATTGTTTTGGTAGATATAGAGGGGGAAGCTGTGTAAATCATTATGTGGTTGCATTGCTCCGTTTTATTTTTCGACTTTTCAGGTGATATAAAACAATTTATGCGTGCAACACAGTAAGTTGAGTATTTGTAATTTCTCAAATATACGCATGTAAAGCATCAGACAAGTTCTAAAACAGGAAGAAAGTTTAACTACATCACTATACCTAGCGACTAGAACATCAGCTTGACTCTGAGATATAATTAAATTAGGAAAAGAGTCATCTAAGCCTATGGTATCTTGCAGGGAGTCGTCTAATTTCCGCTGTTTTAGAATGAAAGTAAAATTGGCTTCGTGCTTACAAAAAAACAGTTGTGGAAAAATCGCATCAAAATGGCTGCTTAAGATGCTAAACAAGACAGTCCTAAGACTTAGTAGGAAATAGCTAAGTATAGAAACGTAAATTCTGTTGGAGCACTGTCTCCTGTCAAATGCTGCTCAAAGGCTACATATAATTCATACTTAGCTTTAAAAACCACATATCTAGGTGGTGAACATTTTTTTAAACTTTTCTTGCATCTTATTTATTGCCTTAAACTGTACAAAGTTTTCTAACCGAAAACTGCTAAAATTATGTTAGACCAGTAGGTTTGAATTACCACCCTTCTATTCTTCCGGCATTTAAATAAATATTTTGTCTTCCATTTCATTTCGATCCTGGGTTCTGAGATACAAAGTCGTTTTAGCTGGAGTGTCATTGTTCATTCCATCAAATGTCATCTGCATTCACACCTGTATAGAATTTATTGATTTCGTGGTTGTAATTTCCCTTTTGTTTGCCTTCTACTTTAGGGGTGGCCATGGTGTAGTGGTGGCATCATCGCTTGTCACACTGAAGGTTCCAGGTTCAAATCCCGATGGCAAAAAAAAAGAAAAGTCTATCAACTGCGAAAAAAGCTGACATTAACTCTAGCACATAGGCATAACACTGGCAGTAGGGTGGTCATATGGCTTGAAAGTGTTGATCGTACTAATGACACCCGGATGTTAAAAATAAATACTGTGAATTATCAACAATACCAAAAGTACCAATAATTCTCCCCAGTTATTCTGGACACCACCCTCGGAGCAAAAAGACTTGAACCTAAGACCACCTGAGTTTCATGAGGATATTCATAACCCTTTTAGCACTGGTGAGTTATAAAAATAAAAAAAACCTCCTAACACTAGACACTCAACGAACAAGGTCTTTACTTTGTAAATCATTACTTTGCAGTTTGAGGTTAGAAGTTTTGAACGTCGTTGTTTTCGAAGAAGGATATTGAACAGTTTTCTGAGGTCAGTTTTCATCAAATCCCCACTAAGTGTCATTTTTGGAGTTTATGTCTACTCCTAGGTAGGGTACATAAGATATGAAGTCCTTGAACTCTAGATAGTTGCATCTGTTGATAGTGTTGATAGTGGACAGATAATTATGTCTTTGTCCACAATTTTTTATACTTTTTCCTCAATTCCAATAAACGCCTATAAGACGACTCACAAAGGACACACGACAATGTCTATAATTCGACAGCTTGATGGTTTTGTGTTGAAATCAATCTTTTGAACTATCAGCACAAGATGGAACAAATCACATGATTTTCCAGTGGATTCCGCAGTACGAATAACTAAATTATTTTCAAATTTCAAAGTTGCTTGACATGCCTCTCTGAAACGCAATCTCGAATTTAGACATGATCTTGTAAAGCTCCAAGCTATTTATGTTGAAAGCCGAAAAAAAATTCGTAAGTCTCTTTCAGGATTTTTCAAAGTAAATGGTAAATTTTCCAGGCCGGAAGCCACGCCGATACGTACTAATTATTTTCGTTTACAACAACTTGACGCATTCACATAGTTCACCAACTTGTTCTAGATTAGAGTAAAGAAAATTGGCAAAACAACAAAATAAGCATCAAATAAAATATAAACTCTGTTATAAAAATCTAACATAATCCGTTATTAGTCGTCCTTCAAATAAAAACCACAAATTCTCAAAATAAAAATATCTTCTTTTTTTTCCAAACAAAAACAAACATTCTCTCAGATAAATATTACCTTGGGCTGATATCCAACATCGTTCGTCCTCATCGTTCTTCCTTACAATTAATCAAGGATAATAAAATGGAAATGTTTCATAAAAAAATGGCAACAAATAATGCCCGTCAGCCTACATGTAGATTGTGTCATCTATTGTCCGATTTTATTATACCAATTTGAAAGTCCGATCTTATTAATGATAAAAGGGAATGATTCCAATAAAGTAGGAAGAAAGTGGCCGAACAGGACACCCTCATCGCTGTCATCGGAATAATTGATGAGAGTTTTTATGCTGGGATCCATCCCGTAAAGTTTCTTTTTTGTTATTTAGCTTCTCAGTGCTTTCATTTGATTGAGTTTCGAAATAAAAATATCCTATTAAATTATCCCCTTGTCCTTGGTGCCGATTCCAACATCCCAAGCGGATAGCTGGTGTGCAGGATTTTAATTAATTAACACCCAGCCGAAGGAGAACTTTTTAATTTAACACACGTTAATGAGAAAGTACGAGCGGAAAAGGAAGCCAGTATAAACTGTGACCCCAAACACGGTAAGGCAACTTTTCTTAGACACTTGTGGTTTGAAAAGAACGAACACATAAAATTGTACCTACCACACATATGTATGTTTATAAGGGAAGAGACAGAGAAACCGAAAACTGTCAGAGGATATGTTAGTACGTATAATTTTAAAGTTTCTTTACCGTGACTCATTAAATGCATGTGTTGCGTGTAGCGTACGTAGGATCTGCGGTGGCAGGAGACAGCTTTAAAACTTTTTTTTAACTTTTCGAGATTTTCTTTCAAATTAAAATCTTTCAGTGTGAGGACGAAGTTTCAAGGTAGTCAAGTTGTTTGTGGTTGCGATACGAAATTTAAAATTAAACGATGTATCACCTAGACACCCTTACCTAAAAACCCTTAGACAGACAAGTGGTACCTACTGCCAATGAAATTTACCAATTTCAAGATTAGACAGTTGATGCAGGTTTTACTTTAACCGCGTGGTGTAGTGATTTTAAATGGAGATATGTGTTTTGAAACCCACAAGAGATAAGAAACTTAAGAAGGTGACAATGTGTGGGAACAATAAAATTTACAACAAACTTAAGCAACAACAGCCGGCGGAACTTTAGGTATTTTATTTGCAGTAGTGCTGCTTTAAGCGGTGATCACTTCCTTTAAGAGATGAAAACATTACATTGTTGACAACGATCTATAAGAGGTACATTCCTTTGAAATTTGAATATGTATTGACAACTCAAAAACTGGAGCCTGAGACAGAAATAATCACAATCAAGGAGAAATTGTATACTATGAGGAGGCTGTCAAATCGTACTAATGCATTAAGAACGTCTGCAGTGCGTTAGTCGGACAATACATCCTACGCCACACAGCTGGCAGTTAATCCATTGTTGTAGGTTGCGCTAGGATTCCAGAACAGCACATCCATACATCGGTCCGGGTTCTTCACGCGGTCGAACAGGAAACCACATCGACTAAGTGTGCTTATTGATGGAAGGAATCCCCAACTTTTTGGATGTGAACGAACCTTTTTTTTTTTGGTTGCTCCAACGGATGTGGAATCTTCTAAAGATACTAGTAGCCCAGGCCAGTTGCATGCACGATTCGCAAATCTGAGAACTCGATTACAGGAGTGCGCCTACGTACTAACCCACACTCATCAGCCACTCTCCCCGCGGGACTACCGCTAGGCCTCACTTGGTGGGGCTAGTCAGCACTTTATGCTCTATCTGGTTCGATGTTTACCGTTCTTTGATGCAGATATGTCGTATGGGCTTCGTTTTCACTGCTGCTCTCCCTTACTCTTTCCAACCGCCGAAGTTCCTTCACGATACTCATTGCAACCTGCTTCACCCCATCCCATATTGCGCTTGACGTTATCGGGAGGTTCACGATGTTCTCTGTAGTTGGTATTTCTCCAATTTTTTCCTCTAATTTTCTGCGCAGTTAGGAGAATCTTTGAGCCCAAAATTATGCAAGTACGCTCCGGTTAGGAGCTGGCTCAGGTAGAAATCTACTTCTCCGTGAAGCCGGTCTATCCATTTGTTAACATCCGATATGAGTCGGTGAGTCCATTTTCCCTTTGAAAATTGGTTCCATCTCTCCTGTCATGCTTCGCTGCCTTTTTTCTAACATGATACCTTTGACTGAGGCTTGGGGCTCTGGAATTTTGGCATCGTAGGTCATCTGTAATTCGCTAGCCAAGATATCTGCTAGTAGCATTCCCGCTATTACACAGATAGCATCATCTGACACTGTCCGATATGCACAACATACCCTCAGCGCACATAATCGATTGACGGTGTTGATCTTTCTTGCTTAGGCCTTAACCTTCACTGCTTTTGTCCATTTTGGTGCCGCATGCATTATGATGGACTACATCCTTTGTTGTCTGGGTCCTCCAATATTCATCATTATTCTAGATAAGGCGCCACTCACCCGAGCAGCTTTTACGGACGTTTTTTCAAGGTGTTCCTTGTATGCGAGTCTATCGTCGATTATCACACCTACATATCTGATAACGGGTTTTAATGTTATGTTAAGCTCACCTACCCTGATGTCAATTATTTCTATTTTTTTGCGACTTCTTACCAGTACTGCTTCCGTTTTGTGTTCTGCGAGTTCTAACCCAACTGTTACCATTCATTGCCTCACTTTTCGGATACATTCATTGCTACTGTCCTCTTTTTCTTCCAGATGTTTTACTACTACCACGATTGCAATGTCATCGGCAAAGCCTATGACTTTTGTCTCGTTTGGTTTTCCGAGCCTTAGAACCCTATCTTACATAATATTCCATAGGTATAGGATAGGTCCTAGTACTAATACTTGTGGAACTCCGCCAGATACGCGGTACTGCCTTGCATCATCATCGTTATAAATTTAAATAAAACAAAGTGTGAGTGGGATATCATCGAAATTTTTTATTCGTTTGAAAGGCCTATCGATGCCATTATGTATGGAATATAACATCGTTCAAATATCCGCCGCAGCTTCTCTGGGCGGCGCGCATCCGAAATGTTCAATTTTCCATGACTTTGGCGCATAAATCAGGCTGAATTTGACCGTTGGCATGAGTTATGTTGGCTTTGAGGGCCGCTGTGGTTTGTGGCTTATTCGCATAGACCTGTGATTTCAGAAAACCCTAAAAGAAAAAGTCTAACGGGGTCCAATCGCACGATCTCAGTGGCCAGTTCACATCACTTCCACGTGAGATGACCACGCCCTCAAATCGCTCGTGCAGAATTCATAATGTGGCGTGAGCTGTGTGCCACGTAGTGCCGTCCTGTTGAAACTACATGTCGTTGGTGTCCATATCTTCCAATTCAGGCCAAAAGAAGTTGGTAATCATCGACCTATAGCGCTCGCCGTTGACGTTGATTTGCACGTGTTGTTGAACACTATATCTGTCCATGGTGATTGATGATGATGGCAAAACAGACTGAATAACTGACCGCCAATTTGACAGATGTAGCTTCAACAATATAGCCGCTGTTAACTGTCAAAACGGGGCACATCCTCGCGCTAAACAGAACAAACTTAGCTCTCTTCATAGGAATCATCACAGGCCACAACCTAATGGCGGCCCACCGCAGAAGAATGCGTCTAAGTACAGAAGAACTATGCAGTGGCTGCGGTAATACAGACGCGGAAGAGAATACAACCCACTTCCTATGCGAATGTCCCAGCCTATATAGAACAAGGAAGACGGCCCTCGGTGAATATAATTTCAACGACCTGGGCGAGGTGTCCAACAAGTCACCAAAAGCCATTTTAAAATTCGTAACGAACTCGGGATGGTTCAGGGAGGCCGAACGTTCGTAGCTGCACTCATCTAGACCCTTCCTTTCTTTCTTATCATTTCAGAATGGACACTCCAAGACAGAGGAACACAATGGATCCATTAGAGATCCGAGGGAAGGCTGCACCACGTGATGCATCCACCTCTTTAACCTACCTACCTAACAGTCAAAGTTCGGAAGTCCCTATTGGAAGACCCTTTACATACAGATCAGTAATGTTAAACAAAAGCAACGCGACCAGAGGATATCTCGACCATAACCAAATCCGAAAATTGTATAAAACAATCAAAAAATTGACAGCTGACTTCAAGGTAGTTACATAGACTATTCGAAATAATAAAGAAATCCTTGTCACCAATTTGCTTTTAAAGAACACTTCCAAAAGCGTTTCAATTGATGGAAAAAGTGACAGGACAAAATCCACAGACAAGAAGTTAAAAAGTTGTAATTCGAAATCATGCAACAAATCAATACCCAAACCTGGGTGGACAGAAGCATGCCCAATGACTAAAGTACACGTGTTCCATCTGCAACGAAGATTATCTTATGTCTTGTTACAGCTATTGTGCCACGTTCAATGTCATTCACAATGTCACTCGATCATACCGTGTGAACGTCTTAAACCACACTAATCGGGGCACACCAATGTGGCTTCCTAAAGTTTTTTTTTAAACTATTTTAAATATTGTCACTCATCTCTACTTCCAATTTCAAAATCTGAACAATTTGCTCCCCCTTCACATTCGAAAATCTCTAAAAGCTTCACAATTCAGAATAGTACTGTTAGTACAAAAAAAAAACAGCTAAAATCATGGTCACCTTCAAATTAAAAAAAATACCCAAAAAGGACAATCAGCCGTGGATTATCTTCTTCGCTGAGCCCCGATTGCCTGACTCATTTGCAATAATACCTATTTGTAAAATAAAATAAAAAACTTGTCTTACTCTACTCGCCTACTTATTCGAAGACAAGGATCTGTCAGTTTATACCACCCGTTGTAGAGGAACAGAAAGTACTTCACTTTGCATTAATTTTCTCAGAATCCTGTAAATGTCTCTAAATGTGCGCGTGTGTGTGTTCTCCAGAGGGTTAGATACAAAATATTAATGTCATCCTTTGGTGTCTACCAATACCAGTGCTCCACGCCCAGAGGGCATTGCCAAAAATACTCGCAAATATAAAATGTATATTCTCTGCCAAAAAGAGAATAATTAATTTCAAAAGGAGCGTTTTGAAAGAAGTCCAAAAGATGTTCCTTTCAAAGATGCTGAGCCTGTAGCCAGTCTTGGTGTACACGTTCTATTCCGCCAAAAGTCCTTTGTGGCAAACATTGGATAGCTCTTTGGATGGTTTGGGGCGTTGGTATAGGTCAGACTATTTCGTTTTCTCTTTGCGGTCAAAATGATTAATGGGTTAAAACCGTGAAGTGAAAGGAATCTGTAGATTTCGTTTCGCCGTTTTTCCTTCGTTCCTTTTATCTGTGCAGAGTTTTGTTGCCTTTTTCTATGCGGATGGTGTTTTTCTTCTTCTTTTTTCGCTAAAAACGAATGTCCTTGTTAGATATTTTATGAGGCAGGACTTTAGACACGACGACGACCGAGGACATTAGCTGCAAATGATAAAACATGCAAATTGGATTTCTCGTTTATTTGGCCGCTGTGGCTTGGTCAGAGGCCGACATTGGTGTAGGTCTTTGTCAAGCTTTTTATGTGTCAGCCTTTGTTATTTTTCTTTTCGCGGTTAGGCTATGTATATCACGTAGCAGATGTCCGGCTGAGAGGTCTATCTTTGTGGGCGCCTGTGATTGTCGAGAAATTAAATGCGTTTTTCAGTTTGAATTAGATGGAATTAGTTTTTAAACTTTTTCTATTCCTTCTAACATGGAGGAGAGGGTGTGAAAATATAATTTAAATTCACAGACTGTGACAATGAGATGAAGGTTTTCCATGCAATTTACTGTGTAACATATAATGGAATTGTGGGATTTCGCAAATTTTATTTGAGTTTTTTAACTGAGTTTCCGGCTCATTATATATTTACGAGTTTTGAGATTTGCGAATGTGGTTGCTTAAGGAGCATTGTTTCATCAAATTTAACGGTGTTGAACTTTATACAGATTTTTACAAAAGTGAGTTAGAGCGAACGCTTAGGAAATATGAAAATCACAAGCGTGCAGAATATCTACAGATGCCGAAATGATCCGATGACTAAAGAAGATACAAAATATTTTCTATTTCATTGACCCAGCAATACATAGGTACGTATATGTGGATCCTGACTGAAAATCTGTATCATAAAATACATGGTCAGACGAATATGGGTGGACTAGCCTTATCAGCGTGCAAGTAGAATCAGAGTAAATTCCTTGGTCTTAACATGACCCCAAGACACCATTTGTTCTTAGTTCCATAATTCTTTCAACTCTGGGAATATGTCTGAGCTTTCCTAACATGTATTTATTAAGAAGTCTTCCTTCTTACTAAGGTGGCGTTTAAGTTCGAAGTGAATCTGACCTTAACCAACAAACCTCTGTAGTTAGCCTCTGTCCTAACCCAACCGCCTGCAAATGCACACTCTTTCTTTCTTTTTGTGTGCTCCACATAAGGTGAGGTCATCCCCTTCTCTGCTGTCCTCTCGGTTAGATTTGAATAATTTATAAGCAGGAGCATTGATATCCATTCACTCTTCATGTCCTAGCCATCTAAAGCGTCAAATGTGCAGTTTTCTGACCACGTCGATGTCACTTTATAGCTTCTATAGTTTGTCGTTAAGTCTCTCCTGCGAGGTCTATCAACGCAAACAAGACTGAATATCTTATGAAAAATGTTTCGCTCTCAAGGTATCTGCCTTCGATAGAGTCCATCCATGCCTTAAAGTAGGACTGAGATTATTAGGGCCTTATACAAAAAATGCTTACTTGCCTTTTAAGCATAGATAAATTAGATTTCAGAAGTGTTAGCAGAGCAAGGTTAGGCAAAGCCCCTTGCTACATCGCAGTTATAGTTCTCCACGATGGCGTTTTATCCGATTTGTCGATACTATGTGTCCCTTTTTCTGCCTCAATACTCGCAAACGCGCCGGTGACTACTCGTTGAGTTCGTCCAATGACGACAATATTATCGGCGAAGGCATGTTGCTGCATAGAATTTTAAAAGATTATACCTCTAGTGTTGGCTTCTGTGTTTTGCAAAATCCGCTCAAGTATGATGTTGAAGAATTCACATGTATCTGCGTCTGTAGGGACAGTGAGGCTGCGCTTAAGACCTGGCTTTTTTTTTTTTCTTTTTATAATTCACTAGCGCTAATGGGGTTATAAATACCCTTATGATGCTATTCACACAGCGCTAGTGTTGGTGTAGTGATTTGGAAACTCAGGTGGTATTAGGTTTCAGTCTTTTGCGCCGAGGGTGGTGTCCAGAATGACTGGGGAGAATTATTGGTATTGTTTTGCCATTGCTTATAATTCACAGTATTTCTTTCGAACATCCCGATGCCATAAGTACGATCAACACTTTCAAGCCATAGGACAACCCTATTGCCAGTGTTATGCCTATTCAGTAGAGTTGACGTCAGCTTTTTTTTTGCAGTTGATCGACTTGTTTGTTTTTTTTTCATCGGGATGTGAACCTGGAACCTTCAGCGTGACAAGCGATGATGCAACCACTACACCATGGCTCAATCCTCTTATTCAATTCAAAATAGTTCGGGAATGTAGGTCTAGTTTGAACTCGGTTGGAAGACTGAATTTGCTAAGACTTGCCTGAGTCCTCAGAGACAGCAGGTTTACCGGAAATGAGTTCTCCGATGAGCTTGCCAGGTAAGGTTCAGGAAGAAATTCTCCGGCACTGAACCCACATTAGGTTTGCCCGTATCTTCGGTTAAGTCTTCTATCGATGGTTGGGTTTCTAGGAAGCACAATTGTAACTGGAATGACTCTACAGGCAGACTAAATAGATCCTTCCGAACGCCTGTAAGAAATCCGCCGTATTCTTGCTGTCTCTCAGCAGAAAAGACTGCAGACAACTTATTGGCGTTATTACGAGACACTTCGCCTTTGCCAAACATCTCAATGTGTTAAGTTTAAGTGACACCACTATCTGTGATGCTTGTGGAGAGGGTGACGACACTGTGGAACGTTTCATATGTGTTTGCCTTTGCTCTGGTAACCTAAGCTCCTTATTACTGAAGCTCTTGCTCGACTTTCTAGAAAAACGAAGGAAACACAGTAAAAGGGTTGTACCTACTGGTAGTACAATGGACCTGGTTTGGTGGCTGAGTGTTCCAGTGTGGTCTTCCAACACTCCGACAGAAAAAAAAATAGGGGCCAATCAGGTTGGTGACAAAAAGCTTCAGGCGTTCACACACTGATGCCTGTAGTCGACACAGTTGAGGAAGTCTTCTTTCAGAGGTTCCATTCAAGCATATAATCGTCTGACCAAATCTAAGAAATGCGCTTGTGTATGCCGTCTATCAGGTCATCCCCAGCTGCTTTCAACTGCAACCTCGTTGGATTAAAACTTCTTTGCTATCTCTACTTCGTTTTGATCGAGTGGACAAAAGTTGTGGTTATCATATCGTCCAGATCTGCCAGACAGTGTGGTTTTGGTCTTTGTCGGCGTTATTTGTCTGCAGAAATAGACTTTCCATATTCCAAGCACCGACTGTAACTCTGCTTCGTCTTTTACTCGTTGAGCTCGCGAACAACCCCTGTCCTTCTTACAATTTTAACAAAAACTTGAGTCGACCGAATGGGTCACGGCACGCCTATTGGAAAAGAGTTGAAAAGATGAAAGACTTATTTCCGGAAACCAAAAATTCTTGCACGTAGGTGTAGGTATGTTAATGCTCTAGGTGCCAGAGAGGGAAACAGCATATTAGGCAAAATTGTTTAAAAGTCCTTACTTTTTTCAAAGCTCAGTCTACGGAGTTAAAGGCAGAACTATGCAGAGGATTTGGTGACCCAGACGCTGAGGAGGACACATTCCACCTCCTATGCGAGTTCCCAAGCTTTAGCTAAAACCGAAAGATAACCCTCGGAGAACATCTTCAGTGATCTGGGCGAACTGTCAAACAAGCCACCGAGAACCATCCTACAATTCCTTCGGAACTCGGGATGGTTCAGGGAGGTCAATTAAAAAAAAAATCTAACAATCTATTCCATTCATTTTAAATATCCCACACCACATTGGGGAACACAATGGATCCACTGAGATCCAAGTGAGGTTGTAAATAAATGCAACCACCCCTACAACCTAACTTAAAGGCATTCCTAACATCTAATGTCGCGCAGTAGTTTTTAGCGTCTTCCTTCTATTTGTTGTTATTTTTAGCATTTTGCATTCTGCCATGCCTCCTGTATTATTAATAACTGACTCTAACCTATTGCCGAGGACGCGTACAAGAATTTTATCCATTGCCTTATTAAGTCTGTTATCCCTTTTCTTATCCTGAAACTCTATAAAATATTTAAAGTTCAGGTCTTATCTTAGTTAAAGTCTAAGACTCGTCTTGATGTGCCACCTAGTTCTAGCGACTTCTTGTCTTCAAATCTGCTTAAGCAATTTAGCAGAACATCAATTGTGACCGATTGCATAATCTGTCCAATCGGTTCTCTAAGCAATATTATTTCTCACTCACTGAGGTGGAAGTAGGACTGGTCGTTCCCACTTACACTTTCTCGCAGATTTATGTCTTGTTTCCACAGCGCAGTGAAACTTCTGCACCTCCATCAACAAGTGGCTATCTGCAGCTCTTCCTAAACGTAGTGCTTCTGCAACTCATGCTGGGTTTCAAACTTAGGTGGCTGGTGAAGTCTATCTTTCACGTTATCATTACCTACTTAGTGCGGTAATGTCTATTACTGATTCTCCTCCATATCTGTTGAAAATAAATACAGGACTGTACAAACATTATGACAACCACAATTCACAATCAAAAGCAGACTCTCTGAATATGTTTTCAAAATAAATATACCTGTTGGTTGAGGATAAGAAGCAAGTGCAGTCTGGATATACAATACGTACAGTTGTAAAGATATACTCGTAGTTATACTAACTTTCGTCAAACAAAAACTTCAAAAAAGCCTGCGGCATATAAGCATGTAATTTAATTCGACGAATAATGAGAATCCCGAGCGATATGTGAAAGGTCGTAGAACATAAACAACGACCACCTCACGCCCATCCATATTTGCATATCTTATGTTCGTTGAGTGCGGTCTTAGCAGCTTTTTGCCAACGTACCAGAGTGAAACTGTAATTTGAAGTTTGAAAAACTTTTTCTTTCTCTATCAGTTTGGTTTGGTTATTTTCCCGGACAATTTCTCAAGAGTAAGATACAATTTGTGTGCAGAGCAAGTAGGAACTTAAAACTTAGTACTACCACAACACAGTTGCAGCATACCGACGACCGACCGCCTTCTCCTTGTCTCTTGACATTTTAGGTAGAAATATGAAAAATAACTTAAATCTTTGTTGTTGCCTTGGTATTGATAAAGCGTGTCGCGGTATCTTGTAGTTGTATTGCTCGAGATGCTGTGCAAGAGAATGTTCACCACGCCAAGGATGCTTATGAAAAATGATTGCCTTAAAGAAATTTTCCACAAAAAAAAAAAACTTTAAATGAGAACTGTAAAGTTTGGTCGTAATGTACGACAACCAAGTGTAAGAGTGATGCATATTTAAGCAGTAACAATTTATTAGATTGTTGAGAAGTTGTAGTAGTTCATATGTGAAGATGTGAAAAAGCATGGGCGTGGGAGATGTCCCCAAACAATTTCGCATAGTAATATTTATGATGATAAAAATGATTTATGAAAGTTGAGAATATATGGTTGAACAGCGATAGAGTTGTAGGAAAATTTCCTTTCTTTCTAAAACAAATACGAAATAACATTTAAGATATGTCGGCCTAAATGAGGCTCTGATGTCCTAGATTTGTAAGGGTAAAATGTGTTGTCATTAATTATTTAGCTGCCGTTGGTAACGTCTGGGAAAGCTGGTGGTCCATCAAATATGGATATGGGTGTGATACAGTAGCAGCTGCTTTGGTATTAGGTCTAATCGTCACCGAAATACGCACTTCAAATTTGGTGACTAGTCATGCTCGTTTAAGGTAGAATAGGGATCTTAAATCAGTTCTGATGAATTAAGGAAAAAAAATTAATTCTATTATTCTTTCTCGAGATCTCATTGAGGTTTGAAGTGTGTGCTGAACAAATACAGAAACAAAATGTTCCTGCCATTCTCGTTTTTGTAATTTATCAATCGGTCGATGAGTCATATTTTTTGCCGTTGTTCAGGCATTGTCGGTCGAGATTTTGTTAAGGAGACGGTTTGTTTTGCACTATAGAATCACCGTATTTTTCCTTACCCGGCTCACAATAGGATATTGACACGTTCTATGTAGAATTGAACGTCGCTAAGGAAATTTATAAGCACGCCTTTCTTCAAAATGCCACTATGACTTCAAACCTGGAGACACTACACTCAACCCCTAAGAATGAAAACTTACTCAGTGATTCTTTAATTAATTTGGTGCTTGGGGTAGTTGATGTTGGGTGCTAGATGTTATGCACATATGGGGTGTGAAGTGAGTGCACTTTATGACATCTATCATACGTTTGTCATGTTAGTCGATGACATTCTTATTTTTCTATAGTCCAACTGCTTTGAGTCGCATGAATAGCTTAGGATCCAAATCAAAGGTACAGCCTTACTTGTATCTTCAAAAGAAGGATTCACTTGAGAGCACACAAGCTATGTATTCTGGTAATTTGATGTTACATGTGTTCGGAAAGGTTGTTTACAGCCTTTGGCATGGCGGTTTCTCTTTAAAATCCTATTGTGCCTTCCCCTATGTCGTTCTAGATTTATTGTTTTACTCCAAAAGATATCATTGGGACAACTTCGCTGCTAATAATTTTCTATCTGTGTTGAAAGAGAAGTCTCTTCACTCTCAAGACAGAGTCTACAACTTGAATCTGTTGTAAGGCTCATACGATACAGATGATTGTTGAGATGGCAGTGTCCGCCGAGGAATACAATTAGGGTTCTAAGGTTTAAACAACTTTCGAGACTCACAATGAAACTGGATTTTCTTTGTGACGGTATCGGGAGTAGCAGCTTTGAATTCTGATGTGTTGAGCCAGTCTTCTTTAGATTCTTGTCTGCAAAGACCTTTTGCATGTCTTGCGAAAAGATATTTGCTCCTTAAGTAGGTGTGCTAGAGTCTCAAAGACAGCTTCCATTTTCATTCACTCCTATGTTCCTCATATCTTCTTTGATTCCTAAGTAGGCGTTGGATTTTCTTCGGATATAGTTTCCAACATGTTATTTGGCTGCCTTAGTCCGGGGATTTATTTCCATAGACTACATGTTTCCATCGTTTCTGTCGAATTGTATCTTTTCATAGTTCACAGAATGATTCCGTTCTAACGAATCTTACCTCGTCAGTTCATTGGCTACCGCATTTCTCTGTGATCTCTTCTGAGCTCAAATCCAGTAGAGTGCGACTATGTTATTTTAGCCTGGTCTGTTTATCTTCTTCAGGCATTCAGATCATTGCCTGAGCATCGTTTGTCCGATCCTCAAAAGAGCCCCTCTGAACTGCGCCTACAGAGGTATAAGTCTTCTTGACATCGCCTACAAGATCCTATCCGCCTAATTGTGTGAACATCTGAAGCCGTTCGTCAACAGCCTGATTGGTCCATATCAGTATGACTGTAGGCCAGGAAAGTCCACCATCGACCAAATATTCACACTACGGCAGATCTTGGAAATGACCTAGGAGCTCCGAATCGATAGACACCGTCTTCGTCGATTTTAAGGCCGCGTATGATAGCATCGTAAGAAACGAGCTTTACAGAGCTATGTCGAGTTTTGGCATCCCTGCCAAACTCGTCCATTTCTGCAGGATGACGATGGAGAATGCACGCTGCTCCATCAAGTTCGGTAAAGAACTCACCGACACTTTCGATGTCTAAAAAGGATTTAGACAAGGCGGTGCTCTGTCATGTGATTTTTTAATATCATTCTTGAAAGAATAGTGGAAAACTCACGCGTCAACACAAGAGGCACAATCTTTCAAAAGTTCACGCCGATGATATTGACATAATCGGAGGAAAGCAGCGTAATGTCAGTGGCGCTTTCGAGAGTATTGAGATGGAAGCGGCTATATGCTGTCAACAAGAAAAGATACTCAACACCGACTTCTAGGACAGAACATCTCCCTCGACAGATATAACTTTAAGGTAGTTAAGGACTCTGTCTACCTAGTCTCCGCTATCAATTCAGACAACGACACCAGCACTGAGATTAAACTAAGCTTCTTTGGGCTAAGAAGGCAATTGACTAGCAAAGCCCTCTCACGAACAGCAAAAGTAACCACATAAGACATTAATAATCCCAGTCCTGCTCTACAGCGCAGAGGCATGGACTTTATCAAAAATGGATGAGGGTGCTCTTGTCTGCCTCGAGAGGAAAATTCTTCGGGTGATTTTCGGTCTCGTCTGCATAGACGGTGAGTGGATGGAGGAAGAGATTCAACGACGACAGTGATATCGACTTAGCCAGAAGAGTGAAGGTCCAACGACTGAGGTTGCTGGGTCATGTAGAGCGGATGGACACCAATGTTCCGGTCCGAAAAATCTTCGAATCCGCCGCAGTAGAGGAAGACCGCAACTCAGGTGGCGCACGTAAGTTGAAGGCACTCAAATCATTGTTTTTATACGAGCTCAATGATGGCAGTATAGATATCTGATATCATTGCGATGTTCTGCTTACAATAGGTTCTATGATAGTGTTTTTTTCATTTTTTGATCTTCAAAGATACTGGATGGTGTTCCTATGACTCCTTCGTAATATTTGATAACATTCATGATGCTAAAACCAGCTAGAAGCCTGATGTATTGGCAGCAGCCCCGCTTGGAAAACATTGGCGAAATCCAGTAGTCAGTATGTTTATACCATTCTTACCGCCTTCTGAGCCTTCAGTGTACACATAATTCTACATCGAAAGTTGCTGGAAAGGCTCACAACGATATTTTTCATGAAATTTCAATTTGGGGGTGATAATAGGATGCACAACGATTAAGTTCATTCACAATGTCATCTCCATTTCTAACGAAATAGGTAATTTATTTTATAATTTATTATTCAGCTTCCAGTTCAACTTTTAATAGAGTACAACGCCAGATAATAGGTCTTCTGAATAGTTAGAATAATTAACCTTTCGACCAGTGGTTGAAACCAAATAAATAGATATTTCTGATGAACAGCATCCAATTGCTTTAGAGCTATCCTCATTCCATGTGAAGTTACACCTATTTCAATCAACACCCACAACTTTGTATGAATAACATTGAGATATAATGTAATATCCTTGATAACTTTTTTGAAAAACTAATTTGATTTCCCACGCTTCTGCTTGGAAGGACACACAGTTCTGGCGCTTACCTCATCACGCATTCTGTCTGTCGTAAATGAAATCATTTCAAAATTTGAAATTCAAATCGGTGCGCAGATTTTTCGAAAATCAATTTATACACTCGTTTGCCTTCCAGACATTTTTTTTTTTTTTCAATATTCCCATTCGTAATAATGTTCGTCCTCGCTACAGCATGGCAACTGAATGACAAATAATCATAATTCTACCTTGACTTCTCACTCCATCGAACTCTCTCTGTCTGAGTTGCGGCAATCATCGTGCATATCCATTCTCCAAGCTTCACTGCATTAATCATTGGAATCCATGACGAATGTGCAGAAGGATCTCGTTCATAAATAAAATCACAACAATGTTGTGTTTTGCTGCTTCACAGTTCTCTGCACTGTTATGGAAACGTTTCAATCAAAAGGAGCTGCCTCTTAATTGCATTACGGAAATGTCGACTGCTGCAGTGACAGGCATTCGCTTTGGAGGAGTCGAGTGAATGAAGGCGGTCTCTTAGATTACTGAAGGACCTGGCACCCATTCGTGTGATATGATCATTCCTGGATAAGGCCAAGGGTTCCAACATACATGGGTCAGGGAGACGACTAGCATTTGTTTGTGCGAGATAACGATGGAGAGTGCTCCCCTTAAGTCCGCCTTTTGCCTGTCTGGTTGTTTGTCTGTAGAGTCAGCATAACTCCATACCAAGTGACGACATCGCATGATGGACATATTTATGGGAACTTCCACATCACCGTCATCATAAAAACCAAACGGGTGGGGCTTTCCTAACGACTAATGGCTGTGCACACGGTATCCATTGAACGATGGCAGTTTGTATGTGTCGTTTTTTGTTCTATCGCCCATCTCAAGCGGGGACGTGGTGGAATCAAATTGAACACGTTATCAGGCAGCCAGACATAAATGTCGTTTGTCATCAAAAAAGAAAGACGAGTGGAGCAAGTACAAAAAGACTCTCTGTTTCTGAATAATACCGGGCAGATACGAGTACATACATATGTATGTGGGCAAGACTGAGTATCATAGTTTAGGCGGCAATTACGTGTTAAGCACTGACCATGTGCATGGGCACACTTTGAGCAAAGGGAATCTCATTATGAAGCACGACAATCAAACATTCATGACAACCATAACATTTTGCAATCAGGATCATTACAGCCATGCATAATTCACGTCAGGACGATACCAGTCAACAACCAGTTCGTCCTTTGCACACTTTTTTCAGCTTAACATCGCCGACATTGTCGTATGAATATGGAAATGAGCTCAATGAGCCACATCCTGCTTTCTCCTACCATTTCCATGATGTTGCCTTTTTCAACAAACCACTGCCTGTCGAATGGTTAGATGTTACGTATACGCCTCAGATGAAGACTCAGCTCAATGCCTTCATTGAACGAATGGTGCTTACTTATTTATGTGAGAACATTTTATAGGCTGCTGGTGGAGAGAACGTCTTGGCCTTATTACCCAACTGGTTGGGATGTTGAATAAATTAGTGAGAGAAGAACGAACAGCGTTGAAGACAATAATGATAATGATGGGGCGCCAGTAAAGCCAAGCAAATACACACAATGCGTAAAAAAAAAAAAAACATTTCGGATAAATAACGACTTTGGTAGTTCTCCACTGTTGTGCATTGCCGGTATCGGTCCTTCCTTGTTTCTGATTTTCAGAAAGCCGCCTTTTCTTGTTAAGAGCTTAATTCAGGGCTCCTAAGCAAAGTTTAGCAGGAGTATGGGAAGGATGTTGCTAAAGGAAGTTTCCAAATTTATGTAGTGAATTGAGGGTGCAAAGAGTTGCCAGATTATGGAGTTTTTATAAGCATGCAGTGCAATCAACACAAGTGTAATGCGCACAGAAAACTATAGAAAATCACATTTGCTACATGAAGCTTAATGACGAGTCTACAAAAACTTGTCTGTATGCTTAAGTGTTGGTAGTGAAAACAGTACACACACTGCAACGATTTCAATCCTGTCGTGCCTTAAACTTCCCACTAGAGCTCCCGGTTGCCGTGACTTAGTGGTAAGTCCGACAGGTTCGAGCATCAGAACTGGCCGCCTTAACAAACCAGCAAGAGTATAAAGCTTCCCAATCCGTTGACAATAAAACTGTAGGTCCCTTCCATTCGTACAAAAAATACAACACGCACAACGTTAATGGTTGCGAAAAGCATCCACGGCTCTATGAGCTGTTGAGATATTTGTGTATGTAACTCTAGCTGCATCTTCCATTCCCTCCAGGTCACTCTGGGAGAATGAGTCATTTCTTCAGGACAATTCGATCCACTTTTACACCGATGGATCTTAAACCAGTGAGGATATAGGTGGTGGTGTTTTCTCTGATAGACTTTACCTCAGCCTCTCTTTCCGTCTTCCAAATCGTTGTAACGTGCTCTAGACGGAAATATGGGCGATCAAAGAAGTCTTATCTTGACTTCAGAAAAGCGTGATATCTTCCACAGAAATATGTATCTTTTCAGACAGTCAAGTAACGATTAGGTCCCTGGAATCAGTCTCTTCAAATTCATTAGTAGCTCAAGATTGCCAATCATCTCTTATAGAGATGGCGGAGCAGTTCAATATTCACCTTTGTTGGGTGTCGGAGCATAGAGATATTCCAGGGAACAGCAAGGCTGATGAACTCTCCATATATGGAACAACCGTACACGTACTTACAGAAAGAGACACCCTGGGTATACCAATCGCATCATGTTAACTTAAACTTAAAGCTGGATGCTATCGAGAAAATAAACTCTAGGTGGACAAATGGTATAACGTGTCTAGCGATAAAGCAGATTTGGCAACGACTGGATCTGAAACGCTCTAAGAATTTAATTTCTCTCAACAGATCGCATATCAGATCCATAATAGGTGTCATTACGGGACACTGTCTTATAGGCAAGAATGCAACAAGGCTTGGCGTCCATTCAAACGATTTCTGTAGAACTGCATGGACGAAGAGGAGGAGGAAACTATTCCCCATCTTCTTTGTTACTGCCCAGGTCTCTTCCGCAAAAGAAGACTCAATTTAGAGGAACTACACTTTAACGACTTAGGCGCTTCATAAAAAGCTCCAAGTGGTTTAACTAATACATAAGGAGATCTCTTCAGATCCATGTGGTATCACAATGGACCCATTATATTACACTTCGTTATTTAGGTTCAATTGAAGCTGCTTTTTCTACAAATTTTCGGAAACTGACATCAAAAATATGTCTCTAGTGATGCAACAGGACATCATTTTTTTAGAAGGCGATGGTATTTTAGGCTTAAACTCTTAGCTGGTCGCAAAAGCCGCAGTAAAAGTCGTGGGTACCTTTGTAAATATCTTGGGTGCAACTCTTCGAAATATTCCTCCACTAAATACACACTGGCATAAGGTAAGGCACTCCAACTTCAGTGAAAATACGGCCACAGGACCCTTTAAGAATTCGTACTTGAGACACTGCATCCTTGCATTCTTCTCAATATTTAGTAGGAGACAACCTGGCATAGACTACCTCCAATTCTTAACTAGAGGTGTTGAATCCAAGAATAGAAAGAGCTAATAACGAGGAAAAAAGCGTCATGGAACAGTTCTTGCTGGAACAGAAGTCGTAGAAGTTGGGCATGAAGCATGTGACTCAGTAGTAAATATATTAGACTGCTTAAAAGTTAGTCTTTTGCTTCATCTGTTCTCGGTTGGCAACGACAAACCTTTGAAACTTTAATTTTTGCTAATAAAAACAGTTTGTTATATTTTTGCAAAAAATACAAAATCTCAACACGATTAGTTGTAGGTAGCTCTGCCTATACTTCCAAAGACAAGCTGATGAGAGATGGAGCGCCTCTCATTATGCCGCATGGACAAATATCTACAAGATAAGAACCGGGCTTATTCTTGCACTAAACAGATCAAACTTAGCTCTCTTCACAGGGATCATCACAGGCCACAACCTAATGGCGGCCGACCTTAGAAGAATGTGTTTTAGTACAGACGAGTTATGCAGAGGCAGCAGTAATACAGACGCGGAAAAGAACACAACCTACTTCTTATGCGAATGTCCCCACCTATACAGAACAAGGAAGACGGCCCCCGGTGAATACTATTTCAACGACCTGGGCGACCTGTCTAACAAGCCACTAAAAGCCATTCTAGAATTTACTACAGGATGGTTCAGGGAGGCCGAACGATCATAATTGCATTCACCCAGACCTTTCTCTTTTTTTTGTCCTTTCAGACAGGACATTTCACGTCAGAGGAACACAATGGATCCATAGAGATCCAAGTGAAGGCTGCATCACGCGGTGCATCCACCTCTGCAACCTACCTACCTACCTAGCTCTGCCTTCTCCCTCAATTGACTGCATAGCCTAATATTATTTTTTTTCAATTAGTGAAAATTAAACCTGGCAACACTACTTGTAACGTGCTGTAAAAACCACTGATGTCGGATTCAATTTTACTGCGTGTTATTAATTCGTTGTTTTTAGAATGTCAAAGCTTTTGGAATTGCGGTAGATGGTTATCATTTAAGTCGCTGTACCGGAAGACACTTTCCTGGTGCTTGATTGTTGAATGAATATTTTATCATTGGCGGGTGGTGGGTGTGAAAGTTTGAATGAATGGATGGGTGGGGGATTTTGGTGGGCCCGTTAAGATCAAATGGCGAATGTGATTTGATGGCACTGGAAGATTGATATGCATTTCATCAGAAAAGGTTAATGAAAGGACGATGTGTTTCATTCCAATTGTGGTAAGTGGCAGCGCCCGAATTATTTTTTTGGCATCTCAGACCATTAGAAACAAATGTAAGAACAAATGACAAAGGCCTCAGATAGGCTATGAGAGCCATCCAAAAACTTCACAAAACAAATATTTAGGGCAACACCTCTTCTCTTCTCGCTTCTCGCGACCATTCATGTTGTGGGTCTTATATTTTTAGCCGAAATGGAAGGGGCCTATAGTATTATTGCCGGCTCCGAAAGGTGGATTGAGAAGCTTCTTCACGACAGATTATGCTCTTGCAAGCTTGTCATGCCTACGATGAGGTGGTGCGCAAAAAAACAATTGGAGGTTTTGAGAATCGAACCTGTGTCCTCTCGCTTAGCAGTCCAAAGCTAGGCTTAGGTGACTACATGAGGACCATCCATTCCCTTAATAAATATACAAAAAAAAAAACCCCTTAGAAGGAGATATGTGAGTTCCCTTTTCGGTCATTACATCCAAATATCTTTCCTTAACGAGAATTACTTAATTTTACTCCTTAAGATGGTCGAACGTGTCCTGGTTTAAACTGGCACAAGATATTAAGCTCGCAGAGAATTCACACCATAATATCGCAAAATTCCAGACATTTTTAATTTTATGTACCTGCAGTGTTCGAATTGATGCAACTTACAACACAACCAAGCAAAGAAGAAGATTATTTTACTACCAACTAAATCGATTCATGTACCCTCGTGGAATTACTTAAGAAACGGTGGTTCTCCTTCGGTTATTCTGGTTGTATGAATGGAAGGTTCACTTTCTACAGATATTTGCTACTCCCAGACTCCCCTTGATTCACTACTTTCGAACTCAGTGCCATTAGTTATATGATAAAGCTACCGTAACCTCTAAAAAAATCGTCTCTATCCCTCCCCAAGTTAATCCATAGAAATCTGCAGTAAAAGTGAAATGCTTCACTTCAGTGCTATCAATCAACACTTTGTCGCAACGCGAAAGACATCCTTAAGATCATTACTCAAATGTCGTCGTCAAGTTAATTCGTAAGCTCATCCGTTTTCTCCTCAGCAGTGTGAAAATCTTCCCTAATTAGCTTTTAACTACACAACTCTACAAGGATACGCGTAAAAAAAAAACAGCACGCCTCACAAAAAATTCTTCTTTAATACTATTACGCCGACAAAAAGGACTCATTTTTCCTTCCCAAAAAAAAAAAGGGACAAGACGAAAAAAAAAAACAATTTTCAACTCAACTTGCTAAAAACATGGAAGAAAAAATCAACAACAACCAACTCAACAGGAGCAACAGCAGCAACGTCCTGTGACGAAGATAAAAGCAGCTATCGGCAATATTATCGTGCACATTACAGAAATAATAAACAAGGCGATATTCTCGTCCCGTAAAGGCAGGCGGCACAACACTGGTGAAAGTATCTCTTCAACGGAAGGCTGTTATCCTTCCGACAGTAGTCTGCCACTGTGGGGATGGAGGACTTGTAATGGTGCGGATTGGATTCACTATAGTCATCACTTTTTTTTTTTCCCCTTGTCCTATCGTATACGTGTCTACAACTAACAGGAGGGCGTAGTAGGAGCTAAGATGCCTAGGTCGGCCGGGCCAGTCGCCAGAACTAGGTCAATTGAGTTTTCATAATATTTGTTCTTTTAGTTCGAGGGTTCGACCATCCTTTGCTTCCTTCATACCACAGTCATAATAGCTGCCTCTTCAACATTCTCCATAAGCCTTATCGATGGATTTGTTTTCGAAAAAAAAAATAGAAAATGCTAAAGGGAATGGAAAAATCGTTGCCACACTGAGCCATCTATTAATCTCCTAATACTTTAATAAGGCAAATGTCGTCATTGGATTCTGTTTGGTTCGGCACAGTTACGCTCTCATTATTGGTCTGACTCAGGGTTATTACATTTCCATGGGAGGTAAACAAACCAAATGGCGCCACACCACAAATAATCGAAAGCATTCTGAATGGAAAATCCATAGGCTTCTGCATGTAACATGTTAAAGTAGTAGTTAGAGGGACTTAAAGCACAATAATGCTTTTCCAATAAAGGTCGTTCGGGAGGGAGTTCATTTGTGTTACATATGTTGCCAGCAGTTCATGTAGTTTGTCAACCATTGAGCTTGTGGGTTCAAGATTCGCATTAAATGATTAAGCATGGTGTGGGTTGTAGGGTATTTCCATTCCACATTTACAGGAAGGAAGTTTGGTTCATTTAACATCGTTTTTTTTTATGTAACTGTAAGTACTATATAGACTCACCTGTAGGATAAAGAGCTCGAAATCTTTCTGATCAATTTCTTATTTAATTTTTCCTTCATCCCCAGCTACGAAAAGGACATCATTCCATTAGACGTTCAATGTCAAATTCTGGATCGATGAGTAGTACTAAGAAGAAGTTTCTTGAAAGGGTCGGTATAACACAAATACATGTTTCATTTCACTCGAAGAAAAAACATCCCAATCGATAGATTGAATGTAATTGTCAATATCATTGACCTGGCAGGATACAGATTCCTGCAACATTGGACTTTTATGGTTGAAGGTAGTATATAAAAGAAAATGGTGAATTCGATGAGTGAAGACATTCTGAAACAATTCCAACAAGGAATAAATGAGGCAATACAATGAACTAGCTCTTCCTCACAAGATTTCGATAATAATCAAGTGGGTTGTACAGTACAATTGTTAACTACATATAGATAGTGTGGTGAATGATATGTTGTATTAGCTTGTATGGTGTTTTTCTGTTAATCTCCATTTGACAATTTAATAGCACACACGAGGCAAATTTGTTATACGTATTAGTATACAGTCCAAGAAGGCCTGTAAAAATACTTAATCCAAATGGGTTTTCGTAACAATTTGGGTCGTAGTTGTGTGACAGATAAACATACATATGGGTACAGCCAAGTAGAACTACGACCACATACCGTGTGGATGTGTCCGATTCAAAAAAGGAAACCTTCTGAAATGTCAGTTTTAGACAAAGAAAATTCTCCGTTGTTGGTGATATTATCTTAGAAGACCCACAGATGAATAAAAGATACCTATTATACCATGTTGTATCAATTTGAAGACCACTAATCAGTCTTATCTGCCTTTCGCATTCCAGTTTACTTTGAGCGGCTTTGCAGGATGACGATGGAAAACCCTTGATCCTACATAAAGGTCACCAAGACCTTTGATTTAGGAAAATAGTTCCGACAATTTGACAAATTATCATGGAGCAAAATTCGTAAAAAAAACATCAGAAGCATAACCTTCTATAAAGAAAGATCAAGATGCATTCGAGTTGAGTGAATACAACTTAAATTTATGTTGTCATCAAACAAAATAGATAAACTCGTTAAATCACATAAGACCCTATACTTCCAAGGTGGATAAGAATTTCGTCTACCTAATTCGTCGTTACATTACTGTTAGGTATGGTTGAAGTGGCTGCCAGTTGATTGCCAGCACACTTAGACCAGTGATAAGTCCATTGTGATACCACATGGATATGCGGAGATCTCCTTACCTACTCGTTGAACTAATTGGAGCTTCTGATGAAGTGAAGGAGGTTTCTGACATCTGTGTTTCTCAGATCGCAGAAGTTGCTAAAGTAGAAATCTCCTACGTGGAGTCTTCTTTTGCGGGAGGGAGCTATACAGTTACAAAGATGGTTGGGAAAAGTTTCCTCCTTATCTTCGTCCATGCAGCTTCTACTAAAATCGTTTGAATGGACACCATGCCTTGTTGCATTCTTGCCTATTGAAAGGAATTAAATTCTTAGAGCATTTCAGATCCAGCCGCGGTCAAATCTGCTTTGTCGCTAGGCACATTATACCATTTGTCCACCTAGAATTTGTTTTCTCGACAGCATCCAGCTTGAGTTTAAATTTACATGTAGCGATCGGTATACCCAGGTTGTCTCCTTCTGTAAGCACAGGTACGGTTGTTCCATATCTGGCGAGTTCTTCAGCCTTGCAGTTCCCTGGAATATCTCTATGCTCTGACACCCAACAAAGGTGAATATTGAACTGCTCCTCCATTTCTATAAGGGATGATCGGCAATCTAGAGCTATTAATGAATTTGAAGGGACTGATTCCAGGAATCTGATCGCTGCTTGACTGTTTGAAAACATACGTTTATCTATGGAAGATATCACGTTTTTCTTTAGCCAAGATAAGACTTCTTTGATCGCCAATATTTTCGCCTGGAACACGCTATAATGATTTGGAAGACGGTAAGAGAGGCTGAGATTAAGCCTATCGGAGGAAACACCACCACCTACACCCTCACTGGTTTACGATCCATCGGTGTTAAAGTGGATCGAATTGTCCTGAAGAAATGACTCATTCTCCCAGAGTGGCCTGGAGGGAATGGTAGCAAGGAAGTTTTTATTGAAATTTTGCTTGGGTGTGGTGTAGTCTATGTGTCCATGGGAGATTCTGAATTTGTTCAAAATGGAGGCCTGGCAAAAATGCTCGGTATACCATTACGAAATTGATTTGAGGCGAAAAGCCGAGCAAGCAGCCATTTGTCTGCCGAGGATGTCGAGGGGTGTCAGATAAAACAAAATGTCCAGTGCTGCGGAAGGTGTCGTACGAAGTGCCCCGCTTATGCACAAACATTCTAATCGCTGGACCTAACTTAGATGATATGGTTCTGAACGTTACTGTTACTTAGTTACATAATTGTTAAATCGTTTCGGCAACTAAAATCTTTTTAACAGTTTTGTCCTCCTAAACTCCGAAAATATTTTAATTCGACTTTGGTAAATTTTGCGCACCAAATCACACTGTATAAAGGGGTGATTAGGGTTCTATAAAGCCCAACTTTCTTCTAAGCTTCCAAAGAAATAGCGATCAAAAAGGATAAATCTCCATTTAACGTGGTTATAATGATGACCCTCTCACTGCTATCATTGATAGAACTAATTGTGAACACCGGTTGGCTACCTAGAAATTTGTCGTTTGACGGCATACACTCTGTCCTATCTTCAATTCCAAGTTCTTGGTTCTTTCTAATTCGACGTCCTCAAAATCAAAGGTGACGTGTGCCTGATTTCTTAACTTCGCACTTTATTTCTAATAACTTTTCAAGAATTGCTTTGTACAAAACATCCATTATCTTTCGGACCTCAATGGGCATTGGGTGTTCTCCAGCACCAAATTCTATGTGCACACATACAAAACAAAATTCTTATAGATATGACTCAGTAAATCTATTTGCACTCTCGCAGATATTGGATTGGATCTTTTCCTTGGCCTTTGTTTTGTTTTTTTTTTTTTTTACATGACACATCCTGAGCTTAACTAACCTTTTAACCCATCATTTGCGGATCAATATTTCAAACTCAGACAATGTACAAATATGTATGTATTCATGTATTCCGTTGCAGGGTTAAAAAGAAATTGAAAATGTAATTCTACCACTAAGAAGCTATACATACGACTACATACTCACATACATAACTTTTGCTTTCCCATTCAACTCATACAATTTCTTGAAAGAGAATTTCAATTTGACACTTCATTGAGAAAAAGATCTGCAGTCCAACACATATATCTGCAGCATGCTCTCAAACTTTTTCGGACAGACATTTCTGGAAACATTACATTATTCATCTCCTTCCGGTCACAAGAAAAATTCCTGCTAAAATTAAAAAAAAAAAAACAAATATTTGTCTGAATTGAATGTGTAACTACTGGGTCCTTTTTGCCACAAGGCTTTCAAAACAAAGCTCATTCTATGAAATATAACAGGCTTACTCCTATATCTATGGATACCCTACTACGTTACCCCTTTTGTTTGTCCCTTTCCATTCTATTTCTTTTAAAAATTCCATTTATTTGGGTTTCGAAAATAATATTTGAATAGATGAAGTAGCAGCGTTATTTTCTGCATGAATAGTTCCAGTCATTCAACAGAAGTTGAAACGGAAATTGCATTTTTGTGATCCTTCTGTTGCAGGGATTTTTACCTCCCCGCGCTTTCTCATTTCATTTATTACTTTTATGTTTTTTTAAAATTTGTATATAAATGTTATACGAGTATGTTTGTAAATTTTGTGAAGCGACCACCCTGCAATCGCCCTGCAGGGAAAATCAGACGTGCGCTGCTCTTAAACACAACTTGCACTTTATTTTCTTTCATAGAAATATAACAAAACAAAAAAAAAACGGTTCTAATAACAAAGGATGCCATTGCAATAAGTATTGGGTTTGGGGCAAAAATTGAGTTTGTTTTGCAGCAGAAACAAAGCCAACGAAAACAGTTGAATGGAAAAATTAAACACATTTTTATTTATTCTAAAACTGTTCGCTGGTGTGCGCTGCAAATTCGTGCGGAATGGGGTTTAGGACAGTGGACAGTGTTAAATATTAAAGTAGAAAGTTTTTGAATTGAAAATGAACAAACATTTCAATAATTAAAGAAAAATATTGGGGAAGACTACATAACAATTTGCAATTAATTGCATGATGGCATTGCGAACGTTGTCCGAATAGGTTTAAGCTCTTTGAGTTATATTTGAACGATCTGGTTATTAGTCTACATTTGAGGACTTGCCTTCTAGGCTTTAGTCAATAGTTAAGAAGAAATAGCTTCATTTCTTTACGATTGCACAATTATAATTAAATATTTTTATCTAATTGCAAAGTTGACAAGCTGATCACGCATTGAATTTCGACCTTGAACCCAGATATTGTTTGTTGGCATAAGCCTGACGAAAAAGATATCGCACTACTGATGTGCTTTCACAATGACGGTTAGGTTAGATTAAGTACATGGCCAGGCGAAGAGGAGTTCCTCTGCACGTCATACTCAGTTCTCTATAGACCCCTTGGAGGAAATTCTTCCCTTAAGATGCTACCCGCATAATAAAGTACATAAACCTACTTGCTGCGTCTGGGCTACAAACCATCCTGTGGATCTGATGAAATTCTTCATGTAGTTCACCGTTTTATCTAATAATTCTTCCAGATCCCGGAAGAAGTGTCATTCTTGGAATTTATTTCTCAGGTGGTAGAGGAGAGGGGAGTGACAGAGAAAGTGGATTGTAAACTCATGCACTTCCTCGCTACCATAATCTCTACACAGGTCTTCTTCCGTCACACGAAACTGTTTCACGTGGTACCGCAGAGTATTGTGTTCCGTAATCATACCTTTAAGAGTAGATAGGGACTTTCTATAAGTTTGTATAAGTCTGTCGATCTTGGCTTTATCAAATATAGGGCTTTACTTAATAACAAGTATCTAAAGGGGACCATCTGTTGTTTGCATCTTTCAGAGCTTTATTCCCTGCATAGAGCCTTAGTAAATAAGGCGGAATGTTCACCAAGGGGTCAAGTCTATTTGTCAATTTATCAACGTTCCCATTCCCTGATATGCCCTTATGCCCAGGCACCCAACAGAGCTTAACCTTGTGCTGTGTTCCAAGAAGATTGAACTTTTCTCGACAGCACTTCACAAGCTTCGATTTTATTTCTATAGCAGATATTACTTTTATAGCTGCCTGACTGTCAGTGAATCAGGTGATATCATTACGGAGTACCACTTTAATTGCAGTCTTACGAGCGGCTGTTATCATTGCTAAGACTTCCGCTTGAAAAACACTGCAGACAGATTTTGTTGTTCCTTCAGGCTCGGAAAAGATTCCTGTACCTACGTCAATACCAACAGAGCAGATGACAGATTTAATAGTCTGAGGACGGCCAACATTCAAAATAAAAATAGGACCTCCTTTACATATACAAGAATCTGATCAATATCTTTTGGAATTTCAGAATTTCATGCTAAATTTCTCTAACCCTCACTTTACTTTAGATGACGCTGCAATATGAGATGTTTTACGTTTGAAGACATGGGTCTCTTTAGCCAATTTGATTATTACCCCACTTCACATAAGTTGAGTCTTCCGGCAGCGAGCTGGCTTCATTTAATCCACTTCTCCTAATTAACTAAAGAGGTGGATTCGCATCTTTTTGAATAGATCAATGTCACTGTATATCGCTTCTAGATCTTTGTTAAATCCGATAAAACTGTTCCCTTTTGAGAGAACATCACTTCTCTAGAAGGAAGGTGAATGGAAGAGAAAGTATAATCGCAAGCTCTATGAGCTGTATAATAATGCAGATGTAGTCCGGAAAAATCTATCGACTACACTGGCTTGGCCACATCGAGCGAATGGACGAGAATGCTCCAGCTAAGAGAATCTTCGAATTACAGCCACCTGGTTCACGAAGAAAAGAAAGACCAAACCTCTGATTGCCTGATCAGGCAATCGCAGACGCCAGAAACATTGCTCTAGTGGAAACAACATGCCCAGAACTGCGAAGGATGCTCATTTTGTTCGTTTCTCTTTTTATTTTCGAACAGACTACCCAACTACACCAACGCAACCTATATTCTCCATAGTCATCTTCACACACATTAATGGACGTGTTTGGCAGGAGTGCCTAAACTAAACAAAAGTTGTCGTTACATATTATGTTATCATTTCATAGGCGACTTTAAAAATTCATAAAATGATGGTGAGAAGCTCTGAATCTGCTGGAATTTCTCCACGATCTACCAAAATTTAATATAATTGTTGGTACTTCGCCTAAGACAGCGTTCATAAGGACCAATTAGTTGTTTGAAGAAAAGTTTTACATATTACAGTAGACAAGGTCTAAAAATATACAGAACCGGCTTTGGCTCTTTTACGAAATTTCCTTTTTATCTTTTTACATTTTCAAAATGTAATTAATTTTGGTAGATTTTTGGGACTGCGTTCCTTTATCCTTAAACTTTCAAACAGCTTAATGGAAGCTATTTGTGCATTTGTACCTTAGCGGCAACGATTTAGTGGTTCAAGTCTGTGAAGGTTCGGAGGTTAAAAATATCGAAGAAATGCTTATCGCTTCTTAAAATGTAATCGTCTTGCAGGGATATCCTCGATTCCAGTTATTTCACTTGGGCCGTCGAATCCGGTTTTAACGTCACGTTTTGCACATCATTTCCTGCCTAGTTCTATTTTGTGGGAAAGTGCGCACATACTAGGCTTATTTTGGTGGATCTGGTCTGGCAGATTCATTCCGACAGCATCGTGAGACTCTCCGACATCAATGTAAAATAAGAGGACTTTATCATATTTGTACTTTAATTACTGTAAACTTAAATGTTAACCTACTTTTTGTTGAGAGGTTCTCTTATTATTTAAGTACCAGACCTTGCTTTCCAAAGTCTTAACAAAAAACGAAAGATAGTATGGACAAACTTTTACTGCAATAATTTAGATAAAAAATGTTCTCATGTTCTTATGATTTACTACCATCAACCTTCACCACTACCGACCACTGGTATGCATTCATATCTTAACCCTAATGATGCTTAAGTTCAGTCCATAAATCTAAGGAACCGATATCAAGCTAAAAGCATTTTCAGTCTCTCCATACTTTAATGCAAAAAGGACTAAAAAAAAAACCAACAACAACCCCAAGGGTTCACCCTTCAAATCTGAAAATAAACACACGCACTCTAAAGAAAAAAATTACGCTTCCTCCCATCTTCATCTTGCCTGTCATAATAAATCAAAGCCCTACCCCTGCCACCTTCGTTTCCTGGCAGGAACCGACGTACTTATACATACATCGACACGAGAGAGAAAAAAATAATAATAAACGAAGAACACATTCCAGAAACTCTTTTCGTTTTAATGATAAAAAGCATCTCGCAGGATATTAGAATTAATTGCCCAGCAGGAGAAAAGTTTGACAGGGAACATCCCCCAGACCAGCCCTCGAACGGAAGGAACATGTGTGTGCAATCATTTCCGAGTCCTTATGGAATTATAAAATTTAATTTTGAAACACTAACATGTTGGCGGCGTCGCCGATTGGCATGGGAACACATCTGCCTTGTCTCACCCGCAGTTTATTTTCAAGATTACAGTTTTCAGATTGAAAAAGTTATCTATAGGATAGCTAGCGAAATTGACGAGCAGAGTGAACTGGAGAAGGAGAAGAATTCTACCCGGTCTCCTCTGGGAAACCTGATCGAAATGCTTATTACACACTAATACATCTTTCGCAGAATCCTTCTCGAAAAGGTTACAAGTCGCATGGCTAACGAATGTAAGTTCTTTAATTTTTAATAAGACACTGTCGAATAAAATGTTCCCAACACTCGGTGATTACATGTTTAACTTATGAATAGGGAACGGGAAACATTAAACTTGAAGTGTGACATGGGTAGGGCATTCGGTTGTTAACGATTTTTTGCGGTTTCTGTTTGATTAATTTATTTGCCGCTGTCCTGTTGTCGACAGTTATTGAGTTTGAGTCCAATCTATAGCCAAGTTCATAAAAAATTTAATTTTATCCAACACCGGTCATGAATTCGAATTTCGTTAGCCGGTTATTGTAGACGGGTGAAACAAGGTCTTACACGAAGTATTAGCTATTCTCTGAAATTTAACTATGAACTCCTAAAAGAGCTTTACACAAGCCGGTGTTAAGTTATTTTGTCATCGAATGTTTGAACACATTCCATTGGCCTTGGTTAATGTCCAAAAAGAGTATCTTCAAGTGCTTTGAAGGATATTCTCAAAAAACTTGTCGTCATACCGACTGCTATGGAAGAGGAAATTATGGTGCTCGCTCGCGAGCAAGGCCATTTTGCTGCGAAGAAGACGGCCAAAATAGTTGAAAGGAACTACTACATATCAGAGTTGTCGTCGAAGGTCGGGAGTATCGTGAAAAGTTGCATCGAGTGTATCATGGGGGAGAGGAAGGAGGGAAAACAGGAAGCATTTCTGTCTCCCATTGACAAAGAGGATCGCCCGTTGCAGACCAAGAAGTCACCAACAAGAGATACAATCATATTTTGGTTGTTGCGGACGCCTTCGCCAAGTTTGTCTGGTTGTATCCCACCAAGAGTACTATTAACAATGAAGTGTTTGACCGGTTATGGAAGCAGGCATCTACGTTCGATAATCCGAGACGTCTCATAACAGATCGGGGCACTACCTTTACGGCAGGTACCTTCGAATGGTATTGTAATGAGGAGAACATCACACATCTGGTTATCACCACAGGAATTCCGTGAGGAAATGGAAAGTCGAGATGATGCACCGAATATTGATTCGAATGTTAGCAAAGATGACAATGGAAGAACCTTCTTGTTGGTATAAGCACATAGGGCGAGCGCAACAACTCATCAACAGTACTGCGCCAAGAAGCACTAAACACTCCCCATTTAAAATCCTTACCGGACTCGAAATGACAATCCCATCCAGACCAGAGATACGAGTGATACTCCATCAAGAGATCGTGGCGGAGCTAGATCAGGAGATGGGCGAAGTCCGACAGCAAGCACGAGACAACATCGAGAGAATCCAAAAGGAAAACGCAGAATAACACAACAGAAGGCGAAAAGGAGCAAAGACCTACAGGACTGGATATCTGGTTGCGGTGCGAAGGACGCAGACCAGGACTCAAATTAAAGCCAAAATATTTGGGGCCGTATAAGGTGACGAGGATTTGCAAGCACAATTGCTACGAGGTGAAAAAAGTTGGAGACCATGAGGGTCCGCGAGCGACATCATCAGCCACCGACAGTATGAAACCGTGGCGTAGGTCACCCGGGCCGGGTGACATGTCAGGAGGGCCGAATTTGGGATACGGTGGTCCCCATCACTCGATCACGATACTGTTTATACACACACTCTGCCAGAAATGCCTTTAGGTTTTCTCCTTCCCACGCATTTGGGTTCTTCGTAGTAGAGGGTTTTTCGCCTCAAATTAGTGAATAGGGTTTGTCAATAAGGACATAACAATTCTGTTTTTAAATAAAATACAGGATAATTGAGATATCGGGCTGAAATTTATTGCAGGTGTAGTACACATATTAAAGTAAAATGTGATCTCATTCATATGACCACTGTGACCACGTTTGCAACAATCGATTATTTGGAACCAATTTTCCAACACTATTCCACACATATCGGCCGGAACGTTGGCAATTTCGCCTTGGATATTGTTCCTGAGCTCCTCTTACGTCGTTGACTTGTTGACATAATCAGACGACTAAGCGTTACCCCATTTAAAAAAATCCAATGGCGTTAAATCGCATGAGCGAGATGGCCATTCGACCGGACCATTTCTCGAGATTATAAGATTCACGAACTTCCCCTTCAATAGATCAATTGTTTGACCAGCTGTGTGGCATTGGCACCATCCCATTGGAACCACATATAACTGATGTCGGATTCATCCAATTCCGACATGGCACGATAGAAAACTCCATTAACCGTAACCTGGCGATCATTTTCATCGAAGAAAAAATACGGTCCAATCACACTTCCGGCATGAAATCCGCAAAACGTGGTAACTTTTTGAGGATGTTATGCTCTTGAAGCACATGTGGGTTTGTTGCTATCCAATTAAGCCAAAAATGAACTTCATCGCTGAAGATGATTTTTCGATGAAATTCAGGAGAAGTTTTGGCGCTTCAAATGATCAAGAGGCTTCAGTTCTTGAGTGAATTTGATCTTGTTAGGGTGTAGGCTAAGGTCTTTACGCAAAATTCGACACAATGTGGACTGAGAGATTCCCAATTCCTGTGAACGGCATGGAATCGATTGATTTGGTTTATTTTGAACTGAAAAACGTACGGCTGCGATATTTTCGGTTCTTCGACCGGTGCGTTATCTCACTGTCACAGGGACATTCAATAGTGAATATGTTGACTCGAATTTATCCTCCATCGCACGCACAGCCTGTCTGGACGATTATAAAGACAAAAAATAGGAGTTAGCACTCTTAAAGTTGCGACCATCGACTCGGAATTTTGGTAGTAATATTTTAATAATTTCTAAACGTTGCTCGTTAGTGAACTTCATCATGATAAAAATGTAAATCTTAACTGATGTTTTGACATTAACAGTTCATAAAAAAATGTTAAAGGGTGCGTTTGTATTAAAATACAAAATTGTTATGTCCCTATTGAAAAGCACTTTAAAATAATCACTTGGTCGATTTGGGTCGACCATCTGGAAGAAGCCAGGTTACTGTGTGGATTCGATTGTGGGGAAACTTACTACCCATTACGAACTGCTGCAAAATCGAAAAGTTAGAAACTGTTAGCAGATTTCATGTCGCAAAAGCCGTGCAGTCCCACTTAACTCGCCGAAGGTGTTTTCTTATAGACTTAAGCATTGAAGTCGTCGACATCCGAAAAATCATTAGCCGTGTCTTTTCTTTTTCTTCATTTGACAGTTTGCAAATGTCAAAACCGAGGAAAAGCAACAAATACGATCGGCTAAGAGCTAATTTATGAGATTTTTCGCGCTCTGGTGGTCAACTTATGCAGTTCTATCCTCACTTGCTGCTACTGGGAAATTTATCGCCACTTGGTGTGTTGTTATTGCTTTGTGTGTAAAATTCTACTGGGCTGGGTATATAGCTCCCAAAAAACACGGCTATTATTAGAAGCAATTAAATTTGTCCATGATAGCGTGCTCAGATTGTTTAATAGGGTCGTTTCAGGAAGCATCATCAGTAATATTTCTTTTCCAACCGGAAGAAGGACTTGAAAATGCCGATTTCAGTAAACGCTAACCGCCACCAGCTCTACTTCAGAACAATTTTACGACTTTTTATAGGCTTGAACTCAGAATATATCAAAATAGCTCAAAGGTACTCGACTGTTGATTACATCTACAGAATTCGTTCGCTATAGTCAGACCTTCCTGTCTGCTGACTGTTGGGTTAGGTTAGGTTGAAGTGGCTGCCAGCTATTGCCAGCACACTTAGACCAGTGATAGGTCCACATGAATCTCCAATTGACCTCTTCCAATTTCGTACATGCGTGCTTGAAGCATCCAGTTGTGCTGGCACAGGATCGCATTTGTAGCAAACTTAGCATGCGCTCATCGCGACTTAATTCAATATGAGATTTTTTTCCAGCGTGCTTGACGGTAAGGTGATAATACCCACTGAAGTATCAGGATAAATCAGCAGTTGATTTTAGGATGAAGTTTGTACAATAATGTTTTTTAACTCCAAGGATGGATGGACAAAGACAACGCAATTTTCCTGTACTCCTGTACAACAATTGTTAAAACTTAACTGAGTTGTTGTCTTTCAGAAACAGATTAAATGTACACAGATGAATTCCCATTCGTGATTCCATCGCAAGCCCTTTCGTATTCCATCAAAGCACATACGAGTACTTTTCATTTCTTAAAGTCAATTTTGTTTGCAATCCGAAATGGCCACAAATCACAGCGACAAACATTAAACAATCTCTCAAACAGCGAAGAGTTTTCATTTCATTCCATCAATGTTCTCAATTTATATTTGAAGTACCTTTGCAGATACATTCTTCAAATAGAATATTTGTAATCCTCTGTGCCAAGGTGACAACAAAAAATAGAAGTGAAACACTCTAAATCCTGTAGAAAGCAAGGTGTGCTTGTGGCGCATCGAAACAAGCATCCTGTGTATACACCAGGAGCCTTTTGAACCACATAAATATTTACGCAGACTGGAACAACAAGTTCCCTCCTCCCTGTTTAACTGATCATGTTTTCGCTTTCGTTTTATTTGTATTTATCTTGTCGCAGAGTTTTGGAGGCATTAGATGGTAAATATACACATAGTTGTGGATGGTTCCCATTGCCTGCAACACCAGGGTGAATATTCTTTTTTTTTTTTATCGTCCTTTGTTATTATAAAACGAACCAATTTAAGCAATTGAAGATTTACAATTTGATTGCCAGGATCCGGTGGGAGATAAAAAACAAAAAAAAAAAAAAACGGTTTTGTCTTGTTTTTGTTTTGTTATTTTGTTGGGCTTGGTATCCGTTGGATTAAGAATGAACTCAAGTATTCAGGAGGCATTGTTACTTGACGTATATGATGAGCTCCCCTAGTTTGTTTGTCTTTAAGGTGTTCCGGCAATTACACTAGTTGGCTTGACTTCCTTTTTAGACCGTTGTTGGTGTGGGGCTTCTGAGAATACATAATCTATCACGAATCGACAAGTTTTCTTTAGAAAACTAAATCCCCATGGTAATGCATGATAACAGGGAATGCTGTTAGCTTTTTATCCAAAAGCGGGAAGAGCTCGTCCTTACTTGAAGGTCAAGTGATTTGGGGTATATGTGCATCGGGATAAGGATAAGGACATAAGCACGTTTAAAAATAAGCAGGCATGTTCGCTTGGGGAGACTTTTATTATTCAAATTGACTCATGACCTGCAAGTGTTTTAAAAGAAAGAAATAACTGTTAGTCCCAATGGTTTAAATTATGCAAAATGTTTTTGTGGAGGGGAAACATAAAGAAAAACAAAAATATCTGCATTGAACGGTTATTCAACTTAAAGACGATTTTTATCAAGCAAAGCTTTAGGATCCATAAACTGAAAGAACTCCAGTGACGGTATTTTGACGGTATCCCTTCGTTTAAGGAAGTCACTGGCGTCACAGTGCCTTAAGCAATAACCGTCTTCAAAAGTTTGATTTTCAAAGCAGTAAACTTAATTTTTTTGTTTGGCTCTGAGCCATAGAGCTCTAATTTTAATCAAAGTCTTGCTCAAAGGAAAACTGTTGCAATGATGGTCTGGAGAATACCCTGTACGCTCTTATTGTCACAGCCCTAGGGACAATGACTGACCGATGCACTAGATTAGTGAAAAGTTTGGCGGGGATGACTAAAGTCAACATGACTCTTATAGCTCGTCTCTATATG
The DNA here is from genome assembly GCA_951813785.1 of Criorhina ranunculi. NCBI lineage: Eukaryota > Metazoa > Arthropoda > Insecta > Diptera > Syrphidae > Criorhina > Criorhina ranunculi. The sequence continues at coordinate 33,310,050 of OX638382.1, read as the reverse complement.
CACTGTCAAAGAATATTCGGTCGAAAGAAATACTGTGAATTATAAGCAATGGCAACAGTACCAATAATTATCCCCAATCATTCTGGACACCATCCTCGGAGCAAAATGACTGAAACCTAATACCATGACCATCTGAGTTTCAAAAATCACGACACCAACCTAAATGTTGAGAGCGTGGTTTCCAAACTACTTACCACACCTAACTTGTATGTGGACCAATTGGCCAATGGCCCGTGCTGATTGTTGTGATTCTTGCTGTCTTGGTGCGGGTTATATTGATTAAGTCATTCGTCCTGTTTTTATTGTAAGCGGGCTATATCTGTCTGGATTTGGCACAGGTTCCTTAACTTTTCCACCTAGAGTTGGGAATAGAGAGAAAGTGTTGGAAAATGTTACCCTTGGTGAGTCCCATCGGGGAGCAGACTGACTCCGCAAGAGAGGTATCAAGTATTTAACCCAATCTTGTTAGCTCGTCCGCTCTCTCAGTTCCCTCTATGTTGCTATGGCCAGGAACCCAAAGGAGAGTGATCTTGAACCAAGCGTCTGGCTGCTTTATAGTTTCCTTACACGGTTCTACTATTTTAGAGGACAAAGTAGGTGGGTGGACCGCTTTAATGCCAGCCTGGCTGTCAGCAAAGATTCCTATGCTATTTGTGGTAGTAGGGCTGAGGCTAAGTATCTTGCAGACCTCTCTACAGGCCTCTGCTAGTACTCCCTCCTGGAAGACACTCGAAGAGTCTGGGAGGCGGTACGATTTGGATACGTTCAGTTCCGCTGAGAAGACAACTGTTCCAACGCCACACTCCAACGTGGAGCCGCCGGTGAAGATTGATACTTGGTATTTCAATAGGGGCAGGTTGTTGTTCCATTCCGACCTTTCCGGAAAATGAACTTGGATGCCATTTGACAGTCTGCACAAGTTGTCTTACCAAATTCTGCAATACCTTATTCTTTGCTTACTTCTGTCGGGACATCGTAGCTTTGGAACGATTTTTGTACATTTTGATAAAAATTTCGAATGTTACCTCTGCAGTAATACCCCTCGGGTGACAGAATAGAACGCTCCTCATGTTTCCTTTTCCCTTCTTTCAGACAAGTCAGTGTTCTTCTATTCGATTGTTGACATGCAGGCTATCAAGTACTCTTGTGAATATTGAGATGTTGAAGTCACATGCCGGCCATAATGGTACTTCTCTCGGGGGGCGGCGAGACCTACAAGATTCATAAACCTGAGTCCCTTTCCGTGTATTTCATAGTGCAGGCTGTTCTTTTGGTTTCTGGCTTTGGCGTTGCCAAGCACAATTTTGCGGTCAAATTTCGTATATTCCTTGTACCAAGCCACAGAATCACGTTTGGCTTACGCCAACTATCCCCTCTCTGGGGTAGTTAGCTTCGTATTTTGAACTGCGGGTTCCATGCAGATTCTTCATTTAGTTTGTAGTTCAAGTCTCTACGTGGTATCACAATGGACCTTGTCGTAGCCTAAGTGTGTCCCTGCTTACACCTAAACCGATGTATGAGAGTATTGCTCTACGACCTCATGATCTATTGTGTCCTATAGATTTTCTAAATAATCCCAAGCTTGCCAACTTAACCTTTTTAAAAAAAATTACCAACCGGTTTGTATTCCCAACTAGTACAACTTGGTCCTTGAAGGTCCTTTATATCCTTAATTCAAAACTGTCATTAAAATAAAAGTGCAAAACAATTCCGTTGCCTCAAACGACTTTCGCAATGAATTTGATAAATCATTTGAAAGCTTTAGTTTGAAAATGAAATGCCTTCCGGAACTCTGTTGAAGGCTTTTATTCACCGCCGATTCCTTTTCGTAACTGTCACTGCATGGACACAAATTCATGTATCATGAAACAGATTTATTACCGTGAGTGGCAATAGGCGAACGAAACCAAAAGTGATAAAGCGAATGACTTATATGTATGTATATAAGTTCGCCCAACAATTGTGCCAATCGTTAAAAGTACACCTCTAAACAATTTTAAGTTCAATAGGGTTAAGTGACGTTACACTCGCGGAAGCGGAAAGAGATATAGCTATCATGCAATACAAATGAAACACACGCAGGAGCACAATGAAAGATGCTGGATCGTGCAATGCACAAGTGCTTTTAATTTGCAATAAACATTCATTTCAGTGATATCCTTTGAATTTACTATCTCCTAGGGTGTGTTTATTTTAGCGCACAAACTGCAGCATCTGGAATGCTCTTTAACTTTATGTTTATAGTGAATTTACATACTTCCATAGAATAGCGAATCGACCTAGTTTTAGTTCTTAAACTTGTTACGTGCAAATTTGGACATCAAAATTTCCACACTGCACTGAAAGTATCTAATTTGCCGCGAAAGGAACACCCTAATTTGGGTTTATATTTCCTCTTTTATGGGTTAGGGTAGTTAGCAAAATCTTAACGAAAGTGAACAGTACATCTCCATGTGGATGTTGTGCTGTTTCATTCAAACCTCGTTAAACTGAACTGAACTGAATCCTGGATTCAAAGTTTAACTGAAAGCCCACATAGAACAGCGAGTCAAGAAAGCATGCATGAGACGCAGACCATATCCTAGGTCAATACGCAGTTTTTTTTCTTTTTTTTTTTGACTAGGTCATTGTTGCTGTACAGCTCGTAAAGTTTGTGGTTGAATCTCCCTCTCCAAAGTCCGCCATTACAAATAGGACCGAATATGTTACGAAACAATTTTCGCTCGAAACACCCAAGGATATCTTCATTTGCCTTCGATAGACCCCTTATTTCTGCGTCATAGGTAGGACTGGGAGGATATCGGACTTTTATAAAGTTTCCCGAGTTATGCAGGTAGGGCCATACTACTCAATTGGCATCACAGCCCAAAGAAAAAGCGATTGGCAAGAGTTATTCTTCGTTTGATTTCTGATGAGATGTCAGACTTCTTGGATTTTCTCCAGGATCTGGCGAAGTGTTTAAATTTGGTAGATTTGTCAGTGTCTTCCAGGCTTATCGGATTGTCGGTCCGTTTAGAATGTAATAATTTCGATTCCCACGTATCGGCTTGATAGACAGGGAGGTTTCTAGAAACCAAAAGGTGATCACCCAAGGCAAGGTATGACGCGCCGAGGCCTGCATGGCTGGGGGGGAGCTCAGTCGCTAGCGCAAAATCTGGATACCTAGGAACCTTCAGTTTTGACCCTAACTCTGGGTAAGTGCAGATTGACTCTTCTTCCCCCTCACTCATGTGACCTATAAGGAACAAGAACAATAACAAAAACACAAGCACAACAAAAAGACGTACAAGGATCGAGCGCTTCAACCTCCATGAAAACCGATTACCACACTGACTTACTGACGGAGGAAGAAGAAAATCTTCTCCTTAACCCCTTCGCCAATCTTGGAGTTTGTGACAGAGAAAGCGTCAGAACAGCCACTGCGGGCACAGAGAACATGCTTCTCGATGTCAGCGACAGCTGCTCAGTCGCTAGCTCCAACCTCTCCAGATTGTCCACCTCCTCCAGACGTAACAAAATAGCCACCAGCAAGCTAACGGTAAAAAGACTAGGTACGAAGGGTTAGGGACAAACTAAGAAAAACGGACAGGAAACAATTACAAAACGCACGTGCCTATCTGCAGGAACAGCGCCTCTTGGAGAACAAGTCTCACTGCTCGTACACCGATAGACGCTGCTTCTACAAATAACACCAGCGATAGGATGTTGATGGGGCCAACTGCCCCCTGACTGGCAAAGACTGGCAACCACTTCCGTTTACACGGATGGATCCAAAATGGACACTGGAGTGGGTACTTTTCCAAGACTCTCGGATTGTCCGGATCGATCAGACTCCCGGATTACAGCAGTGTCTTCCAAGTGGAGGTCCTGGTAGTGACAACAGCTATCCAACAGATTGCAATGAAGAAACTACCACGGGATGACATTTAGAGCGATTTCTGCCATAGAAGTAAAATCGAAGGTTGTAAGTCGCTGTCGCGAAGGGCTGCGGATTCTTGGCAGGCAGCACAATGTAAGACTCTGCTGGGTCCCTGGCCACGAAGGAGTGTCTGGAAACGAGACAGCCGACAAGCTGGCAAGGGGAGGATCTTGATTAGACCCCGACCAAGCTGATATCATCACTAAAATTCCACCCTGTAACCTCAAACAAAAGGTTGGGAGGGAAATTCAAAAGGATGCAAATGATAAATGGAATGCGCTTCGTTCCTGTGTCATAACAAGGAAACTATGGCCATTCTACAATAAACAGAAAACTGATAGAATCCTGCAAATGGACAAAAAAAATCCCTATCTTCCCTAATAGGTATCATCACCGGGCATAATATGCTTTCCTATCATGCAAGAAGACTGGGATTGAACACGGATGACCTATGCAGGGGATGTGGCGACGAAGAAGTAGATGAGGACACTCTACACTTTCTCTGTCAAGTAAGATTCAACACTCTAGGAAGACACTTCTTTCAGGATCTAGAACAACTGTCCGACAAGTCTGTGGTCGACCTACACAGATTTATACGTGCCTCGGACTGGCTCGATAGAACATAGGCTTATGGTTCCTACTAAGGGGGACTTAAGCCCCTAGGGTATCACAATGGGTAAACATTGACCTAAGTGTGACGGAGAAAGGACTTCCTTTTCCTGTTAACCCCATTTCCTAACCTAAGCTGCGTCCTATCTACGACTATAAGCTCAACCTACGAGGACAGGAATAACAAACTCCTACAGTGGTAGTTTATGAATTCAGTTTCATGGCAATGTTTTTGACGAACGCTGTATTTCTAGGTCCGATGCGTCAATGACCCATCAATGACCCTCTCGATTGCAAGTTGAAGAGATGTCAGATCTAGTATGCCTTCCATTCCCGCTATGCATATACAAGGCAATTTTTGCAACAAGATTATATTTGTCGTGCTTTGGATCGATCATTTGGGTTTTTTGCTCTAAATCGCCCCATAAATTATGTGTTTGTATCAATATTTGTATCTATTGAAGCTTTGAGCCTTGAGGTGTTCTCTTGGAATACCACTAAGAGACATTGTTCCGAGGTGCAAACTATGATTCAATATCTATCTGGAAGTTGGACCTCTTCCTTAGGACCTTCTTAATGAGTTCGTACGAAGTTTTTCGAATGTTCATTCTATGTTAGATGACTGTTCTAAAGGAACACAGATATGTATCTGGGTATCTATCTGCCCGGTACGCACTTTGAAGGTGTTGCGAAATAAGAATTCTAACTAGCATTTTTTATTCATTTATTTACTTAAATCTACAAACAGCCATTATAACGAATTGAAACCATAAAACCATAACTTCCCCAAATTTTTCATGTTTTTATTACGATCCTGTCCTGATAAGAAAGACGAATAAAATGGACAAGGGTGATTAGATTTAATGAGACGAATTAACTCTGAATTCTTCCGCACGTTAACTGTCATTTCACTTAGAATAGGACCGCGTACAAACTTAAAAATCTTTGAAAAGTTTTATATAATATCCTGTTTGTGTTCACATAAATTTAGAATAAATATTGTACCCCCACAAGAGTCCATTAAATAGGTTTAAAAATATACAAATGTATTGACTTTGACAGGGAAATCCGTTTACTTAACTTAATTCTGTTATAAACCAGAGTTAGAAACTTATTTGGCTAGATAATGAACGCCGTTCTCGCGGTAAATAATTTAATAATCTCATATTTTTTGACAATACAAATTGTTGTTGGATTTAAATTAACTGACGGTAATTGTATTTCACAAAAATTCTGAAATAAAACACATCTTCTCTTGAATGCGTGATATAGATATTTATTTCATTGCAACATAAGGACATACGGTTCCGGATAATTTTCAAACAGAACGTCTTTAAAATGTTCTCTACAACTCCAACTCTGTGTTCTTTTGATGCTGGAAATTGCACACAGTGACTTATCGAAAGCGCATCGGTCACTAATGGATCACTCAAGAATTCTCTGTGTCTCAAATTTGGCAATTTAATTTCTTTAAGAAGCCATCCAAGTGATGATTTCGATGGCAAGTCGTCGTCCTTCTCTTAGGTCTTGGAAATAAATAGCAAAATACGAGAAATCGATAAGCTCAGATCTTACAGGTATAGTGTGTGACTATCATAAGAAGCTTACCTTTGCTCTTCCATATCATGGCAAAGTTAATAGCTTTTTTTACCTCTAGAGCTGCCAGAATGACGATTTTGCTTGAATTTTGACTCTCATAGAAGTTCCTAACCTTATCACGTCCTCTAATGGTGATAACAATAAATTATTCGAGTTAAATGGCTATAGGCTCTTTCGAGCTGATAGGAGTAACCGTATCGGTGGAGGTGCTGCAATGTTTATTAAAGAAGGGTTGAACTACAAGCCTCGATGCATTTCACCGGTTGGTTGCGAAATCGAATATGTATTTGTTGATTTACTCAACAGTAATGAAAAACTTCTACTGGGAACTGTGTACAGGCCAAATCGATCGATAAATTTAGCTCCTTCAATGTTTTTGCTTGAAGACATTGCTATTAGCAGCCCTAATATAGTAGTCTGTTGAGATCTTAATAGCGATTTGATAACTGATGATGGGTTATTAAATACTATGAGATCATTCAACATGTACCCTGTCAATCTTCGGACCCCAACTCATTTCTCCAGACATACGAGCACCCTTTTGGACGTATTCTTCGTTACTGACAGTAGTAGAGCGCTTTTTTATGATCAATTGTCTGCACCAGCTTTCTCAAGACATGACCTTATTGACCTCACATACGATTTTAACTTGCCTTCACCATTCGTTCGTTCATATAAATTTCGTGACTTTAAGAGCCGCTGATATGGTAACCGACATCATTCTCCTTGGTATGAGCTCCTTTATTCCTAACCGAATGAAGAGTATCAAACCCAAGGAAAAATCGTGGTTTGACCTGAGCTGCAAGGAGGCTATCAGGGCAAAAGAGGTAAGCTTTCGGTATTTTAAAGCCAACCCCTCTGAGGAAAACCGTAAAAAATTTAAACAACCCAGACAGGACTACAATGTGCACATTCGACGTGTCAAATTTCTCTATGATCAAAAATTGAGGCAAAAAATACTACAATGTCCCAAGGGTAGTAAAAATTTTTGGTCATTCGTGAAAAACATCAAGAATTCTGCCTCGTCGTCAATCCCAACGCTCATTTACAATGACATTCCAGCTGTCAGCTCCTCAGACAAGGCCAATCTGCTTGCTGCACACTTTGCAGCTAGCTTAACGCTCCCAGATTGTGCGTTGTCTCCACCTTTGCTCGAGAGCGTCCAATTCTCCATGGGACAAGTCTACTTTCGCACTCGTACAGTTGCAGGAGTACTTAGAGGTCTCAACATACACAAATCCGCTGGTCCAGATGGTATTCCACCCATAGTTCTGAAGAGGTGTTCTTCCACCCTGGCAAAACCACTGCGTAAGCTTTTCCATCTTTCCCACTCCTCAGGTCTCTTTCCGAGTAGATGGAAAACTGCATTTGTCCAGCCCGTGCCCAAAAAAGGCGATTCTTCTTCTCCCTCCAACTACCGACCCATTGCACTTACGTCCCTTCTTTCCAAGGTCATGGAAACGCTGATAAATCGTCAGCTTATGAAATATCTCGACTCACGGAAACTTCTCAATGACCGGCAGTACGGTTTCCGTAGCAACAGGTCCACTGGTGACTTGATGGCTTATCTCACCGAGAAGTGGAACGAATCTCTACATCACCTTGGTGAAAGTAAGATTGTTGCGCTTGATATTTCAAAAGCATTTGACAGAGTTTGGCACCAAGCTCTTTTGTCGAAAATGCGTGCATACGGGATCGATGTATCTCTTCTTCAATGGATTAGAAATTACCTTTCGGGCCGTTCAATCCAAGTTGTTTTGGATGATTTCAAGTCTGCAACCCACCATATAAATGCTGGTGTCCCCCAAGGCTCTGTTTTGTCTCCGACTCTCTTTCTCATTTTTATAAATGATCTCTTGTCTGCAACTTCTAATCCAATTCATTCCTTCGCCGATGACAGTACTCTCAGTTTTTCATATTCGTTCCCTAGCTCACGTCCCTGCTCTTCGGATGTAGTAGTGGAACGGCAACGTATGTTAAACTCATTAAATTCCGACCTTGACAGCATATTAAAATGGGGTTCTATAAATAGAGTGGAATTTAATGCTTCGAAAACTCAATGCTGCCTTCTGTCTCTCAAGCGAAACCGAAACCTCGAACCATTATCCATGAATGGTACCTGCATCGCCGAAACCGAAAGACTTTCCATCCTCGGTATATGTGTTAACAACGATCTTCGTTGGAATGACCATATATTCGATGTCGCCAAGAACGCTGCGAAATGTTTAGGTTTCCTCAAACGATGCAAAAAATACTTTACCCCTTCTGATCTGGCTTCAATTTACAAGGCGTTCATTCGTCCAAAGCTTGAGTACAACGCTCACATCTGGTCTGGTGCGCCAAAAACCGTCTTGCACATTCTAGATAGAATCCAAAAACGCGCGATAAAACTTATAGGTGACAGAAACATTGCGAAGTCAATAGACTCGCTTGAACACCGAAGAAATGTTTCCTGTCTCTCACTGTTTTATCGATTCTTTTGAAAAAGGGCTCTAGCGAAATAGCCAGCTGCATTCCGTCCCTGCAAAATTTCACCCGCAATACTCGTCAAGCTTTGAATGCACATCAGTTTACCCTTAAGCCTACTTTCTGACGTACTGTCAAATACAGATATTCTTTCTTTAGCGGTACCACACGAATGTGGAATAATCTACATAGCTCTGTGTTTCCTCATCACAACAACCCTCAAGCATTTAAAACCAACGTGCACCGGTACCTCCTTTCTCTCTCCTCTAATTTCCCTAATGCCGGTGCTCTAGTTCCTCGGTTCTTAAACTGTGTTCCGCGGAACCCTGGGGTTCCGCCGAAGGGTTTTCAGGGTTCCGCGACTTTCTTGAAAACAAAAAGACATGCATGAATCCACAGTGTCCAGTTTGACCACATTTGCAAAAACTCACGACGAAAATGCAACTGAAGCATCTTTCCTCCTAAGTTACAGGATAGCTCGATCTGGAAAGCCAGACACTTTTGCAAAGTCTTTAATTAAACCTTGTATGTAAGAAACAATCCGCTGCGTACTTGGAGAAGCCGCGGCAAAAAAAGTTGCAGCAGTTCAATGTTCAAACAGCACTGTGTCTGATCGGATTCACAAAATTTCTGACCACATTGAAGATGAACTCGTTCGCAGATTGTATTCTTGTGATATGTTTGTAATGCAACTCGATGAAAGCACGGATGTTGCCGGCCTTTCAATACTTCTTGTATTGGTGAGGTATCCCTTCGACACATGTATTCAAAAATATTTGCTCATCTGCACACCTTTGGAAACCAATACAACTGGTGAAGAATTATTCAAGGCCATAAATTGTTTTATGAACAAACACAGCATTAATTGGAAAAATGTATTGATATATGTAGCGACGGAGCCGCAGCAATGGTAGGAAAGGTTAAAGGGGTCGTGTCAAAAATTAAAAACATTGCGCCAGGAAGTAACAGCAGTCATTTTGCATCGTAATGCACTTGTGGTAAGTAGAATGCCAACTGATTTGAAAAAAGTCCTTGATGAAGCTGTGAAGATTGTAAATTTCGTAACAAGTCGTCCTCTCCAATCGAGATTGTTCAAAAAAGTGTGCAAAGATATGGGAAATCAGTACGAATCACTTCTTCTGCATACGGAAATAAGATGACTTTCCAGAGGAAAATCTTTATTTAGATTATTTCAACTTCGTGATGAGTTGAAAGTTTTCCAACTGGACAAAAATATGTCTTCATCTGCAAACCTTTTTGATGTATTGCATGATGAGCAATGGATAACAAAATTAGCTTATCTTGCAGACATTTTTGAAAAGTTTAACGAAACTGCTACTGCTTTGCAGGGAAAATCCATAACAGTATTTTTTGCGAGAGGCAAACTTTTTGATGCCAGTTTTAAAAAGAAAAATTAATTTCTGGCTTACCTGTGTACAGAAGAACAATGTTGAATGTTTTCCATTTTTACATGAATTCTTGCAAGGAAACATGCTAGAGCTCAAAACAGATATTGGCAATATGATCGCTAGACATTTGGTAAGTCTAGAAAGATGTTTATTAGATTATTTTCCAGATACGAAAACTGACATCGAGTGGGTACAAAATCCCTTTCTAATGCAACCCAGACTACGACACTAAGCATTCCGGCAAACGAGTCTCTTATAGATCTGCAGAGTTCTTCTTCATCAAAACATGTATTTGATTCTGTATCATTGAACGAATTTTGGGTTGGTATTAGGAGTGAATACCCTGAACTTGCTAAACAGATTATATTAAATTTGCTCCCTTTTGTCCCAACGTATCGCTGTGAAGCAGGCTTTTCAGCGTATACTTATGCAAAGACTAAATAAAGATCGAGATTGGACGCTGCCCCAAATATGCGAAAACAGAAAGAAGTCAATTTTTAAAAAATTATAAATCAAACAATGAAACAGTTTCATTTTCACACTAATCTTGAAAAAAATGTCTTAAATAAAAAAAATTGATTTTGAAATGTGTTGTTTTTCATTTTTTATATCGTTAAGAGTTGGGGTTCCGAAATATATTTGGCCCTTGTTTAGGGTTCCACAGCTTAATAAGTTTGAGAATCACTGCTCTAGTTTAAGGGTAGCCATATCCCCTTTAGCGCGCGCTTATTATAAAAAAATAAAAAAATAAAAGCATTGACAGACTGGCACTTGAAAACAGTGTTGATAGTATTCCCTGGGAAAGTATTTTTTACATGCCATCTTCAGATGAACAGGTAGAGTTATTGAACACTAATGTTGTTAATCTTTTTAACTAGCACGTCCCTATTAAAACGAAAGTGTTCAGGACCACATCACAGCCCTGGTTCACTTATGACATTCGCCGGCTTTTGAATGAAAGGAACCAAGTTTATAATCGGTGGAAGCAATTTAAAATTGAAGAGGATCGTTGTCGGTATCGCCTACTTCGTAACCAATTAGTTGCAGCTATACGCCGAGAAAAGGCACGAGTTTTATCAAATCGGATAGCCACATCAGGGAACGGGCGGAAACTCTGGAATAGTTTGCGGAGTATGGGAATTAGAAGGCAAAAATCAGACCTGCCAATCAATATTGATTGTGATGAACTCAATTACAAGTTTATTTCCCAAGTTCCACAGCCATTGTCTGAACCTCCAACCCACACGTATGTAAATCACGCGTCTACAGGATTTAGCTTTTCCAGAGTTGAGCCCGCTGATGTGGTGGAAAGTTTAATATCATAAATTTTCTTAGTTGTTCAATAGTTAAGTCCTTAGATTGTTTAAGTAAAGTAAATTAAGTTAGGTTACGTCGAAAGACATAGAATAAGTTTTAAGTTTAGCTTAGAGTGCCCGTGCAGGGCCAGTAAGTTAGAGTTACATAGTTAAGTTAATTATGCTAGTTTTAAGCGTTTTTTGTCTAGCATGTAAGAGTTAATGAATTAAAAATAATAAAAATGCATTTAAAACGAAAACGAAACGAGGGAGGAGCAGGGATGAGTACAGGCCCATATCAATACTCCCATTTCTTTCCAAAGTATTTGAGAGAGTAATTCAAAAACAGATTAATACCTATCTGAATGATAGAGACTTCCTTTCCAATTTTCAATCCGGCTTTCGTCCTAAGCGCAGCTGTACAACTGCAATCTTAAATGTTGTTGATGATATAAGAAGCGCAGTAGACAGTGACCAGGTTACTTTCCTGGTACTCCTTGATTTCTCGAAGGCATTTGACTCAATAAGCCACTCAGTACTATGCGAAAAATTATCAAATCTGTATGATTTTGCACCAGAAGCTGTGAAATTAATTTTTTCTTATTTATCGGGTAGAAAGCAAGCTGTTGCAATTGGAGAAAAAACATCGAGACTTTTAAGCTTACGGCAAGGTGTCCCACAGGGTTCAGTCTTGGGGCCACTTCTTTTCTCTATGTATATAAATGAAATTCCTGATGTTGCTGATCAATCTTTTATACATATGTACGCCGACGATGTTCAGTTATATAAAAGTGGCCTTTTGGGACTCATCGAGCACTGTTGCCAGTCCTTAAATGAAGACCTTCAGAATATTTATAACTGGTCGCAGGTCAATAGCTTAGTATTAAATCCTGATAAATCTAAGGTCATAGTTATTTCAAAAAAATTGGTGGACTTATCGTACTTCCCTCAAATTTATCTTAACAATGCTCCTATACAATTTGTTGATAGTGCAAAAAACTTGGGAATTATTTTTAATAGAAACTTAACCTGGAAAGACCATATTAATTCCATTGTTGGCAAAGTATATGGTGCTCTTCGAGTGCTTTGGACCACAAAAGATTTTATTCCTCTAAAAATACGCAAAATGCTTGCCAAGACATTGGTTGTACCAATTCTTACGTACGGAAGTGAAATCTTTAGCAAATGTGATGCTGTGAGCCAGAGAAAGCTTAATGTGGCATATAACAGCATTGCGCGATATATTTACAGTTTAGGAAGATATGATCATGTTTCGAGATTCTCTAAAAGTATCTATGGTATGTCATTTGATAACCTTTTAAATTTCCGAACACTCCTGTTGTTATTTAATATTATCCAGACCCACAACCCTTCTTATTTGTACAACAGACTTCAGTTCTCAGCATAAAACAGACTCTTGCAACTCAATGTTCCTCGGTTTTTATGTATGACATCTGAAAAGCAATTTTTCGTCAATGCCGTTCGCTTATGGAACTCTCTACCACCCACTATTAGAAGGACAAGTAATTTGACGGAATGCAGAACGCGATTGCAATTATACTACTCTACATCTCCCTAGTTTTTAATTGCTAAATCTTTGCCCGAACCAACACAATTTTTTATTTTTATTTTTCTTTTAACCTATGTTTGCAGCTTTTCTTTGTTCTTTGTTTTATTTTCTCCTTTACTATTTGTATATATTCTGCTTGTTAAATTTATTATTATTTACCTTTGTAATTTTTGTATCTTTTTTTAATTTTTATAATTTTTTATTTGCCAAGCTCCACAAATTTATAAGATATTGTATTTTAATGTGTCAGCATATTAATAATAAATGAAAATGAAATGAAATGAATGCTCCTATTGTTGAGTATCCTTTTCTAAATTCATGTTACCAAGTGGATAGATTGCCGGCTCTCAGAACCGCTGTTGAAATGCTTGGCTTGAGCGTAGTTAACAATTTTCCTGCTGTGTCTGGCATATATATGCCAGCACCAGTCGTCTTTTCCAAACGTTTTGAAATATAGCCTTTCTCCCTGCTTGAGCACTTACCTGTTTATGATTGCCTTGTTCCCAGAGGTCGCTTTTATCGTCGTTATAAAGATACTTCTATTTTTGCCTTTTTCTCATCTATATTGTTCTTTTGAGCTCTTCCCTTGCTTTTTCTAAACAACGTCTCTTTTTCTTCCTCTGGTTTCTGTAAATTGTTTTTTTTTTTTCATATCGGCAAGGGTGGGACACCTGAAGAGTAAGTGTTCGATAAATTTTTCCTCTTCCTCATCCGTGCAAATCCTGCAAAAATCATTTAAGCCAATGTTCAATCGCTAAGCCCTACCTAGAATGCCTTTGATATTTTGAGATCGAAGATGGGTCAAAATTCTGAGATTGTCAAGATGCTGTCATCAATGATCTGCTTTCGAAAGAGTATCGGTGTAAATCCGGTGCTTAACGACCCGTATTAAGTGCCTTAACATGGTCAAAATTCCTACTGTCTGCACTTTGAGATCCTTGCCTGATTAGTTCATTAACCGCACAGTTTCCTAGATAGTTGTAATAATTTGCAACAGAGTGTAACTATTTAGTTTTTTAAGCAATTCAGAGACACGCGACAGTCCCTTTCTATCCTAGATCCGCAGGCTGGCTGTCGTTATATCTTCATAGTCCTGGGTTAATCTCACATCATTGGGCGGCTTGGCGTAAAGGTGTGCCTTCGGCTTAAAAGACGCCACAATTATTGAGGTTACTTAAGGAGTGGTGGATGCCAAGGTCTTTTTAAAAAAAGCACGGTCATTAAATCGCTCAGATCAAGATAGACTCAATATAAAAGACTTCGCGCTGAATCCAAGGCGCTTCTATCCGGTATTGTGCATTCATAACTTATGTTGAAGTGAATGTCAGTGGTCATCATATCAATTGATTTTGGAATGCTCCTTTTCGTTCACTCTATTGAAGAGTGTCCCTCAACCTAAGCCCGCGTTAGTGATTTAATGCGTTTATTAAATGTTTATAATGGTTTATTTAAATGGCAGATTTACTAGAAATTGTCAGCGCACATGGGCTTTCCGAGCTAAAAAACTCAGAGCTCGTCCTTTGAGCATGCAACCGAACTTCGAAATAAGCAGCTTTTTTACTGAGTAAGTTTCATGACTGGTCTGGGATCCTTTACTAGACATTTTCTGATATCCATTTCGTAGCATTGCTACTTAACTCTTTTTACCTGTAGTGGGTTGTCACTTACACCCCTATTATGATTAGCGAGTCGAACGTTCGCCTCGAGTCGAACTCCCTGGCGAATTACTGCTGTCGTCGCATTACGTTTGGCGCATTTCCTCATTCGGCTTTGAAAACAATGTTACCAACCAAATAAAACATGATAAGCAGTGTTAATTTGTTTTTTGACGACAATTATGAAGACGACAGGGCAATACAGATATGCAGACTGCGAAGAAAAATCCGAGATAGCTCTAATCCTTTCGAAATTCCTGATCATTTGTGAGTTCTTGAATATGCTGAATAAAAAATTACTTAAGCCCTCATTTTCAGATTTATCTCGTATTTTCGGTTGAATAAGGATGCATTTGTCTTTGTTTTGAGTCAAGTTACAGAACCTGAAGAAAACGTGGCGAACCATCCGAGTCTGAAATGCCAGGCACCAATTTGGAAAGGGCGCAAAGAAGAAATGAAATTCTAGCTACATTCTAGCAGGTTTATTGTTAATAATAAAATATGAATCACAAAACTGATCACAAATGTCTTATTTAATTTTTTTTAAAACTAACAATACAAAATTCAAAATTGCAATTGAAATTGCAGCTCCAGGTATTTTTTTCAACTTCGGTTCAAGGTTCACCTTGTGACGGCGGTTTTTTTTCAAAATTTTCTTTTTGCTTTTTGTCTTGAACGCATGGTCTTTTGGAACTTGCAACAAAAATAATATGAAAACAAATCATTTCTCCTATCAATACTTTTTTAGATTTACCATTTTCTATCACACATTTTCGAATATACAAAAATAATACCAACAGAAATATAGTGGCTGCTCGTTCGCTTTCCTTTTCACTGAATATTTTGATTCGAATGATTCTGACAGAAGTTTAGCAAACGTTCGCAAGTTCGCATAATAAGGCGAAATCACAATTCGCCAAATTTTTGACGTTTGAAGCGAACTTAAGCTGATTGATTCGCTAACCATAATACCAACCAGTCACATTCGTCAACTTTTTCGTTCGACTTGCTTGTTTCCGGTTTATTGACCACACTGATTATTGGTATGTAGTTATGGAGAGTAAGGGGCGTGTCTTTAAAATTCCGATCGTACAGATCTCAAGTCCACATTGACTGCTTGGCAATGGTAATCTTCAGTTAAACTAATATAATATAATAATTCGCATATGTTATATAAATAAAGCAAAAAAAAAATAAAGATAATACGTCCAATTCACGAACTTATCTGCAGAGGTTAAAACTACACGATAAAAATCATGTTACCGTGATCCGCTTACTAAAATGTCATCATTTGAAAGCAGTCCTTGCCTTTTTTTTTTGTTTCGATATGCATCATGTAATCCCGATGGTTTTTTATGACTGAAAACGATTTTCTTAAAACACTAAAAGCAACCTTCCTCTTAACTTGTCTGAAATCACCACGTAAAACCTATTTTCAGTAGAAAGTTACAACCATCATGATGCCATGCCACACCCAACAATATCCTTAATGCTCACATCCCACACATATACATACAGAGAATTACTACTTAAATTGGAGTGACATCATGTTGTGATAACATAATTCGCCTCCCGCCATCCACTCCTACAGATATCCTTCTAGGCGCGCCATCGGTTCGTGTAACATCTTCTTCGTCGGTTCTGCCGCTAGTGTCATTCTATGGGTATTATCTCATTTTTGTCAATAAATACGGAAATTGCTTCACCATTTTTTTTCTTTCCTCTCTTTTACCATTCTTCTTTCTGTGGGTTTATCTCAGACAACAGCGCCATCTATATGAAACGTAAACAGTGTGAGTATGAGTGAATGTGTCTATCTATTGTGTGACAGTATCATGCCAAATGAATCCTATTTGCCTTCGTAGTCATCAGTTTTTCTTTTCGGTACCCGTTTACGGTATACAATAGTAACAAATTGCCGCCTTCACTTGGTTGCTTAAGAAAAAAAAAAAAGAACGAATACAATGCAATAACAACAACAAGGAGGCTCCATTCGACAAGCCCCAGACAACAATTTGTAGCTTGATGCCTGCCACAGAGCATAGGTTTTCTTCTCTCACAAAAACCATTTACCAGTGAAATTTCATTCCAAGGATGAGCATCAGTAGGATAAGGATATGAATAAGAACATACATATATGTATATGTGAGTGGGGATATGGCATCCTTAGTTTCTGGGTTCCGGTTGACATCATCATACAGCACGGGTTGACAAAACAGACAAATGAGCAAATCTCTGGAGATGATATCCTAAAGGGAAGCATCTCATGCCCAAACAGAAGATTTCACTGCACCTTAACCACCGCGATGATCCTTTGTGAGGACCTGAATGGAAAACACAACAAAATGCTGTCGTGGCAATGGGAAATTCATTCAAAGATACTTCGAAGCGAAATGCCATTAGAGTGTGGGAAGAAAAATTAAAACGGAAACTCAAGAGGATTGCGTTTGAAAAAAAAAAAAAAACATCATCTTGGCACATACTCGCCTGTGTGTGTGTGTGTGTGAGTGTGTGTATAAACACATATCATTTTCTCCCTTTTTATCAGAAGCATCCTTTAATATCGTCGTGGCATATCTATTGAAATGGATAGTACGGAAGAAAACAGTCCTCTCCTTCGGTTGTGACTTGATAAAGTTCACCCATTTCGTGGCAATTAACCGCATAGCGCCTCCCCCACTATTTATCTGAGTGTATGGCGATTCTTGCTATGAAGTCATTAATTGCGGCACAAGAAATGCTATCCTCCTAATGACAAGAAGCTTTCAGAGGATTTTCCACTCCTTTTAGCGACCGGGGAATGTGGAATGATGAGAAAAATCGCACCGGAATATATGAGAGACTTTACTGAAATAAATTGATCGTTATGTGTACTGTGCACATGTACATATGTATGTGCGCTTCGAAGGATATACCACAGAGAGGGATCCTTAAGTGAATCGTTTAAATGGAATGCTACTCGGTGGAGGTCAAGGTTGTTTACTAAATGGCAGATGAGACCGACTGGGAAGATACACTAACCCATTTAAGGGGATTACCATTGACTTATGGCAATAAGCTTGCAACTCTTGCAACCGGTATACATTTCTGTGTTGTGTGTGTGTAGTGCTTTTGTGGGTTAACATACTGTGAGACAAACTATGGAATTCCATTGAAGTGATATTGCTTTGATGATGAATAATGCAATTATAAGAAGGGGGGAAACTGTTATCCTTGCATTAATGTGGGGTGAATTACTGATTATTTTGCGACCCATTAGATTTGGTGGACTTACTTGGGGATTTCTTTGTAATAGTTGATGAGGAATAACCTTAGCAAGAGGATATATGATATGCAGCCGCCTTTGCCGCTTAGAAACCTGTACGTAGCCCATTTTCGATGATATTTGTAGTGTAGACATGGACATTTTTCTCTTCTAATCCAATAACATAAGCACACTGCGTATTTGTCCATCTAGGAAATAGTTCATGGAGCATGTTAGGTCCGGTTGAAGTAGCTGCCAACTTTGAAAAGATTCCCCGTCCCTACTTATTGAACCAATTGGAGTTTTTCATGAAACGCAGGAGGTTTCTGACATCTGTATTAATTAGAAAGTTAAGGTAGTTAAAGAAGAAGGCTCCGAAGTGGAGTTTCCTTTTGCGTAAGGAAGCTGGGCAGGTACAGAGAAGGTGGAGAATAGTTTTCCCTTCCGAGCCAAAGTCTGTAAAAACGAGCAAGGAAACATAGTAGCAGTCGATGGTGAGGATTTGAAAGGAGTATTTCTGAAGACTGTATGACGGCGATGACGACCCAAATACCGCTGTCAGGCAGAATGAACCTTTCAACCTGGACGATGTTGACAAGCATAATGTTGATAGCCATATCTAAGCTGAAGTCCAACAAAGCTGCTGGAGCAGATGGCCTGATTACCGAGCTCTTCAAATCGGCAGGCGATGACTTGGTAAGGAGTATACACCAACTCATTTGTAAAATATGGTCGGAAGAAAATATGCCGGATGAATGGAACCTCCGCTTTATTTGTCTGATCCTCAAGAAAGGAGACCCTCTAAACTGCGCCAACTACAGAGGTATTAGTCTTCTTAACATCGCCTACAAGATCCTACCTGCCGTATTGTGTGAACGTCTGAAGCCGTTCGTCAGCAACCTGACTGGTCCATGTCAGTGAGGCCTTAGGCCAGGAAAGTCCACCATCGACCAATTTTTCACACTACGGCAGATCTTGGAAAAAACCCAGGAGCTCCAAGTCGATACACACCATCTATTCATCGATTTTAAGACCACGTATGACTGCATCTATAGAGACGAGCTATACAGAGCTATGACTAAGTTTGACATCCCTGCCAAACTCGTCCGTTTGTGCAGGATGACGATGGAGAATGCATGCTGCTCCATCAAGGTCGGTAAAGAACTCACCGAAACCTTTGATGTCAAAAAAGGATTTAGACAAGGCGATGCGCTGTCATACGACTTTTTTAACATAATTTTTGAAAGAATAGTGCAAAACTCACGAGCGAACACAAGAGGCACAATCCGTCCAATAACTCGCTTAAGCTGATGATATTGACATAATCGGAAGAAAGCAGCGTAATGTCAGCGGCGCTTTCGCGAGTATTGAGACAGAAGGGGCAGAGATGAGTTTATCGGTTAATGAGAGCAAAACCAAGTATATGCTGTCAACAAGAAAAGATACTCAACACCGACGTCTAGGCTAGGACGTCTCCCTCGGCAGATATAACTTTGAGGTAGTTAAGGACTTTGTCTACCTAGGTTCCGCTATCAATTCAAACAATGACACCAGCGCTGAGATCAAACAAAGAATAATTTGGGCAATTAAAGTGACCCTATATAAAACCTTAATAATCTCAGTCTCTATGAAGGCATGGACCTTATCAAAAATGGATGAGGGTGCTCTTGCCTGCTTCGAGAGGGAAATTCTTGGGGTGATTTTCGGTCCCGTCTGCCTAGACAGTGAGTGGAGGAGGAGATACAACGACGATCTGAACGGGCTTTTTAGCGACATCGAATTGGCCAGAAGAGTGAATATCCAACCACTGAGGTGGCTGGGTCATGTAGAGCGGATAGACATCAATGCTCCGGTCCGAAAAATCTTCCATAGATCGGGTCCCATGATCGAGGCCTGTGCTGCTCCAGCAGTGACTTCCTTTCTTCGCATGCCAGCTGTGGTCGGTCTTTAAGATAGTCCTTCAGCATCCGCAAAAGATACTCGGGAATATCACAAATGTTTTCGAGTTCGTTCAGCATGTCTTCCCATCTGGCTGAGTTGAAGACGTTTCGCATATCCAGAGTTGCCATACAGCTGATTGGGCGGTCCTTGCCACTTCTTTAATTGCTCCAGTCGTGGAAAGCCCCTTCGAAACCGTGCTGTCTTCGAGAAGGATCCCCTGCACTCTTTAATTTGATGTAAGGTTAGGAGCATTGTTATTGTCTTTATTTCATACACCGCACGACAGACACAATTTAATCACAAAATATTTCAAAGAGAGTTTACGAAAAGGACCTTATTATCCTAATTATCTCCAAACTCAAAGTCCACAGTCCGTATTGAAACAAACTTCAAAAGAACGATTCAGATCACTCTTCAATGAGTTGTTCTCCTTAGAGTTTACAACAATATCGGCACCAAACAGCAAAGCAATTTGCAACCCACACTTTGCATATCGAACAGTAGCCCACCTTAAATTTTCATGCATTATTTTCAGTAACCTTCAATTTGCCCTTAAACACCTTTCACATCAAGTGCTCCCCCACACACAACCAGCTCCTCAAAATGAGACCTTCAAAAGGAAATCAGTCCCCAAATCTTTACATTTCTAAAAAAAGAAAAACATTTCCTTATGTGGGTTTTTTTTCTCTTTTTTTTAATTTACAAGAAACCTTAACGGAAGGTTAATTCATCCAGCGCACTCACACCCAGACGCACACAGAAAAATAAAACCCCAATTTAAACCACTTTTCAACCAGACTTCTAAGTACCGTAGCTTATGATGCTTAGCAATAAGGACGAACAAAAAAAAAAAACAGAAAAAAAGGGAAAAACGATATCCTTGCCATAGTGATGAAAGACAATACAAATTTTCCCCCTAACAACGGTAATAAAATGTCATCCTTCCTTCCACAAAGAGTCGGTACGGTATATAGAAAAATAACAACATAAACAAATTCATTCAAAGTGATTACGTTTCATTACCGTGACATTAAAATTTTAAACTTCGTCTTTCAGGACAATAAAACAAACTTTAAAGAGTCTTAAAAAGATAACGCAAAAAGAATCCATCCCACCTTGGTCCTTTTAACTGCGAACATTTCTAACCTCACTACCTCGTCCTACCTCAAGTAAAAACAACGAGGAAAAAACTGACTCAAAAGCGATGAGAAGAGTCTCTCGAACTCCAGCCCACAGACCGTTCGTTACCTTGCATAATTCATTAACTAAACGCAATAAAAGCATAAATGCTCAGGGAACACTCCTTGCCCAGGTAGGGTAGGGATGCCTTTCTTGGTATTGGATAGAAATATGTAAATTGGAGCACATGAAGTGAAATATCCATCCGTAGATTTATCTCGTTTTTGCATTATGCAGATACTTGGATTTTTTTTTTTGTGCACTTTACGAACAAGACGAGTCCTTTAGGAAAAACGGCACAAAAAGGGAACCAAAATGGTAATCTACTCTCGGAATGAATGAAGGAGAAATTTACTTTGTATGTATAGGAATTGGGAGCTCTTCGTTTAACCTGAAATAGGAACATTGCTTTGGGTTTGCCAAGGTGAGGTTAGCTCTTGGTTTAACACAGCCTTGACGGATTGCGGAGGATCGGGAAGAGTCGAAATCAATGGCATGGAAGATTAATGAATTCGTCGTATTCAAATTGTAGGGTCGGATATATATATTTTTTTTTTTGAACACACAAAAATGTCGACGGAATTCATCAATGTCAGTTGTTTGCCGAATCGAATGGGTTAAGGCCGGAAAAAGGACGCAGATGGGCTTGGGAACACAGCGGTGATAGTGTTTGCCTAACATAATAAATTGTGAGTTAAGAGAATTCTGTTTATTTTGGTGATATCAAGGTACTTGAAATTGGAATAAGGAAGCAATTAGTTGGTTGAGTGATTTTTCGGTACTGTCCATGTTGGACAGAATGGAACCCCTTTCGTTCGGCGTACTTTTAAAGGAGTATGACTACTGGATTAAGTGCTCGAACTTGCGAAACAATTATTCAAAATGATAGGAGGAGGAATCGAATTATAGCCGAGACTAAGTTGTACAGAATGTGCTTTAAGCAAATATGGAACCTGACGTCTTTAGTTGTGCACATAAAACAATTCAATCTTTGGAAAGCGGGCGACAAGGGCCATCGAAAGATAGCAAATTGGGCAAAACTAGAAATTAACTCAGACTACCTCACACCATCTCCTGACTTCAGCCTAAATATAAAAAAGATCTTCCCTTCAAGAGACGAGTGGGCCAGCAGGAAGGCTATTAACCCGAAGAAAATTTCGATTTTCACAGACGGGTCAAAAACCGAAGAAAGAGTAGGATCTAGGATCTACTCACTAGAACCCAACATAAAGAGGTCAATACGACTTCCGAATCATGGGAGTGTGTTCCAAGTGGAAGTCCTAGCCATCGCCGAGGCAGCCCGTGAACTATCAATGAGGCTAGTCTCTTGGAAAACTATCGACATTTACATAGATAGCCGAGTCGCTATTAAAGCCATTTCATCCAAGAGCTAAATCCCTTACCGCAAATCACAACGTAACACTCTGGTGGATCCCGAAACACAAAGGTATCCACGGGAATGAAATGGAGGATAAATAAGCCAGAAAGGGCTCAGGACAGGACCTATCACTGATCGACCACTCAGTTCTGCCCCCCCTAGCTCTCGCCAAATCTAGCATTGCACTAGAGCTAGACTTCGAAAGACAAACTGATGAGAGATGGAACGCACTCTCATCGTGCCGCATCTCCAGGAAACTCTGGACAAATATCAACAAGATAAAAACGAGGCACATTCTTGTGCTAAACAGGCCACAACCTAATGGCGGCCCACCTTAGAAGAATGCGTTTAAGTACAGACGAGTTATGCAGAGGCTCCGATCATACAGACGCGGAAGAGAACATTAAAAGAATTCTAAATTTCTAAAATTCACTACGAATCCTGGATGGTTCAGGGAGGCCGAACAATCGTAACTTCACTCACCCAGACCTTTCCCCTCTTTTTTGTTTTTTTAGAATCGACATTCCACGTCAGAGGAACACAATGGATTCGTTAGAGATCCAAGTGCTGGCTGCATCACGCGATGCACCCACCTCTTCAGCCTACCTACCTACCTAGTTCTGCACATAACCCAAGGTTTGCTCTTTGCTTATCTACGACATCATATGATTCATATGACATCATTGTGATTTTAGGCAGACAGGACTGAAATATGTTTAACGCTATCATAAAAAGTGCACCTTTCTTTACAGGAGAAAGCACTGTTCTTCAACCAGTCTTTCAAACTGACCAAGAATACCAGTGTATTTCAAGCGCAGACCATCCTTGCATTGGAACTTCCAGCGATGAAAATTACCATGTGTGAATGAGTGCTTCATAACATGAAAAGCAGTAAAACATCACATAGTTTCATTCTGCTGGGTAGGGTATCTGGATTCGTTGGATTGGAGGGTAACGAGAAACGAATGCGGTGTTGGAAACATGGCTAGATGATTAGATATCTTCACAAATGACTGCAAAGGCTATAGCTATCAAGAAGAAATTGAATATATAGAACATCTGCCTCCAAGACCGATGACTAACCAATGTGGATGTCAGGTATTTTTTAGTTTTCACTACTTAGCTAAAAAAGACTTATCCTCTAAGCGAGAGCATAGCATTAAGTTGTGAACAGTAGTTCATCGCTCTGCAGTTTAAAGGATTGATTACCCTTCTAATCTTTCACTGACAACATTTTCATACAACAGTCGTTGCGAACTACAACCTTTTTTTTATAATTCACTTGCGCTAAAGGGGTTATGAATACCCTTATAATGCTATCACACAGCGCTAGTGTTGGTGTAGTGATTTTGAAACTCAGGTGGTATTAGGTTTCAGTCTTTTTGCCCCGAGAGTGGCGTCCACAATGACTGGGGGGAATTATTGGTTCTTTTGCCATTGCTACTTATTCACAGCATTTCTTCGAACATTCGAGTGTCATTAGTACGTTCAACACTGACCACCCTACTGCCAATGTTATACCTACGTAGTAGAGTTGACGTCAGATTCTTTCCGCAGTTAATCGATTTTTTTTTTTTTTTTTTGACATCGGGATTCGAACCTGGAACCTCCAGCGTGACAAGCGATGATTGCATCTCTTGTGCAATTTAATCATTCACACTGAAGATCATTTGTAAGCATTGCTGACTGACTTGTACTTTAGTAATAAGCCGCTTTACTTGCCGAGATTTACCGATTCATCCCCGTCTTGATATTTATGTCAAACCTGCCCACGACTTTTACAAAACTGAATCAGTTCCTCCTTAAGGAAGCCCGAAAACGAAGCATCTAGTGATGAACTGCTTATTTGTTTCATAATTACAGAGTTTAAGGATATACAATAAATATATTTCTCCGGTCACTGACATTAGTTAAACCAATGCCAACAGTCGTAGTGTTTTAATTGCAACTGTTCCGTTCTTACACCTTTATAATATGTCGGCTACAGTCTTCTATGGTGCTGATTTGACAAGAGTATCATTTTAAGACTGTTTAACTAGCTTACATCACAACCTTGCATTACCCAAGTTGGCTAAAGATATTGATAGCCAATCGATCCTATACTGCTTTATTCCAAATTAAAGAGCTCACCCACCTCTCACTCCCTTATGGCTGTAAACCACTTTCCATCCTTGAAGTTTATCTATGCATCGTGCGCTTTTCTAGTTACACTTCGTAAAAGTAAGAGGAGGTAGGACTAGAAAAATCTCCACAGAACCAGTATGAACTTTATCATATTCAAATATACAATTAAAATATTTCTTCCTCGCACATAGTCCTCACGCAAATGGTCCAACCCGTGTAACAGTTCCAGCATCTGGACTCGGTACGTAAATACTTAATTGTTTACTCAACTATCTCCTTCGATAGTTTGGTGAGGTTGGGTGGCCGTCCCCGCTAATTAGGGACAAACTTAGGCCAAAACGGAGCCCCATTGTGATTCCATGTAAAGGAACCAGATAACCAGAGATAGAGTAATTAAGAACCAAAAAAAAGCTCTCTGTACCGCACTAAGTGCAGAAGAACTGTCACCTTGCTATGCCTAAAACACAGCAACCTTCCATCCACTTCAATCCCGGACACGGTACTTTCAGTTCTCCAGACCGTTCTCTTTACCTTTGACTTTAAAACGGAAGTTTGGTCTTCTTTGTCGTCTAGAACCTGGGAGCTAGGATTTGAAAATCCTCTTAGCTAGAGCATTATTGTCCGTTCGCTCGAAGTTCGATTTTTTTTGGCTTTTTGAATTACATCCACGTCTTGATGAGGCTGTTGAATCTTTTCCTCCATTCGCCCTCCTTCCATACCTGACAAAATGTTAAACGATACCGAAAGGTATTGTTACAGTATTAGACATGTACTAAACCACGTTTATATGTATGCGTTGCTTAGGTTTAATGTAGTAGTTTAGTACTTAGAATTAAGCACACATTGTACATGAATTAACACACAATAAACAGTCTTGAACTCTACATCAAAAGTATAACATGGTGTCAGGTGTTAATGAGTGACACGGACAGTAAAAAAGAAACAAATAGTAAAAAAGAAGTAGAAACAAAAATTAAACTAAATAAGAACCAAGTGATTATGGATTCAGTGAAAGTGCCAAAACAATTCAATTTCCAAGCCCCGAATTTGTTTGAGGAGTGGACATTTTGGGAACAAAAAATCGGACTATATTTACTAGCAATCGGCCTGGAAGAGGAAGGGAACGATGCTAGAAAAATTGCTATACTTCTCAATAGCATAGGAGATGAGGGGATTAAGTTGTATAATACTTTTAAAATGAACAAGAATGTGAAATTTAGTGAAGTGATAAGCAACTTCAAGAGTCATTTCGCGCCAAAAAAGAATTTAGTCTACAATCGGTACAAATTCTTGACGAGTAGACAAAAGCCACACCAAAACTTTGACAATTTCTTAACGGACTTAAAAGTATTGGTAGCTCCGTGTGAGTATGACAACGAAACCGATATGCTAAGAGATGTCTTTATCATTGGCATTGTGGATGAAGTGCTAAAGGAAAAACTTCTAACGCAAGAAAAACTTACACTCACAAGGTTAGAAGATCTCGTCAAAGCGTATGAAGCGAGCAAGCAACAAATTACCGACATGACTCTTGATATTCACCAACACAAAGATGTCTTTGCGGTCCAGCAATATCAGAAACACAGATTACAAGACTCAACACGAAAACAAACACACCGGTCAGCAGATAACAGGTCCACCAGCGGCAGGGAACGATCGTCACAACATCAGTTTACAGAACCCAACAGCAACATTAGCAGACAACACTCAAAGACAACACCTTCGTCGTCATTCGCAACGTCAGCAAAGAAGACATGCTCCAAATGTGGATACATACATCAGTATACGGTGTGTCCAGCAACGGGCAAAATATGCAATAAATGCGGTAAACCTAATCATTTTGCTAATATGTGTTATATGAAGAAGTACATCAAAACTTTGCAAGCGGAACCTCAAATCAGGTATGACAGTGATAGTGCTTCAACAGTGGAAGAAGAAGAAGACGGGAATTTTTTTTTGGGTGCCATAATTATCAATAAAGTTGATCTAAATAATAAACAAAACGTGTGGATGGAGGAATTTAAAGTTTTAGATAAAATTTTATCATGTCAGATAGATACAGGTGCACAAGTTAATTTGATTTCGTACAATACTTTAAAATATATTTTCAATTATGATTATAAACTAACGGAGTGTAAAGTTAAATTAAGTACATTTAGTGGTGGGAAAATACCTGTAATCGGAAAATGTGATCTAGATCTTATTTGCATGAAAACAAACAAAAATGTTGTCTTAGAGTTCATTGTTACAAAATTGGAAGCAAAAACCATCATCGGCTTATCTGATTGTGTTCGGCTTGGGTTTGTTAATTGCAATTCAAGCGTAAAACTAAACAATAAATCCTTGATAGCAGATCATTTGCATGTTGATCATGTGGCTGCTAGCTATTTGAGTGTTTTTCAAAGGTATAAGGGTCTATTTGATGGTTTGGGTTGCGTTGAAATGGAATGTCGATTAGAACTAGAGGATAACGCTAAGCCGAGTATTGATCCACCACGTAGAATTCCATTTAAATTGCATAATATGCTAAAGGCAGAATTGAATAAAATGGAAACGGCAGGCGTGATCCAAAAAACCACAGGTGCTACTGAGTGGGTCAGCTCGTTAGTGTTGGTAGAAAAGAAGAATAAGAAAATTCGTGTTTGTTTAGACCCTCGAAAGTTAAACGTGGCAATTAAACGCTGTCATTATCCGTTTCCAACCGTGGAACAGATAAAAAATCGTTTAAAAGGTGCAACAATTTTTTCCGTGTTGGATGCCAACAAAGGTTTTTGGATGATTCCTCTAGATCACCAAAGTATTCGACTTTGTACATTCAATACACCATTTGGTAGATATTCATTTCGAAGACTCCCATTCGGTATAAAGGCAGCCCCAGAAATATTTCATCGTGTCATGGTAGATACCTTTGAGGGTCTTGAAGTCTGTGTTTATTTAGATGATCTCCTAATTTATGGTAAAAATAAAGAAGTGCACGACGCGCGCCTTTTTGCAGTTCTAGATAGAGCACAAAAAGCTGGGGTTAAATTTAATAAAGAAAAAAGTCAACTAGGTGTTCCTGAAGTTAAATATTTTGGCCATATTTTTAATAAAAATGGAATTTCGCCAGATCAGTCTAAAATTAAAGCCATACTTGAAATGCCAACCCCAAAATGCATGAAAGATGTACAAAGATTTTTAGGTATGCTTACCTACTTAAATCCATTTATAGCAAATTTGTCCGAAAACTCACAAATCTTAAGAAACCTATTGAAAAAGAATACTACATGGAAGTGGGATGAAAATTATGAAAAGTGTTTTAACCAATTGAAAAGTGCTATAGCAGCCCCTCCAATTTTATCATACTTTGACTCGAATGCTGCAATTGTTTTATCGGTAGATGCGTCGCAATTTGCTGTAGGCGCGGTTTTAAAACAAAACGCGAAGCCGATTGCTTTCGCATCAAAAACATTAACAGATTGTCAGCAAAGATATGCGCAAATTGAAAAGGAACTGTATGCAATTGTTTTTGGATGTAATAAATTTCATCAGTATATATACGGACAAACAGTCTCCGTAGAGACTGACCATAAGCCTCTGATATCTCTTTTTAAAAAACCACTTGCAAAGGTACCACCACGTCTGCAGAGAATGATGCTCTGCATTCAAATCTATGACTTACAGGTTATTTTCAAACCAGGGAAATTGATGCAGGTTGCCGATACATTGTCAAGGGCCCCACTTCCAGAGACGGAAACCTTGGACAGTGAAAGAGAAATTTATGTCCATATTGGAAGCATTTCAGCTTCTCTCTCGATATCTGAAGAGAGGCTTAAAGAAATTCAAGAAAGTACTGCAAACGATAAAACATTACAATTGCTTAAAAAGTATACAGACGATAAATGGCCTGAACATAGACGACATATTGACAAAGCAGTACTTGCATTTTGGCCGGTTCGAAATGAAATATACTTCCATGAACTTTTGTGCTTTAAGGGTAATAATGTCATTATTCCTACAAATTTGCGAGAGAAATTCATGTGGCTCGTGCATGAGGGCCATGCAGGAATAGGGGGCATGAAACGTCGTGCAAGAGCATCTTTTTATTGGCCAGGAATTACTCAAGACATAACCAAATTTGTGGATTCTTGCGAAATTTGTCAGCGTTTCAGGAACAATAATCCTAAAGAACCACTTCTACCACACGGTATCCCGAAATTACCCTGGGATACTATAGGCATGGATATTTTCCAACTTGAAAATGAATTCTTCCTGTTAATTGTAGATTATTATTCCAAGTACATTGAGTATTGCAGGCTTACAAAATGCATCACTTCGACCATCGTTAAAAAACTGAAAAAGATTTTCTCGGTATTTGGTATACCAAGGGTCATAGTGTCCGACAACGGGCCCTCTTTTGTTTCTGCGGAAATGAAATCATTTTTTAAAGACTGGGATGTCAGTCACAAGACCAGTAGTCCGCACTTTCCGCAGGCAAATGGTTTGGCGGAAAGGTCAATTCAAACTATTAAAAAAATGATTAAAAAGTGTAAGCAATCGAATACTGATCCCTACATCGCTTTACTGAACCTACGAAATACACCTAACAGTTTTGGTTTTACACCGGCCCAATTGCTTATGGGGAGGACCTTAAGGTCAAAAATACCAATTCAAATTAAACAACTTAAACCATCAACCATAGACATTGATAAATACAGGGCAAAGTTAAAAAGTGATCAGGAACGCTCGAAATGTATATATGATAAAACTGCAACACAGTTACGTAGTTTGAAGGCAGGAGACAAAGTTCTTTTCAAAATCAATCCAAATGATATGACATGGGCTAATGGTACTATATGCGAACTTTGTAAGGAACCAAGATCATACTTAGTTAAGTCGCTAGATGGTCGTTTATATAGAAGAAATAGACGTCAATTAATTTATAGAAAACATTCTAATTTCGCAAGCACAAATAGCGAAGAAAATATAAGTGAAAAACAAGATACAAACTACAAACCACCGGATTTCATGCAATTAAGATCTGGAAGGTTAAAATTGTCTGCCACTTAGGACAGGTATTATACACTAAAATTACAGAATGAATTTACTTATTTTTACTACTTACTTATTAAATGTTATACACTGTTATTACGGAATGAAGTTACTTATTTTAATTTTTTAATTACTTACCTATCAAGTTATACTTATTTACTTACATATATGTATGTATATAAAAAAAAAAAAAAAAAAAAAAAAAAAAGGAACATGTTACAGTATTAGACATGTACTAAACCACGTTTATATGTATGCGTTGCTTAGGTTTAATGTAGTAGTTTAGTACTTAGAATTAAGCACACATTGTACATGAATTAACACACAATAAACAGTCTTGAACTCTACATCAAAAGTATAACAGGTATCATAGAACTTTCATTCCCAATAGATCACTTTCGAGAAGAAAGACGGGAGCTACCTTCTTTCATGGATAGATCCAGGCAAACCAAAAGTAAATGTGTTTCTTAAAAAGTTGAACCTAGACTACCATCTTCATCAAGGGACGAAACACTCAGTATACCAAACCTTCAAGTTGTACAGAAAACAAAACGTTGTCACAAAAAGCCTGCTAGGTCTTAGTGGAGCATGTAATCTATGGGTGTGACATTGGAGTAGACGACATTGCTGTGAGACTTAGAATCGTCCAGTGACTATTGTACCAATTGCATGGAATTGCACACTTCCGCCTATTTGCTCGCCTTTATTGAAAATGATTTTCGGCTCATGTGGCAACACAATGGGCCTCCTTTCTCCAAGATAATCCCACCTAATATGGAAAAAAGCCGCCCAACCAATAACATCTCAAACTCTACGAAATATTTTTCTCTGAAACAACAACTTCTTCCAGCGTCCTTGACATGCCACTAGTTTGGATTTCAAATAGATAAATCTATTTGCCTAAATTGGGAACCCGACATTACTATGCCCATAATCATGATGGAACTATTATTCCATCACTAGTTGATCGATTGTAACGAGATAAAAATATCGTAAATATTTGAACATCTAACCACTCATGTCCTATCGTATCAAAGATGATGTCTGCAGGCCAAGTCAATATCCCACATCCTTCAACGCACACGATCTGTTGATACGAAAACCCATCCAATGCAGTAGCAGCACGTGTGCGACATTTCCACGAAAATATTCGTCTTCTCAAGGCGTAGTCTGAAAGGCGTTGCGGTAAGGCTAACCCAAAAGGCCGCCTTTACACTAAGTCCATAGAGAAACTACTACTAACAAGTCCGATGCCATGTCAAACAACATCCTCAATCAACAAATACATAACCTCATAAATATTTACTACCACATTTTATAGATTAGGAAATTTTCGATTATTTACTGAATAACGATGACCTCGTCAAAAAATTCTCCCTCTACTTCACACACACACACACACACACTCACACAGCCATGCACGCAGCAGACCCGGCACAAAAAACCCATGAAACATCGATCAAAGTGTTCATCAATTTTCTCCTCTAATTCCCAATATTTATCCTCTCCGTTCTCTCTCATTCTCGTTGGCAGATTATTTTGTCATCTGCACACCGACTGAAGGTCGGATATTTAGCCCACAATGCTCTAATGGCCAAGAGGATTCGTCCTCCACCGCCATGCTATGGTATTTGTTTCCCAGAAGAACGCTGTTAAGAAGTTTTTGAGGGCACGACTTACAGCGCAGTGTTGGTGTTCTGCTTCGTCCTAAACGGGTGTGTAGCATCAAGGAGCCAAAAAAAAAAAAAAAAAACGAAAAGCAATCCTTAGCAAGAACCCTTTCATGAGATTTTCTTCAAACTATTCGCCTGGAGAGACTGAGGCACGTACGTTGTTGTGGAAAAATTCCACACGAGACGGTGGTGACGATGAAAATGGTGAACCGAAGGGTTTTCTTTTCTTTATGCCCAGCTCCCATGTAGAAGAATAAGCAAGATGATGGTGATGATGAAGGACAATCACATTTCCAACTTAATTAAGTCGTTGAATGTGAGTTTAATGTGTATTCATTCACAGAGGATGTGGGGTGAGTCGTGCAGGCTTTGGGAAGTTTTAGCCCTGGGCTGAGGAATTTCTATTATGCATGTGTGACACGTTACAAAGCAAGGTATTCAAGTTGGGAATTTTGCGAAAGGAGGCTTAAGTGTAGGAAAATGTCCTTGAACGGAAGCGGTATAAAGTGTTGATGAAATTAAGTGGAAACCAAATATTTACATCTTCACAGTTAATTGAGAGGATGTAGATGAGGAGTAAAAAATAGTGACGTGAGGGTACAGTTAAAGTACATGTGTTGCAATTTGAGACCAGCTTACGACGACAATAAAGAGAAGCAATGGTTTCCTTCAAGCATGCATAAGTTATTCATGCAAATTACCACCAAAGGAGACCACTGAGTGCTTGGTTAGTTTGGAGTGGCAAAGTAGAAAATATTTTAAGCAAGCTATGTCAAGGGGCTACTCATGGATATCGAAGCAATTTGCATACGTGATAACTTCCGATCGAAGTCCTTTTTAGATGTAAAACCTATGTTCAGGGTTGGTAGACTTGATTTAAATTTAAATTTTGAATTTTTATTGGAACTATCGGTTAAGTGTTTGTCGCAATTGTCGTCGTACTTTCTTTTGTCAATGTTAGAAAAATTTAACATCAGATGATTATACGAAACTTTAAATTTTTATAATGTGCAAACAAGTCCTAGAAAATAAGCTTTCATAGGCTCACTTTGGAAACCATGGAGTCTGAGATTGCTATAAGTAGAACGATATGTATCCAAAACAACTACAGGGACAGAAGCTAGTGTCTACTGTGAGTCAGACTTTCAGATCATCCTAGCCTACTTTAAGCTGAAAGGATTATGAAATTCAACGATTTATACTTCCATCGGCAGCGGCCAAACTTCTAGACTTCAGTCCCATGAAATCCAGTGCGCGAATCACTCAACTCTATTCTATTGACAGCCAGACGACAATAGCTGCTACGCCGCAGATAACATCGAGGCTCGTTAAGAGCTGCCGCGAAGAGTTCAAGGTTCTCGGCACACTCTGCTGGATCCTTGGTCACAGCGGGATACCAGGCAATGAAGCAGCGGATGAAATGGCCAGAAATGGGCTCAGCCCTAGACCGGAAATAAGCAGACCGGGCACGGTCAAACCTCTACTCTGAAATTTTAAGAAGCAAACAACAGGTGGAAATCACGAACCACCTGTGAAATATCAAGAAAGCTTTGGCCAGAGTACGAAAGATGAAAACCAACAAACTCCTGCAAAAGGACAGGAAATCTCTGTCAATGCAGATAGGAGTACCAACTGGCCACAGCATGTTAAAATATCTTACGAAAAAATTACGTCTGAACGACGATGATATCTGCAGAGGATGCGATGATGAAGAGACTCATGAAGACACGGGCCATTTATTCAGTCACAACCCAAGCCTCTGTCAACAGAGAAGTAGAACCCTGGGCAAATTCTTCTTCCACCATATCGTTGAGCTATCAGATGGATCACTGTCAAAACTGCTCGAATTCGCCAAGGCGTCTGGATGGTTACAACAAAGACGCTAATACCACGGTAGGAAACAAATCATGGGTATCACAATGCATCCATACGGACCTAAGTGTGACGAGCATCTAACCATTATAATCAGTCCGCTAACCTAACCTAACCTAACTCTATTCTATTCCACTCCACCAAACCCTTTTGGTATCTTGTACTATTTAGGACACCTGGCGTGGGTACTACTGATAGGGCACACTTGCCGTTGGCATGTTGGTCAGAAAGTTGCAGTTGTATAGAAGCCACAGAGACGAAGAAGAGTAGGAATCTGTATTTTATGCACTTCCTAGTCAACGTCTTCGTTATTTACGGCACGGTTCCTTTAGCACATATCTGGTCCGATATATGTACATACAAGTGAAGGTTTTCTTGGGACAAGCCTTTAAAAATGTTCTTTAGCTCGTAGTCACTTTTTTCTCAAAATGTTTCTTATTGAAGCGACCTCAGCATGTCCTTATACAAGGTGGCGCAAAAGTCATCACCCTATCGGAAGATGCTATAATTTTGAAAAATAGCAGCAAAAGTTAGTTCTAATTTGACATTTGTGAAGTAAACAGATACAAAATACACGTCAACAAGACATGAATCGCTATACTCCTTAAGAGCGCGGAATAATTGTTTCGATTTTTTGCGGAATAATTCGTCGATGGTGGTGACGCAGCGTGAATTTCGGCACAGACTTCCCGATCGTCCGACACCAACTCGGCAAACACTACGACGTTTAGCCGCTCGCCTAGAAGAGTATGGGACAACACTAGATGCTGTCAGGTCTGGCCAGCCCCGGAGTTCTGCTGAGAATATCGCAGCTGTGGCTGAAGATGTCGCAAAGGACCGCGGAGTATCGGCGAGCGCTACAGAGCCATGTTCAATGACTTTCTCCTTCCCCATCTGGATGAATTGGGACTGGAGAACATGTGATTTCAACAGGATGGAGCAACGGCGCATACTGCATGAGCCACAACCGAAAGGGCTGCATTTCTGGGTCGCCTAATCTCTCGTTTTAGCGATTTGTACTGGCCGGCAGAATAGCCTGCATTAACCGTTCCAGACTTCTTTTTGTGAGGTTTTTTGAAGTCACGAGTCTCTGTCAATAAGCCTCAGACTCTTGAAGCCCTCAAAAAACAATATCCGTCAAGAATACGAGGACCTATCCCCGGAAGTTCTGGCAAGAGTGATAGAAAATGTCATAAATCGGACCCGAATGGTCATCAATCCTAATGGCGGCCACTTAGCCGATGCCATTTTCTCGCCTTAATGGAAAAAAATTTAAGAAATAAACATAATCCAAAAGCAGAACCAACGTTTTTTATTCAAAAAAAAAATTACAACTTTTGCGCCACCCTGTAGAAAGGGACTTCAGCGTTGCTGTCATCGGACCCAAGTACACAAGAAAAATAATCCCTATTCTTATAACTGCTGTTTTTACAGTGTATCACATGGTGGCATAGAAACTTCTGGTTCTGATGGGGCAAACATTTATTAAATTGTCCTATTTCTACATCATTTTAGTCTACATCCTATCCCACTATCTATGAAAACACATACATATGTGTATGAATGTAGGTAAATGAATCCAAAAATTTAACAAAACTTTTCATTTTCGAATTGTTTCAGGCAGCCACCTGGTACCCAGGTACCCTGAGCAATATGTGCAACTGCAAAGAAAATAGACTACATAATAATTCCTATTATCGTAGTCCTGCAATTTCACTAAACAGGATGTCCAGCAGGAAGCCTGGAGTGCAGGTGGAGTATTATATTATGATACTCCTCTTGTGTGTTGAGTTATTTTTAAATAACATTTTTGTGGGTATTTATTTAGAGAAGAGTAAACGCAAACAATGTTTACATGGAGTAAGTACATAAGTATAGTGTCATACGGAATATTTACCACTATGTTTTTGGGTATTAACTAATTGAAAATGTAAACATTAATTCGCAGAATACCCACTTCCTGGGCTTTACACCCATTCCTGAAGTAATCTCTAACACCACGTACGCCCTGACACTTTGCAACTTTTGAATCTCTTAAATTGGATGTTAGCTTTGTCGCTAAACTAAAGAATACTAACAAAACATGAGGCACATTCTACAATATTAAACACTCTTTAGAATTTTAAGGTTCTGTTTACTACCTTTATATCAAGAATCATATCCGAGATAAAAGTGGTGTTCACAAATAGGTCGGGTAGAGTCTCGCATTCTTTTCAAAGGTTTTTGCCCACCTTCTTAACATTAAAATGTTTTCCCAACATGAAAATAGTTGTTGAAAACACTTGCAGCCCAACAAGCTGATGGGTATCAAAAAGCAAACGAATAACAACCGAACTTTCGAAAACGCCAAACGTGATGAAGCAAATGGCTTAGATGCACAAGTTCCACTCTACGTTGGGACACATGTGATGCCCTGCCAACATCGCTTGGTCTGTAAAACGGAAACTTACGAACAATTGCATATATTATTTATGACACTTCTTCAACTACTAATGAGAACATGCTACCACCAGAGCTTCCTCTGTGCGTTCGGGTTAATTTTGACAACTACAAATGTCTTACGTTACACAACCCTTCACACCATTTACGGCGTCATTTAAGAAACATTCGTTGAACTGAACATGATCAGTTTACTCTAGCATTGACATACATAATAAGTATCCATCACTCTCAAGGACTTACATTTCAGAAAGCTGTTGTTACCATTGATCCTACTGAGTTTTCACTTAGCATGACTTATGTTGGTCCGTCGCGTGTAAAAACTATTGATCGTTCACTTTTCAATACTAATTTCAACAGCAAACGAATTCTGAAAATCAATAACAAGAAATAGCTTTAAACTTAGGGAGCAGAGACATGAGTCACTTTAATTTCCAGAACATAAACTGAAGTGCACAGATATATCCAAACATATAAATAGCAAATAGAATACGAACATACACATCCAATCTCAACTAATAATACGATTCCGAAAGTTCAATAAATTAAAAGTGTTTTAACTTACACTTTAGTAGGTACTTTTGTACGACCTAGTGTATTTGGTCACACTGGCTTTGCGAAATGCGTTAAATAGTACAACACTCTGTGGTATGCAACTGATTTGTCGGACAAATTTTAATAAATGCCCCCACAAATATGCATTTGAGTTTATGGTCTGCTCTTCTTCTCGCCAATAGATGTCAGGGCGTGATTATGTAACTAAACTCCGCCCCTAAATATGCAATGACAAATATTTATAATCTATTCCAGGGCTTCCAACGAGGCTATTTTAATTTATAATGCCCCAAAATATGCAATGATATAAATAAATCGATGTTTTAATCTCGCCAACAGATGTCAGAAAGCGAGCATTTTATAATTCGTGCCACCGCTAAATATGCAACGATTTATATAATCTAGTAGAGACACCAGAATGGGTACAGCGGTTCTACATTTGACGAATTTGTGAGCTTTACAATTACAGTATTGGAGTGATCTAAACGACAAAAACATAGTTTCGAGCAAACGACATTTCAAGTTTGAATGCGAATAAAACAAAAATCGTGTGTAGCAGAACCATATAAAAAATTTATTAAAATAGTGACCACTGAGCTTTACTTATTTTTCAGTTATTGTTTAAATCGGGCTTTTAGTTTTTTTTTTAAATCTAAAATTGAAAAAGTGGAAATTGCATATAGGGCAGGATTTTTGTGTCAAATTTTGCGGATTTGTATGGTATGTGGCACTCTTTGACTAACCTATGTATCATTTAAATTTTAAACACTGAACGCGATTGCGATTTATGGATGCATATGTGACATATTTTCATACAAAAGTATAAGAAAACCCATTTCTTAAAAAAGGTGTTATTTTTATAATACTGATATCTTTTGAAATAATAGATAGGACAGATTTGATTACACCAATCGAAAGATCTTGTTTTTTTCACTAGGAAACCACTCCTAACTCAAAAACGGCAAAAATGCATATGTGTCACTCCAATACTGAGGTGACGAATTTTCTGCAATTTCTCTATGCCCCGGCCTCCAACAAAGGTAAACATTGAACTGTTCCGCCAACTCTGTGAGAGACAATCGGTGCTATTCAGTTAAATGATTCCAAGGGCTTGATTCCTGGGGTCGAATTTCGGCATCAGTGATCGAGTAACTCGTCACGTAAAAACGAGCATTATAACCCCTGATTTACTGTCCGAAAGGTGCGAGTATCTACAGTGAATATCACTTTTTTTGTTTTGATCCGTCGGTGTCCTTAGTTGTCGCGCACAAATGGAAGGATACCTTAACCAACTGCGAGTGTGCAACTGGAGACAGTTAGCTAAAGACCAGGTTAACGAGGACTCGTTGATTGAGGCCCAGGTTGACCACGAATTGTAGCGGCAAACACAGGGTGGGTCATTTCAATCTTCGGCATCTGGTTACTCTATAACTTTGACGTCTGTTTTCAGATCGGTTTATGACACCCCGCTTTCCAAGCGTCAATTCAAGCGAATTTGTGCCATGGAATATTACACGCCACTACAAGTCGCTGTTATCGTGCAGCTTTTCATTTAAAACATGTTCTCAATTGTGAAAACACAACGTGAATATCGTGCAGTATATCAAGTGAGGGAAGTGACTTCAGACCACACCATCAGGCCTTTACACTCAAAAATCTATCGCCACCGGTAATCTTGGTAATGCCAGTCATCAAGGCCGACGTCGTCCGAGGCGGCCGAAAAACGAGCACATTGCGCCATTCATATTCATACACATATGTATACCAACGATTCACTTTAAGCCTTACAGTTTCTCTTTACTCAACTGTGCCATTGGAAATACTATGTATTGTAAATCTTTAATCCCGTTGGACAAAAAATAATATACTACCAGCTAGGTATTAACAAGTCAGCAACTAATAGAAGCCCCTCGTTCAACAGCGATAAATTGAAAATAACAATAAGGTAATGAAAAAACCCCTTTGGGTTTAATTTTGTCACTTTTTTTTTCTCCCTCTTTCTTTTTGTGGGTCAGACGGTAAAAGCGTTGGGAAATGTAATTTGTTGTGCTTATGTGTGTTAAGCCAGTTGCAAGGATATTAAATCTACCTTTGGATCCAGGACACACAACGAATTCCCAGGGTGGGATGCTTGTAAAAAAGAAAGGGGAACAATGTTACAAAAAAAAAAAAAACAACAAATAAGGATTTCCTTTAAAAAAATCACCTTCCATTGAGAAGACAGGCAGGACCACCACTGAAATTCAGCTTTAATCGGGGAAAGCGGCTGTGAAACTTTTCTGAAATGAAAAGCACGTTGGTGTTTGTTGGTTTTAATTAAATTCTTACACACTTAGTGGTCATGTCAAAAAAGTATACGAGTATATGTATTTCAAAGAAAATTGTTTGACAATTTGTTGAAGTTAAGTTGATGTACGTTAAAATTTTAAACTTTAAGAAAAGAAGAATATGTCAGTCATAAGTACAGACATACAAACTTTGTAAATGAATATAGGATCTCTATTTATTTAATGCACGACTTTAAAGGTTTCCGTGATTGGGGCTATTCAATTAAAATGGTTCTTGAACAAAAGAAAAAATATTTGGCGCTCATAGAGAGCCAGGCCCTTGCTTTTTGCACGAATGGAAAGGACATAGAATTTTGTTGCCGATTCCAAATGACGGACTTAGAAGCTTTTTCTCACGACAGATAGTAAAGGGTAACCAGATAGCAATGATACTTTTTCCAATTGTTGTGTATCAGCAGCTGTCAAAGTTACCAATGACATTCAGCTGTCAAAATATTTAGTAAGGTTTGCCATTTCATCATGCATCGTATCACGCTTGCCGAACGTGCGGAAATTATTAAAAAAAAAATTATAGAAATTCCGGCTGAGTTGTAAATACGCAGCGTGAATTTCGTCGTGTGGTCGGTCGTCATCATGGCTTCAGTGTGCAGGCAATTCGTCGCACCGTGGAAAAGTTTTAACGTGAGTACACTCTTTCGGACCTTAAGCCACCAATCACACAGGGATTGCGGCCAGTATCGAAGAAGACCAAAAAATGTCGATTTGGAGCCGATCAGCTGAATTGGGCATCGCCAGAGAGTCAACCCGGCTTATTTTGGTCCTACATCTATATAAGATTGTGCTGACGCAAAAATTGAAGCCGGACGACCATAGACGCCGTGAGTTCTCTAATTGGGCGCTGGAAATGTTGGCCGGAGATCCAACAATCATCTTCTTAGACGGGGCCCATTTTCGGCTCACAGGCTATGTCAACAATCAAAATTGTCATTATTGGAGCGAACACAATCTACAAGTGTTCGACCAAGCATCAATGCATCCACAAAGATTGACTGTCTGGTGCGGTTTATGGCATGGCGGCATCATCGGACCTTATTTCTTTCGAAATGAGGAAGGAGCCACCGTTACCGTCAATTGTCTCAGGTATAGAGAGATGTCAACCGACATTCTGTGGCCAGAGCTCGACAACATCGATATATCCGAGCTGTGGTTCCAACAAGTGACGCAACGCTCGTAGTTGTGAAGGAGAAATTTGGCGATTGGGTCATCTTACGGCGAACGTTCATCAATTGGTCACCGCGATCATGCGACTCGACACCACTCGATTACTTTCTCTGGGACTACATCAAGTCCTTAGTTTACGCTAATAAGCCAACCATTTTTGATGAGCTCCAGGGCAAACATTCAAGTGGCTATTGTCAGAATAACGCCGTACATATTGGACCGAGTCATCAAAAATTGGACCGACCGCTTGACGCACTGAATGATGTGCTATTCCACACATAATGGCATGAGTGTAGCTTCAAAGTAAAGCCAGAATCAATTTTATATCTCACACCGTTGTTTTATTTAAATTTGTTTTCCTAACGTTCTTATCTGGTCACCCTATATTCTTGCAGGTTTGACATGCGGCGAAAACGTTTGGTTGTTTAGAGGCTCAAACCAAAGTAGACCAACACACTAACCACACTAACACACTAAGCTACGGCGACATTTTATCAAAATTCTTCTTCGACTATTGGGACTTTAAGAAACTCCCAATAAACACCGACAACAGGAAGTGGAACTTTCTCGATCTGTGCTTCCATGGGAGAATCTTAATTCCTTTACTCGTAAAAGAAGTCGTACAGAGCAAAAGCATTTCAACAATAAATCTCTGTGGTGCCTTAATAAAATTGAAAATGTTTTTATTAGGCTTGAAGGGTTTTCTATGTATGACTTGAACGAAGTTAGTTGTAAAGTTTTAAAGAACATATCATCACTTCTTTGTGGGCTGCTTTAATTTCTACAAGAACCTGAGAGCTTGGTTCGTCCTAAAAAGACAGTTTCAAGAATATTTCTGAGTCGCCTCTTAACATCTATTTTGGAGTCATCAAACGGTCTTGAACAGTCGAGGTAGGCCGTTATTTAGTCTTAGTTACCACATTGCCTAGGTATTTCCTAAAAAATGTTGCACATGAAAACCAGTCTACAAATTATTCTAAAAAAAACCTTCCAATGGGATAAATTTAAGAATTCGGTCGAGTCCTGAAGGGACTCTCATTGCGTCGGATGTAGCAATATTAGTAAGCCTTTGTACCTTTGATGAAAGCTTCTTGCCTGCAATCAGTTGCCATAAAACTAGGTCATTTACTTTTATAGCCTAAAGGCTGGTGGCTTTCAGGGAGCCCCTCATTAACTAGTTGAATCAAGAAGCGCAGGGTGATTGTAGGACCCTTTTGTTTGTAATTTGAGGTCTTTCTGGCATTCTTGTTCATCTCAGGAATCATTGGTGATGTCATGTGGTCGGAAATGTAAGTGCTCCCTAGACATCTATTGCAAAGCGAAAACTGGGGAGATATCTCTTTACTGCCTGCTGTAGCTAGGGTCATAGCTACAATAGTCATTTAGTAATTAAGAGAACAGCTAGAAGACAAACTCAATGTCGAACAAAAAAGATTCCGTTTCCAGCTCGCTTTTAAATAATGAGTCCTTCCTCGAGTCCCATTAACGAAATATATCGTCCTTTTCATTAATTCTACCCTATTCATCTACGAATTCGAAGCTGAGTGCATTTAAAAAAAATGTTCTAAGATGACTCCAAGCCTAGACGCCAAGTGCATTCCGAGCGACCGAACTCAAACAGAAGTGTAAGTTGAGCACAGACCTTCGTTCGAATAATAACACTGCAAAATGTAATGCCTTAGTTTTCAAAAAGGTTTAAAAGATTTTCATCTCATACAGGCTTGGCTAAGCTCTTCATATGTATAAAGCACTAAAGCAAGTTATGCTTGAATTTACGTGGAATTGATGGCATTGATAACACTTTTTTTTTATAAATCACTAGCTAAAGGGGTTATGAATACCCTTATGGATGCTATTCACAAGGCGCCAGTGTTGGTGCAGCGATTTTTAAACTAAGGTGGTAATTGGTTTCAGTCTTTTGCTCCTCAGAAGATAGATAGATATTTATTGTGGCAGAAATTTTACAATTTTACAGATACAACATGGCTAATAGTACAGAGATATGGTTTTAAGTACCTTACTACTGGAATATTACTACAATTACTTAAAAATTATATCACCGAAAATACTTTTAAATGTTTTGAAGGAAAAGCCACTAAAAACCTTCATTCAAAATACCTGGTGTCGTTGGAGGGCTCCTCCGAAGATGGTGTCCAGGATAACACCTCAATGAATATTTCTTTAGTATTCGGCTGGTCTCTTCAAATGCAAGTTACTACACCTACAAGACTTTTAAATCTGCAATGTTTCAAAGGAAATTCTCGCACTGACCTCGTAAGCTATCTTTAAGTCATTGCTAAAGCTTTTACTTTACAAAGATGCAAGAGAATGCGAGTGGAGATCTTCTATAGCGTCTGCACTTATCGTCACTTGAATTGCCGTACTGGCCCACAACTAAGAATTTAATGTATTAAGGCTGTGTATTCATAGGAAAGTCCTAATTCATAAAGAGTATGCCTGGTTGGTATCATTAAGAATACCTTCCATATGTGTGTGGAAAATAGGTTCATCCACGAGCCTACAAGTTACGAATTTGTATTTTTTGAGAAAAACTTAACCTACCCAAGTCTGCCTCCAGTTCTGAAGGACCATGCAGCTTCTTATCCCTAAACCGTCATCAATTTTTTTTACAAATTTTTTCGGGTTTTTATTGTTTGTTTTGGTCTCCATTTTCGTACAGCGCTGGTCGCTTGCAAGCTTTTGATGGATGCAAACGTGCAGCGGACTAAGTATATACTAAAAAAAAATCATTTAAAGTCATTTTTTGTACTCAGGAGCTTTAAGATAACGATATAAAATCGGTCGTCGTCAAAAAGGCGTAGGATGACGGTAGTGTACAAAAAATAAGGATGACGTTCCAGGGTTAAAATAGTCAATGTTCATGCTAAAGTTTTTCTGCAGATCTCCTAAGCTTCGTATTATAATTTACAGCTCCAAAAAACATCTATTCCTAATCGAACAGAATATCATTATCCTCCCAAAAGATGTTCGGCACTAAATTGGCTCTCCTCACAAGTCCATACATCTTTCGACACAATAAACGTGTTGAAATACATACATAAAAGCTAAATTACTCCATTTTCCTATTGTAAGACACCTCTCACACTAAAAAAGAAAAATTACGATCTTACGGTCTTAAATACAAATTGCTCCGTTCTGAACAAACGTCTTTTTTTTTCTTTATTCACGACAAAAGGATCTCACAAAATGTATCGCTGTTGCATATCCAATTCACCTTGTACGCAAAAGCTTTGTGACCACCACGGCACTCGCTTTCCCTATAGCGTAGCCACACAAAGTACACGTAACAAAAAAAAAACCTCCCTGCTGTAAGGATTTTTTGAATGCCCCGCAAGCTGTTACACTACACTTAATGAAAAAGGGACGAATAACCCCATCGAATAACCTCGTCCTAACAGGGTGGCGTAAGGAACCAGGATTTCCAGTTAAAAGGATTATAGTGACGAAAAGAATAATAAAATCTCTATCCTTTGTGTGTGAGGTACGAGTACACTACAGTTAGTTACACATACCGTAAGGATGCTAAACTCGGGGCTGGATTAAAGTAGCTGGTTTCAACTACATTGTTTGGTTTAACCACCACTATGTACGAGTATGTCCGGTTTCCTTCGACTTTTTTTTTCTAAGATAGGACACCTCATTGTCGGTTCAACACAAAGCTAAATAATTTGCAGGATACATTGGAACCTAGACGTTGGTTTAGAGCGAGAATGCATTAATTAAATCCTGTCGTATACATGTTTTATTCGTGCAGGAGTTGGATAGAGGTGGGATATGCAAATTTGTAACTGAAAGAAGTGTTTGTGTACTTTTTGTACTTGATTGCGGTGCTGAGCTTTGAAACATTATCATGTGTCGCAGAGGACTTAGAGAGGACGTACATAAAAAGTTGGAACTTGTAAAGAAGAGAGAGCCAGGGATTTGCTTTGCTAATAAGTAGATAATTTTAAATGTTATAAGGATTTGCTTTACATTAAAATTTGTTTAATTACTTTAAACAAAGCCAACCTGGGTGCTTCTGGTGGGGAATTTAATCAAAATTTGAATGTGGTCGCCTTGAAATTGTCTCGTAACCATTAATGTTGTACTTGTACCGCTTAACTGAGGTTATCTCCTACTAGTTCGCCTTCTTAGAATGAATTTAATGATTTCCCTTGCTAAGTCGTTGTATTTTTACTGTTCAAGCTACCTTTCTATTTAGTGAGCTGGATTATTTCATCGTTTTATCTCCTCCTCCGCTTGACGTCTTTTGTGCATATTTTGACCGAGGATCACTAATGAGATGCTTGAAAGGAAATTTTGCTATTTACACCGTAGCCAAGAGAAACAGAAATTAGCAAGATTGACTGTTTTTTAGATTCAGCGCTGGTGTCATTACAGACGCTAAGCAGCCGAAGCCTCTTACTATCTCAAAGTTATAATTGCCTGTTGTAATGTTCTCTCTTACTTACGTACTTACTTAAGGTGGCGCTACAGTCCG
This sequence comes from Criorhina ranunculi, assembly GCA_951813785.1. NCBI lineage: Eukaryota > Metazoa > Arthropoda > Insecta > Diptera > Syrphidae > Criorhina > Criorhina ranunculi. The sequence continues at coordinate 33,266,082 of OX638382.1, read as the reverse complement.
GGATGAACCTGGGCGTCTCCAGCCATCTCGATCTTAAGCTAGCGTCCTCCAGTTTCGCCCGCTAAGTTGGTTGAGGTCACACTTTCGTTGTTCGTGAGAGGGCTTTGCTAGTCAGTTGCCTTCTTAGCCCAAAGAAGAACAGATTGTTTGATCTTAGCGCTGGTGTCGTCGTCTGAATTGATAGCGAAGTTATATCTGTCGAGGGAGACGTCCTGACCTAGACGTCGGTGTTGATTGTCACTTCTTATTAACAGCATATGCTTGGTCTTGTTCTATGGCGAGCCTCAGTTCCAATATTGTTGACAAAATGTAATTTTGTTGCACTTTTTTGGCCTCAAATCTAACGATCGATACGGACAGCATGCTGCATTCTTCCGAATATGGCAATTTGAAGCAGATGACAATATGTTGCTTACCTGAACCGTTTTTTTAACATTGTCTTTCATTTTTGTCTTTGCTGTCTTTCTATGTAGCTCATTATAAACGTGTCCATCGGCAATTTGCCACTAACAACGGGAGCGGACAGTGACAGACATTCAACTTAGTCAGTTAGAAAGTCCTGCACTTACACACATCCAATTTGCAACGGCTATGTTACCGAGAACTGACATCGAACTCATGCTCTGTTTATAAATACTTTGGTACCAACTGTCAAGATTCCTAAAAATGAGCGTCTTACTTCTTTGATGCAGAGCAAGTAAATCTTCCAGACATATTCTTATAAGCTCCAGATCTAACACGTCGAGATGTGGTTTAGGTATGATATGAACCAATAAAGTTGCAGTGGCACCCGTTTACTTCGACTTCCACTCACCACATGTTAGATTTGCATACAATAAAAAAGTTAAAATTTTCAGTTCGTTTTGTACGTCGTCCGGTTAGAGCGACTTAATGTCGCCGGTCCCTTGATCGTCGCTATATCCGGATTCTATTTACAAAAACTTAAGGCGCCTACTGCTAGTTTTCTATGACTCTTCTACTGTTTTTCCTCCTTGTTCGTCCATATAGGCTTCGATTCGAGATTTATAATACATGAATAAATTATGTTACTTCAGTGCTCAATTTTAACAGAAAAAGCAAAATACTTCAAAAGGATCCCTAATACGAAAGTTGAATATAAAGGTCTGCCTGCTATAAATCGGAGGTATGGACGTTTATTGTCCCTCACTCGTGGGCTGACCGTTGAAAAATCAGATACTTCAATGCTATAGTATTATAATATATGCCAATAGCCAGACTGGCACTGGGGTGTTCAACATTAAATTAATTTACACCGTGCTGGTAACAGCGGCCAACAACCGAAAACACAATCTGATAAATGAACCAGGCAAGGACCACAAGAAAAGCTGAGTGTGGATGCTAGCAGATTTCGTAATGTCATAATTTGAAGAGAAAACGATCACACACTTCCTTTACATCTGTCCGGTAGTAACCTTCTAAATCTTACCCACACAAAGTTTGAAAGAAGTAATTCACTGATATGCGTAGGTCCTTTTTTGGCCACAAAGTAATAGAAGGAACTAGCAAGATGCATTCAAAGTTGTGGTGTTATTAAGTCAGCGCTCATAACGAATGCTAGTGGTAGTAAGTGAAGAATAGTTACAATTGTATAAATTGCACGTAAAAAAAACAGCTATTCCATGTCCCGTAAAAAAAATCAAGGCATATCCAAGTTCTAAACTGTTAAACACCACATAGTCTAATAAATCGACCATAGGCCAAATTTTCACTGCTTATGATTGCATTTATAAAAGCTTGACGTCAGTTATATTGTAGAAGCAAACAGAAGCAATTGGAGGGAAATAGAAATATATAAGTTGGTTCTAATGGGATCTATAAATGACGGCAATGACGGGATCTATAAAGAATCGCAACTACTTTTGTGTAGCAAAACCGCTGAGTTTCAAACTCCAATCGCTAAAGACGAAAGTGATTAGGTTAAGTTAGGTTTTAGGGGTAGCTTTACCCTATAGTACAGCCTCATTCGGATATCAAACGATCGAATCAACTAATGGAACGAGGATTATTTTTGTCGATTGGCCTCCCTGAACCAAGCCGAGTTTTGAAGGAATTTCAGGATGGTTTTCAGTGGCTTGTTTATGTTGTGTTGTAGTCCAAATCATTTAAGAAGTGTTCTCCAAGGGCTGACATTATATTTCTGCTAAGGATTGGACATTCACATAAGAGGTGGAGTGTGTCTTCCTCGGCATCAACGTCGTCACATCATCTGACCAAGTGCATTCTTTTAAGGTGGGCCGCTAGCAGGTTGTGACCTGTTATAACGCCTTTTCCTTTTATTTTGTTCTATCCAGAGGGTCCTTAATGTACTTCACATCGTGAGTGCATTCCATTTCTCATCTGCTAGTTTTCGGAATATCATCACCAATGCTGGACTTTTGAAGTTCTAATGATGGTAACATGATGGTGGGGGGTGGCCATGGTTTAGCGATTGCATCATCGCTTGTCACGCTGATAATTCCAGGTTCGAATCCCGATGTCGAAAAAGCAAAGGTCGATCAACGGCGATAAAACCTGACGTCAACTCTACTGCATAGGCATAACACTGGCAGTAGGGTGGTCATATGGCTTGAAAGTGTTGATCGTACTAATGACATCGGGATGTTCGAAAAGGAAATACTGTGAATTATAAGCAATGACAACAGTACCAATAATTCTCCCCAACCATTCTGGACACCAACCTCGGAGGAAAAAGACTAAAACCTAATACCATCTGAGTTTCAAAAATCACTATACAAACACTAGCGCTGTGTGAATAGCATATTCATAACCCCTTCAGCGCTAGTGAATTAAAATAAAAAAAAATTAAAATAAAAAACCAAAAATATTTCCCCAGATACAAAGATGACCCACTTAGAAGAATATCACGAGCATGAAGGGATATAGAGTGGCGTTGGGCGATTGATTTAAATCTTTGTAAATTAAAGGCTTCAGGAAATATTATAGAAGACAAGTTATCTGACAATAATTGTAAAGCATACTTTTTGTCCTATTTCTTTTCCAGTCATTCCTCAAGAGTCCCTAAACTTAATTACGCAATATCGTAAAAGGTATTTTTTCAGCCAAAACAAATGTTCAGCTTCGTTCTGAGACTTCACCCATCAAACAATGCAATATGCACGGTGAAACAAAACACTTGGCACGTATACGTAAACCCGAAACCACATCCGTATCACCCAAGCGCTTGTATCTAAAAGTTAAAGTATCTAATGCGGCGGTTCTCGCCGCAGCACTCAGAGAGCTCAACAAACCTCCGGGTGATTTTTGACATTACCTGAGATACGAGAATGTAATTAATTTCGCTGAATGACGTGTGTGGATGCTTTGTTTACAACACGAAGCATACTCATCAACAACTGTGTTGCATTGCAATTTTAAGGACATTAGCAACAAAAGACAATGAGCGTACACAAACAAACGTTCACTCACACTCTACTGAGGCCAACGTCAACAAATCATGTTGTACGTGAAAATTTTAATTCAATTAATCTCATGACTGGGTGTTCAGTAGCATCCTTTGCTTCTTGCACCACAGCTGGAGGAATAACAGAACGAATTACAAATCAGTTGAACGACCACTTTGCTTCCATGATGAAGTATCCTTTGTGTAATGAGAGAATGTCCTTAATTTTAACACATCGTCATGGGAAATTGATTTGTGACGGACATTAATGCCGAATCAGTGAGTATGGAAAGTGGGTGAATTCTAGGTCGAGGGAAGCGATTAAGAGTAAAGGTCCTTTTGAAGAGTTAAAATCAATTTTGAATTTCATTGGCTCGATTTGATCAAGGATATCATTAATATCACCCATTTTAGCATTCACGAGAGACTCTGGGTAATGGGGCCCAGCACCTCGCGATTAAGTATCGAATTCACATGTCGGTATTTCGTAATAAATTGAAGAATTAAGTCCAATTAGACTCCTGTTCAATATACATAAGAGGATTATTCTTGTTATTTGACATCCGATTATAGTATTACCCGCTCTTAGAAGTCTCATATTTGTTTGACTACTGGTCAGAAACTCGAGAAGATATGTTGGCAAGTAGATTTACCAAATGCTTTATATGAACGGGACATGTGACACTAATAAGTTAAAATTGATTTATGCAATAACTATAAGCAAGTGGGTCACATGTCTGTACGTATCGGGCATAATTTCAGATTCAGATTTGCCCTTAGTAAAACAAAACTACCCAGTGCATGGGCAACGCACAAGAGAAGAAAAAGATCATTACTTTCGACACCAACTGCAGCTATGGAAGTAAAAAACTCCACGGGTGCATATTGAAGCAAAAAGACTGTTAACAATATAGATCATTTCGAATCAGGGATAGAAAAAGGATTTTTCGCCATCAAATCAGTAAGGGTATTCACTTAAACTCATACAACCATCGCGTAAATGATCTGTCAAATTTTATATGAAAAACTAGCTGGTTGTACCCGCTTTGCTGGATCTCTTAATAGATGCATACATATGTATGTATGTAGTACGTACTTCATAGCCAAAAAAAGATTATCTCTAGATACAGACATCCTCAATGTCAAGGTTAGGTAAGGTTTGTTAATGTGGACCCATTGTGATATGCATTATATGTTTCCTCCCGTGGTATTAGTGTCTTGGTCTCAAGCATCTGATGGTGATCTATCCGAAAGCTCGTCGATGTGTTCGAAGAAGATAGAAGTTAGTTGCTAAGTCATACTCAAATCGGCTTAGCCATTTCGTTGTCATATGTGTGCAAAGGTTAAGAAAATTTTTTTTGTCAGTTAAAAAAGCATGAAAAAGGCGTTTAAAAGCCCAATAACGGGTTCAGGATATCAAAATTACTTCTAAAGCATTCCCGTTCTCACGACAAATCGATATCTATATTGTTTATTTATCGTCACGTACCTATCCTATTCCCAGACAATCTAAAAAAAATGTTTTCTCTTTTATAGATGTAGAGAAGATGTAGGGATTATTTACCTCGTACGTTTCTGCGACGATTTTGGCTCGGAAATAACCCGCGGAAAATCACACTGCTGTCAAATTACATTCATATTTGAATTAAATAACAACTGTTACGTTCGCCAAATATCTCCAACATAATAAATCTTGTATCGCAGTATCTTTAAACACAATAAGTTTTTTCTTTTCACTAATTTTCGGCATTTTCATATGTTTGGCGACAGTTTGATGACAGTTGCAGAACAGCAGATTCAATAACGCAACTTGTTTCCGAGGGTTATTCATGAGAAGCACCTCATAAATTTACAAAACATATGCCAACGAACACTGTCACATGGTTTACACCTGAAATACAAGAAGCTATAAAATAACGTAACCTGGCTTACAAACGGTGAAAACGATTCAGACTCCCTGAGCTTCATGCAGTCTTTCGGGCTCTAAGAATCAGTGTTGTTATGAGAATAAGGGAAGCTAAGAAGCGGGTGTACTCAAAGCGATTTGACAAATTCTACCAGCGAAAACTTTGTGGAAAAACATCCGTGAGCTTGGTGTGGGTCGACAAAAGGTGATAACCCCTAAAAACATAAGCCCTGACTTCCTAAACGCGGAATTCGCTATAGTTCAAAGAACCTTGCCATACGTTGAAACCAGTACAGTTAATTCACTCCTAAACCATGAAAGAACTGATTGCTTCCATTTTACAAGAGTATATGAAAACGACGTTCTGTGCGCACTTCTACAAATAAAGTCTGAAGCTATGAGTTTTGATGAAATACATCCCAAATTTATTAAAATAATTTTGCCTCACATTCTTCCTACCCTTACACACATTTTTAATACAATTCTCATGACATCCTCTTTTCCTCCTTCCTGGAAGTTTGCCAAGGTCATACCGATAGTAAAAAAGCCTGCTACCCGTTCGTCACCACCCGAGTTCAGACCTATTGCAATTCTACCGTTATTATCCAAAGTTTTCGAGAAAGTTCTTCATAAACAAATGACTGTTTTTGTAAAAAATAATAATCTTCTGAACGGCCAACAGTCTGGTTTCAGAGAAAAGCATCTGAGATCTGAGAAGTACGATAGATCAGGAGCTGATATCCTTTCTTGGGCTCCTAGACTTCTCAAAGGCATTCGACACGGTCAATCATGGAATACTCTTTTCAAAACTGAAGCAGAATTTTCATTTCAGCAACTCTGCAGCTAACTTGGTTCTTTCATATTTAAGTGGAAGAAGTCAAGCCGTATCGGTTGGGGAAAACATCTCCCAGCACTTAGAACTAAAGTCAGGAATACCACAAGGATCAATTCTTGGACCATTGCTGTTTGTAATGTTCATCAATGATCTCCCAAAAGTAGTCCGATACTCATCAATACATCTATATGCTGATGATGTGCAGATTCAGTTGAGCTGCAAGCTGGGAATGTTAGAAGATGGTGTAGAGAGACTTAATAGCGATCTTAAGGAAATCTCGCGTTGGTCCACACCTAAATCCAACAAAATCAAAGTGATTGGTAGTTTACAAAAACAAGCTTGAAAGTAGCTATTTCCCAGCTTTATACTTAGGTAACAATATTCTCATATATTCAAATACTTAGGTATTTGGTTCAATTCGACACTCACATGGGACCAGCATATTCAAACAGTTATTGGTAAAATATATGGATGCTTACGTGCTCTCTCGTTGACATAACAACATTACGCGGTAAGTTTATAATCTAAAACGATATGGTCATGTATCAGGATACACCAACAGGATTCTGGGTTGCGGCCTGCACACCTATTTCAAATTTTGTGCCCTAAAAACATTAAACAATATCCTGGGGTCGAATTACGGCATCAGTGATCGAGTCATACGTGACTGATAAATGTTGATTTGGTATGACCGCATACGTGATCGAGCAGCGAGTATCGAAATTTGGCATTCTGTCATCAGTGATCGAGTATTTTTTCATTCGATAGGGTTGTTGGTGACGAGTGGATGTATTTTCGAAAGAAAAAAATGTAAGAATTGTTTGATTTGTTGTTATTTTTGTGTTCTTTTTAATTTATTATTTTAAATTTATTGCAGGACGAACCTAAACAAAATAAGTCCGGTGCAAAAGGAGATTTTGGAAAATTTCACGAGTCGCCACCAGGACCTAACTAAAAATATTTTCTCACTTGTGAATCCGATGATGACATATATAAAAAAATATTCCATTTCAATTGCACGAATTAATAAAATAAACCAATTTCATTTTTAAAAACTTCCCAAATAAACAAAAAACTCCACATTTGACAGTAAATCAAATGAATGTAGAAGTTTGCACTAGTACAATTAGTACATTTTTAAATGTGTACTCGATACGTGACTATTCGTATGCCATCATCCCAAAAGAGTTACTCGATCATACGATCACGTATGGATTTTACTCACTCGATCACTGATGCCGTAATTCGACCCCTGACTTGCAAGGAACCCCAGTATTTGTACGAAAAACTTCAGTTCCCAACTTCATCTCGTTCTTCTGTTTTTATGCACCCAAGGTTCACTTGCATAAACTCAGAGAACCAATATTTTGTCTATGTTGTCAGAGAATGGAACGCTCTACCCGTGGACATTAGAAATCTCCGCGGAACAAAGTCATTTGACAAAGTCTTGTTTAAATATTTGACCGAAGCCACTTAAAAGTATTTTAGTAATTTTTCTTCTATTTAGTTTCTTCTTTTTTATACGTATTCCTTTCTTTTTTATTCTTGTACACCAACTTCTCCAGTGTTATGTTTTATGTTCATAGTTTATTTGAATTCATAATTAGCAAAGCCAATACGTAATCCATTAATATTAAATAAATTAAATTAACTTTTACTTATTATAGACTACGGGTAGCATTTCCGGTGGAATACTGATCCTGGTGGTAACACAATGGACCTCTTTGGTCTAAGTGAGGTTGCAATTGCAGCCTGCCACTCCAACCTAACCTAACCTATTATAGACTTACCCAAGTCCAATGTAAAAGATTCAAAACAAATAAATGAAATGAATGAACTACGAGATGCGTAAATTTATCAGTTTAAATAAATACCAGCTTTTCATAAGAAAATGTACAAACGACTACAAAACAGCTGGCGCTTGATGTGCGAACTTGCAGTGTCTGAAACCGATCTCTGTGTTACTTTGAGATGAGCTCTCCATATTCCACATTTAAAGAAGACTAATCGGTATCTGCTTCTCGGAGAGTAAAGCAGCCTAATATGTACTTGTAAGCGCTTTAGCAAACCTAACCTGGAAATCATTATTGGTATGATATTAGCATACTATCGCTACCGAGGGCCCGATGGAGAGTCCGAAACACAACTCAATTCATCTCATTGACAAATTTGTACAATGACTGGAAGAATCTAATGTACAAACATATATTTTTTGCAGACAGGGTGGCCTGACAAGGACTGAGAGTGGGAAGAACATCAAGACATAAATCCCGATATACTTTCAGAGTCGGCTAGATAGGAACTAATATCTGTATAAGCTGTCAGGAGGAAAATCTACAGCACTCTTCTACTGTCCATCTGCGGTGAGGATAGAATCTTTTCTAATAATAAAATTCCCACAGCTGATGGACTTGTTGCTTGTTGCTTCGCTTGGTTAAATGCATTTAGCATCTAGCTTGAAAAAGACCACTTATTTCCAAAATAACAGCAATTTTAAGTTGGATGTAAACAGCTCGATTTAGCCTCAAATACTCCGTAACACCCACTCGATCCTCATGTGGAGGCGATATCTCGGGTTATTAGAGTCGGTTTCTTCCTTCCGCGTTCTTTGGGTTGGCTTTGCTTCCGAATAGCCTGCTCTACTAATTCTCATCCTCCAGCAGCAAAGCTGGAAGAAGAATTAAGATCTCTATCCACAGATTTACAGTCCACCATACGTAATTAGTCAGAATTCTTCGGAATTTAGTCAAAGCCTGATTTGGATAAAGTGTTCTCGATTAGTTTTCCACATTCACTAAGGACTAGTTCGGCCTTTAAACCTTTACTGATATTGCTACTTACTTAGACACAAACACTTTCCTTTTAGTATCTACTTCCTGTTTTTATTTAGCTTGGAAATAGTCCTTGATGACTTGCGTTGTACAACGCTTAAGGTCACACTTTATGTAATGACCAAGCATAGGCCTTCGGTGTGTGGCTTCGGCAACAGATTTTTTCATTCATACAAGAAATTGCAGCGCCCTTCTGGGAAAAGGGGAAGAACTTCCGCCAGACGACACCTCTCGATTTTGTCTAATTTTACTTCGGAGATTCTTAGATAGCTCTGAAAGTACATAATTGTGCTTTCCTTATTACCAATATCTCCACATTGCAAATCGTAACCAATGATAGTGTGTCAACACCTTTCTTTGCTTTATTGAATTTGTTTATCCAGAATTTGTTTGAACACTGTCCGAAAAGCCTGAAGTTTTTAAATTAACATTGATTCGTTGTAACGTTAATGCGTATTTTGATAGTTAGTGGGATAAGACACGTAAACTCAACGCATACAGTCAATCAAGGTCATCTTGCAAAGTTGTAACCAGGTACATATTTCAAATGATGAGGTTATTGCTTTGCCATTTTGAACAATTCAAGTATAGAAATAGAAAATGAGTTTATTCGTGAATCGTGACTCCAAGAAAAACTTACTTCAACCTACAGTTGCATGCTTTGTTCACATTTTATTCTCCGATTACCTGTACAAAACACGGTTCTCTGCAGAAGTACCTCCATTGCAAACTTCTTTCATTGAGACTGAGATCCCTTAAACAATTTCGATACTCTTGGTCTATTTTTTTAAATTGTAAACTTCATTCGTACAACAATAGAATTTCGTTTTTATTCATCTGAAAGTTGCAACCTACCTGACTGACTAACTTTTTGTTCGAGTATCAAGTATTCAACGTGGTTGTTCTCGGAACACAAGGACGATGAACAGCAAACATTGCAGAGCAAACCAAGTCGTCAACGCTGTTAGCAATGAGATTCCATTCACTTTATATTTGTTGTTCATGATTGTGAAGAAACTCCTAGGGAATAGTAAGTTTCGAAGTTAACTGACGTCTGAGATTTGGACCTCTTTTGAATTTTAAGTGTCAAAAGAAATGAGCTGATGCCCCTTAAGTAAGTAATGCTTGTTGAGAGTTCAAAAAACTAACGGTAAGTGTTTAAGAAAAGCACGCAAAGAAACTTATGGTGAAAAATAATGGAATTTGTTTTTTTTTTCAATACTCTTTGGAGCACATGATGTTTTTTTCTGAAGCCAATAGTTGAAGTACAAAGAACGAAACATAGTACAGCAGCATTTTGCAAAGTTTGATAGAACCTACAAGGAATGTTTAGTGGCATTGATGTTGTGTTGGAGTGCTCAAGAGAAAAGCTTCTCTTCCAGCAAATTTGTCTAGAAAAAATTTAGAAAAATATAAATGTATCGTTGTGAATGAAAAATGTTACGGTGACTGTGAAGTAAACAGCGTTGAGAATCCTGTGAATTGAAGTAGCTGACACCTGCTTGGTTATAGAAGTTGTTTTCGATCTATCGCGTTTCAGTTTGGCGACTTCTTTTGGTAGAGTCAAGAAGTGGCCGCACAAGGGTCTTGCCATCATAAAGTTGTAAGCGGATCTTTTTCTGTATTTCGTCTGCTTTTCATTGCTTGACACTCAAATAAGATATTAAGCACGACAGCTAATAAAGAGCTAAGGCTTTTCGTAACCATTCATGTCGGTGGTGTTATATTTTCCGCACGAATGGAGCGAACCCACAATTTGATTGCCAACTCCAAACGGCAAATTGAGAAGATTTTTCATGACAGATTATACTCGTGCAAGTTTGTTATGTCGCGAGAAAACGTTTGGTGGTTTTGAGGCTCGAACCTGTGCCCTTTCGTTAAGCAGTTTAACGCACTAACCACTAAACCACGACACCCACTAATAACTAACATTAATCTGAAATTCTTTGGGTTAAAAAGTTCTACTGCACGTATTTCAGTTTAAAATAGGAAGTTAGCTTGTTTATATTTACACTTCCTAGTAAGGGATAGTTACGATGATAGAACACATGCAAAACCTAGAATTAAATTCCTGACCTTAGTCTCAACGAATCTCACAAATTTGTAAGAATAGTAGTTTTCGAATCGATACCTTGATTAAAAGAATAGAAAGTTTGGTTTCTTTTTTTTTTTTTTGAGACCATCGCAACCATCAATTTAGTCTAGTTGACCACCTTCCAAGCTAAAATGTTTTTGAAAATTACAAAAATAAATAATAAGTTTGTAGATAGTTACCTGTTTAGAGTTGGAGTGGCAAAAAATGTTTACCTAAACTGAACTGATATAAGTAAGGTCCTTTATAAACTTGCACAGAAATCCAACGCACTTGGTTGTACCTTTGAATCTGAAAAATGTTCGAGAGTCATTCAGCTTCCGAAAGATATGAATTCTGATGAATACAGGAAGTAATTGAATTGCATCCTGCAAGTTGTCATCCCCTATTGCAGCAATTCTTTGAACGTTATACCTATAGTAAGGTTTCTTTTGGCTATATAAACTACTAGCAGTTCACCCGCTGCTTCGCACGCGTTAAATACATATTAAGGTGTTTACTAAGTCGCTAGAAATCATCTGTCTCTATGGAGCTTTCAAAGATTAAAGGTAGCAAAAAGTGTCACCATTTCAATATTGAATTTTTGAAATCGGTTCAGTAGTCTCATAGATACTTAAAGATCCATCCAACCAAATCATACACACACCCGTTCCCCATCGAATTACTACGAAACGGACTGCGAATGCATTGTAAATAAACTACGTAGTGTATCCATAGAAGCAAGAATACGATCAAAGAAAAATAAAAGAAAAAACTACCTTTGCGCAACTCGGCAAAACAATCACCCTAATTATGCAAGTCGTACCTCGTATTTCACTTCAAGTCGTACTCGTATCGTGTTGTATTTCGTTTGGCTTTATGCAAGTCGTACTCGTTGAATACGACTCACTATTTTAGGAACACAAGGCATTTGTTTAACATTTAATAATTGCAATTCAAGACCTTACAATTGTTTATTTTCCATGTTATTTGATTGTTGATTTAATTTCATTAAAAAATCACTTAAAAAATCACAGCCGAAGGAAATACAACTAAATACGGAGGAAATACGACTAAATTCGATTTGCATAATAACCGATATGTATACCGTATATCGTATGCGATGGCATCCGATGCTTTCGTGACGTTAGAATACGAGTCAAAATAGACATTAGCGTACGAGTATGTTCGTAGTGACACGACTTCATAATAACAAAATACGAGTAAGTTTGTATGTGACACCCAAATACGACTTGCATAATTGGGCTGAATAACACACGATCACGAACCGAATGTGCCGATGGCTACGGTTGCGCATACTATAAATTTACAAACTTTAACCCCTTGTATCTTGGCCCGTGGATATAATTTTGAAAAACGGTGAAACATGTGTTTCTTTATTTTTATTGTAGAATTTACCTACCAAATTTCAATTCTTAATTCCAATTTAAATTTTTGATTACATACAAACTTGAACACCCTTTTGGAGCCGAATTTCGAAAAATCCTTTCTTAGTGGATGTCTATGCCACAAAATGAAACTATTGTCCAAATTTCATGTTTCTAGCTCTAACGGTTTGGGCTGGGCGTTGATCTGTCAGTCAATCAGGGAAGAGTTTTATATATATAGAGATTCAAGTCGCAGGGCAACTCAGTTTCGCAAAGTATATACGTATGTATATTCCAACAGGAGCCGTCAATGATAAAATGCACTCATCCTTCAAGGGGAACAGGCCTAACTACTGCTTCAAATCAGGGAAGATGGCTCTTCTACAACAAAGTAAAAGTCACTGAGGCAATACCAAATTCATGGCAATTAGCAAGAGAGGCATTAGCCTATTGGAAACCATGCAGTCGATCTACGAGTAGATTTCCGGTGCAACACTCATTGCCACTGTTGCGAAAGCAAAAGTAAGAAAGAAGCTATTTTTTTAATTCCTCTGCAGATGTCCTGCAATAGCAGGGCAGCCCATTCTTTAACGATCTCAATGAGATCCTCTATATGGATTTGAGCATACCTTTTCTTCTTTCAACATATGCACTTACAGCCGAGACTCCAAGGAGCTTCTTTTTTATTAAGAAGGCAGAACATGTGCATTGGAGGTACAGAATGCTCTCCTCCTCCTCTTTGTCACCACACCTGCTACAGAAATCGTTTTAGAAGTGGTCTAGCCTTATTGGTTACATCCCGGTGTCCAGCCGGTGGCAATATCTTGTGGTGATAAGCGAAAGCAAACTCTTATAGCGTTTCAGATCTAGCTTGAACCAAATTTGCTTAGCAGTCTTGCACTTGATACCATTGGATCATCTAAGATTCGTCCTACTGATTACGTCCAGCTACATACCAAGCTTTCGCATTTCATGTTCAATTTTTATTGCAGTGCCATACTTAACGAGCTTATCAGCCTTTCAGTTCCCTGATATGTTTTTGATGAATATTGAGCTACATGATAGGTAATCTAGAGCTACATTTTAAGTTAACAAGACTGACTATAAAGATTTAAGGACTGCTTGGCTGTCAAATATCATTTGTGGATATTACATTTATCGTTAGCCAAAACAAGACTTCTTCAATCGCCATTATTTTCACATGGGCTACGCTGCAGTGCTTAAAAGTGCTAAGGTTCAGCTTGTCGGAGAAAACACCCCTTTCTAATCCATTTTCCACCTTGGAGCCATCCATGCGAAAGGACAAAAGCTCCTTCACCAAAATGATGCCATCATGACCTGAAAGTGCTTTTTGAAGTTGAGCAGGAACAGGGTGTGGGAGATGATCGTTTATCACTTGACCTTTGTGAGATGGCATTAAGTTTAATAACAACTAGTGCAGCCATTAAATTATAATAGGTATGTAGATGCATCAGGGGCCATCTTCCTGAATGTTCCACTTATGCATAAACAAGATATTCATAACGCTATATTTTTCGAGAAAACTTTGCTCCCCATTAAAATAGTGACCATCTGATAAGCTCTTTATGACTTTTCTATTTAAGTACTAATCTATTTTATATAATCTAGCTGAAGGTATATAGTCTTCATTATTTCTCTTCAGTATGATGTCTACATATGTACGCATGTGTCCAGTCCACATCCGTTTGGCATGCAGTATAAAACATCCACCCTACGTCTTATCGATACTGAACCAATTACCCGCAATCACACAAATGCAAATCGATTGTCATTTTGGATTGTTGATTTTATGACACTATTAAGGAATTCAATGTAACTAGTGTCTCGAGTGTTAGCCGTACTGATGAGCTACATAAAATCCTATCAATGGGTGCCATCTTGTCGTGTGTTTTCTGCATGGCTTTGTTTTTATGTTCAAATTATTTATTTTTCTTGTTTCGAATGTGCTTGGATTATATAGTATTTTTTTTGTAATTTTCTTTATTTATTTTTGCGTAATAAATTCACAGAATTGGTACTTAAGTACTGATATTGTTAAATTTATTTATTATTCGTTCCGCATAAAATGATTACCTATAAAAACTAAGAGATTCACATTAATATCTATCATATCCTAATTTTGTGTTTAAGGTTATAGGTATCGGTGCTAATAAATACAGTATTAGAAGGTTTCAAATTTATTGCAACTGGAATTAAATATGTCTTCCTTCGAAAGGCTACCTGAAACTTCATAAAAAGAATCTGAATTGAAAAAAGAACATCTCATAGGACAAAGGTCATATTTCTAGATCCCAAACGAATGGATATGGAACAAACCTATATTTTGCTGCTCTCGTGTTTGATGTACAAATAGATCCAAGCCGGAGTTGCAAATATAAACAGATATATAACAAGCCTTGCTAGCTTTTGAGGTTTTCAAGGCATTTAAAGGGATCTGCATTAGTCTCTTCGTGATGTCAAGACCATTCTAAGTTTTCTAACTAGGCACTGTTGAGTTAAAGAAGCTTGAAACAGAACACATATCTGTTCACCTAACCCAAATGTGTAGCAGGATCAATCAATCCTTAGCGATTTAATTTCTAGCCTAGTCCTGATTTAATTACTGTTTATTCACAAGCCCTAACAGTTGGTCTGACTGTCAATGTACAGGGTGATGACTTTCTTGACGAAGTAGTAACCTTTGATCATATCACTTTTGCAGCCTAGGTAATAACAAAAAATTCGATTGCAACTATTATTGATTCTAAAGGAACTGTTTTGAATTCTACAAATAATGAACTTCCTATCAGAGATCATCCCAGACACAAAAACAGGTTCATTGTACTACCAGAAGGTACAACCCTTTTACTATGTTTTCTTGGTCTTTCCAAGAAAGCCGAGTAAGAACTTCAATGATAAGGAGCTTAAGTTACCACCACTCATCACATCAGCCCCAAAAATCTGCCACCTGATACGAGCAGTTGCAGGACAATCCGCAGTGCCGTCACCCTCTCCACAAGCGTAACAGACAGTGGTGTCACTTAAACCTTACACATTGAGATGTTTGGCAAAGGAGAAATGTCCCGTAATAACGCCAATAAGTTGTCTTTTTTTTATATAATTCACTAGCGCTAAAGGGGTTATGATGCTATTCACACAGCGCTAGTGTTGGTGTAGTGATTTAGAAACTCAGACGGTATTAGGTTTCAGTCTTTCTGCACCGAGGTTGGTGTCCAGAATAACTGGGGAAAATAACTGGTACTGTTGCCATTGCTTATAATTCACAGTATTTCTTTCGAACGTCCCGATGTCATTAGTAAGATCAACACTTTCAGGCCATATGGCCACCATACTACCAGTGTTATGCCTATGCATTAGAGTTGACGTCAGGTTTTTTCGCAGTTGATCGACTTTTTTTTTTGACATCCGGATTCGAACCTGGAGCCTTCAGCGTGACAAGCGATGATGCAACCACTACACCATAGCCACCCCTAAGTCTTTTCTGCTGAGAGACAGCAAGAATGCGGCGGATTTCTTACAGACGCCGGGAAGGATCTGTTTAGTCTGCCTGCATCCTGGAGAATCATGCCATCTACAGTTGTATTTGCTAGAGACCCAACCATCGATGGAAGCCTTAACCGAAGATACGGGCAATTCTAACGTGGGTTCAGGGCCGGAGAAGTACTCCTCTGAACCTTGCCAGGCAAGCTCACTGGACACCCCAACAGAAAAAAAAACCCTGGAGTCATTTGATTGAATTTCCTGCAATTTCCTGAATTTCCAGTTTAAGCTGTTTCAGACGTTCACACAAATGGCGGATTATATCTTGTACATGATATTATTTAGACAGGCTGATGCCTCTATATGTAGTTGGCATAGGATTTTGAAATCGTTTTAAATTATATCAATCACATGGCGTGACGAAAGAACTACAGCTTAACTACCTAGTTCTGATATAACAATGTAGTTTCTTGACATTTTTCTTGTTGATTTGGCATTGAGCACACCGATATCTTATGACTTCAGTGCAGATATACTTAAAACAATTCTCTGGATCGCGTATGATAAATCCCCATCCGAGCGCTGTTTCTGCTCTCTGTAGCAATCACCATAATAGATGTGACAGTTTTTCATCTTCTTTGTGCCCGGTCCATTTCATCGTACTTCCTGGATGGCGGTTATATCTGCTTTATAGCAACTTCAAAGCCTCTGCTAATTGTTCGGCTGCACGAAACCTCTTAAGGGTCCGAATGTTCCACCTACAGAACCGAAAATCATTGTCCTTATTTCGATAGCTAGTGTCATCCTTCTCTGAGGCTTGTGGTCGGTGCGTAACATGAAGTTTTTTTTACGTGGTCGGGCAGTTGCCCTGACGGCACAACCCCCAACCTGGAAGACTTGTTGCATTTCAGGAGCCCCTAGGACACGAGGTCGGTTACACCGATGTGATTAACCCGCTTCGGGGGTGTGAGCGCTGCTGTTGGTCCATTAAGGATTCATCCGCCACCATCTCTTTTCCAAAACCCTGACTAAGTCTGGGAAATCCTTATCGACCTGAGCCTCAAATATGTCAGAGTAGCTCGGATAAGATCTTATTTTTTGTTCTGGAATTTTTCTCAACCGTTGATTCAATCTGGGGAATTCATTCGCTGTCCCGTTTAAAGTGTTGCTATTTTTGTCCGCTGATCAGCACTCGCGCTTTGAAATTGGAAAAGTCGTGTCCAAATAGACATCGACCAGTACCAGATGGTTACCAGTTATTGGTTAATTAAGCACAAATGATGTGTAGAAACAGTTACAACACTGGGCATCGCTAAGTTGACACTTCTCAATGCCTACCCTATTTCTACAGCACCCAACCATCAAAGTAAGTTAGTAGGTTCCCTTGATCAATCTAAACTGAAAGAGTGAAGCCAAAAATACAGAATTCTAAATAAAGAATGAATTCCAATTTGTCGGAGAAGTTGAAGAAGTTGAAAACATCTCTATTGTTGGCACCGGCATTGTTGCAATTTATTTTAAACTAAGCCTTAAATCGTATCATATACGGACCATCCAATGGATTAGTCAGGCATAATATTAAATTTAATTTATCAACCAATTCTGTGGTGTGATTTATTTGAATCATTAAATTAAAGCGAAATCTAAAAAAATTTCACTCTATTAAAACACTATCTAACTAACTAACTATCACAAATTAAATCCCTACTCACATTAATGCGCATCAATAAATATCGTATTTTATCCTATTAATTGATTCACGCCTTTTATTTGGACTAAATTTTGTTATAATTGAACTTAAATAATTGGTTTACCGCAGGTTTTTTTTCATTGAATTATTTGTTTGGTGTGACAAGTTATTCCACTAATTCGAATAAAAACCTTAGAATTAAATAATTAAAATGAACAAGAACTACAAGTGGGTCGAGAGTTTAAAAAAATATGAAAATTAGAAGTTTAATTTTTATTTGGCATTTATTGTGTTGAATATTGAGAGCGTTTAAAATGCAAAATATAAATTATGTTATTACACTGTTCTGATCTACAATAAATGATATAAAAGGGATAATAAAGCAATAATCAGTTTCATAAATAGCTACACATCGCTCATCTTCTTGAAGGCTGTCATGACTCAAAAACGCTATTTTTGCGTTTTCTGCAAAATTATGCCTGGGTCTGAGCCTGAACTAATGCCGATTTGTTTGAGTACGTACACAAATTAAAAAAAATTGACTGGGGGGCTAGTCCTGTACTTCCCACTTGGTATTGCGTTATGTAAAAGCGAAAAGAGCCCAAGATTGCAAAGAAGTAGGACTAGAAACGAACACAACAAAGACTTAGCTGATGACCATCTCAAGGCAACTTAATGTAACATTAGACGGTAAATATCTAGAATACTGAAACTGGGTTCCCTTATAATTTAGGTTGCTTTTGAGTTTTAAGAACCTTCCTTTGTTCCTTGAATTTAACATCTAAAGAATTTTTGGTGCATGAATAGTTGAGGGAGTATTGACGTAAACTTGATCTTTAACATAGCCTCAAAGGCAAAAGTCTAATGGTATTGAATCGCACGATCTTGGCAGCCAACAGATGTCTTTATTTCGAAAAATCACACGTCCAGAAAATTTGTAATTTTTTCACCAGCTGTGTTGCATGTGACTTCGTCCTCCTGAAAATATACGCCGTCCACGTCCATAGCATCAATTTTAGGAAAAAAAATTTGACTGGGGGCCAGTCCTGTTTTTCCCACCTTATGTAAAAGCGAAAATTATTTCCAATAACACCATAACGTGCTTGTTGTCCATCACACCTTTTTACAAAGCATTTCTTCAAATATCTCAGCATCTAGCTTGTTAACCATTTTTTCAACTTCATTTGTAGATTTGCCGAACAATGTTATGTCATCCGAAAATCGTAGGTTTTTCAAGTTTTCCCCTATGATGATATCTTCGAAATCAACTTTTCTGAAGACATGCTCCAAAGAGGGTTGGTGAGATAGGGTCGCCTTGCCTTGCGAGGAGTACTTTGAAATGTCTACTTTTGTATTCTGTAGATACTGTAGGTGTGCAGTTTTCATATATTTTTATCAGTATTAAGGTGTACTTTTTCGGTAGTTTCGGAAGAATTGAACTCTAACTCAACGAAATAACATTGTATATCCAAAACTTCCCAAAATATGCAAGGCGATGCGTATAACAAGAGCAAAACGAAGAATTACTTTAAGGATTCGAACGGATGATCTTTACCATGAAACACCTTCTATTGAGATGACAGAAGTGAAAAATCCTTACAATGAAATGCATTCCTAAGAGCAGTAGAAATACTCATTACTTTTTCCCAGACAACGACAAATTCCGAAAGTATAATTTGTAGTGAAAAAGCTTCTCATTTCGCCCTTAGTTCGGATTTGGCAATAGAAAGTGTAAGTCCTTCCCATTCATGCACAACATAATTGATTAGATGAAGTTAGGTTAGCGGGCTAATGAGAATGATTACATCCTCATCACACTTAAGTCCAAGTGACCCATTAAGAAACGCTATACCATGGTTCTTTACAAGCTACTGCAGCAAATATTTGTTTGTCCACACCATAACAATCAATAAAAATGCAAGTCAATGCAATAATGCAAATGCAATAAATGCTTCATAAATTAAAGGATAATTTTAACTTAAATTACATTCAACATTAAATTGAGGCCAAGAACGGAATTCTCATTAAACTAACAATTCCGCCTAATTAGTGCCAAATGCAATTGGGAACTTTTGCCAATTACAAACGTGCTACCAACGAACAACCTTCAACTTTAACACAGGCACATTTCTAATACCGTGTGACCTATTGATACCAAAATAGTCTTCAATTATTTATAGCTGGGCGGAGAACTAGAACGAACAGGAAGAGCATCATTAATGGAATCAATGCTGTCACTTCATTTATGTAGATGGTGCAAATTAGTGATTTTGTCACCACCCTCACAGTTCGACTACTCTTCACATAATTAACGCGACAAAAGCAGGAAATTGCAAAGTTATTCAGGACCACTTCTGTGTAGCCCAATGAGCATAAAACAACAACATCCAACTAAGAGAACCACCTACAGTGAGAGTTTAATCAAGCCATTATGGTCGGGACAATTGACCAAACACTGCCAATGTGAACAATAATAATAACGAAGGATGAACAATTCAATCCAATCGATCTGACCTGTAATTGTTATTAATCGTTGGAAATAATTTGCACAGCAATTTTCATTTAAAATGAAAATAAGTAAATAAATAAAATCAACTGAGCAGTGAGTGAATCAATTTAAATAAAGTGTGCAATGAACTGGATTTAACTGAACAAGCACAATGGAAAAAAAATGGTGAGAAATACATCGAGTGCATTTGTATTAAATGACTCCAATTGTTGTAGTCTTTATTTGTATTTATGATTAAAAAAATATATGAGAAAGGCTACGAGCTAAACACACAAAAGGTATACACATGAAAATAAAAAATATATTTTTAATCTTGCCAATGATTTTAAACATCAACGCCGCTATTTGTTTTACAATTATTGCAACATTTACATTTTTTCAGCTTTGTTTTAAAAGACAATTAGTTGCATTCACATTTAAAAAAAAAAATTGTGTGCCTCACTCACAGAAACGCACCGTTAAATAAAAATTTTTGTCGTTTTCGCCAGGCATGCAAATTTCAATAAATAAAGTTTGAGTCGAATCGGACCAAAAATTTCAAATCCGTCTATCGACTTGGATTTCAAAATGTTGGTGATCAGCTACCTTGGAAACACCTAGATATCGATTTTCAGTCGAATCGAATCGGACTAAAAATGACAAAATTCGTCCGCCATCTTGGGGGCGCCATTTTAAATTCTAATGATGTATAACTTTTGAAGTGCACGCACGCCAATTTTCAAGTTGTTGGACATATGCAAGTGCGTGCAAAACGGGTTGCAAGATTTTCCCACGATTTTTAGAACACAAAAAATTTTACTTTGAAAATAAAAAATATACACGGGTACACTGCCGGCCACACAAGTAGTATGTGCTACTCGGACCTCTCTTTCTCTCTGTTATACTTTTACTAACTCTCCGATTTTTCACGCGAGTGCACACACACATTTGAGCTCAATTCCTGAGGTTCGTACAGTAGAACGAACAGTACAGTAGAATTAACTAGAAATGGAGCAATTACCCGAATAAAATAATGCCTAATATCCACCGGAATAATACTAGCCGACCATAATAAAGAAGCTGACGTTGGAGCCAGTCAGTAAACCTTTGAATTCGCGAAGTTTATGGTTGAAAAAAGCGATTAAAATACCTTGGAGTAATGCTGGACAACAAACTGCAGTTCAAAACGCACGTGAATTATTTAGCCCAGAAAGCATCGCAAATACAGGAAGCTCTCTTGCGCATGCTGCCTGCGCTAAGGCACTTAGGATGAAAAAGACCAAAGTGACAGTATAATCAGACTCTACGCGTTACAGATAATCAGCGGTTGATAACTAAATGTCAGAATCAGATATATGAATCGTAGTAATTGGCATCTGAGAAAGATTCCCCACATTCCTAGCGCCATGGCTGTAGCCCGCCAGTTTCCAACTTTGATTTCCATGACGAAATTTGTAGATTCCTTACCTCGTTTTCGTTATTAGAATTCATTTACATACAATAAATACCATGACTACAATATACAAGCATGAAAACAGGCCTAGGCATGCATCCCACCTTGTATGTTAAATATGTCTTCAAAAATCCTAGAACCTATCATCATAGACCTTGAAAACAGCTATTGAAAATGCAAGATGGGAAACTTAAAGTACCTAAACCATAAGAAGCGGAAATTGACGACATTGCGATAGTCATGGTCCCTACTCCTAAAAGAAGTTCCGATAACATAATCGGGATTCTTCAACGCTGACTTGAATCTGTAAGTTTTCTTAGTTCAAATCATAAGACGAAAGCAGAACACTATCAGAAAGAAGACAAAAATAATCTACCTTACGATAAGGGGACACAAGATTACACCAAAGAACGCCAACAAATACCTGGGTGTCATTATCGACACAAGGCTTTCGTACAATGAACATCTGAAATATGTTAGTGGCAAAGCCCCACGCGTAAGCAAATCACTTATGTGTATCATACTAAATCATGGAGGACCGATATACAGTTTTTTTTTTTTTTGTAAGGAAGTTGAAAAGCATGCATGAAAAGCATATGCCAGGGTGTAGGACCCAAACTAAAACCACCTCTGCGTCCAACCTATGCTCCCTCATGGTACCGCCATCCTGGCATTTCATCCTGGGGGGAGTTTTCAGCCGTAGCTGCCTCTTATCCACAAATTTGTGTGATTCTGTACGTCTGGGGATATTTGTGCATTGCACGAAAAGTCTGTGTACTTGTTTGTATGTGTTTGTAGAATATTCAAGTTTTTCCCTCTGCTACTTTTCTCTATAAATCTGCGTGCTGCTGTGTGCGCATGTATGTTCGTATATCTGTCTGTCTGTGCGTCTCTGTAAGGCTGTGCGTTTCTGTAGGGATGCGCGTTTCTGCAATTATGTGTCTGCTCGAGTTCTCTGCGCTATTTCTTGCGTTTTCCTCGCTCTCCCTCCTTTCTCGCTCAAGTCGTCTCAACTCTTGGCATATTTTCTCCACTTTATCTCCACTTATTTTCCGAGTATAGCATGTGCTGCACAATGTTCTCAGGAGTTGGTGTTTCTTCCAATAGAATTCGTAATGCTTCTCTTTGTTACTGGAATCTTGGGCAGTGAAATAATACGCGCTCCAAGTCCTCGGGTGTATCACTGCAAGATGGACAAGTGGGGGAGTTGTCATTTTTAAACCGGTGTAGATATGGCGGGAAACAACCATGTCCCGTTAGTAGTTGTGTAAAAGTTTACTTTGCCGTGTCTGCAGTTCCAAGTCTCGATGTCCGGAATAAGTCGGATGCCCATCGGCCCTTAGACGAAAGATTCCAGAGTTGCTGCCACTTTTTCACGCTTGGTGTACTTTCTGGAGTGTCCGCATCACTGAATAATAACCGTGGTTCCCTTTGGGTCACCAATATGGCAAATATGGTTCATGGTGTTATGAATATCCAGCGCGTTGCGTATATAGTGTTGGAACTCTGTTGATATTTAGTTTCAGTCTTGTCTTCAAGGGTGGTGTCCAGAATAACTGAGAAGCATTTGTTGATGTAGTTTTCTTTGCTTTATAATTCACAGTATTTCATTCCAACTTCCTAATATCATCATCATTACTCAGTACGATTAGCTCTGCAAGTCATATAACCACCCTATTGCTAGTGTTATGAATATGGAGAGCTGATATCAGCTTTTTCACTATTGTTCCACTTTCTGTACATCAGGAGTTTAACCTAGAATCTTCAGCTAAACAAGCGATGATGTTAACCACTATCCACGTTCGAAACCCAATTTGACTGAAAATTCTGAGAACAGCTAAATACGATTCGTGCAATTCGAGACGCATAGAATAGGCTGCTTACATGCAATCTGCTGTAAAATCAAATCGAACAAAACAATTCTGTTGAATGAGCTGTCTTTACGAGAGGGAAAGCGGCGTTTTTTTGTGAATTTATGCACCTACTTAACATACATACTTAGCTGTAGCTTAGCTTTGGGACATCTGACAGAAGCATGGAAACGGGTAATAGTAAAATATCTACCCAAGGCGGGTAGGAATCTCGACAATGATCCGAAATCCTTCCGTCCTATAAGTCTCATGTCCTTTATACTCAAAAGTATGGAGAAATATGTTGGCAAACACATACGAGGAAACGCTCTTCTTACGTCTCCCCTATGCACAACTCAACACGCATACCAACCAGGTAAATCTACTGAGTCTGCACTCCACGACTTGGTAACCAAAATTGAAACCTCCATCTATAGAACGGAGATATGCCTTGTCGCCTTTCTAGACATAGAAGGAGCGTTTAATAACACGTCATATGAGTCCACATACAGGGCGTTGAACAATATGAACATATCCTCCACAGTTTGCAGATGGATTATTTCCATGCTGAACTCGAGAATAATACAAACGAGTATTGACGATGTGGAAATTTCGGCGCTTACAACTAGGGGCTGTCCTCAAGGAGGAGTCCTCTCACCACTTCTCTGGTCTCTGGTGGTCAACAGCCTACTTCACTCTCTGAAATCTCAGGGCATTGAGGCGGTGGGTTATGCGGACGACATAGCGATCATTGTCAGAGGTAATTTTGAAAGCACCGTTTCGGAAGTGCTACAATACGCACTATCCGAAGTACAGAGATGGTGTATTAGTGAAGGCCTCTCTGTAAACCCTAAAAAGACAGTAATTGTTCCTTTTTCAAATAGAAGAAAGCTCAATCTTCTCACTCGCCCCTCTCTATTTGGCGAAACTATCCCATTCTCACAAGAAGCTAAATATCGGGGAATCATCCTGGACAGCAGAATGTCCTGGAACCCACAGATCGAAAGAATAATCAGCAGAGCTACCATATCACTATGGACCTGTCGTCGTATCTGTGGGAAAAACTGGGGAGTATAACCCAAGATGATATTATGGCTATATAAACTGATCGTCAGACCTATGATCACATACGCAAGCGTTGTCTGGTGGACAAAACTAACGAAACTACCACAGTTACGAAATTAGAACATGTCCAACGCCTGGCGGAAACCTGCATGTCAGGATGCCTTCGCACAACTCCAACTGCTGCACTTAATGTCATCTTGGGCTTACCACCACTACGAAATTTCATTCGAATGGAAGCTAAATTAGGCATTCATCGACTCTTCCACTCAAGCAACCTTGACCTGAAATCCCACAGGGGAGGACACTTATCTTTGCTTGAAACACTGGAGCAAGATGCGATCTTCAGCATGCCTCCAGACGACATGCTACCCGAATACTGCTTCAACAAGAATTTCTCAATAGTTATCCCTTCAAGGGAGGACTGGGAGAACCATAAACCCCAAATATCACCTTCTGACCTCGTCTGGTATACGGACGGATCCAAAATGGAAACAGGAACTGGTTCCCGAATTTTTGGAGAATCAACAGGTGCGAACTTCTCAGTCAGCCTTGGTGAATTCGCTTCCATATTCCAAGCAGAGGTCTTTGCCATCAACCAATGTGTGAGACTGAATCAGTCCTCTCGCATCATGGGGAAAATCATATTCATCTTTTCAGACAGTCAAGCTGCTCTAAAAGCACTCGACTCGTCTGTAATCAAATCCAAATTAGTCCTAGAAACCCGCAAAATTATTTCGGACCTTGCTAGGAACAATATGGTCATTCTTCACTGGATTCCTGCACATAGTGGATTTGCGGGTAACGAAAGGGCATACTCACTGGCCAAAGACGGTGCGGCAACAAAACTCGTTGGTCCCGAACCCTTCTGTGGGGTCAGCAAATCACTCTTCGCGAGACATGCAAGAAGTCTTTGCATGCAAGAATCTAGAGAAGTCTGGCTCAACACACCAGGACAAGCATGTTCAAAACTGCTATTCCCGGTACCGTCACAAAGAAAATCAAAATTCATTGTGAATCTCGATAGGAGCAACCTTAGAGCACTTGTCGGACTTTTCAGCGGTCACTGCCGCCTGAACAAGCACCTACATCGCATGAATCTCACAACAGATTCAAGCTGTAGACTCTGCCTGGAAAGTGAGGAGACCTCTCTTCACATCCTAACGGAATGCCCAGCTCTTTTTCAACTCAGAAAAAGAATACTAGGCAGCGAATTTGTCTCTACTGAATAGCTTGCTGCCATCCATCCAGTGAAGTTCATTAACTTCCTGACATCTTCTGGAGTGAAACAACTCATCTAGAAACATTAAGGAAGGCACAATAGGATTCATTAGAAACCGCAGTGCCAAGGGCTCTTTAGCTCTCCCGAACAACAACAATACAATACAATACAACAACATACACACAAAGATTTATAAACAAATAAATCTAAGATACATTTTACTACGCAGATGTAGTTTTATTATGCAAGATACCTATCTAGATGACTTCTTCGAAAGCCACTTCAGGATGACCGATTTCTATCTTTAATATTTGGTTGTAATAGAGAGAAATGAGAGCAACATAAAATAATTTCGTGGTTTGTTGAAACTTAAATAAGAAATTTACGGAATATGAAAGATACTTAAAAGATATCCCGAAAGTGGTACTCAATTCCGCCACGTGCATCTTATTATGAAAATTTACTTATGGATCCTTCACTTTATGAAATATCTAATATCTTTATAGTTGCAAAAGTAACAGCAATTTTATGAGATTGGTCAAATATTTACTAACAAAAAGCAAATAATAAAAAGGCTATCAAAAGAGAGCTTAAATTTGGATAAAAAATGGAAGATTTTCAAATCGAGCACTTATTTGTACGTACAAATCGTATTAAGGCAAATGGAACTTATATTTCTATGACTCTTTCGATGTTTGACCAAAAGAAGCCCAAACTCTTGATACCAATCGAAATACATTACGCCTTATGTCTTAAACTGTGTATGTCGGAAATTAAGTTGTAAAATTTAAGTTTTTCGTTTCACTAAAACACTGAGATTTATTTGTCCTTTTATTGATAAAGGCTCTAGAAGAAAGAAGAGATCGACGGTCTCGAGAAAAAGAAGTGAAGAAGAGACGGACGGTTTCGAAATCAAGAAAAACCCAAATCAAACCAAGAGACGAATCGTCTGCGAAGAGATGGACGGTCTCTAAAGCCCAAAATCACTCAAACCAGAATAGCAGACGGACAGTCTGCGAAGAGACGGATGGTCTCCAACACCATCAATGGCCGAGAGCTCACCATAAAGACTTCACGCTATCGTGAAGTCCCTATCCTCCAAATCTGCGCAAGAGTCCACTGGAGGGAGGTAGTTTCGCGAGGTAGAAACTGATTTCTTTGTACCAACAGGTAGACGCAGTATGGTAGATAATGCGGCGGCAGGAGTCTGCTTTGCTACCAAACCCCTTGAAAGAACCGCGGTTGGGAGACTGCTTGAAACCTTAGAAAGGAAGAAAAGAAAAAACCGAGCAACTCTTTGCTGGCGCTAGGTAGCGCAACACGGTGAACCCACCCCAGCTGAGTGGCCGGCGCAGGCAGCACCCAACAGACTGTTGGCTGTATCCAGCAGAAAAGTTAAAGACCACTGATTACCACGAAGCAACACTAAGATATTTCTTCTACTTCAGTCAGCTTTCGTCTGATATAATACTCTTTCCAATGTTTCATTGACTCTAATGCCTGCAATTCATTCTGCACGTCACCCGAGTGCCAGAACCAGATTTTGATTTGAAAAAAATTACAACAAAACAATGGATGGAACAAAAGGAACAATGAAAAATCGTGTAGTAATCCCGGAATTAGCTTGTGAAAAAAGTCTAGTAAATTACAGGTCAAATTATTTTTGCCGATTTCTCAAAAATATACAAAATCAAGTTATCTAGTTCTAGCACTCAGGTAACGATTTGAACGACATGATTGACATACTTCGAATGTGATCTCGAAGTGTTGAGTGAAGCATCCGCCATATTCTTTTTTTATTTTTTAAATTTCGTGCAACTTACTTGTATGTATGTTCTTTGAAAACGAACTTGGCTCAGATGATTGATATCAGTTGATGTCCATGGGGTTGATGTATGGCTTCCCCTTAATGTCTGAATCGATTCATAATTTATCAATATTTCCCCCATGAGTTGCTCCACCGCAATACCTTATCATGACATCAACAAAGGACATGTTTTTGACTTCCTTCGGGCACACGAATATTGAATTTCATACATAACATGTGGTTCTACAAAAAGAATAGAATTTAATGCAATGCTGTCTTCTGTTACTTAAGCAAAAGCCAAACCTCAAACTTTTATCCATGAATGGTACCTGCAATGCCAAAGCCAAACGAGTTTTTATCCCCGGTATGTCCGTCAACAATGACTTCGTTAAAACAACACGTTTTAACACGTTAACACGTAACGTTTGCCGTACTCCACCGTAGCCTACCACCCTAAGCTATTTAAGCGTAGCACGCTCTTCAATGCTGTTTAAGCGCAGCTCGCTGAAAAGGAGGCAAATTACTGCCGCAATAAAATAAGAGTCGAGAGTGTGGTCAAGACTGAATTTATTTCGAACATGCTCATCTATTTATACTCGAATTCTTACTTCTAAGACTATGCTATTCTAAGCATATGACCTAGTCAACTCTTACAAAGTATTGACCCGATCACATTTTACAAAGTTTCAACCTGATCCCTTTGTCCCACATAAGTGCATGGAGAGAGCAACGGACAAAGTGTAAACAATAATAAACACATGAACTCGAACGAACTTCTACGTAGCATGAATCACTGTCCATACCGATCGAATGCCATTTGACACTTTCGGGTATGTGGGGTGATACAATGTTACGTAATAGTTTTTCTTGTACATTGTGTGCTTGCATTGAATCACACTACATCCTTCCCCCACAGAAAAATGATATTTGTTTACATTTCTTAAAATTTAAATGAATGTCATTTGCGGGTACATGTTACTTGGGATCAGTGCTCACTTAGCTTATATAATGCTAATTCAATTTACATGCTAATAATGAAGTTAATTATAGTATTGGATGCGCGCGCATATAATTTTCTCATATTTACTCTTAATCCTGTCTAGACTTAATTAAGTTATTATTATGTATTTCATATTCCTTATTGTCTATTATAATACAGCTGTTAGGACCATTTTGTGAGATTATTGTGTATGGACCTTTAAATGGTTTATCCAATTTTTTCTTATTTTGTGTTCTTAAATATACCTTATCTCCTACCTTAAAATTCGATTTATTTACATTAGTTTGTGTGTCAATTCTTTTGTTCTTATCTTCTAGTAAATTTTTCTTAGCTTGATTGTGTGAATATCTTAATTTACATTTTAGTTCGTTTAAATAGTTATCTAAATCATAAATTTTTTCTTTATTATTTAAAATTTCACATGGTAAGGTGCTTATTTTGCCAAAAACTAATTCAAAAGGTGAATATAAAGTGCTACTATGTGGCACTGAATTATAACAATATGTGTAGTATGGTAACCATTCATCCCAACTCTCTCTATCTCCTATTGTCATCAGGTAATCATTTAATACTCTGTGATTTCTTTCTAGGGATCCTAATGTCTCGTGGTGATATGGTGTCGATACTAATTTTTCTATCTCTAATGCTTTACAAATATTCTTTAGTAATTCATTTGTAAATTCCGTTCCTTTGTCTGTCTTTAGTTTCCTGAAACATCCATACTTAAGTATGAATTTTTCTACTATTGTCTTAGCAATGCTGACTGCATCTTTGTTTTCTACTGGGAATGCCTCCACAAATTTTGTTAGTTCACATTGTATTGTTAAAATGTATCTAAAGCCTTTTGAAGGTCTTAAAGGGCCTACAGTGTCTATTGAAACGATTTCAAAAGAGGTACTTGGCGTGTCTGTTATTACGAAATTTTCTCTGGTGTATCTTGTTATTTTAACTTGATTGCATGTTTCACAGTTATTGATGTATGCTTTCACCATTTTATTCATGTTTTTCCAAACGTATTTCTGCTTTAATTTACTGATGCATCTTCTGATACCGCAATGTCCTCCTATCTTTGAATCATGATGTTCTTTAATTAATCTGTGCTTCTCTTCTTCGTTTATGACCTTCTTTGGAGGTTCATATATCAATATATCTAAATATTCATCCATGTTTCTATTCTTTTGCAGCTTATTAAATATATCTTTAAATTCCTGGACGTCCATATTTCTAAATATCAAACTATCTCTCGCTAGCGCTAGTCTGTTAACACCTGCATTGCTCATCATGAATATTAGCTTCTTCAAAATCAATTTTACCTCTGATAGAGAATTATCGCTAAATTCTACAACTACAGTGTTTGCTGCTATCTTTATATTATTTCTTTTGGTACTCCCCACATTTGAGTCTAAGGCTCTCGCACAGTTGTCAGTTGTTTTTGGTGTTTCTTTGTTTCTTTGCATTGCTCTTGTTACAACATCTACATTGTACTTTGGTATAATCTCTTTTAGTTTCTCTGAGTTCATCTGTATTCTCGAGAGTGCATCTGCATTCGTGTTAATTTTTCCCTGTTTGAACACTATTTCATAGTCATAGTCCATCAGGTCTACGCGTATTCTCGTTAGTTTTGATGAAGGGTTTTTGTGTGTAAATAAGCTTACTAGTGGTCTATGATCTGTGTACACTATGAATTTTCTTCCAAACAAGTATTGTCTAAAGTAGTTTATTCCCCAATGGATTGCTAGTAATTCCTTTTCTATTATGGGTTTGTTTAGCTCGTGTTTGTTCAATGATTTGCTCGCATATGCTATTGGTCTATCCTTTCCAATTTCTCCTTGAGACAATACGGCTCCTAGCGCAAAGTTAGATGCGTCTGTTGTCAGGATGAAGGGTTTTGAGAAATCTGGATAGCTTAACACTGGTGGTGACATTAGCTTTTGCTTCAGTGTCTTAAATGATACCGCAATCCGCAGTCCAATTGAATAGTTGTTTCTTTTTCAATAACTGGTTTAGCGGTCTTGCTATGTTTGCGAAATCTTTAATAAATCGTCTGTAATAGTTGCAAAAGGCTACAAATCGTCTTGCGTTATCAGCACTCTTTTGTTCTGGATAACTCTTGATCACTTCATATTTCTTTGGATCTGTGCTGACTGATGTTATTACGAGTCCAGGATATTGGATTTCTATGCTAACAAAATTTTGTGAAGTCATTCTCTCTATTGGTTTAATGCCTTCATCTGCAATATACACACATAGTGGAGTTTAATGAGTGAACGATTCTAAATGCAAAATTAACTTATTTCCTATCATAATAATAATTGTTATTATTAATTAAATCTATTTTATTAACTGGAATATCATTATATATTAATTATTACAGTAGGCTGGCACCATTACTGGGTCTTTATCGCTGCTTTTGGCAGGCCTTGGGTTGGTGTTTTCTGGAGTTGCAAATATTCTGATAGCCCGATCGACAGTTTGCCAAAGTGCATCAAGTATAGACCTATATAGTTCAGATTCTGCTTCTCCCATGGGTTGATGTTTTGCTATGTTTCCTGCGCTAGCACTCCGAAGTTCTTGGACGATTCTGAGGAGGCTGCAATATAATAATAATAGCAGATGGAGTTTGAATACTTCTCCATGCGTTTGAATGCCATTGTGTTTTTGTTTATTGTGCTAACTTGAATGTATTTTACGAGTTTGTTCAAGAAAACTCCATCTTTCGAGACTTGACAGAAGTTATCCATGTCTCCAGATGTGTTTTTTGCTGCGTATATATGCTTTTTCCCTGGTTGTTGAAGCCAGGATGTACTACTGAGTTCCGTCTTGTTGTAGGGCATCTTCTCTCTCTTCGGTTATTGCTTCTGTTATTGCTCGAAGATGGCAGGATCGCCATGTAACGTTTGCCGTACTTCACCGTAGCCTATCACCCTAAGCTATTTAAGCGTAGCACGCTCTTCAATGCTGTTTAAGCGCAGATCGCTGAAAAGGAGGCAAATTATTGCCGCAATAAAATAAGAGTCGAGAGTGTGGTCAAGACTGAATTTATTTCGAACATGCTCATCTATTTATACTCGAATTCTAACTTCTAAGACTATGCTATTCTAAGCATATGACCTAGTCAACTCTTACAAAGTATTGACCCGATCACATGTTACAAAGTTTCAACCTGATCCCTTTGTCCCACATAAGTGCATGGAGAGAGCAACGGACAAAGTGTAAACAATAATAAACACATGAACGCGAACGAACTTCTACGTAGCATGAATCACTGTCCATACCGATCGAATGCCACTTGACACTTTCGGGTATGTGGGGTGATGCAATGTTACGTAATAGTTTTTCTTGTACATTGTGTGCTTGCATTGAATCACACTACAGTAGTCACCAAAAATGCTACGAAATATCTAGGTTTCCTTAGACAATAGAAACAATACTTTATCCCTTTTGACGTGGCTTGAATCTATAAAACATTCATTCGTCCAAAGCTCAAATACAATGCTCAATTCTGATCTGGTGTACCAAAACTTGTCCTGCACATTCTAGATAGAATTAAAAAACGCACGTTGAGACTTATAGGTGACACTGCACTAGCTTGAACAACAAAGAAATGTGTCTTGTCTCTGACAGTAATTGCTAATGCATACATAGCTTGTCACAGTTGATCTGTAATTTACTAAATACGCTGAGTTAAAATTTACTAGGATTTTCAGTTAAATGTCTTTAAAATCTCCAACGTCTCATAAATAAAAATCGAACTAGACAGACTTAACAAAATATAAGCACAGTTCCTGCCAAATTTCCCTGTTCACTTGACTTTTACATACAAAGTCCCATCTAAGTTTTGAAAATTGTGTTTAGACGATCAAAAGACTGTCGAGCATATTTTGGGCGATTGTCTTGCCATAATTCGAAGCAGACTCCTCCTAAGGGTACAAAATCGATCCACAAACCACATCCTTAAGTTCCTTCGATATCTAAACTTTTTACGCGATCAAAAACGGGAAGAAGCACCCAAGCCTTTCCTACCAAGAAAAATAATTGGAGAGTTCCCTACATTTTATTTTAAATTGAGATGAGCGCCAAGTGGGTAATGTCCAAGTTGCTATTATAGCAGAAAACTCTAAATAACTGAAAGTTTATTCTAAAGTACCTAGTAAAGCTTAGCAGCGTAGGCTAGGCCAACCAGAACTCATATTCAAACGAAAAGAAGAAGAAAGTTTAAAAAATCAGTCTCAGGAGCATTCATCGGAAAAAGACTAACCCCTGCATTAGCCTTAGCTGCAAAACCCAACCACATTCCTTCAATTGAATGGTCCGTAATAAAAAAAAACTGTACAAATCCTCTTTTATTTGATTTGGATATTGATTTTGATGTTCCAATACAATATGCTATAAACCCTCTCTGTATAACTTATGTAAGTTAGTTGACATCTGTCGAATAGGCCCATGGTACGTGTAAAGTTGCGTTTAATCGCATTTTAGTATACTGTAATGAGATGTCAGCATTGTACTATCTATCTGATGCCTCATTAAAGATTTGCTGATTCGATAGATTCATCATTTCACACATTTCCATTGTGTCAGTTCAGTACAAAATTCAGCAAAGAACACTAAGAAATGTTACAATCCATCCGCAATCATTCGTATGATACCTTATCTTTCTTCGCTCTGCAACTTTTTGATGATGTAAATGTGGCTTCTTTAAATGGCCTATTTCCTTACCTTTCTTATGCAATTAATCTGCCCCAAAAAAAACGGCAAAGGAGTAATGCTTAATGGAATATCAGCAGAGTTTGCGAAAGCTGATCCCGAAAAAATTGTCTCGTAATTTACATCTACTATTAACGGCGTGTTAGAGCGATGAGCGATATGATACCGACTTCTTAAATTTTAATCCGCCGTTCAGAGTCAGCAATAAAAACTGTCCCTGTCCTTCGTGCGAAAAATATAACACACTCAGCATGGATGGATGCGAGAAGCTATACCTTGGCCCTCTACGGACTCTGGAGCTGTATTGCCAGCTATACCGGCTTTATCAATGGTTTAAGTTACTGTCAGGATGCCCAAGAAAATCGAACTTAAGAACATACTTACAAGGCATTTTTCTTATTGTAAATTTTTCCAAAACTCAAGACAGTCATCATTCCTGAATGTATAAAAGCCTTCGATGTACACTGAAGAGGTTTTAGTCTTATAAAGTTTCAATCACGTCAGCAATGTATTTACCAATACCATTTCGAGTAAATTCAAGTAACCGCTGTGAAAAGAACTTCGTAAGGCTAAGTAGAAAAGATTGTTTTCACTATAAAGGAGTCCTATCACATTATAAGATGTTTCATTCGACAAAGGAAGTTAGATAAAGCTGTATACTGTTATCTGTCTACTTCCTGCTAATAAGTAATGATGTTTCAACTACTATCGATGTAGTGCAAATGCGAGAAATCACATCCGGAATATGCTCACGACATTTCATTCCAAGCAAATCTCAATAGCAGGCTAAACGAGCAGGGTAATGGAAAACATCCAGAAAAGAGACTGAGCAGTCCAATTATATACATATCTGGACAGCTTCACATCATTTGATTGCAAAACGGACTTAAACTTCGACACCAAAATAAGCAAGCAGTGTTTCCTCATTTTAGTATACCAACGTTTAATCGGTACTGAGAAGTTACTTGAAGTGGTTGAAGCTGGTAAACCTGCCAAAGAAAAAAGTAACGCGGATGCGCCGTTTTGATACCACAACTTACGTGACCTGAATGTTGATGGGCGTAGCTGAGAGTGTAGTTTTCATATCCATCCTGTGGAGTTGAGAAACTTGATAATATTGCTGAATTTTATGTTCGAAATCTCAGAAAGTTCCTTGAGAAAGGGTTTTCCGAGAGTGCACTGTCTGGCTCTGGCAAGTGCCGGGCAGTCACAGAGAAAGTGGAATAACGTTTCCTTTTCGTATGAATTGTCGCAACTTCGACAGTGGGGGTTGAACGGGATGCCTAGCTTGGCAGCGAGTTGACCTATTGGCCAGTGGCCCGTGCTAATTGCTGTTATTCTTGCTGTCTCGGTACCGGTTCTGTTGATTAAGTCATTCAACCAGGGAAGAACTACATCTGGTATCCCTCTATGTTACTATGGCCGGGAACCCAGACGAGAGTGATGTTAAACCGAGCATTTGCCTGCGTTATAGTTTCCTTACACTGTTCTACTAATTTAGAGGACGAAGCAAGTGAGCGGAGCGCTTTGATGGCAGCCTGGATGTCAATAAAGATTCCTTTACTTTTTGACTGGGTAGGGCTGAGGGTAAGAATCTTGCATGCTTCTCTAATCGCTAGTACCTCCGCCTGGAAGACACTCGAAGAGTCTGGGAGACGGTACGATTTGGATACGTTCAGTTCCGCTAAGGCTTGGGGAACCAAAACCCAGATTCTCTTGGTCTGAACCTGACCTAGAGTTAATAGAAAATAAGAATCGTACGGTGTTTGTTGTACTAAGGGTATAAACCGAGAAGTATTCCACAGGGTATACCTTAAATCCGTCTTCATGAATAAAGAGAACAGTATCTCTAAAGTTTAGTCAAATCTAACATTTAATCAGTGTAGAATGGCGCTGACAATCTGACTTCAACTTTTGCTATTATACATGGGCATGGTTAAATTGATCAATCTGCTGATGACGGAAACCAATTTATTTTATTTTATAGAATTTATCTTCATTATTTCTTCATGCTACAAGTCATGAATCAAAATTAATATACCCTATGGCTTAGGATATAAAGGGAACTTCATAACCAGGTAGGCTACAATAATTTATGTTCCCGGAACAAAAGAGCCACCCACACCCACAATGTATGGGTACATTCAGCACTCGACACAAACCTTGTCACCTTGGATTATATGTACAATGCTCATATAATTTCATTCACCGCACTAGAAGGTTGAGATTCTGGTGCTATCTCACATACAATTCTACTCGGTGAATGGTTACCAAGTGTCATACAACGGTGTGACGAGGAACCCTTCTATAGGTATATAGCTCCTTATCTTATCGGTTGGAGGTCAGATAACCTCATTCCGAAAACATTCCTTCTCCTACTATAATTGTACCCTCGTACACTCAAAATAATCCTTGAACGTGACTAGAATACTTTAGTCGGTTTTTCGACAGATGGGTACTCGATATGCATAAAAGAAATTAGAAAGCAAAAAACGCTTCAGGGATATAACACTCGATGGGTAACAGAAACAAATGGATCACTATAAATTTTATTGAAATTTGGAAGACCGTAAAGTTTTTGGTTTTTTTTTCGAAAATTCAACTCGCGTTGCAGGACTACGTCAAACCTGCTAACCGTCACCTATTAACCTACATACATGGGAGGAGCACCACAAGTGAATATGTTGCCACTCGACGAAATTATCAAAATATTTCCCTTAAAGAAATACTCGAGCTTGTGGTGTGCACAATAAGCGACCAGTACGACGACGCACGGTGTGTTGGAACGTGCGAAAGGGGCACCACTGGCAGGGTGATCCCAAAACAATATCTGATGCTAAATTTTTGGTTGGTGATGAAATTCTTACACACATGTATGTACATGTTCTAGTTGACTTGTTTTTAAGGTCTGTTTAACCTAGATGGGACATGAGAGATATTTTGAACATTTTCGGAATAATTTATAAAATTTCGTATAGCAATGACATTTTTGGAATGTTATGTACGATGAAAATCTCAAAAACAAGTGTTAGATTTTGTGGCTTTTGCCTGGAGCTTAAATATCTGCGTTGGAGACAGGAATTCGCGAATTACAGAACAAGTTATAAAGCATGCTTTAGGTATGACTTTTGCGTTTCGGTTAAGGTATGCTTTGCACACAAGAACTCCAATTTGTATTAGAAATACCGCTGCTGTTTATGGCATTTCAATTAGTTATGGTTTATTATTGGAGGTTAGTTAATAATGTTTTCCGTTCCTATGAATAATTTAGCAATGATACGGATAGGACCTGAGCGAATTTTTATATACGAGTACACTGTTACAGTGCTAGAGAGCAATTACCCCGAAACGTTATTGCGAAAAAATTATTTATTTTCAGAGAACGGCGCTGAGTCGTGGAATGTTTTTTGTCTGTATTTGTTGTATATTTTTTGACGATACTTACTTGGTATATAAAGGGTCTTCCAATAGGGACTTCCGAACTTTGACAGTTGATAGCGGCCATATTGTTGAAGCTACATCTGCCAAATTGACTTTCATTTAATCAGTTTTGCCAAATCACCACGGACGGATATAGCGTTCAACAACACGTGGAAATAATAAAATTGTTTTATCAAAATGGGTGTTCCGTTCGGGCAACGTTCCGTTCGAAAAATCATCTTCAGCGATGAGGCCCATTTCTGGATGAATGGGTACGTCAACAAACAAAATTGTCGAATTTGGGACGATACCAATCCACATGAGATCCGAGAGCGTCCAATGCATCCCGAAAAAGTCACTGTTTGGTGTGGATTTTGGGCTGGCCTATAGGTCGATGATTACCAACTTCTTTTGGCCTGAATTGGATGCTATTGACACCAACGACATGTGGTTTCAACAGGATGGCGCTACGTGCTACACAGCTCACGCCACATTGGAAATTTTGCACGAGCGATACGAGGGCATGGTCATCTCACGTGGAGGTGATGTGAACTGGACACCGAGATCATGCGATTTAACCCCGTTAGACTTTTTCTTGTGAGTTTTTCTGAAATCGCAGGTCTATGCGAATAAGCCACAAACCACAGCAGCCCTCAAAACCAACATAACCCATCCCATCGATCAAATTCAGCCTGATTTATGCGCCAGAGTCATGACATGATGATACGGCAATAGTTGTTAGACATAGGTGCCTCAAAACAGGAATGGAAATACTGCAAACCGAATTCGACAAGGCAGTTGAATGGTGCCACGATAACGGGCTTATACTCAATTCATCAAAAACAAAGATGATGCACATCCGAAGCCCCCACCACAAAAAAACGGACCAAACAATTAGGTTCAACAGCAACATCTGTCAAAGTATAGGCCATTGTATTGAAGTTGTAGATAGCTACACATACTTAGGAGTGGTAGTTGATAGCCATTTTATGTGGAACAAACATATTGAGAAACTTCGCTCTGACCTCAAAAAAGCTCTCTTTGGTCTCATCTATCTGAGCTACTATTCTACGCCACAGATCCAAAAGCAGGTATAGTATGCCTAAGTGGAATCCAAATTAAGGTATGGAATATTAGCATGGGGAGACGCGTCAAAAACCAATATCGAAAAGCTGCAGAAACTCCAATTCACGATCGTAAAGAAGATTAACACCAGCGTACCACTCAACGCCCGCGAAGAAAACAGCATAAAAGTACTAGGAGTTAAGGAGATTTTTAAGATGTCGGTGGCGCTTGAGTACTACGACGACAACCGCTTCAAGATACCTATTCAACACCAGGTGAACACAAGAAGACGCGCCCAGGGGATGCTTCAAATACCTTCCAGCAACAACGAGTACGGGAAGAGACAGCTAAAACACAGCGTTCCGACCATATTAAACGAGATTCCTCAATCATTATCTCGCATAGTAAATTTAAATGTCAGGAAAAAACTTTTAAAAGAATTCATTCTTTCTCAATCATGAAAAAAAAAAACACTTGAACTCTAATATTATACATATTTACATTAAAGAAAATCATATATATGCATATTTCATAATTGAAAAACAACCTTCTGCAGATAAGCCGCTAGGCTTCGCGGAAAACCAAATATTATTGTCATTATTTTTGAGATAAATAAAACTTAAACTTAAAAAAAAAAAAAACATGGACATTTCGAATGCGCGCCACCCAGAGAAGCCGCGGCAGACATTTGAACGATGTTATATTCCATGCATAATGGCATCGATAGGCCTTTCAAACGAATAAAAAATGTCGATGATATCTCACACACACTTTGTTTTATTTAAATTTAAATATTGGTGCGCTTAATGAAAGACCATATACAAGTACATAGCCTTGTTGTCCTTCAATGATGATTGTCGCAGAGGTTGATCTATATCCTTTTTCTCTTCTAATTCACTCGCGATCAAGGGGTTATGAATATAACTTACTTACTTATCAGGCCAGCGACCTTATCAGCCAGAGTCTGAGCCTGAACCAATGCCCTGCGATCCGCGATTGCCTGATCTTTAAACCGGAGGTTCGGTCTTCCTTTTCTTCGTAATCCAGGTGGCTGGGATTCAAACATCCTCTTAACTGGAACATTCTCGTCCATTCGCTCGATGTAGCCGAGCGAGTGCCGTCGATGGATTTTTGCCTTCCGGACTACATCCACATCTTTGTACAGCTAATTGTTTGGACAAACCGAAGTAGCAGCAGTTGCCTAAGGCTATCCTTCGTCGAATCTCCACGATTCATTTGTGGAGTTTATATTTGCCCCGAGGTAGATAAACTCCTTCACTACCTGAAAATTATAGCTGTCAATTGTTAGGTTTTGACCTAGATCGGTTTTTGGTAGGCAGCATGTACTTTGTTTTATCCTCGTTCATCGTGAGACCAACTCGTTGGGCTTGTTCTTCTTTTGCTGTAAAAGCATCAATAATGGCACTCGGGGAACGGGCTATGATGTCGATATCGTCTGCGTATCCCAGCAGCTGGATGAATTGGTTAAATATAGTGCCTTCTGTGTTTACGTCGGCCTTTCGCAATATCTGCTCCAGCACAAGATTAAAGAAGTCACACGATAGCGCGTCTCCAGAATAACTGAGGAGAATTTGTTGGTATTGTTGTTACTACTTACAATTCACAGTATTTCTTTCCAACTTCTTGATGTCATTATCACTACTTAGTACGATCATTGTTTAAAACCATGTGACCACTCTACCGCCAGTGTTAATCCCACGCAATTAAGTTGACATCAACCCAAGAGTCGACTTGATTGGTAAAGCTTCACTTGTGTTCAAGGATTTAGTACTTTGATCTTTTCAAAATACTCTTTAGCTTTTCAATATTTTCATGGACCGATTCATCACTAAGGTATGGTCCGATAAATATAATCTCAGCACTGCTTGTCCGATCCTTAAAAAAGGAGACTCTCTTAACTGCATCAAGTTTAGAGGCAATCAATCTTCTAAGATTTTTTCTGTCATTTTTATGAACATCTTCAATTGAGTTATAATTTTGTGGTGAAGGACTTTATCTACATAGGCTTATCTTTAAATACAAATAACATCACCGGCACAGAAGTCGAACACAGAA
The DNA here is from genome assembly GCA_951813785.1 of Criorhina ranunculi. NCBI lineage: Eukaryota > Metazoa > Arthropoda > Insecta > Diptera > Syrphidae > Criorhina > Criorhina ranunculi. The sequence continues at coordinate 33,226,289 of OX638382.1, read as the reverse complement.
TAACTCTTGCCAATTGGAGGCAGTTAAGGATCTAGCCGGTTGAAAAAGACTTGTTAGTTAAGGCCCACGTCCAATCCGGACAGCATTCAATGTAGGGTGCATTTTCAAATACTCCACGGGATGTTTCAAGAAAGCAGATCAAAGATAAATAAAAAGGACTATGCTGCTCCTTGGAGCCGGTGAATTCCGTGAAAACGTATTTGAGAAGACCGAATGCTTTACAGTACGTTGCGTTGTATATTGCTTTAGTTTATTCGCCATTGGGATTGAATTATTTGGCATTTATATTAGTTGGAGGAACCATGGATTGTCAAGGACGATGCTTATTACTAGTACAGCCAGTAATAAGCATTTTAAAAAAAATTATGCATAACATAATCAACAAATCTTTTTCGCGCCACGAAGTGTTCAGTTCCTTTTGAGGGACTTCTAGTGGACCCAGGAACTTGAAATTCGGTACATAAGGGAACCTTGGAATATAACTAAAGGCAAATTGCTGAAAATTCCTAATTTATAACTGTAAAGTGGTAAAAGTGCCATTTAATTAAATAGAACAATTTTGCTCGGATTATAACCCTTTTTGGGGGGAGTTGGAGGGTTATATTTAAAGAAATCGTAATTTTTTTGGATACATGTGAGGTACGACCTATTTGCACACCACGTTTCTAACGGTACCGGAAGTCCGAGATCTTTTTCGTGCCACGAGGTGGCTATTTCTACTTGAAGGACTTCTAGTGAACCTAGCAACTTGAAACTTGGTATATATGTAGGCCTTGGAATATAACCAAACGTAAATTACTAAAAGTCCCAAATTTAAAACTGTAAATTGATCAAATTGCCATTTAATCGGATTTGAAAGCTATTTTTCCCCCTTTTTGGGGGGGTTGAAGGGAGAAATTTGAAGAAGTCGCAATATGTGAGGTACGACCTACCTGCACACCAAATTTCAAGTTTCTAGCTGTACTGGAAGTCCGAAATCTTTTTTGTGTCAAACTTTTCCATACAATGCCCCCAGTAAAACGTTTTTACGTTAAAAAAATATTCTTTGAATCTTGTCTTATATAAAGATATGCCAACTAACCAGATGGTTTCAGACTTTTACTCGATTCCCTAATGAGAACTTGAGGTATCAGAGATCTAGAAACTGTCAAGAAAAGCGAGCAGTGGAAGGTAAAATAAAAAGTGGATAAAAAGACCATAACAAAATTCTTGTGAGAGCATCAGAATAATTACATCCGCCTCCAATGTAATTTGTTTCCGCCATACTTTTAAGCCAGATGGAGGATACAGTTCAGTTTTTATAGATGCATACTCTAAAATCAGACAGGGTTCACATTCTATAGTGTTTGAAGAAAGCGACAATATTCATTGCTCAATCGTACTCAGTCCTTTTTTAAGTTCAAAGTAGTTAGGAAATGCCGGTTTAATTTTTCCAGACCCGAACAATATTGGCCTCGTTTCAATAGCAGCATAATTTCCCAGTATATAGACATATCAATATTAAAAATATCGTTGCTTTTAAGACCATCCAACAGAAGTCAACTTAGATGAATTCGGACAGAAGAGTCATAATAATTATGAAGTAAGTATATCCGGATTAAGTGTTTTTTATTTTATTTATAAGCTTGTAAAATTGTTCAAAAATAATTGGATAAATTAACAAGTGTTCAGATGCTTAATAAGGTTGTTGAAATGTTAATAATTAAATATAATTGTTTTCACACTTCAACAGTACCCATGCGCATTTATGCAAACTTCAACAGCACTCTTTAAAACAAAAAATACAATTACAACACCTTAGTACCAGTTAAGCCTCATCGACTGCCCGAACGCCTGTTGACTGCACTCGTTTCATTCATTAATTCCATTAAGTCCTAGATTTTTAGCAATTAAATCTCGGATAATTGGTACATATTTCATCTTAACCCGCGTATTTGAAATATAGTCTTCTTCTCCTACCCAGTGGTATGGTGACACAATTTTTTTTATTATTTTTTTTATGAATATTTTTACTGTCCACATAATTACTCATATTAACGAAATGTCAGTGGTACAATGGGATTACGATGAATAAACATAATTTACAAGCAAATTAAATAAATAATTTTTCGTAAAGAACATTCCCATTGTATATGTAGGTATCTCGTACTATTACAAAGCAAATAAGCGCTCGTCGACCCATCATCATAATTCGACGGGGAATGTGATTTTTAATTGTTTCGTTGTGCGTGCGGTTTTAAGCAAAATTGCGGTATTGTGGTTTTTGTGATTCCAATTAAATCGGCGGGAAATGCAATGGGATCGTTGGATCAATAATAAATACAGCTCTTCGGCACAATGCAGTGATTATTATAAACGACAAAAAATATTTATTTAGCGTTGGATAGATTTTTTGTTCTCAAATAATTGGATTATTTTATTTTATTTTTATTTTTTTTATGTTTAATTCGATAATAATACATTGAGCATTAATTTCTTCCTTTTTTTTATAGAATCAGAGAAGACCTATCAAACTTGGTTAAGATTTTTAATATAAATAGATATAGGTACAGAAATACATTTTTAAATAATTCGAGAGAGAGACTATGGCGTATACGTAATTTTTTTTTGAAAACTACTTAATGCAAAAAAAAATTGTATACATATGTGTATGTACTTGTGCTATTAAAGTGGAAATATATCATCTAAGTGTTCAGAAGTTACCGTTGCAGGCTTAAAACTCTGAAGGTGGATAGGTAGAGGTGGCGGTTCAACATGAACCCAAGTAGCACTAGATGTGCCTTTTTGTTACCACGACTCGTGTGACCTGGTTGATGATGTGTGTTGATGTGTGTGAGACAATCAGTGCCTAGATCCAGCCTGTCGAGTTAAGAAAGAGGATTAGATCCCGATTCCCTTTATCCGAGATGTCATTAAGGTCATCGAAGAATAGTTGGTTTAGTGCACGCATTCTGGCTCTTGCTAGCGCCGGACATTTGCAGAGGAAATGAGAGAGAGTTTCCTTCTCATTTTCGTTCTCGCAACTGCGGCAGCGGGGGTTGTATGGGATACCTAGTTTGGCCGCATGGTCTCCGATTGGCCAATGGCCCGTGACTATCGGAGCGGGTTCTGTTTATTAGGTCTTTAGTTCTGCTCTTATCGTAGGTCGACCATATCTTCCTTGATACGACACAGTTGGTTAACCCCCTCTATTGGAGGTAGTCATTCTGTAAGAAGTGCAAGTGGATTTGTCCTTTTACCGCTCCTAGCGGGATATGGACTCTTGCCGCGAGTGAGCCGTGTAGAGCTGAGCCCTGCCTGACCAATTCATCTGCACGCTCGTTTCCTTCTATGTCACTGTGCCCTAGAACCTAGAACAGTGTGACCCTGAAACGTTCACTCAAGCAGGCAAGCTCGTTCCGGCACTCCTGTACCAATTTGGAATGCAGGAAACTATAATAATTGTCATCAGGGAAGCTTCCTTACCGTGTTATATTGCGATACCACACTTTCTAGTTTTTTTTTTTTAAACTGTGCCTCGAAATTGGGAAAGCAATATCTTAGAAGTACATGACTTCACTGAACCAAAGCATTGTGCTGCGTCAGTACACCTATTAGCAGTTGGACATTTCGTCTGTTGAAAGCTAAGAAACTTTTCGTTCAGCCGTACTGAACCTTGATTATCTACTATGAGATCGTATGTTCTTCCCTTCGATTGCACGGTGTCAACAGAGTTTAATGGAATCTTTAATCGAAATTGAGCAGCATTGACTAATGTTCTAAAAATCATATTTATCCTAAAGCACCAAACATGATTCAGCATTAACTTTTTTTTCTCCCTCAATCTTCTTAATTAATTTATAAGAAGTATGAGTACAGTTCAACTTTTCGAGTTCACTATCCTTAGATTCGTATTCAGCACGCTTGCGATAAATCCTACTAATATTTTTGAATTAGTTTGGATGTTTGGATGTTTGTTCCTCCGTAACGCCTAAACGGCTAGACGGATTTTGATGAAACTTCGTGAGTAGATAGTCTATGTCCAGGAGAAGCGCATAGGCTAATTCAAAATTCATATTTCCTTATGAAACATCCATTTTGTGACCTGCGCAGCACTCAGCCAGTGGCACATCGTAGGGATCGTAAATCATGATCGTGTGCGCGACAAGGGTGGTTTTTCCTTTTTAATTTTTTTGTTGCTTCCTTTTATTTGTGGTGGGTAGGGTATATATGTGTATCTTATCTTTGCATCTAAATGATCGAAACTCACTCGCTATTCACAGGGAAAGGGTTTTTATGGTGGTGTAGCAGATATTCAGTTTTTCGATTAGGTAGAAAAGAAGTATCCCACTGCAGGAATAAAAAATTACGTAGGATATGTAAATAACGAGCAAATTACTAATCTTTTTTTTTTTTTTGACTATGTTAGGTATTTGAATGGATCTCATAATGTTCCACGCTATGGGAGGAATTCGTAAGGACATGAAAATAATGAAAGTGTGATGAGTGAGGTGGGTAAATTTCGCCTTGGTTTTGTTTAAGACCCATTGAAACACCCCAAGTCTAGGATCTTAGCCGAATATTGGCAAAGTTGTAGGAAGAACGAGGCGAGGTATTATATTTTTTTCTGCTCCAAGTATGTACATCTGAGAACACTTCGAGAATATGAAGCAGATCATGTCCGCAAACGACGCTATGACCTAAATAGCAGGGTTTTTAAACTTCTTAGAGATATCTGGAGTGCCGTCTCATAAACTGGTGCTTCGGTTTTGCTGTTTTGCTGATAAGACTATACAATAGTACCAGGCTGTGCATCGCAGAGTTGGAGAGAAATGTGATCAAGGCTACAATTCTCACCGGAAGTGCCAAAGGAGAGAGCGCACTAATTCCTCGCATTCCTATAACACTTAACAATTTGCCCTTTCAATTTAAAAGATTTGTATCTAAAAGCTACATTTGTGATAGACCGGGAAGGAAGGTGAACTAGCGCACGACGTAACAACAAGAAGCCTGAGAGAATGGCAGCAGAGTTGGAACCTGTCAACCAAAGGCAGATGGACATATCGTCTTATCCTTATTACTGAAACTTGGACAAGGCACAAGCATGGAGAAATAGACTTCTCCGTAACACGGGTCTTAACGAGACATTGCTATTTCCAATCAAATCGATCGGTTCAATAACACTGACTCTCCACTTTACCCGTGCTGCGCAGACACAGTAGAGGTAGGTAAATAGAAGTGATTGCCTGGTAAAGTCCTATCAAGACATAGTTAGTGCAGGTGCTCTTTGATGCGTGCGTGCGTGATGGTGCGTTTTGATATCACAACGCACGTGGCCTTGATGTTGATGGGAGTGGTAGGAAGACACAGTTGAAGACTTGGGGCATGTGTTCTTCCAGTGACCACGGTTCTATACTCAACGGGAGATATAGTTAAAGTGGAGTGCAGTTTGCATTTTTGCCAAAAGCATGTTCGCAGAGCTGACACACCTGGAAAGGGAAAGGGAATAGATATTGGTAGCAGAGGTGGTCTTAGTTCGGGCTATAATCCTGCACTTAGGCTTTCGATGCTTTCCACCTTTCTTTAAAAAAAAGAAAACAATCTTCACATCACATAAGCTGTAAGCTATGCCACATCAACGTATTCGCGAGTCAAGCTTAACAGCAAGAAATTTTAGGTCAACGCGGACGAAGTTGCGGGTACAGCTAGTATTAAATAAATAAGAACTGTAAGTTCTTTCTATTTAAAGGGTGTTCCAATAGGGACTTCCGAACTTTCACAGTTTATAGCGGCCATATTGTTGAAGCTATATCTGTCAAATTAGATGTCATTTATTCAGTGTGTTTTGCCAAATCACCATGGATGGATATAACATTCAACAACACGTGCAAATAATAAAATTGTTTTATCAAAATAGGTGTTCTATTCGGGCTTCGCCCATTTTACGGTCGCCATAATCGTCCTTCCGAGAGGACTATTCGCAGTGTGGTGGATAGACGAAATGAGAGATCTACCGAAAACATCGCCGCTTTCCGTGAGAGTGTGCAAGAGAATCCGAGGCAGTCTATTTCGAGTCGCTCACAAGAACTCGGCCTTTCGCTGACCACAGCATGGCGAATTTTGCACACGTACAAAATTTAACTGACCCAGGAGCTGAAGGTAAACGACCATAGACAACGACGTGTGCTCGCTGAATGGGCTCTGGAGCAGTTGGAAACTGACCCTAATTTTCATCGAAAAATCATCTTCAGCGATGAGACCCATTTCTGGATAAATGGGTGCGTCAACAAACAAAATTGTCGAATTTGGGACGATACCAATCCACATGATATGCAAGAGCGTCCAATGCATCCCGAAAAAGTCACTGTTTGGTGTGGATTTTGGGCTGGCGGCATCATCGTCGATGATTACCAATATGAACACCAACGACATGTGGTTTCAACAGGACGGCGCTAAGTGCCACACAGCTCACGCCACATTGGAAATTCTGCACGAGCGATTCGAGGGCATGGTCACACTGGCCACCGAGATCGTGCGATTTGACCTTGTTAGACTTTTTCTTGTGAGGTTTTCTGAAGTCGCAGGTCTATGCGAATAAGCCACAAACCACAGCGGCCCTCGAAGCCAACATAACCCATGCCATCGGTCAAATTCAACCTGGTTTATGCGCCAGAGTCATGGAAAATTGGACATTCGGATGCACGCCACCCAGAGAAGCCGCGGCGGACATTTGAACGATGTTATATTCCATACATAATGGCATTGATAGGCCTTTCAAACGAATAAAAAAAATCGATGATATCTCACACACATTTTATTTTATTTAAATTTAAAGATAGAAAACGCTTAATGAAAGACTCTTTATATATTTTTAAAAATCGGCTAGCAAATACATAACCTTCAATCCGAAGTTCTCATTCAAGATGTGGCGAAAGACGTCAGTACTAATCTTAATGACGATAAAACCAAATACTTAAAAATACAAGACATCACTATTGACAGCTATAACTTCGAGGAAGCCAATAAGTTGATATACATAGCTCAGAGTTAACATGAACTCCACAAATTGAATCTAAGTGCTCATCTGTCGAAAACTAACACTAGAAAGCTGCTCGTATGCAATAAGTTAATGGACAACAATGCTCCAGCTAAGGAAGTTTTCAAATCACAAATCTCAGGGGGCGAGACGGCCACGAAAACGCAAGCTCAATTTTAAAGACTAAGTAAAAAAAGTTGTGAAAGCTTTAAAAATAAAACAAGTACCCACCTCTCCCTAATGATAGATGATCAATCCATCTTTAATAGAACCAACCCAAGCACTAAGGCTACAGATGGTCAGACGAACATGCAGTCAAAATTGCGAAACCCACTTCTTAGAGTTGCTCTATAACAAGATTAATTCAAACTTCCAGATCGAAAATAATCACCCATTTTTTTTTTTTTTTTTTGTGGACAAAGTTAAAAAGGACATGAATCTCGCTTGGTCATCCCTTCGTTAAGGGCAATATGTTCCATGTGGTAATGGGTATTCTGTGTCCACCTAAATTAAGTTAGCTTAACATAATGTCCATCCAGAGATAAACGTAATGTATCCGCTTTTACCTATTCATCCTGTTTCCTTCTTTTTCTTTCCTACCTTGCACAAGGATATAGACATCAATTTATCTTTTTTGTTCTCCTTTGTGCATGTTGGTTGTAAGGACCCATTTGGGGATACAAATTTCACTTACAACACAACATATGTACGATACGACACTTCGTCGTTTGCAAAGGTGAGTTCCGTTTTTTTTTTTTTTCTTGCTATCCATGCTTCTTGGTTATTTCAATGGCAGACATTTTCACTTATCGTCATAATCTATCATAAGCATTGTAGGGGAGTTAGTGGGACCGTTATCCCAATTTTAGGGGCTTTCTTGTGTGGTAAGAAGTTTTTTTTGATGGATGGAAGATCCGTGCTCTTTACTTTTTGATGTAAGCAAATTATGACGAAACTCAGAAATGTAAAGAAAGTAAGGCAAGTTTAATGGTTCTTGAGATAAGACACGAGTTTCCCATAGTGCTTGTGAGTGATTTACTAGTGTGAGATTTAATGTTATACATTGATACAAGATTGATACAAGATGGAAATAGATACATATGTTCCCGAGATGGTCATTAGTCATTTGAAAAGTTTTGTAAGTAAAAAGTTATACATTTCTTGAGCTGTCATGCATCATACCGGGGTGGATATTGTTAATCTTTATACAAAAAAAAAAGGTAGAGGTTAGAATGATGGAGTCGTATCCAGAGCCTTAAAAATATATTTAAAAAACTCAGAGATACCCAAATGATTGCAAACAAATAATGTTGATACATCTATTGTACTTCTTGATCGAAGACACGTTTATACGAATAAAATGCACATATACAGGGTGAGCCATTTTTTATGTCGGTATGTAAACATTGAATAACTTTGACATTTATCAACCGATTGACTTGAGTACACATGTTTTTGAAACGTCAATTCAGTACAATTTTAACCATGAATCGCTTCACACCGAAACAACGCACCGAAATAGTGACGCTGTACATTGAAAATAGTCGGTCAGTTGTGTTGACTCAACGTGCATATCGTCGAAAATATCGTGCCCAACAAACACTGTCCGACAATATTATTCGTCGTTTGGTGTCGAATTTTGTAGAGCACAGGACTGAGAGATCGTTCACATTCCGTTCATCAACTCCTAAGACGTACCAATGAACTGGTTGAAGCAATAAGAGAGAGTGTTGCCGAGGACCCACGTGTGTCGTATCATCACCGCGCTCAGCATTTTGGCGTCAGTGGAACCATTTTGTGGTGCATTTTGAAGGATGATTTGCATTTATTTCCATATAAAATACAATCTCAAAAAATATTGCCGACGTCCACGTCCACGTCGCTTGGAATACGGCCAAACAGTCGCTCGAATGGTTGACACTGGACCTGATTTTGATGACCGACGAGACCCATTTCACACTCTCTGGCGCCGTTAACAAGCAAAATTGCCACATTTAGGGAACGGAAAATCCACACGAAATCCATGAAACACCTTTGCATGTTTCGGTCATGGGCCTGCATTTGCGCCAAAACCATCATTGGGCCCTTTTTCTTCAAAGAAGACAAAACAGTTTATGGGAATCGATATTGGTGGATGTCGGCTCATTATGTCTGCCCACAAATGTATGAAAAAGGTCCGGACGGTTACTGGTTTTAACAAGACAGTGCGGCAAATCAAACAATGCAATTTCTGCAACGAAAATTCCCTGGACGTGTGCTGTCAAGAAATGGTGACATTGACTGGCCAACCAGATCTCCAGATCTGACCCCTCCGGACTTCTTTTTGTGGGGTTACATGAAAAGCAAAGTGTACGCCAGCAAGTCTCAGACCATTGACGAGCTCAAGGCAAAGATTCGTGCCAAACTCATCGCTATACCGCCCGAAATGCTCAAAAAAGTGATGGAAAACGCATAAAAAAGGACACATTTTGCTTTGGTGAATAGAGGCGGTCACTTGATTGATGTTATATTCACAAACTAGGCTTTTCGGAATTGCGAAGGAAATCTAGCCACGATACGCAAAGAAAGAGATAAAGAGGACTTGACCATATACTTTGTCATCTACTCGTTTAAAAACTACTCAGACCAATTTTGGCAGTGAAGCAGAATTCGATGTTTGCGAAGACGCCAGTGGCGTCTACATAACCAAATTGTTGTGAGGGCTTGCGGTCCCCGTGGCTTAGTAATAAGTGCGTTGAATTTCTAAGCGAAAGGACACAGGCTCAAGCCTTAAAACCGCCAAACATTTTATTGCGGCCTCACCTATTCGCAGGCACGACAAACCTGCAGGAGTATATTCTGTCATCAAAAAGCTTCTCAATCTGCCGTTCGGAGCCGGCTACAAAACTGTAAGTACCTTCCATTCGTGCGAAAAATATAAAACGCACAACATGAATGGTTGCGAGAAGCTAGGTCCTAGCTCTCCATGAGCTGTCTCTTCTTCTCCTGGAAAATATTAACTGGTGTGTTGACCTGGGCCTTTACTCTATATTGCGATTCTAAAGTTCGGATCGTTTGAAAGCGGACATTTTTATGGGCAATTTGAAACATCCATCCAAAATGTCCGCTTTCAAACTTTCGAATCGCAATACAAAGTAGGGGTCCTGGACTATTTTGCCAAGTACCAGGTTAAAGAAGCTGCATGACAGGGTATTACCATGTCTCAAACCTCAAGTGGTAGTACATATTGAAAGTCTCGGTGGTGTCCTTCCGAACTTAACGGAGCAACGAGCGCACTCCATCATCAATCGTCTTTTCGCAGGAATGCTCAAACTAGATATCTCTAATTAAACTATCATAATGGATAAATAAATGGTGTATATCAATCTGGAATTCTTGGGTCTTCTTCAAGATTTCGTCGATTGTCGATTTTTCTGACCTAAACTCATAATTCCTTACCAGCATTTAAGTATATATAATACAGGATAGTTAGAAGAATACCACTATGATTGGTGCACGTGAGGCGGTCTCCTTTCTTATGGACCAGACATATCGTACTTAGTTTCCAATTATCGAGTATGCTTTCGTCGAACCATACCAAACTTAAACAGCTCAGGTGCCAGGTGCTATCAGTCTTATGTCATTTAAGCTTGGCTATGGCTGCTTCTGATTGTAGTAATGATTCTTTGTTCTCCAGGTTAAGATTATCTTTTTTCGGACGAAAACGTATGTTTCTTTTTAATATTGGCGTTGAACAACGATTTAACGTTATATCACGGACATTAAAACAATCTTTGGTGGCATCGTCTTCCTCCTCTTCGAGGGCGTGATGTTGTGGAAGTTAGTTTTGCTACTAATCTTCATTACTAGCTCACTTACGTTTGTTTGTACGTAGCGGAAGCTCAGGATTTTGCATAAGTCTACTTCTAGCATCACAGCCGTATCCAAACAACAGCTGGCTCTACTCGTGGTAGCAGTCGCCATAATAGATGTTGCATTTTGCCTATCCCAATGAATCTCCAGGATAGCAGTTGTATCCTTTTTGTAGCGGACTACGACTTAAAACCGCTAAACAAAATAAATACAAAATAGAAAATAATTTCTAGACACCACTGTATTTCATTTAAATAATCTCTGACTCGTGTCTCCATCAAACTTTTCGAAAAAGCTTTTCGTAGCGAAGACATAAACCTCCTTACAATGCATTTGTGAAATTCTAGAACTTTCAATTATTTGGGTCGATAGGAATTGGATTTAATTCTTCGTGACTTTTAAGGAAAGAGTAAAGACTAAATGCCCAACCATAATGGACTTTAGTGGGATTAACCTTATGTCAAAACCGAACGAAAAGCCCGCTCAATTTCTGCCAAATGTTTAAGTTACCCATAATGAACTTGAGCAAACTTCGTGATCTGCCATGGTTTTTTGTTATTTTTTAAGTTTTTGTGCTATCTGTCAAATTTCCGAATGAGACATTCCGCAAGCCCACAAAAGTCAACGAAAACTTGACGAAACCGTGAATAATCCCATTATGGGTATAGCATACTATTTGCATGTAATGGGACATTTCATTAAGCTGGCGTAAGCTCATCTAAGTCTGTTATGGTTGGGCCTTTACTTGTATGGCTTCGTCAATTAAAAAGATGACTTAAAGTATAAGCTCTGACATTCATTCTGCTTCTTTGTTCTTTAGGCCTTGTCACTTGAAGTGGCATAAAGCGTTACCAACACCTGATTGTTCCAAGTTTCGCAACACGTTACAGCTCTCTCCAAGTCATCAGCAAACTCATCAATTTCTCGCCAACGACTCTGGGCCACATTTGCTGAGGACCTGCCATTTGCATTTGTCGTATGGTGATGACTTTAGAGGTTTTACAGTACCCGGTATTTATTTGAGATGCTACATGTTCACTTAAACGAAATGATGCGAACATATTAATTTACGAAGAACAGGGAGTCGGCATGTGACAATATTCTCCTCCTTGAAGAGTTCTGTTGGTACATAAAGCTGTATGATCATAAGTCTTCCTTTCCTGCAAGATATGAGGCTTTCTTCTGGGGCCAAATCGTCTCTTCCCTGATCGTATAACTCGTCACGTAAAAATTAGAATTATTACGTATAAACGATCATTCCGATGTAATAATGCTCGTTTTAACGTGGCGAGTTATACGATCACGCAAGAGACGATTTGGCCCCTGATGTTGGTGCACGCATCATTCCAGAGCCATTTTCCAATATTGTCTTTGCAACGCAGAAACAATTGGGTTTAATTTTGTATGGCTACCGACACTAATCCCTTTTTGTGGAGGAGGAGGCTCACCACTCAAAGACACATTTTAGATAGCATCGTAAATAGACGTGGAGTAGAGCTTACTAATAAATGTTCGGTTGTAGTTGTTTTGATGTCATTATCTAGTTTATCGATTGGGTGATGCCAATTTTAAGTGCTTTCAGCTAATTGCCCTCCCCGTATAGATGCACATTCAAATGGAAACTACGTTAAGTCTATCCATTTTCGTCCATCTTCGAAATTAAAAATCAAAAAACATTACTTCTGGCAGATACATATGCACATACATGTGAATATACATACATATATATATTTTTAATAAAGCCTTTTAAGTCAAATGACCAATAATTTGGCCTTACAATAGCAAATACCAGTGATTATATTTATAACTCAACCTAAGCACCATTAAATAATACAATTTCGTTTTTATGTGCAATCTGGTGCTCTACTAACAATAGATAAGTAGCAAAATGCTCCACTTCTGGGTACCGGCTGGGCAGCTAGGAATGCACCTTTGTCTGGTGAACGTTCAAATATTTCCGGCTTAGGTTGTGCTTGCTTTGGAGCATGATCCACTTGGCTTCTCATTTCTGGAGGCTAGACAAAAATTCTAAATTTAAACATTTGGAGACTAAAAATTTAAAAATTATTTTACCAGTATACTCCTTATATTAAGTAAGCGACCACTTGGTGGTTTCTTGTTGAATGGCGGTTTCAAACATCCAGCTTCAGCGGACCTCACCAAATAGTAAAGCAGATCATTTCGAAGACGGGCTTCTTCCACGGAACTCCACTCGGATTTTAATTTATTAACCCAGGAAACTGCCAAACGTATGTCTGGTGCACTGAGACGATCACGATAGCACATATTAAAGTGATGCAATTGTATGTTGAAGTCATAATTTAGATTGTCTATGATACTTTCCATTTTTTTAAAACAAAATTAGTTTGAAAAACGGATGAAAATTTTTCGAAACCTAGTTTGAAACTGAAGTAAATGATGAAATGATTACTAAAATATAGTCTGAGTCTAGGGAATGTGTGTAAAAACAAAATTCAATAAGTACTTGAGAGCTCAAAAGTTGGAAATTCGCAAGATATGGATATAGAGCTGTCGAACTTTCACCTCAATGCGATGAAACATATGTACAGTCTGTTCAACAAAATATGGTAAGCGGCGGAATAATAAATGTTCAACAGAAACCTACACAATGATGTCAGATCAGACATATGTATGTATGGTTGTTATACCATGTACCATGTTATAAAATAAAATCATTTGATGAATAAAAACTTTTTTTAAGGTCCCTGTTCCAGACTAATAGCATTTACGCAGGTATATACTTAAGGCGCTAGACACCTTACTAGCACAATATTTTGCAAATAGCAACAAATTCATGTATTTTGTCTAATTCCAGCAAGGCCCGACCTGCGACACTGCGCAAGAAACAATCACCCCTATTCTTCAACTCGAATGCCGAGTCGTATTTTCTTTCGTATTGAGAGTCGTATCGAAATTAAATTCCTATTCTTCGACTCGTATGCGATGCATACGACTTCTTAAAAAAACCAACGTATATCATCGCAGTTATGCAAATGTCGAACCAATAAAACGGAAAAATAAACATTCAGTTCGGGGGTGATTTTTGAAGCAGAGTGAAGTTTTTCACAAAAAAAAGAAATCAAAAATTAATTAAATAGATTTTCTTAAATAATTATTTATTTCTTGCTGTTCTTTCAAAAGTAGTGATTGTATTTTTGTTTGCTCATTTAGAAATTTCATTCTTTCATCTTCAATAGACATCGATGTTTTGTTCTCTAGCAGAAACCAGCCTTTCAAATTGACTACGATTCGTTATTTTCCTACGATTAAAGCACACAAAAATCAAAATTTATATATTTTTAGCAAAAATACATGTATTTACATATTTTTTTCTTCCATTTTCCTTCACTTTCAATCGAGTCGTAGCCAACTTTGTATGCGAGTGAAATACGAGACAAATACGACCAATTGAACACACCGTAATAGCGAAAAATTCAAGACTCGTATGCGTTGCGGTGCATACGACTCCTGTCAAATTTTACGTACGAGTGTGTTCGTAAAATACGACTTCGTAATAACTAAATGCGACTATGGTCGCATCCGACTGTCGTATCCGAGTTGAAGAATTGGGGTGAATTGATTTGTTGCGGAAACGATTTCAGGCCGTGCTATATCGTAGCGGACCTCAACTAACTTGGAGGGCGTAACTGGAGGTGGTTAGCAAAAACCCAACGAACTGGGGAGAGTAGCGAACTGTAGCGCCACCTAAGTATAGCCTCTATTGTGAGTGTCGATAACTGATCGATGAACGACATCTATCGATCGTCAATCGTCGATTGTAGATTTTGGTATTGTGTATTTTGATTGTGAACGACATTCGTCGATTTGACAGTCACTTGTTGTCGATTAGAAATTATGGTTTATTTTGGAGAAAAGTGGAAGAGTTTTGTGCGTCTGAAATGTAAGTATTTAAATAAAAATAAAATATTTATATTAAAGAAAATAAAAATATATGAATTAAAATTCAGGGCGAGGCAGGTAACGAATAAAAAACAATTGGAGCTCCTGGTAGAGTTTATGAAAACAAATGCTGATATCGCGAAGGAAGTTTACGGAAAAACTCTAGCAAAAAAGTGATGAGAAAAGATAGCTACAGAGCTAAATGGCCATGGACCTCCTGTGCGTACATGGGAGAAGTGGTGATGCATGAGATAATTTTTAATTTTACTTTAAGGTTTGGACTGACATCAAAATTAAAATTTA
This sequence comes from Criorhina ranunculi, assembly GCA_951813785.1. Lineage (NCBI taxonomy): Eukaryota > Metazoa > Arthropoda > Insecta > Diptera > Syrphidae > Criorhina > Criorhina ranunculi. Next base: position 33,211,198 of record OX638382.1, on the reverse strand, counting down.
AAATTAAAAAGAAGAAGTCTCAAAACAAATTAAAGATGAAAGCAACAGGTGGCGGACCGAATAAACTTTACACTTTCAGTCAATTGAAAGAAAGTATAAGTAGTCTACTGGAAATCAATACATATGTTGATCCAACAGGTCTTGAATTTGGTCAATCGACGCAATTGCTGATCGACACTCACAATAAGGGCCTATGTAAGCCATATCACAAAGAGCTACTTACTGCGCCCTTTATGTTATGAATACCCATCCATAGGTTATTTACACAGCGCTAGTGCTTGTGTAGCACTTTTTCTGGAAACTCAGACGGTATTTAGTTTCAGTCTTGGCTCCGATACTGGTATCTAGAATAACTGAGGAGAATGTGTGGTTGTTATTGTCAGCTTAAAATTCACAGTATTTCTTTCCAACTTGCTGGTGTCATTATCATTACTCAGTAGGATGAATTCTTCTTGGATCAAGTATAAGTATGTACAGTTTGACCTCTTTTATCCGGAACTTCAATATCCGGCAACATCTATTATCCGTAATTTTTTCACCGAGCTTATCTATGTTAGTATTGTGATGTTGCATATTCAACAGGAAAAGGATCAGTATATCGAATAGTTCGGTCTCCATTTAAAAAATTACTGTGTGGATTGAATAACAGTTACTGGATAACTGATAAGAATAACGGTTATTGGAAAATAACAGTAACTGCACTGTACACTTCTAATTATACCATGCAATGGAATCCACTCACTCAGTCATGTAGAGGCGTGTAAAATTGGAAAACATAGCTAAAAACAAAAGTATGCTTCACAAAACCAAAGTCCAAAGCATTTGAAATAATAATACACAAATGTTTTATAATTAAATATTTTTATTTAATTTCCAAATTTTCATATTAAACATTTACGACAAATATACATACATACGGGCATTTATTCTCCTTTATTTTATATCTTACATTCTCGAGATGAATAATCAAAACAAAAATCTTTTGTTTTACAAATATTTAGCTTTAAAAATAATTTTCTTTTTTTTTCATTTTATTTATGTATACATATCAAAATTGAGTTAATAATATTCACGTTCTTTGTTAATTGTGTTCTTAGTTTATCCTAAATTTTTAAATCTTTAAACTATAAAGCAGTTCTAAAAAGTCTTTAACAGTGAAACATATATGTATATCAGTAAAATAGTTTTTTTTTCCAGTTTCTTTATTTTTAAATTTATTTTTATTATTATTATCTATTCTATATTATATAAAAAAAAAAAACATTTAATTACGTTGCCACTTAAAAATAGTTTAATTTAGAAAAAAAAATATGTTCATACGATTACTGTAAATAACCGAAAATAGTTAAGCGTTTTGATAGAATTTTGTTTTATTCTAGGTGGATACAAATTTATGTTTACCTATGTACATTTATTATATTTATATAGCTATAAGGTATACTTGGTTTTTTTTTTTTTAATTTTACTATCATGCAGTCCATAATATAAAAAGCAAACAAACCACCATAACGTAGGTGGATATACTATTGATTGTGAACGCTACAGCTATAATTTTTTTTATTTTTTTTTTCTAGTTAAAGTATTGAGTATGATATGAGAGGTGTCAAAAAGAGTAATTTGATGTTTCAAGCTTTTCAAAACAAAAAATCTCGACAGATGTAAAGAATAATAAGCTTTGTTCAATTATAAAAAAGACCTTCCGGCACCAGCCGCAAGAGATAGGTGGATTTCTTTTGTATGCAACTTTTAAATAATATTCAGGTATTCCAAAGTGGCAGGTCCAATACCAAATTTATAATAAGTGCCTATAAACGAGTATACATTTTCAATTTCAATGAAATCGGAGCAATTTTAAAGAATTTCAAGATGGCGGACATTTTGTTTGCAAAAAGATACTTATGATTTTTACTATTTCTATACTAGTAAAAAGAAAAATAAAAAAAAATTTAATGCGAAAATTGAAAAATTAAAATGGGCGTGACACGCCCCCCTCCCAACCGATTGCGCCCATCTACGAACTTAACCGAGCTATTCACCATATAAACAAGTGTACAAAGTTTCATTCAATTCGGTTAAGAACTGCGGCCCCTATCGTGCGGACAAGAATCCTTTATATTGCATATATATATGTATATATATATATATATACATAAACATTTGAACGGACCATGGTTTTGATGTTTACTATAGAGGTCTTGAAAAGTGACATTCAAATTTTTTGAAAGTTGCGTCATGAGGACCTCTGCAATAGGTAGTATTTCTTCGAAATCCACCTAGAAGGCAAAGTAGAGCAGCACAAGTTTGTGAAAAATGTCAGATCAAGTTAGTACAGAAAAATACAGTCATATGGCATGATACAATTAGACAATATATCACCATCACGTAGTTCATTTTTATTTTGTTTTTCGCACCTACATCACAAGAGCTTTTGAATTTTGACGTTTTGACGTTTGATATAATTGTGAAGAATTTAATTGGACGGTTATTTGATTATTTTTTTTTTCTTCGATAGAAAGTAAAGAGCGGGAAATATTTTGAAAGTTTAGATAATGTTTCAAGTGTTGTTTGTTGTTGCAAACACCCTTTTTAAATAATTATTTTTATTTTTCAATGAAATTCACAAATTCAAATACATAAATGTCAATTGGAAATTCAAATATAACGACAATTAATTTATAATCTCTTGTGACGCCACGCTTTTTTTGACGGAAATGCGTATGGCAATATCTGGTTTAGTTGTATCATGGTCATATGGCTATGCTACATGTCAAAAAGAATGATTTCGTTCATATAATAATTTAAAATCGAGTCAGTTCACGAACATTACTGAAATAAAAATAAAATTTGCTGATTTTGACGTTTCTTACAAATAGTAGGTGCAAGAAATCTGCTCAGAGCAGAGTCATCAAACACAAAGCAATGCAGAGCTTGACAGAAAATTTTCTTATTGAACACGAAAGCCTTATTGAACAAATCTATAAAATTTTAAGGAGCTCAAAAGTCAAGCATAAAATTTGACAATGACTGCATTGGTAGAAGGTACATAGGTTTTTTTTTTTTTTAATAGAATGCTCACGTATGCCTTTAAATGGTCATTCTCTTTATCGATTATGTTGAAAAATTAATTCCATTTACATTACTCCTTATAAAGGTATACATTCGCATTTCCTTTGGCGAGTTCAAAAATGTAATATGAATAGTAATTGATGTATGATATCACGATTCGTTGCAGAGATTAAAGGTCTAAAACAGTCTAAATTAAAGTTCTTTACAAAAGGTCTGCATAAAGCAAAGCATTAATCAGTAAGACAGGAGGATAAAAGGATAAAATGAATAACCTTTAGCTTGACGATGGAAGTCTGCGCCAAAAGTAAATTCCATTCATTTCGCACAGATGATGTTTGTTTTTGTGTTACTTCATGTTGAAATTCCTTAATTGCGCCGCAATTTCTTTAATTTTAAATCTGCTAGAATCTCTTCATTGGTTGCTGGTTTCGGGTCCCAAGGTGGTAATGTTTTTGCCTCTTGACTAGTACTAGGTCTCTGTTCATTTCTATCCGGAATGTTAAAGCGTTCGTTTTTCAATTCCTGAAATTTATTCACATATCGACGTTGTTCAATATACTTCCCCTTTAATTCTCGTTGGGAACTGGGAATCAAAGATTCATGATTAGAAGGATTTGCAGATGGTTGACGTTCTGATTGTGATTTTGATTTAGAAGCGCGATGAAGTTGTTTTGCGTCGGCATAATGCTGTTTCTCCAGTTCTTTTAATTGCTGGAGTTTCTGTTCATGTAATTTGAGCAGACGTTTACGTTCCCTGTGAACTAAATATGACGGAGCTTTTTCCGGTAGTTCCGTTAAATTAGCTGAAAGTAATTCAATCTCTGCGGTTAGCGAACCCAGATCAATTGCAGATGAGGATCTCGAAGATGTCGGCATGGTTGGGGTTAATGACGGTCGCTTAGAAGTGGAAGGTGGTTTGATGGTAGAGGCATTTTTGCGAGATAATGTTGCTGCAGGTGATGTAAGTGGAGGTTTTACTAATTTTGGGCTCTGGACAGGTGAACTAGATCTTGACAATAAGGATTTAAGTGCACAGCTATCTGAAGTTAGCGCTGAAACTTTAGATGGTGATATCAATATAGACTTATAGGTTTGAGAAGCAGATTTCGATGAACACACTGGTTTGATTTTTAAGGGATTTAAATCGGGTATGTTGGTCACCAATTGTGAAAAGGTAACTCTTGCTTTTACATTGGGTTTCGGAGAATAAATTGGCTTAGAAAACGCTACTGGTTCTGATTGTGGGGTTAAAGGTTTTGTATCACGTTCAACTTTTGTTGAATTTGAGGGCAGCTTATTTGCTAAAGGACTATTGTTAACCTTAGGTACGGATGGAGGTAATGCCGATGATTTTTCTTGCACGTTTGGACTTGAAGATTTAACTATGATTTCTTGTAATTTTTTTTTATCATTTTTCAAACGAGAACATTTTACACCTAAATTTGAAGGTGCAGGCTTATCGTTCACATCAAGTTTTACAAACATTTGAACAGGCGATGACGAAGAATTCCTTTTTGGGAACATATCTGTGTTTTTAATCAGAGGTGTAGGAGCCTTATAGGTTGGTTCGTCGATCGGCTCAATTAGTTCCGATATTTTTGGTGAATTTTCTAACCTTGATGGAGTTGATATTAATGGCATTGAAGGAACGATTATAGTTGAAGTAGATGTAATTTGGGGTGATTTACAAGGCGTAGAAGATGAAGACACTAAATCTGTAACTGCTGGACTACATGATATGGGTAAACTTAAAAGACCTGAAGTTGAATCCCGTGAAGAGTTATCATCTGTTTCAAACGACGATGCCTTTTTAAGGGTAGGTTTCAACTTTTTCATTAGTGGGTTAACAGGTGATTCTCGTTTAAGACGATCGAACAGATCATCTTTTGATATGCTGGTAATAGCCTCAACTTGAGGCTTTTTGTTCGGTGTCTCTTTTGTTGAAAAGTTGGTAACCGCTTCAACATGGTGTTGTTTGTTCGAGGCGTCCTCTGTTGATAAGGTTATAACATCCTCAACACGAGGCTTTTTGTTTGGAGGCTCTTCTGTTGATAGCCTGGTAACATCCTCAACACGAAACTTTTTGTTCGCAGGCTCTTGTGCTGACAGTCTGGTTGTAACCTCAACGCGAGGCTTTTTATTCGGTGGCTCTTCTGTCGATACTCTGGTAAAAGTCCCCATGTGAGACTTTTTGTTCGGTGGCTCTAACTGTTTGCTGACAGGAATTTCGTCCAAATCGGGCAGCTTTTCTAACGAAACTCTTTGCTGAACCTCGACAAGTGAATCCAAATTTCCCGGAAAGGATATGTCCACCAGCGTCACATTATTTTTTTTAGTTGAAGCTGGCTCTCTTTCAATAGCTTTGGTATTGGATATCAACTTGTCGTCAGATGTTTTCGAAGTAGTGTTCAAATTAGATCCCATTGGGATTGTATTTTGTATGGTTTCGTGGACATCTTTATTTTTCCAAACATCCAGGTTTAATTTGGAAAGCTTCTGATCAGATGTACTACGTAAATTTGGGGACTTAGACTTGTTATACCAAAACGGTGTTGATGGGTGAGATTTAATTTTGGAAGATGAACTGATCTTTTCTTGTTTAGAAGGAGACGAAGTTAGTGCAAGTCTTGCTGTAGTCGATTTAGGTTTATCAGTTAATTCGTTGCCGTCTTTTGCTGAGCTCTTTGTAGTATCCTTATCACGTTTTTTAGATGAACCGAATTCATTTTGTTTATTTTCTGGTTTTGTTACATTTGGCTTTTGTTTATCTTGCATTCCCGAAACAGTCGCACCTGCCGACGAAAGTTTATTTTTTTGAGATTCGGAAACATTCATCTCACTTTCCATAATAACGACTGATTCGGATGCATTTTCAATTACTGGTGGCGTTGTCGCTACTTCTTCATCCGTTTCCTTTTCAGAACATCTGGGCTTACTTTGTTTACTCTTTTCTAAGTCAGTAGACGGAAAGTAATGTTTGTTGTCAGCATAAAGCTCATCGTACGATTCAAATCCAACTTCCGTTGATACTTCAACCGCGGGAGCATTATAGTTGATAGCACTTTGCGCTGGAACCTTACTTGTCGTCAAATCCTCAGTAGGCATTTGTACGCAGTTTGGCTTTTTGAAGACTGCATCATCCTTCTGGTGTAGTTTAGACTCCTTTGAACGTTTTTCAAGGCTGTCGTCCGGTGCTAATATTGCACATAGACTTTCGTATTCAAAGTAATTTTCAAAAAATGGCTCAACATCAGTCGAAACATCGGGTTTAGAGGTGATAAAAGATCCAGAATCCGCATTCCGCTTCGGACTTTTGCGCGAAACTTCAAATGGACTCACTGTAGTCATAGACTCAATCTCTAATTCTAGGTGTAAAGGCGGCAAGTTCAGCGGCACCTTACTATCAAACTTATAATCATCCATCCCAGATATCATACAATCGGTGTGTTGAACCGGTGTGACACCGACAATCCTATGATTTAAGACATCATTTAAGCGATCACCTGATATTTGGTACTCAGAAATACAGTTAGCTTCAAACACGGGACTACTCCCTATGTCTGTCATATTTGTCATTGCAAAAAGATCTAAATCAAGTTCGGAACTGGTCACGGTACCACTGGTATTGGCTAAGGTAGACGAAGCTGCAGATTCGTTTTCGTCATCGTGGTTTTCCTTTTCAGAATCTGATTTTTTCAACGGAGGCTCCTTGGTTTCATCGTCATCGTCATCACACTCAAGCTTATGATTTTTCTCTTCAATTGTTTGACGACTGTTTTCCGTTGAAATGCTTTCAAGCATAAGGTCGTTAGGTCTCAATATCGTGAGAGCTTCTATATCGTTAGCATCGCCATTTCCAGCAAAAATTTGATCAGGTACACTGTCATATCCTTGTGGTTGATTAGTCAACATGATATTTGACATGTTGCCGGATGAGTTATTGACATCTGTTTCCGATAATTGATTACCCAGAATGTTTTTTATTGATAGTTCCAACTGTTCGGCAACTCTTTGAACTTCGTCTTTTGGCTTGACCACAATTTTAACTGAGCACTCAACTTTTGTAGAGGTTTTTTCATTCTCACCACTTTTAATTCGATTTTCATCAATTCTTAGTTTTATATTTTTGAATGATGCTGCTTCGATTGACACCTTTTTGCTGGTTTCCATACTACGGCTACGTGTGCGTAACGAAATTGGAGAATTTGTGAGACTTCGATCGCAATCTAATGAAATCCTTTTGCGTTCAGGACATTTCTTTATTGAACGGGTGTTTACTGAAAGTGTTTCCTTCTCTTTTTTAGTTTCTTGTACTACGAAAGGTGTGGTCAGATCTTCAGATGGTTTTAAATCTTTTTCCAGTTGCTTGGAAATTAATTTAAATTTAGTTTTCTTTAGTAAAACAACCGGCCTCTTTTTCGTCGCAGTCAGTGTACATTTCTTTTGGCTCTTGGGTCCAGGTCGATTCCCTGAATTACAATGTTTTCTGAAATTCTTTTTACAGAATTTCATACCAGACTTAATGGCTTCAGACACTTTAATTTCAACTTCTTTCTCCTCTAGCAGATTGATATCAGTCGACAGAATGCTTTCTGAAATTAGTGTTTCAGACTGAGTATCATTGAAATCCACTTTATGCGTTTCATGTTCAAAGTCTGTACCAGGTATTACCAATTTTTTCGTTTCTTCATTAACAGGCTCTAAAGCTGGAACTGTGGGCTGTTGTGTTTGTTCCGAAGATCCACATAATCGGGAATCTATGCTAATATGTTGCTCTTTTGATGTTTCCTTTTGAATTATGATTCCTTTGACGTCTTGCAACGATTTCGAAACCGGGGATTCTGTGATTTTCGATTCGCTCTTGGTTGCATTCTTTTCGGCACTTTGCACAGTTGCTGGTTTCAAATTTGTTTTGATACTTTGGACAGCTTTTGATTCCGTAAACTCAATTAAATTACCTTCAACTTTGTTTGCCAAATCGACATTTTGAACAGCGGCTGGCTCTGTAGACTCAAGCAAATTACCTTCAACTTTGTTTGCCAAATCGACATTTTGAACAGCGGCTGGCTCTGTAGACTCAAGCAAATTAGTTTCGACTTTGCTTGCCAAATCGACACATTGAACAGCGGCTGGCTCTGTAGAATTAAGCAAAATTGTTTTGACTTTGTCGATTGTTTTAAGGTGGTCAATTGTCGATGAAATGGATGTGCCTTCTTTCAATTCAAGATCTAAAGATTCTTTGCTTCTCGATTCCTGAAAAGATTTAGCAAAGACAGTATCGCCTATGATTTCCAGCTCCGCCTCATTTTCTACTGTTTTCGGTTCCATAACAGAAGTGGAACCAGTGTTAATCGGCTCTTTTGAAGAGGTATTCACTATTATTTCGTTTGCCACATCTTTCAAATCATTCACAGGTTTCACAATATAAGCCGGTTCCGCACATTCAATAATCGCTTCCATTGTATTCACTTCTTCAACAGAATTGCTTTTGTCTAAATTCTCCTTCGAGTGCTGATCACATTCCATAGTTATGCCTGCAGATTGGATGTTCTTCGGCAACTCGTTAAGGTCCACACTATCCGCCTGACAAACTCTATCTTCTACAGCAGTTATTTTGTCTTCCCTTGGCTCTGTCAATCCGGTTTTACTATCCGTTTTTGTTGGTTTCTCGATAAGTTCCACACTATCCACCTGACAAACTCTATCTTCTACAGCAGCACTCATTTTGTCTTCCCTTAGGTCTGCCAATCCGATTATACGAGTAGTTTCTGTCGATTTTTCGATAACTTCCACACTTTCTGCCTCGTAATCCTTATCTTCTACAGCAGCATTAATTTTTTCTTCCCTTGAATCTGTCAATCCAGTTATACTATTAGTTTTTGTTGGTTTATCGATAAGTTCCACATTATCCGCCTGAAAATCTCTATCTTCTACAGCAGCAGTTATTTTGTCTTCCATTGACTCCGTCAATCCGGTTGTACTATAACCTTTTGTCGGTTTCTCGATAAGTTCCACATTATCCGCCTGACAATCTCTATCTTCTACAGCAGCAGTTATTTTGTCTTCCATTGGCTTCGTCAATCCGGTTATACTATAAGTTTTTGTCGGTTTCTCGATAAGTTCCACATTATCCGCTTGACAAACTCTATCTTCTACAGCAGCAGTTATTTTGTCTTCCATTGGCTTCGTCAATCCAGTTATACTATTAGTTTTTGTTGGTTTCTCGATAAGTTCCACATTATCCACCTGACAATCTTTATCTTCTACAGCAGCAGTCATTTTGTCTTCCATTGGCTCCGTCAATCCGGTTATACTATTAGTTTTTGTCGATTTCTCGATAAGTTTCACACTATCCGCCTGACAAACTCTATCTTCTACAGCAGCAGTTATTTTGTCTTCCATTGGCTCCGTCAATCCGCTTATACTATTAGTTTTTGTTGGTTTCTCAAGTTCCACATTATCCGCCTGACAATTTTTATCTTCTACAGCAGCAGTTATTTTGTCTTCCATTGACTCTGCCAATCCGGTTATAGTATTAGTTTTTGTCGGTTTCTCGATAAGTTCCACACTATCCACCATACAATTTGTATCTTCTACACCAGCAGTTATTTTATCTTCCCTTGGGTCTGCCAATCCGTTTATACCATTAGTTTCTGTCGATTTTTCAATAACTTCCACACTTTCTGCGTCGTAATCCCTATCTTCTACAGCACCAGTTGTTTTTTCTTCCTTTGTCTCTGCCATTCTGATCAAATCATTTGTTTCTGTTGATTTTTCGACTGATAAACTTCTCTGAGCTTTTTTAGTCCTTTTAGAATGTTTTCTGAAGTGTTTGTTAGATTTCTCTATGATTTCAGAACTCTTTTCAAATGTTATTTTAAGGTTATTCTCGTCAATGGAAAGTTGTTGGATCTGCATTGCTATACATTTAGGTCCGAGATTTTGTTCAGTTAGATCTTCTTTGACAAATTGAATTGCTTCTTTTGTGTTCTCCAAAGGAGTGATTTCGATTTGTTCTTTGTTGTTAGCTGCTGCAATAGATTTTTTTCTTTTCTTATTTTGTCCCATTTCATTGAACTTGAGACCAACCTCTAAATCAGAATTTATTTTTATTGTCTCTTTCTCCTTTTCTGTTAACCTCTCTGCGCTGTGTATGGCATCTGTTTTCTCTTCTTTAGTTATGGTGTCTAATTTCTTTACTTCAGGCGGTATATGCTTTATTATTGGTAATTCAGTTCTTGCATTTTCGGTACGTTCCAACGTTGGTTTAAGCTCCTTTTGGATGTCTTCTAAAGTTTTATCAACATCGGCACTATGTATGTGACCTGTGGTTTCTAAAGTACCCGCTGCAGACTTTTTTACTTGAACTACCGCTTTCGGTTTAGACGATTCTCTCAAATACTTCCGAATTTCTTCGACTGATTTTCTTGGTTTAGCAAGCTTGCTCGTCGTCTTGGCATCTGGTAATTCTTTGTGTGCCTGTTGGTTTCCTCCTGCAGTCGGTGCGCTCTGCGAAACTTCCTTGAAGTTCAAAGATTTCTTTTGTTTCGGCTTTTTTCCTTTTAGTTTCTGCTGGGTACCTTTGGTACATTTTACATCTTTAGAAACTAATTTCTTACCCTTAGGCATTTCAAGTTGAGCAGTTGATTTGGAGGCTGATGTTTCTTTTGGCTCCTGCTTGATCTTTTCTGCAGAATTAACTCTTTCCATAGTATGTGCTGCATAAGGAGCTATTTTCTTAGGTTTAGGCGTTTCAAGTTTCACCATTAATTTTGACTCTGATGTTTCTTTAACCGACTGCTCATTATCTTCTAAATCCTTAACAATGTCTGTGCTATGAAAAACTTCGGTGCATTTCGAGGCTGATTTCTTACTCCTACACACTGTAAGTTTCACCATTGGTGTAGACTTTGATGTCTCCTTAAGTTCTTGTTGGGTTTCTTTTGGAGTGATAACAGGTTCCACACTATCCAACATTTCTTTGACCGACTCTGATGTTTGCTTTAAGTGCCCTTTTGTCCCTTCTACAAATTGAACAGTCTCAGTGCTCTGTAAGATGTCAATACGTTTCGAAGATTCCCAAACTGTTTCTCTGTGTTCAGTCTCTGCAAACGTCTTCGTCGTTTTGGAACCAGATGCGTCTCCCAGTTGCTGTTCGGCATCTTTTGAAGTCTCAAGAGTCTCAGCGCTGCAGTTGTTAACATTATATATAAAGTTTTCATTTTTAGGTGCTGCAATCTTTGAAGAGGCTTTTGACTCTAATTTACGTTTGAGTTGTTTTACGGTCTCCTCTAATTTGTTAACATTCTTCACAATTTGTTTAACCTCTGTACATTTCAAAGCCTTCCCTTTTGATCCCTTGTGTTTAAGCATTATTAACTGCAACGCCAATTCGGTCTCTGGTGTTTCTTGAAGTTGTTGTTTGAACACTTCTGGAATCTTAATCGTCTCCGCACTTAGAGTGGTGTCTTTAGATTCTGGTTTTGAGATTGTTGATGTCTTCTCTCCAGACTTATTAATAGGTTCGGTAGATTCAATTCGTGAGCTTTTTCGTCGATTCCTGATCGGCTGTGATTGTCCAAACTGCTCCCTAATCTTCGAAATTTCATTGTTTGAAATGTTTGAGTTAATCGATTCAGAGCTAGACGCAGTGGAAAGCGACTTCGTTTTACTCGTTACTAGTGATTTTCTTCTGTTTTTAAGTTTCTTCGGATTACCATTTTCAGTTGGTGAGGTTAATTCACTTGACTTACAAGTAACCATAGCAGTACTGGGTGCTGTTAGAGGAACTATTTCTTTTGTCGGCGACTTTGGTTTGTTAACTTTAGGTTTACCCTCCGAAAGTTTTTTGACTACTTCATCGAGGGACTTAGTTTTTGTGAGAGATAGATTCGCCATCCACTTTTCTTTATTCCTCGCAATTTGTGGCGAAGGAAATTTTTCTTCAATCTGAACAGTATTCGCAAGGATTGCAGGATTACCGGACGCTAACTGGAGTTTTGGTTTCGCCTTTATGTTAGCCTTTGGGTTCAAACCAGATTCATTGGTGGTCTTAGTCTCTACATTACAAAGCTGCTGCAGTTTGTTTAGGGATTTATCAACAGAACCAATTGCACAAGAAATAGTAGGTATTGCTCCTTCGTTCAGTTTCAACTCAGTAACGAGATTGCTAATTGGATAAAATTTAGTTTCTAAATCAAGTTTGGCCTTAAACTTGCCGAGTTGTTCAGATTTTGAAGTTGTCCTGGATTTCGGAGAAGGCTTCGTTTCGGCATTTAACGTAGCTAACGCATGCTCAGATTTTTCTACTTTATTCATATCAATTATTCTCCTACCAACACTACGTCCTGTTGATTTCACTGACGTCTGCTTACGACCACGCTTTCTTCTTGTCTTCGGGGTAAAGGCAACGTTCTCAGTAAACTCATTGATTGGATAGAAGTGAGCGACATTTTCATCAGCCAATTTCAGGTCACGCACTTCGTAACTATCGGTAGATTTCGAGGGTTCTGGCCTCCGTCCACAAGTGAAATGGGGATCTACATCAGGTGTTAACTTAAATACAGGATTAGGAGAAGAATGTATGCTTTCATCATATGTCACTACTGGTGGAGACATCTCTTTATTCTTTTTCGCCTTCTCGTTGGCTCTCTGTGTGAGTTCGGTGACCGTCTTCTCTAAGTCAATTTTTTTGCCGGCATTTTTGCGCTTGTTGTTCTTCGCAGGTTTTGTTTTATTTTTCTGGTTCAAATCGGAAACAGTATTGGCATCGTGGTCAATAACCAGCTTTCCGGTATCATCGCTATCTGAAGAGCCATACGAATATGTCGAAGAATTTCTTGAACTATTCATATTTAGGCTCCCTGATTCATTTGTTTCTGAGCTTGTGTTTGACGAACGAAGAATTTCTTTAGTTTTTTCTTGCTGCCAAATGCTTTCAGAAGAAGAATAATTATTCGACGTATTTTTATTTGGTAAACTTTTCATTTCTTTGGATTCTTTTTTGGCAGCTGATTTATTTGAAGCAGCTGGCGGCGTAATCGGCGATTTTTCCAATCGCTGACTTGTACTTCTTAAAAAACGAATGGTTTGCGGAGAGGCTCGCTTAGAAGCCTTTTGCTTTGAAGACTTGCTCGGTTTGGTGGGCTTTTCGGACTCAATTTTTAAGCTTTCATCAACTTTTTTTGGATGTCTCAAATTTATAAGGGCGGCGGCTGCAGCCTTTATTTCTTCAGTATCGTATGTTATTCCAACTAAGTTACCTTCTTTGACCGGTGTATCGGTTTTTATTGTTGATTGGGTCGTTGGGTCTTGATGTGCAGCAATCGGTTGTTGATACGTATTTGAGTGAGAGGAAACTAAACTTTTATCTATATATGGAACAGATGAATCATCAGTAAGCATTTCAGATTGTTCCGTCAACTTCTTTACACGGCTTGGTTTTCTGCGTCTTCCTTCATTTTTTCCAACAACTGGTGAATTCTCCGGAGAATTTATGACTTCTGGTGGCTTAATGATTGGAACTTCTTGCCGAGTAACTGATACTTCTTTGAATCCGGAAGAAAAACCTTCCGGTTGAAAAATTCTAGTTGGACTATGAAGATCCTTAGCTAGAATTTTTTTATTTGTTTTTGAAATATCTCGCTTTTTAAACCACGTTTTCTGACTCTGGTCATCTTCCTGTAGTGAAAGGGGAGCCTTTTCAAATTTGGCCATTTGTGGAATTTGTTCACTTATATCAGATTTCGTTGAGTTCTTATCCGGTCGTACTACCAAATTCAGTGGAACATTATCGCTTAGTGATGGCATATTAAGCTGCATACTGTCAGCGCTTTCAGTGACTGAATCCGTATAATTTGCCCAGACTTGATCTTTTGCGATTTCTTTAGGTTTAATTGGTTCACAAGGATCCAAGTTAAATTCTTTATTTATATCAGCACACTGACTTAATCGCTTGAAGCGCTTTTTCAAAGGTGTTCCTCGATATTCCTCGGAGTCTTTTTCAATGGTTGGTTTAGTTTTAGCTGTTGGTTCTATAAATCCTGAGTTCGGTGTTGTCGGTGTGGTTGGAATATCGTTCGTTTCGGCGGGACAGACTAATGATGAAATGTTTGAGATAGTTTTAAGTTCTAGATCCATTTTGTTTTGAGGTGTGTGAGTCAATTGTAGACTAGAGAAATTATTTTCACTCGTCATAGCTAAGTCACCTACAGATTTTGGTAAAGTTGTTGGAGCATGCTGATATGTAGAAATATGATTTATAAATGCTGGTACTATAAGGGGTTCGGTTGGAATTTCTTTGAGTATACTCAACGATACTATTTTACGTTGGCTGGTTGGAGATTCAACATCGTCCCCGTCTTTTTCATCCAAAACCGGAGTATCACAGTCATCGTGATACGTATTATATGGGTGGATTTGACATTCTTGAGAAGTTATCGTTGAAACCTCTTGATCCTCTATGGGATAGTGATTGATTTGGGCTGTAGCATAAACCACAGGACTGTCACGTTGAATTGTGTCGATACAATTATAGAGATAAGCAGGAGAATGGTCTCCAATCTCCGAATCAAAACTCATAGCAGGATCCCCTAAATCTTCTGCTGCAACCTGAACCTGAGTAGATAGATTTGAATCTTCTTCATTCAATGAAACTTCAGTTCTTCGTAAATTAAATAAAAGTGATTGCTCTGGTTCACTGGACCTTGAACTGAATAAAGAAGTTTTGGCGTAAGACTTAAAAGCAGATAATGTTTCAAACGAGCGATTGTTCAATTCATAAGATGATGTTGGCTTATCTACTGGAAAATCGTGTGGAATTCGAACATTTGATGTTGGATTATCGGACATAATAGTTTTCACCGGACAATCTAATCCATTAGGGAGCTGATTTATCTTTTTATGGGCACAATCGCTTACTGATTGCTCATTACTTTTAACTACACTATTTCGGATTGCAGTTTTGAATTTATAATGTGGCATTATTTGCTCTGCCGCATTTTCGACACCAGGTTGTTTTTCAGCTGAAATGCGATGAATTAGTTGATTTTTATTACAAGTGATTTTAATTGAATCAGCTTCGCCTTTGTCTGGACTTTTAATAGAGTCGATTGTTTCAGATTTTTCGAAAACGATTTTTTTGATCAGATCAGTTGTAACGGACTTGTTTTCCGTAACAGTGCTTTCAGTGAGTTCATCTATTGGAGATTTACTTAAAGTTGTCTTTTCAATGACACCACCCACGTATTCATTACATAAATCTGCTGATCCCACCATTGTTACATTTACTTTGGCGGGTGTAAATGTGTTCGGTGTATTCTCAATTTTTTTACAAATAGATTCCAGTTCAGCAGATTTTTCTTCAATTTGTAATTCCTGTTCCGGTTTTTGAGTGATACTTGATACTATTATTTCATTACACGTCTCCATTGAGGTTGGTTTTTTAGGACTTTGGATCAATGACACTTTTGTTACATTGCAGCTTTCTTGCAATGATGTTTCTTCTCCTTGTCTAACCAATGTCGCTAAGGATCCCTCGTTTACGATATCTGCTTGTTTCTCAGCACTTTGCATTTTTTCAGGTGGTTTTTCATCCGACTTTATAGTATTTTCCTTCTGAGTTTCTTGTGAAAATTTTATTTCGACAGTACAAACCGGTTGAATTTGTTTTTCTTGCAGGTTATGCTTGATTTCTGGAACTTGCTTGCTACTCAATTTCTTCTGAGGTTCAGCTGATAAAGAAGCAATACGCATTTTGAGTTTACGATTCATAACCAAACCAGACTTTTCTACTCGTGACACACTGTTAATAGAAGATATTTCTTTTTCAGCTCCAATAGTTTCCAGTCGCTTTTCGATAACTTTTTTCTCCTCATTCTGTTTATTATCTTCATGAGCGGCAATGCTTTTATTGAAATCATCGACTTTGCCAAGTGCACTCACTTTCATCTGAGATTCATTATTATCTGATGATGGAGAGACCTGTAGAATGGCTTTCGTTGTCGTAGCATCTTTCTCGCAAACCGGATTTCCATTGGAATGCTTTTGATTTGAATTTTCTGGTAGGATATGAGAAATAGCACCTTGATCGGCAGCAACATCGTCTTTTAAAACATTATTTTTAGTGAATCTGTAATTTGCATCTTGATTTTCAGACGATATTTCATCTTCGGCCTTCTCAGGAAGTTTATCTTCAGCATGACATTGATTTGCAACACGGAGCTGATCTTTGGCAGAAAGTAGATTCTCAGTGACATATTCGGGAGCAGTAGGACCTTCAATGGGAATCTGATTTTTGACATGAGATTTATCTTCCATACAAGGTAGATTTTTGTCATGTAGTTCTTCGACAATGGACTGCCTTTGACTATCTTGAGGTTTATTTTCAATATGAATTTGACCTTCGACAATGTTTGGTTTTTCAATAAAAGGCCGGCCATCAGTGCTTTTATCAATGTGAACTTGAATATGAGCATTTCTGTCATCAGATGTATCTTCAGACATTTTGTTTTCTGAAATACAATCCTTAGATGCAAGGCTGTCTTTTTCGTTTCTACTTTCAGATGTTTTATCAACACACAAGACTTCAGTTATTTGATCATTACACTCCGGGTGCACTTTTGAATCAGTTTGAGCTGCCTTAGTTTGGTTATCTGTTTTTTGGTCTTGTTGAATTTGTTGGTCATTTAAAACCTCTGGTTTATCAAAAGCACTGTCTATGTCTTCGATTGAGCGATCTTTAATGACTTCGCCTGCCGTGCGATCTTTAGCGACTATATTCTCAGTTGCGGAATTAATAATAGTGTTGTCTTCAAATAATTTACCTTTGCATATGCTATCTCCAATCATAGTACCTTCAACCGCCTCAATATCGACACTTTCATCATCACAGATCATGGAATTAGCGGTTTTTATATCAACAACTTCTGGTACAAAACCTTTTAAAGGTGAAACACGTAACGCTTTGCTTTTTTCTGGTGTTTTTGAGCAAATAGGCTCATAAGCTGGTGATTCTATTTCGTCATCATAACACGATTCCTCATCCAATAGGGGAGACTGTATATCTTCTAAAGTATCTACTGAATCTTCAAAGGGTGTTAACCTTCCTATTGTTTTAGTAAGAACACTTTCATTAACGTTGGATATATCCTCTTTCAAGGTTTTAGCCACCTCATTTAGTATTTCTGACTCATTTGACGATTCAAATGTTGAAATGTGATCTTTGGATGATCCAGACTCCCCTTTAGATTTTTCAGATTTCTGGTCTCGAATATTAGTTTCTTGAACCTCTTTCGGACACACTTCTTCACATTGTTTATCGGAAATATCAACGTCCTCAAGACCGCGTTCTTGAAGTTGAGACTTTGATTCTTGGGCATGTTTAGAAATCAATATTTGAGATTGTGGCTCCTGCAGTTCTGAAACACATTTGTTTGACTTGAATATTTTCGAAGCAGACTCTCTTTGTTTATTAAGTGTTATGACTTCTTTAACCATTGGTTCATTAAGTAATGTTTTTTCGATATTAGTATCATTTTGAGATGCAGATTCTTTATTCACAGGCGTTAAGGATGTGGTTGTTTTTTCTTTGCAATTATAAGATGTCGATTTTCCAACTAAGTTCTCTTCCTGTGAATCACCAATATGCACCGAAATATCGTTCAGGAACTTTTTAAGATCAGAGTTTTCTTTCTCAATAATGGGCGTGAGTTGTAAATTTTCTGGAACAGGATACATTTCAATCGAACATCTTCTAGCGGATGGGGTAGACTTCAAAGATACGACTCTGTTGGTATTATGGGTTGTGTCCGATTGTTTTACTAATGGCACTACCTTTTCTTGACTGCCTGTTGAATCTTTTTCAATATTCAATGTTGAAGCAACCTTTGTAGTATATCGAGAACATGAGGCCACTTCAATTTCATTTTCACAATCAGGACTTACACTTGCCACACTACTCGAACTCTGTTGACTGTCTGATATTTCTCTAGCGCTACCCTTACTGCTTACTCTTGGAGCTCCTCCTGCAACATATCTTGAACATGTAGGTACTTCATAATCTTCTGTTTCTTCGCCTCTCTCTCGTGAATCATCATCAAAACTCACCGTTAGGGCTGGTCTCTTGACAGATCTTGAGCAAGTCGGCTCTTCATCAAGCACACCGGTTAACGAATTTAGCCTTCTTACTGTAATACGACTGACAGATGTAACACGTGAGCGAGTTCTTGTATCAGACATTGCACTACCAATCCTAATTGTACTGGAAGGAGATATGTTCGTACAACTAACTGTTGGTGAAGTAGTTCTTGTTGGACAGGGACTGCTTGAAGTTGATCTTCGTGTTCGAATAGAAAATACAACGTTCTCCGACAGAGCTTCACTACCAGTTCTTGCCGGTATTTCCGACGTTGATGAGGTTGCCTCTTCCACCACTTTGGAAACTCCAACTTTACTCCAACAGAATCGTGGAAGATTGCGACCACCAGCCAAACTACTCGGACCGGGTTCCTCATCAGAGACATCACTATCATCAGTGCTCGCCAATGTACTTTCACATCTCGGCGAAATACGAACAGCACTTAATGTACCAACTTCTCGAGCATTTGCTAACGTTCCAACATTGTGAGCAGCAGAACTCTCTACATCAGGAGTGCTAGAGCAGTCCAATAACGTAGTACTCGACACTTCACCAGTTATACAGCGAAGTTTTTCCTTTCTGGATGGCCTTTCTTGTAGACGTGAAATTTGGTTTGTGTTGCGATTTGTTTCAGAACCCATACGCAACTGACTTAAAACACGCTGTGTTGCATTTGCGTTACTATTAGTTTCCTGAACTGACTCGTCCTCATCTGATGAGGACGACAAAACAATGGTGCTATTTCTTCTACTTAAGTAGTTGTTACTACTACCTGAGACTGCTGCTCGTTGTTGAAGTATTTCTATTAAAGATCCTTGTACTCCACCTAAATTTGGCGTTTTTTCTGTTTGCTTTTTATTTGAAATTGCATTTCTCAAGTGATTATCGTCATCGTTGTTGTCTTTGTCATTATCGCCATCGCTTTCGTCGTCAATGTTATCGTCATCTTCATCGTCGGTGGTATCCAGTTCGATAACGAAACCCTTCTTATTATGCAAAACATTTAACTTAACATTACTATTACTACTTTGTGACTTTTTCTTAGAACTAGGACTTAGTTGTTTGCTATTACTACTTAAGTTAGAACGATTTAATGAATAACTTATTCTAGATATATCACAGTCCATTGATAAATGCTGATTAACAGCGTTAGTACCTTGTCTGTCAATGTTGTTCTCATTTTGAAATTTGTTCTGCTCCTCCTCTAATATACTTCGTTTCGCAAACGCCGACTTAAGTGCTGTACCTTCCGTCAATGATTGACTTCGTGATGGAGATTTTTTGACATTTTCAATCAACATTGGTTGTGGAAGTGGGTTCTATAGATAGATTTTCAAAAATCAAAAATTAAATTTACTTTAGACATTTAATTTTTTTGAGGTATTTTTGACGGTATTGTATAGTTCTGTCGTTCAAATACGGACAATAAATAAAAATTTAAAATGTAAGATTAAATTTGAAGCCACTTAAAAAATATAGAACGGTTGTTTTTCTTAAGGAAATTTTGTTGTTGATTGTTAATAATATGTTAATTGAAGCTATGTTGATTGTAGAATTGTTGATTGAAGAATGTTGATTGAAGAAATGTTGATTGAAGACATTGTAATTGAAAAAGAACTTCATTTAGTTTTCCCGAATCAAATTAAAGCCCACTTCAGGTAAAAAAAAAATAAAAAAACCTCGATTTTTTAACGGAGAGCGAAACGTATGATAAAGTTAAATCAGTCCTGTGTGTTTAGACCACATACAAAATAAAAATTAAAATACCAATACTTGGCGCGACAACTCTTAGAGAGCCATGGCTCAGCTTCTCGCAATCATTCATTTTGTGCGTGTTATATTTTTCACACGAAAGTTTTATTGCCTTTCATGACAGATTATACTTTTAGAAATTTATCATTGCCTGTCAAACGGTGGTGCCGCGAAAAACGTTTGGTTGTTAAACTAAACCTCTTCGTTTAGCAGTCGTGTAAGACAAAAAACATGTTTAAAAATTAAGTCATGTATTATTTGTGCTAAAATGCTGATGAACTATGAAGTTCGGCACAACTTGTGTACTTGACCCAAGGTTCGAATTAATGCATTATTTTTCACTTTCTCATACGTTTAGCTGTCGGTTTTTACACAACTTTAAAGTTTTGCATTGTAACATCATTTAAATTTATATGGACAAATTAATTAATCGAAATAGTGTTGATTGAAGAATTTTGAATTGATGACAAGTTGATTGATGTTGATTGGCGATGTCTTCCATGTTGATTGCTGTGTTCCCAGATTTTTAGAATTCGAATTTCCTAGATGCTCCTAGATTTTGTATATATATTATATTCAAAATGATTCTTCAATCCGAAGAATCATATATCTTACATCGAATATCAAAATTGTCTAAATCACTATAGTTAATTAAATTAATTGAAATTTTGGTTGAGTGCTTATATTGTTTCTGAAATAATTAAAGTCTGCTTAGTACATATTTGAATAAAGGTAAAAAGGCGACTAAATATTTAACCCTGTGACCCATTGGACCAAGACATACATTTTGTAGATAGGTATGTTTGTTTCTTTTAGTACTGTAAAACATCAAAAACAAGTCCAAAACCAAGAACGTAATTGGTGAATCTTTCCGGTAAACATGGGAATTTATCTCGCCCTATGTCCCCCTTATCACTGCAGCCGAAGTCACAACTATCTATTATATTGCTATTAATTCCTTTGTTATTATACGTCCAGGGCAGCTCCGACTAATCAATCAAAAAACAGTGTTGCCACAAAGCTAGTGGTGATCTGTGACGTGCATTGCGATGAAAATAAACTCACTCTCTTGGAAAGTTATCAACTTTACAGACTACTTTATTTCAACCTGTTTCGCTCAATAATGATATTCTCGATCTACCTTTTTACGAACATGTTAAACATCAAGCAGTGACTAAATCTCTAAATAAAAATGAAGGTAAAAAAAACTTTTAAGTTAAACGGTTTTATTTTAATCAGATGCTGTACCAAAAACTAGAAGATAATAAGGACACAAATCTGGGTCCCTTGAAGGTTCTGCTCTGCGTGAGAAATCATGCAAGACAGCAAGCAGTGCAGTCTTTTAGATTAAGTAATAATCTGGAGCTTTTATCAGATAAATGAGGACTAAACGCAATTTCTAGCCTATCAGAGGCCATAAGGTCGTGCCCAGCGGCTTTAAGTACGATAGAAAAAAAAGAGCTAAACGACTTCTCTTAATTTGTATAAAAGAAAAAATGCTTCATAGACATACTATTGACAAAATATGTCACGGCTTGAGGCCAAAAGACCATTTAATTGGTTTGTAATTGATCTAGAATCTATTCAGGAAAGCAAGTAAAAGAGCAGTCTTTTTTTTAGGTTTATAAAATTAAAAACAACGTAATCAAGTTTGGTCCAATAGGTTTACAACATTTGTGAAGGAAAAGCAAAAATAAAACATTAAAAGGTGTCAATTCCAAATACAAACCATGCCACAAATCCAAACTCACCGAACAACCACTACTATCCCAGAACTCGTCAAATATTCTTAATGCTTTTGTCGATTCACAAAGAACTAAATCACTTCGATTAATGTATTTCTCATATTGCTGAAAATATTTGACAATAGTCTCTTCGAGGTCTAAAGATCTGTTAATGAGTAGAATCCTGAGAAGGTAGCAAACGCAAAAATATTAATCAACAATTATCATTAAAGATCACTCAAAGAATTTACTCACCTGGTTCCGTAAGCTTTATTTCTAATAGCAAAACGTATGAGATCGGAAATCACCAAAAACGACTGATTGGTCTCGTTCCCCGTTGGAACTGTCTTTGGCAACACTGCTTCTTTCGTGGTCAAATCAATCATTGGCCCATATTTTAGGGCTCTTCGTGACTTTCCCACAGCAATTTCATTAATCAGTTCTTTTTGCTCTTTGAAATGAACTAATTTCTTCCATTGTCGATAGCAAAGGATAAGCCGCAGGTAGGAGATCAAATCATCAGATTCATAAATATTTTTGTTCATAAGGTATTTTCTAAAAAACAAATTAATGAAACTGTGTTTAACAAATGATTATGTGCTTGTGATTTACCTAAATATAGGATCTAAGATCAATCGATACACATCCTTGACGTCAATTTTTAAGAGTGTCATCAAGATGCTCGGTATATTACCGCTGAACACAACTCCCAATGTAACCAAAATCTCATCGACTCTTCGGCACACTTCAGTCTCGTCGGTAATAGTGGAATAAAGATTACACTTGTAGTTCATGTATTGTGCCATAAAGTCTGTCAGGATTAGATTGTACCGTTCGTCGTACTTCAACTAGGTAAAATAAGAAGGAATAAGTAAGAAACAAAATGTTGCAAAAAATATAGTTCTAGCTTACATCTGAAATACCCTCGTAGCACAGTTTCATCGACACAAGCCATCGTATTAGATTTTTCCAAATGAATGCCTGCGTTGATTCCACATAAACCTCAGTAAGAGATTTTCGCAAGTCTTCGGCCAGTTCTTTGAATTTTCCATAAGGAAAATATGACGATTTGTATTTCGGTAGGAAATGGTGAAAAAGTATCGGCTGTACCTTTTGCCACAACTGTTTAAATTGTTTGTTTTTACCTGTAAAATAAGATAAATTACAATTAATGTTAAATTCAAGTAGTTCGGCATATCGGTGCTTACAAAGTCACATCAAGTTCTATATTTGATTACACCAATGGTAACGACAAAAAAATAAATAAATTCGAATTTAGTAGATCGGAGCAACTTAATTTCTATATAAAAATAAGTTTCAGTTGCACCCTCTTTAGAAGACAAAGCTTTACGTGTCCAATTTGCACTTTGCCTCATCCAGCATCGAATTATCCACTCTTGGTCGCCCGTGCCTTAATGGCCAGTGCGTAAGACTACTTAGCCAGAGGACACAGGTTCGAGCCTCATCGCAGGAGTATAACGCTACAATCTACAAGAGTATAATCTGTCAAGAAAAACCTTCTCAATCCACCGTTCGGAGTCGGCAATAAAAATGAAGGTTCCTTATATTCGTGTGAAAAATGTAACACGCACAACATGAATGGTTGTGAGAAGCTACGCCCTGGATCTCTTTGAGCTATCACGCCAAATATTTGTATTTGTTTGTTTTTATTTTTTTTTTTTTTTCTTAAGGAAGTGTATTTTCAAACAAGCAAGCAAGAATTATAACCGCTTACATCATATTTCATACGATACTTTAAAACTGTTGAGTCAACCATGGTGCGGAGAAAAATGTATGCAACTTACGACTACTTCAGATGTAAGAATTGACATGCACATAAATGTAAGACTGTGACTAAACTTTTGTAAGTATCTACTTACAGTAGATAATGAAAAAAAAAAAAGTAAAAATGTACAATGAACTGGTTAAAGAAAATTATAAAATAATTTCTATAACAATGTCCGAGGAGTCCCTTTGTACACCCACGAATGATTCAAATACGTTAAACCTAACGAATGCGCAGACAAACACCAAAGACATTGACGCAGGTCATATAACGATGACCATCATTCGTCAAAGAGTCAACAAATCGCCGAATAAAAACATAAGCATTCAGTTCACAACAATAGTAACAATGGTAACGTAGTGTTAAGCACAATGTATAATAATGATGTTAACGTAGGCATTAAGTTGAATTAAGGAAATTTATAAATAAAGAGAGTTGCATGAATTAACTCCAGGCGTTTCGTTTCCCCAATTCACACTAATGCCTACTTACTATCCTAAGGATTGTTACATCAAGTGTTTCCACACAGGAAACCCCAACACCCATCATTCAAAAGACAATAAAAGCACACAGTATATAAAACAAGTACATATGTATGTACGTCATAGCAGAATGCAAGTGCATAAATACATCTCATGGAATAAATGATGTAAAGAATACTATTTAAAGCTTGTTACCAAGGAGTAAGACTGGAAGTTTATCCGAAAAAAGCTTTTCATAATATTCTTTGATATTACCTTTTACATGTGCCTAGCCCTCAACACTGTATGATAAAAGTTGTCCGCTTATGATTTGCAACACAAAAAAACATATTTCGGTTAACAAATTAAAGTCTTTAAGAGAAGATGAGAATTGGTTAGGTTTACGTTCCTGGGAAAAAAAATACTAATGTTCTACTATTCTTAAAATCTTATAAATTCTAAAATATAAAGAAAGCAACCGCAACATCCCCAATATACAGCGCTTCAACGCATGGTTACAAGTGATGTAACACAATTGGTTTTTAACTGCTATCTTCCAAACTAGTTCGGATTGATCCCGGCTCTGGATAATTACATTGATCCTTCATTGATCAATGCTAGACTGCTAGATGCGATTACACAACTTTAAACAAAGCTGTTTGAGTTAGTAGGTAGTATAGTACGTAGCCAAGCAACAATAAGTAATATTTTTCAATTTAATGCTATAACAACGACCATACTCGAGGATCGCTTTATATAGTTTCTAAGACAAATGATTAGTTAATGGAGAAAAACTATCAGAAAAACGCACAGAAATCGTTCAGCTGTTCAGCGTAAAACTGTTCACTTATCTCAGATTTATTCTTTTGTGCTTAAGTCCTAAATCATATGTTGGATGAAATACAAAAATGGCTTTAAAATTTATATTAAATTGGTTGCGAGTTCACAACAATATTGCAGTATGTACTTATTTACAACGACCACTTTCTTGAGACCATAATAGATCTTTCAGAAATCGCTTGATAATGCTTATTAGCCAAATTACCAAATCAGTACAAACAAAAGCATGCTTGATGACTGGAATAATAACTTTGATCATCTACAATTGGGATATTGATGCTAAATTTTGTATCAAAACTAAAGGATCCCAAAATCAATAGTGTGCAAATCTAAACATATACTAGAAGAAACCTGAATTTTTAAACTGAAACCCAACACGTGTTCATTAACACGTTTGAACTTCTTATTGTAACAATCTTCGTCTAGAGTCTAGAGCTTCTCAAGACTCGAGTTGTAAACGCTATTTGAAAAAATGTGTATAAAGCTGGCGACGAAGGAAACGAGAACAACAATTACTTCGGTTTTGAACAAAGATTGTTGTGCAGATCTGGCACTTATTTTTTTTTTTTACATGAGGGACAGCTTGCTCATTGTGAATTCACATTTTAGACATAGCCTGCGGAAAGGGTGCAGTAAGAGATTGAGTCCATGAAGATGCATTTATTTATTTATGGTGAGACACTGGTCTAGAAGTAAGCCCATATTAAACGACTTCAAAAGAATTTAAAGTAATTTAAGGGAGTCGAACACAAAATTCAACAAATTAAAATTACCTTGACAACGACTTCAAAATAACAGTCAACCTTTTTCGAAATGGGGATAACAATCATGTCTGTGAAAATTGTATAAATAAACATCACCGCAAGATACAGTTTTCTATAAAGGGTTACTTTTCTTTCGCGTTTCTCTCATCCCACTTTCGTTTTTGTTGCCTTAAAAATATCATCACATATCTACTCATTGTTTCACCTTATCGCTGAAAACAAGGATAAGCAAATCAGCAAACGAATACAGAAGTATAAACTCGCGTTCGACTGCAACCAAGTCTTTAATACTCACAATCTGGAGTATAAGCGGTTCCAAATCAATCATATCAATTACATATGTACATACATACATATAATCTTAAATAGTCCGCAGATTAAATACATAAAATGATTCACTGACAGATTGAAAATAGTGATGCTGAGCTTCCGATAGTATATCGTCTTTCTTTATGCAGAGCTTAAACATTTCTTAAAGTTCCATTATACTTACATTTCTTTACCCATATTCTACTTTCATCTTCATCCGATTCGGAACTAACAAGGATGGCATCGTCCTCCTCCATGATGTTTCTGATTCAGGCAGGCGTCGGCGATGATTTGCTGTTATACTTTTAAAAGCACTTTTGTTTTTTATTTACGCTAAGCTACTTCATCACACAGGACACCAATCACTCTTTTTTGTTTTTTATTTTTTTTACTATTACTTCATTGCCAAATGAGGACAAAAAAAGACAGCTTTTGCTGGAAATCTGACTCCCAATAGTTTTAATTTCGACGCTATTTTCTTTAAAAGAATGTAAACACACGCTCATACGATAGAATATAGTAAACAAATTAAACAATTTTCTCTGTAAATTTCATATATGCATAATAAATTATAGATTCCGAGTTTTGTTTTTCTTCCAAATTAAGAAATAATTTTTTTCTTTGATGACTTTTTTCGCATATACTGCTAACGAAAGTGGCCGTGGTATATCAAATACAGACGACACACCACACCAGCCACTGTATATGAATTTTTTTGTTGGCAAATTAAGACTTTATTCCGGTTGCAATAACAATTGAATTTATACACAAAATCTTATACACGCTTTTTTGATTATAATTATATTTGTTTGCTTTATTATTCTGGTAGATTATTAACGAAATTCTTTATTTTTTTGCAGACAAAATTCACAAATCACATTTGGTTGGAAAAAATATAGACGTTTTTTCACATTCTACAACCACAATCATGCTGTCTCTTTTACACAAACTAGCTGGCGGCGTACGAAATGCACTGGAAATAAATGTGGATTGTGGAATGTAGTTTTATGGTATGCTTGCATAGGATTGGGCGCGTTCCGATATCTAAATATCAGAAATTTCAGATAGACGATTATGGAACGCAGAAACTTGACTGAAAAACAAAACAACGTCAGATATGACATACAAGTCAAAACCGAATTTTTACTTTCTGTTCTCGCATGGCAGTTGCTTTGTAACTTGTAAATATGCGCACAAATAATAAAACACGAATTACTCTGAAGATAACATTTTATGAAAGAAATACACTTACGCGCTTTGCCACAAGCATTTAATCTTATTTCGAAGAGTTACTTGCAAAGTTGAGCAATCGTGCAAAAATATGTTTACCATAACTGCTGATTTGTAACGATTTTTAACTGACCGACAATTTTGAAATTTCAAATGAAAGTAAGACAAGAATTCTAAGACTAACAATCCAGTCCACTACCTAACAAAAATTTGTCTTGCTCATATGTCAAATTTCAGGCTGCTGTCCAATCAAAATGCTCTCTTCACCTAAAATTTCTGATGGTCTAGAAATCGGAACGCGCCCATTGATTGTAATTCGAAAAAAAGTCTTCCTGTGTAATTGGGCTCAAAAGTGTTTTATAAAGTGTAGGTCGGGAGCTTTCCCGTTCTCACATTAGAGTTGCTTTGTAACTTGCGAATTGCATAACCTTAACGAAACAATATGAAACGAAGCAATATTTCTATTGCGGTTTGGTGAAGGTAATCTAGTGTATTCGTACATTATGAAATATCTGTGTGCATTTTTATTTTAACTTGAATCCGAGTATTTACAGACCCTTAAATTTGTTTTACAAAATGTGGTAGCCAAGGTAGCCATTGAGACAAATACATTCCACAACGGAGCAGTTCCAGTTGTCACAATCAGCTGTGTGCGGCTAATTGTTGGGAACAAAACGTCATCACAAATTTGGCGTTTTAACTCGGTTTTTTTTATATATACATATTTTAATTAAAACATTCAAATAACTCAAATATAACAAAATGTTTACCCTCTGGACTTTAATCGAAGCATCACTACTCTGTCTTAATGCAGTTTGTGTTTTGCATGATGAACGGTTCCTTGCGAAAAGTAAACACATCTTATTTACTTACACACTGTTGTGTATCATATTTCCATTTTTTTATTAGTTGGTTGGGGCGCAAACTCGCAAAATCAGGACTTTGGCCAGCCCACAATGAAATCCCAGATGCTCAATTTGATCCGTTCCATCAAAACTGTTGCGAAAAGTGAGAACACTGAACTAATCAACAATCTCCAAATTGATTTCTTTTTCTTTTCAGTTCCCTTGATATTCCTCAATGTAGTTGCAATAATAATAAAACTCGTACTTGGATAAATACATATATATATAATCACAATTTATTGCGTTTTTCTTTGCAACACAGCTTTGACACGATTTTCTAAAGCTATACTGTAAGCATCCAATTTATATGCCGCTGCTTCTAGTTTGTCCACTGTTTCGGATATTTCATGAATCTGCTGCATTAGTGGGATCTTAAAAGAGAGAACAAAAATTATTACTCATGTACTTCGAGTTTTTTTTTATTACCAATTGCTGAAATTTATCATTCAAATCATTTGTGGATACGCTGAGTCCTTCGGCGACGTGTCGCATTTCAGAATATTTTGCTATTGTTACCTTATTCATGTCCTCAAGTAGTTTGTAATCTTCTAGTGGAGCATTCAGTTCATTTGTTATGTATTCTTCAGTTTTCCTAAACATTTTCGTGGCTAATTTGCTAAGGTTCGGATCATGTGGATCCAAAGCTTCGAAACTTGAAGTACTCGTGGAAAGCGTAGGACCGCGAATTGGAGAATCAAGAAGATCATTATGCTGCATTTTTCAGCATAAAATAAATTTGTTCTTACACGAAACTATTAAATGTTTACTTTTTTCCACTGCGCCCACAATTTTTTGACATGTGAAGTTTGTTTTTTGTTCCATGTGGAACGTATGCAGGGAGCACTACAGGGTGTAGAAGAGTGAGTTATATCAAATTCAATTTACACTTTCATTTTTATTATGACAACCTGGTGTCTTTTTGGTATCCCGTATGGGATTGGCGAAGAAAACGACATCGAGGATAGGTAATATGCGTGTTAAATGCAACAACAACTTATCCCACATAACATTAGCTAAGACCACAAAATTTTCTGGGCTTAACTTTATCCCAAATAGAAACGGTGTTACCAGACTCGAGTTTCTATGGAAACGTGACAACTGACGTGCGTTGATGCCAGTCGAACAATTCTTTGTTACACCGCGTCTCCACGAGCAGTATTTCAAAGCTTGCCATCTGTCACTTTTCATAGAAAGAAAGACAGAATGCCATGAAATTTGGATTGGGCATTTCATAGCTTACTATTTCATTCGTGGAAATGTCGCGGAGACAAGCATTTCGATGTATTATAGTATTAGCGGCAGTAAAAGAATTGAATAAATTAGAAAAAGAAACTCAGAAATGAACACATAGGTTTTAGGTGAATCCGTGAATTTAAAGAAAAAGGAATTACACAATTTGGAGCAACATTTTGTGGGAAAATGACAGAGTATCTCAACTTTTGCAGAATGACAATTTATAGTTTATTATAAATTTAATTATCTCATGGATACGGGTCCAGAATAACTAAGGAGAATTTGTGGTTATTGTCACAGCTTAAAATTCACAGTATTTCTTTACAACTTTCTGGTGTCATTATCAATGAATTCTTCTTGGATCAGGTATAAGTATGTACTTAATTATACAATGCAATGGAATCCACTCACTCAATCATGTAGGGGCGTATAAAATTGGGAAACATAACTAAAAACAAAAGTATGCTTAACAAATCTAAAGTAAAGCATTTGAAATAATAATACATAAATGTTTTATAGTTAAATAACTATAAAACATTTATGTATTAAACATTTACGACAAATATACATACATACGGCATTTATTCTCCTTTATTTTATATCTTACATTCTCGAGATTAAAATTCAAAACAAAAATATTTTGTTTTACAAATATGTATAAATTAATTTTCTTTTTTTAATTTTATTTATGTATACATATTAAAATTGAGTCAATAATATTCACGTTCTTTGTTAATTGTGTTCTTTGATTATCATAAATTTTGAAATCTTTTAACTATCAAGTTCTAAAAAGTCTTTAACAATGGAACATATTATATATTTGTATATCAATAAAATAGTTTTCTTTTGAGTTTCTTTATTTTTTAAATTTAACTTTATTATTATTATCTACACTATATAACAAACAAAAAAATTTAATTTCGTTGCCACTTAAAGATAGTTTGATTTAAAACAAAAAAAAAAAAAAATATGTTCATACGATTATTGTAAATAACAGAAAATAGTTAAGCGTTTTGATAGAATTTTGTATTATTCTAGGTGGATACAAATTTATGTTCACCTATGAACATTTATTATAAAATTTATATAACTATCAGGTATACATACTTGGTTTTTTCATTTGTTTTTTTTTTATTTTTTTATCGCGCAATCCATAATATAAAAACGTAGGTGGATATACTATTGATTGTGAACGCTTTAGCTATTTATTTTTTTTATTCTAGTTAAAGTATTGAGTATGATATGACAGATGTCAAAAAGAGTATAAGAAGTTATTTCAGGTTGCAAGCTTTGCAACAAACACAACAGATGTAAGTAATAATTAAGTCTTAAAGTGCTCAAAAGTTGCCGAAAGGGCGCAACCATAAAATGTGACAATGACTGCGGGCGGAAGGTACATGTATATACCCCTATTGTAGAATCCGTTGGGGAGAAAGATTCGCTATAATTTGTCCGTTGGTATCATTGAATCCGGTGAAGTGAACCATTCCCTTGTCAGTAATGTGAATGAGTTTCACTGTTATGTGAAAAAAGTTAAGGTGGAATTAACCCATAGAATATTGTTCACTTCTTATTAACAGCTCAAGCGCCGCGGATTATCAATCAAAATGTAAGTAAATTAAATTTACATATTTATATTCAAAAATTTGCAAAACAAGTATGTAATTTAAAACAATTTCTTAGGAAAAACAACGAGCCGGGATAAATTAAAAAATGTATCCAAATAAATACATTTGTTAATTCCATAATGTCTTTTGCTGCTCTTGCTGTTCATCTGAATCTGAATCATCCAAAAATAAAGCAAAGCTCTCCATTTTTAATTTTTTTTGCTTATTATTGAAAAAAGTTTTAAAAAAACATTATATTCGAGACACTGGCTTTTCGACTTACTTGTCGGTAAAGGGGCGTCTCCGGAAGATTCTACAATACCAACGTCAAGTAAAAGTGAATCAAATAAGTGAAGGGAATCTCCGATCCGCCGGATTTTTCGATACGCGTGATCGTTTTTTTTTTTTCAAATAGAATGAAAATTCTTCACGTATGCGTTCAAATTGTTGTTTTTTGTGTCGATTATGTTGAAAAATCGATTCCATTTACATTATCTCTTACAGAGGCATACATTCTTAACCGGATTTCCGTTCAAAAATGTAATATGAATAATAATTGATGTATGAAATTCACGATTCGTTGCAGAGATTAGGTAAGACCATTAACAGTCTCAATTAAAGGTCTGTATAAAGCAAAGCACTAATCAGTAGGACAGGTAGACCTATCATGCGAGAGGAAATACTAAGTCAAAATGTAGGTAAAATAATACAAAGCGTTTTCATTTTAATTTTGTTGGTTTTTTTGTTTTTTGAAAGTGTTTGCCATCAATTGTTGTTTGTTGCTATTTAGATTAATAACACTGCAAGCAACCTCCAGATGAGGAAAGGGATCAAATAAATAAGCCTTCAAGGTTAACGATGGAAGTCTGCAACAAAAGCAAATTCCATTCATTCCGCACAGATGATGATTGTGTTTGTGTTGGTTGAAGTTGAAATTCCTTAATTGCGCTGCAATTTCTTTAATTTAAAATCTGCTAGAATCTCTTCATTAGTTGCTGGTTTTGGATTCCAAGGTGAAAACGTTTTTGCCTCTTGACTAGTACTAGGTCTGTGTTCATTTCTATTTGGAATGTAAAAGCTTTCGTTTCTAAATTCCTGCAATTTATTTACATATCGATGTTGTTCAATATACTTCCACTTTGTTTCTCGTTGGAAATTAGGTGATGGATAAGAAGGATTTGGTGATGGTTGACGTTCTGATTGTGATTTTGATTTAGAAGCGCGATGAAGTTGTTTTGCGTCGGCATAATGCTGTAATTTGAGCAGACGTTTATGTTCCTTGTGAACATATTTCAAAGTTTTTTCAGGTATTTCCTTTAAATTAGCTGAGAGTAATTCAATCTCTGCGGTTAGCGAACCCAGATGAATTTCAGATGTCGGCATGGTTGGGGTTAATGGGGGTCGCTTGGAAGTGGAAGGGTACTTGGTGGTAGAGACATTTTTGGGAGGTAATGCTGCTGCAGGTGAATTCAGTGGAGGTTTAATGGTTTTTATTGTTGAAGATTTTGTTGAATTTGAGGGCTGTTTATTTACTAAAGTACTATTGTTAAACTTAGGTACGGATGGAAGTTAAACTGATGACTTTTCTTGTACGTCTGGACTTGAAGATTTAACTATGATTTCTTATAATTTGATCGGCTCAATTAGATCTGATATTTCAGGTGAATTTTCTAACCTTGTTGGAGCTGATATAAATGATATCGAAGGAAGGATTTTCATTGAAGTAGATGTAAGTTGGGGTGATTTGCAAAGCGTAGAAGATGAAGACACTATATCCGTAACTGGTGGACTACATGATATGGGTAAACTTAATGGACCTGAAGTTGAATCCAGTGAAGAGTTATCATCTGTTTCAAACGACGATGCCTTTTTAAGGGTAGGTTTCAACTTTTTCATTAGTGGGTTAACAGGTGATTCTCGTTTAAGACGATCGAACAGATCTTCTTTTGATATGCTGGTAATAGCCTCAACTTGAGGCCTTTTGTTCGGTGTCTCTTTTGTTGATAAGTTGGTAACCGCTTCAACACGGTATTTTTTGTTCGGAGCCTCCTCTGTTGATAGCGATGTAACATCCTCAACTCGAAACTTTTTGTTCGCAGGCTCTTGTGCTGACAGTCTGGTTGTAACCTCAACGCGAGGCTTTTTATTTGGTGGCTCTTCTGTCAATATTCGGGTAATAGTCTCCATATGAGACTTTTTGTTCGGTGGCTCTAACTGTTTGCTGACAGGAATTTCGCCATAATCGGGCAGCTTTTCTAACGAAACTCTTTGCTGAGCCTCGACAAGTGAATCCAAATTTCCCGGAAAGGATATGTCCACCAGCGTCACATTATTTTCTTTATTTGAAGCTGGCTCTCTTTCAATAGCTTTGGTATTGGATATCAACTTGTCGTTAGATGTTTTCAATGTAGTAATCAAATTAGATCCCATTGGGATTGTATTTTGTATGGTTTCGTGGACATCTTTATTTTTCCAAACATCCAGGTTTGATTTGGAAAGCTTCTGATCAAATGTTCTACGTAGATTTGGGGACTTGGACTTGTTATACCAATGATTATCAGTTAATTCGTTGCCGTCTTTTGCTGAGCTCTTTGTAGTATCCTTATCACGTTTTTTAGATGAACCGAATTCATTTTGTTTATTTTCCGGTTTTGTTACATTTGGCTTTTGTTTATCTTGCATTCCCGAAACAATCGCACCTGCCGACGAAAGTTTATTTTTTTGAGATTCGGAAACATTCATCCCACTTTCCATACAAACGACTGATTGCATTGCATTCTCAATTACTGGTGGCGTTGTCGCTATTTCTTCATCCGTTTCCTTTTCAGAACATCTGGGCTTCCTTTGTTTACTCTTTTCTAAGTCAGTAGACGGAAAGTATTGTTTGTTGTCAGCATATAGCTCATCGTATGGCTCAACATCAGTCGACACATCGGGTTTAGAGGTGGTAAAAGATGCAGAATCCGCATTGCGCTTTGGACTTCTGCACAAAACATCATGTGGATTCACCATGGTCATGGATTCAATATCCGGTTCTAGGAACAGTAAAGGCGGCAAGTTCAGCGGCACCTTAGTATCAAACTTATGATCATAATCACAATCGGTGTGTTGAATCAGTGTTTGATCGTCAATCCTGTTATTTAAGACTTCTGATATGCAATGCAAGTCAAGAAAACAGTTAGCCTCCTCAAACCCAGGACTACTCACGATAAAGTTTATGTCTGGGATATTATCCATTGCAAAACGAAATAAGTCTTGTTCGAAACTGACGACGGTACTGCTGGCTTTGGATAAGGTAGACGAACCCGCAGATTCGTATTTGTCATCGTAGTTTTCTTTTTCAGAATCTGATTTTTTCAGTGGAGACTCCTTGTTTTCATCATCATTGCTACCGCACTCAAGCTTATGATTTCTCTCTTCAATCTCAGGTTGAAATGTTTGATGGCTGTTTTCCGTTGAAGTGCTCTCAAGCATACGGTCTTTACGCCTCAATATCGTGGGATATTGATTTTCATTAATTCTTAGTTTAATGTTATTGAATGATGCTGCTTCGCTGGTTCCCATACTACGGCTACGTGTGCGTAACGAAATTGGAGAATTCGTGAGACTTCGATCGCAATCTAATGAAATCCTTTTGCGTTCAGGACATTTCTTTATTGAACGGGTGTTTACTGAAAGTGTTTCCTTCTCTTTTTTAGTTTCTTGTACTACGAAAGGTGTGGTCAGATCTTCAGATGGTTTTAAATCTTTTTCCAGTTGCTTGGAAATTAATTTAAATTTAGTTTTCTTTAGTAAAACAACCGGCCTCTTTTTCGTCGCAGTCAGTGTACATTTCTTTTGGCTCTTGGGTCCAGGTCGATTCCCTGAATTACAATGTTTTCTGAAATTCTTTTTACAGAATTTCATACCAGACTTAATGGCTTCAGACACTTTAATTTCAACTTCTTTCTCCTCTAGCAGATTGATATCAGTCGACAGAATGCTTTCTGAAATTAGTGTTTCAGACTGAGTATCATTGAAATCCACTTTATGCGTTTCATGTTCAAAGTCTGTACCAGGTATTACCAATTTTTTCGTTTCTTCATTAACAGGCTCTAAAGCTGGAACTGTGGGCTGTTGTGTTTGTTCCGAAGATCCACATAATCGGGAATCTATGCTAATATGTTGCTCTTTTGATGTTTCCTTTTGAATTATGATTCCTTTGACGTCTTGCAACGATTTCGAAACCGGGGATTCTGTGATTTTCGATTCGCTCTTGGTTGCATTCTTTTCGGCACTTTGCACAGTTGCTGGTTTCAAATTTGTTTTGATACTTTGGACAGCTTTTGATTCCGTAAACTCAATTAAATTACCTTCAACTTTGTTTGCCAAATCGACATTTTGAACAGCGGCTGGCTCTGTAGACTCAAGCAAATTACCTTCAACTTTGTTTGCCAAATCGACATTTTGAACAGCGGCTGGCTCTGTAGACTCAAGCAAATTAGTTTCGACTTTGCTTGCCAAATCGACACATTGAACAGCGGCTGGCTCTGTAGAATTAAGCAAAATTGTTTCGACTTTGTCGATTGTTTTAAGGTGGTCAATTGTCGATGAAATGGATGTGCCTTCTTTCAATTCAAGATCTAAAGATTCTTTGCTTCTCGATTCCTGAATAGATTTAGCAAAGACAGTATCGCCTATGATTTCCAGCTCCGCCTCATTTTCTACTGTTTTCGGTTTCATAACAGAAGTGAAATCAGTGTTAATCGGCTCTTCTGAAGAGGTATTCACTATTATTTCGTTTGCCACATCTTTCAAATCTTTCACAGATTTCACAATATAAGCCGATTCCGCACATTCAATAATCGCTTCCATTGTATTCACTTCAACAGAATTGCTTTTGTCTAAATTCTCCTTCAAGTGCTGATCACATTCCATTGTTATGCCTGCAGATTGGATGTTCTTCGGCAACTGGTTAAGGTCCACACTATCTGCCTGACAAATTCTATCTTCTACAGCAGTTATTTTATCTTCCCTTGGGTCTGTCAATCCGGTTATACTATTAGTTTTTGTTGGTTTCTCGATTTTGTCTTCCCTTAGGTCTGCCAATCCGATTATACCAGTAGTTTCTGTCGATTTTTCGATAACTTCCACACTTTCTGCCTCGTAATCCTTATCTTCTACAGCAGCATTTATTTTTTCTTCCCTTGACTCTGTCAATCCAGTTATACTATTAGTTTTTGTTGGTTTCTCGATAAGTTCCACATTATCCGCCTGACAATTTTTATCTTCTACAGCAGCAGTTATTTTGTCTTCCATTGACTCTGCCAATCCGGTTATACTATTAGTTTTTGTCGGTTTCTCGATAAGTTCCACACTATCCACCATACAATTTATATCTTCTACACCAGCAGTTATTTTATCTTCCCTTGGGTCTGCCAATCCGTTTATACCATTAGTTTCTGTCGATTTTTCAATAACTTCCACACTTTCTGCGTCGTAATCCCTATCTTCTACAGCACCAGTTGTTTTTTCTTCCTTTGTCTCTGCCATTCTGATCAAATCATTTGTTTCTGTTGATTTTTCGACTGATAAACTTCTCTGAGCTTTTTTGGTCCTTTTAGAATGTTTTCTGAAGTGTTTGTTAGATTTCTCTATGATTTCAGAACTCTTTTCAAATGTTATTTTAAGGTTATTCTCGTCAATGAAAAGTTGTTGGATCTGCATTGCTATACATTTAGGTCCGAGATTTTGTTCAGTTAGATCTTCTTTGGCAAATTGAATTGCTTCTTTTGTGTTCTCCAAAGGAGTGATTTCGATTTGTTCTTTGTTGTTAGCTGCTGCAATAGATTTTTTTCTTTTCTTAT
Organism: Criorhina ranunculi; assembly: GCA_951813785.1. Taxonomy (NCBI): domain Eukaryota; kingdom Metazoa; phylum Arthropoda; class Insecta; order Diptera; family Syrphidae; genus Criorhina; species Criorhina ranunculi. The sequence continues at coordinate 33,174,539 of OX638382.1, read as the reverse complement.
TTTGTCCCATTTCATTGAAGTTGAGACCAACCTCTAAATCAGAATTTATTTTTATTGTCTCTTTCTCTTTTTCTGTTAACCTCTCTGCGCTGTGTTTGGCATCTGTTTTCTCTTCTTTAGTTATGGTGTCTAATTTATTTTCTTCAGGCGGTATATGATTTATTATTGGTAATTCAGTTCTTGCATTTTCGGTACTAAGCTCCTTTTGGGTTTCTTCTAAAGTTTTATCAACATCGGCACTATGTATGTGGCCTGTGGTTTCTAAAGTACCCACTGCAGACTTTTTGACTTGAACTACCGCTTTCGGTTTAGACGATTCTCTCAAATACTTCCGAATTTCTTCGACTGATTTTCTTGGTTTAGTAAGCTTGCTCGTCGTCTTGGCGTCTGGTAATTCTTTGTGTTCTCGTTGGTTTCCTCCTACAGTCGGTGCGCTCTGCGAAACTTCCTTGAAGTTCAAAGATTTCTTTTGTTTCGGCTTTTTTCCTTTTAGTTTCTGCTGGGTACCTTCGGTACATTTTACATCTTTAGAAACTAATTTCTTACCCTTAGGCATTTCAAGTTGAGCAGTTGATTTGGAGGCTGATGTTTCTTTTGGCTCCTGCTTGATCTTTTCTGCAGAATTAACTCTTTCCATAGTATGTGCTGCATAAGGAGCTATTTTCTTAGGTTTAGGCGTTTCAAGTTTCACCATTAATTTTGACTCTGATGTTTCTTTAACCGACTGCTCATTATCTTCTAAATCCTTAACAATGTCTGTGCTATGCAAAACTTCGGTGAATTTGGAGGCTGATTTCTTACTCCTACACACTGTAAGTTTCACCATTGGTGTAGACTTTGATGTCTCCTTAAGTTCTTGTTGGGTTTCTTTTGGAGTGATAACAGGTTCCACACTATCCAACATTTCTTTGACCGACTCTGATGTTTGCTTTAAGTGCCCTTTTGTCCCTTCTACAAATTGAACAGTCTCAGTGCTCTGTAAGATGTCAATACGTTTCGAAGATTCCCAAACTGTTTCTTTGTGTTCAGTCTCTGCAAACGTCTTCGTCGTTTTGGAACCTGATGCGTCTCCCAGTTGCTGTTCGGCATCTTTTGAAGTCTCAAGAGTCTCAGCGCTGCAGTTGTTAACATTATATATAAAGTTTTCATTTTTAGGTGCTGCAATCTTTGAAGAGGCTTTTGACTCTAATTTACGTTTGAGTTGTTTTACGGTCTCCTCTAATTTGTTAACATTCTTTACAATTTGTTTAACCTCTGTACATTTCAAAGCCTTCCCTTTTGATCCCTTGTGTTTAAGCATTATTAACTGCAACGCCAATTCGGTCTCTGGTGTTTCTTGAAGTTGTTGTTTGAACACTTCTGGAATCTTAATCGTCTCCGCACTTAGAGTGGTGTCTTTAGATTCTGGTTTTGAGATTGTTGATGTCTTCTCTCCAGACTTATTAATAGGTTCGGTAGATTCAATTCGTGAGCTTTTTCGTCGATTCCTGATCGGCTGTGATTGTCCAAACTGCTCCCTAATCTTCGAAATTTCATTGTTTGAAATGTTTGAGTTAATCGATTCAGAGCTAGACGCAGTGGAAAGCGACTTCGTTTTACTCGTTACTAGTGATTTTCTTCTGTTTTTAAGTTTCTTCGGATTACCATTTTCAGTTGGTGCGGTTAATTCACTTGACTTACAAGTTACCATAGCGGTACTGGGTGCTGTTAGAGGAATTATTTCTTTTGTCGGCGACTTTGGTTTGTTACCTTTAGGTTTACCCTCCGAAAGTTTTTTGACTACTTCATCGAGGGACTTGGTTTTTGTGAGAGATAGATTCGCCATCCACTTTTCTTTATTCCTCGCAATTTGTGGCGAAGGAAATTTTTCTTCAATCTGAACAGTATTCGCAAGGATTGCAGAATTACCGGACGCTAACTGGAGTTTTGGTTTCGCCTTTATGTTAGCCTTTGGGTTCAAACCAGATTCATTGGCGGTCTTAGTCTCTACATTACAAAGCTGCTGCAGTTTGTTTAGGGATTTATCGACAGAACCAATTGCACAAGAAATAGTAGGTATTGCTCCTTCGTTCAGTTCCAATTCAGTAACGGGATTGCTAATTGGATGAAATTTAGTTCCTAAATCAAGTTTGGCCTTAAACTTGCCGAGTTGTTCAGATTTTGAAGTTGTCCTGGATTTCGGAGAAGGCTTCGTTTCGGCATTTAACGTAGCTAACGCATGCTCAGATTTTTCTACTTTATTCATATCAATAATTCTCCTACCAACACTACGTCCTGTTGATTTCACTGACGTCTGCTTACGACCACGCTTTCTTCTTGTCTTTCTTGATTCATTTATTTCTGAGGGTGTGTTAAACGAACGATGAATTTCTTGAGTTTTTTCTTGCTGCCAAATGCTTTCAGAAGAAGAATTATTCGACGTATTTTTATTTGCTAAACTTTTCATTTCTTTGGATTCTTTTTTGGCGACTGATTTGGTTGAACCAGCTAGCGGTGGAATCGGTGTTTCAACGAGTGGTAATTTTTCCAATGGCGCACTTGTACTTCTTATCAAACGAGTGATGTCCGAAGAGGCTCGCTTAGAAGCCTTGCGCGGTTTGGTGGGCTTTTCGGATTCAATTTTTAAACTTTCATCAACTTTATTTGATTTTTTGAGTATATCGCTACGAATGGTTGCAGTTTTTATGTCTTCAGGATTGTATGGTATTCCAACTAAGTTACCTTCTTTGACCGGTGTATAGGTTTTTATTGTTAATTGGGTCGTTGGGTCTTGATGTGCAGCAATTTGTGGTTGATACGTGTTTGAGTGAGATGAAACTAAACTTTCACCTATACATGGAACTTTAAGATGACATTCAGCAGATGAATCGTCAGTAATCATTTCAGATTGTTCCGCCAACTTCTTTACAGGGCTTGGTTTTCTGCGTCTTCCTTTATTCTTCCCAATAACTAGTGAATTCTCCGGAAAATTTATGACTTCTGGTGGCTTAATGATTGAAACTTCTTGCCGAGTAACGGATACTTTTTCGGGGCCGGAAGATAAACTTTCCGGTTGGAAAATTATAGCCGGACTATGAAGATCCTTAACTAGAGTTTTTTTATTTGTTTTTGAAATATCTCGCTTTTTAAACCACGTTTTCTGACTCTGGTCATCTTCCTGTAGTGAAAGGGGAGCCTTTTCAAATTTGGCCATTTGTGGAATTTGTTCACTTATATCAGATTTCGTTGAGTTCTTGTCCGGTCGTACTACCAAATTCAGTGGAACATTATCGCTTGGTGATGGCATATTAAGCTGCATTCTGTCAGCGCTTTCAGTGACTGAATCCGTATAATTTGCCTGAATTTGATCTTTAACAATTTCTTTAGGTTTAATTGGTTCACTAGGATCCAAGTTAAATTCTTTATTTATGTCAGCACACTGACTTAATCGCTTCAAGCGCAATTTCAAAGGTGTTCCTCGATATTCCTCGGAGTCTTTTTCAATGGTTGGTTTAGTTTTAGCTGTTGGTTCTATAAATCCTGAGTTCGGTGTTGTCGGTGTGGTTGGAATATCGTTCGATTCGCCGGGACAAACTAATGATGAAATGTTGGAGATAGTTTTAAGTTCTGGATCCATTTTGTTTTGAGGTGTGTGAGTCAATTGTAGACTAGAGAAATTATTTATACTCGTCATAGCTAAGTCACCTACAGATTTTGGTAAAGTTGTTGGAGCATGCTGATATGTAGAAATATGATTTATAAATGCTGGTACTCTAAGGGGTTCGGTTGGAATTTCTTTGAGTATACTCAACGATACTATTTTACGTTGGCTGGTTGGAGATTCAACATCGTCCCCGTCTTTTTCATCCAAAACCGGAGTATCACAGTCATCGTGATACGTATTATATGGGTGGATTTGACATTCTTGAGAAGTTATCGTTGAAACCTCTTGATCCTCTATGGGATAGTGATTGATTTGGGCTGTAGCATAAACCACAGGACTGTCATGTTGAATTGTGTCGATACAATTATAGAGATAAGCAGGAGAATGGTCTCCAATCTCCGAATCAAAACTCATGTCAGGATCCCCTAAATCTTCTGCTGCAACCTGAACCTGAGTAGATAGATTTGAATCTTCTTCATTCAATGAAACTTCAGTTCTTCGTAAATTAAATAAAAGTGATTGCTCTGGTTCACTGGACCTTGAACTGAATAATACTGATTGCTCATTACTTTTAACTACACTATTTCGGATTGCAGTTTTGAATTTATAATGTGGCATTATTTGCTCTGCTGCATTTTCGACACCAGGTTGTTTTTCAGCTGAAACGCGATGAATTAGTTGATTTTTATTACAAGTGATTTTAATTGAATCAGCTTCGTTTTTGTCTGGACTTTTAATAGAGTCGATTGTTTCAGTTTTGTCGAAAACGATTTTTTTGATCAGATCAGTTGTAACGGACTTGTTTTCCGTAACAGTGCTTTCAGTGAGTTCATCTATTGGAGATTTACTTAAAGTTGTCTTTTCAATGACACCACCCACGTATTCATTACATAAATCTGCTGATCCCACCATTGTTACATTTACTTTGGCGGGTGTAAATGTGTTCGGTGTATTCTCAATTTTTTTACAAATAGATTCCAGTTCAGCAGATTTTTCTTCAATTTGTAATTCCTGTTCCGGTTTTTGAGTGATACTTGATACTATTATTTCATTACACGTCTCCATTGAGGTTGGTTTTTTAGGACTTTGGATCAATGACACTTTTGTTACATTGCAGCTTTCTTGCAATGATGTTTCTTCTCCTTGTCTAACCAATGTCGCTAAGGATCCCTCGTTTACGATATCTGCTTGTTTCTCAGCACTTTGCATTTTTTCAGGTGGTTTTTCATCCGACTTTATAGTATTTTCCTTCTGAGTTTCTTGTGAAGATTTTATTTCGACAGTACAAACCGGTTGAATTTGTTTTTCTTGCAGGTTATGCTTGATTTCTGGAACTTGCTTGCTACTCAATTTCTTCTGAGGTTCAGCTGATAAAGAAGCAATACGCATTTTGAGTTTACGATTCATAACCAAACCAGACTTTTCTACTCGTGACACACTGTTAATAGAAGATATTTCTTTTTCAGCTCCAATAGTTTCCAGTCGCTTTTCGATAACTTTTTTCTCCTCATTCTGTTTATTATCTTCATGAGCGGCAATGCTTTTATTGAAATCATCGACTTTGCCAAGTGCACTCACTTTCATCTGAGATTCATTATTATCTGATGATGGAGAGACCTGTAGAATGGCTTTCGTTGTCGTAGCATCTTTCTCGCAAACCGGATTTCCATTGGAATGCTTTTGATTTGAATTTTCTGGTAGGATATGAGAAATAGCACCTTGATCGGCAGCAACATCGTCTTTTAAAACATTATTTTTAGTGAATCTGTAATTTGCATCTTGATTTTCAGACGATATTTCATCTTCGGCCTTCTCAGGAAGTTTATCTTCAGCATGACATTGATTTGCAACACGGAGCTGATCTTTGGCAGAAAGTAGATTCTCAGTGACATATTCGGGAGCAGTAGGACCTTCAATGGGAATCTGATTTTTGACATGAGATTTATCTTCCATACAAGGTAGATTTTTGTCATGTAGTTCTTCGACAATGGACTGCCTTTGACTATCTTGAGGTTTATTTTCAATATGAATTTGACCTTCGACAATGTTTGGTTTTTCAATAAAAGGCCGGCCATCAGTGCTTTTATCAATGTGAACTTGAATATGAGCATTTCTGTCATCAGATGTATCTTCAGACATTTTGTTTTCTGAAATACAATCCTTAGATGCAAGGCTGTCTTTTTCGTTTCTACTTTCAGATGTTTTATCAACACACAAGACTTCAGTTATTTGATCATTACACTCCGGGTGCACTTTTGAATCAGTTTGAGCTGCCTTAGTTTGGTTATCTGTTTTTTGGTCTTGTTGAATTTGTTGGTCATTTAAAACCTCTGGTTTATCAAAAGCACTGTCTATGTCTTCGATTGAGCGATCTTTAATGACTTCGCCTGCCGTGCGATCTTTAGCGACTATATTCTCAGTTGCGGAATTAATAATAGTGTTGTCTTCAAATAATTTACCTTTGCATATGCTATCTCCAATCATAGTACCTTCAACCGCCTCAATATCGACACTTTCATCATCACAGATCATGGAATTAGCGGTTTTTATATCAATAACTTCTGGTACAAAACCTTTTAAAGGTGAAACACGTAACGCTTTGCTTTTTTCTGGTGTTTTTGAGCAAATAGGCTCATAAGCTGGTGATTCTATTTCGTCATCATAACACGATTCCTCATCCAATAGGGGAGACTGTATATCTTCTAAAGTATCTACTGAATCTTCAAAGGGTGTTAACCTTCCTATTGTTTTAGTAAGAACACTTTCATTAACGTTGGATATATCCTCTTTCAAGGTTTTAGCCACCTCATTTAGTATTTCTGACTCATTTGACGATTCAAATGTTGAAATGTGATCTTTGGATGATCCAGACTCCCCTTTAGATTTATCAGATTTCTGGTCTCGAATATTAGTTTCTTGAACCTCTTTCGGACACACTTCTTCACATTGTTTATCGGAAATATCAACGTCCTCAAGACCGCGTTCTTGAAGTTGAGACTTTGATTCTTGGGCATGTTTAGAAATCAATATTTGAGATTGTGGCTCCTGCAGTTCTGAAACACATTTGTTTGACTTGAATATTTTCGAAGCAGACTCTCTTTGTTTATTAAGTGTTATGACTTCATTAAGTAATGTTTTTTCGATATTAGTATCATTTTGAGATGCAGATTCTTTATTCACAGGCGTTAAGGATGTGGTTGTTTTTTCTTTGCAATTATAAGAAGTCGATTTTCCAACGTAGTTCTCTTCCTGTGAATCACCAATATGCAACGAAATATCGTTCAGGAACATGTTAAGATCAGAGTTTTCTTTCTCAATAATGGGCGTGAGTTGTAAATTTTCTGGAACAGAATACATTTCAATCGAACATCTTCTAGCGGATGGGGTAGACTTCAAAGATACGACTCTGTTGGTATTATGGGTTGTGTCCGATTGTTTTACTAAAGACACTACTTTTTCTTGACTGCCTGTTGAATCTTTTTCAATATTCAATGTTGAAGCTACCTTTGCAGTATATTGAGAACATGAGGCCACTTTAGTTTCATTTTCACAATCAGGACTTACACTTGCCACACTACTCGAACTCTGTTGATTGTCTGATATTTCTCTAGCGCAACCCTTACTGCTTACTCTTGGAGCTCCTCCTGCAACATATCTTGAACATGAAGGTACTTCACAATCTTCTGTTTCTTCGCCTCTCTTTCGTGAATCATCATGAAAACTCACCGTTAGAGCTGGTCTCTTGACAGATCTTGAGCAAATCGGCTCTTCATCAAGCACACCGGTTAACGAATTTAGCCTTCTTACTGTAATACGACTGACAGATGTAACACGTGGGCGAGTTCTTGTACCAGACATTGCACTACCAATCCTAATTGTAGTGGAAGGAGATATGTTCGTACAACTATCTGTTGGTGAAGTAGTTCTTGTTGAGCAGGGACTACTTGAAGTTGATCTTCCCGCTCGAATAGAAAATATATCATTCTCCGGTGGAACTTCACTACCAATTATTGTCGGTATTTCTGACGTTGATGAGGTTGCCTCTTCCACCACTTTGGAAAATTTAAAGAATCGTGAAAGATTGCCACCACTAGCCAAACTACTCGGACCGGATTCCTTGTCAGAGATTCCACAATACTCAGTGCTCTCCAATGTACTTTCACATCTCGGCGAAGTACGAACAGTATTAAAATTACCAACTTCTCGATCATTTACTAACGTTTCAACATTGTGAGTAGCAGAACTCTCTACATCAGGAGTTCCCGAGCATTCCAATGACGTAGTACTCGACACTTCACCAGTTATACAGCGAAGTTGTTCCTTTTTGGATCGCCTCGCTCCATGTAGACGTGGAATTATGTTAGTGTTGTAATTTGTTTCAGAACCCATACACAACTGACTTGAAACACGTTCTGTTGCATTCGCGTTACTATTAGTTTCCAGTTCTACCTCGTCCTCATCTGACACAACAATGATGCTATTTCTTCTACTTAAGGTGTTAATACTACCTAAGACTACTGCTCGTTGTTGAAGTTTTTCTATTAAAGATCCTTGTACTCCACTTAAATTTGGCGTTTTATCTGTTTGCTTTTTATTTGAAATTGCATTTCTCTCGGCTTTATCGTCATCTTCATCGTCGGTGGTATCCAGTTCGATAACGAAACCCTCCTTATTATGCAAAACATTTAACTTAACATTACTATTGCTACTTTGTGACTTTTTCTTAGAACTAGGACTTAGTTGATTGCTATTACTACTTAAGTTAGAACGATTTAATGAATAACTTATTCTAGATATATCACAGTCCATTGATAAATGCTGATTAACAGCGTTAGTACCTTGTTTGTTAATGTTGTTCTCATTTTGAAATTGTTTCTGCTTCTTCTCTGATATACTTCGTTTTTCGAACGCCGACATAAGTGCTGTACCTTCCGACAATGATTGACTTCGTGATGGAGATCGCTCCACATTTTCAATCACATTTGGTTGTGGAAGTGGGCTCTATAGATAGATTTTCAAAAATCAAAAATTAAGTATTAAAAATTGAAGTATTTTTAACGGTATTGTATAGTTCTGTCATTCAAATATGGACAATAAATAAAAATAAAAAAAACAGTCTGAATTTAAAATGTAAGATTCAATTTGAGGCCACATAAAAAATATAGAACGGTTGTTTTTCTTAATGAAATTTTGTTGTTGATTGTTAATAATATGTTAATTGTAGCTATGTTGATTGTAGAATTGTTGATTGAAGAATGTTGATTGAAGAAATGTTGATTGAAGACATTGTAATTGAAAAATAACTTCATTTAGTTTTCCCGAATCAAATTAAAGCCCACTTCAGGTGAAAATAAAAATTTCTCGATTTTTTAACGGAGAGCGAAACGTATGATAAAGCAAAATCAGTCCCGAGTGTTTAGATCGCACACAAAAAAAATTCCAACATTTGGCGCGACAGCTCGTAGAGAGCCATGACTTAGTTTCTCGCCACCATTCATTTTGTGCGTGCTATATTTTTCACACTAAAGTTTTATCGCCTTTCATGACAGATTGCCTGTCAAAAGGTGGTGCCGCGAAAAACGTTTGGTTGTTAAACTAAACCTCTTCGTTTAGCAGTCATGAAAAAAAACCTGTGTAAAAATTAAGTCATATATTGTTTGTGCTAAAATGCTGATTGACTATGAAGTTCGCCACAACTTGTGTACTTGACCCAAAGTTCGAATTAATGCAGTATTTTTCACTTTCTCATACGTTTAGCTGTCGGTTTTGTACACAACTTTAATGGTTTGCATTGTAACATCATTTAAATTTATATGGACAAATTAATTAATCGAATAAGTGTTGATTGAAGAATTTTGAATTGATGACAAGTTGATTGATGTTGATTGACTATGTCTTCCATGTTGATTGCTGTATTCCCAGATTTTCAGAATTCGAATTTCCTAGGAGCTCCTAGATTTTGTATATATATTATATTTAATATGATTCTTCAATCCGAAGAATCATATATCTTACATCGAATATCAAAATTGTCTACATCACTATAGTTAATTAAATTAATTGAAATTTTTGTTGAGTATTCATATTGTTTCTGAAATAATTTAAGTCTGCTTAATACATATTTGAATAAAGGTAAAAAATAAAAAATAAAAAAAAGGCGACTAAAAATTTAACCCTGAGATCCATTGGACCATGACATAGAATTTTGTAGATAAGTATGTTTGTTTCTCATAGTTCTATAAAATATCACAAACAAGTCCAAAACCAAGAACGTAATTGGTGAATCTTTTCGGTAGACTTGGGAATTTACCTCACCCTATGTCCCCCTAATCACTGCAGCCGAAGTCACAACTATCTATTAGGTTGCTATAAATTCCTTTGTAATTATACGTTGAGGGCAGCGCAAAATGCCACATTAATATATTATCATTCTGTACTCTGGTAATTTTACATGTAGGGAACTGTGCGGTTGACGAGTTAAAAAGCGAAACGCATCCAGTATTCATATTAAACAAAGTAGAGAAAGCTTACCACCCTAACTAACATTTCATGCAAGGTATTAAAAGAGCGCAAAGCTAAGTACTCTAAAATGCCAAATTAAGTGCTTAAACAAATGACCGAAATCGTCTCCTTATTTAGTAACATCACTACCGTGCACTGAGCTTATGATAGACATTGTCCCAAGACTAAAGATACTAATTAATAAATTTTTCAAAGTCGAATTTGAGTGAAGAAACGTGTGCAGCTCCGACTAACCAATCAAAAAACAGTGTTACCACAAAGCTAGTGGTAATCTGTGACATGTATTGCATCAACTTTACAGACTAGATTATTTCGACCTGTTTCGCTCAATAATGATATTCTCGATCTACTTTTTTACTAACATGTTTAACATTAAGCAGTGACTAAACCTTTAAAAAAAAACAGATGTAGGTATAAAAGGAACCTGTTGTTTTTATTCGAAAAGGATCAAGAAAATTAATCAGTGATGAGCCAATATGGCATAGAGACAAGGACACCTTAACGCGATTTCTAGCCCGTCAGATATGGTTGTGCCCAGCGGCTTAAGGTGCGATTTAAAAAAAAGGACTTCTTTTAATTTGTATAAAGAAAATGCTACAAAGACATAATATTGTCACGTCTTGAAACCAGAAGACCATTTAATTGCCATATAAAAAGAGCAGTCCACTGTTTTTTTTGTTGAGGCGTTATAAAATTAAAAACAACGTAATCATCAAATTTGGTCCGATGGGTTTACAACATTTGTGAAAGAAAAGCAAAGAAAAAACATTAAAAGGTGTCAATTCTAAATACAAACCATGCCACAAGTCCAAACTCACCGCTTTCCTCGATTCACAAACATCTGAATCACTTCGATTAATGTACTTCTCATATTGCTGAAAATATTTGACAATAGTCTCTTCGAGATCTAAAGATTTTCTATCGAGTAGAATCCTGAGAAGATAGCAAAGACAAAAATATTAACCAACAATTCCCATTTAAGTTCACTCAAAAAATGTACTTACCTGGTTCCATCAGCTTTATTTCTAGCAAATCCTATGAGACCGGATATCACCGAAAACGACTGATTGTCCTTGTCTCCCTTTGGAACTGTCTTTGGCAACACTGCTTCTTTCGTGGTCAAATCAATAATTAGGGTTTCTTGCGACTTTCCCACGGCAATTTCATGAATCAGTTCTCTTTCCTCGTCTGAACGAGCTAATTCCTTCCATTGCCGATAGCAAAGGATAAGCCTTAGGTAGGAGATCAAGTCATTAGGTTTATAAATATTTTTGTCCGATAGGTATTTTCTAAAAAAAAAAAAGAAGATAAATCATGAATTGCGACTAAACTGTATTTAACAAATGATTATGTGCTTGTGATTTACCTAAATATAGGATCTAAGATCAATCGATACACATACTTGACGTCAATTTTTAAGAGTGTCATCAAGATGCTCGGAATACTACCGCTGAACACAACTCCTAATGTAGCCAGAATCTCATCGACTCTTTGGCACACTTCAGTCTTATCGGTGATAGTGGAATAAAGATTGCACTTGTAGTTTATGTATTGTGCCATAAAGTCTGTCAGGATTAGATTGTACCTTTCATCGTCCTTCAACTAGGTAAATTAAACATTTAGGGAAACATTTTGTTTCTTATGGTCGGAAAAAAATATAGTTTTAGTTTACATCTGAAATTCCCAGTTTCATCGATACAAGCCATCGTATTAGATTTTTCCAAATGAATTCCTGCATCGGTTGATTAACCTCAATAAGAGATTTTCGCAAGTCTTCGGCAAGTTCTTTAAATTTCTCATAAGGGAAATATGACGATTTGTATTTCGGTAAAATATGCTGAAAAAGTATCGGCTGTACCTTTTCCCACAATTGTTTAAATTGTTGGTTTTTACCTGTAAAATAAGATAAATAACAATTAATGTTAAATTCGAGTAGTTCAGCATATCGGTGCTTACAAAGTCACATCAAGTTCTATATTTGATTACACCAATGGTAACGACAAAAAATAATAAATTCGAATCTAGTAGATCAGAGCAATTGAATTTCTGTATAAAAATAAGTTCCAGTTGCAAATTTTTTAGAAAAAGCTTTACGATTCCAGATTGCGCCTTGCCTTATCCAGTATTTGAGAGCATCGAATTGTCCACTTGAGGCCGTCGTCCCTTAATGGTTAGTGCGTAGGACTTTATTTTTGTTAAAAGGACATTTCCAAATCCTAGGGGCCCCAAACTCATTTCGGCCCATTGTACTCCCAGACAGAAACCCCTTTTTGGCGTAGTGGTTTAAGAAACTCAGATTTCGTTCGTTTTTAGAGTTCCGTATATCAAAAATAGAAAAGGGAACCTCATAGCATCGGTCGTTTGTCCCTTTTTCTGTGTTTCTGCCATCGCTGTTTATCTCCGAAACTAAAAAAGTTAGAAAGGTGAAATTTGACGTGCCGATAGAATTCGACATTTAACAGATATTTTTTCGATTTCTCAAAATGGGAAGTCTAAAAACAAAATCTTCTTTTCAATAGGCAAGTGAGATATCGTTTTTTTTTTTTCAATAATATTTTCTTGACATTTTCATCAAAAATGTCCCTTTTCCTTTTTCCGGTGGCTGTTGCTGTTCCCCGACCGGGCTCGAACTTGTACAAGACTACTAAGCTAGAGGACACAGGTGCAAACTTCAAAACCACCAAACCTTTTTTCATGGCACCACCTCTTCGCAAGCATGATAAACCAGCAAAAGTATAATTTTTTAGGAAAAAGCTTCCTGAACGCACATAAATGTAAGACTGTGACTAAATTGAAGTATCTACTTACAGTATATAATGAAAAAACAAAACAATTTACAATGAACTGGCCAAAGGAAATTATAAAATAATTTCTATGACAATGTCCCAGGAGTCCCTTCATTCAAAAGACAATAGAAGCACGCACAGTAAATAAAACAAGTACACACATACATACGTATGTACGTCAATAGCAGAATGCAAGTGCATAAATACATCTCATGGAATAACTGATGTAAAGAATACTATTTAAAGCTTGTTACCAAGGAGTACGATGGGAAGTTTATCCAAAAAAAAGCTTTTCATAATATTCTTTGATATTACCTTTTACATGTGCCTAGCCCTCATTTGATCCTTCATTAATCAATGCTAGACTGCTAGAAGCGATTACACTACGCTGGTTGAGTTAGTAGGTAGTATAGTACGTTACCAAGCAACAGTAAGTAATATTTTTCAATTTAATGCTATAACAGAGTTTTTTAATACCTTTAGCCTGAGAACGACCATACTCGAGGTTCGAGGATTAGTTTATGGAGAAAAACTATACCAGAAACACACACAGAAATCGTTCAGCTGTTCAGCGTAAAACTCTTCACTAATCACAGATTTATTCTTTTGTGGTAAGCTCCTAAGTCATGTGTTGGATGAAATACAAAAATGGCATGACCACGTTAGAATTTATACAAAATTGGTTGCGAGTTCACAACAATATTGCAATATGTACTTAGTTTACAACGACCACTTTCTTGAGACCATAATAGATCTTTCAGAAATCGGTTGATAATGCTTAGTAGACAAATTACAAAATAAGTACAGACAAAAGCATGCTTGATGACTGAAATAATAACTTTGATCATCTTCAAATGGGATATTAATGCTAAATTTTGCATTAAAGCTGGGATCCCTTAGCTCCTAAGCAAATCAATAGTGGGCTAAATCGAAACATATACTAGAAGAAACCTGAATTTTTGAATTGAAACCCAACACGTGTTCATTAACAAGTTTGAACTTCTTATTGTAAAAATCTTCGTCTAGACTCTAGAGCTTCTCAAAGCTCGAGTTGTAAACGCTATTTGAAAAAATGGGTAAGGAGCTGGCGACGAAGCAAACGAGGACAACAATTACTTCGGTTTTGAACAAAGATTGATTGATTTGAAACGGTGGAATGTTGTTCAGATCTGGCACTTAGTTTTGAGTTTTTTTTTTTTTTACATGAGGGACAGCCTGCTCATTGTGAATTGCGTCAAAAAGTTGTATGTATAATTTTTTCCGAATGGATGGCAACTAGCATGATCGGAGGGATGAGTTCACTGCCTAGTGTCGGCTTTGTTGTGCGAAGAATGACGGAACTGCTATGCTATCACTTTTTAGACATAGCCTGCGGAAAGGGTGCAGTAAGAAATTGAGTCTATGAAGATGTATTTATTTATTTATGGTGAGACACTGATCTAGAAGTAAGCCCATATTGAACGACTTCAAAGGAATTTTAAGTCATTTAAGGGAGTCAAACACAAAATTCAACAAATTAAAATTACCTTGACAACGACTTCAAAATAACAGTCAACCCTTTTCGAAATGGGGATAACAATCATGTCTGTGAAAATTGTATAAATAAACATCTCCTCAATATACAGTTTTCTGTAAAGGGTTACTTTTCTTTCGCGTTTCTCTCATCCCACTTTCGTTTTTGTTGCCTTAAAAATATCATCACATACCTACTCATTGTTTCACCTTATCGCTGAAAACAAGGATAAGCACATCAGCAAACGAATACAGAAGTACGAACTCGCGTTCGACTGCAACCAACTTCGTGAGCAGATAACCACCCACAATTAAATACATAAAATGATTCACTGACAGCTTGAAAATAGTGATGAGCTTCTGATGGTATATCGTCTTTCTTTATGCAGAGCTTAAACATTTCTTGAAATTCCATTACACTTACATTTCTTTACCCATATTCTACTTTCATCTTCATCCGATTCGGAACTAACAAGGATGGCATCGTCCTCCTCCATGATGTTTCTGATTCAGGCAGGCGTCGGCGATGATTTGCTTTAAAAGCACTTTTGTTTTTTATTTACGCTAAGCTACTTCATCACACAGGACACCAATCACTTTTTTTTGTTTTTTTATTTTTTTACTATTACTTCATTGCCAAATGAGGACAAAAAAAGACAGCTTTTGCTGGAAATCTGACTCCCAATAGTTTTAATTTCGACGCTATTTTCTTTAAAAGAATGTAAACACACGCTCATACGATAGAATATAGTAAACAAATTAAACAATTTTCTCTGTAAATTTCATATATGCATAATAAATTATAGATTCCGAGTTTTGTTTTTCTTCCAAATTAAGAAATAATTTTTTTCTTTGATGACTTTTTTCGCATATACTGCTAACAAAAGTGGCCGTGGTATATCAAATACAGACGACGCACCACACCAGCCACTGTATATGAATTTATTTGTTGGCAAATTAAGACTTTATTCCGGTTGCAATAACAATTGAATTTATACACAAAATCTTATACACGCTTTATTGATTATAATTATATTTGTTTGCTTTATTATTCTGGTGGATTATTAACGAAATTCTTTATTTTTTTGCAGACAAAATTCACAAATCACATTTAATTGGAAAAAATATAGACGTTTTTTCACATTCTACAACCACAATCATGCTATCTCTTTTACACAAACTAACTGGTGGCGTATGCACTGAAAATAAATGTGGATTGTGGAGTGTAGTTTTATGGTATGCTTGCAAGGATTTTCTGCCATATATGTTATGACATAATTAATTGATTGTCATCCGAAAAGGAGTCTTCCTGTGTAATTAATTGGGCTCAAATTTGAAATAGACTTGAGTAGTGTTTTTAAAAGTGTAAGTCGCGAGCTTAACTGTTCTCACATTAGAGTTGCTTTGTAACTTGCGAATTGCATAACCTTAACGAAACAATATGAAACGAAGCAATATTTCTATTGCGGTTTGGTGAAGGTAATCTAGTGTATTCGTACATTATGAAATATCTGTGTGCATTTTTATTTTAACTTGAATCCGAGTATATACAGACCCTTAAATTTGTTTTACAAAATGTGGTAGCCAAGGTAGCCATTGAGACAAATACATTCCACAACGGAGCAGTTCCAGTTGTCACAATCAGCTGTGTGCGGCTAATTGTTGGGAACAAAACGTCATCACAAATTTGGCGTTTTAACTCGGTTTTTTTTATATATACATATTTTAATTAAAACATTCAAATAACTCAAATATAACAAAATGTTTACCCTCTGGACTTTAATCGAAGCATCACTACTCTGTCTTAATGCAGTTTGTGTTTTGCATGATGAACGGTTCCTTGCGAAAAGTAAACACATCTTATTTACTTACACACTGTTGTGTATCATATTTCCATTTTTTTATTAGTTGGTTGGGGCGCAAACTCGCAAAATCAGGACTTTGGCCAGCCCACAATGAAATCCCAGATGCTCAATTTGATCCGTTCCATCAAAACTGTTGCGAAAAGTGAGAACACTGAACTAATCAACAATCTCCAAATTGATTTCTTTTTCTTTTCAGTTCCCTTGATATTCCTCAATGTGGTTGCAATAATAATAAAACTCGTACTTGGATAAATACATATATATAATCACAATTTATTGCGTTTTTCTTTGCAACACAGCTTTGACACGATTTTCTAAAGCTATACTGTAAGCATCCAATTTATATGCCGCTGCTTCTAGTTTGTCCACTGTTTCGGATATTTCATGAATCTGCTGCATAAGTGGGATCTTAAAAGAGAGAACAAAAATTATTACTCATGTACTTCGAGTTTTTTTTTATTACCAATTGCTGAAATTTATCATTCAAATCATTTGTGGATACGCTGAGTCCTTCGGCGACGTGTCGCATTTCAGAATATTTTGCTATTGTTACCTTATTCATGTCCTCAAGTAGTTTGTAATCTTCTAGTGGAGCATTCAGTTCATTTGTTATGTATTCTTCAGTTTTCCTAAACATTTTCGTGGCTAATTTGCTAAGGTTCGGATCATGTGGATCCAAAGCTTCGAAACTTGAAGTACTCGTGGAAAGCGTAGGACCGCGAATTGGAGAATCAAGAAGATCATTATGCTGCATTTCACTTCGATTAATTTTCAGCACAAATTATATATTTTTCTTTCACGAAACGATCAAATGTTTACTTTTTTCCACTGCCTCCCACAATTCTTTGACATGTGAAGTGAAGTTTGGTTTTTGCTCCTTGTGGAACGTATTCAAAGAAAACAACAGGGTGTAGAACTGTAGGAAAGTAACTTATATCCAATTCAATTTACATGTCTATTATTACGACAATACTAGTAGTAATATCTTTGATATCGATTTCAAATAACAAAAGAGCTGTGTGTGAAATATTTTGAAATCAAGGCAAATCAAATCAAAGTGTAATAATTTTAGAAAGAACTCATTTACGACGTAAATGTCTCAAGAAAAAAATTGTAAAGACATTTGACATTAATCACATAGAATTGGATTGTTTTAGTAAAATAAAACTGTCCACATTGCGGACCTAATGTTTTGTTTATTGAGCGTGCCAATGCCCTACATGCTTTGTAAATTCTACCTTATTCAGACTATGAACCGTGCATAAGTCACTTCTAACTTATTTGCAAAGTTACCTCATGTGATATTATGAGATGAGAAAAGGCAAAATGAGAATGAATAAACAACTTAACTTACTCATTTAACGAGCCACCGACCCGTGGAGGATCTCTGTCTGAGGCTCTGTAGCCTTCCATCCCCTTCGATTCCAGTTCTCCAGAATAAGCGCTATGAAACCCGCGATAGCTTGGTTTTCAAACTGGAATAACATAGATTTGGTGTTGTAAACGACAATTTGCATCGTGTTTCTTCACAACCGACCGTTGAATCGATATTGTACCGCTGTCGCATACGCTTGTCTGCCTGGTTGTACGTAAATCGCACGCAGATTGTATAATGTGTGTGCTGCATACAACAGTTGGGCCGATATCGGGATAACGCAAGTCGGTACAACGGTTGTATCGTGTATTTCTAGCTTTAAAACTGAGGTTTGGCTTTCCTCTTCGCCCCGAACCTGGGATCTGTGATTCGAAGATTCTCTCAGCTGGAACACTTTTGTGGATTCGCTCGATGTTTTGGTTATTTGGACTACATTCACCCTCTTCGCATTCTTGAAAAATATTTTACGAAGAATGTTTTGTTGCGTTGACGAGCTAGAAGAGTTAAAGGGGACCGAAACATGCACCAGAATGTTTGATAAAGTTCAAAAAACTGTTTCCAAGTTGTGCGTGTTTCCAAGTTTCACGCGATACAGCTGTATCAGTTTTGGCGGGAAGCTCAAGGCGATGAACACGACCACATGCGGTTTTGAAGTCGATGAAAAGACGGTGCATTTTGATTTGGAATTCCTTTGTTTTGCTTTATTGTGAAGATTGAGTCTGTCGTCAATCCACTGGGCCGGAAGCCAAACTGGTACGTATCGATTAGTGTGCTGCAAAAGGGCTTCAGATGTTCAAACGGTAAGTTTGATAAGAACTTGTATGCGACATTTAGCGACTATTGCTGGGATTTAAACCTAAAAACAAATTCACAGGATATGGTCACTTGCATATGAAGTCTCACATAAATTATATTCATCACGTTTGAATTATAATTTTCAAACCGTGCTCTAAGAATTACTTGAATAATAAAACATTCTAAAATTACACTTTAACAGAACATATAACTTTAAAATAAGGCCCATACATTTTGCAATTTAAAGAAGACGTTACTTTTTATTATTTTCTTTTTTGAAACATTTTGAAACATGCAAATAAAAGTAAAGATCGTAATATTTATCTGTTTATGTCTTCATAATATGTGGCTTTGGGTATTTTAATGATAGAAGACCCTCTACTTTATTTTACTGTGGCCATTTTCTTTAAAAAGTTAAGACTATTCACTTATGCATAAATCTATTACATTATAACAAAAGTCAGTACAAAATGAAAGAGCTTTTATTTTTTTATTTTTCTTTTTAAACATTCTCTTATCACTTGTCATTTATTTTGCTCTAGATGTAAACTGAATGCAGTTTAGTTTCGTCCGTTGGCAACAGTAAGTCTTTTGTAAACCTCCTAAGTGATTTATTAAACATGATCAAAACGTATCCGAAAAAAAATGTCGATAAAATGCTTAAGCATCTTTTTGATGGAAGTAATTTGAATGTCTACGAGCAGGTTGTTGTTAACTTGGGTGTAGGTGCACCAGGCCCGGATATATTAACAAATTGTTGCGAGATTTTTGAGAAAGCTACAAGTCATCGGATGGTACGACAAAACATCATAATTACTGTGTGATAAGACATTTATTACATTCGCAGAAAATAGAATTATCAAACAATGGGACACTATTTCAATATGGACCAACTGTTGGAGTAGTGGAGGTGCGTTCAGAAATAGCGAAATATTTGACAGCTGTTTATCGAAGTGATGTCAGAAGGTAGGAAAAATTGCTTTGTTTTTTTTATCTAGATACACAGTGTGGTGTAAAATAATTCATGCGGTTTTATAAAAAGTAAACTAAATACCCACATACAATTCTTTTTTGTGTGGGGTTTGTTGTTAACAATTGTCTGATTATGAGGTGAAAATGAAAATAAAAGTAGTTTTTAGCTTAAATGAAAAGCAAAAACACAACTAATGAACCAGGATCTCTACTCTTTATTGCAATTCTAAAATTCGGATCATATTAACTAGGTAGGTAGAAATGGTTGAAACGCCGTTTCAATACCACAACTCACATGAGCTGGATGTTGATGGGCGTAGCTGAGAGTGTAGTTTTCAGATCCATCCTGTGGAATTAAGAAAGTTGATAATGTTGCAGAATTTTATTTTAGAAATCCAAGAAAGTTCCTTGAAAAAGGGCTTTCCGAGAGTGCGCTGTCTGTCTCTGGCAAGTGCCGGGCAGTCGCAGAGAAAATGGAATAACGTTTCCTTTTCATGTGAATTGTCGCAACTACGCCAGTGGGGGTTGAACGGGATGCCTAACTTGGCAGCGTTTTGACATATTTGCCAGTGGCCTGTGCTAATTGCCGAGATTCCAATTTTTTTTTTTTTATTGTAGGTGGGCCAAATCTGTCTAGATATGGCACAAGTTGCAAGACTTTTCCACCTAGAGTTGGCAATAGAGAGAAAGTGTTAGAAAACGTTGCCTTTGATGAGTCCCATCAGGGAGCAGACTGACTTCGCAAGGGAGACATCCAGGGTAGATCTACATCTGGCTAACGCGTTGGTCCTCTTGTTCCCCTCTGTGTTACTATGGTCGGGAACCCAGAATAGAGTGATATTGAACCGAGCGTTTGCCTGCGCTATAGTTTCCTTACACTATTCAACTAATTTAGAGGACGAAGTAAATGAGTGGAGCGCTTTGATAGCAGCCTGGCTGTCAATAAAGATTCCAATGTTGTTTGAGGTAGTAGGGCTGAGGCTAAGTATCTTGCAGGCTTCTCTAATCGCTAGTACTTTCGCCTGGAAGACACTCGAAGAGTCTGGGAGACGGTCCAATTTGGATACGTTCAGTTCCGCTGAGAAGACACCTGCTCCAACGACACACTCCATTTTGGAGCCGTCGGTGAAGATCGATACTTGGTAGTTTGATAGGGGTAGGTTATTGTTCCATTCCGACCTGTCTGGAAAGTGAACCTGAATATGTTATTGAATTTGAGTGTGCGAGTCGTGTAGTCAGTCAAGAGCCTTACTATAGCCATAGGGTTTTGGGGACCAAGGCCCAGATTCTCTGAGTCTGATAGCACTACACGAAACGATGTATTTGATGTGCAAGTCTAGGGACAGGATATGGAGGAGCACGTTAAGAGCTTCTGACGGGCTCGAAAGAATGGCTCCTGTGGTCCCAATACCAGCTGTTCGTTGGACTCTTCTAAGTTTTGTGATTTTGTAAGCTTTGCTAAAGGCGCGCCACCATAAGAGCGAACTATAAGTAAGGATTGAACGAACTATGGCAGTGTACATCCAGAGGACCATCTTTGGTTTGAGTCCCCACCTTTTGCCAAAGGTCTTACTACAGGCGTAGAAAGTGACGCATGCTGTCTTTACTCTGTGTTCTATGTTAAGTTTTCAGTTGAGCTTGGGGTCAAAAATGACGCCAAGAAACCTTGCACTGGGAGATAGAGTAAGTATTTTGTTATTGAAATGTGGAAGTTTGAAAGTCGGTATTTTGTACTTAGTGGTAAATAGCATCAGCTCAGTTTTACTCGGATTAACGCCCAGTCCACAACTTGCGGCCCAAGCGCTTAGCTTAGTCAGAGCCCTCTCTGTGATTTCACTTATCACTGAGAGGAACATTCCTGATACTAAAATAACCAAGTGTCGTCCGCATACGCGACTGCCTTGATTCCAATGCTGTCGAACAGGATATTATTAATGACGAGGAACCATAGAAAAGGAGAGCTGACTCCGCCCTGCGGGGTACCTCTATCTGCGGATTTGGTTATAAGACTGTTTCCCAATTGTGACTAAATGAATTTACTAACTATTGTTAAACAATTTTATCGTGAAAATACAAATCCAATTTACTACTACTACTGCCACTACATGCAAAGTGTTTAAAATGTAATTATGTATTTTGAATTGTGAAATAATTACGTGCTTCAGAGTGAACAAGTATTCAAATGAAGTCATCGGCATTGTTCACATTCTGGTACATAGCTATTCGTTTGTTTTTCATATTTATTTTATAGTTTTGTTCTACTTTTTGCTTTTGTGTAAGCATTCACTTATGGTTCCACAATTAAGGAATACGGATAATCTGTTAAAGTGTAAGATATAGAACCGTCCATTCTTATACGTCTACACTATGCACCTGCAAATCGATCGTTTGATATCTATGTAGTAGTAGTAGATAATAGCAAACGTTCCAAAGAATTGCTTATCCCGGATACATCACATCCGCGGAATCGTTAATTCTCAAAAAGTCTCGTTATCGTTTTTGTAACACATTGCAGTGGGCTGAAAGCTTTCTTGACAGGCAACAGCGGTTTCGAGTATATTCCGGAATCTACGCCCAAATACATTACTCAGCAATTGTTGGAGACTTTTCTATCGGTGTCCCTAGACCTCTCAAGAAGCCCTTGGCAACAACAACCAGCAGAAAAAATCCTCCAAACAATGTGCTTTGAAGAGGGAAAGATTCAACCACGAAGTATACAAGTTTCACGGTGACATTGAGCTGGTTAAAAAGATACGCATCTATAGCTTAAGATGACCACTTTTGGTAGAACCAATGATAACCAATGACCCGACTGTTCCAGAGTTTCGTGCCAACTGAAGATCCCGGATTGTATGTGGTGCTTAATTCACTCAGCTTGGAGGTAGAAATCAATAAATATATATTTGAGTGTAAGTTCTCAGTTGGGGATTTTATCGTGATAATGGAGTGCACAGATTGCACTCAAATATTAAAAACGTCTTTTTTTTAAATGATTTTGCAAGTACAGTGCTCCCCGGATTGCTGCCATGAGAGTTTTTCTGATTTATTTGGACACTTAAGAGGGGAAGTTACCTATCCGTACCTATATACATTGCTGAACATTTTTGAAGCCTAAAATATTTGGTTAGCAATGCGGTTAATGCAGCTAAGCGGGGGAGTACTTATCCGGGTATTACTGTATTTCTTAAAATTGTTATAAATGATAGTTTATAATATCACACTGTTTTGTTGTGATAGTTTTCCTTGTACTATACGCCTTTTTATTTCCGAACTATAATTTGTATGCTTAAAAAATCTTTTCAGAGAGGATATCATTGTGACAACCGGTGCAACACAGGGACTGCATATCATATTATCGACTTTGTTAGATTTCAACGGTTATATTTTTGTTGATGAAGTTACATACATGATTGCACTGGATGCTTTTAAACAATTTTCCACAATCAACATCATCCCAGGTGTGTATATACCCATTTCTTGCCCTTAAAATAGTTCCGTTTTCCATAAGTTAGTTTTATTTAAGTTAAACTCAACGATGATGGAGTTGAAATCGAAGGACTAAGAAACCTTTTACGGGAAAAACAATTTAAACCCGATTTCAAAAGCTATTGGGGTTTATACTATGCGATTCCAACCTACCACAATCCAACGGGCATAACGTTTTCAGATGGTAAACAACAAGTAACAAGAACTTTTATAATTTTAAAACCTATTTTATGTTCATTTAGAGGTTTGTAAAAAGTTAATTGGACTTGCAAGAGAATTTGACATTTTGATTGCTTGCGATGATGTCTATAATATTTTACACTATAAAGATGATGAAGTACCTGAGCGTTTATTTGCATACGATGAACCAAATGCCGATGATTTTAAAGGAAATGTTATTTCAAATGGATCATTTTCGAAAATTATTGCTCCAGGAATACGCTTTGGATGGCTTGAGGTTCCTCCAAGATGTAAAATTATTTTGGAAGACAGGTACATATCGTAAACATATATGTATGAACATTTACCAAATTAAATAAATTTTCACAGTGGAATTATGCAAAGTGGTGGATGCTTAAATAACTACACATCTGGAATAATGGCAAGTCTTTTTGAACTAGGTCTGGCACAATCCCATGCTGAAATGGCGAAAAACCTTTACCAAGAACGAATGTTGGCATCCTTGGAAGTCTTAAGAAATAATCTACCGAAATCATGTAGTTTTATCGAATCTCAAGGTGGTTTCTTTATTTGGATTCGAATGCCAGATAATTGTGATGCAAATGATTTATTGAAAATATGTTTGGAAAATTACAAAGTATTTTTCATTCCCGGGCAACGCTTTTCTATTGCAAACCGTTTTAAAAACTGTTTTCGAATTTCAATAGCTTTTCATAAAAAAGAAATTTTGGAAAATGCGATTTTAAAAGTTTGCGAATGCTTAAATGATTATTTAAAAAATATATCGAATTAATTTGTTTGCTGTTTGAATTTTTTAAATGTAAGTACATACCTACATAAAGGAAAAAATCAACTGGTTGGCTATATAATTTAAATAATAGAAAACAAAAAAACGTATCTGTTATTTCTTATTTAATTTATTTTTTCGAGATATGATACCTATTATACCGCGCTCTTTTACATAAAATATATTCTGGAAACCACTCTAGGTAGCATTTTCTATTGAGACCACATGGTTGCAAACCCTATTTTTTAAAATATCGATTGCAAAAAAAGTGGTAAATTATAATGTAATAGGTAATAGAAAACCAAAAAACGGAATTGCATGTCCTGCCAACGGGAAATGGTGAGTGTAATATTACTATGAGAATATCCTCAATTTACATATGTACACTAGCAGTTCGCACGCGTTAAATACATAGGTACTAAAGTTTATACTAAGTCGTTAGAAATCGTCTGTTCCTATTGAACTTTTAAAGATAAAAGGTAGCAAAAAGTGTCAACATTTCAATATTGAATATTTGAAATCGGTTCAGTAGTCTCATAGATACTTAAAGACCCATCCAACCAAATCACACACACATCCGTTCCCCGTAGAATTACTACGAACTGCGAATGCGTTGTAAATAAACTACGTAATGTATCCATAGAAGCAAGAATACGACCAAAGAAAAATAAATGAAAAAACTACCCTTGCACAACTCGGCAAAACAAAAACAACACACGATCACGAACCGAATGTGCCGATGGCTACGACTGCGCATACTATAAATCTACAAACTTTAACAACCTGCCCATGGATATAATTTTGAAAATGAAGAGTTTATCTACCAAATTTCATTTCTAAATACCAATACAAACTTGAACATCCTGTATCTTCCCTTCTGGAGTAAAAATTCGAAAAAGAAAACTACCGTTCAAATTTCAAGATTGTAGCATAAGCCATTTAGGCCTGGCGGTGATGAGTTATTCAGTCAGGACTTATCCTTTTATTTGCAAACTTTAACACCTTGTATTTTGGGCCGTAATTATATGTAATTTTGAAAAACGGTTAAACACGAGTATCTCCCCTTTGAATAATCTTTGATAATAATCTTTGTTCCCATCTTTGAAATTATCTTCGAACAATGGAAAAAAAAAAAATTATAAAACATTTTCCCTTTTGTTTTTGCGTTATTTTTAAATTTAAATACTGGGTACTTATAAATTGAATGCAAAGAAATAAAAACCTTGCTAAAATATAACATTTCCCAGTTTTGAAAACGATTGAGTGTAAACCTCCTTTTGAAATCTATTTATTTAAAGCAATCAAAATATTGGGGCCCGCATTCATCCATAACACTGGTAAACAGTGGTTTTGTTGCATGAAGTTTTATACTCAATTCTAAATGTATTTGCCCCGCTGATTTCAAATTTGAAGTCCATTTTCCAATAGCAGCTCGAACTATTGAGATATGAAGGAGGGAAATTTAAAAAAAATATACTAGTTTTCAAGCTAAAATCTTTTATTACATAAAATTAATTTGAATGAAACTTTCTTTTATACGACTTCCTTGACTTTCTTGCATGAGTCAACCCAGGAGAATGCTCTAGCAATAGTCAGCCATCATATTTGAATTTCAGTAACCTTGGTATCGCTCTTCCATAGTGCGAATGTCCTGATTTTCAGATTTTCAGGAAAACAATCTAAATGACTGAAGAGGTAATGTAATTTGATGCTCATGTTGCATCACAGTTGCTGAAAGTGCAGCATTAGTTGCTCAATGTGTTGAGGGTAGTCGGCCGACTTTTTATTTCCCAAAAAATTGTTCACTACCCAAACGAACTCATTCCACGCAGATTTTTCAACAACTGTCGTGCAATTGGTGAAATTTGAATCATTTATTAATTTTCTGATCTGAGGACCATCAAAGATACTAGCTTTTGTCTGTTCAGTACTTAATTTTGGAAACAGTTTTGTAATGTACTTGAAACGGTCTCCATCTTTTTTAAGAGCATTTACATACTGTTTCATTAACCCTAATTTTATATAATACGGCCGCTTGACACTAATGGAGCATTTATCACATTCAGCCTCCCCGGGACCAAAGCCTTCCTCAAGGGCTTATCTTTCTTAATCCAATGCTCGGATTTAGCTCTGCTGTCCCAGAAGCATATAAAACAGGGATGTTTTGTATAACCATCTTGCTGACCGAAGAGAAAGTTTACCATTTTCAGATCTACGCATATAACTCAGATTTACTTTATTTTCTTCAAAATTAAGGATATCGTGGGGTATTCTTCTTTAACTTTGGTTGAATGTGCAATAGGCAAAGAAGTCCATGTAGGCTTGTTTTACAAAGTCAGATACATCCAGCGACATTCTTTAAACATGTACTCAGTACAAATGAAACAAAAACTATTTGGATTGTTTACACTAGTTCTTCTTGATGATGACATCGCGAAAAATGTATAAAATCTGGCTAATTACTTCGCCGTTCGTAACAATTTGTCGACTAAGAAGTAAAATTCTACGGGGTACTTGTATCTCAAAAACTCGAGCTGTTAGATAAAAAGTAACGGTAGATTCGAAATCAGCAACGTCAAATTAGTAAGAAACAGTTGAAAAACCTCATGCAACAGAAAAAAAATGTTATTTTGTTTACTAGTGTAATCCATTGGATCCATTCTGCCATTGTCAGACCTTTTCCTGCCTATGGATCAATCGTAGAGTGGAATGCAATAGATAAGACTAGTTATCATAACATTACAATATAAAATAGGATTACAGCGATCAACACTGTGAATGTGATCTAAAGGCGGCATTGAGTTTCTGTCAAATCTTTTCTGCCATTTGGCCCATTTACTCGAGAAATTTAAGGAAAAGCCGAAAATAAAAATGCACGTTACTTCACGCAGGTAAGGGTAATTGGGAAAATATTTGTTTGTTTTTGGGTCTACATGACAACGTGCCTACTTGCTACAGACAACGAGCGTTGTGGCTGCAGTGGTTCGTGTTTTTACCAATTTTTTTTTCTCCAACAGCCGCTTGACTGTTTTTGTCGAACTCATTGGTAAATTTGTCTCGTTTTTGTTTTTTTTTTTAACAATTTATTGTAACAAAACCCTTGCGCTGCTATTATTATGGTTCATCACTTGGTAGGGACACATTAAAACTAAACATTTATTTTTCTTTCAAGTAAATAGTAAGCCGTATAAAAAAAGTTTGTTTGAAAATAAGTTTGACCGAAAATATACATATCAGGCGTGTTTTTTTGGTATCCCCTATGGGATTGGCGAAAAAACGACATCGAGGATAAGCAATTTGCGTGTTAAATGCAACAACAACTTATTCCATATAGCAGGGGTGGCCAAACTTGCAGGTTATGCGGTCGACTTTTCGCTTAAATTGGTTACGCGTGCTACCCATTGTTCTGACTTGGAAAAAAATATAAATATATACCAACAATTCAAGTGTAATTTTTGTTGTACTTTGTTTGCTTGTACATTTGCGTGTTGATTTCACTTTTGTTTCTGAACAATATTCATGTATGGCGTATTTGTATGTATTAATTTGTGGCACATAGGTCGACTGTAAATGCCTTCTCGGTCTACGGTTTGGCCATAGATGCCATATAGCATTAGCTAAGACCACATAAATTTCTGGGCTTAACTTTATCCCCGATAAAAAAGGGTGTTACCAGACTCGAGTTTTTATGGAAACGTGACAATTGACGTGCGTTGATGTCAGTCGAACGATTCTTTGTTATAAAAAAAATGGATGAGCAAGACAAAAAGTCTGTAAAAGGTTGTTTATCTCCCAGCTGTTGAGTTGTGCTGCCAATGTTTTGTGATGACATTATTAATCTCCGATGTTGTTTTTTTCGTACAATCCCATATTGGATACAAAAAAAAACACGCCTATTATTCTCGACAGAAGAATTCGCCATGTTTACTCTTCATTTTGTTTTTCCTTTAACACTGTTTTGTAAACTGAATTTATGCTAGTTAAGGATGAATAATAATAATAATACATAATACATGCACATATAAAAACAAAGAGCATTAGACATCGGTATTATAAATCTTATATTTAAACTAAACTAAATCATATTAATAAACACCCTGTTAAAACACTTGTCAGCCGCTTGACAAATGGAAAAGCTTTATACTTATATTACTTTACGTAAGAAGCTTTAGTCACCAGCCTTGTTCTGGAAATGGAAAGAGTACGAATTTGTTTTACAAAAAAGCACTGTCGAATTAAATTAGCATGTTTTGTCAAAAAACATTATACACACACCTAGAAGACTGGGTTTTCTCAGAACATATTCGACGCAGCCGGTCTAGTTGAAATGCCACGAAACTTTTTTGTGTCCACAAAAGGTGGATAAATTACGGCTACGTATCGAAAATTCTTATGAATTCACCTCAGTCAATTGTTGATCGTATATACAACCGGATGAGCGTGTGTGTAACCCTCTGTTTTCGAATTTAATTTAAATAAAATTAATAAAACAAAACAAAAAAAAATAAATAAGAAATAAAACACCAATTAAATGAGGTTCAAATCGACTATAGAGAATTTGTGAAAGTGCAGTGACATCGTTTTTATATAAATAAAAAAAACAACCAACATTTGATACCATATTCTGCGAAATGTCCTCTGAATTTCCAGCGCTTCGAGATGGTGGTGTACAGGTGAGAACTATTTTAGCTAATTAAACATATTTGCACAATAATTACAGAGTTAAATTGATGTGCGGTGCAGACAAGGGGAAGTAGTGCTTGATAGCGTGACTCAGAGATTAGAAACTTAAAAGAGGTATCTAATGATTTTTTTTTGTTCTGAAAGAAAGCAAGCAATGAAAGCATAATATTACTCCAACTTTGTTTTTTTGGATATTAAATAAGTTATTTTATACATTACTTCCTTTTCCAATATGTATTAGTGTGTGATTAAATATTGAAGCTTTTTCTACCCACCACTGCTTTTACATTGCGCCAATAAGTTCGATTAGTTAACTACACTTTCCAAGTAAAATAAAGGAAAAAAAAATTAACAATGCATTATATCGTTGCTTATGTATTCACAATTAGATATTCAGTTCCAATTATTCTAACGTAGCCAAAAATCAAATTGAGAGCTGCATTAAATATTCGTGGGACTACTTTTTACCGGTGACGTCAGCTAGGGTATTTTATTTAGCTAGTTTAATATCCACCTTCAATTATAAAGATTATAAATATGTAGTTATCTATTTTTGTTTTGTTTTGCTTTTGTAGCGATGAAAGCAAAACAAGCTTCTGTGAGATGTACATGGGTATCATTAAAGGTTCATTACTTGGTAATTATTAAAGTTGAATTTTATTTAGTGGGGAGCTGAGGAATCTGGTATGTAGTTGGATAAATTGAGTTTTCTCGACTTATTAACTGTCCAAATGTTGTGTAAATTTTATTTTTTATTTTTAAATCGTTTTGTGTGTGTTTAGATGGAATAATAAATTATGAGCCATGTCTGCCAACATTGTTTACTCACAATTTTGTTTGCTATTCTTAATTACCCGTTTTTTTTTTGTTTTCGAAAACCTATACATATGTACCTAGATATATATTAAAGCAAATTTATGTAATGTAGTCGAACTTTCTAAATGTAAGATTTGAATTTGTTGTGAAATAGAATTTTTATGAACAGTAACATCGGGCATTTGAAAATATGTTTTTAGTTGTCAAACTGCTTTACATAAATTAGGGAGCGTTCAGATTTTAAATTTGAATGAATTTCAGACATATCTAGTAGGTAAGTGAATTTTAAAAATTACATGCTTAACATGAAACTGAATAAAAGACGGAAATAATTACATACATACATACCTATTGAACAAAATATATCCGGCTTAACAGCCTATACAGGGCCTAGGCGTGCTTCTCGCAACCATTCGTGTTGTGCATGCTATATTTTTCGTACAGTCTTATTGCTGACTCCGATTGAGGGGTTTCTCATGACAACTTTTATAATATAAGCCTGTTCAGAGGTAGTGACGCAAATAAAAGCATTTAGTTATATGTCTGCTTGCTCAGCAGTCCAACGTTATAATTACTAAGCTCCGGCCACCATATAGATATGTATATCCATGTACAGTTGTACACCTTTTGAAAGTTCTTATTCCCATTTTGATATAATTTAAACCTAGCGAAGCCTTGAACCACGATGCGGTAAGTACCTACGTGTTTTGTCCTCACAATATAAGCGAAGATAGCCTTATGTTAGGTTAGGTATGTGGGCCGGCGAAGAGTAGTTCCTCAGCGCCACACTCAGGTCTCTAAGACCCACTGTGTTACCCAGGAAGGAAATCTTACCCTTAAACGTTACTCGCATAAAAAGTGTACTAGAAACTACTTAGTGGTACAAACCATCCTGTGGATAAAATAGGCTTAAGCATAAACTTAACATTCTTTAGTATATACAGTAAAACCCGGATAACTGCCTCGTGAACATTTTCATCTGTTTTGGGCCCTTTAGCGGATGAGGTAGCTATCCGGACCCGTTTAATGCATAGAAAATGCATGAACCTAATATTTTCGGGCACTTAAGTGGTTTGGGTACTTAAGCGCGAAGGACTTAACCGGGTTTATCTGTATAAGGTGGCGAATTATAGCCATCCAGAAGGTAATTTCTAATTTACTTAAGAAGATAGTCTTTCGGCAAAAGAGCTTGATGCTAAACCCTGCCAAATCGTGAATACATTCTAGACCAAGGCTGCTCAACCCCAGGCCCGCGGACGAATTTTAGATGGCCCGCGAAGAAATTTTAAAATTTCCTGCACATCACTAACTGAGTAACATATTTGTGACTTGTTGTTACTATCGACATCCGATTTGATGCCTAACATAAGTAAATTATAACAACAGAAAGAATGTCAGAAATACATTGATTTTATTAAGATTTTCATTTAAGATACCTACATATGTACAGTTTTGTTTCGTTATATGACATTAAGTGCCCTTTTTTACTTATTTTAATAAACAACTATTACACTTCATAATAGGCGTGGTTTTTTGGTATACCATATGGGATTGGACGAAAAAAACGAAATCGGGGATTAATAATGTCATCATAAAAAATTGGCAGCACTGCGCATGGATTGACATTGGGCACATTCACTATTCCGGGCAAATAGAATTATTTGCAATCTACGCGTTCTGATTGATCGAGAGTTTGAAAATGGACTTAGGATTTAGTCACGTTTTGTGAGGTGTAGGATTTGATTCTTAGCAAACAAGTTCTTGCTGCAAAAGTTAGTCAGTTTGAGAAATGTCATGAGCAGCAATATATTTTCACTGAATTGTTGAACTTGCATCAAATTATCTCAAATTTCAAATTTATTGAAAATTAAATTAAAATGCAATACAAAATTCTTTGTGATGGTGTTACATATGATGTTGAAGAGACAGAACGTCCATGTTTATTTATTAAAATCTTTTTTTCTTAAATTTTCTCAAATATTAGCGCACAATCACAATTCACAAATAACTTCAATGTGAGAACAGAAAGTAAATATGCAAGTTTGACATTTATCTCAAATCTGACGTTGGCTAGTTTGTTAGTCAATTTTCCGCGTTCGATGGGTTTGACAGAAAATAATTCCATTTGCCCGGAATAGTGAATGCGCCCATTTCAACTCAACAGCTGTGAGATAAACAACATCTCAGTAGCCTCAATTCCTCGGGTCTTGACCACTTTTTACTTATGCTAACAATAAATATAGATTTATCGAATTATTAAGCATATTGTTGTATTTCTACTTTAACCTACCTTGTCTTGTTCAGCCATTTTTTCATAACAAAGAATCGCTCGACTGACATCAATGCACATCAGTTGTCGCGTTTTCATAGAAACTCGAGTCTGATAGCACTGATTTTATCGGGGATAAAGTTAAGCCCAGAAAATTATGTGGTCTTAGCTAATGCTATATGGGATAAGTTTTTGTTGCATTTAACACGCAAATTGCTTATCCTCGATGTCGTTTTTTTCGCCACTCCCATATGGGATACTAAAAAAACACGTCTATTGAATTTTTTATTATAAAAAAATTGGAACGTAATTAAAATAGGAACCGTCAGTGGCCCACCGAAAATGTCTGAATCGTCCGTTTGGCCCGACTGCTAAAAAAGTTGAGCAGCCTTGTTCTAGACTGATAGAAATTTAATTTTGCTCATCAACTTTTAAATTAAAGGGCAACATTTATCACTCTAACTAACTAACTAACTAACTCGGTTAGTTCCTGTCGTTTTTTTTTTGTATATTGTTGCGTATGCAGAGACGTGGTGTAAACGGGGATTTTGGTGTCCGATGTCCGAACAACGCTCTTCTTTTAGATCCGTTGCGAACAACGAAGAAAAAAAATTCGAAAGAAGCTCCTTCCAAACGCTCTAGTCTTATTCTTCGTTTACCAGTCAAACCCATAATAAAGTAACTCTGCTGTCACCCGCTATGACTTTTTGGTAGAAAATTAGTAATAAGCATCACGGCTCCATGGTTTGAAACGATAAAGAGGTCAGTGTATCTTCATTTTAAGAAGTTGTAGAGTGCCTTGTTTTGAAAGAACCTGGTCGTCCTGGGTAATGACTCTTTATTGTATATTAGTTTTAAATTAAGAGCATGTTCAGAAAGTTGCGTCACCTTCAACGTGGTGTATTTCGGTTTCAACTAGAACTCTCCAATCACTAAATAGATAGCACTATCAAGGTCTCTACGATGCTGGTCAAGAATTGATTAAATATCATGACGACCAGAATGGGCATTTGTTCCTTTACGCTTACCGCTTTACATATGTATATATGTAAATATGCACCTATATACGTACGTATGTTTATGTGTGGAAGCAGGCTTCCACATTTGAAAACCACTCAAGTAGTTAACAATATGTTTTTCTACTTGTACAAACTGTTTGATTTACCTACTATGATAAGTACATTCATTTCAAAAAGATAGAGATAGAGAAAGACATAAGTTCGATTATTTACAAACCACGCAATTAAATATCAAGACTTGTATCTCGTCCATCTATTGTGTAATTTATTATTTTTTCTTATACTTGTATTTACAACTAATAATATCATAATCAAACACATAATAATCTCCAGTCGATTTCAATATTTTGTTAACATTGTTCAAGACGGAAATTCTGATATTGTCCTAAGATAATAACATATTCGTCTATACCAGAGTTTACAAACCTTTTTAAAATAAATTAGTGATCACTGAGACGTACATAAATTAGATTCAATTCGGGCTGCTATTTAAAAGCTTGCCTTTCTTTTGTTTGTCTAGCTGAACGTATGTCGATCTTGAAATCTAACCAATTCCTTTGTTTGTAACTAATTAAGAATTAATTGGAGTATCCCTATTCGCATAAGAAAGAGGTCGACAATATATGTAGATTCAAGCTGGATTGAAATGTGCATGTATTGTACAATTTTTATTGCCGACTCCAAGCTCTGGTTTGAGAAGTCTTTTCATGACGGATTATACTTTTCGAAGGTTTTTCATTGCCTGCCGAGCTTCCAATTTACTGCAGTTGCGCATTTTTGAATGTCACGAGCTTAATTCTGACTATCAGACCAATATGGACATTCTTTGAATAAAGTTTTAACTTCGCTGATTTTGTTAAGCACAGCTTTGGTGTATAGTTTTGTACACATATCACTGGCTACAAGGTTCGTATGTTCTGCTTTTCAAGTGCTTTGCGGACCAAGCTCGTCTTTATATTGTAGATTCCGTCATAACCGACCTTTCGATGGAATTTTTAGGTTTCTTCCGCAACCGTCGAAGTGTGAAAATTTGGACGACTGTGGACTTTCCTTGACGTGGCTTAGTGGTTAGTGTGTTGGAACGCTGAGCGAGAGGACGTAGGTTCGAGCCCTAAAACAACCAAACGTTTTTTTGCGACACCACCTCTTCGCAGGAATGACAAACCTGCAAGAGTAAAATATTTCATGAAAAAACGTCTCAATCCGCCGTTCGGAGTCCGCTATAAAACGTTCATGCGAAAAATAGAACACGCACAACAGGAATGGTTGTGAGAAGTTAGGCCTTAGCTTTCTATAAGCTGTCGTGCCAAATATGTATTTGTGTCTGTGGACTTTCCTGACCTACAACCACACTGATAGGGTTTCAGGCGTTCACACAATTTGACGGAGAAGATCTTATACGGGGTTCCCCTTGCTTGTGGATCGGACAAACAATGCTGAGATTCGGTTCATCAGGTATACACTCGTCTGAGCAAATCTTGGATATCAGTTCGTGTATGCTCTTTAAGATTGGATATTTGTATCCTTACTTCGCTTTAATCAGGTAGACGGAAGTTTTGACTATCGTTGTCTTAGTTGAATTGCTAACTCTAGTAATATTTTGATTATGTTGCATGTGTTGCGATTCTATGATCTAGATGTAAATTATCATTTGGAGTTTTAAAGTTTAAGAACTGATTTATAAGGTATGCAAGCGCCGGCACAAAAATTGTGCTAAATTATCATGCGTCTTACAAATATGTATTGTACATTGCATGAAGTAATTTTATCTTGCCAACAAACTTTCTTATCAGGTTATAAATTGACTGCCCTTATCTAAACGTACGTGAAAAACATCATATCAATTTTATTTATCGGGAAATAAATACAATCGACCAGAATATGTTAGATAATATTTAGTTAAGTAGTGCAAGAAGGAATAAAATTGATGAAATGTCATTCCATGCAAAACATACAAATTAGTCAAAATGTTATATAAATATTTTTTAAGTTCGATACCGTTGGAAAAATTAATTATAAATATGACTGACTGGGTCTGGTGTGCACTTTCAAATAGATGAGGCTTTAATTTTCTCACTTGTGAATTGGCAAAAAGAAAAAAAAAAACGTTTTGAAACTTAGAAGATATATAATAAGCTATTCCTCCGCTCCATCAGTAGGTGGCGTTGTAGAATGTCCATCAAATTTTAGGTGCTGATAAATCTCAATCCGCTATTCGGAGTCGACAACACGGAATGGTGGCGCCAAGCTAAACCTTGGTTCTTAACAAGTTGTCGCACCTAATATTTGAATTTCTTATGAATTTTGACATTAAAAAAAAAGTTGGTTTGATGTTCGTGTCAAAAAAGTAAACAAACTCCCTAGACGATTTGCGATTAAAAAACAAGACAAACATACGTTGTTTAAATATAATAGCTTCGATTATTATTATTATTATAATTATTTTTTTCTTAAAAAAGATAACTTGATATTCTTCATTTATGAGATAACGGTTTCGATAAGAATGGGTTTCAATGACTGGACACCTCGTTTTCCTTACTTCCTGCCATCTATTAGGGGGTAAACAAATTAAAAACAATACAATGGATTAACACTCAGTGCAAGAAGTAGACATCTTTAGATAACGATAATCGTATTATATGTACAACTATAAATCGATATTGCCTTTTTATTCTTAACGGCAACCCCTGGCACAGGAAAAACTTCTTTGATTCGAAACCGCCTACGAGGGACAGCGCAGTAGAGGAAGACCGTGACAACCTCCGTCTATACGGTTGGATCCAAAATGGACATAGGCGTCGGCGCTGGATTCTTTTCCGAGACTCTCGGACTGTTTGGATCGATCAGACTCCCAGACCACTGTAGTGTCTTCCAAGCGGAGGTGCTGGCAGTGACAACGGCTGCCCAACAGGTTGCAATGAAGGCACTACCACGGGATGATATTACCTTTTTCATCGACAGCCAGGCGGCAATTAGAGCGATTTCTGCTATAGAGATAAAATCGAAGCTTGTTAGTCGCTGTCGCGAAGAGCTACGCGTTCTTGGCAGGCAGAAAAAAGTAAGACTCTGCTGAGTCTCCGGCCACAAAGGGGTGCCTGGGAACGAGGCAGCTGATGAGCTGGCAAGGAAAGGATCTTCTTTAGACCCCGATCAGGCAAATACCACCGCCAAAATCCCACCTTGTATCCTAAAACAAGAAATTGGAAGCAAAATTAAAAGAACTGCCAACGATAGATGGAATGCGCTCAGCTCCTGTGTCATAACCAGGAAACTATGGCCATTCTACGATAAACTGATAGAATCCTGCAAATGAATATAAAGTCCCTATCTTCCTTAGTAGGTATAATCACTGGGCACAACACACTAAACTAATATGCATGAAAACTGGGATTGAACGCAGACGACCTATGCAGGGGATGCAGTGACGAGGATACTCCACACTTCCTCTGCCATTGCCCGGCACTCTGCCATACTAGATGTAAAATCCTAGGAAGAAACCTTTTCCAGGATCTAGAAGAACTGTCCAGCAAGTCGTGCTTGATATACACAGATTTATCAACGCTGCGGGCTGGCTTGATAGAACTTAGGCTTATGGTTCCTAGGAAGGGGGCTGCAACCCCTAGGGCATCACAATGGGTCTACATTGACCTAAGTGTGACGGGGAAAGGACTTCCTTCCCCGTCAACCCTCCTATCTAACCTAACCTAACCTAAGACTGCGACTCAGGTGGCGCACGCAAGTTGAAGGGTACCTCAACCAACTTAGCGTGCGTAACTGGAGGCAGCAAGATCGAGCTGGCTGGAGACGCTTGTTGATTGAGGCCCAAGTCCACTCCGAACTGTAGCGCCACCTAAAGTAAGAAAGTTCTTTGCTATCGAGTGCCACTTTCGTTTTTGAACAACATAAGCTGTTAGGCTACAATATTGATATCAGTGGATGTTAACTTGAAATCATTTTATCAGTCAAACATAAGGACACAAATTTGAAAAAATGCATCTGTTAAATCTCTCATTGGGAACATTTTTGACATTTATTTCCTTTTTTGTCAGCTTTTAAAAATTAGCTTCTGATTTTCAAAGGACAAATTGCCAACTTCAAAACAATTTGCCTCACATTCCATGTAAACTCCTAGTTTTCGAAATGTTAAAGATTCATGGGGAAATTTGAAAATTTGGGGTGACATTTCATTGAAATGGCGCATTTCGGTTCGGTGGAAACGTACTATTCGTGATCACAAGATTTAAGTGAGAAAGTTTAGTCTTTGTTTGATGAAAGATGTTTGAAAATTAAGTAAATAACAATAGAGTCTGCATCAGACTTAAATGGAATTAAAAACTGAAACAGACCTTATTCACCAGAAAATTAAAAATCGAAAATTTTGCTAACAAATGCATTTCTATTTGTTGACTAGTGTGAACACATTCTTAAATACTATTTTACTTGTAGCTGATGTGAATATCTGCAGTAGTGACTAATAATTCCCATGACACATTAACAGATTAGTTTGTGTGTTTTTTTTTTTTTGAAATAATAAACTTATGACGAAATTTATTTTTGTCTTCAAAACAAACGCCCATGCATTCTTTTCTTTGGGAATTTCATTGACATTTTCCTTGTTCCGAAAAGTCAATGCGCCATCGGACAATATCTATTTTATATTTATTTTTTCTTCCATCTGATGAAGGTCAAGGTGTGAATTTAAACAAGAAAAAAAAAAACAAAGAAAAACCATTTTACGTCTTTGAAATCGAATAAAGAAAAAACACCCGATAAAAGAAAAGCCATAAAATGTAAATTGGAATATTTTCCAAAACCACCCACCACCCACGCATGCAACTGATGTCATGTTTTTTGTGGATATTTTCGAAATTGGCCATCGGGTCAATAACATTGCCTTCAGAGAGACTTATAGCTCTTCCACGCGCTGCAATTGTTCTTAAAATTGTTTATTAACCAATGAAACCAAGGAAAAGTAGATTGCAAGTTTCGGTTATCTCGCTGTCGCTGTGGTCAGATATCACGGAGGCGTAGATATGACTAATAGCCCGTTTTTGGTAAACACTTTTCGTGGTCTTTTATTTTAGTATAACTTATTAATAGAGGTTTTATCGGCATTTAGCTTATCAGTGGATAGTATGGTTAATTAGATTTTTTTTTGTCTAGGGAGTGGCGCTTGGGTGTTGTTTTTTTATTTATTGGCATTTTTTTTTTTTTTTAAAGAGAGAACATTGTTGAACTCAGAAGATGAAACTAATAGTATTGAAATTTTAATGTGCAGAGCTAGGAAGTTAAAATCGTTTATATGATATTGAACAGCTTTACCCATGCTTCTCGAAAAAGGTATACCTATCGCCACATGTAAACTCAAATTCAAGCTGGATGCTATCGAGAGAACAAAATCTAAGTGGACAAGTGGTATAACGTGTCCAGTGACAAAGCAGATTTGGCCACGGCTGGATCTGAGACGCTCTAGGAATTTAATGTCTCTCAACAGATTACATATCAGATCCTTAACAGGCGTCATCACGGGACACTGTCTAATAGGCAAGCATGCAACAAGGCTTGGAGTCCATCCAAAAGATTTTTTTAGAAGCTGCATGGATGAAGAGGAGGAGGAAACTATTCCCCGCCTTCTTTGTAGAAGCCCAGCTCTCTCCCGAAAAGAAGGCTCCTGATAAGGAAGGCAATCTGATAAACACAATCGTCAGAATCCTCCTTCGCTTCATCGGAAACTCCAATTGGTTCCACGAGTAGGTTAGGAGATCTCTCCAGATCCATGTAGTATAATAATGGACCTATCATTGGTCTAAATGTACTGTGGCAGCCACTTCAACCTAACCTAACTAACCTAATGCCTTTGTATCACATTTCCTCTTTTATAAAAATGATACCATGAATGTACACGTGCCAGTGCCTTTTAACATCAAGAATAGCTATTCCAGTGAACTGATTTAGTACGTCTTATCTAGTTTTGAGAGAAATCATAATTTGAAAGTTGTGATTAGGGTTTTGCCCTTATTGATTCAGTCACTCACTGCTCGAGAATGAATTAGTTTGGTTATGGTATGGCGAATGTTTTTACACACGTGAAACTCTTGAAAGTAAGCATACCTCGCTTTTTGGTAATAACGTTACTGCTATTTGCGCTTAGCTCCTAATTTATGTAAGGTTAAGTAGATGCCGCTTGATAAGCACTTCAACCGCTGTTCGCATACATTGTATTTTTCTGTCTAAATTGGCGTAAAAAGCTTAAGCTACGAGCAGACGGTATGCAAAAGTTGCATATATATGCGAGTGCTGACGTCACGAAAAAACTCGCAAATGTGTCGCAAATTCTATACGTACGGTAGTGCTCGCAAATTCGCAAACAGACTTGTTCAGACGATATGCGACTTTTGTCCCAAACGCATATGAAGATGAACGCATATGACATGTCCGGAAATGGGATCGCAAATTTGGTGGCATATGTGTATGCGAGGTGTTCAGATAATATGCGGAAAAGTGGCAAATTGTTTTGCGATCTGGGTGTCGCATATCGTCCGCATATGGTTTGCGAGCACTGTCTCAAAGCTGTGTTCAGACGATATGCGAGCAAAAATCGCATATGATGACGCTAAAATTACGTCAGACACGCATATATATGCATATCGTCTGCTCGTAGCTTTATTCAAACTTTTAAAATAGACTCTGTCAGGCCAGGTAAAGTACAGGAATCAAAGGCGGATGTTGCAGTGGATCGGACATATCTTTTTTGGAAACAAGAGCTGGTCACCCGAGGCATAAATGGCGAAGAACAGTCGAAGAGGAGTCACGGCAGCTGGGACGAAGTTGGGCAGAGCTACGACATATTTCCAGAAATCGAACGGGTTGGCGCGTAGGCGTCATAGAGACCCTATAGCCCACTAGGGGAAATGGGGCATAACAAGAATAATTGTGCCGAATAAATGTCAAGCAATAGTATGTAGAGATGCAAGAATATATCAAGTGCACCCGTATTGTAGTCGTAAATGTTTGCAATCTCAGGAATTTTAATAAGAAAGCTTACATGTATAACCTGTATAGCCAGTGTAGGTTAAATTAGGTAGGAGTGGCAGGCCGTGAGGTTGCAACCTCACTTAGACCAGATAAGGTCCTTTGTGTTGTATTTCACCAGAAATACTACCCGCAGAACCAGCCGGAGCTAGCTATGAAGTGCTGGAGACTGCCCATGTTGATGTCAGCCAGTTCACTTAGGTTGTTGAAGAAGCTGGCTCCTAAGTATCCTCTTCTTCGAGCTTAAAGGGCTGGACATTTACAGAGAAGGTGGAGAATCGTCTCCTTCTCTTCCTCATCCATGCAGCTACTGCATAGCCAGTGTAAGCCACCCGACAATTATTAGAATGGGTCTCGCAATGGCAATGTGCAAACAGTCGATTATTGTTAATTGAAGAACCTATTGGTACTGAACGCTTTTTCCCCTTCGTATAAGCAGGTTTTCTTGATCTGTTCGTTTAAATTTGCCTTGGTTTGAGAATCTCAGTTATAGAATGCTCTGCTGTTGTCGTTCTATAAAGCAGTTGTTTCCATTGTTGTTCTTATACGTTGATAACTTGTTCGTCATTTCCTATTTTAGGACCTCTTCATAAAGTTCGCATAAAGCTAAGTAAAATTGATAAATCGTTTAAAAAAAATACATATATAAGAAGATGTAAATGAAGAATCATACAATAGAAAACATACTTCGTGTTTTTAAATAAAATAATTTATTTTTTTTTATTTATAGAATTTCGAAACTGGCGAAGTTGAGTACTTTTTTCATGAACAGGAGTCTACGACGCTTCGCCTAATAGAATTCGATGCCGAAACTGGTGAACCAGAGAGCTCAAAAATTGCTGTTCGTTATCATAAAAAGAAATCCTTTCAAATTCCAAGAGAATACCTTAGACTTTCAGAAGATGATAATCTAGAGAAGCCATCCTGTTCCAAAAAACCTGCTCAATATAATCCATTTGATAAAGAAGCATTCATAAGAATGGATGGCGTCAATAGGGTAAGCATAAACATTCATGAAATTGATTTTTTGATTGATTATTTCTTTCCTTTCAGGATATCGTTCTGGGATTCAATAAGTCAAGCTACCTGCTCTTCTTGATACCGTCAGTTTTTAGTTTCACAAAAATGACGGCGATTATCATTTTAACTTTTGAGGTATTGCTACACTACTTGGCACATTATAAAAATCGAAAGAACACCGATAAGCATACTTTTTACCGAAGTCCCTTGCATGTGCTAACTTCACAGTTTTGTTGTCACTGTCGTTCCGAGAATGAAATGGATTCGATCAGTAAACACCACAAAATGAGCTCATCCACAATAAACATTAATTTTAAAGACATGACAAAGGTTATTGGATAAGTTAAGATATATGTATGTGAACTCTTTTGGTTTGTTTTTGCTATGAACTTTTTATTCCTGTGAAATTATTTTATGTACATGTATATTTGTAATATTTGGTTGTCTAAAAATAAACTTCATTTTATTTATTAAACAATAGCAGTCGTAATATACTTACTGTAAATTTGCTGTTCGCAATCAACTTGTGGTTAGTGACCGATGCTTAGTGTCATTATAGTCAACAGGGGACTCCTAAAGGAAAAATCAATATGTATTTCAATAAAGAAGAACCAAGTAGGTACAGGGCGCCATGCAGTTCACTCATTTTTTTAGTTAGTAAAGCAATTAACTCTACAAGTGGCCTAGGGGAAGATTGGAAGATTAGACGAAGTTTGGATACACATGCAAAGCTTTACTGAACACGAATTCTACAAGTTTTGTAACATGATGTCGACTATTGGACTTTGTCGAGCGAACAACCCTTCCTGTGTGCGATTCGGATGTTAAACCTACAAACTCTATAATCTATACATAAGTTAGGTTAGGTTGTAGGGGTGGTTGCATTTATGTGCAGCCTCACTCGGATCTCAATGGATCCATTGTGTTCCCCGATGTGGTGTGGGATACCTAAAATAAATGGAATAGATTGTTTTCAGTTGGCCTGCTTGAACCATCCCGAGTTCCGAAGGAATTGTATGACGGTTCTCGGTGGCTTGCTTGACAGTTCGCCCAGATCACTGAAGATCTGTTCTCCGAGGGTTATCCTTCGGTTTTTGCTAAGGTTTGGGCACTCGCATAGGAGGTGGAATGTATTCTCTTCAGCGTCTGTGTCGCCACATCCTCTGCATAGTTCTGTTGTGTTCATTCCCTTTAGGTGGGCTTGTGACCTGTCATAATACCTATAAGAAGTGATAGTTGACTTCTGTTGAGTGCGATGATTTCCTTTGTTTTTTTCTTATTTACTTTTGTCCAGAGAGTTCTTGAGGTGCGGCATGTTGTGAGTGAGGTTCATCTCTCGTTCGCGAGTTTTATGGATTTGGCGGTAATGCTGGACTTTTGAAGTTCTAATGGGGATAGGACTGAGTCATCGACCATTATCAGATCCATCTCCGCCTGTGTTTGCGAGCTCGTCTGCCTTTTCATTCCCGTGGATGCTCTTATGTGCCGGGACCCAGATGAGTGTGACGTTATGATTAGCGCTGAGTACTCTTAGCTCGCCGTTGCAGCGTTTCACAATTCTGGATCTGATTGTTGTCGATGTGATAGCTGCTTGACTGTCTTCGAAAATATCGATGTGACTTCTTGGGAGTGACTGTTGTGATAGTACGATACATATACATAAGTGTCCACAACAGTATATCATTTAAAAGGAGCTTCCCTTTAAATACTAAGTAATCGGATACCCGTGATCAATGATGGTGGAAGTGGGATGAATTTCAAAAAGAAAATCTAGCCGGATCTGGAATCTATTAAGTCAGGAAGTACATATGTACGCTGCATTTTCTGTAGTCAGCTCGAGTTAGGATAAAACTTACTTCTGAGCTTCTGCCTTCTAAACTCTACCAAAAAGTTTTTGCAACTTTCCAATGGTCAGAGCTGGGTGATTTTTGTGGCTTCCTCCTGCTTTCAATAGTTTGAACTTCGGTATTATGTGGGTGTAATATGAAATTTAAGCTATGAAGATTAGGTTAGGTTAGGTTGAAGTGGCTGTCAGCTATTTCCAGCACACTTAAACCAGTGATAGGTCCATTGTGATACCTCATGGATCTGAAGAGTTCTCCTTACCTACTCGTTAAACCAATTAGAGATTTTTATGAAGCGAAGGAGGTTTCTGATATCTGTGCTTATCGGATCGCCTAAGTCGTTAAAGTAGAATTCCCCTAAATGGAGTCTTCTTTTACGGGAGAAAGCTGGGCAGTTGCAAAGAAGGTGGGGAATCCTTTCCTCCTCCTCTTCATCCATGCAGCCTCTGCAGAAATCGTTTGAATGGACGTTAAGCCTTGTTGCATGCTTGCCTATTAAACAGTGTCCCGTGGTGACACCTATTACGGATCTAATTCTTAGAGCGTTTCAGATCCAGCCGTGGCCAAATCCGCTTTGCCACTAGACGGGTTATACCATTTGTCCCACTAGAATTTGTTTTCTCGATAGCATCCAGCTTGAGTTTAAGTTTACATGTAGCGATCGGTATACCCAGGTTGTTTCTTTCTGTGAGCACGGGTACGGTTGTTCCATATCTGGCGAGTTCAACAGCCTTGCAGTTTCCTGGAATATCTATATGCCCGGCACCCAACAAAGGTGAATATTGAACTGCTCCGCGATCTCTATACGAAATGATCGGCAATCTAGAGCTACTATGCTAAGCTATGAATGTATGAAACTATCTGTATCTTAGGTATCTTTGAGATGGACACATAATAACTGCCTTACGCTTCTGGTGTCTTTAGATTTATACGCATAGATTTAATATTTTCTTGAAAATTAACAAATCTTTATTCAGTAAATAAATGCACGCGTTATCACTTATTAGGGTCAAAAGACAGAAACATAACCTGATTTGTACAATACGAAGGGTGAAAATACAGAATTGCAACACTGTCTAATTAGCGCATACGAAATTTATTTGCGTTTATATTGAACAAGTTCTATTCTTTCCACAAACTTTTTGTTCTTATACAAAATTACGTATTTATCTTTAGTAGATAGAAGGAGAATATACTTATTTATTAAGTGAGTTGTTATTGCTAAAAGTAATTATTATCATAATTCGGGATATTTTATTTCGACAGAAAGATAGCGATGCGATTCTGTATATTTCCTTCGTTTAAAGACACTTCGATTATTTATAACTTTGTACAACTTTGATTTTATTCTTAAATTTCATCGATTTGACCCATTTTCTTAACGTTTGGAGAAACAGTGAATTTTGCCCCTGTACTTGCAATTATATCATCAACAGTCAAACCCTCCGCAACTTCTATTAAAGTAAGACCTTTTCCCTTTTCGACTACGAAGACGGCCTAAAAGAATAAAAACTTTTGAATCGATACAAGTTTTTAAAAACCCTAAAACATTTTACCTTTTCACTGATGATCATGTCGACAACACCCTGCCCTGTCAGTGGCAATGAGCATTCTTGTAGAATTTTAGGTTCTCCTTTTCTTGTATTGTGTTCCATTGTTACAATAACTTTAGTTGGTGCAGCAACCAAGTCCATAGCACCGCCCATGCCTTTCACTAGTTTGCCCTGAAAGAAAAAAAAGTTGTTGTCAGTTGTAATAGTGGTAAGCTTTGATTAGTAACGAGTGGCTGCCTGTGCTTTGAGCATAGGCATTCCACGG
This sequence comes from Criorhina ranunculi, assembly GCA_951813785.1. Lineage (NCBI taxonomy): Eukaryota > Metazoa > Arthropoda > Insecta > Diptera > Syrphidae > Criorhina > Criorhina ranunculi. Next base: position 33,130,115 of record OX638382.1, on the reverse strand, counting down.
GATGTTGAAGTCCCCCCAGATCTACTCTGAAAACTGGCAAGATTCATGATATCTGTATATGACAGACAGCTCACTGGGATAGGGAAAATAAATGTTATTTACTATAGCTTTCTTTTGAAAGAGAGAGCCATACAGGTACGAACTAATCTTCTTACAAAATTCGTGCCTCCCACTGAAACAGTGTCCTGTATTGTCAATTACTTTACTGTTGCTTAAAGGGTTCTTAAAATACTTTTATGCCGATACGTTGGCCGAGAAAATTTAAATTCATTCCCTTAATATCCCGTACGTGGCAGTCTGGTCATATCAAAAATATGTGAAAATCTTTCCCTTCTAGCACTATGGCTCTACATTGATTGAGTAATGAATTTGTATTTTTGATTCAATTCGAGACTTGTAGAGTTTTCTACATATGTACATACCGGAATCATCCAATTGGCCAAATCACCGGTAGCTGATACCTCCATTGCTCCCAGAACAGTCAAACTAACGTGTCCACCACGAATCATAGCGAAACTTTCATCCGAACCAAAAAATGTAGCACCGGGTAGAACTGTTACGCTTTCTTTGCCGGCATTAATCAAATCATGGTCAACTTCAGCCTTAGTTGGGAATGGGCCCAATCCAAGAATACCATTTTCTGACTGCAGCATAACATTCATTCCCTTTGGAATATAATTCGATGAAAGCACAGGTATGCCTGTAAGGAAATTACTTTTAAAATGAATTCTGTTAGTGTAAGGATATTCTTACCAATTCCCAAATTGGCGTACATTCCATCACGGAATTCCATTGCCACTCGTTTAGCAATACGTTCTCTAAAAGCCTGAGTTGGTTTAGATACTCCAGGAGATGATGGAGCACCACCCTCATCTCGGATTGTAAGTTTCTCGATACGTTTGCTGTAGTTATTGCATTTCACAATACGCTGAACGTAAATTCCAGGAACATGAATTTCATCGGGGCCAAGGGATCCAACAGGAACAATTTCTTCAACTTCTACGATGGTACATTTTGCACCACGGCACATTGGTGAGTTGAAATTCCTTGCAGCCTTGTTAAAAACTGACATTTATGGACTCATTAATCAGACACACTTTGAGTTAAAATTGCGAAGAACTAACCAATGTTTCCGTATGGATCTGCTTTATGAGCCTTGATCATTGCATAGTCGGCGAAAATAGACTCCTCGAGGACATAATTTTTTCCCTGAAAAGTCGCTACTGGTTTCGGTTTACTGGGAACTTCAATTTTGCCATCCTTGCCGTACTTAATTGGGGCACCACCTTTTTGTATGAGTGTGGCATAACCCGTTGGCGTATAAAAAGCTGGAATGCCTGTACGAAAACAAAATTTACATTCAGCCAATCCCATGTTAAGGTGCGATCAGGTTTGACGTACCAGCACCACCAGCGCGTATTTTTTCAGCCATAGTTCCTTGTGGAGTCAATTCAATTGATATTTCTCCATTGAAAAATTGTCGTATAAGCTCATCATTTTCACCCACATAGGACGCAATGAACTTTGTAAGTTGTTTATTTCGGATTAGTAGACCAAGACCAACTTTATCAACACCTGTAACGAGATGAAATTTAACAATTTTTTGATTGAAATAACATTTTTGAACCACTTTACCCCCATTGTTCGATACAGCTGTGATATCTTTTACGTTCTTTTTTAAAAGGGCGTCAATTAACTTTTCTGGAATGCCGCAAATACCGAAACCCCCAAACAGAATCATTTTTCCATCGGGTATATCGGCGATAGCTTCATCTGCACTGGCGAATATTTTTCCAGACGGATGAGTTGAGTAGCTGGCAATAAGCTGAAAAAGATAAGACTTTAGTTAAAGACGGCTTTAAAAATTTAATAAATAATTGTCGGAATAAATGTTTTCGTCACGAATTCAACTGTCGGTGGCTCAGATGCCGATCGTTCAGGAGACTACTAACTGCCTAATGGAATAGGATGTATAACTAACGGCTCTGAATGATGATGTTGAGACGTTTGTATATTATAAAATTGCAATTGTTCCCAAAGGCTCTTCATTTGATAAACGATAGCTAACGTTTCTTTTTTTTCTTCTGATGGATTGGACTGCATTTACATGAACTTGGTACTTAAATGTGAGAGAGACGTCCTAAGCCTCGGAAGACCGAAAAGACAATGGACTATGATTTAAGAGATTTTTTCGGAAACGTGCTCTGCACATATCCTGCCGTATACTTAGGTTAATAATAACTAAAGATACGATTGATATTTAAAATCAGAAATGTAATAAAGAAGATTACGCGTTTTGCGGTTTAATTTCAAGCCCATATGTGAAAACCTGACTTCGTACATTTCTCCCGAAGACCCTGATGGTGCTAATTAACGACGAAGGTTTTGATGACCTTTTTGCGACGTTGATTACAATTAGAAAATGATCTAGGTGGGTGAATTGTGGCTTTTATGTTATAGATGTGGTAAACGTGAGCCCGAATCTTAAAACAGTCACTTTACGCTGTTGAAAAGTTCGTTCATGAAGTAATCTCGTGTTTTTCTTTACCTACAACTGGCAATTCTGTTTGTGAAGGGCTGGCTTCGAAAACCCCAGAATTTAAGTCTCAAATCTAAAATCCCCAATGAAAGACTCTGTAATGTGTCATTGCCTACCACAAACGCCAACAACATGTGGTTACTGCTGCACTGCTATTTAGGAAATAGCCGAAACAACTACCAACCACCCCCGACAAGAAATCCGTGGTATGATGAAGAGTACATGCAGAAAAAGAAGATAACAGATGAAGCATATAAGAAGACGTTGCAAAGAACAACCCGGGCAATGTGGGACTAGTACAGAGCCAAAAGAAGGGAGGAGAAAAAAATACTGCGAAAAAATAAAAGAGCCTTCACAGTCTCCCAGCTCAAGGATATCAAAGAAGGCAGGAGGAATAACAAAACACGAAGCTTTTACTTAAAAGCTAAAAGCCTGACTGCAGGCTACAGAGCAGGAACTCAGGCCCTGTGAAACAGTGAGGGTAATCTTGTCACCAACCCGGAGGGAATTATGGATGTATTTAAGCACCATTTCCAGCGGCTGCAGGAGAAAACCCAGCTTCAGTCGATGAAGTAGTTCTCCCACCCAGCCTAGAAAAAGTCGGCACAGCCATTAAAAAGCTGAAGAACAATAAGCCCGCGGGCTCGGACGGATTACCGTCTGAGCTCTTCAAAGCTGGTGGCGATGTTTTGGCAGGGAGTATGCACCATATCATCTGCAAAATATGGGAGGACGACAGCATGCCCGACGACTGGACTATCCGCTCTATCTGCCTCATCTTCAAGAAAGGTGATCCTATATCTTGTAAGAACTACCGAGGCATAACCCTGCTTAATGTAGCCTACAAGATCCTGTCCAGCGTACTGTGTGAACGACGAAAGCCGTTTTGCACCACACTCATCGGCACCTATCAGTGTGGTTTCCGGCCCTGCAAATCGACGATAAACCAAATCTTCACACTGCGACAAATCCTGGAAAAGACCAACGAGTTACAAGTCGATACCCACCGTCTTTTCATCATAACGCGATGGCCGAATTCGGGATCTCGAGAAAACTAATCCGGCTGTGTCGCGCCACACTAGACAGCTCGCAAAGAACAGAACTTCAGAATTATTCCAAACATACACCGGATTTCGGTAAGGAGACGCGCTGTCGTGTGACTTCTTTAATCTTGTGCTGGAGCAGATAGTGCGAAAGGCCGGCGTAAACTCAGAATGCACAACAAACAAATCCATCCAGCTGCTGGGATTCGCAGACGATATCGACATAATCGCCCGTTCCCAGCTTGCCATTATTGAGGCTATTACGGCAATAGAAGGATACAACAAAGTACATGGTGCCTACCAAAAAAAGATTCGTCGAACCCCGTCTAGATCAAAACCTTACAATTGACAGCTATAATTTTTAGGTAGTGAAGGAGTTTATCTACCTCGGGGCAAATATAACCTCCACAAATGACACCCTATTGGAGATTCGACGAAGGAAAACCTTAGGCAACCGCTGCTTCTTTGGTTTGTCCAAACAACTAGGGTCCAAACTCCTAACTCGAAGGTCCAAAATCCTGCTCTACAAAACCCTGATCTTGCCAGTCTTGCTTTATGGAGCTGAATGCTGGACGATAAGTAAGACAGCGGAACAGATCTTGGTATCCTTCGATGCCAATTGGTGTATTTTCAAAAGGTGGGGATTTTAAGGTTTTGGAATTTTGCGCTTTTGTGTTATGTAGGTATCCCATTTGTTAACAATCCTACGCAAGAAATTAAGCGCTTCAATATTTTACTGCAACAATTTCGCTCCATTAAGGACGGCTTTTGTGGTAATTTTCTTGTAGTCGTTATGTAATTTTAATCTTTAAAATTTCAATTCTTTTTGTCCACTGGGTTATAGAGATCTCCGATCTTTTCAAAAAGTTTCGAGATTATACCACGTTTCAAAATCATTGATTATACTTAACATTTTTGACTTCGAAGGAACCATCAACGAATAATAGCATCTACATGAATCAGACTAATATTATAAATGTGTTGTCCGTTTGTTTGTTTGTTCCTCTGTAACACGAAAACTAAGAAATCAATCAACTTCAAATTTTTGCACACAGAGCGGCTGTACCTCGGATCACAGTATAGGCTACTTTTGGTTATTGAAGTGTTACTTTGCAAATTATAGGTGGGCGAAGTTGCGGGTAAAAGCTAGTAATGTTTAGATTTAAAGTTTCACATTTTCAATGCAAGCTGATTCATCACTTAAATTTAAATGTTAAATCTATGGTAATATAATTAAATTATAACAATATTTTAAGAAGCCCCTACTAATCTTTTAAAATACTAGCTATTGGTTATCGGTGTAGTGCTAATTGGTCTAAGTCTATCGCTATTTATATCGGTTTCTAAATATATTAGCCGTTTCAATTAATAAGATAAAAAAATTGTTATCACTAATTATCTATCACTTTTTGAAAAGACAGAGCAGGAACAAGTTCTTAAGTGGAAAGTGCAAGAAAAGGTAATGGGATATAATACGAATTATCTAATGAATAAAAATATTTCCTCGATCACATTGTGCCGACTTGAGTTCACGGATCTGGTTGGTATTTGGAAAATGAAACCAAATACTTCAGTGCTTTGGGCAAATTGCCAACTATTATTATCTTCATTAAGGACACTGAAGGTCCTAACAAACCCTGAAAGATTGTTTTGAAGTGCAAGAATATACTGAATAGCCTTTTCAAATGGAACCAGGTTTGTTTTACTTGAGTTCCGGTCCACAAGAAAGCTGTAGGAAAGGCGATCCTAGACGTATTATCGAATGAGGACTTGGAAACTACCCCTCTGAGTCCAGAATCAATCATTGCTGTCAGTTCAGCTTTACACTGGATTGATCCTCATATGTTTTTTCTCTTTAAAACAATATGTTCTAGTTTAACTTTTTGCAAAACCACCAAGTCCTTTATGAAAAGGCAGGATATACCTAAGTACTAAACATTTTTTTTTAAGTGCAGACTGCAGAACAATCGTCATTGTAATCACAGAACAGAATACATGTGTGCTTCCTAAGGTCAACACGAGAGTAATAGAGGACCCTACATGTCTGTTTTGCCTTGAAAACGTTGACATCACTGAGTATTTTCCCTGCCTGTGTCAGGAAGATAAGAGTGTGTACAAAAATCGATAAAATTCCAGAGCAAGGTATTGGGGGTTTTTTTTTAAGATGAAGGCTGGAATATCTCATTCCGTTAACTAGGTTATGAAGTGGCTGCCAGCGCACTTAGACCAGTAATAGGTCCGTTGTGATACATGGATTTGGAGAAATCTCCTTACCTACTCGTTGAATCAATTAGAGCTTCTGATGAAGCGACATCTGTGTTCATCAAATCGCTTAAGTCGTTGAAGTAGAATTCTAGATAGAGCCTTCTTTTGTGGGAGAGAGCTGGATAGATACAAAGAAGGTGGGAAATAGTTTATTCCTCCTCTTCGTCCATGTAGCTTCTACAAAACATCGTTTGAACGTACGCCTTGTTGTGTTAACAAACGAATTAAGATTTAGTTTTTCTTTAGAGACTTGAACGGGAATGGACAGTCATTGCCAAGAGGTAGGCATTGGTAATTGTGCTTTCATTAGTAAATGGCAGACCTTATAAATGCAGACACTGACTATTTGAGTAGCAAGGGTGTTTTAGATCAACTGCAAAAGTCGAAAAGCGGATGTCGTGAACTGCTCTCCATGGGCATAACACTGACACTAGCTTGAAGTGTTGATGGTGCTGACATCAGGAATTTGGAAAGAAATACTGTGAATTATAAAACAATAACAACAACTCAAAGAATTCTCCTCAGTTATTCTGAACATCGCCCTCATGGTCAAGACTGTAATCCAATACCACATGAGTTCAAAAACCACTACACCAACACTCGCGCTGTGTAAATAACATCATGAGGATATTCATAGGTTTGAGCCAAGCGATTTATATATAAGAAAAAAGCCTTTTTAATAAATCGTATCAAGTCCAACAGCAGATCTCGTCCAACTTCTAGCGTACTAGCTGAGAATATGATCTCTGGAGAATTCTCAGCAACCAAAGGTTGTCTACAAAGTGGCATTTTCTCGCCTCTCTTATGATTGATTGCCATTGATGACCTGCTCAGTAAACTCAACAACCTTAACATTAACGTCACTGGTTACGCTGACATTATTGCAATTGCAATCTCAGTAACAGGAAAGCATGAACGGATATATATCCAAAAGCCCATTTGGTACCAAACCCTTCTGCTGCACCCATAACTCCGCGTTAAGAATAAGTCTAGACAGCTGGGAAAAACGAAACTACTTATCCTACTGAAACAACACTCAAGGAGTCAGACAGGCCAAAAGGGTCATCCGACCCTCGAACAAAACCATAAAGTACGTTCTTAATCACATCCTTAAAGACTTATCAGTCAAACGCACAGACCACGACAAAATCAAATAAACCCTAGTGGAGAATAAATAATTTTCTTATCACAATTTTTTTTAGCGGGTATTGATAACAAAAACAACAATTACTTACGAATGGACTTAAACCTGTCGCGTGGTTTTATGTCTACAACCTACTACTATCTCACATTTGATTGTTTCAAACTAACACTAACTAAATAATTGAGTACACACCCAAAGAAATAAAAATAAGCACTGTGTATAGAATGAATCGTAATAAACTAGGTTATTTGCAATGCCTTAGGCATTTTAATTGTAATTAATTGATTATCCCTTCAACAGGATTACATTACACGGTTAAGAAATTTACACAACACACACATTTGATGGAAAAGGAAACTCAATAATACTCTTCTATAACTAAAAAATAAACAAAAAATAAAATTATGACAACCCCGGAGACTATGACTTCTGCCCTTAGTCATGGGTCATGAAATTACATATTGAATAGCCGTTTAACCTGACCTGCAGCTATTAGTTAAAAGATCATGGCAGTAGTTTATATGTCAATAGCCACGCGACAGAATTTTTTATAAAAAAAAACAAAAAACATCATTCGACAATTTGTTGATAATCCTAATGTCTAACCAGACCGTTTTCTTTTTTCTTGAATCATCAGGGTCCAATTCCAGGGGGTTCATGTGAGTGACTGATGTTTTTGTTATCACTTTATCACTTTTTTAACCGGTGGCAACGTTATGCTATTATTTGTTATCGCACTTATGAAAAAAATGTTTGTGTCTAATAAAAAATAATAGACATTTATGTAGACTTGACAGTTTAGCTTATTTAGATTGAAAGAAATATGATATGTAACTTTATTTTTAAATTAGAAGTAAAATGCAAAAGGAATAAGATTCTCATTAAGGTAAAGAGTGAAATTTCCTCAAAGCTCTTATTACAGCAGTCTGAGAAATTGAGAGTGGGACGTGCTCAAATTGGCTATGCGATATGTGAATAATTGCCCAAAAAATGTTGAGCCATTCTTCACAGCAAGCAAGTCTCGCAGCAAGTCAAAAGATCCATCAAAGAATTGAAAATTGAATCATTCAATCATTACCTTAGAAGGCTCTCTAATGAAACTAATTCAGAATTTTCCCTCTGGAAAGCCACAAAAAATTTAAAAAGGCCAATAACGCAAATCCCACCAATTAGAACGCAGGATAGGAAATGGGCTAGGAGCAACGAAAAAAAAGCTTAAACATTCCAGGTGACACTGACGAGCTGCCCGACGATATACCAGATCAAGAAGATGAGAAAATTGAACCAACTAGTACAGCCGAAGTAAAAAATGAAATAAAAATATCGATAAATGCAAGAAAGGCCCCAGGCTATGATCTCATAACAGGAGATATTCTTAAGCTGCTTCCTAAAAAGGCAATTTTTAAGCTAACGAGCCTCATCAATGCCGCATTTAGAATAAAGTACGTGCCACAATTATGGAAAGTAGCTGATGTTATCATGATAGCGAAACCTGGGAAACCACATCATGAGGCATCATTTTATAGACCAATATCCTTACTGCCTATAATGTCAAAACTGTTTGAAAGACTGCTACTCAAAAGACTAACAACTTTTATAGAGCGAAATCAAATCATTCCCAACCACCAATTTGGTTTCCGAAAAAAACATTCTACAATCGACCAGGTCCACCGGATCACTAACATTATTGAAAAAGCATTGGAAGAGAAAAAAGTTTGTTCTACAGTCTTCCTTGATGTAGCGCAAGCATTCGATAAAGTTTGACACAAAGGACTGATCTATAAACTGAAAAAGGCCCTCCCCAAACAACATACAAAGATCCTGGAATCCTATATTACAGACAGATACTTTCGTATAAAAGAACAGAGTGCGTACTCAGAACTTAAGGAAATTAAAGCAGGTGTGCCCCAAGGTAGCGTTCTTGGACCAGTACTATATCTTTTATATACTTGCGATATCCCATCTTTGGAAAATAACACAATTGCTACATTCGCGGACGACACAGCCATAATGTCAGTTGCAGAAAGCAATATTCATTCTACAGAAAAACTGCAAGATGCGATCCAGGAAATCCAAAATTGGACAAAGAAATGGCGCATAAAATTAAACGAATCTAAATCTGTCCATGTAGATTTTACAAACAAAAAGATTGAGCATATACCAATATATATGAATAACCAAATAAATCCATACGCGAACACAGCTAAATATCTTGGTATGCCATTGGACGCAAAACTTCGTTGGAAGGCTCATGTCAAGAAAAAACGAGAGGAGCTCGATATCAGATATAGAAGGATCTACTGGCTAATAGGAAGACATTCCTGCCTATCAATTTCTATCAAACTCCTACTTTATAGACAAGACAACTCTGGGGTTGTACTAAACAGACCAAGATGGACATCATCCAAAGATTCCAAAACAAAGTAGTGAGAAATATCGTCAATACACCCTGGTATGTGCGGAATGAACACCTCCACATAGACTTGGGTATGGAACTAGCACGAAAGCACGAAGTCAAAAGACATGCTAAGAAACATGGAGAGCGGCTCCAACTTCACGCGAATCCTGAAGCCCTCCAGCTTCTGGACCAAACAAACTTAGTTAGGAGATTGCGAAGACGAAAACCCTTCGAATTAGCGCAGCACCGAAAACGTAGAAATTAGAAAATGCACATTCTTACAAGCATTATGGAACAACAACGAGCGTAGGGGCGCTCGGAGTGAATTCTATCCCCCAACGTCTTGAGTGGTCTAAATTCCAATTATGTTCCACTCGCCTAGTGATGTATGTGCATATCTTCTTTCTCGTGAGCTCATGGGAGACGCCAGTGGGTGGAACTCTCATTTTATACACATGTAAATTAAAACAAAAGTGAAAGAAAAACTGCTCATTAGTCCCAGAGACTAGATTGCAATAGCATGGTAGGATCTCTGTCTACAGGCGTAGAACTTGGCCTACGCACAAGCCGAGCATAATCCCTAGGTATCGCCACCTGGGATGTGTTATCTCTGGTACGTGCGGACCCGTGCTGAGATGGAGAAACTCGGACAAAAAAAAAAAAAAAAAAAAAAATCCTTCACAATGCAGGAATGCCTAAAGTAAATGAACGTTCGCCCATAGACCAAGACGAAATATGACATAGAAATAGGACAACCGCATGACGATGATTCGGTCTCAAGCACATATCCATGCATAGATGTAGGTTCATGCGACAGAAGCGTTTCTCATCCCAATTTAACAGGATACAAGAGTATATGGCATTGGGGCTTTAAATTTTGTGTATGTCTTTCACTTGAATAGGGTGTTCTAGACCTTGAACAACTCGTATGTCGGTCAGAAATCGCTTTTGTTGTCTTGTCGAAGTGTGTGGGTCTGAGAGCATTGATTCCTCTAGTGTTTCGTACCTCAATGCAAAGTACTGTTATTATTGCTTTCTTTTTGTATGCAAACGTTTTGGCCTTGTTCGATTCGTAATCGTTTGTTTTGCGGATTAGATTGCTAAAGGAAACCAAGATAAAATTGGTATTGATTTGTAGGGCAGAAGCGTTTTCGATATAGGATAGGCTGACACAGTCGGTGGATGGGAAAATCAAAACAATGAAACGGATATGAATTTAAAAAGAAGGAATGCCATCGATTGTTTGATAAGGTAGGGAGTGGTAGTCTTGAACCCAATTCAGAATACCGTAGACTTTACTTTTTTACTCAACCAACAAGCTGCCTCCAGTTTTGCTTACCAGGATGGTTGAAGTCCTTTTCGACTGTGCACTGCACGTGAAGTTAGACTTCCTATTCTCTTCAAAGGTTGCCCGAGACTGTGCGCTGTACGTACGTTTGTCATGTCAAGAGTCGGATAGGCAGCTCATTTTATGTCATACATATATGTAGGATTTCTTTCCACCAGAATAAAACACACAATAACTGACTCCAATTTTATAATACGTACATATATGTGTCAGTGATTATTCTTTGTGAACTATCATACAAAGTGGAAAATGTTGTATGTGATTTTTGGCGATTAAATTCCAGTATCGCACGAAAAAAGATGTAGCAAGTGTAAAAATTGACAAATGTGTCAGCAAAATTCGCCTTTGGTTTCAAGCCAAAGATGCATTAAATAGCTGCGACCGTGAGAATGCCGTTTAGAGAATTCTCAATGAACTGATAAGTTGTCAAAGCTTAAAGCATCATCTGGTTCCTAGCTGATACTCAATATCAGATAAAAAGAGAATTTGAATTGCCGTAATCAAGAATTTTTTTTCGGGGCGGAGCCACGTAAGGAATCCCACTTCCTTTCAGTCCTTCTTGCTGGTGCTTCAGGGATGAAGAGCTTCGCCTGCCTAAGCGACTATTTGCTTTAAATATTTCCCCTAAATATGACTGCAAAGTGGTTTCCATCTCAAAAGTGGGGTTGTTCTCAGAAAAAAAAAAGTTGATTGGACAGATTCAACCACAACTCTCAGGTGTAATAATCCGACGGTCCAGAAGACCTAGAATTAGCTACGGAGCTTAAAACAAAAAAGGTAAATGAGATCGTTAGTACATCAACAAAAACATGAATAAGCTACTTCTTCTTGCTGATAAGCAACAAAAAACAACCAGCAACATGAATCGAGAGAAGTCCAAAAGATCCAGTCTACAGGGGCTTTGTGATCCAGGATACAGAGCTGGCAATATTTAAACTGAAAATTCGAAACTGTCTCCTGGAATTGACAGAATAAAAAGAACCTAAGGAAACGTACCACCTATTCTTATGAGACATGTAAAACAGTTCGCATGTGTAGCATGCAACAAGGTAAAAAGCTGCATGTGCAAGTCACCTGCCAGTACACGACATGGAAAATGGAAAAAATAGGATTGAAGAAATTGAATATTAAAAATACGAGGATAGGTAAGGTTAGGTTGAAGTGACTGCCAGCACACTTAAACCAGTGAATTTATTCAAAATGGAGGCGTGGCCAACATTTTTGGTAGACCACTGTGAAATTGATTTGAGGCGAACAGCCGAGTTAGCAGCCATTTGTCTGCCGAAGATGTCGAGGAGTGTCAGATTAAACAGAATATCCAGTGCTGCCATGTATGGTGGGAAGTGCTCCGCTCATGCACAGATAAGTTGATCATTTGACCTTGCTCAGATGATCTCGGTTTATGGCCGTATCACCAAATTCCAGAGAAGATATGAAAGAACGCCGCGATAATACGAATTCGTGTTGTCTGCATGCAACAACCCACGAAATGTAGCATGTAGTCACAAATCACATGTGGTTTGCTAGTACACGAATTTTAAAAAAGTCGCATGTTTGCATGCGACAGAGGTGTCGCAAGTTGCTCACATGTACGTGCAACACCACATTTCAAATAATCGGGCGCCCGGTAGCAAGGCCAACATCTCGGCTGGGATTTTTGTTACCAGATTTAAGATAAACAAGTAATTCTTTCAAGAATATACATGCATACGTAGGTACATATGTGTTGATGTGCATATAGCATATATATATCTCCTTTAATTCTGTAATGCATTATGGATCTATCTGTGAAGGTCATAATTCCTAGTTCCTTTACACGGTCAATTTGAAGTTCGTAACCAAATACTTAGCTAAAAATTTATATATTTATAAAGGTACCCATCTTATAAACCTTGTAATCCGTTGAAGTAGCGCACCAAAGCGCTTTGTCGCTGCCATGAGCTTTCAAATTACCAAATCTTTTGTAAAAGACAAAATCCACGCTGTTAAATTACATAAAAGATCCTACCTATATAAAATATTTTTTCTTGTATAAGATGGCCACTAGTACCTAAACTACAGTCAAAACCGGTTATAACGACGTACCTATCGGTTACAACGACCAAATTCTTAGGTCCCGACTCAGCTCCATCAATATTATAATCAACGGTTATAACGACGACGTATCGCTTATAACGACCAAATTCATCGGTCCCTTCAAGGTCGTTATAACCAATTTTGACTGTATTACATTTCTTATCAAAGGTGTTGACACCTTGTATAGTAAAATACCGCCCCTTATCAGAGTATAATCTATTCCATGCAGCTAATAAGATCTAACTGAACAATGATTCCTACCTATAACACGCAACATATTATAAAAAGCCACATCGCTGTTGACAAAATTCTAAAAATTAAATTATGTCCAACCCAAACTCTACAGACGACAATTGACTTAAATTAAATTAATTGAATCTAATGTACCAAGTTTTTTTTTTTTTTTTTATTTCTCTGAAGAAAATGATATCGCAAAATCATCTCAAAAAAAGTTTTCATTTAAGTACATATGTATGTGCAACAATACACACATAATGTACACACATAAATATGAACATACTTATCTAAAGTAAACTTTCACGTAACGATCCACCCGCTTATTCATCGCAAGTCTGTACTTTTAAATTATCTCAAAAAAATATACTCATGCGATAAAGATAAAAAAAAACAAAAAAACATCTGCGGAATCTATTCGCGCCGATTTTTTGTAATTTGTACGTCACAACACATTCAGCGAAACTTTCACAAATCCACATGGTTGCCATTTGTCAAACAATGCTTCCGTTTCAACCCGTCAGCTGTGGCTGTCATACAACTCAGGTAGGTAATCGAATTTATTACTTCACATCGCTTTTGCGCGATAAATTCGATTTCAATAAACAACAGCTGGACAGTTCACACCTCTTAGTGGGAGAGCAAAGTAAAGTAGTGTAATATGTTATGCATACAGAGTTTAGTCACCGGTGATCTTCTAGTCTAGGGTAATGACTCCCTATTGCTTAACTTACATAATTATATAATGAACTTGAGTTCAAGTTCGAGTGGTATCATTATCTCACCTTGAACGCTGGGGACTTGCTCCAGCTGCCAGCAAAGTTGAAAAGCAAATGATTTCTAGCTCGTGATAGAAACATTTTATTTTTTTTTTCGTGAATGGACTTTCAATTACAACACTGCAGGTAGATGAGATCTACACTACTCGAGTTTCTAAAAAAATGATTTCACACCACCGACTGAACAAGAATTCAGAAATCAATTAATAACAAGATATTCATTTTTCCAGCCCATTTCCAGTATCAATTTTCCAATAAAATCGACAGATTCACCCACATGTACTATCTATCATTTTAAAAGACTGTCGCGGGGAAAGGGGGATGAAAGTTGAATATCTTCTTATTACCTGACTTCTAGACTGAACTGAACACCCGAAACGTTCTAATGACTGGCGGACACTGAATTAGGTAGAATTGTGCGAACCATGTTTTTAGAGATATGAGTATAGTTTGGGCCGATGGAGTGGAATTGAGGAACAAAAAGTTGCCGGGTAAGTATGTTTGTAATTTCGCATTAGGATTAGGTCTAAATTTAGTTAGATATTTTATTTAGCAAAACAGGTGATACGTCATTGTTTTGTGTGTGTGTGTATTGTGGTGACAGATCGTAATAGAGCTTTTACAGAGAGAAAGCCCATGGCAATTTGTTATATAGTGTTATATGACAGCTTATGACACCCTTCTAAGGTAATATACTTTTGATTTATAGTTTCTAACGCGAGGAAGATAGTACACTAAAGTACATCATCAGTTTTATAAATTGCCACTATGACAATTCGATTGCTTAGAGTAGGTAGTACAGTGTCCAAAGTAAAGTACAAAATAATGCCTGAAACAGATGTGCAGCAAAATTAGAGAACATGGCTTTTTTTAAAAGAGGACACATTTGTTTGCTGCACGGCCATTCATCGACTCAAGTTGTCTCTATTTGTAATTTCAATGCAAAACCCACAGTAGTAAAACAGTAAAATAGTACAATTTAGTACAATTTTTGTGTTTTGACGTTTCATGTAAGAGACATTTTACAATTAAATCACTTATTTTCAAAACGTGACATGCCCACATTGAAAAATTTTTTAGGAGTCGAAAAAAACTGATTGATTTCTGTTTTCTTGAAGTATAAATTATAACAGAAATATGATAGCGTACGGTTTGAGTAAGTGCACTAGGTTCCATTTATAACGTATTTCTAGGACACCATATAAAAAAAGATAAAAATTAATAACTGATTTGGACATATCACATTTTGAAAATAAGTGATTCAAATTGTCCACTGTCCACACATTTGTCCACAGAGTTCAGAAATTTCAAATAAGTTTTGAAAACTAGTAGTAAAATAATTATTTTATATAATTTATCACGTCTTTCCATACCCAAAAATTTGTTTTCGAAATTCATCATACAATGACAGCCAACTATTCAAGGAAATGTTTGAAATTTACTGCACGTCTGTTTCACATGTGTTGCTGCATGCATATTTGCTGCACATCTGTTTCAGGCATAAACCATGCAACATTTGTACTGATCGATAATCACTATTTCTTGGTATTCAATAAAAGTTTTCGAAAATAAGCCCTCAGAGTCCAGATGATATGGAAGACCAAATAATAGTCAGATTTTTACCGTTTCTTCTTTATTTGTCATGGACTTATAATTTTTTTAAAATATTTATACTTACAAGCATTACACCGACTCATTTTTCTTGATAGTTTAAAGACTGACAAAAGGTGCAAAACATAATTCCAAATCTATTACATTTTCATATAACACATCTCTATGTTATCTGTTATTATGAGATCACTGAACTCAACCCAAAATTTAACAGCTGTTTTTGCGACAACAGATTTGAATGTTCCTTTTAACCGAAGCCAAGTATTTCATTCGCATTTTCCATTTTCTTTAAAACTGACGTCACAATAAGATTTATGTCAACGTAATAATTATTTTGTCTCCCTCGTACTGCTGCCCGAATAAAATCGTTCTGACATCATCACAGCTGTCAAAATTTCATTGGCATATGTCAATTTTCGCTGGCAAAATCCAACTGTCAGCTGTTTAATGTTTTCGTTTATTTTCTTCCTTTCGACTTCAATTCGGCTGCGCAAAATAAACAAAGAAAACACTTTTTTTCAGATAAATTTGCATAAATATTTAATTCAAGTGCAAAAGTTTAAATAATAGCGTATTTTTCCCAATTCCATTTGTATAATTGCGTTTGCTTAAGGATTCTCTCTCGATATTCCATTTTGTAACGTAAAAATGGCGATTTACTGTAATTTTCTTTGCAAACACCCGTAATAGTAGTAAAAAAAAAACTAAGTAAAAAATCAAATCACCGCTTATCTGAAAATAATTCTTATTCAAGTTAATAATTCTAAAAATAAACAAACTCTTGTATACTCGCATTTATTGATATTAATGTTTATACACGCAACTTTGTCTGTCGCGACCTCAAAGAAGAGATTAATCCATCCAATCCAGAGCGATTCAGCTTAGAGTGTACAGCCTTGGTACTTACTGCTTTCATTTGATGACATACCTAGTCAAACAATGAGATAGTTATTTGTGTGAACTTGTTAATAAATATAAAATAATACATGATTGATTGATGATAACACGGGGACATAGATAATAACTTGTTGGAATGAGTATAGTTCTAATCCGAAGCAGGAAAGCTATGCCTTCAACCCCTTGCGATCAGGGTGCAGTTTACATATCAACAAGTGGTTATCTTGTATTCGATTAGCGATTGCGACAGTGGATACTGACACTTCCATTAAGATGGACCAATCGCCGGAGAAATTGCTGGTGGAGTTGCAATCGCTATGGGCAAAGTATTTGGAGGAGGAGGAGGATATTATCGAAAAGGTTTAAACATATTTAATGCTGCTTATATTATCTAATTTATAAATTAATTATACCCTTAGGAGCAAACATTGAAACTTTTTCTGTACAAATTTCAATTTACTGATTTAGAGGCGTCATCTGATGAACCGACAGCAACCACTAGGTGAGTATTGAGCAACGCAATTTACTTATCAGACCGTGAGGAAGATTAAGTGGTTACAGTTCAGTGCCACTAAGCGAAACTCGACGGTGGTTTTTCTCTGTTTTCATTTATTTATGAGTAATATGTTCCAATTTTACCAAAGGAATTGTAACAATTTAATTTCTTTCAGCTTTCTTAGCTCCATTTTGGAAGAGATTTGTTCATTTTTATTGGAGAGAGTGCATGACATCATTAGCAAATCTCATCTGTTTGTGTCACCCTTAATTGGATGCGATGATAGTAGTGATGATGATGAAACATTGGATTCGCCGAGAACTGCAAATACTGATAAACTGCACAAAAATAAACACAATTTTGCTCAGGTAAGCTAAAATACTCTTTGAAACTATTGCACTTAATATAGAGTGAACTATTGGATCTTATAATAGGCGTATACTTAAACAGAAGTCATACTAGCTGTTGCATAGTAGTTGACTTATAGTAGAAAACAATTTCACTTACGGTCAACGGTTTCCTTCCTTTTAAGTCAGTCCTACCGAATCCTTCTAAATATGTACTTACGACTTTAAAGTTCAGGATGCCGACATACGATAACAGTTCTTACTGGCTGACTGCTTTCCTAATTTCATCATTTTTAAAACATTTACGTTAAACATTAGGTCGTTTCAGTTTATAGATAAAAAAAAGTAAATGACTAAACCAGAGTTTGTGCCAAAATGGCTTTTGTGTACTTTTATTTTCTTGATTGTACATACATATCTCAGATTGAAGTGAATCATCGAATATTTCTGCGCCGTAAAGGTAATCCAGAAAGGCTTCGAAAGCTTAAAATGTGTATAATTTTATCGCGCATCAAAATAAATAAGTTTCATCCTCTTTATATAAAAATGTATGATTTTGATCTTCCTTTAAGGATGATAAAATGCAAGTGATTGTTGCTTGCTAAACATGGAAATTATGAAACTCTATTTAACTAGAAAAATCGAATCAATCAATTAAATCACATAACGCAAAGTCCCCAGAAAGGCTGATTTAGGTAAATGGGGATGAATACATACTTAGGTGGCGCTACGGCTGTAAGTGAACCTGAGCCAATAAGTTTCTCCAGTAGTCCGTACTTTAGCTAACTACTTCCATTTGCGCACTCCAAGTTGATTCAAGACTCCGTCTTATTGGTCTTTCCGTGCTGCCTGGTCCCTTCGAGTTAGATACGAAGGATTTGCGGGCCGGATCGTAGTCCAATACTTAATTTTTTATTAAGACAAAGTCGTTGTGTAGCTCTTTTGTTCAACGTTGAATCTCCTTCTTCAAATCCCGCAGCTTGTGAGTTTCACACTCTCCACTCAAGTATGTTTTTAAAGAATTCATATGACAGCGCTTCACCTTGTCCTGGTCACGCTACATGTTGCAAAAGCATGTATAAACTCAAGTATAAACTCAGACGAGAGTCGTTATGTAATTTTCGAGATGAAACATCTTAATAACATCTATAATTGTATTTGCACTGATGCTGGTGCTGGTGGATGCTATGTAAAGTAAAACGAATAGACATCAGAATAATGAAGTCCATCTTAGAAAGATTATGGGAGGAGGAGAGATATCAAATACCTAACCGTTTTAATTTTCTACATTTAATTGTCCATTCTCTTTTAAAATATATCTCCTTTATATATATTTTTTCATTTATTCAATTTTCACTTACTATAGCTCATCTTAAGTGAACCAAGTGACAGCAGCAAAATTGTCGCTTTACGTACTTTCCTTACCCATGAAATCGGCCATCATATATTGTATTTTCTCCGTGGCATCGATATAAAGGTGAGTTAAGCATTATCATAATGTGTAATTTATACTTCTTACAATTACATGTAATCTAATCTCATCTTTCAGTTATTGGCTTCACAAACCAGTCTTTGTAATCTCTGTATCAATTTATTTCCTAATTGCCAATGGGATGACAATCAAGTTCAACTTAATCCATCGAATTCAATTGGGGAATTCATTGACAATCTCTTTCTCCACCAACGGTTGAAAATAATTCGATCGCGTGATTTCACCCAATCATCGGAGCTGAAAACCGCATTAAATGAAAGCGTCAAACATAGTAACGTCTACCATCAATTTGATTTAAAAGAATACTCCCAACAAGTAAGGACGAGCGATGAAATTGCTTTTGTGCTTATTGACTTGCTTGAAAAGTGTGTTGATACCGAAACTGATATGGTCCTCAATGACCAATCAATTAGTGTCATTTGTTGGCATTTCGCAGTGGAGAAACTTTCCGCCGATGAAGAAGTATTTGGCTCCAGAAAAAATGCAGAGATAATCAAATGCAAACTGCTTCATCTTATTGGGAAATGCTTTAACCATATCTGTGGGCATGGTGATAATTTGGCGTCATTAAATCTAAAAGACACAACCAATAAACTAATGAACGCCTTGCAGGTCACTTCTGATACTCAAATAATCTTCAGCATAATTTACTTAATTTTTGGTCTCTTGAATAATGTGATAGCTTTATCGAATGGAAAACTCCATGATGCGTTAAAATTTATCGACGAAGAAGTAATGGACAGGTGCGTTGCCGCTCTCACTGTGTTACTATCAGAGCGTTCAAATGGAATGGAACCTCTTTTTGTAACAATTGTTAAGGTACTTCTGAAAATAGTTGATAATTTGAATAAATCACACCCGAGTAAGACGAAAAAAGTTCGTAAGAAACTAAAAGGCAGCTTTCAACAGCATTGCCGACGAACGAACGTTCCGTGCTTCTTTCAAAAGATACTTCTCAACATTTTGGAACATCTTCCGGGTGAATTGCAGGATTATGTGCTTCGTTATCTTCAAAGAAACGGCATATGTTGTTGTCTATGCAATACAGATACAATGAAAATGCTCTTTGGCAAGAAAATCACGGTGGAAAACCAAAAACTTGCCTTCAGTTTTGTGCAAAAGAAACTTCTCACCACAGTCCTATTGCGTAACAACTGCGTAAGCTGTGAATTTAAACTAAAATCCGTTGAATTCCACAAGGAAGTGTTTTCATTATACCAAGGCAAGTACATGGCGGTAGGCGATATTGAGGAGTACTACAGGCTGCTAAAACATCTCAAACACATATCACATTTGGTCAGCTACGACATATCATCTGGCATCTTGGCCAACATTGTTCTACCAATTTTTCGAACCTATAAACATTATTCAATCCCTGGCCGCACTTACAATAATGTACTACTTGAGTGTCTAAATATATTCATAACATATCTAAGTGACGTGAGACTGATTAAAGATTTCTATAATGATGAGAACATAACGCACATGGAAGATTTACTGCATCGACCTGAATTGACACGGTCTGTTTGTGATTTGATAAAGATTGGCATTGTAAATGCCGCCTTTTTGGGCGATAACAGCCAAGAACAAGTGAAGCTGAGTAAACGTCTGATGTCACTGCAATTGAATGGAAGTGCTACAGCAACAAAATGGATCAATGGAATGCTGAGACGTTTAAAACGTGACGATATGTTCCCACTGAATGAGGAAGATGATTGGATTGAGAATCGATCATTGAGTGCATTAAATATTTTACACATTGCCTCAAGACACTGGTGTTTGAATTATCAGCTCTTGAAAAGTAGTCAACAATTTCAGAGTGAATTCGTCGAGCAGTTTAATGATATTCTTCTCTTTAAGTTGGTATGCAATGCATTAAGTTGTTTTTTACTATATTCCAAAGATGGTGAGAAAGTATGTCCTCAATCTCCGGATGTTCAAACATCACTAGACGATTCTCTGCCTTTCGATAGCTTTTTATCATCATTTTCATCAGCACAATCATCCATGACTACCTCAGATCTGCCAAGTTTTGATGATGTTATCAAATTTTATAACATCAACAATGGAAAAGGATTTTTGAAACGGTTACAGAGATATAAAATGGATGAGAGTATTGTTCTCTTTGACATTAGGAACCAAATAATGCCTCGCTCATGCGACATATCATCTAATGGACCATTGATCTTATCTATGGAAGAATCTTCTTCATCACAAGGCCAAAAGAGCATTTTCGGTCGGATATTTGGTTTCATTTTTGGTTCAAGGTCAACTTCCACAAATAATTTCAAAGAATCTGGGAAAACTGAGTACGTAATCAATTGGAATTTACAGGGCTTATGTGAAGCTGGTGACTGTAAAAAGCTACTACTTAAATTATTTGAGTCCACTATGGCCGTATATATCAGAGGACATAAGAAAATTTGTAAGTACCTTCTTATTTTTGACGAATGTTTCGCAGTAATCATAGTTTAATACGTTCATTGATCTCTGCTTGTTGTATGCTTGGTTCAAAAGATGAAAAAAAAATAAATAAAAATGCAGGAAAGTGGTATGTTGACAGAGTATGTCCGTAGCAACGTACAATGTTTCATAGACTGCGATTGACTTAGCAATAATGAAGAGGCTTTATGCAATAACTTGTTGGTGCAATGTCATCTGTTATATGGTTAGTACACCACAAAAACCTTCGCTGTTCGGTGACTTCACTTGTTGGATTATACATTCAACTATGTTTGATTCCAACGTTCAACAGAAATTGAGACCAACTTGTAGATTTAACACTTTTAGTCTGCTTGGTTCCAGAGAATCGTTGAAATAACAGAAATGCTAAGCGTTAAAAAAGTTAGTGAGAAAACTCTCTTAAGTAGGTATTTTTGTTTTAATAATTGAATTTTCTACTTAAGGAACCCCTAACCCCCTCTATTATTTATTTATCGTTGTCATTTGTTCAGCTGGGTTGGGTTTATAAAGTTCTAGACGGTTTCAGTCACAAGATCTTCACAACACATATTAACTAAATGTGTTTTTGTTTTGTTTTTAATGTACACCTCAAATGTACTTTTCCGATAGTTTATTTGCCTTGAAGTGTTTCCAAATGGCCTGTTTTCCTTATGGTTTAACACTTACATCATTTAAGCATATTAACAAAGCTCATAGCTTCCAACAACTTTAGCAGCAATCTACCGATATGATGCCTTATCAAGATCAAGATAAGCTACGTCACCCTTAGTGTTAAGGTGGCATTGTTGGGATCTGTTTGTTTGGGGAAATATAAGTTGGTCTTTTATCTTTTTACTGCATCAATCTTTTGACTTATCGTGAATTGAAGAAGGGTCCATTAAAAGAATTGTCGACGACGACAAAAAAAATAATATTCCACTCACAGACTTCTAAAATTTGTCCAAGGAAAACATCTGTTGTTCTAATCTGAAACGTAATCAAAATAAAGTGCATCCTCGTCATATAAATCTTAATGGCAAATAAACAGCCCGGCCCCACATCTACTACGAGTATGTGTTGATAAAATGCCGCAAACAATCACTATCGTTGAGGTACAAATACGCATCGTTTTCGTTGCACTTCCCTACCCTTCTTGAATATTCACCTTTTTTTTTTCTTCTACAAAATACCACAGCCACATGCGCGTAGCTAACCTCAAGAAGCCATACAATATAAGTTCAACCTACGACAATATTCGTTAGTAGATTCAGTTTCATTTACTGCCGCCTCCAGTTCATTAGGAAATCTCTTCTTAGTCAGTTAGTTAAGATTTTGTGGTGGTGTGTGCAGTTGATGACAATCTCCTTGTATTTTTGTTACTTAATCTTATCTGATGCTTAGTCGGTAGGTGCGAAAATATCATCACAATAATCTCACAATAATAATTCTCATGTGTATTTTGTTTAAACAAAAATCTCTGATAAAAGTTTGACATCTTTCCTAGCCGCAGAAGCAATGCAGAAGAATTTGCGGAAGCTTAAGGCAGTTATCCTTTCACGAGCGACCCAGGATTGGAATCAGGTGGATACCAGCACTACGGCTGTAACTTTGGCCTTACAATCTTTGCTGAAAATTGCCGAATTGACTGGGGCTTTTGCGAATGATGAAACACACCCAACCGCACATCGAGAAGGTGGCGGCGGTGGTGCTACAGGTGTCAATGAACCAACCTTGGCTTCAACTGAAAGCGAGGGAGATTACTATTCTACGAGGGCAAGTCTCATATGTGCTGACAGTGAAGTAGATTTCAGTGAAAATGATACAGAGGAATTTTATTTAACTGCCGATGAAGGGTATGAAGCCGACGGCGAAATCCCTGGAATGTCGGAGAGTGAGGAAGAAATCGAAGAATTGTGGACTCCATTTACGCCTGCCTCACGTTATCGCACGCATGTGGTGCACAGTGGTATATGTAGAATTGTTGTGGAAGTCCTTGTAGATTTATCGGTAAAATGTGCTGAGAATCCCAGTGCAGCTTGGGCTGGCAGTTTAAGTCAACTGGCAGCTAGGTTGTTCGTGATTCGTGAATTTCTTGGAGGACCTTTGTTTCTTCTGCAGGGATTTGCTCCACTTTTGCAGAGCAATGATGTGCAATTAAGAGGTGAGTTGTGGAGACGACCTATATGCTCAAGATATTTTAGATGATTTATTGGTTTTTTTTTTTTTTTTTTTTAAACCAGAACTACAGCAATCAATTTTGGATCTTGTTGTTGACCTAAATTCCCCTGACGTCTTGTCGACGTATTTCAGTATTTTGGCTTCAAAAAATCCTCCAGTTGATATTCTTGTCAAGTATATGTCTTACATTTGTTCCAGTACGTTAAAAAAACAGCCCAGTGTCGAACTGGAGTTCCCTATGTTGAATGGTGAGATAACGTTTTTTTTTCCTCTTTTTTTTTTTGAGGCGTATAGCACAAAAACTTATTTTTAGATGGAAGATGTGTTTCGTCAAGTGATCCCACGATTGCAGAGCAAGTCGAGAGAGTCCGCAATTATCATCTTTACAACCACGCCAACACGCCGTTTCTCAGATCTGGCTGTGTTTTACCAATCACTAATGCTAAACTATGGGGAACTGACGGCTTAACCATTTCTATTTGGATGCAAATGAAAAGTAACATGCATCACAAGAGTTCCAGTCAGATAATCGAAGATGATACAAAAGTCTCGTGTGACTATAGTGCGGTAAGTATTGGAAAACAATAAAACCTGTATCCTGTCTCACTCGTTTTTTATTTTATTTTAACTCAAAGCTAACTCATCTCCTTTCGGTTGGAAGCAATCAAGCCATCGTAAGCGTGTATATTAATGGGAACATGAATCTGGTATTTGAAACCAGTAAACCTAATGCCGAACTATCTCCAAAGAATCCAGTTAATGAAAACGCGAATCAATCAAACTCTTCTACAAACAAAGAAAACGTACCGTTGAATGTGTCGCCAACTAAAAGCGCGTCGCCGTTCCGAAATGCCTTGAAGCAAACCAAGCTAGTTATTCTTAACAGTTTTAATCACATGCATTTGTTTAATGGACACGGAGTGGCAGACGGCTACTTTGAAGGTTCCAGTGTTGAGCTGAAATATTATCGAGTATGCCGGGCCAAGTGGACACATTTATGTTTTGCAATTGACCTCGCATCAGATCGTTTTAATGTGACATTAATTGTGGACGGCTTGGAAGAACATTCAATTAGTTTACCATTTCGAAATGTCCGCAACCTAACAAGAACTTCGACTTTTCAGTTGCTTTCATTGGGTGATAGCGTACCTAAAGCGCATTGCAATGAATCTCAATCGACGTTTGATGGGGTGATAGGTACTCCCCTCAAGTTCTCCTTTTCAAATGTGATACTTTTCAATCGAAAAATAGCCGACAAAGAGATTGTGCAACACTTAACGGCTATGGGACCTGATTTTGTTGATTTGACACTATGTCAGGTGGGTGCACTACTTGTCACTTTGGAAGCTTGGTTTGAACATATTTTTTCTTCTTTAGGTTGGAGCATGGAAACCAAATTTTGGATATTTAAATTCAAAAAAATCGTTCAATGTCAACGTAGGGAATTTTCACGAAGCAATGAAAGTCTTAAGGGAATCAAGATTTTTCTCGTATTCCGCTAGTGAGCCGACGTCAATAATGACTTTCGACTATGTGTCTGATGGGGAAAATAGTTGTGGTGAGTTAATAATATTATGTACCGCCTAAGAACAAGTTTAGTAGCATCTACAACCTAGAATCGCAAGATAATGAACAAATTGAAGTGAATATGTACTTTTACTTTAGTTTTAAACGTTTGAAGGTAATTAAGATATTAATTGTGTTCAAGCTCGTTTGGAGAGCAGGAAAGGCCCACCATTTTTTTTTTCGAAACAGGATATATCAGTTCGGGGGCGATCCAGACAGGCCATTCGTCTTCAAATTGTTTATTCGTTTGTTGCTGAAATTGTCGCATAAGCTTCGGCGATTGAATGTTCGATTTCCTGCTTGTGCCCGGAATTGAGCAAAAAAGCGTTTTAGTTTTTGAAGAAACCATGACGCAAGGCGTGGCAAGCATTGGCCTGCATAATCATATTTCTGGTTTTTAATTGTTGTGTGAAGGCAAAAGTAGAAAGAACGAAGTGTATGAGGAAACAGTATTCGTGTTAATGCGTTATATGGTGCAGCACTTGGCAACTGATAACTATCAGATTATCTTAAAGATATTAACACAAAAAATTTGTTTTATTTGCTCCGGTTTTTCAAGAAGTAGATACTGTTAGGTTTATATAGGCCCGTAGTGATATGAACTTATAATACAATACATTTTATTTATTTATTTTAAGGTAAAACTAATGGCATTATTCTTTACGGTGATTTATGTCGTAATGTTCTTCAATCTGTTCAGACTTCCACTCTGCTTTGTGGCGGTCTCTCAACTCTGCTTTACTTGTTCGCGAGGGTTGTAGAATTAACTTCTGAATCCGCAACACAATCAATGGGATTAGATCTCTTGCTTACTGTTGCACTTTCCGACACGCAGCTATATACCGAGTTCTTACGAAACGATTATCTCAGTCTCATTGGATATGTTATCAGAACAGATAGATGTACAAAAGACGTGTACCTACTAGCGAGCATAGTGAATAACGCTTGCACTCAACCAGTTATTCTAAAGAAGTCATCGATACTCCAGGTAAATGAAAATACAATAGCCCGTTTATCACATCCAATTCTGATAGCCAGCATAATCCATCGCTACTCTGATTGGCATCGCTCTGGTTCTGAAAGTTCCGAGGTACTTGAGATGTTGTTCAAAGCTATTATCGCTTTAGTAAGAGACAAACATCCTTGCAAAGAATTCAACATGAAGCAATTGATTCGAGTAGGTCTGGTGAAAGAATTGCTGAATCTTTGCAAAGTGTATGTAGTAGAATCTCCAAATCCAGTCCACATATCGGTGGATGCAGCTGATTCGTTTGTTAATATTTTGAGTATTTTTGCTGGGTCACCGCCGTCGCCTTCGTTGATGGATGAAATCATGAAACTGCTGTTACTTTTGCATAAGCCAAGTGAATGTTTCATTACACATGATCGTTCGAAGTTCTATTTCCTACTGAGTGCAGAAAGCCCAGTCAAAGAAAAAGGTTTGGGATTGCAAATGCCAAGAAGGCAACTGAAGCAGATTTTCCGTGAACGTAGACGTTCGTCTAGTACGAGTCTTCTGCGAACGGTGCAATCACGTCGGAATATGTTAAAGGACGATCAGACTAGCGACGAAAGTCCAAAATTTAACCGCCCGCGAACGGATCAGCAAAGAAATGGTGTTAGCAACATAATGAACAATCTTGCGAGTCTCGAAAGCATAGCAGATTGTTCGAGACTGAGTAAAAACTCAATGCGATTGCTTAGTCCGTCAGATGCAGGAAAGTGGAGATTAAAGATGAAACGACATTCAGTGCATCAAATCGCGCACAGCAGCCCAAAAAATCGTCCGACAAAAGTCATTCGCAAGAGACTACGTACAGTTTCAAAGTCGACCAATGAGGTTGATAAAAGGAGCCGTTGTAGTAGTAAAAACTCTGATAGTAGTTCCCCAACATCAAATAATGATAAACAGGGTGCAGCCCAATCGAATAAAGGACTTAAGTGGCCTTTGGAAAACTCGTTTTTCACTCAAAAAAAATCGAGAACCTTATTCAAAACGGATTTCTATAATTCAGCTGGTGTAATGAAGTTGCAAGAGAGGCTCTTTATTTTGCTAAAAGATTTCTTGTGGCTGCTACCTGATAATGTGGTGGAAGAGGTGAGTAGCACGATGGTTAGGTTTTTAAGATTAATATTGTTTTTTTTTTTAAAGGTCCTCACGCACTATGTTAAGGTGGAAATTTTATTGGTGCTTGCAAATCACATCAGCCCAACAGTTCGCACGGCAATTATAAAACTTTTATCCGCTCTCTCCAAAAGAATTTCTTCTAACGAGCTGGGAGTGTTCACCAAAAAGTTCTACCCACAGCATTTGGCCAATCAATTGGCTATTCATTCGACTGATGTGCATATGTTTGAGACTTGTTTAGAATGGGTAACCGGTCTATACGGAAATTTAGATGCCTTTGCCAACTATGAGTGCATATTAATTCAAAACCGCATGGGATTGAATGCTCTATTATCGATATTAACACAGAGTGTGTGTCCAGCAGATTATACAGCTAGGGCGTTTAAAGTTCTGCGAACTATTTACCTAACAGTGAGTTCGATGATTAGAGTTTAAAATTTGTAAAAGTAAATGTAACTTTCACTCTAGGATCCTGAAGACAATCATAGCATCATTGAGACTGGACTTCTGCAGTGTTGTATGAAAGCACTGCATAATATGTACGTTAAGCCAACCGCACCAAACACAAAAACGGAAGAAGCTATCACAGAGTTGCTTACTTCTGTTGGCGAGAGAGCTTTAAAATCGGCGGGACAAATCGTCGTAAGTTTTATTTTGTTCAGATTGTGTTTATGTTAGAGATGCTTTAAGGGCATATTTCCCTATGACATCACCGTCTGGTATGTCTTCGCAACTCTAGTTAAGAAAATCCCTTTTGATGCCTCGATGCCTTTTCATTATTTCCAAGAGGGCGGCATGCGATGAAGGAATCTGACTAACCTCTAAACCGAGTCGTTGTTCAAGACTTCATCTAGACATGTGGACACATATAGAAGATGCTCATTTGGCATCATTTAGTGTTCGAATTCATGATTTGCTCGTTTGATTGAATTATGTTCCTTTGTACTTTTCAGATAATTTGGGACATCCTTAACATGCTATCATTCTACCAAGAACGCAATCCGATAAATGTGGTCAAAGGGTTCCGCTCTGTGCAGGGAAAACTTCAACTTAACTGGCTAAACCTTTTCCTGAAAAACCGAACTTCTTTCTTAAATTTTAAAGGTAAGTTATAATATCCTTGAGACTCACTTAATGACTGACTATGATCAACTTTTAAGTCACACCTTGGCCGAATTCTACGCTTACGCTGTCCGAAACGAAAACAAGACTGGATATGCTAATAGATCGCTGTTCGCAGTTCTTCACAATATTCGGCCCAACTTATATGCCCAGCGAAAACGAGTTGAAACTTTTTGAACTCCTCGTCTTGTTGGGTATCTCAACCAACACCCGTTGCAACAATTTTATTGCTTGGGGCTTATTGTCCTCACGTCCGGTAGAGCTTAGACAATTTATTATTGACACAGTATGGATGTCATGCCAGAACGAAGTTCTTCCTGCGATTATTTGCGATGGAAAAATGATTAAGTCGTTGCTGTGGTTATGTCTCCTCGAGCAGAAGTCCGCTCATGAGAAACCAATTGAGAATCTCGAACAGTTGTGTTTCCGTTTGGGTATACGAGACACAGATACAACGTGGAACTTGGAGCAAGAGCTTGAACGATTTGAACTGAATCGGCACAATACATCGACAAAACATAAGTCAATGCTGGAAAAGACAATTCATAAGTTTGAATCGTTGGCAGGAAATTGTATTGAATCTTCGATGGTTATAACGAGAGTGGTTGCGGAGTTACAGGTTTGTTTGGTAACGGATTGAAAATTGTTCCGTCTTAATTGTACTGATTGCTGACGCTCTTTTATTCATAGAATTCGGAAAGAAAAATTCTTATGAATCACATGAAGGAATACGATGAAAACTACACGTTCCACAAGTGGCTGGAAATCATTCGCCGCATGACGCATGAGGGTGCGCCATGGTTTTCCAGTGATCGAAGTGAAACGTAAGTTAGACAGACTTATGAAAGGATGGCTTAAATTATATACTTTGATTTTATAGATCATTTGAGTTAGATGACACAGAGGGACCTTCTCGAGTACATACACGTTTGCGTCGTTGCCATTTGGACATCGATAAGCGCTTCATCATGGAGGATTATCGACCGAATAGTGTGCGACGCGACGATTATGTTCGCCCGTTGGATTATCTTATCTCCAGTTATGACCAGCAGCTGAATATTTCGTTGAACTCTCAGATCCTATACAATTTTCCAGCCAAGTACCTACCGGTGGACGCAGAGATTGACGGAGAGATAATCGTAACTGACCATAAACTGTACTTTATTGCTACATATCGATGTAAATACTTTTACGTAAGCTGTGATGTTGCCAATATCACTGAGATTTGGCTAAAGCGCTACCAGCATCAAGAGAAGGCCTTTGAGATATTTTTAGACACAAACAAGTCACTGTTCTTCTCTCTGCAAAACCAGGAAGACTGGAAAATAATAAAAGAAGTTTTTCTCGACAAGATTGTTGTCAGTCCTGATCAAAGTAAAGTTCTGCTCATGACACAGCAATGGCGTGAGGGTCTTCTTACGAACTGGGAATACATAATGACACTGAATCAAATTGCTGGAAGAACATACAATGATCTGATGCAGTATCCAGTGTTTCCATGGATTTTAGCGAACTACACATCGGATGTGCTTGACCTGACTGACAAGAAAAACTTTCGAAAATTGGAAAAGCCAATTGCAGTGCAACATGAGGAGAATGAGCAGCATTATATTAACAATTATTCGGTTGGTTTAAGGGCGTTTTTCTTTGTAAATAGTTTTAAGGGTTCTGGTCTTTTTCTAGTACATCGACAATACAATGACAAATATGGGTACACTCCAGCTGAAACCTTATCACTATAGTTCGCATTATTCGAACTCAGGAACTGTACTGCATTTTCTTGTGCGTGTACCACCGTTTACTAGCTACTTTCTGCGATATCAAGGTAAGGAACAGTTTTATTGTTCGCTTTTCTGTTATCACCTACCACTTTTTCAGACAATAACTTTGATCTACCCGATCGCACGTTCCATGCACTTAGTACGACATGGAGTCTTGCGAGCAAAGACAGTCCGACAGATGTTAAGGAACTTATACCCGAATTCTATTGTCTGCCAGAAATGTTTGAAAATTTCGAACGTTTCGACTTTGGTTGTCGGCAGTCAGGCGAACGAGTTGAAGATGTCTTATTGCCGCCTTGGTGCTTACGTGATTCTCGGTTATTTGTGCTGATCCACAGACAGGCGCTTGAATCCGAAATCGTGCGCCAAAATATTCACCTCTGGATCGATCTTATTTTTGGCTACAATCAGACGGGACAGAACGCAGTCGATGCTATTAATGTATTCCATCCTGCAGTAAGTATACCTAACATTACATTTGTCAATAGATGAAAGAATATGTTATGCTATATCACTTCCCAGACTTATTCAGTTTTCCTGGAGTCGGAAATCTCAGATCCCATAGAACGTAAGGCCGTCGAAACAATGATTAAAACGTATGGTCAAATGCCTAAGCAGCTTTTTAAAACCGCGCATCTGTCATCGAAACCACTTAATTATTCCCTGGGAGAGAGGGAAGTAATTCCTACAGTTAAAGGGATGCGCTGGGGTGTTTTCCTAGGTTCACCCCAACT
Source organism: Criorhina ranunculi (assembly GCA_951813785.1). Taxonomy (NCBI): domain Eukaryota; kingdom Metazoa; phylum Arthropoda; class Insecta; order Diptera; family Syrphidae; genus Criorhina; species Criorhina ranunculi. The sequence goes on along the minus strand of OX638382.1, from coordinate 33,099,495 downwards.
TCCAAAGCCAACACTGGGCAACATTAATAAATTGCCTGGAGCCGATCTTTTAGTTTCCTTCAATAATACGAACATGATTTATGGACTGTCGGCCAGGTCTTGTGTTATGCAGGGTAATTGATTTAAATGCTCCGTTTTATAGAATTGCATTATGTTAAGACGTATTTCAATGTAGGTCCTGAATCGGATACTTTCAATGTGATATCGTGGGGCTATGACGATCGAATTGTTCGCATTCAACCGCTTAGTGAAACACATGCCAAACCAAAAGCTTTGCTCTACAACAATGCATTCGACGATATAACCTGTTGTGGATCGGAGCCAAATTCTAATCTTCTTTGGTGTGGTCACAAATCAGGAAGGATAAGCGTGTATAAATGCTCAAGCCTGGATTCGACGCGTATCGCCAAAAGTCGCCAGAGTTATGTAAAAGGCATAAAATTGTCCTATAACTCAGCGTTCCGTAAGATTACTCCTAAAAGTAGTTTGAAGGTAGAGGACCTAGAGCAGGCAACGGAAATACAAAGAAATGGAGGCACAGAGTTAACCTGGTCAGGACCAACAATCCTCATTCGACACACTGATGAGATAACATCGATTTGCCTTTCAGTGGAGTTCAAAATCGCTGTCTCTGCGGGAAGAGATGGAATCGCCGTGATATGGGATCTCAACGAGTAAGTATTCTAAAAACAAAACAAAGTTTTCTATATCTTAGATAAAACTCTTTTTTTTTTTTTTAGTTTAAGTTATGTTCGCACGATAGAGCGTCCGGCAGAGATCCATCATTCTCCAATAAGCCTCATCGCAATCAGTCCTACATTGGGCGACATTGTTACAGTTCATTCGATTCCGAAGAATGACAGTGAATCCTCATCTACTCCTGTACAAGCTGACGAGTGCTTTGAAGTAACCGAAGAGAGTTTGGATGACTTTGTCAATGTTTCCATCAATCCGAATGGGAAGTCTATTTTGCGATTGCATTCAGTGAATGCCCGGTATGTAAGTCACTTCGTGCATGAGGATAGTATATTAGCGGTTTGCTACTCATACATCAAGGAGGGCGTTGGTGTTAATGTTATCGCCACGGCAGTCGAGGGTGGAATTGTAAGACTATGGTCAAGTTGGAATTTGAGTTTTGTAACTGAAATTGTCACTGGTATATCGAACATCAAAAGGTAAAATACACCAACATTTTTACAGTAATGGAGGTACTAATTGGTTTACTATTCCAGTATAACATACTCAACTCACCAACATTTGATCGTGCTGACTAAGGATTCTTATATTCAAGTGTGGGAAGCAGAAGGCTTATATGGGAATCCACCGAAATTTCCACAAATTGTTTTCAAGTAGAACGGTGTTCCTTAAAGTGTTTACCAAGTGTTTCGCTAGTTTTTCTTATTTTTATTATTATAATTATAATTTTTGAAAATTGTAGAAAACTTTTTAAGTGGATGAGCTAAATTTTTTTTAAAAGTGGTATGTGTTTTTTTTGTTTGTTATACATACATACTTAGTGAAATGAAATACAGTAATATATTTTATAAAAGTCCACTATGGTTGTTTTATGTATAAGAAAAGTGTCTGTCTCTTCAGAAAGCGTCGAGGTACTAAGCGATAAAACACATGTCTATCATTGCTGACAAATGATACTCCACAAGGATACGTATACTTCGTAAAGCAAACTGGGTCTACTCGGTCATTACGGAATCTACTATTTCTGTTTCAGACAAACTTATTGCGTCCATAAAAATGTATTCGAATATAACCGTGCAGTATATATATAAATGTGTATGTACATGCAAATACACACGCAGTTAATAGATGGTGTGGTATTCCCATTTGCACCATAATAAAACAAATGTGGCCTGCATGGCACCGTATAAAATGTAATTAACTGGTCAACTGGCCTTCATGGAACTAACGGGGAAGTTGTCATCGATCGATCTTCCCGTCACTTTTTTGGCCAATTGGCCTTCGCGAAGCGAAAAATGTTATCGAAATAAATACCTATGGGTAGGCACTAGTAGGTAATCGGCAATTTAATTTTTTTTAACTTCTACATAGCTCATTTTTTAAGCTTTATGGAATTCTGAAGGACTATGAATCATTATCAATAGGTAAAGATAATAGGAATCGATTAAGTAAAATAAAACAGCTGTTGATTATAGTTAATCACCCCTATTCCCATTGTCGTTTGTCGAAAACGACAATAGTCGTCTGTCGGGTCGTGTCGTTTTTTAATCGGTATTCCATAACCCTTTCGACACGACGGACTTGTAGTAGAACCATAAACGACGGAATTGTAATAAAATCTCTAATTGAAATTGGCAGCACTAACATATTTGATGTGTCAAATGATATTTATTTTAAAATTTGAAAAATTCTCCAAGAAGTTTTAATCGTTAATAGTGTGAATAATAATAATAATTAATAATTAATAAAATATAATCATCTTCTGATGATGAATATCATGAGTCTGAAAAGAGAAAATTAATAATTAGAAGGAAAAGAATAAGACAGCACTCGTGTCCGTTCGATTTGCCGGATGAAAACTAAGTGGAAAAGCTGACGTTAGAATTCTGTTTTAATATGTGTTTTTGTTCTAGATTTGTACAATATTTTCGATTGTCCAAAGAAGCATTTGCAAGCGTGCTGGCTGTTGTAAGTAACAAGCAAGAAAGCGATCATCTTCAGTACCACCTATATTCAAGCTAGCAGCAACTTTGCGGATTCTTGCTGAAGGTGGTTACCAAAGTGGCGCAGGCAATGATTTTAATTTGGGATTAGCTCAACCCACAATGAGCACCCACTGTGGCCTTTTGTCAAAGGCCATCAAATCGGCAACTGATTCTTCTAATGGAGAAAGCAAATGTTGGTTAAATTTTCCACCTGTAGCTTTCTGCTCATTTTTATTGTGGATTAACTTTTTTTTTTTTAAATTTTATATCAGCCCAAACCTAAAACAAAAACAACCATTATTGGAATGGAATTAAAACAAAAATTGTAGTTTACTTTTTGTCAGCCTTTGCCCTCTCTAATCGGAGGCCCAAGGCTATTAAGTTTTGTCGCCACGGAGTCCTACTCATTTTTAAAGTCAATTCATTAATTCCCTTGCTAAATCCCCTAGCAAGGAAAGGTCTCTCTTGCAGAAAAGACACGAGGAGCTCAAATTGCTTCCTATTTGTAATTTTCGTCCTTTAAAATCAAAATCAATTTAGATTTACGACACCAATTGCAATTAAATAAATGCAGTTCGATCAAATATACAAAAAAACTTACTATACTTACATCTTTTCAGCCATTTCTTATACCGTCGTCAACTAAATGTTGAACGACGAAAATAGTCATTTTTTGTGACGTTTGTCGTGTCGTTTTTATTTACAGAATACCAAATTACTACGGAGAATGAGAATCTATAACACAAATGACGTTTAACATTTCTGAACGACATCTGTCGTTTCGTTTCATTAATAAACGACAAAGGGAATACCGATTTAGTCGTGTCGTTTTTTTTAGAGTCGAAAACGACAATCGGAATAGGGGTGATTAACATTTATTTGAGAAAAGTCACTCTAAGTTAGCTACCGGCCATTAAAATTTTCTGAATTTCAGTATTCGGCCAGTGAAATTTTAGTATCTGGCCATGCAAGTTTTATGTATTAAATTTAGTTTGCTAGCTTTTTCTTAATTTTGTTTGTATTATTGAAAAACAAAACATATAACAAAATAAACATAGAAACTCAAAAAAGTTTAAAAACAAAAAATGCGGAACGGTTAATTTTGTATTCATTCCACATAGATTAATCAGTTACCTATATAGCACTTTGAAACCGACAAGAACAATTTGCAGTTCTTTTGCTAACAAACGCTATTGGCTTTGGAGAAGAAAGGTAGTTCTGAAGTGTACTGAGAATAGAGGAGCTGAAGTTACCAACATCAATAGTTAACTTAATCCTTATTGGCCAACTCGGGGTTCCTTTTGAAGATGAATATCAACTTAGTTTTTGCTGGACCAGAATATTTGAATAGAGTCTTGTCTTTAGTGTCTTTAATCATTTTTTGTTCTACGGAGTTGAGCAAATCATGAGCAGACTTCATTTTTAAAACACCTTCTCTCCCGAAAAAAAAAACCTCAAACTGTCTTTGAGGCTAGATTAAAAGATTCCCATGACGACGATTTTATATCCCGGCCGGATTCTAAAAACATTTTTTAAAAAATATATTTAGTAGTCGCCCCCCCCCTAGCCGGGTTCTGAAGTTTTAATGAAATGCGAGTACTAGAAACCGCCCACCCAAAATATAGGAAAACTATTACAGTCTTTGCAATGATTTTGCTTAAAATTGTTACTTATTCTTATTCCGAGAAGAACGCACAAAAACGTAGGTTTCATTTTGCGTCTACCACTTACAATAAAATAAAATTCGAACCATATTTGACCTCTTAACTGATGAAGACTATCTTAAGTGTGTGCTGTGGTCACAATTTTGGATTGATAGTAACACTTTTCGGGGTTACTATCTGGGACACATGAGCAATCAAATTGCCTTCAAAGCCTTTAGATTATGTTAATTGGTTTTCTTATTTTAGGCAAAAAAAAAAAAAGACAAGAGGGTGGCCGGGTACTAGCTTCTTTTCTATGCATGATATACAATTCAACCAGGGTGGTATGGGTGTGTGATTCACTATCAAGCATGTTGGTAAATTAGTAGTCCTTGCATCGGTTGAAGGACATTTCAATTTTAAACTGGAGAGAATTGAAACATGTTGCAGTACCTCCTGTTGTACAACGGCTGGCTAGTTATGCAATGATTGGCTAATGTAAGCTATGCACATTACATACCTACATATGCTGGTGACATTGGACACGACCTCATTAACTTAAATACGTTGCTGATGCTTTAACTCTTGCATATTAAAAAGTATATATGTACGTACGAATGTATTGTCAGACTTATGTACAAGGAGAAAGCTTTCTTATATATATTTTTTGATTCGAGGTATACCTTGTGCAGAGTTCTAAACTCTGATAACAATACTGCAGATTGCAAGAGCACAGTACATATATGAACATATGTACCTACATATTTATAACAAAATAGAGATAATAGGGGTTTAACTGTGCTCTATCACATCTATCCGTTGTGGCCATGGTGTAGTGGTTGCATCATCGCTTGTCACGCTAAAGATTCCAGGTTCGAATCCCGATGTCACAATTGCGGAAAAAGCTGACGTCAACTCTACTGTATGGGCATAACACTGGCAGTAGGGTAGGCAATGGCTTAAAAAGTGTTGATCGTACTAATGCCATCGGGATGTTTGAAAGAAATACTGTGAATTATAAGCAATGGCAACAGTACCAATAATTCTCCCCAGTCATTCTGGACACCACCCTCGGAGCAAAAGACTGAAACCTAATACCACCTGAGTTTCAAAATCACTACACCAACACAAGCGCTGTGTGAATAGCATCATAAGGGTATTCATTACCCCTTTAACGCTAGTGAATTATAAAAAAAAAAATATATATAGAAAAAATAAAATAAAATAAAATTGTATATAGGTACATACGTAATTATAAAATCCTTTTTTAATGAGCCCCAGTTAATTCACTTTTATCTGTATAAAATGTTCCCACTGTTCCAACAGTTTGTAAAACACAATTCAAAAGCCAAGTAAAAAGCCTCGCAGGAGATACATATACTCCAACGACATATTCTTCCACTAATTGGTTGTTTCCAATGAAACACAGGTGTTTTAAAGTTGAACAGTTTTTTCAAAAGCGTACCGCACATGGCTAAAAAACAAAGACAACTCCCTTTTGGACTTTTTAAAAGCAACAAAGTAACAAGGTTATTTTCACTGCGGTCTGTCATTAATGTCAAATGCTAATTTTGAAAAAAGGACAAACTCTCTCCAGAAATTAGAGTTCATAGTTACATCACCCCTCATCATTGTATTTAGCTAGTGGGCTATGAATTAATATTTAACAGAAAAATCGAAATCAAGACAAATGTGCAAGGAGGAACGTAAAATAAAGACCCATTACTGGGAATAGCAACAGTGAAATCAACAGAATTAGGACACACAGTGTTACCCGGTAATCCCTAAGCAAACCCTCGACAATTTCCTGTTTACCCAATTTACTATAAATCGCCAAAGTAATGTAGGATTGTAGGGTATGTGGGAATAACTGTTTTGTCTAAATATGAACCCCCCAACGCGTTCTAGCAACCCACTGTCGCCCACATCGCAAACACAATTTTACCCGGACGCATCAATGGTAGGTATTCAGTTCGGAAAGTCGACGTGAAATGGACGCCTACTATGGAAGATTTAATAAGATCCCGATAAGTAGACCGAAACAAAAAGCTTTTGCTGGAAGACATATTCAGGTTGGGGATAGGAAAGGGATAAGATTCCCTCGCGAATACGTAATTGTTTCATCAGGATGTGCTCCTTTCATTTTCAGTTTTGTTGATAGAACTTTCTGGAGCTATTCATCTAAAAGTGCTAATACGTAATGGAGATGCTTTAGGGCCTTTAATAGCGGTAAAGTTATACCAAATTGTAGGCAGATTTAAACAGGACAGTCCATACCTACATACATCAGATTAGATTAATGGAAAATAATTGAAAGGGAAGAATAGAAAAACATTACTATAACCATCTGAATAAGTCCAATATGGTCTGATGGGAGAGGAAATACCCCACTTCAACCTAACTGTGACGTGAAAATGCCTTCATTTTTACTTAAACTTTAACGTTGTGAAATCTTTTCATAACTAGGGATATCTACTAATTGAATATTTTTATGACTGCTTGCTGTTTTGTGAGGCATATGCATTAACTTCTGAAAATAAATTGAAACTTGTTGTCCAGAGAGCAAAAAATCCATCAACTGCACTGGCTCCGTCACATTGAGCGAATGGACTAGAATGCGCTAGCTAACAAGGTATTCAAATCCCAAGCATCTGATTCACGAAGAAAAGAAAGACTGAACCTTCTGTTTGTAGATCAGGCACTCGCGGACGATAGAAATCTTGGTTCTGTGAAGGATAAAAAGCGACATTAGTTCAGGCTCAGACCCTCCAAGGGTCGCTGCCGCACAAGGCGTCCAACAATCGATTTATTGCACACTAAGTTCAATAATGGTGTAATCATTCAAATTGCTGATGTTGCTTAGCCTCCACGGAGCTGCGATTTGACGCCATTGGAATTTTTTTGTGGGGTGCAATTAACGATCGCTGCTTTGCGAACAATCCTGAGACGATTCAGTAGCTCAAGAACAATATTGGTTAAGCTATTCATGAAATAGGGGCTATCGAAAATTTATTGAAAAATTTAATTAACAGGATGGTCTACTGCAAAGCCAGCCATAATTAATGGGTAGGCTTACTCTTTTCAATAAAGCAACAATCGTTGAAAAATATTAAACAGTGTTTTTATTTCGCCTTTTTAAACAGATGGCCCACCCTTTATATACAGTGCTATACAAATTAATTAGGACAAGAAGATTTTTAATTTTTTTTTAGATCCCTCAGAGGTAAAACAACCCAGAAAAAATAACATTGGGTGGGTTTTTAAAGGCTTCAACAATATGGCCAGGCTGGAACTTTTCATTCTCACTTGTCATTGTCTCACGATATTACTCTGTATCCCTGGTCCTCGTCTACAATGCAACCAATTTCAAGAAGACACGGTTGAACAGTGGACTTATTCACCTGTACACCAGCGGACTCCTAGTCGTTACTTGTCTTCCGAGCTTACACTTATAAGATAAGCATAATTTGTATTTATTGATTTATCCTCAACGAACAAACACATACACATTGTAGTACCGCAATCTACACAAGTGGCAATTAGTTCAAGTTGAAAAATCTTGAGCCCATTTAAATGAATAGTCGATACTACATGTACAATGATATTGTCATTCTGCATTGTCACCCTTGACATTGCCAATACAATTGCCAATCAATCAGCTGTCTGCCGATAAGTTCAATACCATAAATTGATATTGTCATATGCTTCTATCAGATCGGTAAAATCTAAGTTAGTGAATGATTAATGCTTATCTTTCTGAACAATAAAAGCGAACAGTCTACTGGTTAGCTTGTGACTTCGGGATTCCATAGAATTGACCAGATAAGAGACTTTAAGGCCGTAGCATGTACAAATTAAGTTTGCAATTAAACGCACTCTCTTTGCATGGTATACGTTCATGTACATAGTTCGAAATGTTGCGCTAATCCGAGTCAAAAAAAAGTCTGCTACATATCAAGAAGGATATGTGAGAACAGTATATTTGCGGAAATGATCCGTTTAAAAGGATTTCTGCATTTTCTTCATACCCATACCCATGTATCACCCAGAGGCGTTGTTAATTTCAAGAACATCCTTGACAATCTCATAGTCGATGTCAGAGGGCGACAGAGGGGTGATTCGAATGCAGATGCTATGAAAAAATATAAAAAGTAAAGCTTTGCAAAAGACTGTGCTCTGGTAAGTATGGTGGTTGCAATTACCGGAAGCATTTTTCACATATCCTTTGTTAAATTAATAGCACAGAAAACAGGGAAATATTTTGCTTTTCAATAAAGGACTTGCTATAAACGGGTACAGTTTTTAGAACAACTATGTAATTATGTATTGAGATGTTGCAAAATTAAATTAAAATGCTTCGGGGTGAGTATCATCACGTGCTAAGAGAATGAAAGGCGCTATGCCCAAATACTTGTAGATACAGATGGTTAAATTCACCTGGCGATTGGTAAATCGGTGATAGATTCAAAGCTTAATTCTAAGATACTTTGAACTGATGAACGATATAAAGATTACAGTACGATGTTCGAAGACAACTGACCGCAGGACTAGTCAAGTCTAGATATACATTTTAACAAGCCTCAAAATATAATAAGAGCCTATTAAGACTCAAGCTTATAGTCATCAAATAGAGTCAACCTAACGACTGTGCTAATGAGTAGTTTATTTTGTACAATATCGAATGATGCCACATTATAGAAATAGTCACTAAAGCCTTATAGTACACGACATGGAAATCGTTGCATGTACATGTGACATTGACGTCACGAAAAAATGCCGCATTTGGGTACACGTTTGTTCAATGTGTCTAGTCGTTGCATGCAAATAAATATAGGTAGTACACGATATGTGAATTATGTCCCAAAAACTCGCATGTTTTCATGCAACGAAGATGCCGCTTGTGAACTGATTTCAAATATGATTGCACGTACTTTGTCGCATATGCGGCGCTAGTACACGACATGTGAAACAGTTCGCATGTGTAGCATTGAAAAAGGGAAAAAGGGAAAAAGCTGCATGTACATGCCACTTGTCAGTACACCATGTCACGGAAAAAATTGGATTGAAGAAATTGAATATTAAAAATACTAGGTAAGGTTAGGTTAGATTGAAGTTCACCAGTGAATTTGTTCAAAATGGAGGCGTGGCCAACATTTTTGGTAGACCACTGTGTAATTGATTTGAGGCGAACCGCTGAGTAAGCAGCCATTTGTCTGCCAAAGATGTCGAGGGTCGTCAGATTAAACAGAATATCCAGTGGTGCGGAGGGTGTAATGCACAGATAAACTGATCATTTGACCTTGCTCAGATGATCTCGGTTTATGGCCGTATCCCCAAATTCCATAGAAGAGGTGATAGAATGCTGCCTTGTGGGGTACTTCTACTAACAGATCGTCTGGCAGATATCCCACCCAGCTCTGAGTTAATGATCCTTCTGGAGAGCAGGAAGTTAATCAATGCGCTAAGAAAGCTTTCTACTTTCAAATCCGCTAATGCATCTGCGATTGTTGATTTAGCGAATCTTCGCAGGAGGCATTATTGGATTAGTAGAGAGAATTTTTCTCAGCCATGACGTTTCAGAAGATACTTCAATTTTTCCACAAAAGAGTTTCCAAGATTTACGTTTGACTTTTCTCAATTCTTTTTTATATGTATTAGGGCATCTTTATACACGTACCAATCTAGCGCACTTCTTGAGCTTTTAGCTTTGTTGAAAAGTTTCTTACAGTCATTTCTGAGCAGACCAAAGTCTGACCACCAATGCGGCTTTTTCTTACCCCTGGGTCGAATAAGTGGGCAAGAAGAAGTCAGCGCCCTATTGAAGGCAGAGGTAAGGTTCTCGACCAGATAGTCTAGCTCCTGAGTGTTACAGGGGTGTTACAGGAAGTCCAGGAAGGCCAGAGTTTACTAATTTCTTAAACAAAATTAAAGCAACGTTTTGTTCCGTGAAAATATAGAATAGTTTGGCGAATTTTCATCGAAAAATATCATAAATAATAGGGATTGCCATGGGACACATGCGAGAATACGAATTCCTGTCGTCGCGTGTTGTATTTTCCATGCGACCTCTGCATGCAACAACCGACCTAAAAAAAAACTAAAATCTCCACTATTTAAAAAATCTTTAAATTGATTATCCCCAAGCACAAAATTCCCAAACGCGCCCACGGTCCTCCGATTACCGCTCCGCTTCTCTGCTCTGTTCCTTACTTGGCAAAAGCGATGTTAGGCCATAACTTAGAATATAACAGAAACTTGTTGCTCCTCATCGATTTTGGACATAAAAGGACCAGAGTAGCGAAGTGGTGCAATACAGATTCCTAATATGTGAAACTGTGTTTAAGGATTTTGTGTTTGAGGATTTAAGGTTTGGGGATTTCGCAATCAACCACTAGTAAAGGGCACCTCGGTTATTCATAGCGCTTAAAGCCAGAGCTTGTACAAACTGTATGAATTATGATGTCTAGTAAATGATCACCCTCTTCAGAAACAACTGTGAAACGTTTCCCCACACATATATAGATCCTTATGTACGATCTATTTTGCAAAAAAAAAGAAAAACAAGAGAACTCTTTCTCAATTTGAATAAATAAAATAAGAACTCATTTCAGGAAACTTCTTAAGCAATAATGCCATTCCAAGTCCATTGTATTCATGCACCTTCTTCACTTTCGAAAAAGTACGGTTTAAAGACAACTACGGCCCCAGATCTACAACAAATTGTCACTTATGGTGGAAGGAGAGGTTTCTAAAATGGATGTAAACGATTCCTAGTGTAGGTATAGTAATGTGAAGCTGTATTCAAATTTTTTGCAAACCGATTGCAATATTCACCTCTAGAGGTGAAAAGTAAAAATATGTATTTCTTCGAAATCCACCTAATACTATTATGGAGCGATGAGCACATCCATTTAAAGCCTGCGTGGAGTATCTTAAAGTTCTGGGCCAGTCCAGACACCCTGTAGTTAATTGAAGTAAACACACATACACGTAGTTTTCAAATAAAGCTGAAGTGGTAAGATTGCAGATAAAGCGCTTAAGAGTTATGAATAACCTAAATAGATTAAGGTTCTAGATATTTGAACATTTGTTAAATATTTCATCAATTAAATAGTAAATTTCTTATTAATAGCTTATGCAATAGTGTTAACATAATTTTAATTCACTTGAAGAGAATGTATACTTGTCCAGTCAACGTTAATCATTGTGTGTTATACTATATCGCACAGAAGAAAATTTTGAGTGACTTTTGCTTATACTTAGTCGCAAAGCTCCTTAGATAATCGAAGTTTAATTTCATATATGTACATATAGGACATGTACATTCGCAGGAATGACAAACCTGCAAGAGTACAATCTATCATGAAAAGCTTCTCAATTCGCCGTTCGGAGTCGGCACTAAACTGTAGGTCCCTTCCATTCGTGCGAAGAATAAACACGCACAACATGAATGGTTGTGAGAAGCCAAGCCTTGGCTCTCCATGAGCTGCCGTGCCAAATATACATACATATAGATTAGAGCTGATCATCTCATGTCATGATAAGCAGTTAAGTGAGTCATAGCCTGGTAATGCAGATACCTACTACAGTCAGAAACGGATGTGTGCAAACCGATTAAGTTCAAAAATTATCTAAGTGCAATGCCTTAAAAACCCCTTGCCAATTCGCAAATTTTTCATACAATAAGGTTTTTATAAGTGCAAATTTCTTGAAAGCGCACGTCATTTTGAAGACCCAAAATATTTACCAAAAAACACTCGGATAAGTGCAACTTATACATTAGAAATGTTTTTCTCTTGAAGAAGAAAATAAACATTTAATTCTAGAAGTTCTAGAGATAAAAGAGTAGAAAAACAATTTATTTGTTGACCATCTTAAAGTTACAACGACTTCAAAGATTCGCATGTCTCGGCATCCCCTGGGCTATGCGAATCTGCCCTACGGCAACCCTAGAGGCACTTGTTGGCATTACTCTATTGTACATCTTTGGCAATACGCAGTGCAGTAAACCTCCAACGTTCTACAGGAATCCAGCAAGCAGACCAACGGGACACATGGCTAGCCCCTCTGATTTTCTCGAGCTTGAAATGATTAGCACGGTATCCGACTTTATACCCAAATTACTCTGTTTTGGCAGGAAGTTCGAGATTGAGATTCCGAATCGCAATTCTTGGGAAACGGTCGATTCACTGCTGAATAAGATTGTGTCGACTCAAGAATTGAAGCGGGACGACCATAGAAAACGCCGTGAGTTTGCTAATTGGACGCTGGAAATGATGGCCGGAGATCCGTATTTTGGCCAAAAAATCATCTTCTCGGACAAGGCCCATTTTTGGCTCTGCGGTTATGTCAACAAGCAAAATTGGTGTTATTGGAGCAAACACAATCCACAAGTGTTCGACCAAGCATCAATGCATCCACAAAGATTGACTGTTTGGGGCGGTTTATGGCATGGTGGCATCATCGGACCTTATTTCTTTCGAAATGTGGAAGGAGATACCGTTACCTTCAATGGTCTCAGGTATAGAGCGATGTTAACCGATTTTCTGTGGTCAGTGCTCGACAACATCGATATATCCGAGCTATGGTTCCAACAAGACGGCGCTACATGCCATATAAGCGACGCAACGCTCGAAGTTGTGAAGGAGACTTTTGGCGACTGGGTCATCTCACGACGAACGTTCATCAATTGCCACCGCGAAAATGCGATTTGACACCACTGGATTATTTTCTCTGGGGCTACGTCAAGTCCTTAGTCTACGCCAATAAGCCTACCACTTTGGACGAGCTCGAGACCAACATTCGTGACGCAATTGCCGGAATAACGCCGTACATATTGGACCGATCGTTTGAAGCACTGCCAGCGAAGCCGAGGGGGTCATTAAAATGATGTGCTATTCCACACATAATGGCATGGGCGAAGCTTCAAAATAAAGCCGGAATCAATTTTATATCTCACACCCAGTGCCGTAACTATGCTTTAATGCGCCCGGTGCGAGCTTCTATATTAGCGCCCTCGAAAAATAAGTTTTTGTTTAGTTACTTGTTAGAATTAAAAATATATTAACTTTAGGTAAAGAAAACAAATATATTTGCCAAAATATGTACATACAGGTAGGTCTAGGTATAATAGACATAAAACACTAAATACAAACCGTAAACGTAAACAAACTAAGACAACTATTTATTTAAAGATCTACTTTCCAGGCTTTCCTCATAGCGAAGTCATCATGAATGACATCATCATTCGACAGGAGTCATGCTGTGTAAGTTTCAATCGACAAAATTGCCTGACTCATCGTCGAGCGCAAGTATGTCTTTATCAGTTTGAGTTTACTGAATGTATTTTCACAAGAAGCTACAGTCACTGGCATCGTTAAAAAATTGTATAGCGACTTATACGTTTGGAAACATTTCCTTTAAGCCCAGTTCTACTATCCTCTTAAGAAGACTTAGGCTTGATTGACATTCGCATTTTTCAAATAATGAAGTCGCTTCAATCGATTCTTCAAAGTTCTGTGACATTTATGTCTGTAGAACATTTAATACTTAAATCAGCTGCGTGTTTCTTTAATTGTTGAACTGAATATGAAGATATACTTTTTATCGTCAAAAAATTGAGCATATCTTGAATGTTATGGAGTTTTTCAAATCGCCATTTGAATTCAGAAGTTATTCTATCAATTACTTCATTTATCTGAATTTAGAATTTTTGCTGTTGGGGAATGTCGTAACCGGCGGCGTCTGAACTTTCGCTTGCATCTTGTTTTTTCACTCGCTTTCGTCGCTTTTCAGAAAAATTATCCTCAATGTCACAAACTTTTTAAGCTTTTTCGAAAACATTGTCCACAGTCTCCCGAACATTTTGAATCAGCCTTGTCAATCCCTTGATTAGTTCTGAGGCTTTGTCGATAGATATGGTTTTCGACTGTAAGGCAACATTTACTCTATCAACAGATTCTAATACTTCATCCCAAATTTGCAGGGTACATATAAATTTAAAGTTTATTAGGTCCATTAAGTTTTTAGCTGTAGCAGTTGTTTCCGTATTAAAATTGTTTGGAGTTAGAATCTTAAGCACTTGCTAAATTTGTGGCATTTGCATGTTTTAAGCTTTGACGGCTCTAGCTTTAGAGGCCCATCTAGTGTCAGCGTGTTTTTTTTAAAAGAAATTTGCAAGTGCTTCATTAAAGTTTCCCATCTGACCGTAGAATTCGAAGAAAACACAAATATTTTCTGGATTATTCCGAAAAAAGTGATCATATCGGGTGTCACACTAGCAGCGTTTACGCCAGATAAATTCAAAGAATTCGCTGCACAGGGCACGTAATCAGCATTTTAATTTATTTCTTTTAGTTTGGCTTGCACTCCGCTATATTTTCCAGCCATATTACATGTTCATCTTTTATGTTCAATCCGTCCACTTCTAGTTTCTCTAAAATTTCTTTCGACAATCCCTCGCCCGTCTTTTCATGAGACTGGATGAAATCTATAAAACGTTCTCCGATTGTTACTTTTTGTTCGGATATTTTTACGAATCTCAATATTTGTTGGGACATCTGTTCTTGATGCGATACGTCTGGCGTACAATCAAAAAGTATAGAAAAGTATTTTGTCGCACGAACGTCGTCTAAAATTTGTTTTTTGACCTCAGACGCAAGAATATCCACTAGTTTGTTTTGAATATATGGCGTAAAATATGAAATATTTCCTTTCTTGAGCGATTCGATGAATGTTCTTAGTTCAGGATCGAATTTTGAAATCATATTCACTGCACTTAAGAAAACCATACTTTTGCCGTATGTGTGTAATTGAAGTTTGTCCTGGTCATTTTTGCGCCCTGTGCCTGGGCACCGCTGGCACCGCCCTAGTTACGGCCCTGCTCACACCGTTGTTGTTTTATATAAATATTGTTTCCTATAGTTCTTATCTGGCCACCCTATATAATTCTACCTTTTTATGAACGATTCTGTTTGATCTCTTTACAGCCACGTGCGGTAGTTCTTTTAAACTTTCAACCTCAGTTTCAGCTCCTTATGTACAATGGATTGTATCTATATCAAAACTTATCGGTTTTTATACATAAATATGCTGGATCTCAATTGATAAAACCATTACAAAAGTCCTCAAAGCAAGGTCAGTTAGTTCTTAGAAAACTCTTTTTAATCTTCTGCTAACTCCTTTTAAAATACCGACAGACTGATAAGACTATTAACTCGCATGTATTGTACTCGTACATACATGTAAGTATAATCGGATAAGCATAATTTTTGTACATCGCATTTGTGTTTTTCTTTTTCTCTCTCTCTTTACGCTTACGGAAGTATCACAGTAGCTTACCTATCTTATCGAAAAACGCCCATTTGGACCTAACAACTTCAATAAAAGCGGATTCATAACTTGACCATAACTCAGTAGAGACAAATTAAACACCCGTAGCTGCTGAAGTACGCAGGATAATATTTAGTTGAGCAAAAATTGCGTATTCTTATCGGTCTTAAATGGCAAAACTTGTGTACTTAATAGTTGTAGCTTTAAGCGTGTTAGCTAGTCAAACTTATGCAATTTCCTTTGTTAACAATGTCACAGTTTCCAGTGATATTTTGGCGAAAATATTTTTCGATGAAATTCAAAATAATCCACAATTATACAATACATCCGTTCGCAATACGGGCGCATATAATTCAATGAAATGTGTTTTAGGACTTCAACAAATCGTTAATCAACTTACAAGCTTAAATGTTTTACCATGTAAGTTTATAATACAATTACATTGAGAGATTATAAGATTAATAAGTAAATCGACAGTGCTCTTGAAAACTCAAATGTTAATTCATTTATAATAGTTTGAATGATAGTTTGAATAATAGTTTGAACGTGAAACGTGAGCAGAACGTAAAACACTCCTTTGATATCCTGGTATCCGTGATAGTTTGGTACTTATAACGAAGACCGTCTAGCACCTCAATGCTGACGCTGAGGTTCGTAGAATCCGGATTAGGGGTGCCTGGAATATTTTTAATTCACGTGGTCACTGGAGCAACTTTCCCAACTGACAAGTGATTTGAAACGGACTCTAGTTTATTCATTCAATGTAGTCGACGTGATTTAGCTTTTCGAATTACAACGGTTGTACACGTATTTGTTCTTTCATTCGCCCTCGCAAATAGGAGCAAATATCCAACGAACAATTTTGTTTTTTTTTTTCGTATAAACACAAGTGTAGCGTGTTCCAAGCTGAAATAATGGCGATCAAGGAAGTCTTATCTTGGCTGAAGAAAAACGTGATATCTTCCACAGATATACGTATCTTTTCAGACAGCCAAACAGCGAGCAGGTTCCTGGAATCAGTCTCTTTAAACTCGTTAGATTGCCGATTATCTCTTATAGAGATGGCGGAGCTGTTCAAAATTTACCTTTGTTGGGTGCCGGGGCATAGAGATATTCCAGGGAACTGCAAGGCTGATGAACTCGCCAGGTATGGAACAACCGTACCCGTGCTCACAGAAAGAGACACCCTGGGTACATCGATCGCTACATGTAAACTTAAACTGGATGCTATCGAGAAAACAAATTCTAGGTGGACAAATGGTATAACGTGTCTAGCGGCAAAGCGGATTTGACCACGGCTGGATCTGAAACGCTTTAAGAATTTGATTTCTCTCAACAGATCGCATATCAGTTCCATAATAGGTGTCATAACGGGACACTGTCTAATAGGCAAGCATGCAACAAGACTTGGCGTTCATTCAAACGATTTCTGTAGAAGCTGCATGAAGAGGAGGAGGAAACTCTTTCCCACCTTCTTTGTACCTCCCGTAGAAGAAGACTCCATTTAGGGGAATTCTACTTTATCGACTTAGGCGATCCGATAAACACAGATATCAGGAACATTCTTCGGTTTATAAAAAGCTCCTGGTATTACAAAGGACCTATCACTGGTCTAAGTGCTGGCTATAGCAGGCAGCCACTTCAACCTAACCTGATAATTACAATATCTGCTCTGAGCTTACAGAAGAACTGGCAGGATCACCATTCTATAGAGCATTCGTTTTGTCCTTTGGGTTAGCATATGCATGACCAACTTATTTTAATCGCGATAAAGGCCTCCACGACGCGATAATGGCCCGCTAAGAATATGCAATCATATCGATATCATTTGCATATCTCCGGAGATAGCACATCACTTTGCCAAGATCTGGTACATGTTTGTTTTGAGGTTTTTTTTATCGTTTTGCGTTTGGAGGTGGGAATCTTTTAAGGATGAAACTGGACCCGTACCCAGTAACAGTGTGGGATTTCCACCCACTAAACACACCTCCCCTTCTTTACCCTTTTTCCCCATGGTACCGCCATCTTGGCATTTCAAACAAACTTATTGGGACTTTTTCACTCTGTCGCCTTTCTCGTTCGGGGTGTCTTAGCTGTGTCGTAATCTGTTTTACACAATCGCTCATTATGTTCCATGTCTCCTGCGATTGGGTCATACATCGTACTATATTTTCGGGGGATAGTATTTCCCCAAGCTCATTCCTTAACGTTTGTCTCTCGGTTTCAAATCGTGGACAGTGGAAGAACACATGCTCCACGTCCTTCTGAGCTGCAATGCAATACGGACAATACGGAAAGTTGTCATGCTTAAATCAGTATAGATATAGATGTCCACTTAGTAGCTGTGTTATGTAAAAGTCCACTTCACCATGCTTGCACCTTGTCCATATCTCAATAAGTGGTATAAGACGATAGGTCCATCGGCTTTTGCTCGATACGTTCCATGGCTGCTGCCATTTCGCTATGCTGTTTGCTCTTTCTCATGAGTTTGCTTCGCGGCCAGTTGACTCCGGTTCCTGGTTTCTCATTTCATATAGTAGTGACCCTGCAATTACACAATCAGCATCTTCTATTATTGTGCGAAATGCGCTGCATACTCTAATTGCGCTGAGTGGTATGTCGATCCGATTTTAAATTTATACGACTTAAATTTCATGGCTTCAGCTCAGATTAATGACCCGTAGAGCACCACAGATGTGACCACCCTGGCTAGGAGTCCCCTTCGACTTCATTTTGGTCCTTCATGATTTGGCATGATGCGCATGAGTGCATTTCATGCGGCTTTACCAATAACATACTCCAGACGTTCGTTATACGATAGCCTTGTGTCAATCATGACACCTAGGTATTTGATGGCGTGTTTCGATGTTATGTTATGCCCCCTATCGTAAGGATGATTGTTTCCCTTTTCTTCCTGCTACTGATTAGTATCGCTTCCGTCTTATGTTCTGCTAATTTCAAATCCACGGATTCAAGCCAGCGTTGAGCAATTCCGATTGTGTCGTTGCTTATTTGGACCAGGACTATCGCAATATAATCCGCAAAGCCTTGGCGTCTTCTGGTATAGGTAGTTCAAGTATCGCATCGTACATTACATTCCATAGAAGTGGGCCCTACACAGAACCCTGTGGCACTCCTCCTGTGTTCGTATACACCTTGGGGCCATAATTTGTCTATTCCGAGGTAGAGTTTCAAAATTGCACGGTACACCACTTGTTTTCCAATGTACTATGGCACAGCTGGATCAGTTTTCTCGGGATTCCGAATTCAGCGACTGCCTTGTAGAGGTTCAAGCAATGAATGGGATGAATTTCAATATAGCTCCATATCTTTCTTCAGATTCTAGAAAAGTCTTTGCTTGCTATGCCTAGTCACTGTATTTGTTCACTTAGAACGTAGCGTCTATGGTGTCTAAGCTATTTCTTAGCTTCTAGCAGTTTGGCAGAGGAATACATTTATTTATTTATTTATTTATTTTATTTTTTTTTTCATTAAAAACAAATTGAGCAAAGCTGCATAAAGTTTGTTTAAATTAAAAGACGTCGAACTAAACATTATTTTAATTCGTTTCTCCTCATTTATTCTTACAGTTATAGACTCATGGGGTAAATTTCCCTCTGGTATCCTTTATGGTCATTTAAAAGACTTGGGTAACTTTGATCAGTGTACGAGAATATCAACGGTCTTAAATGAGGCAACTGGCTTAGTAAAAGGACAATATTGTTTCGCTGCTATCCCATTGATAAAAGAACAAATTGTGGACGTACCTCAAGTAGGTCCTGACCCACTAGTAGGTGGTCCAATGAGTATCGAAAAGTTTGTCAGAATCAGCGTAGCAATATGTGTACCCGACACGTGTGATCCAAGTTTACTAACGGTCATATTTCAAAGTGCAACGGCTAATATTTTAAATGGAGCATTTTCCGGAATGTACGTGAATCGTTGCCAAACAGCAACGAAACCGGAATTTGAAGCAGTCAATATCGCTGGAATGTAAGAAGGACTAAATAGAAATTAAATTTGTTAGGTGTTATAATGTTTTTACATTTTACAGAGTGATATTTTCAATCTTTGGAGGATTACTGTTGTTAAGCACGCTCTACGATCTTTATGCAGATTACTTTGAAAGTAAGACACTAAATAAATAAAAAGGAAATGTATGTTATATAAGTTTTTTGTTTTATAGAGCCTGCAGTTCCTATATTATTGGCTTTTTCTATATTTACAAATAGCAAGAAATTATTTAACATTAGTACTTCTAAATCTCCTAACAACATTGATTGTCTGATTGGTATCCGAGTTCTTTCTATGGCTTGGGTCATATACGGTCACAACTACATATGGCCTCTTATATTGTCACTGATTAACCTTATTGATATAATACCGGTAAGGATTTGTTGTGTAAATTAAAAAAAAAAAAAAATTCTTTGAATATCCTATTTAATATAGTGGTTTAAGGAAGCATCATCAATGCACGTCATCATGGCAACAGTCTCAGTCGATTCATTTCTTTTTATGAGTGGCTTGCTCGTAGCATGGATAGGACTTCGTGAATTGGATAAGAAGTATAAGTTTGAAAAATTTTAAAATAAAACATGAACTACATATGTATGTTTTTTTTTTTTCAGTAAAGGGAAACTAAATGTGCTCTTAATGTATGTTCATCGCTACGTAAGGCTAACGCCACCGATAGCAGCAGTCGTGCTGTTCTATGTTAGTCTTCTGAATTATATTGGTACCGGACCATTTAGAAAAATGTTTAATTTAATCACTGAAAGCTGCAATACTAACTGGTGGTCCACATTGTTATATGTTCAAAACTATGTTCATCCAGAGGATATAGTAAGAAATTTGTTAAAGCAAACATACAAGGGATATTAATTGCAAATTGTAATTTTAGTGCGTTCAACAATCTTGGTACCTTGCTGTCGATACTCAATTGTATGTCCTTTCACCTCTGATACTGATTCCTCTATGGAAATGGGGAAGAAAATTCGTCCCCGTCATATTTGTACTAGCGCTACTTTCGATTGGATGTATTATTGCAACATATTTTACAGAAGGATGGACTACGTTCATGGGGTAAATATGAACTTGTAGCATTCAATTTAACAAAACCATTTACCCTCTATTTAAATAAGGTTAACTGAAGACAATCAACCGAAACTCGTATATTTTCCGACTCACACGAGATACACAGTTTGGCTGATTGGCGTTGGGCTTGGTTACTTTATGCATAAAAATAGAAATAAGTCAATGCGTCCATCAAAGGTATTCATTTCATTTAATTCAAAAAATTAAATATTTCTTAATACTTGATAATGCTTTCAGTTGGTACAACTCCTAGCATGGGCTGTCAGTTTTATCATCATCCTTGCTGTAATCTATGGACCTTACTTTACCATCAATGCCAACCGATCAACAACAGTTTTTGAAGCTGCAATGTTTGGGTCTTTGAGTCGACCTGGATGGGCAATTGCCTTATCATGGATTGTTTTTGCATGCCATTTCGGATTTGGTGGTGTGGTTAACTCATTTCTTTCCCATCCTTTTTGGCAACCACTGGCTCGTTTGACTTATTCTTTGTACTTAGTTCATATGGCTGTTCAGACTGTTAACTTTGGAATGACTCGGACAGACTTATACTTCTCTGATTATACACAGGTAAGGAAAACTAAATGAAATAAACATAAAAGATATTAATAATTGTATATATTTATTTTTATCTGTGCAGGTACTTCTTTACTGGAGCACATTCGGTACTTCTCTTATGGTGGCTATTGTCTTGACTTTAACATTTGAATCGCCGATACTTGTGATTGAAAAGGCGCTTCTTTCAAATAAAAAAGCGAAGGATATCCAAGTCACGGATGTAAATAAAGCAGAGCTTGAAGAATCACCTTAATCTGCTTAACTGTGTTAACTCGTTTTATTTATTTATTTATTTTTATATTTATTAAGGTTTTATATATGTACATATGTATAATAAAAACAAAATCACTCGTACTTCTTGTTTTTCTGTCTCATTCCATTAGTCTTGTTAATATAGCATCGACTTGCAAGTTAACCTGAAGCCTTTTGTCACCATCTTTTCTATATCAGTTTCGTTTTTGGAAAGGAAAGTCACCCATTGACCAAGAGTCTACAGCAAATATTGGAAAAGTCCAGAGTTTTCAATTTGGTACCGACCTTCGTTTATGGATTTTAAGACCATTCTCGCCTATGCCAACCTTTAGAGATACGATTTGCACAGAACCTTTTCCAGAAATCAAGACCTTGTCTATTTTTGGAATGTCTGCCAAACTCAGTTCCTTTAGAGGATGTAGAGCACACCCTGGATGCAAACCAGAAATTCATACAAAGTGAAACTTACTTATTTACTTACTAATGTTAGCACTACAGTCCGGGGTGGACCATGAGCGTTTCAATTTCGCACTCCAAGTTGGCTGGGATTCCTTTCAATTTGCGCCCATCACCTAAATCGAGGTCTTCCTCTATTATATCATTCCTCCACAAGGGGAATCAATGGTGTTCATCCGCTCTATATGCTCCAGTCTTCAGGCTGGGTCGTTGCCTCTGATCAGCCTTAATATGTAGTTCTTCGTTGTGTCTACGTTCGGGCCCTTAAGACTAGAAGGGACCACGCTTCAAGTCTCAGAAAGGGCGAGATACCTGAGGTGCATCCTTGATCATCAATTGACATGGAAAGAGAACAACTTACAATAGCCGTGTTTTTTTGATAGCTGTAAAATTTTACACACAAAGCAATAATAACACACCAAGTGGGGATAAATTTCCCAGTAGCAGCAGATAGAACTACATAAGTTGACCACCAGAGCGCAAAAAATCTCATAAATTAGCCTTTAGCCGATCGTATTTGTTGCTTTTCCTCGGTTTTGACATATGCAAACTGTCAAACGAAGACAAAGAAATCGAGCCGCAAACCAATTGGTTGGTGCGACTGCTACTGTGGATGAAGTGAGTATAGATCGTTTTTTTGACTGAAGTGAGTATAATTATCAAAAAAATACGGCTAATGAATAAAGAAAGCATCAATCGCTTTTACGCATGCAGCAAAATGCTTGGTAAAAATAGCGTCCTTAAGCCGCCATCATCCACTGGATGTATACAATACAGCTATTGTCAGACCCAACCTAGGCTACGAATGCCTAATCTGGTCGCCTGCAGCAGAGAAAACAACTAATCTCAAAACACTTACCAAAATACAACGACTGACATGTGTAGGCACCACTGGCGCCATCAGAGCTACCCCAACTGCAGCCCTGGAAACTATTCTTGCCCTGATTCCATTTGATTTCTACCTAAAAGAAGCAGTCGCGTTTAAAACAATCCAATCTCTGAAAAGCGGGCGATATGGGCCATCCAAAGATAACAAGTCGGGCAAAACTAGAAACCGGCTCGGACTACCTCACACTATCTCCTGACTTCAGCCTACGCATAAAAACGATCATTCCCTCAAGAGACGATTGGGCCAGCGGGAAGGCTATTAACCCAACGAAAACTTCGATTTTCACTGAAGAAGGAGTAGCCTCTGGGATCTACTCACTAGAACCCAACATAGAGCGGTCAATAAGACTTCCGAAACACGGGAGTGTGTTTGTTCCAAGCGGAAGTCCTAGCTACACCAAGACAAGCGCTGTATGAATAGCATCTTAAGGGTATTCTTAACCCCCTTAGCACTAGTGAAATAAAAAAAATAAAAATTGCCGAAGCAGTCCCTTAACTATCAATGAAGCTAGTCTCTAGAAAAACCATCGACATTTACATAGATAGCCAAGCCGCTATTAAAGCCATTTCATCTACAGTAGTTAAGTTAAAAATCGTGAAACGCTGTCGTGAAGTGCTCAAAACCCTCAGCGCGAACCACAACATAACACTCTGGTAGATTCTGGGACACAAAGGTATCCACGAGAATGAAATGCCGGATGAGTTAGCCAGCAAGGGTTCGGGACAGGACATACTGGTGGACCACTCAGTTCTGCCCCTCGTCAAATCTAGCATTGCTTCCAAAGACAATCTGATGTGAGATGGAGCTCACTCTTATCTTGCCGCATCTGGAAACTCTACCAGGAAACTCAGATCAGATCAGAGTGAAGGCTGCATCACGCGATGTAAATAGAAAACATATAGGAAATATAGTAGGAGCTCTTACAGGGCATTGTCTAATTGGTAGGCATGCCAGCAAGTTAGGTTTTCCCTCTAACGACTTTTGTAGAAGCTGCAGAGACGAAGAGGAGGAACTAAACACCTTCTTTGCTCTTACCCTGTCCTATCAAGGCTAAGGAGGAAAACCCTAGGGGGACACTTTTTCGATTACCTCAATGGCCTAGCTAGGCTCGACATCTCTAAA
Organism: Criorhina ranunculi; assembly: GCA_951813785.1. Lineage (NCBI taxonomy): Eukaryota > Metazoa > Arthropoda > Insecta > Diptera > Syrphidae > Criorhina > Criorhina ranunculi. The sequence goes on along the minus strand of OX638382.1, from coordinate 33,075,469 downwards.
ATTAAAAAAATCGTATATGGGTCTAATTGGTTCTACCCTTAGTATAGCACAGGATAGGGTTTACACTGTCACGGTTACCCAGAACTTAAACTTCAACTTCATTCTTCTTCCCTAAGGAAATTACACATGTGAGGTCTCTGATGCTGTTCACCCGGTTTCTCTACGTGGTACCACAATGGGCCTTGATCTGGCCTAAGTGTGTCCCTGCAAATTTTTTTTTTTATAATTCACTAGCGCTAAAGGGGTTATGAATACGTTTATGATGCTATTCACACAGCGCTAGTGTTGGTGTAGTGATTTTGAAACTCAGGTAGAATTAGGCACGAGCTTTGGGAAGGAAGTGCCTCTATGGTGTAAGAGTTTTGAGTTCTCCACAATTTTTTCAAGAACGATATTGAAGACATCGGATGACAGCGCTTGTCTAAATCATTTTTGGACATCAATGTTGAGGAAACCTATGCATTTATGTATAGCTGCCGCAATTTACACTGACCTCCTGTGTTGAATCTCCATTCATCAGACATGCATGACATAACATTGCTCAATCATCATTCTTGAAAGGATTGCTTCCGCAGAAATGTAACGATACCATACAGGGATGTACATACAACTCTCTTGTTGTTATGTTAGTTCACAAGATAATCACGATGAGTTGCTCGGGTCATTCCGCAGAACCATCGACGCCACAGTGCGCTGTAAGTGTACAGTCATTACGACCCAAACATTACTGTTTTACCAGCCAAAATGTTGTTAATGTTGATTCCAAAATCTAAACGACCACAGTAATAACCTTTGGCGCTTCTAATGCCTTCTTTGATTATTTTGACACTGGCAGATTTGCTTTAAATTGAAAGGGGACATCAAGTAATTGGCAACAGTCTCAAGGTTTTGCTGACTCAAACAGGAGCACCGTATAAAATTGTAAATTCTACACAATTCGGGCGCGTTACAAATACAAATACAAATATTTGGCGCGACAGCTCGTAGAGAGCCAATGCCTAGCTTTTCGAAACCATTCATGTTGTGCTTGTTATATTTTTCATATGAGTGGAAGGGACCTACAATTTTATTGCCGACTCCGAACGGCGGCTTGAGAAGCTTTTTCATGGCAGATTATGCTCTTGCAGGTTTATTATGCCTACGAAGAGATGCACCGAAATAAACGTTTGAATATTTTGAGAGTCGAATCTGTGTCCTCTCGTGATAGCCCTAATTATGATCCTTCTGTGGGTTCACAACAGAAGACGAAGTCTAAAGATCTTAACCCGGAAGGAGTTTTTAATCTTAGGTGGATAAAGCCGGTCGCGTGCTTTGTAGTTCGTCTGCTGGACTTAGGCTAGGAGTCCCTAAAACTAAGCAGTAAACTTTTCGCTACACAACAATAGAAAAAGAGATAAAGAGGATCAAACAACGTGGGCGAATTCGATAAATCTCTGGAAACGTAAAAGACATGTGAAGGTCTCAAACTTGCACCGTGAAAAACCGAAAGGTGATCTGATTCATCTTTATCATTGTCCATGATCCAAAACCATCATCATCCATTAACTACTTCAAAAAAAAAAGTTCTTTAAGTAATTTTTGGTCCCTGTTTGTATTGATTGAGATCGCCGTATTTCAGTATTGTTCTGACCACGTGCATGCCTAAAACCAAGAACCGTCACATTGTTTTGCGATATCACCTTCCGGCGCCGTTTGTAGATAGCATATCTCGAATGCACACGCTAAAGGTGAAGATAAATCAAATGCTTTTCGGAATTTCGGGAGTTTAATGATCATCTCGACATGGTGCTCAGTTCAGATTCATAATCATGTCTTAAAGTAGCATAATCTAACCTACAATACTGTTGTCATTTAACGCATATGATTATTGGTTATGTTAGGTTGAGGCCCCATTGAGCAGGGACTCACTTAGGCCAGAACGAAGGCCCATTGTGATACCACGTGTAGAAACCGGAAACCAGCCTTAGAAACCTCACATGTGGAGTTTCCTTAATCCATATGATAGGTAATGGATTCGGCAAATTGAAAGTCTATCAAATAAACAGCCACCATATTGATTGATAAGAGTTCAATGAGTTAAAAAAATTGTTTTTATCACGTGTAGTTCACTCAAGTTCGTTGCCTTCCACTTGAATTTAATTTTAATTAATCGTACTCTGCAGACATTTATCTGACTGTCAGCTGCTGGTTGTAGAAATGAATTTTGAGCTTATTAGATTATTATTCCCAAGTCATGGAAATGTTTTATTAGGCCTTAAGTATGATGTCAATGTCTCTATCATGTTTAGGATTATAAATTAAGAACCAGACGGTTTTGGATAAGATTAACATCGAAACCATGACTCAGTATCTTTTATTAAATGTAATAGGCGTTCATTTACGTGGTTTGTACAATTCCACTACCGCAATAATCTAAATATAATTGTTGTTAAGCACTTTAACAAATAGATATTGTATTAATTGAAAGTAAACGTGCCGAAAGCTGTGTGAACAGGGTGTCCATTGGAAGAATTTCACTAAAGCATTTTTTGTGGATTAAAAAGTACTGATATCTACAAAAAAAAAAAAAAATGGTATAAGGTAATTCATGGCATCAAAATGCCGACCTTCTTGCTTAATATATCAGTATTGCGCGTTTTTTTCATAAAATACACAAAAACAATTTAATCCTGAGACCGTTATTGTGTTAACATCATTGTAAGAATTTTTAACTGAATTTTGAAATGGATGTATCGGAAGATCATATTCGGTATATTTTATTGTTTTTATTTTCCGGAAAAACCAAAATGGAAGTGAAGCCATTAGAGAAATCCAAAATGTGTATGGAGAGGGTGTTTTCAGCGAGTCTAAATGTCGGCGTTGGTTTGCAAAATTTAGAAATGGCAATTTTGACTTAAAGACAGAAGTGCTAAACGATGAGCTTCTGAAGTCCACCGTTGAAAGAAATCCCACTGTTACGGTAAGGGAACTCGCAAACGAACTCAACGTAAGCCATATGACCATCTTTCGACAACTAACAAGAATGGGAAAAGTCATAAGGCTAGGAAAATGGGTACCACACCACTTATCGCAAAATAATCTTTAGCAAAGAATTGAAGCTGTCGCGTCACAATCAAGAATCCATACATAATGGCATCGATAGGCCTTTCAAACGAATAAAAAATGTCGATGATATCTCACATACACTTTGTTTTATTTAAATTTAAAGATCGGTGCGCTTAATGAAAGACCCTCTAGGCAAGGTATATAAACATAACGGTATGATATTCCGAGTTCAAATTTTATTTCGTTCTGCGCAACTACGTCACGTATATCGTGAAATTTGACACATATGGACGGAAAACTCTTAAAAACTAGTAAGCTACTGCCTGAAGATGATATTTTTGTCGATACATCAACATTCTGTGGGTTGGGTCAGATTGATGAGATGGCTGCACTTTTGTACATCCTCAGTCTGTGATTGTGGGTATAAATTTGCTTGTGGGGAGTAAGACTACGTCGTCAGCATAGGCAATGACCCTTATTCCATTGATCCCCAGCTCCATTAGTATCTCATTTACTACCAAGACTCACAATGAAGGTGATGGTACTCCTCCTTGTGGGGTGCCGCGGGAAACCAAAGCATGTATTTGGCATTCCCTAAACTCTGAGTTTATACTATAGCTAAATACTTTTTAAATAATTTACGAAACAAAAAATAACTAAAAACAACTCTAACCGGCAAATAATTAAATCAAAGTAGCAAATTTCAAAATGCCTTGCACGTGACGTAGATTTGTGTAAGCGAGATAGAAATGTACATACGCAATATCATACCATTATATTCTATATTCCTTGCCCTTTAGGTTTGTACTTTCGACTTAATACAAGGTGTACTGCGATGCTTTGGATAATGATCCTCTTGGACCTCTAAATTTCGATTTTTTTTTGTCCCTTAGAGCTTTTCTATAGACTTCAACAAATTCGATTTTTATTATTATTATTATTATTAGCTGTCAAGCCAGAGCAGCTAAGGCCTTAGGCTACCGATTTTTAAAATTACAACATTCACTCTGTATTTTAAATTTCTACAAAGCAGATCAAACGTGAATAGTCCACGATCAAGATCGACCTCCTCCTGAGCCCATTGAGGTCGTTTTAATTTTTTTTTCCGTATCCGTTTTTTTGCCGTTTCGTGGTTGTCTGTTTTGATCTTTTACCTTTTACATCATCGACGTTTCCAGTTTCTTCGCAGAAGCTAGACGATCTTGTGTGAAATTGCTTGCAGTTCTCAGATGAACTGGCTTCGTTGTAGTACACCATTTCTGTTCCTTTACCGTATTTTGTTAAACAGACTCTTATTTATTTAAAAAAAAATAACTGAGCTCAAAACTATTCTTATTTAAATTATAAATTTGATGATCGACAGTTGATCGTACTAGTTAAATACACATTTTACTTGGCGCTGACTTATCGACGATGATCTAGAAAGTAGACCAGTATGTGCACCATATGAAAACCTTCGAAAGTTCATTTGGAACAAAGAGGACTGTCACCACTTACGCACATTTCCTTGGTTCTAGGAAGCATAAAAAGAATTATCTTGATAAAATCAAAGGGAACAATGATCTCAAATAAACGCCGAGAGGACGGCGAAAGTTGTAATAGGGGGCGACTGTAAGGAAAGATAAAAGACGGGCGACTGATTTCAATCGACAAAAAAGAAGCTTTGCTTCTGAAGGGAACACGTCTTACAACTTGCTGGAACCATAGCTCGCCCAAGTCCACATCTTATATTTTGCGTCATAAAAAATCGGTTTTCATGCCCATGCGCTCCCCATTGACTGTAATGTTTTTTCGATCGTCACCTTGGGAGAAAAATGTACCAATAATACCGCCACTCCAAAAACCACACCAAACAGTCACACGTTCTTCGTTGAGCGCACAGAACGAACAAGGGAATATGTTCGGTTATCAATCAGCAAACCAGTCTCACGAACTTTCTTCACAAACTTGCCTACACCAGCTGCATTATTTCGACCGAAATTTATTTTCAAAATTTGCACTGTTTCGATAATACAGCATCTATTTTGAAAGTAACTTTGCAAAATTTACCAAGCGTAAATCGGTCCATTTCGTACCTCGAAAATACTGAGATTCAGTGTCAAAATAACATATATATGATTCAAAAAGAAACCAACAGATGGCCCACCCTTAACAGACATAGCAATTTGTTGTGTAGACGTTGTATCATGCTCAATTGCCTACAGGCCTCATGAATTGCCAAATTCTCAGCCTGGAAGATACTGGCAAAATTCGGTAATCGGTACAATTTTAATTTTTGAGCCGTCTCGTCGATGTATATTTACCCTGTGCTTATATCAGGGTAGGAGTGATGTAATCAGTCCTAAAAAGCCCAAAGCTCACACATAAAGTAGCTTAGACTGGCTTGAGAGTATCTACTTGGATAAATAAAAACCCTAGGCAAGGTCAACAGCAGGGCTGTAAAAGAATGCAATCATTGCAGAATGCATTCTTTGAAGTCATACTAAGAATTCATGTGGATTTGTTTCAATTTAATGACTTCAATAATGACTTCAACTTCAAAAACATAAATCACCATTCATTTTGAAGTCATAATTTACCAATCATTTTCCCCAATCATAATCTTGAAGTCAAAATGAATGCATTCATTGAAGTTAATTGTAGTCATTGAAGTCATTTGAAGTCATTGAAGTCTTTGGTTATTTTTGGTTCTTTTGAGAGTAAAATCCTTCGGGTGATCCCGTCTGTTTGGGCTGCTCAGAGATCGCTCAAAGAATCGCGTTAAGGCAAAAGTAAGGGTAAACTACAATATCAAACAAGCTTTGGATGCCGTAGAGTGGAGGATGTCGTTTTTATAGATTTGGCATACGATATCATTCATCAGGCATAGAAAATCCATTCCAGCAATCTTCTCAGATTTCCATTTGGACATTTCTTACATAATGTTCATTCCATCATATTTTTTTGAAACTTGAAAAACTTTTATGAATTCTGCATTAAAGTATGTTATCCACCCCCCTGGGCATTTCACGTTTAACACTGTTTGGAAATCTCATTTGTCCTTGTTGTTCCCTATTTGACAATTGTATTGAAGTTTATTTCAAACTGAAAGGAAAATGTTATACACATTTCTTTGTTGGTAAAGAAATTGTACAGTAGAAAAAAAGAAAAGTTATTAGTATAAGTTGAAAGTTTAACCTAAGTTTAAAACTAGGTATTTCAATTACGTTATCCCTGCAGAATATAATATTTATTTTACTATAAAAACATTTCAATTTATGAGGTAATGTACATGATGCCAAGAAAAATACATAGAATGTGGTGCTGCAATAAAGGATAACGATAAATGGAGACTCAACATCGTTTGCCCAATCCAGGCATCCAGACTCCGGAAAATCCTATCCTCCACTCCAAGAACTCCCAGTCATCTGAAAAGAACTGATGGCTTTTGAATATGCACAAATATCGATTTTTTCAATCTTTTGATGGACAGTCACTTCCCCAACTGCTGCATGGCATCTAAAGATCTCGGATTTACCCTTGCAAGATCAAAGCCATATAGCTCTAACATCATAACTAAAGACAGAATCATCTGGGAAATACGCGGATTCAAACCATTTAAGTCTGCAGGACGAGATGGCATAATACCTGCTGAGCTTCAGCACACAATGGATCTAATCCTCCTTTGGCTAATTGTCATCCTTAAGAGCTGCCTAGAATTAATTCACATCCCCAAAGTATGGACGGAGGTCAACGTGGTTTTCATACCAAAGGCAGGCAAAAGCTCACACGTAAATCCCAAAGATCTGAGACCTATCAGTCTATCATCGTTTCTGCTGAAAACTCTGGAGAAACTTCTTAACAGGCTGTCGGCCGCTCAACATGCGTACAACAAAGGGAAATCGGTTGAAACCGCCCTGCACTCGCCTGTACGCATTATTGAAAAATCCTCAGATCTTAAAGAATATACTCTGGTGGTCTTTCTTCATATAGGGGCAATAACTAGTGCATTCTCAGGTCTCGGCATTGAAGCCTCGATTGGCGCTTTTATATGTCAGTTACTTATAAAAAGGACTATAACCTCCAAGTTGGGCAATGCTACAATTCAGAGATCTGTGAGCACGGGCACACCTCTTCTTTGGAACCTAGTGGTCAACCCCCAAAAAACGGAATTAGTCCTCTTCACTAGGAATTATAAAATTCCTCCGTTCGATCCTCCTAAACTGTGCGGTACAAGTCTGGTACTCACAGACAAAGTCAGATATCTGGGTCTCATTCTCGACAAAAAGCTCAGCTGGAAGCCTTATATCCTCGAGCAAGTAAAGAAAGCCACCACAGCTCGGTACTGCTGCAAAAAAGCAATAGGAAGTAGGTGGGGCCTACAACCACGTATAACTCACTGGCTTTATGTATTTGTTATAAGACCAATCCTAATATATGACGTAATTGTCTGGTGGAAAGCCTTGGACATAGCCACCAATCGCAACCATCTCTGTAAAGTGCAAAAGTCGGCCTGCATAGGTATCAGTCGAGCACTCAGAACCACCCCCACGGCGGCTCTAGACACTCTGTTCCATCTGCTTCCTCTAGATATCTACAGTAAACAAGTGGCAGCCAGCGCAGCCATACGTATCAAAGAACTTCACCATTAGTTCAGCTTGCGGGTTGGACACTCCACCATTCTGAACGATTTAGAATTCCTTCCGCAAAGTACCGACTAAACCCTTCAACGACTCATATTTGATAAAAACTTCGTTACCACTATCCATTCCAGGCTTAATTGGAAAGATGATTTTGAGCTCCAATGAAAGGGATCCATCTGTTGTTCCACGGTTGGCTCTAAAACAGAATCGGAAGTGGGCGGGGGTTTATTCTCTAAGGATGTAAACATCTCCTTCCGTTGGCCTGACTATTGCAGTGCCTTCCAAGCCTATCGTTGCTGAAGTATAATGCACTATCCTGTAGGGATATCACAATTTTTACTGATAGCCAGGCCACGATCAAATCCCTGGAATCTGTCGCCTTCAACTCAAAAACCGCCCTAAATTGTCGCCTATCTCTTAATGAGATGGCTGAGCAATTCAAAATTCACCTGATGTGGGTGCCGGGGCACAGAGACATTCCAGGCAACTGCATGGCGGACGAACTCGCTCGAGAGGGCACAACCCTTCCAATTCTTCCGGAAAAGGGGAATCTAAGTATGCCTCTTGCCACCTGCAAATTACTACTCAATAGAAGCACGATCAATATTGCCAATCATAGATGGACAGTTGGTAACACCTGTCTCATCATTAAGCAGATTTGGCCAAAGCTGGATCTCAAACGTTCACACTGTCTGATCAGACGGAACAGATTGCTAATAAGTAGCTTAGTGGGTGTCATTACGGGACACTGCACCATCGGCAAGCATGCCTGTAGGCTGGGCCTCCTTTATAACGACTTTTGCAGAAACTGCATGGATGAGGAAGAGGAGGAGACGATCCTCCACTTTCTCTGTATAAACCTGCTCTTCCGAGAGAAACAGGAGTGCTATCGGTTGGTATTGCCATAAGGATCAATCCCTGCAAAAACCAGTTTGAATGTCTTATTCATGACGAGACAAGATATAAGTAGTGAAAAATCAATAGTAATTTAAATAAAAACTTTTTCGAAGTCTAAAAGCTAACAAAATCCTATCGGTAGATCTTCCCACAAAATCTATAATCAGCTTGCACGAGGATAATTTAAATAAAAAAACTTTGTCGCATATCCCTTTTGGAATGTTCTTTTTCACAAAAAAGTTGTCACATCAACCCGCACCTTTTGGTTTTCTCATTATTATAGCGCACCGTTAAATCTTATTCTCAAAAAAAAAAAAAAAAAGTCCTTGGAAAGCTCCCACACATACCACATAAAATTCCAGCCACGGCTGTCTGTTCACATTCGTTAACCATATCCAATTTCGTTTGGTGTTTTAAATAATTCAAAAGAATTGTCGAAAAGGATATGTCGTAGCCATGTTCCTAACGACAAAACACAAACCCGATACAAATTCTACATTTCTAAGATCTCCTTAGGAAGAATAAAATTGCCTTAGTGGATCTAGAGCGTCTACTTCAAACAAAAGAGCGCCGGTAATTGAATCCCATCGCAAGATAATGGCAATAAGCATATTTTCCTAGAACACTAATACGCATACATTCATGTTTGTGAAATGAGCAAATGTGGGTATACTTATACACGTTCATTAGAATTTACATTATTTTTCGAGAATGATTTCGTCCTTTTTATTAAGGAGCGTCAACAGAAGAAATACCGTGCAACTCAAACGACAACACAAACTCTCAATATATTTCATTGGATTTGCTGTTGAGAAACTTCTCTTATTTCGAAGGATTTTTGAAAAAAAAAAAAACAAAAAGAACGGGCTAGCGGGTACCCAAAGACCAAGGACAAGTTGTCACAAACATATGAATTAGTTTGTGTGTGAGTATGATTTAAATTCGTATCATATCCTGTGCTGTGAAAGCCCATAGCAAAGGTTATGTTATATCTGTTTTTTTCTTTGTAAGCACATCCTTTTGGCAACAATATGTGTATAACTGTACCTATGTACATGTGGTCAATATTGAGTTTGCCTCTCTTAGAAAGTTAAACATTATAACCGGAAGCTTAGGAATACACAATAATAAAAATATTCAACCGGAAATCGTTAGCCCCACTCCGTTCAAGGACGACGATTTCGATTATCAGATATATAGATTTGGCAAAACTTAGTTGCCTTGTTATACCTCCAGCCTAATGTGAATGGAATATTAAGCAGGTTGTGTGGCAATCTTAACTGCCCGAGGATTCTTTAAATCGAATGGATTATTGCCTTTTAGTGGAAGTTCTCTCATGCTTCGATTTAATGTGATTTTGATTTAATCTACAAAAGGGATAAGAAAGAATATAGCTACTGAATTGGAAGTCGCAAATGAAAACTGAATCCTTGACTTCGTATTTGTGGATGCAACGGATGTTGAAAACTGGTAATTGGGTCGATTTTGACGTGATGGCTTCTTCAAATCGATGACTGTTCCAGGTTAATCTACGACGCTGGAATCTAATCTTCATCCTTGGTTCTTGGTTTGGTTGTAACAGTTTTCATGCTTCACGACCTTCCGCCTTAGGGCCATCTACGTAAAGACAAATTGATCCCTGCTGAATAGAAGTTGGTGTAGGGTATAGTCGGTGTCTTGTGGAAGGAGCTCTCGATCGTTGAAAGACGTGGAGTATTCAGTACGTAGACCTGGCCACTTGTATAATGCTTTGATGCGTATAGCTGCCGTAGCTGCCACTTGTTTGCTGGAGTGTTTCAGAGGGCTTCGAACTCGATCAAAACCAATGATGGATATGGATGACCTCCGACCGGACGAAGGACTTGCGTACGCAAGTTGATGGGGGCCTCAACCAACTGGAGACAGCTAGCTAAAGATCGAGCTGGCTGGAGATGCTTGTTGGTTGAGACCCACGTCCACCCCGGACTGTAGCGCCACCTTAAGTAAGTAAAGGTTTTCGTAGTCAGAGGTCCACTGTCTGATGGTATCTCTCTCCGAAAAATAGAAGTAAAAGTCTGCAATTAACTAAGTTAATGTTGCTCTTCCCCAAAGCTCCCTTTAGTGGGTACCTGTTGTGTGTTGCTGCGCGTTTTTTGCTAACGGTGTGCCTGTGTCTGGGTTGGTTTTCATCACGATAAAATGGTCGCCATCATCCTCTTCCCAGAACAGGATAGGATAGGAAGGCATCATACGACCGGTGCGTTTCAGTAACGCGTTCCAGAGATGTGTTTTGCCTGTGAATAATAATGTCATGCTGATTGAATTCGGTGCCGACCATAACAATTGCCACTTCGTCGATCATTGGTGCATTGAAGCGTCCTCGTGCTCCCCAGGCGATGTTTTGACGACTCTGAATACAACTGTATAATCGTCCGATGGCATTCTGTCTACGTGGTTATTGAAACATTTCTTGTAGATATGCCACGATTTCGCGCTTTGTTCTACTACTAACAGCACAATGTCGATCAGTTACCGTTTCTCCATTGCCATAAAATTGGAGCTGTCAATTTTCGTTGCTCCAAACGAAGTCATTTGAAAACATGAGTTGTACTTCCGAATGTTTTATATAAAATGTTTTGAATCTGGAGTGATGCCAGAGACGTACATATGTAGATACGAAATGGTTCTTGACTTTGAATTTGACTTTTCCAGTCGAACAAGGAGCCGGGTGGCTCTTTGTCGAACTTCAATGCAAGACAACGCCAGCAAACTTTGTGCATTGGACTTATAGCAATATCTTGCTGACTGCTGTAACCGAATCACGTCGGTCGGGCGATTCAGTCACACTCGATGCGTTTTTTCTGCGTCGTAGTTGTTCTAGGCGCGATACACGCTGGCCTGGGGCCAAATCGTCTCTTCCGTGATCGTATAACTCGTCACGTAAAAAGGAGCATTATTACGTCGGAATGATCGTTTAAACGTAATAATGCTCATTTTTTCGTGACTGATTCAGTAAACGATTAACCAACACCCGTACGTCGACGAAACGAAAGATCTGCCGAAAACATCGCAGCTGTCCGGAGAATCCGAGGCTGTCGATTTCGCGTCGCTCACAAGAACTCGGCCTTTCGCAGACCACAACTTGGCGAATTTTGCGTCGTGACTTGGGCCTGCACTCGTACAAAATTCAACTGACCCAGGATCTGAAGGTAAACGACCATAGATAACGACGTGCGTTCACTAAATGGGCTCTGGAGCAGTTGGAAACTGACCCTAATTTTCATCGAAAAATCATCTTCAGCGATGAGGCCCATTTCTGGATGAATGGGTACGTCAACAAACAAAATTGTCGAATTTGGGACGATACCAATCCACATGAGATCCAAGAGCGTTCAATGCATTCCGAAAAAGTCACTATTTGGTGTGCATTTTGGGCTGGCAGCGTCATCGGTCCATATTTCTTTGAGAACGACGCGTCGTGGTCTAGCATGCATATTCAGCGCGAAAAAATTCTAAACTTATGTAAATGAAGCTTAATCTGAACTTGGATTGTATTATTGAACAATTATGGGTTAACAAATAAAAAAAAATTTCTTTTGATCTTATACATACATATATTTAAGATTTTAATCAAATACATTGTGATAATTCATACACTTGAGTTAATACATATCTCTAATCTTCATCCGAGTCTTCTTCAGGAATGTTGGGCTCTTTTAGGAGACTTATTACTTCGGAGCATATGGTTTGGTTTTTGTAATTTTTGCTCTTTATAAAAGATCTGTTTGAAATGATTGGGTCAGAAGATAAAAGAAAGTAGTTTATCAAGTCCTCATTTGTCGAAACTCGTGATTTTTTTCTAGTATGGTGCTCTCTCACATATTTGAATTCTTTATTTTTTGCTTCTTGAGCTTCCTCGCTTAACTGGTCAATTGGTAAAATAGCATGTTTTATAACCTCAGCTCCGTGCACCAGCACCTTATGTACACTTGTCGGCATGTAAAACCAGGGATATTTTTCTATAAATAATTTGGCAGTTTGCTTGGCATATTGATCAAATTTCTGTAAATCGATTTCATATCCCGAAGAAATTGTTCTTAAAATGACTCCAAATCTATTTATAATTTCTTCATCCACTCCAGTGATGCTTGAGGATATTTTAGGATCGCGGAAAAAGATCCTAGCTGTATTTCCATCGTTCGTTGACCCGTAGCCCTGCTTTGGCTGGTCAACCAACAATCCAAGTTCGTGCCGGAATTTATCTACTATTAGCTTTTTTCTTTCTGCTACCTGGTTCTTGTTTTCTCCTCTTATTCTCCATGTTTTTACTTCTAGACGATAGCTTATATGAAGACAACATTCAAAAAATCTTATCCAAGAATGTAGACTTGAAAGGCCAAAGCTATAGTTCTCAGTTACTGGTAACATGTTAACTACCTTATCTAAAGAATTCATTTCCGAAGGCTTTGCCTTGCAGATGTAGCAAACTTGGCTGGAGGCCGTATTTGTCAGGGCATTGCATATTTTTCCATCAACCATCGTTAAAATTAGCTTATAGTGCACTCTAACCTTATCAGAATCTGTTGTAGGAGAAAGTTGTTGAATTTGGTGTTCAATTGCTTGTGTTTCTTGTTTTGTTCTTTCCAGGGTCTCAGTGGCAAATATTAATTTAATTGATCTGCAAAATCTTGTCGAAGATGGACATGGGTTTTTCCAGACTATAACAGTATTGTTAGAAGCTTTCCCGACTGATGTCATGTAATGCAGTTGTAGAGGTACAAGGGAAATCATAAAAACAAAGGAGTCACTATGCCTTTCTTCTGAAAAGCGTTGTTTATAATTACTTTGCCCTGAGCTTCCATCGTATCCCCATTTGCAGACTAATGTAAAATTTGCATTGTCAATAACGTGATCGGGCAAAGCTTTTGAAACATCTTCTTGCAAAATACAAATGCGTTTTGTAGTGAGATCTAAAAGATTTTGTAGTTTGATCTTTGCTGAACTCTCCGTTATGTGTAGAGATTCAAGTTCAGGATAGCATTTTCTTTTCGCTTCTAATATTTGGTTCCAAGAAGGATAAATCATGACGTTACGACTTTTTGCTTCTGATGTTAATAAAAGGTATTGACACTTTGACAATTTCGCATTTATTATTAAAGATAGAGCATCTTCAGCTGTGTATGCTATAGGTTGACCTGTGCTGGTTTCTGAAGACTTGTAAGCCCGTCTATACCTATATGCTCTTTTGAGGGAACTTGCCTGAGTAACATCCTGAATAACTGCGGCAGCACAGCGCTTACCAGCTTTACGTAAACATGACTGTGTTGCGAACGATAACTCATCCAGGCTATTTTCATTTATTAGTTTTTTCACCCTTATCTGCTTTCCTCTTACCCCGCACTGCTCAAATTGTTTTGGGGGCCGACCAAGTTTCTGAGAACTTGGTGTACTCTCTTCTTGATTAAAGTCTAGACAGGAGATCAACCATTCACTATTTTTTGCCTTGAAAACATTTGGATTGCGGTTGCACTTCTTCCAACGAAACTCAATATTTTTAATAAGTTTTACCAGAATTTCTTTGGCAGAATTTTCCTTAAAGCTTGTCTTTGTAGATATATATTCTATAGATGCAAACACAAATCGTTTCTCTTTAAAGTTTTGTTTTGGAGCCATACTTCGAAAATCTCTTATCTTGTGACGGGCGTGGATGATTCTAAAAAAATTAATAAGAAAGAAATGTGCGCGTGAATGCACTTTGTTTTTTCATTTTCTTATCAAGAATTGATTCTCTAACTATAACAGAGCAAATTTAACACCTGCAAACACCTGCAATTTTTGTATGCTCTGCTCAAACATCATATAAAAAAAAAAAATTCCGCTTCCAAAGGGCTTCACTTAAAAGTAGGATTTTAATATGGAATTGGAATTCGAATATGCAATTTTTTATAGTTCTGTGAAAAATAATTACCACTCGTAGCACTATCCATGATTAAATATCGATTAAAATAATTAACACTTAAAACAAAGCCTATTGAAAATGATCTGCAAACCACAACTGTCATAACAAAATGCGAAAGCTTGTTGCATTGTTGCATTTAACGGGTTTATTGTCGTCATCTTCGACTTTTTATACAACAACTTATGTCCTGTGTGGGTGCATTGGGAACTTCTACTTACGGTTAACACCATCAATCATTCGCTTTTGCATGTTAAATTTTTAATTTTTTTCGCGCTGGGATGTTAACTTATACCACAGTGCGACGTTGGCCGCTATAGGCCGATGTTTACCAACTTCTTTTGACCTGAATTGGATGATATGGACAACAACGACATGTGGTTTCAACACCACGGCGCTACGTGCCACACAGCTCACGCCACATTGGAAATTCTACACGAGCGATTCGAGGGCATGGCCATCTCACGTGGAGGTGATGTGAACTGGCCACCGAGATCGTGCGATTTGACCCTGTTAGACATTTTCTTGTGGGGTTTTCTGAAGTCGCAGGTCTATGCGAATAAGCGACCCTCAAAGCCAATATAACCCATGCCATCGGTCAAATTCAGCCTGATTTATGCGCCAGAGTGGACATTTCGAATGCGCGCCACCCATTACAGTCAATATATATGTACATCTGAACCTCCATTTACCTCTCTACACCCACCTAGTTAATAATTTCTTGAGTGCAACTACGTACAGTACAAAAAACTCGTCTATTGAATTTATTTTTTTTTCACAACGCAATAAGCCTAGAAATTCACTTCAAATTCCAACATTCAAACGTAAAGTTTTAGAGTTATTTGTCAAAATGCAGCGTTCAATTATACGTACCTTAGAATGCATCACACCAACTACTTTATATCGTAAGAATTTTGAAAAATGAACAATAGCAGTCTCATAACCATTCTTTTTATTTTAGCACTGCGGACAATGCGTACAAAACAAAAGTCGCCTTCTACAAAACTACCCGCAAAAATATCACCAGAGATACCAAATATTATAGTTCGTCTTTTTCAGCAGGTCAGCGGTTCAAATGAAGTAAAACTATTGCGAATAGTTGCAACCAAATTAACATTCACAAGTATCCATTTGTTTCGAAAACATGTTTTGAAACACCCTAAGGTAAATGAAATGATGAAAAACTTCAAAAGTAAACTTGACAGTATGGAACAACAGAAGGGACTAATAGCCATGTCGAAGGTAATGAAGAATGAATTACCAAAGATTGAAGACATACCAAAGCTTGAAAACTTATCAAATGTTGAAAACTTATCAAATGTTGAAAACGTATCAAAGATTGAAAACTCACCGAAAATTGAAAAGGTTGAAAAGGTGGTAAAGAAGGTTGAGGCGAAGATGTCGAACAAAAGCAAGTCCTAATAATGAAATTTGCATTTAAGTCCGTTTAATTACATATACATCAATATATATCATTGTATGAACGAATGTTCATGTGCATTTGCAACTACATTTGAGAATAAATTAAATATACCCACAGGAGAAATCACTAGTTACGTATTTATTTTTATTTAAGTGGAACCGCTGATCCGTTCATACCTAAAAAAATGTGTTCATAAGCAGAGCGAAATGAATTGTCTTCACTTGCGTTGCCTAAGGGATGTCCCAGCTCCCAATCATACCGTCCTTAGAACTTTGTTTATCCTTCCCTATTTTATTATAATTTCATGCAAAAGCAAAGCAACAGTGGGACTTTTTCGGGATATTGAATTGCTCCCTAGGTAGTCCTTTTTTTACGGAAGAAGTGTCTTTCAAGCGGAAGCTATTGCACGTGG
The DNA here is from genome assembly GCA_951813785.1 of Criorhina ranunculi. Classification (NCBI taxonomy): domain Eukaryota; kingdom Metazoa; phylum Arthropoda; class Insecta; order Diptera; family Syrphidae; genus Criorhina; species Criorhina ranunculi. The sequence goes on along the minus strand of OX638382.1, from coordinate 33,059,135 downwards.
AATAAATGTTCTGGGGCAGGAAGAGGCATCTTTTTTGTTGTGCTAATAGGACGTTATAGTAGTATGTGCATATGTACTATATTCAGAATGGTAAGTGCACATCATTTTGAACACCGAAAATATTTTATTTATCAAAAAGGATAAGTGCAACTCGTACATTAGAAATGTTTTTTCCTTTGAAAGCAAATACATTGTTTATCCTGAGCGTTTTTCAAGGCGACTAATGGCTTGTGGGTATGTCCCCGAATGCATGGTAAAACTTGGGGTCTTACAGCCCGAGGTCGCATATTGGCTTTACATCATGATAGTAAGACTTATCTTCACCTACGCTTCCGTAGTTTGGTGGACCAAAGTCAAGGAAAGTTACAATGACTTCAACGATTAGCATGTTTCGGGATTATCGGGGCTTTGTGAACATGATCTACGGGGCAGCCCTAGAGGAACTTCTGGACTTACTCCATTGCACAACTTTGTCAAAAAAGTGGCAATACGCAGTGCAGTTTACCTTCAGCGCTCTACAGGATCACATTGCTATTCTCTCTGACTTTCCCTATGGTGCCGAGATCTATGACCCTAATCACAAAGTCTCAAAGGCACTTGGAATGTGCCCTTGTGTCTTTCAGGCAGAACTACATGCCATTGATACCTGCGCCAATATTATTCTCGACTCCAACATAAAGGGGGTAACCATCAACATATTCACCGACAGTCAAGCAGCGGTCAAAGCATTGAGCTCTCATTTCTTGTGCACTTATCCGTTTCCGACTGTAATAGTAACAATTTGTTGAACTGTTAACTTCCTAGAATCTACTTAACGGTCAGAAGTTGATGTTCCATTTCAAACACAATGATGGGGGATCTTAATCGGAAACCATGACTTGTAACCCCCTCATCAATAGAAAAAAGACCATTTTCAGAACCATCTCAGTGGACGATAGCCGGTTATAATCATCACAGTTGTTCTGAACAATAGCTCATTTCTTTGTCTTCGGCCATCAGACTTGATTTTGGTAGTGGAATGAGCGCACTTTGTGCAAGAAATTGTATCCAACTGGTGGTTGACTAACTCCTCCAAATGCCCAAGCAACGTCTATGACATGCCTTGCTTCACTTTCTTACTAAACGGGCTCCCGACTCGTTTAGAGTCTCCGCCTGAGACAGCACAGCTTTTCATCCTCGTCGATCCCGGGCATGCTAGTTTGAAGTGGTCCTCTAAGAAAAGGTACATTTAGACCAAAAGTAAATCGATTGTAATATTCTATTATGATCCCGAGATGCTGCCTCCAATATTCTAGACCAAGCGCTATGGAATCCGTAATCTCGTGTTCCTTGAATCGGAGATTCAGTCTTTCTTGTCGTCACGAATCTGGGAGAGATCTTAAATGAATTATAGCTATACTCGCTTGAGCCAATGTAGACGTCGTATCTTGGCTATAGCTAGCAGAGTTTGCGGTTTTATCTTTTCTTCCATTTGCCTTGCTCAGGACCAAGTATTCAACAAAACATTTGTTGGTCGAAAGTCCTCACTCTGATTCTTGCTTTTCGTCCAGCATGCGTCATCGATTTCAATCCTTCACGGTTCCAGGAACGTCCACATTACTAGATCAAGGTTTCTAGCATCCGTGGAGATGTCGTGGTCTTAAAACCGGAGGTTCGGTCCATTCGCTCGATGTGGCCGAGCTAGTGCACTCGACGGATTTATGTTTCCCGGACTACATCCACATCTTTATGCAGCTAGTAGAGTTCGCGGTTGTATCTTCTCCTCCATTTGCCCTCCCCACAGGCAGGACCAAATATTCGAAGTAGAATTTTTCTTTCGAAAGATCCTAAGATATTCACGGCTATCCTGCTTATTGTCCAGCATTTAGCTCCATAATGCAAAAGCTCAGAGTTTTGCAGAGCATGATTTTGGACTTTTGAGTAAGGAGTGTGGACACAAACTGAAGTAGCAGCGGTTGTCTAAGGGCATCCTTCGACGAATTTCCACCAGGGTATCATTTACTTACTTACTAAAGGTGACGCTACAGTCCGAGATGGATCTGGGCCTTAACCAATAAGCGTCTCCAGCCAGCTCGATCTTTAGCTAACTGCCGCCAGTTTCGCACGCTAAGTTGGTTGAGGTCTCCTTCAACTTGTGTTCAAATCATCCATTTTTGATAAAGTCTGTGCCTCTGCGACGTAAAACAGGACTGGGATTCTTATGGTCTTACATATATAGGGTCACTTTTGTTGTTCGAGAGAGGGCTCTGCTAGTAAATTGCCTTCTTAGCCCAAAGAAGCAGCGATTGGCAAGAGTCATTCTTCGTTTGATTTCAGCGCTGGTTTCGTAGTCTGAATTATTAGCGGAGCCTAGGTCTCGGTGAGTTCTTTATGGATCTTGATGCAGCAGCGTGCATTCTCCATCGTTATCCTGCACAAACGGACGAGTTGTGGCAGGGATGCCAAAACTTGACATTGCTCTGTATAGCTCATCTCTATAGATGCTGTCATTTGCGGCCTTAAAATCGATGAATAGGTGGTATGTATCGATTTGGAACTCATGGTTTGTTTCCAAGATCTGCCATAGTGTGAATATTTGGTCGATGGTGGACTTTCCTGACTTAAAGTCACACTGATAGGTTATTAACGAACAGCTTTAGGAGTTTACACAATACGACAGATAGGATCTTGTAGGAGATATTAAGATGACTGATGCCTCTGCAGTTTGCGCAGATCAGAGGGTCTCCTGTCTTGAGGATTTGACAAATAATGCTGAGGCTCCATTCATCGGGCATACTTTCTTTCGACCATATGTTGCAGATGAGTTGGTGTATACTCCTTTCCAAATCATCGCCTGCCACTTTGAAGAGCTCGGATGTCACCCCGTCCGCTTCAGCAGCTTTGTTGGACTTCAGCTTAGATATGTCTTCACTTTACTTTATCCAGGTCAGATGGACGGAATTGTTGGTCTACATCGTCCCGATTGAAAGGTTCATTCTGCCTGACAGCGGTATTTGGTTAGTCATCGCTGTTATACAGTCTACAGAATTACTCCTTCCAAATCCTTTGCAACGGCTGCTGAGGCTTCGGTTCGGGGTTTGTGTCGTTGGCATGTATTCGTAATCTTTTGGTAAAACTTCCGAACCTCATTTCTGGGGTAGTATCTCTCAATCTCCTCGACCGCGCGCTTCTCATACTCCTTCTATTTCCTCCTGAGAAGCCGGTGCTCGTCTCTTCTCTTCTGCTCATAGGGTACCAGGGTATGGAGCTTATTATGTGCCCCGATGCAGATGAACTCCTTCACTACGTCAAAATTATAGTTTTCGATTGTCAAGTTCTATCTAGCATGTATAAAGTTTGCTTGTTCTTCAATTGCCTTAAAAGCTTCAATAACGGCAGGCGAAGAATGGACGATGGTGTCGATATCGTCTGCGTACCCCAGCAGCTGGATGAATTTGTTAAATATTTACACAAAATTGAAGAAATCACAAGGCAGCGTTTTTCCATGCCGAAATCCGTTGCATAGTTAGAATTATTCGAAGGATTTGGTCCCAAGCTACACCATGCTCTCAAGGCTCTCAGAAAAGTCTTTTAAAAAAAAGTCTCAAATTTACCAATTTCAAGATTTCCTTTTAATTTATTACACTCTTTTCGACTTAAGTACATTTCCTAATACAAAAGTAAACAGTTTAAAAAAAAGTTTACAATTTATCGTGAACATTTACAGTTAAATATCTTTCAATGCTCTCGTGATCTCTACATACACGGAAGCAATCAAAACGCTATTCTCAATGGTTGTCCCGATTCGCAACTGCTGAGGGACAACAATTTTTAGTATAAAATCACAAAGTTTTCTTCTTGTCGTTGCATTAAAGGACGCAGCAGACAAGGAAATATATCCTTACGCAAATAATTCCTAAACTTAGATTAACTTAGCACTTAAGTATTTACAATTTAATAAAGAGTAAAAGTTACATAGATTAAAAATTAAAAAGAAAAACTGCTTAGAATTTAACAAACTGTACAACCCGTTCTTTGTCATCATCCTGGCGCTGGCGGTGCATCCTTGCATCCTCTATGTCATTGCTGTAAAGTCACTGCAGTGCATCCGGTGGCGGCTGTCTGCACCAGCAGTCACGGCGCCAACAAAACTCATACTACACACTCGAGATGTTGTCCTTCGCATGGGCGAAAGTGGAAACACCATTGTGGCCATTGAAATTAAGGACAATCGGAGTCGCTGAACCATTCTGAGATGCCTTGTGACGAGTGGACACACTTCTTGGGGTTGATGTCATACTGGATGGGGTGTTGAGTAGACTGAAGTGTTCTTTGCTGCTGCAACTGCTGTTCGTTCTGTAGTAGCTTGCCTGACGGAAGGTTCTAGTTTGTCGGCCATTACAATCGACTTGAGTTACAGCGGTCATCAGGGAAGGAGATCGTTGTGAGTCACCTCTGGAAGATGGTCATTAAATTAGAATAAAAATAACATTTCATGTCATTTAGAGGGAAAATTACCTTGTGAGACTGTGATGATTGTATTTACTACTTTTCCTCTTTAGTGGACACAGATGGAAGGCGCCATAGATAAGAGGATTCACCAGACTGTTAGACATACCGAAGAAGAAGATACCGGATTGAAGGTCCTCACCCAGCTGAAATAAAAGGAATTACACTCACAGTTAGTTGCAGATAAAAACTGAGGATTTTTTTTTTTATAGACGTTAGGAGTAATGATGGTGGATAATGGAAGTTGTAAAGTGTCTTGATATAGACGAAGTTCAAAGCAAATATTTCCTAAGAGAAGAAAGTAAAATAAAACACAGGACAGTTCCTTTAGGATGTTAATGAATAGTTTGACTATCGTGCAATGTCTAGTAGTACGGCTATGCTTTAAAAAAAAGGATCTAGACGATATGACGCGCTGCCATGCGACTTCTACTTGAACAAATTGTGCGAAACTTCCAAGGCAACACAAAAGGCAGGATCTTTCAAAAACCGTGCTACTACCCGCATATTCTGACTCAACAAGCTGTCACCGGTGCATTCACGAATATTGCGACAGAAGCGGCCAAAAATTGGTTTAGCAGTTAATGACGGCAAAACTAAGAATTTGCTGTCAACAAGACGGGACACTCAACGTCGTTGAATAGGACAAAACGTCACAGTATGCAGCTATAACTTCGAGGTAGTAAGAGACTTTGCCTACCTTGACTTTGAAAAATGACATCTCATCAGAATTCAAGCTGAAAAGGCAATTGAGTAGTAAGCTCTTATCCCGAAGAACTAAGAAGACTCTGTACAAGACTTTAATCATCCCAATACTACTTACTTATGGCGGCAAATTCCTAACCGCTGTCAGCGAACTATTGCAAAGAGTCACGCTAGACGGTTGGAGGAAACAATGCGGATTGGCGGTCAACTCTCAGAAAACCGAACTAGTGCTGTTCACTGACAAAAGAACGATACTAGCCTTCATGCTACCAACTATCGAGGGCACTCCCCTTAAGCTGTCCGAGAGCGCGAAATACTTAGGCCCTATACTCGACAAGAAGCTCAACTGGAGGCTGAACATTAAGGAAAGGGTAAAAAAGGCATTAGTCGCTTTCTATACCTGCAGCAGATTCTTCGGGAAAAACTGAGGATCCAGAGCCCGAATAACACTATGTACTCTGCGATAGAAAGACCCATACTAACATACGCAGAATAAGTCTGGTGGCACACTGCAACTCAAACTAGCAACTTTAAAGATATCACCAAAATACAAAGAATAGCATGCATTGGAACAAATAGCACGATTAGAACAACGCCGACAGCGAGATTAGAAGCAATTCTCAAGCTAATTCCTTTAGATCTCTACATGCAAGTGGCCGCAGCAAAAAGCGCTCTCAGAATCAGTCAATCAGAACACTGGAGACCGAATACATATGGACACGCCGAGATACTTACCAGCTATCTTAATGTTACCTCAGACTATATTGTCCCATGTTTGGATTTCGAAAGACCCTTCTCGTGGACCTTTCCAAGTAGAGAAATGAAGTATCCAAAGACTCCAAGTCCATCTAGACCGATGGGTCAAAAATGGACATAGGAACAGAGCTGGTCTCTTTTCGGAGGAACTGAAACTAAACAGCCCTATACGACTCCCAGATAACAGGCATGTTTTCGAAGCGGAGGTTCTAGCAGCGACAAAGGCCCCCCAACTGGCGTCAATGCTGACAATAGCCGTGTTTTTTTGATAGCTGTATACCCAGCCCAGTAAGATTTTACACACAAAGCAATAATTTCCCAGTAGCAGCAAGTGAGGATAGAACTACATAAGTTGACCACCAGAGCGCGAAAAATCTCATAAATTAGCCTTTAGCCGATCGTATTTGTTGCTTTTCCTCGGTTTTGACATATGCAAACTGTCAAACGAAGAAAAAGAAATCAAGCCGCAAACCAATTGGTTGGTGCGGCTGCTACTGTGGATGAAGTGAGTATAAATCGTTTTTTTGACTAAAGTGAGTATAGTTATCAAAAAAACACGGCTAATATCACAGGAGGATATCATAATTTACATTGACCGGCGCCAGGCGGCCATAAAAGTAGTAGCTGCTCCGAAGATAACATCGAAGCTGCTGCGAATAGCTTAAGGTTCTTGACACGCAACACAATATAAAACTCTGTCCCTGGTCACAGCAGGATAACAGGCAATGGAGCAGCGGATGAAATGGCCACAAAGGGCTCATCTCTAGGCCGGGAACAAGCAGATGGCACGGTCAAACCTCGACTCTTCAATTTTAAGGCCAAAATCGAAAAAAAGTCATTAATAGAAGCCACCAGTGAAATATCAAGAAGGCTTTGGCCAGAGCACGATAAGATGAAAACCAGCAAACTCATGCTCATGAGGACACGGCCCATTTTCTCAGTCAAAGTCAAAGCCTCTGTCAACTGAGAAACAGAACCCTGGGCAAATTCTTCTTTGACCATATCGATGAGCTATCAGATAGATCACCATCAAAACTGCATAGATTCTATCGAAGGTGGATAAAGATATCCTTGGTCGCTTCGGGCGAAAAATTCTTCTTAAGATATTTGGTCCGGTTTACATGGATTGCCACTTTCTTTATTAAATGTAAGCCTTTCCACTTATTACATTTGATCTATAGTACCTACAGTGTCATTTCTATGTGAAACATCAACATAATCAAAGAAAAGCAACATGGTTTCAAGTTCAAATCAAAAAATTGTTTAAAGACCTTTAACTAGACATGTCCCTGCGTCTTCTCCTTTTTATTGTATGAAAAGCTCTATGTAGGGTAGGCGATTAATAATCCATCACCCCTAATGGCCATCAGTACTGCTTTCAATAAAAGAGTTCCAGTAGTGTAGTAAATTAACATAGCTCTCATCGACAAATAAAAGCCATTAATCATCAATGCCACAAAGTCATTGTGTCAGTGAGAATCTAACTTACTCCTTAGGTGTTGGTTTATGCTTCTTAACGGAAATACGTGTTTTTTAAGTACTCTTTTGATACAGGTATATAAATGATGGATGTACTTTTACCCTATCCTCTGCAAAGGTTGGTATTGTCCAAAACTATGCTATCTCTCAACCCTAAGCTCAATCTTTATAAATGACCTTCTATGTATTGCTCGTAGTCCAAAGCATTAATTTTCGAATGACAACACCTTTGTCACAGCGGGTAGCATTCTATTTTACAGACCCCTATTGAGAGAAACTTCAGAATTGAATGTCGAAATCGATGCTATCGTCAGCTGAGGTGCCAGGGTTGAAACAGCGGGACACGAATGTTGGCAAACACGCCTGAACAAAAATTGTGTATAGTGAAAGATGATGTTGAAGGTGCTTCCGACGGTGAAAGATATCTTGAGCAGATTTTTAGTAAATAAGTATTATTTTTTCCATAAGCTTTATAGTGTGCTTTAACAAAAATATGTATTAGTAAATGGCGATAAGATTTTGCAGAGAGCTCCTTGAAATTTTAAGTTGCTGTGAACAATGCTGAATTGATACTTTCGGACTACCAGTGAAACTTTAATTCACTGCGACTATGCTCTCCATTGACCGGACGGGACGAACAAACACACATTCTTTGACTATAACCGACAAACTTTTCAACCAAATTAGCATGCTGAACTGAGAAACATGGTTCAATGACTTAATGTTTCAACATACAGCTGGAGTTCTTAACAAGTAAAAACAAGGCTCATCGCCATTGTGATACCTTACTTACTTACTTAAGGTGGCGTTACAGTCCGGGGTTTACAGTTTCGTACGCTAAATTGGTCGAGATCCCCTTCAACTTGCGTGCGCCATCTGAGTCGCGGTCATCCTCTACTGCGCTGTCCCTCGAGGCATTGGTCTCCATCCGCTCTACATGACCCAGCCACCTCAGTCGTTGGAACTTCACTCTTCTGGCTAAGTCGATGTCGCTATACAGCCCGTACAGTTCGTCGTTGTATCTCCTCCTCCACTCACCTTCTATGCAGACGGGACCGAAAACCACCCAAAGAATTTTCCTCTCGAAGTAGCCAAGATCATCGTCATCCATTTTTGATAAAGTCCATGACTCTGCGCCATAGAGCAGGATTGGGATTATTAGGTCTTATAAATAGGGTCACTTTTGTTGTTCGAGAGAGGGTTTTGCTTAGTCAATTGCCTTCTTAGCCCAAAGAAGCAGCGATTGACAAGAGTTATTCTTCGTTTGGTCTCAGCGCTGGTGTCGTTGTCTGAATTAATACTGGAGCCTAGGTAGACAAACTCCTTAACTACCCCAAGGTTATATCTGTCGAGGGAGACGTCCGAAACGTCGATGTTGAGTGTCCTTTCTTGTTCACAGCATATACTTGGTCTTGCCCTAATTGACTGTTAAACCCATCTTCGCCGCTTCCGTCTCAATAGTCGCGAAAGCGCCACTGACATCACGCTGCTTTCTTCCGATAATGTCAATATCATCAGCGCATGCGGAGTAATTGGACGGAATTCTGAAAGATTGTGCGTCTTGTGTTAGCACGTGAGTTTTGCACTATTCTTTCAAGAATGATGTTGAAAAAATCGTAAGACAGCGCATCGCCTTGTCTCAATCCTTTTTTGCCATCAAAGGTCTCGGTGAGTTCTTTACTGTCCTTGATGCAGCAGCTTGCATTCTCCATCGTCATCCTGCACAAACGGACGAGTTGTGGCAGGAATGCCTTAACTGTATAGCTCGTCTCTATAGATGTTGTCATACACGGCCTTAAAATCGATGAATAGGTGGTGTGTATCGATTTGGAACTCATGGTTTGTTTCCAAGATCTGCCGTAGTGTGAATATTTGGTCGATGGTGGACTTTCCTGGCCTAAAGCCACACCGATATGGACCAATCGGGTTGTTGACGAACGGCTTTAGGCGTTTACACAATACGACAGATAGGATCTTGTAGGCGATGTTAAGATGACTGATGCCTCTGTAGTTGGCACAGTTCAGAGGGTATCTTTTCTTGAGGATCGGATAAACAATGCTGAAGTTCCATTCATCGGGCATACCTTCTTTCGACCATTTGTTACAGATCAACATCGACTGCGACTCTACTACTACGTATGTATATGTTCCCTTGTTCGTCTCTTCAGGCTTCGGCTCTGGGTTTGTATCCTTGGCATGTATTTGTTTTTTTTTATAATTCACTAGCGCTAAAGGGGTTATGAATACCCTTATGATGCTATTCACACAGCACTAGTGTTGGTGTAGTGATTTTGAAACTCAGGTGGTATTAGGTTTCAGTCTTTTTGCTCCGAGGGTGGTGTCCAGAATGACTGGGGAGAATTATTGGTATTGTTTTGCCATTGCTTATAATTCACAGTATTTTTTTGGAACATCCCGGTGCCATAAGTACGATCAACACTTTCAAGCCATATGACACTTTTTAACTTTTTGGAATCTCATTCCTGGAGTAGCATCTTTTAATTTCCTCGACCGCGAGCTTCTCATGCTCCTTCCCTTTTCTCATGAGAAGCCGGTGTTCGTCTCTCCTCTTCTGTTCGTAGAGCTCGTGAGCAGCTCTGGTCCTTCTATGCAGCTCCGCTTTGTATGCATCTTGCTTGGCTGCATGTGCTTGTCGGTACTCGCCCAGGGGTTTCGTTTTGGTGGCCGAGTGAAACCCAGCACATCAGAGGCAGCGCGATGTCTGATGGCTTTTTGGCAGTGTTGCCACTGGTCTTCAATACTTGATGCTTGCGACTCTATCGAAAAAGGATTTGGTGATCTCTTGCGTTTGTAGCCGTCCGACATTTAGCTTCCTCGCAGTATGAGCTTGTCTTTGCGGTGCTCGGGATATTTGCAACCGTACCTTGGCTACAACAAAATAATGGTCCGAGTCGATTGTGAGACCTATTCTCAGTATATATCATTCAAGTTAAATAAAATTCAAAGCATTGCGTGATTGCACCCCACTCCGTAGGCTCGATAATCCCTCAACATTCATGGATAAAAAAAATATGGCAAACTTATGGCCCCCAAAAGTATCTTTTGTGTCGAAGAAGCTAACCACTTTGTTATTATGTCTTGTTATGCAGCATGAGCACTTTTCCAAAGATATAGCGAAACAGGCCATAATTGTTTGTTTTTGCAACTCGAACCAAAACAGGCGTGCATAGCAGTTCAATGTTTTAACCACTAAGGCATGGCGACCGCTGAATGGTAAAAAAATCTTATATACGAAGAATCCAAGGAGCAATTCAGCCCAAAGCAGGCACGGTTGTGGGCATTTTCCAACTCTCACTGTAGGATCACTGTAGAATTGCTATAACCATTAAGATGGTTGTTAGGTGGCTCCTGCTTGACAAAAAGCTGTCGTGAATCAATTGTTGAATAGCATGAGATTATCCTGTGCGTGGGAATTACGCAACCGACAGTTTAAAGAATCACCCAGATAAACATCACAGCAAGGTGATTCGCACTTGTTGTGAAACCCGAGCTAGTTCTGGGACTAGCTTTAACTCGATCTTGGTGGAAAAAGAGACATTGGATTGCAATAAACGGCTCTCCCCAGAATCCGTAGAGCCGACCTCCAAAGATGGTGGTATATTCTAAGCACTGCCTGAAGGGCTCGAAAAATAAATGTAATTCATTTTATGGCCGCTTCACAGGAAACGAAAAAGTACTAACATCTTAAATTGGTCCTGAAACCTTCTGTGGGGTCCACAGTATACAATTTAAAAGTCTATGCTTATCTAAATGCAATGAAACCTGGCAGCACATACCAGGACCAATGAGCTCAAAGCTACTCTCTAAAAATCACAAAAGAAGTTCAACATTCTTGTGAACCTCGAGAATTCATTTCAGAGTCCTTATCGAAATAATCAACAGTCCCTACCTCTCATTTGCCTTACTCTGTAGACTTTGCCTTAAGAGTGGAGAAACCTCTCTTCACCCAGCTTTCTTTTATTTTAGAAAACGAATTTGTCACAATGAAAAACCTCACGGCCATCCACATAGGGAAGGTCCTTGACAGCCTCTGGTGTGAAGAAATTACTTTACATTCATCAAATGGACGGCACAATACCATCTTACGCAAGAGGCTCAGTGAGTATATTGGTCTAACCTTGATTTTAAGGCGAAAATTCATCTTCAATTTTCAACTTCTGAAATGTTAGGTCGTTTGCCTAAATTCTGTTGAATAGGAAGATTAAACAGTAAAAATTTCAGGCGGATGTTTACAAAAACTCGCTTGGGATTTCATAGGTTGCATAGTTCGACCCAAATTCTTTTTACCATATGCTCTTAAACATATGTATATTTGTGAGAATGCTTACTGGAACAAAAGTTTGAAAGTTATTCGCTGAGAGTAGAATCTCTCAAAGTGTTTGAAGAAGCACATATGTGAGTCCAAGATTGGAATAGTCCAACATCTACATCAAAAAAAATCCAATAAAACAAATAACTAATTCTCACGTTTATGACAAAGTGTTCGTTTTCTACAGAGTCAGCTTCCTTCCGACAACCATTCAGATGAATCAAGGAGATTAAGTTAAATGTCCATGTAGAAAAATCACTTTCACTTCTTCAAACTCACAATCCGGAACGAGTCTTTTTGTCATTTATCATCGACTGGATGCCCACTGAATGGAAATGCGAATGGAGCATACTTCCCAAGCCCCACCAAATGGAAAGCAAACAAAATTACTCTTCACAGAAGGATATTACTTTGTTTCCCATTAGAGGATTGCATAAATCAACTTGTTGTTCTCGTATTGTTGTTCAAAAGTGTTTTTTTTTTGTCGATTTCTCAATCGTTTCTACGTTATGTAGAGTTTTTATATCGACCTTTGGTAGACCAGCCTCAAGAAGAAAATGCACGTATACCATGTAGGAGCACAGATGTAGAGGACGATGGCTTTGCCCATTGTAAGCAGGCATTGCGAAGGACATTTGCGTAATTCGTTTTCCTTTTGTGGATGTTTTACAGAAATTTGTATTGAAGTAATGACCGAGATTTGATTTTACTTTTCATTCAATTCGCATAAATTGTTGTGCCATTGGATTGTTGAAGGACTAGCCATTAGTAACAACAGCAAATGGATTTCATTTGAAATCCAAAATGGGTTTAGGAAGCGATTGATGTTAGAAATCCCAGTGTTGTATGCGAAATTTGAATGATTTTAACGTACTAAATTTCAGAACGCGGTTAATTTAAAAATATTCCATAGAGGGGATGTTCGATTTGAACTCCGATGTTGAGATATTCAGACGTAATAAATGGTTATGCATTTTTTAACGTGAAAACGTTTTACTGGGGGCATTCTATGGCAGAAAAAAGATTTCGGACTTCCGGTACAGTAAGATACTTGAAATTTCGTGTGCAGGTAGGTCGTTCCTCACATATATCAAAAAATTTATTATTATTGAGGAAAAATTGCTTCGTTTTCAATAAAATGGTACTTTGGCCACTTTACAGTTGTAAGTTTGTGATTTTCAGTAATTTGTCTTTAGTTATATTTCAAGGTCCCCTTATGTACCGAATTAAAAGTTTCTGAGTCCACTAGAAGTCCCTCAAAAGGAACTGGGTACTTCGTAGCACGAAAAAGATTTGTTGATTTTGTTACGTATAATTTTTTTTTTTAATGCGGGTACGGCCAATAATAAGCATCGTCCTTGACAATCCATGGTTCCTTCCAACTAATATAAATATCAAATAATTCAACCGCAATCGCGAATAAACTAAAGCACTATACAACGCTACGTACTGTAAAGCATTCGGTCTTTTCAAATACGTTTTCGCGGAGTTCACCGGCTCTAAGGAGCAGCCTAGTGCTTTTTAGAAACTGATGTGGCATATCGTTGTATACCTTTTTTTTTTAGCTTGTTGCGCAACGTGCTTCGGGTGTACACAGGAAAGTTTTTGAAGTGAAACTTCTTAAGCCACGCTGGAGCACTAAGACACGAAAACATGTCCATTGTGCTACCAGCTGGTACAACCTTTTTACTGTGTTTTCATCATCAAGGAGCTTGCGTTATCAGAAATTGTTACATCAGCTCTATAAATCGGCCACCTAACACGAGCAAAGGCAGGATATTCACATAGAAAGTGTTCTGCATTGTCGTTACCCTCTCCACAAGCCTCACAGATATTGGTGTCCCTAAAACCTAACACGTTGAGATGTTTGGCAAAGGCGTATATAAATGTATATTTGGCACGACAGTTCATGGAGAGCCAAGGCCTATCTTCTCATAACCATGTTGTACGTGTCATATTCTTCGCACTAATGGAAGGGACTTACTGTTTTAATTGGGAAGCTTTTCATGACAGGTTTGTCATGCTTGCGAAGAGGTAGTGCAGCGAAAAAACTTTTGGTGGTTTTTGAGAATCGAACCTGTGTCTCTCGCTTAGCAGTCCAACGCACTAACCACTAAGCCACGGCGACCACGCAAAGGCGTTGTGTTCCGTAATAACACCAATTAGTTGCTTGCGGCCTTTTCTGCTGAGAGATAGCAAGAATACCTGGGACGTCGGGAAGAATCCGTTTAGTCTGACTGCATCGTGGAGATTCTTGCCACCAAATTTGTGTTTGATAGAGGCGAAGAAGTTCTCGCGTCAACCTTGCCTAGCAAGCTTATCGGCGAACTCATTTCTGGTAATCCCGCTGTATCCAGGGACATAGGCAAGGCTTAGCAAATTCAGTCTTCCAATCGAATTCAAACTAGTCGTTCATTTTCGAACTATTTCGGATCTAGTGGGAGATTTGAGCAAGGCCTTAAGCGCAGCTTGACAGTCACTACAGACCTAGATATTCCGTATCCATCACTTGTTTTTCACATTATAGCTTGCAGCCAAAAGTATTACAAAAATCTCCGCTTGGAAGAAGGGTAAAGTGTAGTCTAATGTGGTCGCTTTCCACCAAAGCTCCAGCCATAACACTCATAATCAGTCTGCTGTCATCTACCCCATCATAAGACTTCGGAGGACAGTATCGGGATGAAAGTGACGATTGCGTTTATGAATTTAATTTACCACTCCAGGTCGGAGTGACATGAAGATAATAAATAACTGGACTAAGTTCTGCGGACTTGTGGTTAACCCGCAGAAAACAGAGCTTGTCCTGTTCACCAACAAAAGAGTGATACCGGAGTTCAGGATGCCATCCACTGAAGGTACCCCACTTTAAATGTCAGACTGTGCCAAGTATCTAGGACTGACACTTGACAAAAAACTAAGCTGGAGTCTCAACACGAAAGAGAGGGTAAAGAAAGCAACGATAGCAGGATATTCGGAGGCCCCAGCCCTAAAATCTTCATGTGGCTTTACACGGCAGTAGTAAGGCCTATAATAACCTACAGTAACTTCGTGTGGTGGCAGGCAGTGTGCAAAACCACTAACCTTAAACTATTTACAAAGATTCAGAGGAAAGCCTGCATCAGCACCACTGAAGCATTAAGAACCACCCCCACAGCGGGACTTGAGACAATACTCAACCTACTCCCGCTTGATTTACTTGTGCAAGAACCACCAGCAAAAAGCGCCCTTCGCATAAGCCAAACTGGAAACTGGGAACCCAGTCAGACAGGGCATGCACAGATCCTGCGCAAATTTGTGGGCAATACTGTATGCAGAGACTACATGTTGCTTTACTTAGACTACGATAGACCTCTCAACCTGCTTTCCCAGCAGGGGTGAATGGCAGGCTAATCAGATATTAAATAATGACACAACAACCTGCGTCTACACGGATGGATCGAAAATGGACATAGGCTTGGGTGCTGAATTCTTTTCCGAGACTCTCGGACTGTTTGGATCGATCAGATTCCCAGACCGCAGTTGTGCCTTCCAAGCAGAGGTCCTGGCAGTGACAGCTGCTGCCCAACAGGTTGCTTTAAAGGCACTACCACAAGATATTATCTTTTTCATCGATAGCCAGCTAGCAATATGAGCGATTTCTGCCGTAGAAGTAAAGTCGAATCTTGTTAGTCGCTGTCGCCAAGAGCTTCGAGTTCTTGGCAGACAGCCAAGAAACGAGACAGCTGATGAGCTAGCAAGGAAAGGATACTCATTAGATGCCGATCAAGCCGGAACCACAGCCAAAATCCCATCCTGTAACTTCAAACAAGATATTGGGAGCAAAATCAAGAGAACTACCAACGATGATGGTAGATGGTAGCTCCTGCGTTATAACCAAGGAACTATGGTCATTCTACAATAAACAGAGAACCGAAAGAATCCTGCAAATGAATCAAAAATCCCTATCTTCTCTTATAGATATCATCATGCATGGTAGTTATGCAAGAAGACGGATGACCTATGCAGAGGATGCGGTGACGAGGAAGTAGATAAGGACACTCCACACTTTCTCTGCCACTGTCCAGCACTCTGCCATATAATATTTAAGATCCTAGGGAGGCTTTTTTCCAGGACCTAAAAGAACTGTTTAGCAAGTCTGTGCTTGATATACACAGATTCATCAGCGCTGCGAGCTGTCTTAAAAGAGCTTAGGTTTATGGCTTCTAGAAAGGGGGCTGCAACCCTAAGGGCATCACAATGGGGCTACATTGACCTAAGTGTGACGGGGAAAGGACTTTCTTCCCTGTCAACCCCCCTACCAAACCTAACCTAACCTAACATGAGGAAAATAAACAAACAAAAGGTAGGAATTAATCCAAAGCTTATAAAAAAAAAAAACACCACAGACCGCTGGGCAATACTTGTTCGCACAATGTACATACATACATATATTTATGTCGAGGGCCAACTTCAGGTGCAGTAAATAAAATACTTCTCTCATATCTAAAAACACATGACCCACCTATAACAAGGCCAAAGTAAACCAAATCCTTTAGGTACAACATTAATCCCAAAAACAAACCAAACTCAACTCCTTAGCAGTGATATCTGGATTCATTTAATTTGTCTCTCTACCACTCACCATGGTTTCAACTTGTTATTGCGTAAGACCCTCATTAACTACACTTTAAGTGCAATATTTCATTCCGATATTGATTTTCCTTCAAACGACAGACTAAGCTTGTTCATTAATTAAACCTCCGACTCGACACCTGATGTCGACACAAGGCGTGGGGATATACTTTTTTATTTATTTCAAAAATAAATCTCATTTAAGAACATCATTAGTCCTTCAAGTATAATTAGTAGAACTCACAACCTTCCACCTTCAATACACAGATCAATAGAACTCGTGCAACGATTCACAGTTCAATTATTATAGACCAACCCACCGTCAATTAGCTGGATATAGTTGAAAAACTGTCCAACAAGGACACTGTGGCCTACTACACTAGACTTGACAGGCACTGAGGATTTCAATTTGTGGTTTGAATGTGATATTTCCTTGGAAGGTAGAAAAAAAAAAAAAAAAAAAACGAAGTAATCTCCCAGAAAAAGAACAATCAATCTTTTGGAGGGTCATCTCGAAAATTACATCATCAAACATTAATGGAAGACCCATGGAGAGCTGGTAGTAGTCATCGGCGCGATGGTAATCCGAGAATCCAATTAGGAACGTAAATTGCAAATTAATGAACTCCAAAGCTCGCCAAAAAAAAAAAATCTTTTTTTTTGTTTGGTTGTCTCTATGGATGGCAGAAGCCAAAAACATCCTCATTACTCTCGGTTGGTAGATGTTTGCGCGTGGAATATACTATTTATTTGTTAAAGTAGGAGTTCCTGATAAATATCTTCAGATTAAACGACCACGAACTACTTTGCTTCACAAGGGTATTTTTGTCAATTTTCACAAATTTCGTTACCTTACGATCGAGTATTGCAATATTGTTTGCCAAAGTTTGCAAATTTTTGAAAATACCTCAATTAATGTGTTGGAAAAGGATACAAACTTCAGTTTTTGATATACACCATCGACATACTGAAAGTTCTTCCAGTCGTTCGCTGATTTCCCACAGAGCCTACTTTTGCCATGAATTTGGAACATACACTTAGGAGAGACTGACAGCAGCTAAGTTTGTAGACGAACTCCATGCAAGAGGGGCCTATTACTTACTTACTTATCAGGCCAGTGACCCTTGGAGGGTCTGAGCCTGAACTAATGCCGCTTTCCATCCTTCACGATCCCAGGCACGCTGCTTTCAGTTTTCAGGACCAAGGTTTCTGGCGTCCGCGATTGCCTGATCTTTAAACCGCAGGTTCGGTCTTCCTTTTCTTTGTGAACCAGGTGGCTGGGATTCAAAGATCCTCTTAGCTGGAGCATTCTTGTCCATTCGCTCGATGTTTCCGAGCCATTAGAGTCGACGGATTTTTCGCTTCCGGACTACATCCACATCTTTGTACAAGTCGTAGAGTTCGCGGTTATATCTTCTCCTCCATTCGCCCTCCTCGCAGACTGGACTTAATATTCGACGTAGAATTTTTCTTTCGAAGGATCCCAAGATCTGCTCCACTGTCTTACTTATCGTCTAGCATTCAGCTTCATTAAGCAAGACTGGCAAGATTAGGGCTTTGAAGAGCATGATTTTGGACCTTCGAGTTGGGAGTTTGGACTCTAGTTGTTTGGACAGACCGAAGTAGCAGCGGTTGCCTAAGGTTATACTTCATCAAATCTCCACTAGGGTGTCATTTGTGGAGTTTATATTTTCCCAGAGGTCGATAAACTACCTCACTACCTCAAAATTATGTCTGTCCATTGTTAGGTCTTGTCCTAGACGGTGTTCGACGGATCGGTTTTTAGTTGACAGCATGCACTTTATTTTATCCTCGTTCATCATGAGACCAACTCGTTTAGCTCGTTGTCCTATCGCCGTAAAAGCCTCAATAATGGCACGCTGGGAACGGGCGATGAAGTCGATATCGCCTGCATATCCCAGCAGCTGGATGGATTTGTAAAATTCAGTGCCTTCTGTGTTTACGCCGGCCTTCAGCACAAGATTAAAGAAGTCACACGACAGCGCATCTCCTTGCCAAAATCCTGTGCATGTTTGGAATATTTCGAAATTTTTTCCCAAACTGCACGGTGCATTGCGAGTTCTCTAACGTGGCGCGACACAACCGGATCAGTTTACTCGGGATCTCGAATTCGGCCATCGCGTTATATAGTTCGGTACGATGAATGCTGTCGATGAAGAGATGGTGAGTATCGACTTGGAACTCGTTGGTCTTTTCCAGGATTTGCCGCAGTGTGAAGATTTGGTCTATCGTCGATTTGCCGGGAAGGAAAAGAAAGAGCGATACCGACAAGACTATCGAAAGCTCTACCAAAAGGTGAAACGAACATGACAATTTTACAAAGGGCGAAAAGGAGCTGTCAGAGGAGTTTATGGCTAGGTCAGGTTGAAGTGATATCACATGGAACTGAAAGAGATTCTCCTGGCATGGAAGGTTTTTGACATCCTTGTGGAACAGATCGCCTAGGTTAGGTTTGGTTAGGTTAGGTAGGATGGTTGACGGAAGGAAATCCTTTCCCGGTCACACTAAGGTCAATGTTGACCCATTGTGATACCCCAGGGATTACAACCCCCTTACTAGGAACCATAAGCCTAAGCTTTATCAAGCCAGCCCGCACCACTGATGAATCTGTGTATGTCAAGCAGCTGTTTCCTAATTATGACACAGTAGTTGAGCGTATTCCATCTATCGTTGGTAGTTCTCTTCATTTTGCTCCCAATCTCTTGTTTGAGGTTACAGGGTGGGATTTTGGCAGCGGTATCGGCTTGATGGGGGTCTAAAGAGGATCCTTTCTTTGCCAGCTCATCAACTGTTTCGTTCCCAGGCACTCCTTTGTAGCCGGGGACCCAGCAGAAACTTATATTTATTATGCTGCCTTCCAAGGACCTGTAGCTCTTCGGGACAGCGACTGACAAGCTTCGACTTTGTTTCTATGGCAGAAATCGCTCTTATTGCCGCCTGGCTGTTGATGAAAAAGGTAATATCATCTTGTGGTAGTGCCTTCATTGTGACCTGTTGGGCAGCCGCTGTCACTACCAGGACCTCTGCTTGGAAGACACTACTGTGGTCTGGGAATCTGATCGATCCAGACAGTCCGAGAGTCTCGGAAAAGAATCCAGCACCCACGCCTGTGTCTATTTTGGATCCATCCGTATAGACGGAGGTTGTTGGGTCATTATTTAATATCTGATTAGCTTGCCATTCACCCCTGCTGGGAAGGCAGGTTGAGAATGGTCTATCGAAGTCTAAGTAAGGCAACATGTAGTCTGTGCCCGTCTGAGTCGTAATAGTAGAAGGCTCCCAAGTGAAATTTTCTTCTGCAGGAGAGCTCGACAAGTACAAGTACAAGTTCTACAAAGATCATTTGAGGGTACACCATGCCTTGTTGCATACTTGCCTATGAGACAATGTTCGGTGATGACACCTAAATATGTATAAGAAAAAATTAAAAGCAATTTTAAGAGCATTTCAAATCCAGCTTTCGGCAAATTTAATTTGTCGCTTGCCATAGGGAGCTGTAGAATGTAGCATCTAAGGGGATGCTCTGACATTTTATGCATTCTGATTTGTCCTCATTGACCTGAAGGTCAAGTTTCTTCGCTTTTCTGACACAATGTCGAACGCGAAGCCCAATAGTTGAACGGACATGGTGCCGAAGACCGGATTGAAAAAAAATCAGAAAACAACTTTGATGCAGTTCAAAAGTTTCTTTATAGATCTGCCGTCTAAATATGTCAAAGCAAGTAAGCAAAAGAGGGGAAGCAAAACCAAACAAAAAATCTCTAAAGCTCATTCAAATTCACCTCCACATTAGTAAATCCCCATATGACGCTAATATAGTTAAAAACCAGAACAACTTAGTTTCATTGGCCCGTAAAATTGAGTCATCAAAATATCTACATAATTCCACCATTCGCCTTCCCGAGTGCTAGTATCCCTATAATTCAAGCATAAAAATTCAATTTTCAACCTCCAAGCACACGGAACAAGTGAATCACTCACAACAAAGCAAACTGTCGAATTAAATTTCGAAAAAAAGAAAAGAAAAATCACAGTAACTGTTAAAAGCGACCGTAAAAATAAAGGAGACAAGGCACACATTGCAATCATAGCGCACGTGTTCTTCTAGGATGTGGAAAGCCACATACATTCAGCTAAAGACCTACCTATCTTACTTTGTCTCCATCATCACATTATCTTATCCGCTTTTAGGTTAATAAAACTCAACTGTGCGCGTTCCATGTTTAAAGGAACCGCTTTTACAAGCGTACAACATCCATTAAATTTGAGTTCTGTTTGTTAGGTTTTTCTTCCGGTTCCAATACCCTCTTATGGCCTGAAACGCTAATGGATGGAGAATGCGTGAATCTTCCGGTCTTAAACGAGAAGCATTAAAATCCTCATGCTAGTCTTTGCATAGCACTACACAAAATAACCATATTCCGTTGACAGCAGATGCAATAGGGTTCCACAAACGCAACCAACCCTTAGTAAGCCCCTTAGGGTGATTCTGTTTTTATTCATGTTGAAAGCACCGCAACATTACCACAGGAAGATGCTTAATATATTTCCGAATGGATGTGATTTAATCGATCGATACACCCAGGGGGGGAACCTACAAATATTGAACTTGCCACATCTGTCGATGGAAGCAGGCAGGCTTAAATTTACATAAAGGATGTAGACATCAATCGTTAAGGGAAATTATTTCGTTTATAAGAATCTTTAATCTTTAATGATGCTATGTGACAGTTTTAGAAAAAAGAAAAATTGATTACTGCTTGCAGGATTTGAAGCATTTTCCACGAGGACTTCCTTTTCTACGATGAATTTCAATGACAGGATATACTATTCAATTCAGAATTCTTTTTTTGAACTTCAAGGAACTATGAACATCAAGAGACAGCTATAGAAGTAGATAGATCACAGACTCTATTCGAGTCAAACTCAGGCTTAAGGTGTACAAAACCAACATGAGTATGGCTTTCCTCAATTAGATAGATCTGAAAATCTGGTTAACAGGGAGTATCTTAGAGAAACCATGTATGGTATTGTACTCTTACAGAGGACATTATCGGATGTCGGATTATGGAATGCTTACAAGAGAGTGCTATTTTGTCCCTTAATACGACCAAGCTGTTGCCATCAATGGAATATGAACGACATCGAACGACTGCAGAAATGGAATCCAAATCAATTTCTTTACATTCTCAAACCACCGAGTCTCCTACTCCATAAGCTTATTTCGAGAGTGGGTGCTCCAGTAATGTTGCTTCAAAAAATTGCATCCGCCCAAAACTTTGCAATGCCACCGGTCTGGAAGCAAAAGCTTTACAAATTTATATTTTTGATTCCAGAATATTGACCAAATGTGCTCTTCAGTGTCTATACAGTTCCTCCTTAAGCTCTGTTTTGCGATGATAATCAACAAGTCTCAGAGACAGACATTAACATTTTTGCGAGGTAGATTTGAGGACTCACAGCTTTTCACATGGTCATGTTGTTTACTGGAGAATCAGTTCACCCAGCAACTTGGTCATTCTGGCACAAGGAACGTTTCATCGTTATAAAAAACTGTTTTAGCCGGAATAAGGCAAAAGGTTTCAAATATTGGTGTGGCATCTACGCTTAAGAAAATGAACGTTATGTGTTAGTTAATTTAGGTTAAGGCTTTTTCTTGGACAAGACGTAAGACGTGACTTCGGTTTAACGCCTTTTCACTAAGACCTTGCAGTAGAGGATTGTAGTCTCTTTGTCATATCTGGAATTTAACCCTGACAAAGTTCCGATTTGAATGATTAAGGGGCTCGTAAGTAGTTAATAGTAAGCACCGCCTATGACGTTCCGGGCAACTGCAGACCGGACGATCTAGCTAAAGAAGGCGCGGGACGGATGCTCTCTGAAAATGGAGGGGAACTGCTTGCCTTCCTAGAATCAATAAAGTCTGACCTTGATAGTGAAGCTAGAAGAATAGCTAATAGCAGGTCTTCTGTCGAAACAGATCAGGCCTAACCTGGATCTGAGGAGAACAGGAAGACTTATAAGAATTATAATAGGAGCCCTTACAGGGCATTGTCTAATTGGTAGGCATGCCATCAGAATGGGTGTACCTTCTAAGGATTTCTGTAGAAGCTGCAGAGACGAGGAGGAAGAAGAAACGACTGCACATCTTCTTTGTACGTGCCCTGCTCTATCAAAGTTGAGAAGGAAAACACTAGGAGAGTACTTCTTCAATGACCTTAACGACCTGGCCAGACTCGACATCTTTAGAATTAAGAGTTTTGTATGTGGTTCTGCACTTAGTGCGGCACAGTATAGGGCTTACACCGATACGGTTACCCAGAGCTTATATTCCTTTTATCCTATATGGAATTCCGCATGTGAGGTTTCAATCACAATGGACCTTCATTTTAGTTTAAGTGGGTCCCTGCTTAGTGGGGACAGCCGCCCAACCTAACCTAACCTTACCTAAGCACCGCCTATAAATAGAGATCACAATGGGCCTTGATTTTAGTTTAAGTGGGTCCCTGCTTAGTGGGGACAGCCGCCCAACCTAACCTAACCTTACCTAAGCACCGCCTACAAATAGAAATCGCTTGTTGCTCAGTTTGTGGCTTTAGCTTTACGCTATCGCAAGCCTTTCGGAAGTTAATGAAAAGCAGACAAATTGTAAGGATCTATATGCGGTGATGAGGTCAACGTACATAAGAGCTCTTAAACCGAGAATCAAGTGTAATTTTGGCTGGGGGAAACAATGCAAAAGCTGGAGTTTTGGACATTCTTCATCACATTAGTTGAGCTTCATCCAACACAAGCCAAGAATTATTTTAACTTTTCATCGGCTATTGACAACTCCGAACATGGTTCAACTGTTACATAACATCTACTTCTAGCTTTCTTAACTTCTTCAACAGCTTCCGTCAGTAATCTTTTAAGTTCAATGCGACAGGAATTAATTTATATATGGGTATCTGCTGTGCTTTTATGTATGTATGTATGTATGTATATTTGGCACGGCAGCTCATGGAGAGCCAAGGCCTAGCTTCTCACAACCATTCATGTTGTGCGTGTTATATTCTTCGCACGAATGGAAAGGATCTGCTGTGCTTGCTTGGGTTATTTCTCCCTTCAGGTATTTGTGGACCTTTGCATGCTATGACTTCTTGAGAAACTTTTCTGCCTTCAGTAGGATTCATTGATTCGAGTCCATCATCCATAGCCTCTTAGGCTAGAGGAGAACATGTGCACATCAGATAATGGATGCAGTTGTTTTACCACATATCACCAATTAATAACACGCATTTTCACTCCTTTTTCCGTAACAGTACATTTTTACGATCCTTCCACTTTTTGCCTCGATTAAGACTATGAATTCGACTTAAAATACACGGCAATAGAATGCAACTAATAGGATGCCAGCTTCCGTACATACATATATCCGTCTCGAATCTATTCCACACATAATCTTCGCCAAAAATGAGTCTTAGTTCACCATACTTTTACCATCCTTACTGGGAGCCCCTTCCGTCTCAGTTAAACTTGTTGAGTGCAGAACATCCATCCTATCAACAAGTCAACAGTTTGATTTATCTTCAATATTGACATCTTTCTGAACCTTCTACATATATATTTATTGATGAAGAAAGTTAACTCTGATGCCCGAGCCATTAAAAAATAATTTTTATCTGTTTAATGCGGGATGGTCTTGATCCTTCAACAAAGTTGAATAGCATCCACAAAAAAAAAGAAAAACTCAAAATCCCCAGTGTAGTTATTAAATTCTTCGGTTAATGATTTCGCAGAAAGAAAAAACCTTTGCGATAAATAATAAATGCCCAACAAGGATATTAGAAAAAGGATGGCCATGCTCAATGGAGTTTTTAACTCACTCATGAATTAGATATCCTTCTGTGGGTTAATGTCGTTTTTTTTTTGTTTTGTTTTGACAGGACCTTGGAACTTTTGCCTAATAACATCCACTGACCAATGAGATAAAACAAAAAGCAAAAAGGACAAAATAAACTCAGTTATGAGAGGACAAAGTTCGAAGGAGTATTGTTCTTGGAATAAAGTTGTAAGAGCATTTTCCTCTGAAGTGGTTTCTTTTTTTTCGTTTGTGTGTGTTTCGGTGATGCCTCTGAGACTTTTCATTGGGACGATATTAATCTGGGAATCGATTAGTTGTTTTGAGTGCTGCTACTGATGAATTGAATTGATAAACCACTCATAAGGGTAATGCTGGGAATTAAATTAATATCAATTGGGCATCGGTAGTGTTTTTTTTTATGCTTCAGTCACTTTCAGAAGGTTTTGAGACAGAGTACAAGGAATGAAACCCAAATTTATTTTGAATTGAATTCAACCATTAGAAAGATGTCTGGCAGCCATTTTGCTTATAAGTAAATGTGTATTATCCACTTTCAAAAGTTTCTTACTCAAAAAGCGAAAACCTAACCATTCATGTCTAAAGGTCATGCGTAACGGCCTTTGCTCTATTTCCATCACAGTAAAAACGTATACTTTCTCCGGGATCTACAAGAATAATGGAGATTATACCTTCTGTCAGTAGGTACCTACGGGATGCCCAGGGCACGTTTTAAGAGGAAGACTACCACGCTGAGTTTCATTCTGCTTCTTTTATCTTTACATACAAATATAGATATAATAGCTGCTCGAAACAGTATAGCTGGCATTTC
The DNA here is from genome assembly GCA_951813785.1 of Criorhina ranunculi. Classification (NCBI taxonomy): domain Eukaryota; kingdom Metazoa; phylum Arthropoda; class Insecta; order Diptera; family Syrphidae; genus Criorhina; species Criorhina ranunculi. Next base: position 33,034,070 of record OX638382.1, on the reverse strand, counting down.
AATGGACGTTATCTAAGAAACAATTAGACATAAACTTAAGAAGGCATTGCTCGCGAAACAAGTCAGCAAGTCGGCAGAATTTGCTTTAACTAAAACTTTTAGCTTCATGAAAACTGAAAATACCTCGTTCCATTAACGCAAATAGAGTTAAGTATAGAAATTATGCACCGACAACTCCCTCTGGCGGAAGCATATAAGTAGGTGCAACGTACTTATCTACCGAAACCGTCGTGTCTAATAGTGATGCTAATGTATAAGCTTCAAATGGTGCAAGCGATGCAGGGAGCAAAGGTTACAGTAAAAATACAACAAGTACAAATATTTGTCGAGACACCTCATAGAGAGCTAGGACTTACAATTTCATTGTCCACTTCGAACGGAATACTCTCTTTGGAAGTCTACGAAATACCTTAAACGTCCAATACAACAGAATCCACCTTTAAAACCAAGAAACAAATGCCGAAAAGGCTGACTTATTTGCTGATCATCTAACGGGGACCTTCCAACTCGAATTGTTGACATTTAGCCAGAAATAGAAAAGTCTGATGAAAAAATTCTTTATGTTTCGTCGGGGGAAATCAGATTAACTATCAAAAACACAAAAAATCTTAAACACAAAAAATCACCTGGGTACGATTTAATAACTGCCGATGTCCTACAGGAACCGTCATCAAAGGCTTTTCTCAAGCTAGTAATATTAATGAATGCGTACTTTAAATTGAAACATATTCCCTGTCCTTGGAAAGTTGCAGACGTGATAATGATTCGCAAACCAGGAAAAGACCCTTATGAACCATCATCTTACAGATCAATCTCTCTTTTACCCATTTTATCTAAACTTTTCGAAAAGGTTTTTCTAAAGAGACTAAGTCTATTCATAACTAGCCAACATATGATTCCAGAACATCAATTTCGTTTCAGAGATAGACATTCTACCATCGAAAAGTACATCGGATTACTAGCGTCACCGAAAAAACTCTAGAAAATAAAATGGTTTGCTCCTTTCCAAGGAAATATACAGAAGTGCTAAAGTTGTATCTTGCGAACTTCAGGATTAGACAAGCTCGTTCCTACTCAGAACTCAGAGAAATTAAGGCTGGAGTTCCACAAGGAAGTATCCTAGGTCTAGTTTTATATCTACTTTTTACTAACGACATACCAATACTTTCAAATTGCACAATAGCTACGTTTGCTGATGACACAGCTATACTTACAGTTGCGAAAAACGAGCGCGAATCAACTAAACACCTTCAAAGCGCTATAGATAGAGTTCTCAGATGGACAAAAAACAACCGAAATCAGCTCATGTAAACTTAACAAAAAAAAATTCTTCAATTCCCTATATTTATTTCTGAAGTTCAAATGTCCTACTCTTATTCAGCCAAATATCTGGGAATGCATCTAGACGCCAAGCTTAGATGGAAGGAACACATTAAAAAGAAAAAAGAAGAACTCAATTTCAAACTAAGAAAACTTAATTGGGTCATTGGTAAAAAATCGCCCCTATTGATACAAAAACAACTTTTAATTTATAAACAGATACTGAGACCAGTGTGGACATACGGTATCCAATTATGGGGATGTACTTCCAAAACCAATATTGCTATAATCCAACGGTTCCAAAACAATGTCGTTAGGGACATCGTCAAGGCACCCTGGTATGAAAGAAATTCCGATTAACACCGCGATCTTAACCTCGAAACTGTACAGGAGACCATCGCTAAATATACGAGAATGCACTTCACACGACTGAGACAACACGTCAAACAAGAAGCGGCAATCCTGAGTAATACCACCGGACTTACCCGAAGACTTAAGAGTATTAAACCACACGAGCTTTGCGGCTAAGTTAACATTTTTAACTTTATAAACATCTATACACTAATTAATTTTGTAATAACAAATATTGCAAATAATTGTCAATTCGTCAAATACTGGAAAAAATGTTATACGTGTTTCTAATTTTTTCAAATTACAACTGCTGTAGTAGGTATCCTGAAATGTTTACAACTTTATAACGTTTCTATAAAAAAGGAAAAAAAAAATTTTGAACGGTGGATTGAGAATCCTTTTCATGATCTTTGTCATTATCTGCCGAAAAGTGGTACCTACTGCGAAAAACTACCGGTTCTTCTCTCTCGGTTAGCAGTCCAACGCATGCAACCACAGCAACGGTTTCAGTACCTGTGAATAATGTTAGACTTATATGAATATCCCTATTGAAAAGAGACTCCTCAAGACTAAGGTGCCTTTAACTTTTACTCCGATAAACTCAAATAAACATTCAATCCTGGCTGTTTCTGTTCTCACTAGTAGGAATCTATACAGAAGCCTTGGGTAAGAAACAAGCGTGTCTGTGGCTTATGTCATGTTTGAAGCTGCCCCACATTCTGTGTAAGCGAATCCTCTCTCAGCAGCTAGATTTGGGTTACTTCAGTCATAAACTTCAAGGAAATCAAATTTTCTGGGAGAGGATGAGTTTTAGAAAAACAAACTGTATCCACTCAGGGAAGACAAATCTTTCAAAACTCTGCCTGAGCTCGTTGGTTGGAAAAGTAATTTTTACGAAAAGATCAAACCATAAGAATACCAGATAAACCAGCTTAGCCAGAATCACTGATGGTAGTGTTGAGCGAAGGCTTCCAGAGAGGTGGTCTCCTGTTCCTGCTGAATGTTGTATTGCTTAAGGGATCCGATTAACTCTATCAGACCTGAGGTCATTTACGTTCTTTACGAGATGAAGAATGTTAATTGGATTAACTAGTACCAACTGAAAGTACTGAATAGAAATTCAACTGAAGTCCAAATTTAAAATCAACTTTCTCCATGTTCAGTATTGACTCCAGCAGAGACTTATGCCACCCTAATGGATGGTGGAAGAGGCATAGCATTGAAGTACCTAAACTTTCTAACAATTTTCAAAATAGTAAGTGAATAAATGACCTTATCCTATTCGAATCATGGGGAATGTGTTCTTCGAAAGACTTGCAAGGTAAAGAAAAATTTCTTAGGATTTGAACTTAAACGTTTGGTCAATTAATCGGAGCTTGTGTCCACAATTGTTTTCCTCGTGAATACAATTGCAGAAGACATAAAATCTTCAAAGAGATAGCTTGACAAGGGTCAGAGGAAGGAGTTCTCAGGACTGAAACTTGCTTTAGTCCCGTTGACGATGGGTCTCTTACAAACACAATTGTAGGTGGGATTCTTACTGTCACTCAACAGAAACGACTACAGACGAGACACTTCACTTTTGACAAGCGTCTCAATTTCTTAGGCTTAAGTGACACTATAGTCTGAGACGATATTGCAAAGCATTACCTTTGCAAGTGTCCAACCTTTCCTGGTATAAGGTGGCGGTTTGTCGGTGCTGCTGTGCCTAGTGTTGATGCTGTTAGTTCCTCATCATGAAAGTGCCTCCTTCGAAAAACGAGGTAATTCCTGTATATTGGGGGCTATACATATACAGGGCTTGCGTCCCCGCCACTGAGTGCTCTAGTGAGATGTTTCCTACCATGAAACAAAAAAGCAAAAAAAAAAAAAATACTTCCAGAATCCAGCAGGAGAGTGAAGCAACTTCTAACATGATGGCATACCAGCGCTGTATTTGATGTCACTGTGTATGACAGGATCGTAAAGATTGTAAATAAATCCAAAAGCTAGTTCATTAAATAAACAGTTTTTGCTTTTCTTATTTCATTTTCTCATCTCATTTCAAAAAAGTCTGTTTGTCCTTCGAAACAGGCTGTGTTCCCTTGTTTATTGTCTTTCTTTAAAGTCGTATACTACCGAGCCGAGACAGGACATGAAAATGTGCCACACAAATATTCAAATTGATTCCTGCGAACCGGGACCATCTGACTCAAACCCAGTCTAATGTTTTTTTTTTGTATTGAATTCTTCAAATGCGTGTCTTTGTATGTTCCAGGGAAAAAAAAATCCCTTCTTTCAAAAAATACACAAATACACCCCACAATTGATACATTTAACCTTCAAATTTGCTATTGCGGTCTCTATGATGCGGTTTCGGGACAACACACAACTCTATACAATCTATTGGCAGCACTGTGTGTATTCTCTCGCTTTGAAGTGGATATCTCGAAGATCCCACCAGAAAAAAAGAAGCAAATTATTCGCTCACGAGGCAGGAAAAAGAAAAACTGAACAACTTGGCGTATTCCGAATTCAGCCTCCTGGCAGCAATTTCAAAACAAATTACTCCAAAGGGTTGGATGGGCCCAGACCCAGACCGAAAAGAGGAACCCAACAAAAAATTGAAGCAAAAGTAACTAATTTGCAGAGATTTCGAAAATCATACGTTTGGTACGAAAGAGCTATTTTTGAGCCTCATATCCTTGTTGTAATCTCACCCACGTGCCAGACATTTGAACGTTTTTTTTTTCCCTCGAGTTGCAAATGGACAAGAAGATAGTATAGGAAAGGGGCTTCACTGAAAATGGGTCCACACCCCATTCACATTTATTTGTATATTTTTTGCCGTTTACTTTTATTGTTTTCTTTCTTGGTTTTGTTTTGTTTTTGTCTGGTTATGGTATTTGTTTGGACTTTGGAACTCAATACTGTGTAGGATGCGCAAGAATAGTATGAAATAAATGAAAAATAACAAAGTCTCCTTAAAGATTCCTATTTTAGCTGGGGATCCTTGCTGTAGTAATAATGAACTCGCTCGCTGTTGTTTCTTTATTAGGAAAGGAAACAACGCGTGCGGATATTTCACCAACAGGGGCAACAAAATAGAAAAAACGCATTTGTTTGGTTTTTCTGTGATTTCGGGTTGAAAAACTTTCAGTAAGTTGCGTCTTGTTGTGAAGAAAATTTCCATAAGGCTGGGAAAATTTTCCATCGTTCTATTCACTTTAGTGTGATGGTGTGGTCACATTTAGAGCGTTTCTATGGTACCAATTCTCAAGTCACCTCAAGGATCGTTAAAGGTTGTAGAGTCAAGAAGGTTGACGTTAAAAATTATGGGATATGAATTACTTTTTTCTAAACATGAATAAAAGTGTTTTAGGTGGATTTCGAAGAAATACTACCTATTGCAGAGGTCCTCATGACGCAACTTTCAAAAAATGTGAATGCAACTTTTCAAGACCTCTATAGTAAACACCAAAACCATGGTCCGTTCAAATGTTTATATATATATATATGCAATATAACGAAATCTTGTCACCACGATAGGGGCCGCAGTTCTTAACCGAATTGAACGAAACTTGGTACACATGTTGATATGGTGAATAGCACGGACGAGTTCGTAGATGGGCGAGATCGGTTGAGAGGGGGGCGTGTCACGCATTTTTCAAATTCCGCATTAATAATTGTTGCATTTTCATTTTTAATAGTATAGAAGTGGTAATAGTAAAATAATATTTTTGGAAAAAAATTCCCGCCATTTTGAATCCGCCATCTTGAAATTCTTTAAAATTGCTCCGATTTCGTTGAAATTGAAAATGTATACTCGTTTATGGGTACTTGTTATAATTTCGCTATTTTGGATTACTTTAATATTACTTCAAAGTTGCATACAAAGGAAATCCACCTATCTCTTGCGGCTGGTGCCGGAAGGTCTTTTTTTAATTAGTGAAGGTGCCATCTAGGTTAGGTTAGGTTGAGAAGGCAGCCTGCTAATAAATTTAAGTTTTCAGTGAATCGTTACATGTACATAATTCTGTAGATGGTATCTTCGCCAGATCGTTCGGTTCTAAAGGTAGATGATGAAGTCATAGCAAAGCAATATTCTTTGTTTTCACCACCTTTGCAGCTTTCCCTAATAGATAAGTGGGAACTGCTGCAAAACATTATTCCAATTGCTTAATGCTCCGCCAGTACTTCTCTCAGCACTCGGATCTTCAGTTTGCTAAGAATATCTTTTCGTTCATGACAACTTGCAGTGTGATTGGCTTGTTTTTCAGTTTATATGTGCATAAGTCCTTAAATCTAAATCCAAACCTGGTCATCATAGCCAGTACTCAATTTCGACTGCTGAATATTTGCAAATGTGTTTGGTGGTCTTCAAACTAACAAATCTTCAATCAGATAGTCAATCGGTGGTATACATACTTCCAAAGCACGGGAGCTGATATACAGCACCCACACTTTCTACTACTTTCAGAAGACACTGCCAGGAACTTAGAATTTTCCTTTACACCTTTCAATACGCTTAATGCCGCCAAAAAGGATGAAATAGTCAATAGCTAATTGAAACCTGTTAATAGAGATAAGACAATCTCAGGCTTCTAAATAGTTTCAGTCTTCCAACCGTAGCTGAAAACTTTTCGTAAACAACCTGATTGTTCCAAATCAATAACACCCACCATCTCTTTATCGATGTAGCCGATATAAATATGATGACTCATTACCCAAGCTAACACCCAAGGTACTACAACAGAAGATAATTTTCAAGTTTTCCTACAGAAAACTCGTAGATATCTAAAGCTTTGAAGTGTTAAAGGGTTTTGCCTACCTTGGATCAGTTTTCTGCCTAGGCTCAGCTTATGCTACTGTGAAAATGACACCAGTGTATGAAGAATTAGGTACTCCAACCAACTGCTGTTTCTACGATCTAAGATGGCAGTTGAGTAGTAAGCCTTTTCAAAAAGAGAAATGACTGACATTTGTTGTCCTAGCCATCTATACATGACAACAAGGGGAAAGAAAGATTCTTGCCAAAGAAGTACACGTACCATGTTAAGCAAGATCTACTCAGTCAAAAAGTTTCGAATTGGGCACCTAATCATGTGGAGTATTTTAAAAGTAGCACATCGGCCCGAGGTGTTTGTGTGACCTCTCTGGATAAGTTATGTAGTAGAGAAAAAACGTAAACAGAAAAAAAAAAAAAAAAAAAATGCCGACTCCGAAAGATGGATTGTATTCTCTTGGGTTTATCATTACTTTCCGAAACTGGTGCCTTGAAAATACGTTTGGATATTTTCCTGGGATTCCAACTTGTGTTAGCTCGCTTAGTAGCTAACCACCAACCACTGAAGACAATGAAATTGTAGACCAATTTGCTAGGAAAGGTTCTTCAAAAAGGTACATAGGTGCTGAACCCTTCTGCGACATCCCTACATCCGCGTTCAGAATAAGTTTGGACAGCTGGGAAAAAGGGAACTTCCTATCCTACTGGCACAATATTCAGGGACATAAACAGGCTAAAAGAGCCATCCGACCCCTGAACAAAGCCACTAAAAATATTCTCAATCATAAAAGGGACGATATCAGAAGGCTTTCCGGCTTCCTCACCGGTCACTGCAGCCTGAGATATCACTTACACAAACTAAATACAGTTCATGAATCTGAATGCCGGCTCTGCTTAGAGGAAGACGAATCACCGGAACACGTGCTATGTGAGTGCGTGGCTGTCTGTAGCGTCAGCAAACGCTTTCTCCACAAAGAATTCCTAACACCGGAGGACATTCGTAATGCCTCGACTGGAGACATCCTCAACTTTATTAGGAAGATAGAGGATCTCCTTGTCGAACTGCATCAGTCGCAGAGCCTTACTTATAATAATAACCATTGAGTTACGGCGACTACTAGGGAATTAAACTGACATGATGTACAATATATTGTATAATATCCTAGGCCGTAATCTAAAGATCTAGAATGCAGGTGAAGTTGGTAATGTAGGGCCCTAGTCTCTCACGGATACTCAAGTAAATAAAGGCGATATGAGCCTCTGATGCACTTAGAATAATCGGAGGTTTTTGGTAGGCAATAAAGCCTTCTGTCTGATCCAAAGGCATATAGGAATCTAAATCGTTTGAGCCCTACTAGTTCCTCTATTTTTCCTTAAGACAGCCTTCTATTCTGACATATTTGGTTCTTCAGGTTCCATTACCTGGGAAGTTTTGCAACCGAATTTTTCTTCGCGTCTTTAGTTGTGCTGACATCCTATATTTGAACAGATGGTGCGTGGAGCAGAAGGTAAAAAAGAAAACATTTGCTTCAATAAATTTGTCCATCTGTTGTACTCTACATGTCGACTACATGTGTCATCATCATCATAGCACGTTCCCAACGATGAGAGAAGTTCGTTTTGAAATATATTTTGTCGACAAACACAGACTTCGAATTAGTTAATTTCACAAAGGACACCCTCACAGATGTCCGATGGTGTATCTAATCCGTAAAAACCGTAGGCATTTTGGTTTAACAAATTCTTAAGGGATTTAAATTTTGAGCAAAAGAACAATTGAGCTCTTTTAGTACATATATATAAAAGGAAATAAATCAATAAGCTCAGCCATGGAACGTTGCTGACTACGGAAATATTTGTAAGAATGTGCTTATTGAAGAGAACATGCCACACAATGACAATGGCTAAATGTTTCCGTTAAGGAAATAAGTCCCAACAAATTCTTTGAGAATGTAACATTGGGAAAAGGAATACATGGGTATATACGTACAGTAGACCATTTAAGCTTGTAGGAACAATCCTACCAGAGTATGTAAGATATCCTTTATTTTTGCTTTCTACTTTTGGATCCCGTGTATATGAATTCGACAAAGCCTTTGTCCTAGCAAAAAGACGAAATCGATTAATTGGAAACAAAAGCTAACCCATTATCTACAATAAATTCTAGTTTGCTTAACAATAAGATGTTTTTCGGAAATTCGAAAACTATTTTTGGCCTTTTGATAGTCAATAGGCTGAAAGGACTTCTTCTGTGAAAGGTATTCATTTATCAAATTAAAAAGATAATAGTAAAATAATCTTGTTGCTATTGTTTGTAGTTTACGTTCCCAGTTGTCCTGGTTCTGAAATATTTCATTACTAAAACTGAAAAGCCAAAGAGAATGTATATCTGTTTTTCCATTGAGCAAGTCCATTAATGCAAAATATAATGCAGTTCTATCACCCAAGGCTGACTAAACATGTTTTAGAGTGAACAGGTAGCAGAAGCAGAAACATTATTTGCGGAAGTTCTAATTATAAAATCAAAAGCGCTTCACGATTAACTTTTTTGTAAAGGGCTTTAGAATAATAGTTCACATTTCCATTCAAAATCTTGATGGGAACTCATGAAGAAATTACACCTTCTTTCAGCAACTTACGCTACGGACGAATTATGTAATCTGATGTGAAAATGTTCACTTAGTTTTGAACCGATGCGAAACGAAGCTTACTTTAAGAGGCAAGTATTTGTTGGGACTTCGAAAGGACGACGCACTAGGGAAAAGCTGCGACTTATGTAACTTGAACCAAGTTGGTGTGAGATGTTGTTTAAATAAGAATGAAATATGTGGGCAAGTTCTAAATGCCAGATAAGGATATACCAACTATAGACCCACTTTTCATCCTTAGATTCCTTAAGGTAACTGACAGAGGAAGGTGCTGCAGAATGGAATATTCTGGCCGAAGCTTAGTAACAGTGTACGACTTTCAAGTATAAGAGTCAGGGGAAGAAATACTGTGAAGTTTAAGCAATGGCAACAATACCAATACTTCTCCCTAGTCATTACGGACACCACTCTCAGAGCAAAGACTGAAACCTTATACTACTTTGAGGACAGAGCTGAAGAACCTGGAGGGAATGCAGCGTATTATTATTATGTTCAGAAGGGTTGTTCACAGCTCTTGGCACGGCGGTTTCTAACAAATCCTATTGTGCCTTCCCTTATGTTTTCTAGATGAATTGTTTCACTCCAGAAGATGTCAGGAAGTTAAGGAACTTCTCTGGGTGGATAGCAGGCACCGAGAATTCTCATTCTTAGTTGACATTCCGTAAGGATCTGTAGGGAGGTCTTTTCACTCTCAAGGCAGAGTCAACAGTTTGAATTTGTTACAAGGTTCATGCGATGTAGGTGCTTGTTCAGGCGGCAGTGTCCGCTGAGAAATCCAATAAGTGCTCTAAGGTTGATCTTTTCGAGGTTCACAATGATATTAGATTTTCTTTGTGACAGTACTGGGAATAGCAGTTTTGAACATGCTTGCCCTGGTGTGCTGAGCCAGGCTTCTCTGGATTCTTGCATGCAAAGATTCTTTACTCATGTCTTGCGAAGAGCGATTAACTTACCCCACAGAAGGATTCGGGTCCAATAAATGCTGTTGACGCGCCGTCTTTTGCCAGTGAGTCGACTTTTTCATTGAATCCATGTGCAGGAATCCAGCGAAGGATGACCTAGCTATGTCCGAGATTGCTGATTTCTAGGACTAGTTTGGATTTAATGACAGGCGAGTTAAGCACTTTTAGGGCAGCTTGACTGTCTGGGAAGATAAATATGACTTTCCCAAGGTGTGAGAAGACTGACTGACTGAGAAGTTTGATTGATGGCAAAGACCCCGGCTTGGAATATGGACGAGAATTCACCAAGGCTGACTGAGAAATCCGCACATGATGATTCTCCGGAGCCAGTTCCTGTTTCTATTTTGGATCCATCCGTATACCAGATGAGGACAGAAGATGATGGTTGGGGTTTGTGTTTCTCCTAGTCCTCCCTTAACAGGATAACTATTGAGAAGTTTTTGTTGGAGCAGTATTCGATCTTCAGCATGCTCCTAGACGATATGCTAGACGTGTTTTTCTCCTGTGTTTCAAGCAGGGATAAGTGTCCTCCTCTATAGGACTTTGAGTCGAATGCCTAGTTTGGCTTCCATTTGTATGAAGATTTGTAGCAGCAGTTGGAGTTAAACGAAACCACAATGTGGAGTTACTGCAGCGCTCCAACGCTCTTGCATTTGTAAAGATATGTCAGTAGAGCTGTATTTTAACTATCTGAGTGGTTATGAGTTCATTGAACCCGATTTTCTGAAAGGGCCTACATCTACCTAACCTCATATGTACACATATTCCCAAAATACAAATAGTTTGACCAATTTTCCCAAAATTTACTAAGTTCATAAGAAAGTAAAGTCTTAAGTCTTGAGCACTCCTTATCCTTACACATTTTATGAACTACGAAGATGCTGTCCACCAACTAACTCGTTTCCTCGAAGGAGAGCTCATATTTGTATGTTTTGTTTTTTTCATATTTCGGCAGAGTCCTTATAATATTAACACACCAATACATTCATCAGACATCATCATTTGGGATGCATCTGTCAAATCGAAAATTTTACGATGCCCTTGGTGGTGATATGATAGCTTCTGACAAAAGCCATCCTGATTTGGTTGGAAGGAGTATTATATTTCAAATATGATGTTATATTATGGCTCACAATGGCTTATAAAATATGCCCTCATTGGGGACACTCTGAGAAGGGTTAATGCTCAATAATAATTCAACGAAATGGAAAATTTATTAGGATCCTAAAAAAAATCTGTATACGTTCGGGGTTCATAACCCTTTCCGGTAGCACGGTTTGAAAATATATCTTATCGCTGCAGCACCAAATTGATACGACACAAATGTTTTGTTTTAGGTGAAATTACTCACACCTGCGCAGACTTTCGGATCAGGATTCAATTTTTATTTAAAGTCGTTTAAAGGAATTTTAAATTAAGCTCATAAGGACGCGCGCAAATATGCTTCCAAAGAAAATGACCTCTAAGCAACATACAAGAAGAATTTAAAGATTCGTAGATAACATCGTCGCAAAGTAGATGGAGTTACAAGGGAATGTATTGCATGGATTCATTGGAAGGCAGAAAGGACTTCATCTAGTTTATAAATGAGCCCACACGTATATACTTGACATTGCTAGTCATACAGCCCTTCCATCTTGACATATACACCATTGTGCTTAGCTAATTTCCCGCACTTCGTATACTCAGTTAAATCGTACTCCCTGGGAAACTGGTTATCCGTTTCTGAAGATAAAAGGACTAGTGTGGTATACCGATGGATCAAAGATGGACTCCGGAGTTGGTGCCGATATCTATAGTCCTAATCACAAAGTCTCAAAGGCACTTAGAATGTGCTCTAGTGTCTTTTAGGCAGAACTAGATGCCATTGATACCTGCGCTTACATTAATCGCGATTCCGGTATAACATCAACATATTCACCGATAGTCAAGCAGCGCTTAAAGCATTGAATTCCCATTACTGGAACAAAGGCCGTTTCAGGCTGCTTCAATGCTCTCCAAGACTTCTCAAAACGGAATGAACACAAGACGCACTATCTTTCAAAAGTCCGTCCAATTACTCGCATACGCTGATGAAATTGACATAATCGGAAGAAAGCAGCGTGATGTCAGTGGCGCTTTCGCGAGTATTGAGACGCAAACGGCGAAGGTGGGTTTAACGGTCAATGAGGTCAAGACCAAGTTTACGCTGTGAACCAGAAAGGACACTCAACACCGACGTCGCGGACAGAACGTCTCCCTCGACAGATATAACTTTGAGGTAGTTAATGACTTTGTCTGCCTAGGCTCCGCATATCAATTCAGACTACGACACCAGCGCTGAGACCAAACTCTTGCCAATCGCTGCTTCTTTGGACTAAGAAGACAATTGACTAAGCAAAGCCCTCTCTCCAAGAACAAAAAAGTGGCCCTAAATAAGACCTTAATAATCCCAGTCCTGCTCAACGTTGCAGAGGCATGGACTTTATCAAAAATTGATGAGGGTGCTCTTGGGTGCTTCGAGAGGAAAATTCTTCGGGTGATTTTCGGTCCCGCCTACACAGACGGTGAGTGGAGGAGGTGACACAACGACGAACTGTACGGGCTGTACAGCGACATCGCCGTAGCCAGAAGAGTGAAGGTCACACGACTGAGGTGTCTGCGTCATGTTGTGCGAATGGACACCAATGGTCCGGTCCGAAAAATCTTCGAATCCGCCCCCGAGGGACAGCGCAGTAGAGAAATACCGCGACTCAGGTGGCACACGCAAGTTGAAGAAGACCTCAACTAACTTAGCGTTTGAAACTGAAAGGCAGCTAGTTAAAGATCGAGCTAGCTGGAGACGCTTGCTGATTGAGGTCCGCGTCCACCCCGGACTGTAAGTAAGTAAGAAAGTATTCAGTCGAAGACCATATAGGAAAAGGAGGGAGGCACAACATGAGGTTCACTGCTTCATGGTCCCTCATGCTGGCAGGAACCTTGGTGTTTATTATACAAGGGACATCTGAAGGCTCTGCATATAGTCATCTGTTGGTTCTTCTATTGACCTTTTGGTCGAACAAAAAAAATCCAAGAAGGCCTGGATCCTCCGGATGCTCAACTTATTGTGGAGCTGCCTTCTTCGGAGCATACAACGGGTTTTCGTTTTTTTTTTGTAATTTGCTGGCACTCAAGGGGTACGGGATCGGCACTTCAAGCCATATGACCACCCTACTGCAGTGGAGTTGACGTCCGATTTTTTCACGATTAATCTTTTCTTTTTTTTAGATCGGAAGTTGAACCTGGAAACCTAAGCATGACAAGCGATGATGCAACCACTACACCACTGACACCCGATGGCATAAGAGTTGCATAAATTAAATGTCCTTTGCAAATGACCTCATCGATGCTTAAATCCTAATGAATGCTATGTTGCACTTATTTCTTTCTGTCCAAATAGGTTAAATGTCTTTTACACCCAGAACATCGCTCGACGCGTAGATACCTTGTGAATGAACGACCGGGCGCCTTGCAAAATCGCGATATTTCGAAAACAAAGAAAACATATGGCAGCTATCATGGCATTTCTTTACATTTATAGTATAAGGCATTTATCTGACACTGAACAAGTAAATTGTTTGCTGCTAATGGAACACCGTTTTATAATATCGCAGTCGATATGAATATGGCATTTTCGATTGACCGGAGATGGACATGTTATCCCCGTCAGTTTTTTTAAATTTCATAACAATTCGTTGAATTATGGCTTCCATTGGACTGTCATTTCGATCATAAATTTCACATAACGCGTGGAACATTTGGCAAAGTAGAATGACAACTGACTTTCAACTGACATCAATCCTTTTGGAAAACTTATGTGACCATAAATGTACGTATGTGTATGTAAAAATGCTTACAACTTTCAAAGCATCCACAAAGCCGCATCTATAATCTGCTCCTGATCGGATTTGTTGATTGAGCTCTATGGTCATCCCTAATGCTATTGAAAGCCTAACTTTACATATCTTCTGTATTTTCCTCAGATTGTATCTTTTCACCAACCCATGCTGACCCAGTACTTATCTAAAAACTACTAACTCAAAATCTACATAAATGACAATAATAAAATATTGATTGCTCCTTTTCCGCTTGGCAGCAGTTCCTTTTAAAACGATGACCTATCTTCGAATTCATAAAATTCTCTTGGAGAAAATTTAAGATAAATCAAGTAATATCCTTTACAGATAAACGAAACGAAAGGAACTTTAGGAGCACATCGTTTCCTCATAAATCAACGCTGTATTCAAAAACTATATCGAAGGGTATTCCCACACCCGAATGATGGAGCTAAACACAAGTGAAGTCCTTGTAAAATAACTTCCACTAAATCAACAGCGTCCTGCTTCACGTTGCAAAGTAATAAATTCGGAAACTGTGGATAAATCTGGAAAAACGCTACAAGGGCACTATGATCCTACTTAGAGTGAAACTGCCTCATGTCAATGTTGGTTGGAATTTCCAAGCAAAGCGATATGGCCACTATTACACACATTACCCCCCAAAAGGAAGACAACAACAAAATTCAGCAGCAAAAAAAAAAGGGGGAGGAAAAGAATCTGCCCTTTTTTTTCTTATCACAGATTTATGAGAAGCATGGAGAGTAATCACAAGGAATGGGGTGGATTCAAATAATCATTCAAGGAACCGGAATCCTCCTTTTCCTGAGGGGGGACTCTTTATATTTTCTCATATTAACAATCTAAGCATGATTTGTTGTTATGAGGGTTGGCTGCACCCCCAGCCTTCTGCTTTTTAAGTGACAATTTTATCTATGCATAGGGCGTGTTAAAAGTTAAGGACGACGGGTGTAATAAATAGTCACTTACCCTTTTATCCGGATTGAGGAAGGTGAAGATGATCATCATCACGTTGTAGGGCGTCCAGCATATGAGAAACGCGGCAATTATCACAACCGAGATGCGTAGCGACTTCATTTTTGCCTTGTGTATCAGTCGCTGGCGATTCGTCTGAACCGAGGGCTTGTTTGTGTAAACTGCCAGCTTGGAACCCTGGAACATTTTTTCACTGCCTGTAACAAGAGACAAAGTATGAGTAATGGAGGACATCCGAGTAATTGGAAAATAAAAAATGATGCTCTTAACGTTTTTTTTTTTATTCCACCAGAGGGGATGGGGTGTCTGGTAGCCTGGTAGTCGTGTATAATTTATTCAGAATGTGTTTTCACTTTTAATTCGGTAGGAAATTTGAGGAACGAAAAATTACAAAAAATAGAAAAAACAGGAAGTAATTTTCCGGGAAAAATGATTAACAAGTTGAGTGTTCGAGTGAAATTACGAAGGATGTTATAAAGTGTGATCATTTCTCAGAAATCAACTGAAAAAAAAGTGTAGGGTTTCCGGTGTCGTAGGTGACACTGACAATCGAGTTATCCACGTCAACAGTTTTTCTTGGAATTAAGGTGACATTACCTAGGGATTTGGTTGAACAAATAATTAAAATTGTAGTGTGTGGTAAGATGATGGAAACTTAATGATTAAGAAAGAGTTTTTGTAGGCATGTGCTCATTGTAAACAAGGGATTTGATTTTCTGAAGAAGTGAAATCTCGTATAATTAAGGATTTTATTGGATAAGTCCTTACAAATATTTCTTGGAAAAGGTACTTTTCAAAATTTGTAATTAAATTTCTTCAGAGTTAAAGATTTCAAGTAGTACATTTTGTGATTTCTATTGAAACACTTTAGAATTGGCAACATGTGTTGAGTCGACATTGAAAAACTATATCCATGCTTTTGTGTTTTGTTTTTTTGAGATATAGGTACTATGGTTCTTCGTCATTAATAATATCTTGACGGAGTTCGACAACATTGGCATGAAGGCAGTCGCGTATGCGGACGACGTGGTTATTTTATTATCAGGGATGTTCCTCTCAGTGATTAGTGAAATCACACAGAAGGTTCTGACTAAGCTAAGCGCTTGGGCCACAAGTTGTAGACTGGGCGTTAATCCGAGTAAAACTGATTTGACCAAGTACAAAATACCGACTTTCAAGCTTCCACGTCTCAACAACCAAACATTTACTCTACATTTACTCTATCTCCCAGTGCAAGGTATATTGGCGTCATTCTTGACCCCAAGCTCAACTGGAAACTTCACTTAGAACACAGAGTAAAGAAAGCAAACATCGCTTGCAGCAAGACCTTTGGCAAGAAGTGGGGACTCAAACCTAAGATGATCCTCTGGATGTACACTGCCGCAGTTCGTCCAATCCTTACTTATGGCTCGCTCGTGTGGTGGCCCGCCTTTTGTAACCGCAAAAGCTCACAACATCACAAAACTTAGTAGATTCCAAGGAACAGGTGGTATTGGGACCACGATCGAGCGATTCGATCGAGCCCGTCAGAAACTCTTATCGTGCTCCTCCTGCCTCTGGACTTGCACATAAAATACATCGTTTCGTGTAGTGCTATCAGACTCAGAGAATCTGGTTCCTGGTCCCCCAAACCCTATGACCACAGTAAGCCTCTTGACCTGCCGCCTAGGGATTTAGCCTCGATCAACCCTGACTACACGATCCCTAAACTCAAATTCAATAATAACATTCAAGCCCTCTTTCTGGATAGGATGGAATGGAACAATAATCTGTGAGTGTGGCGTTGTAGTAGGTGTCTCCTCAGCGGAACTGAACGTATCCAAATCGTACCGCCTCCCAGGCTCTTCGAGTGTCTTTCAGGCGGAGGTACTAGCGATTAGAGAAGCCTGCAAGATACTTAACCTCAGCCCTACTACCTCAAACAGCGTGGGAATCTTTATTGGCAGTTAGGCTGCCATCAAAGCGCTCCACTCTCCTTCTTCGTCCTCTAAATTAGGAGATCAGTGTAAAAAAACTATACAGGCAAAACAAAACACTCAGACCCAAAACAGGTCCATTGTACTACCAGCAGGTTTTAACCCTTTTACTGTATTTTTTTCGTCTTTCTAAGAGTTTCAGTGATAAGGAGCTTGCATTATCAGCAATCATCACATCAGCCCCAAAAATTTGACACCTGATACGAGCAAAGGCAGGAAATGTTCCGCAGTGTCGTCGTCCTCCCCACAAGCGTCACACATAGTGGTGTCACTTAAACCTAACACGTTGAAATGTTTGGCAAAGGAGAAATGTCCCGTAATAACGCCAATAAGTTGTCTGCAGTCTTTTCTGATGAGAGACAGCAAGAATTCTAACAGACGTCGGGAAGGATCTCTTTAGTCTGCCTGCATTCTGGAGAGTTATGTCATCTACAGTTGTGTTTGCTAGAAACCCAACCATCGATAGAAGCCCTAACCGAAGATACGGGCAAACCTAACGTGGGTTCAGGGCCGGAGAAGTTCTTCTCTGAGCCTTGCCTGGCAAGCTCATCGGAGTCCTCATTTCCGGTAATCCCGCTGTGTCCAGGGACCCGTACAAGTCTTAGCAAATTCAGTCTTTCAACCGAACTCAAACTAAACCTGCATTGCCAAACTATTTTGGATCTAGTAAGAGTATTGAACAAGAGGATTGTTGCAAAAATCTCCGCTTGGAAGACAAATGCATAAATACCTAGGGGAAAGTGCAGTCCAATGTTGTCGCTTTCCACAAAGACTTCAGCACCTGAGCCTTCACTGGTCTTGGAGCCATCTGTGAAAATTCGACAACCATTCCTTACCCGGCTCAGAAAGTGGTGAAAACCACTCCTGTGCACAGGGAAAGTCGACCGTAAATCTACACAGTAGTCTTAATTCCGGAACCATTGCGTCAGATGGCATATGCACCTTATTTTTGACTAAGTTCACCCGTGCTATAGCATAGGATATCCCCGTACTGGGAACAGAGATAAAATACTGTATCCTTATCGGTCACTTGGCAAAGAGGGGCTTTACAGGAATCAGCTCTATCCCCTTTGGAGTTTGGTTGTTATTTTGTCGTTTTATTTGATCAAACTCTGAATATTTCCCAGAAATTTCGAGTCACAAAGACCGACGCGTCGTGCAAAAAGGTGGAATCCAACCTTAGTTTAGGCAAAAAAATATGTGTAATTTTTGCATCGTACTCGAACTTGTACTCGCTCGTTTTGTTCAATTTTCACTTACAGTGATTGGCTTAAAAATAGGGCTGCTTTAACCAGGAGGCATTACCTTTATGAAATAGATATTTACTTTGGATATCACATGGCCTTCTACTTCCGTGTTCTCCTTCGGCAATATACATCTATTACATTATCTGATTACACCTGGTTTGGAATGATAATAGCTTAAAAGAAAACAAGAAAACTTCATTTGATGATTGAATTACATGCAGCCATTGTAGGCTTTATTCGCAACGAACAGTTGATTGGTTTCTATAAGCGATTTGCAGCATTGCGTCTTAGGAGATGAACAAATTGAGTCAATATTTAAGTGAACTGAAATTCAGGTCATATAAGATGGAATGAAACTTTCATATCAGAACCCAACACCACTTTCCTCTTTAAAGTGCGTTACTTGCACAACTTCAACTTGACTGGAAGGATGATTTTGAGCTACAATGAAAGGGATCCATCTGCTTCTCCACGGATGGCTCTAGAACAGAATCGGGGGTGGGTGGGGGCGTATTCTCTAAGAATGTGAACGTAAGCATCTCTTTCCGTTTGCCTGACCATTGCAGTGTCTTCCAAGCCGAGATAATGGCAATCAAGGAAGCCCGACAGTTAATCTGCGATAAAATCCCTGGAATCTGTCAGCTTCGACTCAAAAACAGCCCTAAATTATTGCTTGTCTCTTATTGAGATGGCTGTGCAATTCAAAATAAACCTTATATGGGTGCTGGGACATAGGGACATTCCAAGCAACTGCATGGCTGACGAACTCGCCAGAGAATGCATAACTTTACCAGTTCTACCGGGAAAGTGGAACTTGAACATGCCTCTCGCTACCTGTAAAGGAAAGGAATGCGATCGATATCGCCAATCAGAGGTGGACGGAAGAAGTGAGGAATCTGTGTTTAAGGTGATACAGGCCAGGACAGTGACAGAGTAAGTACGTTGCATTCTCATGAACTTCCTCGTCACCGCAGACCCTACAGAGGTCTTCTTCCGTAATGCGGAGTTTCTTCATACGGTACCGTAGAGTGTTGTGTTCTGAAAAGGACATTCTGTCGGTCCTAGCTTTGTCAAATATGGGCAAAGGTGACAAAGGTGTCCAGAGAGGACTATTTGTTGTTTGCCTCTCTAAGAGCTTTATGCCCTGCTACGAGCTTCAATGAGCAAGGTGGGATGTTCACTGAGAGGTCGGCTTGTTCCGAAGTTAATGTCGAATCACTTATTGCTAGTTCATCAGCATTCTTAATCCCTGGCATGCCCTCATGCCCAGGGACCCAGGAGAGCACAACCTTGTGCTGTATTTCAAGAACCCTAAGCTCTTCTCGACAACACTTCACAAGCTTCGAACGGGCGGCTGCTGCCACTACTAAGACTTTCGGTTGGAAAACACTGCTGAAGTTCTGAAGGCGGACAGATTTGCTTATTCCCAGCAGTTCGGAGAAGATTCCCGCACAAACACCACTGTTCAGTTTAGATCCGTCAGTGAAGATGGCTACTAATTGCGTATTGAGTGTTTGGCCGCTTTTCCATTCTTCTCTGCTAGGAAAGGCGCTTTGAAATGGTCTTTCGAAATCTAGATACTGATTAAGCAGTTGGCACTGTTCCTAGATATTTTTTTAGGATCGTTGTATGACCTATTGTGTTCTGTTTCCAACCATCGGATTGGTTTATTCTTAGGGCGCTATTGGCCGCTTATAGTTGAGTAGAGAGATCTAGTAGAAGTAAATTGAGGATTGCCCCGAGTCCTGCTGTATCTAAAATATTATAACATATGTTTGCAGAGGATGCGAGACATATGCCATTTTTCTCGACATTGCCTAAACCTCTGCCAAAAAAATAGAACCCTCCGCAGATTTTTTTTCAATCATTTTGACGACCCATCTGATGATTCACCATCGAACCTACTAAAATTTCCAAGGTCGACCAGATAGTTGGCACCAATTCACCCAAGCTCTTGGTAGAGAAATAAGCCATAGGTAGCATAAACCCACTAAACTAACCTAACCTACCGCATTCCCGCTGTACGATTCAGGAAATAGGGACTATTTGTGTCCAAGATTTAATTGACAAGAAGATCTTTTACCTCCTCTAAAGTGGTGATTAAAGAACGCCTTTATTTGTGTTAAGTGGTGTGTAGAAACAAAACAATACAATCCGAGGTACAGTGCCTTCTTAAAATCAAATTGGCAGTCCAAACATTTACAATCACTGCTAAAAATAATTAACAAATGTATTCCTATTGAAAAACTAATTGACACGCACTGAAGTTGAAGGAACCCATTGTACTCGTTAACAATAATAACGCTGTTCAAATACCGCGCCGCAGAAACTAGGGAATTGAACGCAAACTTTCGTGTATAAAACTCATTAGTTTGAGTAATTACCTGCTAAAACGTCCCACTACAGGGTAATGTCAGGTGGAAAATAATGATTTATACGAAGGGTTATCGAAATCACCACTTACATCGATTTGTAACACATTGATGGATAAATCATTAAGAGCACACTTCCATATTGAAAGCACTTATGTACAATAGTTGTCGAGTTAACTTGAATTATCTCGTGTAAATATGATGTTCAACAGTAGATACTTGTTGCGTTAACAAAAAAAATAAGCTCCTGTCCACCTGTAATTACAACATTTATGCATCGGGAAGCGATGATTAGGTTAGGTTCTTTCATAATTAAGCCTTTGCAGCTAGTGTTCTCGCTGTTAATATAGCGTCATCCAACAAGAGGTTTCATTTGAGATTTCGCGCCATTGTTGAACTGTCAACACTCAATTATCACTGTTATGACTTTTGATAAGCAAAATGTACGAGGTTATTAAATATGGATCGATACACACTCACACAAAGTCCTGAAATAGTGAAAATACACTACAAAACGGTGAAAATATTGCGAAAACGTTTCATAAAGTTCGTACAGCTTTTGGTCATTATCAGGTACTTTCTCGCACAGCCGTTGTGAATTTATGCGATAAATTTGAACGTCTCGGATAGTTAAGTAATGAGAAGACTCCAACCCGTGTTCGTCTGGAAAGGTCAGATGGAAATATCGCCGGCGTAGCGGAGAGTATGCTTGAAAACCTACGTGTGTCAATTTCGATCACAGGAATTTGGCCTATTCGCAACCACTTTGCACCACACTTTGCATAAAGACCTTGACCTACATGCTTATAAGGTCCAGCTAACACAAGAATTGAAGCCGGAAAACTACGTATAACGCTGTACTTTCGCTAATTGGGTGCTGGAAATGAATGAACAAGATCATGACTTTTTGCACAAAATTATTCTGAGTTATGAAGCTCATTTCCATTTGTCTGTCGCATCTGGGGCTCCGAAAATCCAAGAGAAATAGCGGAACAACTTTTCCATCCACAACGAGTGACAGTTTGTTGTGGGCTTTTGGGCTGGCGGTGTCTTTGGGCCACATTTTTTCAAAAATGATGCTGGTGCGACTGTTTCAGTGAATGGACGTTGACTGACTTTTTTTTGCCTGAAATTGATGGTATGGACGTGGATGAGGTTTATTTTTAGTAGGATGGCGCCACATACTACACAGCTGGTGAAACAATGGCTCTATTGCGTGACAAATTTCCTGGGCGTGAGATTTCTTGAAATGGAGACTTCAATTGGCCGCAAAGATTGTGCAATTTAACACCATTAGACTTTTTCCTTTGGGGTAATGTTCAAGATAAAGTCTAAGCCAATGCCCCACCAACGATCCAAGCACTAAAAGAAAATATTGAAACTGTTATTCGCGTTGTTGGATGGCCCTATACTATTCGCCTTCTTAGATCAAATGCCTTTAAACTCTGCACTGTAAAAGTAATCAAAACGTTTACATGCTACAATGCTTTATGCACCTCCATAAGGAAACCTTTTTTACAAAGGGTGCAATTGGTAACATGGAACCTAGCTGACAGTACAATGGATAAAAATTTGTTTGAGTGTTCCCTCCAGATAATGGAGTGTATGTTAAGACGTGCTTAGAGGAACCTGCATTATAACCACCAAGCACTATTAGCCAGGTCGATCGGTAGGGTTTATTAAAACCAGAAAAAAGGTAGGCAGATACCTTGATTGTAGCTCACATTGAACTTCATAATGTGTAGCATAAGCGGATGACCTAGGTATGTTGATCACAGGCAAATACCTGGGGAACGCAGGGAAACTGATGCAGAGTCCACTTTGTATTTACATAGAACACAATGGATCATTTGAGATCTGAGTGAAGCCCTACAACCTCCATAAGAATGTACGACGTGTCCAAAGAGATATCGAAACAAACCACCTTGTTTTTGTCACCCTAGTCGTGAAAAACTTGTAAGTCAGCTTGCTTAGTAGATCAATGCTTCAACCACTGAGGGTTACCAACCAATAATAAGATCAAATGATAGATCGATCAGGCAAATTGAATTTGATCAACGAATTGAATACGTCAGTTCCACATTCTTAAAGTGACACAATCACAACTCCATCACATCGTCAGGTAAGAAGAATGAATCCTTAGGAACGTGTTTAATAGGTCTAAAGGTCGTACTGCATAAGTAAAAGGACTTTTAAAGCTTAAAACCGAAGCAAATTCATTGGATCTGTGACTGCGTCGTGAAATCTATTCCATAGTTGTGTGATGGTTAATGGACAACAATTATAAAAGATTTATGCTGTCAAGCATAAAATGGAAATTCTCTTGGTGTTCTCTTAGTGGTACAAGTTTTTCCTGAAACAGAAAACAAACCGCGAGTCGCGAACGATAAATCCCGGTCGTCCAAAACGAAGTGAAAAATTACTCGACAAACCGTCATAAAAAAAAAAAAACTTCAGGACATTCAAAACCACCATTGTTATCATTTAAAAAACCCTATTTTCTGGGATGAAGGTCGGGTGTTATCCACCACAGACTCTATCCGTTGGTGTCTCTGTTTTTTTATATCTTGTTGTTGGATGCTTGTCTTCTCTTTTGATTTCATTTCGTTATTCTCTTCGAATTCTTTTCTTTCTGTCCTTGTAATTAGTTTTTTTTCGAACTTTTGCGCTTTCACACGGTCAACTATGAAGTGGGAGAGTCATGCTGAATGCCTCAGACATCTCCTCCTTGCATACGGACACTTCAATCAAGAGATGAACTCAACTGTGTTGATCTCTGACTCCATCTTACCGTTCTTTGCTCTCCATTCAAAGGGAATCACATCAAGTGTCTTTTGACAGCTTCCCCTATAACAACGTCCATCAATCTTGCACAACATTGTCCTTCAGTTTTGTTGTTGTTTTTCTGTCTTGCGTGAATGTTTTAGGTGGTGCTTTGGTTCGAATTACCCTCCTAAACAAATTTAAAATTTAAAAGGTGAGATGACTCTACAGGGACAAACTTGAATTAAGGTAATCGGGAGCTATCCTTTACAAATTGAATTATAAAAATCAGTTTTACTATATAAAATGCTAGTTTAAATCTTTCAACAGAAGTTATAATTTAATAGAGTCCTTCGAAGACTGGCCTTGCGAAGGGTTGGTAAAACCTGTCTTATTGGTTTTATGATCCTTTAAAAAGAATTAAACAAATGATTTCTATATATGATAGAGGTAGAGGACACTGATGGCAAAAAAAAAAAAACGAAAAGAAATAAATAATCGTGCGTCCTTCAAATGTCCTGAGAATTCTCACAATTAATTTACTTCCAGTGGCGGATGTCTAACCAATCAAAAGGAAAAGCAATAAATCAGTGAATTCCTTACGTGCTAAAAGTCGCTCTAATAGCGCGTAAAAAAAAATTAAACATCATCATCATCGCCATCATAGCCACCATCAACCGTTTGTATTTGCATAAAATTCTTCATTTTTCCAATCATGGACATCGAAATTATCGAAGTGGAATATTAATTTTATCTCTGACATTAAAGATGAATGTTAATTACCGCCTTTGGAGTGTGGACGCCTTTGCACTGGGTAGAACCGGATATTCAATATACATAAAGCCTTCAAGGGTGCACCCCTACAGGTGTGAGTATTTTTTATGAAATTATATAGACCTGAGGTCCTTGTGGGAGTATTGAAACGTGCGCTCCGACCTTGTGATTTACACAAGGTTAATTGAAATGATAATTTCTTAAATCATAAAAAGAAAGAACATTTTAAAAGGTTAAACAGTTTCGAAATTGTTTGGTTTGGATTGAAACTTGGTGAAGATTGTAGAAGCACCTAATTAGTTAATTAGTTTGGAATGGTAAAGAGGTACACTTCGGAGTAGTAGTAGGTCCATTGTGCAAGGGTTGGAAACCTCAATTTAATGCTGAAACCATTTACATTTTCAAAGTTACGGTTCAGAAAATTTACGTGGTTTTTCTATTGTTGGCAAAGGCGGGACACGTGCATAGGAAGTGTTCCTCCTCTTCCTTATCTGATACGTAAATTGTTATGAGCAGTGCCCAATGGATAAGCATGTCTATGTAGGATGCTGTGCATTCTTACTTAAGAATTTAAGGTGGTCCTTAGTCCCTTATCACCGCGGCCACAAGAGGGCCTATTGTGATGCTCCTCCATGATGCCGGAGTGCACGATGAAACCAGCGATTTCTTGGGGTAAGCTGGTGGTTATATCTTCTGCCACGAGGTATTATTTACCTAGAAAACGATGACGTGTTCTTACGAGGCAGTTACAGTGCTGTGCAAATTAATCCTTTCGATCTCTTAGGATCGAGGGTGTGAAAAATAAGCCAATGAATGAGTCATTGACATTTAGCAGGAAACTATGGGTACTGTCATTACATTTACATTTATAAAAATAAAAAAAGTTAGAAAACGTGATAGGAAGCGTAAAGCAAGTAGAAGAGCAAGGTTTTGAGTCGGCCAAGGGTTTTAAACCCATTAATCTCTTCTATCGAAGTCCCAACACACTTACCTGAATAAGAGGTCCACGGAAACAGCTCTGCCCGAGGTGGTGCAGACGATTGAGAAATCGATTCACTATAAAGAGTATATGTTAGCCACCTTCCTAGACATAGAAGGTGCCCTCAATAATGTGCATACTGACTCCATTCTGGAATATCTTACCAAGATTGGCACGGAGGACTTTGTTAGCAACTGGATCATATCCATGCTAAAAACCAGCATCATTCAGTCACAATTGGGGAACAGCCTCACAACCAAATTCGTAGATAGAGGTACCCCGCAGGGTGGAGTTATCTCGCCTCTTCTATGACTCCTGGTCATTATCGTTTGATAACATTGGACGACGACATTGTGCCGACGACGTGGTTATTTAAGTATCAGAGATGTTCCTCCTACTAAGCTAAGCGCTTGGGCCACAAGCTGTGGACTAGGCGTTAATCCGAGTAAAACTGAGCTGATGCTATTTACCACCAAGTACAAAATACCGACTTTCAAGCTTCCATGTCTTAACAATTAAACACTCACTCTATCCCCTAGTGCAAGGTACTTTGGTGTTGGAAACTAAACATAGAGCGCAGTGTAAAGAAAGCATGTGTCGCTTTCTACGCCTGTAGCAAGGCTTTTGGCAAAAGGTGGGGCCTTCAGCCCAAGATGGTCCTTTGGATGTACACTGCCGTAGTTCGTCCTTTGCTTACTTATGGATCCCTCGGGTTGTGGCCCGCCTTAAATAGCAGACTCCAATCAACAGCTGGTATTGGGACCTCAAGATCGTTACGTTCGAGCCCGACAGGAGTCCTTATCATGCTCCTCCATATCATCACTATGCCCATGCACATCAAATACATCTTCTTGTGTAGTGCTATCAGACTCTGAGAATCTGGATTCTGGTTCCCAAAACTCTATGGTCATAGTAAAGCTCTTGACCTGCTGCCCAGGGACCTGGCCTCGGCCATAACTGACTCCACGATTCTTAAACTCAAATTCAATAATAACATTCAAGTTCTCTTTCCGGACAGGACGGAATGGAACAATAACCTACTCCTATCGAAATACCAAGTATCAATCTTCACAGACAGCTCCAAGATGGAGTGTGGTGTTGGAGCAGGGGTCTTCTCAGTAGAACTGAACGTATCCAAAGCGTATCGCCTTCCAGGCTCCTCGAATGTTTTCCAGGTGGAAGTACTAGCGATTAGAAAGGCCTACAAGATACTTAGCCACAGCCCTACTACCTCAAATAGCATAGGAATCTTTATTGACAACCAGGCTCAAAGCGCTCCACTCACTTACTTCGTCCTCTAAATTAGTACAACAGTGCAAGGAAACTATAACGCAGGCAAACGCTCGATTTAAAATCACTCTCCTCTGCGTTCCCGGCCATAGCAACATAGAGGGGAATGAGAGAGCCAACGCCCTAGCAAGATGTGGTTCAACCCTTGATGTCTCCCTTACGAAGTCACAGTCTGCTCCCCGATGGGACTCATCAAGGGTAGAATCTCTCTTTTGCCAACTTAAGATGGAAAAATCTGGTAACCTGTGCCATATCCAGACAGATAAAGCCCACCTACAAATAAAACAGAACGAATGACCTAATAAATAGGAACCGCATCGAGACAGCAAGAATCACAGCAATTAGCACGGGCCATTGGCCAATTGGTTCACACGCTGACAAGTTAGGCATTCCATTCAACCCCCACTTAGTAGTTGCGAGAATTCGCACAAAAAGGAAACGCTACTCCACTTTCTCTGTGACCACCCAGCACTAGCCATAGCTTGACAGCGCACATTCGGAAAACCCTTTTTTAAAGAAATTATCAGAGATTTCTGACATTAAACTCTGTTACATTATTAATTTTCTGAACTCCACGGGATCATTGTATTTGCAGCACATTGCACGCAACTTTATATTGCATGATTAAAACGTTTAGCACATTTCGGTCATTGTAATACGATATATGACGGGTTTTCGTAACTCACATAATTAAAGAACTATTTTTAAAAATAAAATTTATAGAGAATAATCCTGATATGAGTGATTATTTTTTTGACTACTCAATTTGCGAACTCTAACTTTTAAATTGTATCCGGCTTTTTTTGAAATCTGATTTTTATTCCCAGAAACACATTAAAAAAAAAACACAATATAAGAACTTTCGAATATAAGCTCAAAATAAAAATAATTGGAAAGCTAGATACACTAGGTTGCATAAAAGTACCATCCGAGGCGCATCGTAAATTTATAGAACTTTCGGAATCGTATTATAAGTTGAAATGGGATGTGTATGTGTGCATGCTGTTTTCAATTTATACGCTGAAATATATCTGTATGCACTTTATATTCTGGGAATAACATTACTTAAATGACTCAACTCTTTACAGCTCTGCCCGCTTAGCTCTAAAGTCTTTCTTGTTGTTGATTTTTAGAATTCGTTTGCTGTTGAAATTAGTATCGAAAAGTAAGCCATCAGTAGTTTTTACACTTGACGAACCAACATAAGTCATGCCAAGTGAGGATTCAGTAAAACCATTGTCAACAACAGCTTTCTGAAATTTAAACCCTTGAGAGCAATGGATACTTTTTACGTAACCCAATCCTAAAGGCAACTATTTTCTTGTTTAGTTCACCAAATTTTTCTTGAATGACGCCGTAAATAGTGTGAAGGGCATTCCCTTGTTGTGTAATGTTGGACCATTGTAGTTGTCAAAATTAATCAGAACGCACAGAGAAAGGTGGTTCCATGTTCCCTTTAGCAGTGGAAGGAGTGTTGTAACATATGCAACTTTTTGCTAGCTCCTGTAACACAGTACAAATGTTGATAGAGCATCACATGTTGTACCCCAACGCAGAGTGGCAATTGTGAATCTAAAGGTTTTGACCTCGTGAATATCGAATTTTGATTCGGAATAGGTTCCGAATTTTAAAATTCGGGCTTAGTCACGAAATGAAGATCACTCATGCAAATCGGTCAACCCATCTCAAAGAACAGTGGAATTTAAGATTTTCTATTTGAGTCGTTGTCAAGAAGACCTAGAAGGAACGAGGAGCGAAGAAGGATACTTTGCAATCTTTATTTGTCTGGCGATAAAGGCAATACATTTGAAAACGGTTTCCGACCTTAGTACACAAGCGTTCTTGGCAGCCTTCCGCCGTTTCACTGCTTGACGAGGCACCTGCTCACAGGTATACAGCGACTGCAGTACTAACTTTGTTGTTAGAGAATGCTGAACTTAAACGTATGATGGAATAAGCGTAATACGATTGGAAGGAGATCGCGGAGACCTTAGCTAGCCAAAGCACGAAATGGTTTCATTCCCCCTGCTTCTCCGCACTTCGGAGGACTTTGGGAAGCCGGGGTGAAATCGGTGAAACACCATCCCAAGCGGGCCGTGAAAGAGAACAGGCTCACGTTCCAGGAACTGTATACGGTTCTTACCCAGATTGAGGGATGTCTGAGTTCTCGCTCGCTGTGTCCGATTTCAGACAACCCGGATGAGATGAAGGTCATAACTTTTTAATCGGCGAAACAATATATGCTGTACCCCAAGGAAATGTCTCAACGGACAAGGTCAACTATGTAGAGTGGTGGACACGTTTTGGCGAAAGTGGAGTGGAGAATACATTTCGCATCTGCAACAGCGTCTAAAGTAGGTAGATACGGTTGAAGAACCTTAAGTAGGGAACCTTATTCTACCCAAGGGCGAACGTCTACCACCTGCACCGTCTCAATGGGTGCTCGCGCACATCCTGGAACCGATGACCTGGTACGCGTGGTAACACTTAAAATGATGAACGTAACACACGACAGCCTAGTCGATAGTACAGTCAAATAAAAAATACCGATTTATAACGTGTGATTTGCCGCCGGGTTTCTCAGTTTTAATTTTTCCCAGCACGAACCCCGTCTGAATACTCCGCGTGTGCTGAACATTTTGATCAATAATATGTTTGTTTCATTCAGATAGAAGATACACAATGTATTATACAACCTTTTAAGGACCAATTGTTTGCCTATATGTTTTACCTTTAAGTCTATCTTTAGTCGTACCTACTGCGAAATCAGGGATCAAACTTTCCTAAACAACACGAATGTGGAATGGTTTTACCACACACGTTCTTGCCCCATCTCTACAACCTATAAGCATTCAAAAGCAAACTCATTTTGGCTCTCTCTTAAAATTTCCATACGCCTGCACGAAGGAAAAGACTTCACCGCAACTTACGATGGCTAAGAAGTGTTAAGACAAAACTACAAAGTGACATGCGATTTTTTTTAACATTATGATTGGAGGGATTGTATAAAATTCACAAGCCAATATAGGAGACATACTAACTAACTAGTGGAGAGCTTCTGCCTAAAACACTACAGTCTTCAATCCTCTGCAGCATAATCTTTCAAAACTATGTTTCGTAAACACCGACAAGATTAATGCAATCGGAAGAACACCATCATGCTGTCAGAAGCCTATAAGTAAGTATTAAGGTCGAAGCGGAAACAAATGAAGGGCCATGAGATACAAGGATGAACTTCTTTAGCGATATCTAATGCAATGGCTATGGTGCCTGGAAATTGTCCAAATTTCCCCCAACATGTGTAATTGTCTTTCAATTTATCCCCAATGAACAAAGTGGAAGAGAGAGGGAGGGAGAAAGGGACTTCAACTAACTTAGTTTTAGAAACTGGAGGCAGCTGGCTAAGAAAGACCCATTGTTTGAGGCGCAAGTCAACCCCAGACTACAGACTCATTATTTTTCTTAGATCAATTCAACTTCGTTTTTTTCTTTAATTTCTTTAATCTTAATGTATTATTCTCTGCTTGTGTGTAGAAGTGTAGAACCCTTATTGGTGTTGGTTCAATGTGATTATTTTTAAACTTGTAAGAGGCTTTGATGGTTAACGCTTCGTTTGATTTAATACAAGCTAATAAAATAAACTACGGATTCGTGTGGGCGGTTTTTCGAAATGCCCTTGCCTTAATTTATAACATCTATACACATCATTCTATTTCAGACATTGATATATGAAAATATTGGTTTCAACACACTTGTTCTCTCGCCGCATTGAAATAATTCTCTCGAATGATCTTCGAACACTTGTGAGGAAAAAGGACATCAAACGAAATTCATAGTGGTAACATCCTGGGATGTTTATCTCTACGGGATTTATATTTTTTTATGCCTAATAAAACAGGATATTTGTTTCTATTTATGGAACTTGTTTACGGCTTTACGAGCTCTTTACTGAAATCCCATGCATATCTGTGAATAATTTAACTTTCAATCTTTTACGGCTGTTGCATAAATAAAACTCAATTCCTTACTAAACCACAAAAAAAAAAAATATAGAAACACATCTAAGAACGCCTACATCAATGCAAAACAATAATGAATCCCCATTACATGCTTGTCCTTGGATTCGCGTTTTATTGTCTATCCTTGTCAATTGAAACCACAAAAGAGTACGACAACCACCAAATTCGCTTGAATCAATTGACAAAAGTAGTCTTCCCCCCTCTTAGGCATCTATCAAGAAGAAAAACAGGACGAAATATGTACAAGTATTAATATGACTTACCAGATATCGTCCTGAACGTCGATAGATAGGTTATAAACAATATACACAGTGGAATTATGAACGTAAAAAACAACGTGAATGTATTGTACAATTGTTCCTGCCATTCAGCCGTGTAGAAGCCATGGGTAACACATTGGTAGAATTCCTCGATGAATGGTCCTCGTGCCACTCGGAAGATGAAGAACTGAAAAAGGAAGAAAGGGGAATGACATTAACATGAGAGATAAGATAGCGGTGCAAATGTGAAAGAGAAAACAGAACTCGGGTATCGGGTTTACCTCGATCCGTTTTCCCGGATCGACCAATGGACCCCAATGAACATATTCAATTTAGTTTATGCGTATCCCTTTCATTATTTATAAGCAAACAATAATCCCTTGGCCGAGGATGAGTTTTGATTTTGTTTTTTTTTTACTGTGTGTCCCCTAACATTGAATTCACATCCACAGGCAGGCAAGGCCATTGCTGTGAACCGAAAGGAGAGGGAGAATGTGTGTCCTTAGAGTGTTATGAGATGAAATGACCGGGCAAAGGCACGAAATTACTGTAATTTAGGATATTACCTTTGCTGCTACTTCAGAAGCGAATGGGATTACTTCCAACGGCTGGTCGCCCCATTTTTCTTTCTTTTTTTTCCGTTATTTTCTTTTTGTTTTCCTTCTTCCTGTCGATTGTCCTTTAAATTTTTCGAACCAGGTGAAAACTTCAACAGATGGGTGCGTGAAGGTGTATTTGTTTAGCACTTACTGGCTAAAGTGGTTTATTTTAGGGCATTTGATAGAGTGTTTAAAGTGACGTCCCATTCGTCGAGGCATGGAAGTAAATCTTTATTAAATTTTGAGGACTTGATTGATGGCTGCAAAGACCCACACGTCTTTAAATTCCTAAAGTGTGTGGGAAATTCACACATGGATGTGATGGATTCCTTAAAATACTACGATGTACTTAAATGAAGCGTGAATATGCGCATCAAACATGTACAAGGATTTGGTATAAAACTATGGAATTTGACACAGATGCGATATGGTAAATTGAAGGCTTTTACATTAGCAGAGTTTTTTTTTTTTTTTTTAAATTGGTACCGCAACTTATTTTGTGTTCTTATACCTGCATTGGCCATTATTTTATCTAAAGGATCTCAAGGGCTTAATTTCTTGCTAAAAGAAGCTCCACGAACTCAGTAAAGTCCATTTTAAATCACTTGTCAGTTGGGAAAACTGCGCCAGGAAGCAAGTGAGTTAAAAATATTTCAACCTCTCTGTGCAGGTTTACCAACTGATAAGTGATTAAAAACGAAATCTTACAACCCAATGTCTAGTGGTTGTGAATGTTTAACACAATGACGATTCCTCGTAATTTTCTTTTTAAAGCTACAAAAGCCAGTTCTAAGATGGGTGACTTTGGGAGGCGAATAGATCAATTGTGGAGGCATTTTTTAAAAGCCTGTTAGATGGTCCTTTGTGCTTTAACTTTGCACCGTACTTGAGATTACGTTTTAAAGAAAAGGAAACTTTTGATGTCATTTTTGTTGTAATAAACCGTGTTTTTGGAATTTTTATTAGAGAGACGGATAGCTCTCTTATGCTGTTTGAGCCGCTGAATGTTATTCCAGTAGGATAATCATCCATCCGTATACCATATGATTTCTTTTAAGCAACCATCGTTAGTCCAAGTATCATGGCATGAGATCTTAATACCAGACCTTCTGTCAAAGAAGAATAATTTTGGCTTGAAGTTGGAAACCGCGCGGAGCCTTGCTAGTTCAGGGAAATCGAACAGCAACTTTTGGAGACTGACTATGTTGCGCATTGCCACTTTTTTGACGGAAGGATGCAATCGAAGGTGCGCAAGCTCCTGTGATAGCAATACATACTTGTCTCTGGAACCTTTTTTTCTCTAACATTGGTACACTAGACGAGGTAGTGAAGGAGTTTATCTACCTCTGGGCAAATATAAACTCTACAAATGACACCCTAGTAGAGATTCGACGAAGGATAACCTTAGGCTACCGCTGCTACTTCGGTTTGTCCAAACAACTAGGGTCCAAACTCCTAACTCAAAGGTCCAAAATCATGCTCTACAAAACTCTGATCTTGCCAGTCTTGCTTTATGGAGCTGAATACTGGACGAAAGATAAGACAGAGGAGCAGTTCTTGGGATCCGTCGAAAGAAAAATTCTACGTCAAATATTTGGTACTGTCTGCGAGGAGGGCGAATGGAGTAGAAGATATAACCGCGAACTCTACGAGCTGTACAAAGATGTGAATGTAGTTGGGAAGGAAAAAATCCGACGACTGCAATGGCTTGGCAACGTCGAGCGAATGGACGAGGATCTTTGAATCCCGGCCACCTGGTTCACGAAGAAAAGGAAGACCGAACCTCCGCTTTAAAGATCAGGCAATCGTGGACGCCAGAAACTTGGTCTAGTAAACTGGAAGCAGCGTGCCCGGGATCGTGAAGGATGGAAAGCGGCACAATTTCAGGCTTAGACCCTCCAAGGGTCGCTGGCCTAAGTTAGACGCTGGATAAGTAAGTAAGTGGTATATTAGACAACGGACGGGGGTTTTGAAATAGGGCTCACCGTAATTTTATGTATAACGTGTCACTGGCCCACTTCAAGACTTTGTTTTTGATGTAAAAGTTACAGTTCAGTATTTTTTGTCTAGGACAACTCCCAAATACTTGACCTCATCTGCATCGTTAAGTGTAATGCCAATCCCACACGAGCTTCCAAATGGACGCGCTCCCATTTGGTCGTAAATCTTGCTGAAAACTTACTTGCTGCCACACGAGTTCCAGTGAAAACTCGGCGTGATAAATAAAATGGCGAGAAAACACCACCCTATGGGCAGTCTTTCACCTCCAAATTTGTCATAGAGACCCTGCTTTTGAGCATCGATCTGACCTTGCTGATAGTCAAATGACCAAAGTATAAAGACGTTGGTAGACTACCTAAATAGACCTAAGCCATCAAAATTTGGTCGTATGACAATATCTAGACTAGATTCATAATTCAACTTAATCGGTCCAACTATCCGACCAAATGGAGCAATTAAGGATTAACAGTGTGAACCCACAACCTTCTTGAATTTAAAGGAATACTCCTTAGTCCAATCTTTACTACCTCTCGACCTCGGATTATCCCCTTATAAAATCAATCTTATGTAATCCTATTAATTCCCCTATACAAGCCTTTCAATCAAAACACAAATCTGTTCTTGAAAATCTCTCTTACATTTGAGTGTATTCTTACGTAATACGATACCATTCATCTGCGTTGCCGCCGTAACCCAAGGCCGTTTAAATGTCCTCCAAGCACCACACAAAAAAATTAACAAAACAAAAATCTTCATGCATAAAATAAATTATTTATACAGTAACAGTGGGAGTAAAGATTCCATGTTCTTCCCTATTACTAAGCAGATTCTCCTGTCTAATGTGCCATTTGGTTTGACACCCTGCGATAACCTCTATTGTGTTTCTTTGGCTTAGTACCAAATGGAATCCATTGTTTGTCTTCTTATTGTTCCGCATATTATACAAATCAAGGGAAACGGGTCGCTATGCTGTGGAAATGTATTCCACTGCCCATTGGACGTCCGGCATTGGTTCTATACATTGTCCGTTCCAAAATCCCGGATAAAACTACACAAAAAGGATAAAAGTTTTCCTTTTTTTTTTTTTACTTTTTGTTGATCTAGTATCTTTAGAAATACACTTTCGTCGCTTGAATGTGTGTCAGGTTAGGACAAAAAGAAAAGTTTTTCTGCCAACTTGAGGCAGGAAAAAATTCACGTACCCAACAGATTGATTGTTGATGATTGGGGGTGTATTGGCCAGAGTTGCTATTTATTTTCATTTTGGAGACAATTTTCATAATTGCGGCAAAAAAGTAACATGTTATACTTAATAGCTGTAATGTTTTTTGATGGATAAAGTTTCAGCTTGAGTGTATGTTTTGGGAAGTTCATTTATCTTAATCCTGCTGAGGAATACTGAGCTAGAGTTAAGTTTATTTATCCACAGATTTCATTTCTTAGTGCAAGAATAGCAATCTTTTTAATGGCAGCCGAAGTTATGTCGTTTTTCAAGTTGTGGTACATGTACCGACGAATATGGATTGCGCAATTTTGTTTAACGTGTTTTCTTCGATTTGGAGCAGGAAACAAATCTGTCAAGCCAGCACTACTTTTCTAGCAAAAAGGAGTTAGCATCTTGCTTTATTTTTGTAGTAAATAACGATCATGGTCATTTGTGCTGCAGGGATTATGCTTTAACGCTGTCAGTTTATTCACAAGGGTAGAGTTAGGTTTGACACCAGTACGGTATCGTACTTTATGTCCAAGTAACTCTGTTTTGGCAGGAAGTTCGAGATTGAGATCCCAAACTGTAATTCCCGGAGACCCGTTGCTGAACATAAAAGGAAAAGTGTTGTATACTGACGGTTCAAAGATGGTCTCCAGTGTTGGTGCCGGTATCTATGGCCCTAATCACAAAGTCCGAAAGGCACTTGGAATGTGTCCCAGCGTCTTTTAGGCAGAATTGCATGCCATCGATACCTGCGCTATTATCATTTTCGACTCCGGAATAAAGGGCATAACCATCAATATACTCACCAACAGTCAAGCAGCGCTCAAGGCACTGAGCTCCCATTACTGTAACTTAAAGGCCATTCTACGCTTCTTCAATACTCTCCAGGACCTCTCAAAGCGGAATAAAGACAAACTTTGCTGAAGTAACTTTAAGATCAATCCCTTAAAAATGGATTTCACATTTTAGTCTTCACATTAAAAAAGTTTTGAAAAGGTTCAAAATACCCTCGTTGTATACTACACTGCCGTTATGTAGCCCATCTTAATGTGCGTCACCGCAACCTTCAAAATAATTTTCTAGTTTGGATCACTCGACTTTCACATAACAGAAACGGTGCCAAAGTGTTCTCTGTGCCTCCGAAAACAAAGTCTTAAGGTAGCCATCACATCGTCATTGGACGTGCGGAAATGGCTCAACTTTAGTCCAAAAATAAGTTTTCCAGTGAAGAATTGAAGATCCAAGAAGTCAAACTCTATAAGGTCGGTTCGGCAAATGACCTTAGCAAGCCACATGAAGAAATATAACTCTCTGGATCTGCATCGAGAATTAAAAATAGTCCGAGAGGCAAAAACAAGTTGACTTTTTTGCCTTCCATAGATCGTTACACAGCTCAAGGGAGTCTGCGGGTCGCAGCCCGTAACAAGGAAGATCGAATCTCCATTTTAAGGACCAAGCAATGGGGAATGTCAGGCTGCTTTGTACATTGAATTGGTAGTAACGTGCGATCGGTATTTTAGAAGGTTTCATGAGGTATGTAAAATATGAATCTTGATATTCAAAACTGTAGCATCCATAAGAGTTCTTATAGTCAGTTTCTAACACTAACGGTTAAACAAACCTGAACTAATATTTGTGATTCCAAACTTGGCTAAAAGCATTCTGTACCTCTTAAGCTCCCAATGACTATGCATCTTGATTCTTAAAGGAATCCAATGCTACAGTTCCTTTATATCGTTGCTCCTTATACTTTTCTTGTTGTTAATTTTGAGAAAATGAGTAATGGCAACACTGTTTTTTGGCAATGTGGGTAGGGTATTATGTTGAACGATGAAAGAAATTGACGGCGTTGATGACTAGATGGGAGAACATCTGGCACATGGGCCACAACGTAATCAAATGAACAATGCTTGACCAACCACGTGGGAAAATTCAATTAGCTTTATAAACTCAAAAGGACATTTACCAACCGTCTAAGGAAAATAGCATCCCTCATCATTCACCGGAAGTAAGTGGTCTCAGTTAGAGAGATGAAAAACTTTGGATTGCCATAATACAAGGCCCAAAGGAAACAAAAGAGCACATCCAGCATTTATGAAGTGCGGTGATTCCGGTCGTTTCGGTTCTACGTTGTAATGGAAAAGTTTGCATAGCCAGAAGTTTTCCAGAAATTTTCTAATGTTTTACAAATGTTCACGCCTTCTTTTGGGTCGGTGCGGTGGAATGGTAGGGACACTTGTTCAACAGGGAACGTAGGCATGTAATCTGTTTTGGCTGCTGTTTAAGCCCAAAAAAAAAAAATTTGAGTGGGTGGAGGAACTGTGTTCTAATTCTTGCACACGGAACGGATTATCACAGACAAATGGTTGGCGTTGACTTAGCATGGGTAAGTTGCCACACCTAATGTTCCTTTGGGGGGGGGGGGGGGGGGGAGGAGTGGTTTGTAGTAGTGGTTGAGACGGTTGTAATTGAGTTAAGTTACGTGGGTGGTGGGTTATGAAGGAACTTAAAAATCGATTTATAATAAAATTATTTTAAGATATTAACGCAAAAGTTCCCACGTAGAGAGGGGAAGTCAGTGAGTTTGGTTAAAATAAAACCGAGATTTGATACCGTGCCTTTGCCGCTGTCATTTGTATTTGAAACATGATAATTATCAGAAGGATTTGGAAGAAGATTTATTGGAAACCTCAGCAGACAGCCACGTGTGGTTGCTGAATTAAGAGTTCGGTTACGAAATTATATCTATGTTCGGAAGATGGGATTTATCATATACACATACAATTTAGAATTATTCCCGAAGAACAGTTGTCGGTACTACTTCTATAATTCGTGTGTATGAAGATGCAGATACTAGTTCAAAAAACTCATTATTACCTATCTCAAGAGATGTTGAAAGAGTTCGGAATTCAGTAGTTGCTTTGAAAATATGGGCAAAGTAAGTATTTAAGTGGGTGGGAACTCAGGTGAGAATAGAAACAATGGCCGCGGGCGAGAGTGTGTGAAAAGTCAACAAGAGGTGAGTTTAGCAAAGACAGGCCATGTGCGCACATCGATCTCCTTTGTGAATCTCCATTTGACCCTTTGATTTTTCTGAATTTATTTTACTTTTATTTTGTTTTACTGAATTAAATATTTTGTAAATATACCCTTAAAAAATGGGCGTTTTATTCTGAAAAACATTCTACAAGTATGTATGTATAAGGCAAGAGACATTCTTCCAATAGCAATGTAAAACTTGGATGAATTGCATAGCTTAACTCTCATGCGTTCCTAAGCTCTTTGAAAGCATCGTTTATGATGCAATGTTATTTCACTGTAAGCCAATTTCTTCCTCAAAACAAAATGGGTACCTTAAGAGCCGAGCAACAGCCACCAATTTAACTGAATTTGTGTCAAGAACTCAGTGCGATTTGGAGGATGGTGACAAAGTCGATGTCGTGGCTACAGATTTTAGTCAAACTTTTGACAAAATCCCCCTCCAAATATATCCTCTTCAAACTTAAAGCTCAAGGTTTTTATCCGCAGTTCATTTCATGGATCAAATCGTACATTTTTAACCGCCAGTATAAGGTGAGATTTAGATCTTCATTATCCGACCCTATTACAGCCACCTCAGGAGTCCCTTAAGGTAGCCATCTCGGATCGTTAAATTAATGATGCCGAGACTGTTATAAATGACTCCGATCTCTCAGTCTACGCGGACGACATGGAGATCTTTAAACGGATATCATCGCCGGTTGATTCTCATCTTCTGTATGAAGACCAGAACAGGTTCTTCGTCTTCGTTTCTTAGAGCTTAATGTCACCAAATGCCACTCTATTACTCTCGTAAACGCCTCCCACCACCTCCCGGGGATTACTTCATTAACAACGAGCTTGTACCCGTAATCACTGCAGCTCGTGATCTGGGTGTTATCTGCAATAGGGAACTTTACTTCCGCTCACACATCGACAATATTATTAGAAGAGCCAACTCAGCACTAGGCTTTGTCAAACGGTGATCAAAAGAATTTTCGGATCCATACGTTACTAAAGCTCTTTATACTACGTTCGAGTATGCTAGCCAAGTTTGGTAGCCCCATCACAATGTCCACTTCATGAGAATCAAAGCAGTCCAGCGAAGGTTCCTTCGCTTTGCTTTACGCGGTTTACTTTGGACTGATACCCAAAATTTACCCCCGTACGTGGATCGCCTTGTCATTCAGCTAATGGAAACAAAATTTAAGATAAAAAAAAACAAAAAATATGGCACTTGATCAATTAGTTGACTTAAAAGATTTTGTTGTTCAATATTTTGTATGCCCAGCTTTTGCTTTAAGAACCGCTTTAATTCTTCTAAGCATCGATTTCACAAGCGTCCTGCACTTGTTAGAACTTAGATTGTGCCAAGCCGTTTCAATTCGGTTCCACAAATCGTTTGAATTTGAACAATTGGCTGGCATTTCTGAAATTGCAAGTTTGAGCTCAACCCAAAGATGTTCGATCGGGTTGAAATCATGGGATTGTGGTGTTCAATCAAGCAATTGAAATTCCTAATCTTGTAAGGTATCCTTGTCGAGTCGCTAGTGGTACTATCATCTGAGAGTGAATAATATGGGACTGCAAGTGGGAGAGAGAGCAGATAGAAAATGTGTAATGTAGTTTTAGTTAAAAAGGCTGTAAAAGTTAATCTATTTACTTGTAATTGATTGATTACATTAAAAGCTTGCCATCAATTTAGAGAAGACGTTACCGACACCATATGCATTCAACACTTATTTGGAATGATCTACGTAGCTCTGTGTTTTTTTTCACTTTAACCCGCAATCCATTAAATACAACGTATCTCCTTCGCCTCTCTTTTAACAAGTTGGTTGCCAGTGTATCACGGGTGATCACAACAAAATTCACCCCCTGGAGGCCCATGTATCACCGATGATACACTGGCAGCCAACGTGTTTATTTCCTTAATACTTGTTGAAAAACTATTTCTTAGATCTTATTAAGGGTTGTTGACAAAATGATTTTTTTTTAGATAACACAAAGTTCATATTACCCATTGATGCTATGAATCGGTAGTTAAAAGGAAAGGTCTTGTCGCACTTTTTGAAAATTGACTGAGCATGACCACGGTTGCAACATTGACCGTGTCTAC
The DNA here is from genome assembly GCA_951813785.1 of Criorhina ranunculi. NCBI lineage: Eukaryota > Metazoa > Arthropoda > Insecta > Diptera > Syrphidae > Criorhina > Criorhina ranunculi. The sequence goes on along the minus strand of OX638382.1, from coordinate 32,994,544 downwards.
AGAAAAAGATATACGTATATGTAGATTAGGTTATGCCAGGGTGGAGTGAGAAAACTGTTTGGCACAGTTGAATTCACTGTGAATATTGAAGCTAGAAGATCGACTTTCTCTCCAGCTTGTCATTTTCTCACTATTGCAAACAAAGAGGCTGAAAAGTTGATGAAGCAAAGCCTTAAATTCTCTTAGCGAAAGACATTAATGTATGTATGTCTCACTGGAATTCGACATGGTTGAAACTGACCCACAAATGCATAAGCCTCGTCCTTATTTCGGACAAGAATCACACAGGTTGGAGTAAACTAAAGGGAAATAATAATATTCTACCCTCTGGTATCGTTCAATGTTGTGCAATGTTGTAAATCTACCTCATTCGAAATATAAGCGTGTCCAAAGGCCAACTTTACAACTACTGTTTCCCATGTATACCAAGGCCGACACACTAATAAAATATTTTAACCAATAACTTCAACCAAAGTTTAACGATGTCCTTATCATTATTTTGGGAACGGTTTTATTGATGGGGTAGAATATTTGGACTGATTTATAGTTTCATGAAAGTATAAAGCTATCAACAATCATAAAATATATGAAAACCCTTCTACGGCCACCCTCGTATTGTCAGTAATTTTAACAGTCCTTTCAATAAGTCCATTGTGATGTAAACCACAACGGCTGTCGAATGATTATCGCTTCCATTTAGTTCACCGACAACAAAACCTGATAAACCACACAGACTAGGTACCTATGTATATGTACGTATCGGTAGAACGTAATTCTATTTCTAAAAATTGGTTGTTAAATTCAATTTCCATTTCGATTGAGGGTTTAATCAGCTTGCAATTCAATTTGTTTGTATGTTCAAACAATGGATGTTGAATATAGGATGCACATCTGGGTTTTAGAAGACTGGAGAGTTGCAAGCAATGAAGATTCATACACCTCTCTATAGAAATACCTACTTTCGCATTCACGTGGTGTACTGCATTGTTGTTGGTAGTTACTTCACTAAAGTATTGATTACAACTTCATTGGTTGGACGTTGGGTGTGGAAACAAAAATGTACCAAAATACCATAACATTGTAATCAGAGATTGCAACAAACTTACTGGTACGTCCGCCTACTAACTTTCCTCGCTCGGGATATTAAATTCTAAAATATCATCGTGATGTTTCGTACAAAATTTGTCGTCACGAATTATTGATTTACGGTCCATAGAACGATGCAAATCAAACAAAGGATGAAACCTAATAGCACCTGAATTTCAAAAACCCACTACACCAACACTTGGGCTGTGTGAATAACAACATACAAGGGTATACATAACCAGTTGATCGCTAATGAATAACAAGAAGCCACATTCTACCAAATTATAAATAACCTTGAGCTATTGATGACCGAGTATGTAGACTTTGGAATCCTAATTGAACTCTTCTATTTTCTCCCAAGGCAAGGTGTATAGAGTAGTCTAAACCTATTTATAATTTCAAATTACAGTGATTGAGATGGCAAGTTGGAAACATCCAAGGAGAATCACATTGCACGAACGCCCACTGCCTGATAATCTGAGGACACTGATCTCTGATGAGAAGATACAAAGCGCTAGATTTATAATCGGATGAGATGAAAATGCTCACCATAATGAGTGGGGTAGTTCCGACATCATCCCTAGAGTTGAGTCACTTTTTGTTTCCTTTTAAATACTGAAGAATGCGAACCCACCTTTGTTACTAAAAATAGACGATACCACCTTGGACTCAGGCAATAAATATTTGGTGAACATTTCTCCTTTGATCACAGAACTCCTGCGTATTCTGCACTCTGCTTAGACCGAGTAGCAAACAGAAACCACCTTGATATCGCACAAAAATCAAAGCTCTAATGACATATTTTCAATATGAATGATGCGACCAATTAGGACTTGTACAAAGAGATTCTCGCAACTTAAAAAAGCTATTGAGGAAGGCCATTACAAGCTCTTTCTTGTCTGTCGAATATCATTCCTGCCTGGCTGAGTTTGTAAAGTTGTCCGGATCTTACTTATATCCCGCACGTGCGGAATGATGTTGGAGTAGATTTCAAACCCAAGGCAGGAAAAAGCTTCCATGTTAATTTCAAGGATGGTAGACGCATTAGCTTATCATTTCTCTATGCTACCAATTGTAGCTGCTTGATCATGAACTTGATCAATCTTTCTTTCAACTTGGCAAGCAAAACTAAGCTGTGACTGTTTTATTTTGAAGTCCAGTTAGTCCTTAAATCGAAAGTGAAAAACGTACCGTTTGAAACCCCATCCTTATTTCTGTGAAAATCCCTTCTGTACAATTGCATGTACTTATGTCATTGAAATAATATGTAACTTCATTATTTAAGGAACACGAACAAAGACTCGAAAGTCTTCAATACATCAACTTACATTTCGTGTCATCAGTTATAATCAACCTTGCCGTCAGTCAGACATGTAATTTATTTTTTGTATATTTAATGTAGACGTCCTGATAAAATAAAAACAAAATTTTTCTCAGGGATACAACGGATAGCCGTCATTCACCGAAATGAGGTGTTAACAGCGTTTCGACACGATATCGATTTCATTTTCAATAAAGACACTGATTGTGTGTAAAAGATTAAGTGGTATCCTTATACTCAGATGGTAAATATTTAACGGCGCTAAAATGTTGTAGCATTATTCATGAGACGACAGAAGAATTTCTTGATGTCTGAGGAGACAATTTTTAGACGCAACAGATTATGTATGTACACATTTGAGAGTTCCGACAAAGGGATGAAGAAAATTATTGATCTATGAAGTCTAGATAGGTAGTAGAGCTCAGCAGGGAAATGTACTTACTAGGATTGGATCGATTCATAAATATTTATAATATTTAGCGGGCTATCTTTTTTTCTTGAAAATAAAGCGTTCTACAGTGAAAATTTGTCAGTCGTTTATATTCAGCAGTCCTTTACATTCCCTTTCGATTCTATTGGAAAAGGGGAATCTATTATATATGACTCTCGCCACTTTGGTACTCAAAAAGAACGCCTCCATCTGCCTCATCATCAAACAGATCTGGAATCTTACTGCCTTATTGCCTAATTAGACAGAAAAGATTGTCTGTTAGTACCATAGTGGGTGTCATAACAGGACACTGGACTATTGATTTTTGTAATAGCTGTATGGATGAGGAGGATGAAGAGACGATTCTTTACCTTTTCTATATGTGTCTAGCTCACTCAGTTATAGAAGAGCCTTCCTAGGAGCCTGCTTCTTCCATGGTAGATAGGTAGAGGTACTAGATGTGCCTTTTTGTTACCACGACTCGTGTGACCTGGTTGGTCATGTGTGTTGTTGAGGATGTGTCGAGATGCAAAAGATGCAGTAAGGGCATCCGTCTGGGCCGACCTCAATGCGCCCGTGGTGTCTATACTGGCCGTTCTTTGGAGCCTGTTTAGTTTTGTAAGATTTTAGCCTTTACTTAACACGGGCCACCATACTAGTGACCCGTATTTGAGAATTGGGCGCACTACGGCTGTGTACATCCTCAAGGTAATCTACGGTTGAAGTCCCCAATTATTTCCAAAGGTTTTGCTGCAGGCATAGAAGGCACCACATGCCTTTTTTACTCTGTGTTCGATATTTTGCTTCCAGTTGAGTTTTGAGTAAAGCATGATACCCAGATACCTAGCGCTGGTGGATAGTGTTAGTGGTTGACCATTAAGACGGGGAAGGGTAAAATCAGGTATTTTGGTTTTGGTAGTGAATAGCATATTTTCAGTTTTGCTCGGGTTAACACCGAGGGTACAACTTATGGCCTTGTCTAGAGCAGCCCCATGATATCACTTATCACGGAGAGAAACTTCCCTGACATTAATATCACCATGTCATTCGCATACGCGACAACTTTGACCCTTTCCCTGTCTAGTCTTACAAGCCAGAGAAGAGGGGAAATAACGCCGCTCTGTGGCGTTCCTCGATGGGGAATTTGGTTAGATGACTGTTACCTAGAGTTGCCTGAATAATTCTTATTCTGAACATAGAGACTATCCATTGGCCAATAAATTCCTCTATGTCCAGCTCGATCAGAGCTTCATGAATGGCTTCAGTATGTACGTTATTAAAGGCTCCCTCTATGTTTAAGTAGGAGGTTTGGGTATATTGTTTGTAGTGTAAATAAATTGCCATAAGTAGCCATCAGCACTTCATAGTAAATTCCGGCTGGTTCTGCGGGTAGTTTTTTTGAAGAATTCACAGATCCATGTGGTATCATAAAGGACCTTCTCGGATCTAACCCAACCTAACCTAACATTCGGCAAATTCCTCTGACTATTGACTGAATTCTGCTCCAAACTTTATGGCCATTGCGAAAAAATAAAGGCTGGCTTGCATTGGCAAAGTTATTGGAATAAGGATCACACCGAGACGAGTCTTGAGGTGAGGTCATCCTTGGCTTGTTGCCTCTAAGAGCGCGTCTAAAGGAGCTCATGTGACACTGGCCTAAAAGATAAACGAACCCCTTTGTAGAACTGTTTCAGCCATCTCATGGATTCTGGAGAATTGAAGTGGTTAATGGGTCGTAGAAACCCATACAGCTTAACTTGGTATTCAATTTAATCCAAATACCATAGCTATAAGAATGGAAACGAAAAAGAAGTGCTTGGTCACTTTCTCTGTAGGTTCCTTGACATCGCTTACACAAATCTTTCTTTAACGACGTAAGCAAAACTCTTGACTCGAACCTGCGGGATGAATTTAAGGTAAACAGCTGCTTATCCAAATTCTTAAAAGGCTCAAACTTTCACTCGCTTTTTAGATCCAAATAACTTGAGTTAAAAGGAACCCCTATCCTTGTCATCCTCAATATTTATATAAGATTTTTAATCACTTTAATAGAGTTTGTACCAACTCAGAATCGAATCTGAATTTAATCTCACTCTTAAGAAAGCTTTCTTAATGCCTATGGTTAGTTTGAGAACATCCTTACAAAGACAAAGGATATTCTTGGAATTTAGAAACTAATACACTCGAAGAAAATTTCATAAATCAAAACATAAAACACGCCTTGTCATGATTACATATGAACATGTTGTGATACGTGCTATAGCAAATAAAAGTCCTTGAAATACGTTTCTCTTTCCAAGGAAAGAAAACAAAAATCAAGCAAAAAACCGAGCATGTTATGGAACTTGTCTCTGCCCTTGAAATATCCCTTGAGGCCGAGTTATGTAGTAGATTTGATAGAAGATATCGTTTACTTTCTTTTCAAGATAAACCATTTATGATGTGTATCTAAGTGTAGACGTACCTATGTTTGAGTGGGTGGACTACACTTTGCACAATTCTGAAGGATATTGATGGTTCTTTTAACTGATTCTTTAATTAAATTTTTTTTTTCAATTACAAATGACCTGTCCACCATCCCACATTTGGATTAATAAATAAATCAAAAGATAACCTACATCAGTGGACATTTTATGAATTGCTTTGGGTTTAATATTCGTCCTTGGGTCATGGAACATGATTGTTACACATCCATTTGGATATAAAATGGAACTTTTGTCTTCTATTTTCATTTCTTTTGTCCTAGCATTATTATTTGTTTGGAAAACTTGTAAGTAGTTCGTCGTTTGTTTTTTTCTCTGCTGCTGTCGAAAACACTTTTATTACTTTTCTTTTGTTTTGTGTTGTTTTGTATTCTTTCCGTTTTAATAAAACAATAAATTACAGTACATATGACAGTAATGCGATAACTCGTAAACGAATTATTAGATATGTTAAACTATTCGAAGGCAATTTTGTAAGGAAGAGGGCTCATTCTAGATTGATTATGTTGTTTAATTCAATAAAGTTTATTGCAATGGATAAGTATAAAAAGAAAATATTACGTATACGCCACCGTACTGCAAAATAAAGTTATTCGAAACAGTGGGAGTATTCTGACACGTACAATCCTCAATGAAATTGCGTGTGCTGGATTTCAAGTTGAAATCGAATCTAAGTTTGTACCATGTACCTGGTCTCGGGTGAGTTAATGTAAAAAACGTGCGTTGAAAGTAGAAATTAGTGGAATTTTAATGTTGCCATATGTTTGAAGTTCTGCTGCAGTTCTTGTTTTTTTCATGAACCTTGTGGTGGGATCTCCACCAGTTTGAGTGGGACGAAGGATATGCTTGACATCTAATACTTTAGTGGTATCCGTGGGTGAAGTATAATGCTTTCTTTCACCTCTTTCCAAAATTGTTCTGGGGACCATATTTCAAATGCTTCCTATTGTGTAGCTGATTGGCATTTCAATCGATGCTCGAGAAAAGTATTTGATTATATGTCTTCCGGCTTTTACTTTCACCTCCAAGAATCTTGGATACCTATAATCTCGACTAGAGCTTAAGTTTCAATCATTTTGGAAGGTTTGTGAGGGAGCTAACGAGAGCGGGGGAAAAGAATGTTTCCACTTTGGTGGTAGTGAATGAGTGCTGAAATTGGAACCAATGGTGCACTCTAAACTACTGAATATGAATCTTTTATGGGTTACTTCGACGTTTTCGATGTCTCGGGCTAATAGGGACCTTTTATAAGGACTTGACTTTGACTCTCTAAGTTGGGTGTTATGTGTCAGGGTAACTATACTAAATGAAGTAAGGACAAGGATCCTCGGATCTGCACGTGAAATATTAGATCGTTTACAAGAAAAACGACGTCATCTTCTATGATGATTGCTAGCAACAACATGACGATTTGCACGTGATATGTTAGGTCTTTTGCTGGAAAAACTACGTCATCTACTATGAAGACGATTCGATTCGATTTAAGACATGACGATTCGTATTAAGGCAAAATTCGAAAAGTATATCAGCCTAATATGCGCACACTCTCCCATTTGGAAAGATGATCTAAGAGCAGTGCTCTAACTACATACATATCTTCATATGTCTAGGACCATTTTAATGCAAAGCTAGGAAGAGTTTGGCATTTTCAGTAGCAATGTCGGAAAGTATAACCTAAAGGATACGACTTTGCAGCGCTCATTTAACATTTATATAACTCCTTCCGATGGGCGAATATTGACTTGGTTTACTAGCTATTTGAACCAATGGTATGGATACGATTATTTCAAACGTAGCAAAGACGTAGAAATATTATGAGGAAGTTTCACGTTGAACGGCTAAAGGTGTAGAAGGTGACGACAGGGTCGATAAACTCGCAAAAAAATCATCTAAAAACGCAAAGAAGTGAACCCCCTAAGGCCAATAGGTGTTCCGTTTTACAAACTATTAAAACTGTAATCAACGAACGGATTCCACAGGTTTTCAAAAAATACTTGAGCTGACGGAGACAAAAATCCACGAAAACTGAGTGGAGGAGGAGGAAAGCATGGAAAACTGCAACTGCTCTGCAACAGCGATACTGAGGAAGAACACATGGAACCCTTCCACTGTCACGGCTCTGCAACAATGAGATTAAGAGTAAAGATTTAGGGATCGCCAACGATACCACATCTATAATAGTTTATTTCAGGCCCAAATCACACAATGGCGTATGTTGCTGAGGTAATGCAGTCACACGGCGGGGTGGAGCGGACGTGGCGCACATAATTCATATAGACATGGGACGGTGAAGAGACATTTGTCAGTTTCCACGCATTTTGCACCGAGACGAGTGAAACAAATAATGAAATATAGAGACTTCATATGGCGCACGCCACTCGTAGTACCGAAATTACGTTGCGTGGCACGAGTCACAATGCCTGCGCTACGCCATCCCTGTCTGTATTGGCTCATAAGATAACATGCAAGTGGCACATGCCGGCACTATGCCAGAACTATACGCAACTTGTTTGTGGATCTGGCTTCAGACAAAAAGGAGTTATCGGTAGTGTAGTGGAATCCGCCAGACGGACAAAACGTTTTCCCGATTACAATACATTATTGTTTCTTATTATTCCCTATGTTCCCAACAGTCTACATCTTTTACCATTAAATTATCAGAAATGCAGCTAAATCAAACAGTTAAGACTCAAGGAGAACACATCGACCCAATAGAGACCCACTTATGTAAGTAAAAAGGCAGATAAGTTCGCAAGAATGGGCTCTAAAATGGATCTGACAATGGCGGATGAGTCAATCCTACTCCCATTAGAACCTAAAAAGTCCAGCATCACTCGCCAACGAGAGATGGATTTTACTCACAACATGCCGCACCTCTAGAACGCTCTGGACAAAACTAAATAAGAGAACAAAAAAGAGAAATCACCGCATACAACAGAAGTCACCTACATTTCGAATACGTATAATGACAGGTTGTGAAGGATGTGGCGAGGTAGATGCGGAGGAGAACACATTCCACCTCCTATGCGAATGCTCGAGCCTTAGCAGAAACAGTAAGACAACCCTCAGAGAACATTTCTTTGAGATCTGGGCGAATTTTCAAACAAGCCACAGAGAACCATCCTGCAATTCCTTCGGAACTCAGGTTGGTTCAAGGAGGCCAATTTATAATATGAATAATCCGTGTTCTATTCATTTTATTGGTACCCCACACCACACCGGGGAACACAATAGATCACTTGAGGTCCGAGTGAGACTGTACATTGGTGCAGCCACTTCTAATATCTAACCTATGGAAGTGAAGAGCGAAAGCTCACTCTCTACAGGCAATAAACCAACAAGTACTAGAGGCATCTCAGGGGTAAGTAAGACCACCCCGATTATTAAAATCCTGCTTTGCGATGCCTTGGGTGCTTCGAAAAAATATTGCTGTAAGGTGGCTGTGACATTTTAATCGTATGCATATTAAAGTTCTAGAAAAGATTGTAATGAACTCTGTACATGAAACTGCATGTAGCTGTGGTTTATTGTTGTTTCAGTATCAAAGCATAGTTTCGCCCTTAGGCTTCCACTTAAATATTCATATCCCCTTCTTTATATTTTTGTCATTATGTCAAGCTGTTGTCACTTCAATTACGCGTGATATAGTTCATTCCCACTCTTATTCATATTCATCCCCCATGATACCCTTACTCCAAATGGTAAATGTTCCCTCATTCTCCAAAAGGTTGACTTTATGTTTGCACTCCTTTAGGCATAATATTTATCATCCTGTCACGTCATAATATAATATATATTCATTCCCCATGTCACTTCACGGATTCCTTTGTCACTAGTTACTTAAAAGAGCAAATCACGCACATGTATTTATTATGGCACGTATTCTCTTTGGTCCTGTTTTACACTCAGTCTTTTCGAGTGAACTTTAAGAAAATCATTCTGACGGTTACTTTGGATATTTAATAACAGAAGTAATAACGATGAAAAATCATATACTGACATCTCTATGTTCCCGTCATGTCACTTTGTGAAAGCAGTCCTGTAAATCTATTTCGACAAGTCATTCTAAGCCCAGTAGACTAAATTAAAATGTGAACATATATACCAAATCCTGCAGTTTTGGTTAAATACAAAGCCATTCAATTAAAAGTTTGGAAGTGCACGAGTTGTAATAAAGGTTATTCCTACATCAGTAAGTACCTGACTGCATGTTGAATAATCAACTACAGCTTACCATTTTGAAATCCGATTACTTTAGTGCAACTAGTGCATTGAATCTTGCTTCTTAAATACAGGATCCCAAAATCGAACATTTGTACTTTAATGCTGCTCAACTAAATGCATGATCTGATTGGGTTTGTTTGCTCAATCAGGATGCATGGCAATTAGTGATAGTACCTGGTAAATACACTTTAAGGGTAAATATTCAGGGTATTTACTAGGTATTTATGTAGGTCTTTATTTTAAATGAGAAATTTGTTTAAAAATATATTCATCGGGTGTTTTCTTTTTATTTAATTATATTAAAAGGGGATAAGGAAAAATATAAACAAACGATTTTTTGAATTTAAACTACACTGAGTCGCTTGAAGTGGATGGTACTCTAAATAAATTTCCATCAATAGAGATGCATTCTTTGATGTGAGGGGTATATAAGCATTATAACTGCAACTTGGTTCATTTACTTCTGTTTCCAATGTGGTGGGTATGTTGATACAAGAACTGGAACTTGGTTCGTTTACTTCATTTTCTGCTACAGCTTTATGTTTTGTTTTCGTATGCAATTCAATGTTCCGGCTATGCGATATGCACGTCAAGTTACCCACTCGTTTGGAAGTAAGGTGGTTTCATATCTGGTTGTGTATCCAACTAAAAGTACTGAACGAACGTTTAGTGGCTGAGTTACAGGTGCTGATCAAATGCTTACATTTTACATTTATTTTATTTTATTTTTTTATTTTTATAATTCACTAACGCTAAAGGGGTTATGAAAACCTTTATGATGCTATTCACACAGCGCTAGTGTTGGTGTAGTAATATGAAATTCAGATGATATAAGGTTTCAGTCTTTTTGGTCCGAGGGTGGTGTCCAGAATGACTGGGGAGAATTATTGGTTCTGTTGTCATTGCTTATAATTCACGGTATTTCTTTCGAACATCCCGATGTCATTAGTATGATCAACACTTTCAAGCTATATGACCACTCTACTGCCAGTGAGTGGCACTTGATGGAGGTTATGTATTAATAGATAAATTCCCTGTTTTCACTTCCATTTTTAGATAAAACTAAAGCTTTTGCCGACGACCTTGGAATTGCATATCGTTCAGCCAGTCGATTGGTTTTAATCGTTGACATAAACCATTACGTCTTCCTCCTTAGTTGTTGGTTTACCAATCACAGACTTGTTGTTAGTCGCAAAACTAAGTTGATGTTTATCAGTCTAACTGACTGATAATATTTTATTCTCCTAACTGCGCGAGACACGACTTGTTTAGCAACCAATGCAGAGTCCAAGGTGGTCAAACTTTCAATAGTAATGCTGATGGCAGTATTCATTGCTTCAAGATTGAAGGTGTAGATAGTTTTATGGTGTAGTCTATGGTGTTACCCTTGATCAAATTTTGAACTGCTCACACATTTCTTTTTTGAAAAAAAAAATCTTCATTCCTCTACTCGTTGTCTTTCCCGCCTTAGAAAGTATTGCTCTCTTAACACTATGAAAAATGTCTTCAGTATTCCTCTCAAGATTCCCAGGCGCCTGCTCAATGCTTTATTGATCTTTACTTGCTGCCAGTATGTGAACTTGTGTCCAGCCTCACTTCCAAGTACTTTACTATGCTTATTGCCGTTAGGCCTACCTGGTCCTTAAAGGTAGTGGAAATCTGTGTCCTATTACATTACTGTTAAAATAATGGTGTCTCGTGGGGCTATCACTGATGCGATATAATCTCATTTCTTAGGATTTCTTCGTAAGAAATATTCCACAACTCCACAAGTATTCTGCATCTGCTGCAATTTCTTTCTACGAAGTTCTTCTGTGATATCAAAGATTAACTCTCTATCTATGAAGTAACCTTTCATCATTCGTAAGAGGTATTGTTGTACACGAATAATGTTTTTTAAGGCGTTTAACTTTCACTGAATGATGAAGACATCATCACTGTACAATTGGCTTTATGTTGTCTTATCACCAAGAACATTTAATCTTATCACAAGCTTCACAGCTCTTCCCTGACTGCGAACCCCGTTGTTAAAAATAATCTTTTGAGACAACAAAGTTGCATTGATGCCGGAGTTTCACCAATCACACTGCCCGAGCTAAGTGTCAAAGAGATCCCGATTCATGGTAATAAACATTGACAGTGGTTACGTCAGCTTAATTGTACAAAAACCTTACAACGTAAAAAGTAGCATAGGTGCTCAGAGAACAAAGTTGATCGTCCTTGTTCGACGTGAGGGCTTACTAATTGCCCACTTACTCTTAATTGGAATTGCAGAGTAACTGAAGTCTATCCGTGCAATTACGAACTGATGCGCAATACATATTCTACTTAAGACAACTTCTGAGATATGCGTGGGACCCTTTTAAAAGTTAAAAAGTTGTGTCGGCTTCTCGAAAGAGAGATTTTCGAGCACGCTTTGTCATTTTACCTTGCTTCGTAGAACATGGTTTTTGTCATGGAGTTTATCTTCACATAAAATTTAAAAATTGCCGCCGTATGTATTAAGAAGAAGACATTTGTGGTACACTTCCAGCCACATACATCTAACAAACACCTTTAATTAAATAATTTGAAAAGCAGTCAGAATGAAGGCATTAAATGTTTTATGAAACATTTATTAAGCCTTATTTGAACAAAAAATAAACAAACAATAATTAAAAAGCCTGTAAAAACAAAAATAAAAACCCGCTTTCTTAATTAAATTGATTTAAAGTTAAAAGAATGAAAATTTATTTTACAGAAAAAGGAACATAATTATTTTTTAATTGAGTTTCAAATGAAATAATTAACGTTAATACATTGTAAGGATAATTTAACACACAATTTTACTGCGTATGTAGATAACAATGTTTGGTAATTCATTCGCTTATTAGCATTCTGGATTAATTTCACATTAATCGAATTAATTGGAAAATAATGAAATTAATTTTGTCCTAATTTTGATTTAAAATGAATTAGCATTGCTACCGATGAAAAAAAAAAAATTAAATCTGCTAATTTGGTTATCGAAAAAAGATTCGTTAAGAAAGCCTTAGTGCAATCGATAAGTCGGCTCTAGGCGAGGACAAACTGATCAAATCGCAATCGGTTGAAAAAACCTGAAGGAAACCTTATCTGCGATTAAAGCGGTCCCTTTTAGTTTTCTCATTCTACTTAATCAGTCCCAGTTACCGAATCTGTGAATTAGTTCAATCGAACAACTCGACGTCACTAATAAAGTGCAATAGTTGTGGTGAGGGACAGAACTATTAAAATGTGCAGAAGTCATCTGGGTCTGACGGAACAAAATCAGCCATGCTTCTGCCAACTTTAAAGCGATTCTTCTTAACACTTCTTTCATTTTCACTCAGGCATATATGAACGATGTTGCCTTACAGGAATCCAGCTCAACAGACCACCTGGTAACATGGGTATCCTCTCTGACTTTCCCGAGCTTAAAATAATCAGCACTGTATCCGAATTAATGCCCAAATAACTGTACTTTGGCAAAAAGTTCGAGATTTACATCCCGAACCGTAGTTCTTGGGAAACTGGAGATCCGTTGCTGAACATAAAAAGACTAGTGTGTTATACGGATGGATCAAGATGGACTTCGATGTTGGTGCCGGCATCTGTAGCCCTAATAACAGAGTCTTAAAGGCACTAGAAATGTGCCCTAGTGTCTTTTAGGCAGGCCATTGATACCTGCGCAAACATTAATCGTGACTCCGGTATAACATCAACATATTCACCGATAGTCAAGCAGCCTAAAGCGCTGAGTTCCCATTACTGTAACTCAAAGGCCGTTTCAGGCTGCTTCAATGCTCTTCAAGACCTCTCAAAGCGGAATTAGGTCAAGCTCTGGTAGGTACCAGGACACAGAGGTATTGAAGGCAATGAAATTGCAGACCGATTTGCCAGGAAAGATTCTTCAGAAAGATACATAGATGCTGAACTCTTCTGCGGCATTCCCACTTCCGCGTTCAGAATGAGCCTGGACAAGTGGGAAAAATTTAACTTCTTATCCTACTGGAACTGGAATAATATCCAGGGACTTAGACAGGCTAAGAGGGCCCACCGCCCCCTGAAACAAACCACAAAAAATATTCTCAAATACAAAAGAAGGCTTGCAGGTTTCCTCACCGGTCACTCAGATAAACTAAATATAGTTCAGGAATCTGAATGATGACTCTGCTAAGAGGAAATTAAATTAAAAAAATATTGAATTAACAGTACTTAAAAGGAGTTACAAGTGCAAGTCCTGGTCCTGATCTATGAAATTCTGTAAGTACAATTACCAAGGGACTTGTACTTGTACTTAAAAACAAATAAATGCAAAGGAATTACATTTGTACTTGTACTTGAAATTTTACAGGTCTGCTTCTATCACATCTTTGATCTTGGAGCTTTCTGATGTGGAGCCGTCATTCCAAAAGGATATTTTGGGGAGGGTCACTCATAAATTTGTGTGGAAGTTGAGCTAGGGTGGGGTGTAATCTGTGCTTTCGGAAAAGAAACAGTGGGTGGTTTAAATGCTGGACCAATGTGAGATGGCTTTCAGTCTAATGGCTTCACTAGCTGCCATTTGCTTACCAAAAATACGAAAAGAGGGCAGGTGAAAAAGGATGTTCAGTTCAGTCGAGCAAGTCATTCTTTTGACCTTTTCTAGTTTCCTCACGGACCTGATACGATTGAGGGTCCGACTAGAAAGAGTGTTAGAAATGTATAGGCAGTTTTTCTCTAAGTAGGTAAGCAATAAGCTCTTAGCATGATTTAGCTCTACTTTCTTCATCATTTGGAAGAAATGGAGACTTACGTGTTTCCTTCTCTTTTCACGGTAAAAGGCGAAGTAAATTTTGGTTAATTCGACAGTTTTTTATTTTTATTTTTATAGAGAGTTGTAGGTATGTAAGTGCAGTCAGGCAATTAACTTAAACCAGAAAAGTAGACGGCTTTGAGAATATGTAAAGATAATACTTTTGCCAAAGGTTTAATGGTGATGGCGGCCAATCTTTTCTTCTTTTCATTACGAAGATTGGACTACCGTACTTCATGACTTCACAAACAGATTCCTCAGTGAAGTCAAATATCTATAAGTCGTTATAAACTTCATTGGGTAAGAAGTTGAAGACTGGCTTTGCTCCGGATGCATTGATGAATCTTCCATTCCTTAATATTTAATCTAATTAAAGAACCGACTTTTCGTTTAGGAGTTTTTAAGCCCCTGTGTGCTATTTGTCCTTGCATTTTATGGATATTCCATCTGACCTAGCGACTTTCCTTGTATTCAGATCTGACCCTGGCCAGAATTTGAGTCAGTCGATCTTTAGCATACGACAGAAAACTAGTCTACTATCTCGTCTAGTCATGGAGTGAGTTCCCCTTGTTTGGAAAATAGTTTCTCATGATTTAAATATTTTGCTACCACGCAGTAGGAAAGATGGGTAGCGATGCTTTTGCTAAAAACCCTTTAAGGAATCCTTGACACCACCTTCTACGCAAGCATATTGCGTTTGGCAGCTACGTATGCTTCGGATTTCTGCAAGTAAAGTGGAAAAAGCCCCGATTGGTGAAATTGCTTGTAAAAATTTGTGTGTGTCAAATCGTGGCGCCTTCTTAAACGCTAAAATTAAATTTCCATCGAGATTTGGGGAACTACTTTTGTGAAAATTGCCAAAAACAATTGTTATACCTCACACAAGTACCTAGATGATTCTTATCTGAAAAATAAGACTCTCTCATCACTAGCTTTTAAGCCATAGTTTAAGGATTCTTGCCAGTATCATCACATACATAGATTGAGGAAGTATTCGTGTTTGGTATTCTGAATTGCTGTCTTCAGTTCGTTAATTTTCTGTTTTTAACTTTCTTGTAGATCGTGTAACGTTGGTTTCCCTTTAGGTCTTTGGTAGATATTCTGAAAATGATGACACTTCCCCACATTTTCTTACTTTTCCAACTGAAATAAGTTGAACCACTTTTTAGACTTTGTAATACCCACACTTAAGGTCCTTTATTTTGATTGGAACCTGACATACTGTACTTCAGTTACTTTGAATAGCAGTTTTCTACCGCACTTTAGTTAACGCTTTCCTGTTCGGTTTGAACTATGATGACATAGAGCTCTAGCGGGACAGCGTACCCTCTCACACTCCGTGAGAAACAATTGATAGAAAAGGATCAAGATCATTTGGCCAATTAGATGGTGCAATTAGTCGTCGATTGACTTATTTTTGAAGGGTTTTGTAAAATTTCAGGTCTATGCCAACAAAACACAAACTATTACAGAGCTTATGATTGATATCCATCAGGGTATTGATGATCTGTGCAAACCGTATCAAATGATTAACACCATCGCTCAGTTAAGAAAATACCTTTACTTCCGTTCCTAAAAAAAACCATTTAAGATCATTTTGATAGTGACAGATTCTAAAGTATGTGTGTAATTACTTTAGAACGACTCCTTACCTGAAAAAAAAAAACAATTGCGTCTAGATTTTTCTTTTCTTTTCCTACACACTGCTCAATTGTACTTATTTCCTTACCTCCACCCAGTTATAAGTTTGCCTTTTGATAAATCGATTTCATAACATCCTGCCACGCACAGGCACACCGAGCTACACTGAAATAAACTCGAGATCCTATTACACGCGAATTGACAATGGCACACAACCGGCAAACAAGCGAACAAAGAACGACTCAATTCCGCAATGCCATTCATCATTTCCATTTGGACAAATGAAAAGAGCTCCACCAACACCTCCACCAACAAGGATGTGAGTAGCGAGCTCAAAAAGGATATTATGGATGTGATGTGTGTTCATCGCCAGCCAACATTTTTGAGTGGTTGTAAAAAAATACAAAGTTTTCGTGTTTATATCCAAACCTCCTCCTGGGTGTATGGTTGCGTGTGTGTATGTACGCGGATATTATTTGGTGTTCACACAGTTTATTGAAGAAATAAATTTCCTGCGGAATCCTTAATTAAAGTTTAACAAGTCGCTTAGGAGCAGGCACGTGTTTCAGTACACAACACAATGTTGTGTTGAAGGTATAGGGAACCCCACCCAAGTTTCATTGTTACTGAGGGTTATCGAACACGAAACATTGAAACTTGCCGGGTAATTATGGTTACAGAGTAGGTACGTGAGTACGTTAATTTCTTGATAACATTTCCAATGGAGCAAACGCATTTTTAATTAATTTCAAGGGTTTCCGGTCGGCATTCAGGTTGAGGTTTTGTGCAAAAGGATGTTTTTTGGTCGAGGTACCATCTATGGAATTTTAATGTTGAAAATGTAATAATCAGGTAACAATGCCGGTGGTAGTAAAGAATCGTTTTTGTTCCATTATCTGAACCTAAATACCTTTTAGTAGAAGGGTGTTGAAAGCACCTTTTTTACTTGAATATTTACCGAGATCGAGGTTGTGAAGAACCATTTTAAATTCCGATGATAGAGAGGTAATTTTGGGGTTACCTAGAACAAATTACTTTAAAAAAACTTGAAGTGAGTAATAGGAGACAACTTTTCAATGACTTTGAACTCCATGAAGAAACTAAAGACTAATGGTCGAAGCCACACATCGACAGGAAATTCATTTTAAGTAATGTGGTGGCAACAGTTTAAGTAGTTCAGAGCTTCTTTCTAGCAGTGAAGTGCCTTCTATGGTAACGTTTTGAAAATAACCTTCTCCCTGCAGAGTGCTGTTCTAAATTGCTGGGCAGACAGATTTGTATGTTGTTGGTAAACGAATTGACTGGCCCATATACTCCCGCAAGTGAGTCACATGCACCCTTGATCGCTAGAAACTAATAAAAATTTTAGTAGTCCAACTCTGGCGTCGGTTGGAGAGCGCCTTACATGAAGACGAATACGCGGTATGTGTTTTGAGCCACTTAGCGGTAGCTATAATAGATATAAACCTGTCTTATCCCTTATACTTAAAAAAAAACTAGCAAAGAGGGGTCGTGATGAAATCAAAATCCCAAGCTCAAAGCTTAAAGACTCACTTACTCTGTTGGCCCCCGGCTCATAGAGACATCGATGTCAATGAAAGTACTGATGAACTGGCAAGAACAGGTTCAAAACTGATTCAAACAAGACATACGGTAAGTCTTCTGGAAGCTTGTCGATGAGAGATGAAGCACACATTCATCATGCCCAATCCTCACCAGAACCAGGAAAACAATGCTAGACGCACATGTCTTAAGCAATCCGGGCGACCATACTACCAAAAGGATAGTAGCCTCCTCATGAATAGAACGGGAATACGTAACAAATTATACTCTCGGAGGCTTGTCACTGCCTGCCGAGATGTGAAACTCTTTTTAGTTGTTTCGCTGAGGCTCGAATCTGTGTTAGCTCGCGTAGCAGTCCAACGCACCAACCATTTAGCCACAACGACGACTAATTGCAATAGAAAAATGGAAAGCTGGACGAAATCAATGGGTTTATTGCCTTGATTGTTAAAGGGATAGCAAGTTTGTCTCTCTTAACTCGACATGGAGTCCCTAAATACTAAGAAGCAGCTCGATTTAACTCTTAATCAGGAACTCTGCACTTATAATGATGTGTGTATTCTCTAACAATAGACCAACGGTCTTAACAGAAGCGGAAATTAGAAAGCAAGACAAGGCTGTTTCATTGCAGTGAGGTGCATATGAGTATGTATGTATGATACAAATCCTGTAAAGACTCATGGTGTCAAGATTATGAGCAGCAAGTTTCCTTGGGTAAAATTGTGAGCATAGTGAGTCCCAGATAGGCCTTGTTGAGACCATCCTTATTAGATTGATCGAAGTGGAAAAGCAAACAATTTTCTTTCAACGAAAATGCCCACTAGAGATATTACAATAATTTTAGAGCACCAGGTCAGGTAGGGTCCTTCAGAATTTGATCGTCAGAACTCAGAGCCTTAGATATCATCCATATCTCTTTACATACGTGGCTCATGGGCTTCGCAAGCCCATACAAAAGACGAAGTTCCTTCAGTGAAAGGAAAAACAGACAACGACTTTCGGACATGCAGCCTAAAAGATAGTGGAGGCCCATTTCCATTTAAGAAGTGCAATGGTATGGGCCGGCTATAAGGAGGGTGAAAAATTGTAACATATACTACGCGGTCTTGTAGTAAGACCATTAATCAAGGCACGCTTTTAGCATCTTAGATGTCCGAATGTTCCAAGAAGCTAACAAAGATTTAGAATATTTCTTAGTTGCAGCCAAAGTATTTATACGAATATTCAAAACATTACCAACCCAAAGAGATACCTTGGAAAAATCCAACGTCCGAACGCCTGCAATAACAGCAGACTGCCAGAACCTTCGATTAGTCTCTGGGAACGCATCAAAGCATCAATCACAAACGCGAAAAGAACACCGATTTATTAGAACGAAAAAGAAAGATCAGGAGAATCCTGCGATAATCCATTGAAAGATGCTATAGCCGGGATGATATTCGAAAGATTTACCCGAAAGTTCAAAGAGTATACTAGCGATACAGAGCTCGAACTAAAGCTTGTAGAGACAAGTAAGGACTCTCGTAGTAATCGATGTTGAGAATATCCAAGCAACTATATACTTGTTGCAATTCTTATCCGAATTCAGAATTTTGCTCGTCAGTTATGCCAACAAAGATAACGGAGGTTTCGAGTAACCTCAATGGAGCAACACTTTGGTGGAGAAGGTATTAAAATCTATTAATCCTATGCCACCCTATCGATTCCGAAAAGAAGTGTAACCTTGAGTGTTTAAAGCTAATTATATGCCACCAGTCCATTAAAGTCTTTGATTTGCTATGTTTATAGTTCCTTATCGAGGTTATACCGATATCCTTCTCACAACCACATTTGAATAACACGTTCTTCAGACATGCCTAATGATATGAATAATACCACAGCTTTGGTTTCGATTCATAAATTCCAAGAATCTTTAGCCTGGTCGATGTTCTGTTCTTTCCGCGCAAAAAATTACGGACTTTATTCGAAATTCCTAAGATACTCTTGCCTATCGCTTACAAAACCGCACATGGAAAGATTATCTTACAAATAAAACAGCAGCAACCAGAACAATGAGGGATCGTTTGGCAATAACTGAGGAGCCACCATTATAAGCCGCAGGTCGAACGTGTACATGCGACGAGGATTGTGTAACGCTAAATCATCATCCAAATTCGATTTAAGTCCCGATCCCCCAGAGACAAATTACATTATGCCGACCCGACAGGAAAGGCTCGTACCACTGCGTGAAGGATAAATACAACTTTAGTATGATAAATCCTTCCATGCAGTGGGTTCTCTAATGTCCTTGTACAAAGGTCAAATGGCAATACCACGGTGGCTTCATTAAATTATTATTATAAAGTTGGCTGCTGTGTGTATTTTTTTTTACTCTTCATACTCTTCAACATCGTTTTTAACTTCGCACATCCGCATGTTAACCATAAACATAAATCACTTCCTATCGTTCCTTTACGCGACTGCGGCAGTTCCTCCCTCGGAAAAGGTGTTAAAATTTATCAAAAGTCATTTCCCGCTCCTTGTAATTCGTGCTGCATATTCACATTACCTAGAGCGTGCACACGCGTGTGATTTGTGAGCGATATATGTATGCTCCCTCCCCCTATATAATAGTTGATGATCTGTGAAAGCGTCTTAGAGTCATTTCAAGCTCATCCCGAGTTGGGGTAGGGTTTTACGATAAACGTTCAGCAAAATAAGCTGCTAGGCGGGTCTTTTTCAGAAGGGTTAGGCAAATTCATAAATATCCATAGCCAGCTGTAGACGCGCATAAAGTTGGCGTCAGATGTATGTATGTGTTCGGTAAATTATTATGATTTAGGAAGGCAAATCTTGCTTTGATCCCCGGCAAAAGAGGCAAGAAATATGTTTTGATTCTAAGTTCGATAGACGGTCGTCTTGGTAGACGTTGCAGGACATAAAAAACGCGTAAAATATTATTTTTTTCACGAAAGGTTGTAATCTCATGTGAGCGAGGTATTAAGTGTTGTTACACATCTATAAACACCCATCCGATGATGGGCAAAGATTCTGCACATTTCGATACGGTCATTCTGTGAAGCAATTCGTTGTTCCATTTCTAATCGGACAGAGGATTTCAAATTGCCGAGTGAAACTTGATTAAAGAAAAAGATAGGGTGGAGATACAGGGACATGGAAAGATTTCGCAATAATAAAGTGAGAACCAATGTGCGATTCTGTTATGAACATAAAGATGCCTAAAGGAGTTCCATTCGTGCGAAGAATATAATACGCACAACATGAATGGTTGTGACAAGCTAGGCCTTGGCTCTCTATGAGCTGTCGTACTAAATATACATATACAAAGGAGTGCAAAGCTGAAAAATGGCTTGCAATCATAGACCCAGCTTGTGGAATTCAAGAAGAGATTTACTTCTTCTGTTTGATATATCCGCTAAGTTGTAGAACAAAGGCTGTCCCGCTCAAGTCGATCTCTACAAAGAAAAAAAGCGAGATTTTCTTTCTCAATTTCCTCCTTGCAACTGCGACAGATGGTGTTACGGAGAATAGGCTAGTGACCTAACCTTACTGCAACGAGCCTGGTGATGTAAACTCGACTGCTGCCAAGGAGTTTGTTTTCTTTTGGTTGAAGTTTGGCAATGTCTGCCATGAGATGGTACACTAGGTCAATTTAGTTTCCCTTTGGTTGGCTGCCCTTAACAGAACCAAGTGGAATGTTGACTAGTTCCGCGAGTAAGCTGTTAAGAGCCGATCATCTCCTGATCAACTAGTCAACTCATCTATTGCTTTCTTCATATGTCACTGTGACCCGAGACCCAGGGTAGAGTAACATTAGCTCTTCGGATCACCTACAAAGTTTCGTTCATATTTGCACTGTTCTACTACACAATCCATGGCTTAGATTCCACTTTGAATATTTCAAACATTTTGTATGAGTATACATACATGCATATGTACGTTGGATCGTCTTTCGGCCTTTCTTGTAGGCAACGATTCCGTCTGATAGACGTTGGAATAATTAGGCAGTTGATATGATTTTGATTGAGTTGTGCACAATTCTTTCGAGAACGATGTTGAAGAAATCTCACGACAGCGCGTCGCCTTATAAAAATCCTTTCTTGTCATCGAAGGTCCCGGTGAGTTCTTTACCGATCCTTATGATAATCCTCCACATAAGAAGAAGGAAGAAGTATGGCAGGGATGACAAACTAAGAGATTGGTCTGTATAGCTTGTATTGTAAGCGACTATGAAGGTCAAGCATTAACAGTCAATGAGTTGAGGTATCGGTCGATGATTAATGATTTTTTGTACCCCTGTTTGAATAATATTGACCTCCAAGATAAGCTCTTCCAACAAGACGATACCACGTGCCACACAAATAGTGAAAAAATAGGTCTATTGCGTGAAAAGTTCACTGAACGAGTATGTGCACTAAACGATGACCTTAATTGGCTGTGGTGCTATATCAAGTTATATGCTCATCTACGCCAACAAGCCAAAGCAAAGCACAAAGCAAAATTGATGCTGTGGAGCCTCATGTATGCCAAAATGACATCCTCTCGAATGCGCACTACTTGGCAAAGTCATGGCGGTCATCTATTGACTATCGTGCTGGAAAGTGTTAACTGTAAATGAATCGTGTGGTATAAAGATGATTCAATACTTAATGGATTTTGGAGTCGGGTCAGCGCTAACGTTTAGTTAATTTTGATACCCATTGTGTTCCAGGTCAAACTTCACACTATAGAAACCTAACTAAATTAAGCTGAAATCAGGCATCAAAAGTGGGCCCACCTGCGGACAGTCACGGACAGTCAAACGACTCTTAAAGAACTTAGTTCAAACTGTGGAATGCTGTTTCAATCATTTTCAGGACTTGGTTCCTCACAATAAAGTCGTCCTTTGATGGTTATCTGGTCAAACAGCCATTGAAGGTAAGAAAATTGTTGAAGGAGTCCTTTGAAAGTTCACGTAGGACCCGAACCCTTCTGCAAAATTCCTGATTTGACGTTTAAATTATTCTTATCAGAGGAAAAACATTTGGGGGCTCAGACAAGCTAAAAGACCTATGGGGGTTCCCTTAACAAACTCAAGATTACCAGGGATGATATAAGGAGACTTGTGGGTTTTCTTTTTAGTCCACTCACATCCTAGCTCAAGAAGCTAAATGTCGACTCTGCTTAGAGGAGGAAAAATCTGATGTACGTAGCTCTATGTAAAACTAGTTTGCAAATCTTTGTTAAGAAAGTCCTTTCCTCGCAGAATTTAAGAAGTCCATTCACAGGAAATTCACAGCCAAAAGTATTGCATGAAGCTTCTTAGACAAAAATATTTGGCGCGACAGCCCATAGAAGACCAAGGCTTAGCTTAGCTTTCGCAACTTTTCATGATGTGCGTGTAGAATTTTTCGTATGAATGGAAGATACCTATAATTTAATTGCCGACTTCAAATTGCGGGATTGAGAACCTTTTTTCATGACAAATTTTGTTCTCGGAGGATTGCCTTTCGAAAAGTAATGTCCCGAAAATGATAAATTGTTTTACTGACTCGAACCTACAAATGTCAGCTCGCTTGGCAGTCTAAGGCACAAACCATTAAGCCATGGCGACTACTTAGAAGCTTGTTGCTTTCCACAAAAACTTCAGTACACTAAAAATTCAAATACATACTTTCACAGAGTCGGGCAAAAAACAGTCTTGGGTACATTGAAAGTCGGCCGTAAATTTACACAGTCTGTTGCCCCTTGGAGCACGCATATCCATTTACTTCAAGAATGCCCAAAAGGTTACCATTGCAGGTATCTTCAGAGGACTTATCTTCTATCATAGAGGAGTCTACCGAGAAATTTTCGTGCAATTTTGGCGTGTCTATTTCTCCAGGCTTTTTATTGTTCAACGGTCCAATTTCTCAATTAAATTCGTCAGCAAATGGGTCAGAGACCAAGAGATTCCGAGATTTCCCTTGTATGCCCACCTCTTGAGTAAAGGGTCGCCATGTCTTTCATTTCGAGAACATGATTCACTAAAAAAGATTAAGTATACGCCCACAGGAGGTGGGTGTTATTTGTTTTGTACTCAATTCTGTCTACATATTGACTACGGTTATTTATTTTCCAAATAAAATCAGATACCAGTATTCCATACAAATGCTTACTTATCGATTACATGGTGTGTACAGGCTTGTCATTCTAAGAAGGATGCCAATGAGTATCTCAGTTGGTAGGACACGAGTTTATGTGCCGATTTAATCAAATGATGGGAACATAGAAAATAGTTTGTGTACAATAGATTGTGCAGGATTCCAATATAAGCATTTGTATGTTAATTTATATACGAAGGGTATTTCATGAGCTCATGTTGTGCTTACGAAAAGCAATCAATGCCGGGAGAGGTTTTAGTAAAATTTACACATGCTTCGATGGGTATAGTGATGAAATTAATTTTCGAAATCTTAAACACGCGTAGTAATAAAGACTCGCCTAAAAATTAAGATTGAACTCACTCCAGCAAAGTGAGGTTACTTTTAATCTGTGGGTGACACTTTGGGGTTAGGGTGTCTGGTAAAACATCCATTTGAAGGCAATTTTCAACTCGTTTTCGATTTGTGTGATGTGAAGATTGTTTGAGCTTTAAACTAATGAGTTTTGTCTGTTATCAATTTAATTTGAGAATTTACAAGCAGACCTAGTGAGGTTGTTTGAGAACAAGTTTTGATTCGTTTTGATGAAAAATGTTGCCAACCATTTTTGAAATGGTAGGAGGAATACCCAGAAGTTACAATATAAACTAGTTTCCTTCACAAATAACAGACTTATTTACGGTGTTGGCACAAGAGGATAGGGTTACTTTTTTGGCAAACCTGGGGAAGTACCTGAGTTTCATTGTTAGCAATAAATTGGAGTGGGAAATAAACTTCGTAAAAAGCGTGCAGAAGGCCCAGATTCTGCTGGATATGTGAAATGGAATTTAAGATAAATTCTGGACACACATGAGGATGTAGGACAAAAATTAATTAACGCATTAACGTAAGTCTAGTATTACAAACCTTTTTTTTTCAGAGAAAAAAAGTACAAATCATCAATATATGTACATTGATAAAAAAGAAAAAAAAAGAAAAGAAAGGAGGTGACTAAAGAAGAGTTATAGAACACAAATAAGCGAATTTTAGAATTCTTTTCTGTCTGTCTGTCTGTCCGTTTGTTTGTTCGCGCACATCTCCAAAACTACTGAACGGATTTTCATGCAGTTTCACAGGTGGACAGAGCATAATTTGGAGCAGCATATAGGTTTTGTCTTATAAAGATTAAGTTATTGTCATTTAAAGATTTTTTGGAATTTACTTTTATATGTTAGAAAAAAGTTAGATGTTTAGGGTTGAAGTCTTACAGACGTCACGAAAGATTATTTTAAAGAAAAACCAGAAAACTTTGGTTAGAATTATAGAGCGTATACAATTTTGTACATAAAAATCAACAGGTGGCGCTGTTCGTTATAAGAACGCGCAATATACATTTTTGCAGTAATCCACCTAACTGGCATTATTCGAAAATTGGAATTAAGAATTTGGTAAATAAATTCTACAACAAAACCAAAGAAACACGTATTTTTCAAAATTTTAACTACGGGCCAAGATACAGGGTGTTAAAGTTTGCAGATTTATAGTATGCGCAACCGTAGTCATCGGCACATTGATTTTGATTTGCCAAGTTGAATTTGAATTCGAAAGTTCCATAGGTACAGACGATTTCTAGCAACGTAGTCTAAAACTGAGTATGTATTAAACGCGTGCGAAGCCGCGGGTGGACTGCTAGTTTATCAATAAGGTCACATTCAAAATATAGTTGACTAGGTTCAAGTCTAGAAATATAAATATTGAGAACGAAATTGTGCTAGAAAAGCCTTGTATCTTGAACGGTGCCTTGTTGCAGAGGATCCGTTTCTCAGCATCAAAGTAAAAATCATATAAAGGAATGGATCGATTACTTCAATGTAAGGTATGTTGAATGCAAAAAGTCCACAATAAATATCCATTCCCACCGACGATGACCAGTTTACTTTAAGTTACTCAAGATTGGTTAAACGTTTACACCAGATCTCTACTGTGACCAGAGAATCTATTTGAAAAATTAAAAATAATTCAACTTGGGGGCAAGCATGATAATAGAAGTTCTCGTTTCCATTTTATTAATGTCCACATGCCGCAATCGAAGTTAAACAGTAACCTCCATATTCATATCAAATCAGAAACTTTCAGCAGGGAAAAAAAATACCAAAATCCAACCATATCCTATCGACAGCGATTTCTTTTCCAGAAAATTGTGTGGAAAAAAAGCCACGACGCACACTTGTTTCTATGCGAGATAAAAGCACAAATTCAAGGTTCCCTACACAGAATCCATTGGCTCTGTGTGAGGATTCCCATTAAAGAAATATGTACATCATGTCTGAATTGAGTCCAAATATCTTGTAGCTCCGCAGTGATGTAATCACAAACCATACAAAAAGTGAAGTTTGTTGGCATCCCTTTCCTCGTTAAAGACTTTTGAAACGCTATAAGTAACTTAACGTAGTGCATAGAAATTCTTAACCATATTCACGGAACTCAGCGGGTACAACATGTTTTCAACTTAGTGTACCAACATTTTGAAATACCAAAATCTTTGTCAATGATTTATGGTCAACATTTGTATGGGTGATAGGAGCAAATACTTTACAGATTGTAATGAAAGATATTGGAAAGCGAAACGTGCATTACATCATTAACTTCTTCCTACACTGGTAAATTGGAGGGGTTTTCTGTTGAAGTTGAAAATGGAACTCAATTAGCATTTTGATGTTCTCAAAATGGTTGCAAGCGGATTAAAGAAGCACCTTCAGAAGTGCGACAAGTGTAATCATATCAATGTCATTGCATCTCAGAAGTAGCACACAGATGTGACTGAAAAGAAACATACAAAACCGCAAAGCTAAAAGGTGGCCAAACTTTAAAAAAATCCTTATCATTGCTGACCTTGGACACAGATTCTCTCAAAAGATGGACGGAACATTTCATTGCAATTCTCAACTGTTTGAACGATAACAATACAGTTCCGAAATCGTGTTGAAAATCCGTACGAGGATTCAGGAATTTGCACCACAGAAGTGTAGAAATCGAAGAATAATTTGTGTTGTCTGCGGTTACCAAAGACTCGATGTTAAAGAGGCAGAGCTTTGGTCAGAATCGTCCAGTGTTGATTCGGGTATAGATCTCCACTCCACCTATATCAGTATCGACTTTGAGAGTGATATCGTTAGCATTAAAGAAACTTAATATGACGAATTTGCGTAGGAGCGAGGCGGATGAAAAGTGACATGTTTGCACAGTTGTGAGGTGTTTGAGGATTCAGATGTTCATACGATATCGTTGATGCAGGTTGGATTCAAATCCGAATACAATAAAATTTCCCATAAGCAGGCACTGACGTTTGTAAGTTTTTTGTCCGGAGGAGAAAAATAAAATTAAAAACTGGATTTCAACATCGGAATTTATCGGTACAAAAAAAACTGAGTGCAATAAAATCATGTGTATAATGGTCGCCGTGGCTTAGTGGTTAGTGCGTGGGGACTGCCAAGCCAGAGACACAGGTTAGATTCTCAAAAACCACCAAAAGTTTTTTGGGGGCACCACCTCTTCGCAGGCATGACAAACCTCTAAATTCGCGGTTCGGAGTCGGACTGTAGGTCCCTTTCATTCGTGCGAAGAATATAACACGTACAACATGAATGGTTGTAAGAAACTAGACCTTGGTTCTCTAGGAGTTGTCGTGCCAAATATACATACATAATGCAGTAAGAACATAAAACAGGGAAGTACCGAATTTATTTAAATATAGAAAACTAACGATGATATTCAAATGTGTTCGTTTATGAGAGCGTCTGCTTATGAGAATTAAATTGTTTAAGAAATTTGATTCCAATGAAACTGTCCCGTCGAGAGATATCCGCTTATTGGAAGTGTCAACAAGGAGATATTTCACACTGTTCTACAATGTTCCAACCGTCTTGACTTATTCTTAAACCCTCAGATCCAGCGACCTTGCTGTCCTTTAATTAATCTTTTTTCTAACATTTATCTTCTTGGTAGTTATGTAGAAATATTCCAGTTTCATTCATAAAATTGATTTCAAAGAAAGTCCTTAAGACTCAAGAAAAATAAAATTAAAATCCCAAAAAACTGTTGCAAAATTGATGTGGTTAATAAATTTACCCTCGAAACCTACATATTCTCCATCGCATTCGTGATAAAATAAAAATTCAAAACTGGTAGATACATATCTACATATGTAACAGATCTGACATTTTTTATTTGTTGGTGACACTGGAATTATGATATGTACTTCACTGCCATAACTCGTTAAGTCAACAAATATTCTTTTGATATGTTCGTGGGTGTGCATAATAAAATTTCGCTTTCATAAATATTTGATCAACAATTCCCCACTCAGGTGACATTAATCCGTACCTAGAATCCTTACCCTACCAGGGATTCATAAGCCACATCAATATGCAGGTCATTCCTTTCATCATACCTAATACAACAGATGTATGCGTGTGTGTATGTGTGGATGGTGCCATTTTAACATAAACATAAAGATACATTACTTTCGGGTAAACGTTTCTTCATCAACATAATACTGATGGTCTTAAGTTGAATGTTCATCACCCGTTATGTGATTAAAGCTGACGCAATTTCTACATTTTGGAAGAGGATAAACATATAATTGAATTTCTTCTTCTCTTTCTCCTTGGAGCCAGTCTTTTGAATCTTTTACGTACAATTAAGCAGTATTTAAGATTCACATTTGGTTTCTTAGAAAAGTAATTTAATGTTTATATGCGCCTACATATGCAGAAATATTTATTTATATCACAGTAACGGTAACTAATGTTTGAATTTTTTTTTTTTTGTACAAGGTACATTAGGTATACCGATCTTCCTCAGGGTTTCGATTCGTTTTTTTCCATGTTCTTATAAGGGTATGTTTTCGTCTTCCTTTCTCGTTTTACTGACTCGATGCAGGAGTCTATTTGGTTCCATCTGTCGTAGCTCAAGATCATTATTCCCACGACATTTTCTAGATTGACGTTGCCTGTCTCAAGTTCCAACCTGGTTCATACTGCTGCCTATCTGCTGCAGGTGAAAAAAGTGTGCTTTAGGTCAAGTACTGGAGACACGTCGTATCGGCAAGCCGAACTCCCTAATTTTTCCATCTTATGGAGGTACGTATTGAAGTTTCCATATCCAGTGAGAAACTGTATGATGTAGTAGTTTACCTTGCCACGCTTG
Organism: Criorhina ranunculi; assembly: GCA_951813785.1. NCBI lineage: Eukaryota > Metazoa > Arthropoda > Insecta > Diptera > Syrphidae > Criorhina > Criorhina ranunculi. Next base: position 32,965,692 of record OX638382.1, on the reverse strand, counting down.
CCGTGCATCTTCCTCTTGTTTAAAAACTACATCGCCCTTGCCACTCTTGCTTGGTGAGCTCCTTCGCCCCTGCCGCCTCCAATTCCACTCCTTTTTTCAGTTTTATGTTCCTTGACGAATCTCCTAGGAGATCTATGGGAGTGACCTCCGCGACTACGAGGACGATCAGCACTATAATAGGCGTTATCCCTGCACACTGTCTAATAGGCAAGCATGCAAAAATGCTTGGCGTTCACTCAAACGATATGTGTAGAAGCTGCAAGGACGAAGAAGAAAATGAAAGTTTTCGCCACAAACAGTTGGGTTTCTTGTGAACACAAGTGCATATGGATGTTCCCCGATTCAGAAGAAAAATTGCAGATCACTCTAACGTTCCCCTAGGCTTCGACTAAGCACCTCAGTGTGCTGATAATACGTGACATCACTACCTCCAAGAGGCTACAGGTGTGTGTGTACCTTAAGTTGGCATTTTATCACGCCTACGGAGGGCAAGGAAATTTTGAATAAAATGGGACTCAATCAGTAGTACGTACAATAGATCAGTAATGGCGTACAAATCTGCCGACTTATAAAGGGTCTTCTGAACTTTGACAGTTGATAGCAGCCATATTGTTAAAGCTACCTCTGTCAAATTGGCTGTCATTTATTCAGTCTGTTTTGCCAAATCACCATGGATGGATATAGCGTTCAACAACACGTGGAAACTGATCCTAATTTTCATCGAAAAATTATCTTCAGCAATGAGGCCTATTTTTGGATGAATGGGTACGTCAACAAACAAAATTGTCAAATTTGGGATGATACCAATTCACATGAGATCCAAGAGCATCCAATGCATCCCGAAAAAGTCACTGTTTGGTGTGGATTTTGGGCTGATGGCGTCACCGGTCCATATTTCTTTGAGAACGACGTTGGCGAGCGCTATAGGTGTTTTTGGAAATTCTGCACGAGCGATTCGAGGGCATAGTCATCTCACGTGGAGGTGATGTGAACTGGCCACCGAGATTGTGCGATTTGACTCCGTTAGACTTTTTCTTGTGGGGTTTTCTGAAGTCATAGGTCTATGCGAATAAGCCACAAACCATAGCGGCCCTCAAAGCCAACATAACCCATGCCATCGGTCAAATTCAGCCTGATTTATGCGCCAGAGTCATGGAAAATTGGACATTTCGGATGCGTGCCACCCAGAGAAGCCGCGGCAGATATTTGAATGATGTTATATTCCATACATAATGGTATTGATAGACCTTTAAAACAAATGAAAAATTTCGGTGATATCTCACACACACTTTGCTTTATTTAAATTTAAAGATCTGAAGCGCTTAATGAAAGACCCTTTACAACTCTAATGAAGAAAGATGTCTAAAACTAGTCGTCCCTTAGTTTTTTTTAGAAAACGAATTGACAAAGTTCATTTAAAGTTCAAGCAAAGGTACATAGGTATATCATTTCATTGCATTTCTATTCCTCGCAAATAAATTTAGTCTCAATTTCATAGGAATCTATTTCATTTTGGATGCCAAAGCATGTTGGATGACGGAAATACTCAATTACGGATTTAAATAAATATGTAATTTGAATAAACAGCTCATGGCTTGGAAACCATACTCAAACATTTACGAAAGCTCAGTGTCTGACTTGGTGAGGACATTGGGTATAAAATTCAATAAATTTCATATTTGAAAAATCTAAAATACATGGGTTATCCCATTTACGTGTGTAGGTTTTGAGTCATCATTACAAAAAAAGTAAAGGAAATTTAAAAAGCAACTAGAAACAGTTTAGAGTAGAAAGTAGGTCGTGGCATTTATAGAGTTCACTAGAAATGGATTAGGGTAAAAGTGTGTTATTTAAGTGGTCTCAAAATAAAGATTTCTTAAGAATTTATGATGGATTGCATTTGCATATGGTCCTTCCCTAAACCTGATTCCACAAGAGTGACGTTTAAACTAAACGCCAGTGTAAGATGTCCCATTGGTGTAGTTCTCAGGCAATAATAAGGCTAAGAGCATTTCAGCAATAGAAAGAATAACGCACTTGACATGCCAGGATTTTACTGAAATGAAGTCATCTTCAAACTGTTACTGACTACCTGCCCACCGAGCTAGTTTTTAAACTGGGTTACAAGAAACACCGAATAGCACAGTCATTTGCAATGAATCGCTGTCAATACGTACGAATGAATCTACAAGTTGCTGAGGTTACCTCTGAAGACCTAGATATCCATCTATCCTTTAGCCTTCCGAACCATTGGACCATTTTCTATCGCCATCAAATCTGAAACATCTAGCACCATAAGATCTTAGACAGTGAAATTCTGTCGAGTATTTTTTTTAGCAAGATAGCTAATCACTTTAACCTCAGCCTTTCCGGGAATTGCGAGGCACGATTTGGCAAAGACAAGGGTTGTTTGTTTGTACTAATTGTAACACCGTAAGGCTTTTGATCGAAAACGGAACGAAAGTAAAATTTTGATGCACGGATACTGACCAATGTCATAGTTGGTACCGATGAAGGAAATGAGGAGAACGACACCGACACTCTGTGCACGTTTGGAATGTGAAGTCTTGCCCATGAAGATAACCAGTAAAAAACAGTGTCCTGATGTGGCCTTCGTATTAGCTGTTCGATAGCCGTATAGAAAAAAGAATTTTGTGGTTCCGAAAACAGACTCTCTATCCGCGTACACATTGCCTGTTTTTCAAACGAATGCGAAATTTGCAGAAGCTACTGCGACACGAAAGTAAGAGAATCGATTTAAGAAACCTTTATTTCCCTTTGCACAAGAACGGAGCTTCACACACTAGACTTCAGTTTGAACTTTTATTATTCTGATCTGCCCGATAAATAAAACTATCAGTTTTTAAGGTTTTTAAGAAGAGACGACAGATGGTCGATCTTAAGATTGCTGATTTAAACATCATAAAATCTGACACGGCATCAAATCGAACTTCCATACTGATCATTTTAGGCCCCAGATCATTATCATATCCAAGGGATCTGTATGCTTAACAGACAAGCCAGATGGGATTCTCTAGATGGGAAAAGTAGGAATTCAAATCATGCCAACGCCTATGTCTTTTGATACACATCGACTCTCCGTCGAAAGCTGATCACATATTTTACTTCTTCTCTTCCGTTAATTCGAGTAAAAAGAGACTACTGCTCCAAACTAGCTAACGTCATAACAGGGCACTGCATTGCAAGCTATCCCTGTTTGCGTCTCATCAGCAAGACTCCCTTAATGGAATATGTCTTCAACGATTTAAATGTTTTGAATATTGTCAGTATGGCTGATCTTATCTGGAAAACTTAATGATTTTAGGAATCGATTGGGGTTTCCAGCTGTTTAACTCACGTGGCCATAGTGTGGACTATAACTAACTAGATTCACCTTTTTTTACGCAGCTGCCCGCTTAATGCAGCACACTTAGACCATTGATAGGTCCATTTTGATACCACAAGGATCTGGAGAGATCTGCTTACCTACTCGTTGAACCATTTGAAGCTTCTAATGAAGCGAAGGAGGTTTTTGACGTCTGTATTTATAAGATCGCTCCAATACACTGGAAAATGAAACCACTTTCTCTTTTAATGTCCGGCATCAGCCAGAACCAGCCGTGTTAGATGGCTGGATGGATAGATTGCCATCTTCAAAGAATTCGCGTGAGTTGTGGTACCAAAAAGGGGCTAAGGTGATATGTGTTTTTGGCAGGACTTACTAGACCGCTGTTTCTATCCACCTATCTACCTGGATGCTTAAGGGTTTATAACTACCCTTAAACTAGAGTACGGGCATAAGAGAAATAAGAGGAGGGAGGTACAGATGCACGTTAGTTTTAAATGTTTGTGGGTTGTAGTGATGAGGAAACACAGAGCTATGTATATCATTCCACATTCGTGTAGTATAGCGAAAGAGAAAATCCCTATATTTGGCAGTACGTCCAAAAGAAGGATTAAGGGTAAACTGATATACATTCGAAGCATGACGAGTATTGCGGGTGAAATGTTGATGGGACGGAATGCAACTGGCTATTTCGCTAGAGCACTTTAAGTAGAAGAGGCGATAAAACAGTAAGAGACAGGGGACATTTCTTCGATGTTCAAAGGAGTCTTCTGGCTTCGGAATGTGTCTGTCATCTATAAATTCTAATTGGACGAATAAACGGCTTGTAGATTGAAGCCAGATCAGAAGGGGTAAAGTTTGTGGAAACCTTGATATTTCCCAGCGTTCTTGGCAACATCGAATATGTGGTCATTCCAATGAAGATCGTTGTTAACACATGCTGGGGATGAAAAATTTTCGGCTTCGACGATGCAGGTACCATTCATGGATAATGGTTTGAGGTTTTGGGTTTCGCTTAAAAGACAGAAGGCAGCATTGAGTTTTGGAAGCATTAAATTGCACTCTATTTGTAGAATCCCACTTTGAAATGATGTCGAGGTAGGAATTTAATGATTTTAACATAAGTTGCCGTCCCTCTACTACGTCCGAAGAGCAGGGACGTGAGTTAAGGAACGAATATGAAAAACTGAGGATACTGTCATCGGCGAAAAAATGAATTGTATTAGATGTTGCAGACAAGAGTTAATTTTTAAAAATGAGAAAGAGAGTCGGAAACAGAACGAAGCCTTGGGGGAAACCAGCATTGATATGGTAAATTGCTCACTGGAAGCCGCCGAAAAAAAACTTGGATTAAAGGTTGTTTCTAATCTGTTGAAGAAGCTATACATCGATGCCAAATGCACGCATTTTCGACAAAAGAGCTTGGTGCCAAACTCTGTCAAATGCTTTTCAAATATCAACCTTAACAATCTTACATTCACCAAGGTGATGTAGAGATTCGTTCCACTTCTCGGTGAGATTTGTCATCAAATCACCAGTGGACCTGTTCCTAGGGAAACTGTACTGCAGGTCATTGAAGAGTTTTTGTAAGTCGAGAGATTTCATAAGCTGATGATTTATCAGCGTTTCCATGAACTTGGGAAGAAGTTGAAGTAGTTGTAGTACTTGGGAGAAGAAGGTTTGCCTTTTTTTGGGCAAAATCTGCTATTATTGCGAATTAAAAAACAAAAAGCAGAAAACAAAATTGAATATCCATGGGTCAAAACAACGCTCCGGGGAGTAAATTAATAGGTTACCTACTCGTACTTCATGAATTAATGAATCATCTGTTCAAATACTTTTTACGAAAATATTTAATATATTTGATTAATTTTTGTTATTTGAAACCCTTTTTATTGAAATGCTTTATATATTTCCTAATACGATACAAAATATTATTTTAAACAATGTTAACATCCTTCCCTAAGGCGCGCAAAAATTTTAATAATGTCCATAAAACAGCTTCAAAATAACTTTGACAAATTTTCATTTCAGTGGAAATAGAAAGAATAACTGTTTATTCCGCTTCTAGGCAAATGCCTTTTTCATGTATCCTTGTGATTTTATATTAAATTTAAAAACTTTAAATTAGGTACAAACGGTACTTTTCAACCCAAAACCTACTGAGTAATTTCAGTTATTCACTTTGATGACTGTAACGCAGGCAAACGCTCGGTACAACATCACTCTCCTCTGGGTTCCCAGCCATAGTAATGTTACTAGAGGGGAACGAGAGAGCCGACGCGTTAGCCAGATGCGATTCTACCCTGGATGTCTCCCTCGCAGAGTCAGTCTGCTCCCCAATGGGACTCATCAAGGGCAAAGTTTACCAACACTTTCTCTCTATTGCCAACTCTAGGTGGAAAAGCCGTGCAGCTTGTGCCATATCTAGACAAATTTGGCCCACCTACAATTAAAACAGAACAAATGACCTAATCAATAGAAACCGCATCGAGACAGCTAGAATCTCGGCAATCAGCATGGGCCACTGGCCAATTGGTCCACACGCTGCCAAGTTAGGCATTTCGTTCAACCCCCACAGCCGTAGTTGCGACAATTCACAAGAAAAGGAAACGTTATTCCACTTTCTCTGTGACTGCCCGGCACTTGCCAGAGCCAGGCAGCGCACTCTCGGAAAACCCTTTTTTAAGGAACTATCTGAGATTTCCCACATACAATTCTGCAACATCATCAACTTTCTTCATTCCACAGGATGGATCTGAAAACTTCACTCTCAGCTACGCCCATCACCATCCAGGTCACGTGAGTTGTGGTACCAAAACGGCACATCTGCGCTACTTGTGTCTTTGGCAGGCTTACCAGTTTCAACCACTTCTACCTACCTACCTACCTGACCCGGTGTTAGACCGCTTGGTTGCTTGCGGCTCTGCAATGACCACGATTGATTTGGGTATCTTGGTGTCTAGTTCCAGTGTCTGGAATTAAATCTTCGTTCGATCTCTTATCTAATCTACGTACCTTCTTCCGAACTATTGCTTCAAAGTCTGAACAACATAAGAAACTCGTCCAGTCATTTCAAGTACTTTCCCTGTAATCGCAAAGATGTGCCGCAGAGCTATTTGGATATAGCGTCTACCACTCTTAGTCACAAACTGCCCCGCAAAATCAAGATAATAGGTAGTCCATGGATTCCCCTCGAAGTTCATGGATTGTCGTTATGCTGAGAGCGAATTCGGGCGATTTATTTGACCCCGTTCACTTCATCTGTTCATTTTTTCTATCCCTCTTGTTTGGCCATCAAACGTAGCTACAAAGGAATGTTTTGATGAGATACATTCCGGGGTGATTGGCATGTACATAGTAACTGATGAAGTTTTGCTTGAAAACCCTACTTACTTATTTTATTATCATTATTATGGTATCGGGAGGGTTGTTCACAGCCCTTGGCACTGCGGTTTCTAGCAAATCCTATTGTGCCTTCCCTAGTGTTTTTAGATGAATTGTTTCACCCCAGAGTATATCAGGAAGTTAAGGAACTTCTTTGGGTGGATGGCAGCGAGTTGTTCCGTAGGAATGACTTCATTGCCGAGAATTTTTTTTCTAAGTTGAAGAGAGCTTGCTTACAAAATGCATTCCTTTTGTGGGAAAAAAAAAATTAGAAAGGATCATGCACCTTCGATAGCCAGCTACGTGACGATATTCCATGTAAGATTTTATCTGCCTTAATTGGAATGTTGCACCTTTTTAGAAGCAGGATATCATAAGGTTCACTCCTCACTTTCGTGGTGGTCTTTAATGGTAGCCTACAGATGCAATCAGCGTTTGGACTATATTTCAGGTACGCTGCTTGTAATAACCATTCTTGGAGAAATCATTGCTGGAATTGATTTATCCTTATTGAAAAGACAAAATAATGGTTTGTGGTCGGTTATAAGCAAAGTTGATCTACCCACTACGCCACTTTCTAGGCGATGCGGCGAGATGGCACGTTTTGCATAGGAGTTGGCTATCAGATGAATTTCTAACCCTTCAACTACTTAGACGATATTTACCTCCTATTCCTCAGAATAATCAACTTGCAACAGCTCCTTACAATATTGGTGGCAAATAAAGATTTGGTAACTTTTCCAAAAATAAAATTACACGATGGACCATAGGAGTGGTAAATACATGTCGTAAGACTTGTAAGCAGACAAATCTAATAAATTGTAAATGATTAAAATTTTTACATCTGCATTTTTCTAACTGCTACATGAAAAATTGTTCCCTTTGTTTGTATCCTTGCTCCTTATAATTTATGTGTAATTTGTCATGGGAAGCTCCTCAATCTGGCAATAAAAACTTTTCCATTCGTGCAAAGAATACAACAGGCACAAGCACGAGTTCTTGCAATGGCCTTGACCCTCTGTGGGTTTCTGCGTCGAATATTAATTTTAATTTAATTATTTCAGATTGCTAAGCGATGAGCGTGTAATTTTTCCCATTCAAACTTTGGTTAGAGTTATGTATATGATTTAATTAGGGGTGTGCTGTCAAATCGTGAATGCTGCCAAAAATAATTCAGTAAAGTCGGCTTAAGCTGGTAGTTGGCGGAACTTAAACTACGACGTTTCGGCTGTTGTTGCGATTATTAGTCATAGAACGCAACATGAAGAAACAATGCATAGTTAGGCTCTGGGGGACCGAGAGGTGAATGAAGATTGTGTGAAGAAAGTCATCTTCACCAATGAGATGCACTTGATACATACTGGACAATGATAGGCGCTCCGTCTGTGCCGTATGTTTTCACGACGCTGGAAATGAGTTCATGTGGTCTCAACTGATCTAACTAGAAACAATCGATTTGTAGCGACAATAATTTCCTAATCCTCAGACTTTGACATTTGTTATCTGTTGCAATTCAGTTTAAGCGATGAATGCTCATCAGTTGGGTCCTAGACAACCACCAAGATAAAGACGACGATTATGAGAACAAACGAAATTTTCAGATTCGGAGCACAAGGAATACTCGAGTGATCCATGGGATAACGATGCATCCTCACAGAGTCACTGTTTGGTATTACTTTCAGGCAGTAGGCAGGAATGGAATTCGTTACCGCATAACATCGTTATATCAACTGAAGTGATGCTATTTACCACCAAGTGAAAAATACCGACTTTGAAGCCCACGTCTTAACAACCAAGCACTTACTCTATCCTCCAGTGCAAGGTATCTTGGCGCTATCCTTGACCCCAAGCTCAACTGGAAATTAAACATAGAACATAGCGTTTAAGAAACATGCATCACTGTCTACGCCTGCAGAATGACCTCTGGCAAAATGTGGAGACTTCAACCAAAGGTGGTCCTCTCGATGTACACTGTCGTAGTTCATCCCATCCTTACTTATGGATCCCTCGTGTGGTGGCCCGTCTACAACATCACAAAATTTAGCAGAGCCAACGAACAGCTGGTATTCGGACCACAGCAGCGCTACGTTCGAGCCCCACACAAGCTCTTACCGTGCTCCTTCATATCCTGCCCCTGGAGTTGCACATCAAATACATCGTCTCGTGTAGTGCTATCAGACTCAGAGAATCTGGGTTTTGGTCCCCGAAACCCTATGGTCATAGTAAAGCTCTTGAACTGTTTGCTTAGGGATCTAGTCTTATATACTTAATATCTAAGTTCATTTTCCATAAAGGACGGAATGGAACAATAACTTACCCCTACCGAAATACCAAGTATCGATCTTTGCCGACGGCTCCAAGATGGTGTGTGGCGTTGGAGCAGGTGTCTTCTCAGCGGAACTGAACGTATCCAATCGCCTTCTAGACTCTTCGAGTGTATTCCAAGCTGAAGTTGCCGTAGCTGCAAGAGTACACAAGAAAAGGTAACCCTATACTACTTTCTCTGTGACTGCTTAGCACTACCTAGACCCAGGCTTCTAACACTTGGCAAACCCTCTTTAAAGGAATTATCAAAGATCGCTGGCATAACATTTTGCAAATCATTAACTATCTCAAGTCCATGGGATGCAATTGAAAACTTCACTTCATAGTCGCACTCATCAACAGTAAAAGGTAGTAAGTCCCATAATAAGTATCAAATACCTTTGATTTGAAAATCAGTTTGATTAAATAAAGTTTATTCAAATCAAAATCATACGTCTAAGTTCTGATTGCATTTAAATTTCAAAGTACACGAGCCTTCCGTATTAAACGAATGTTCTTAGCAACATAACTGGCCAGTAACGTTTGGAACATCCTACATTTGCATTTACTGTTGAACGATGTTAACCTGAAATTGACAATCTTAAATGAAACGTACAATTCATAGAGTTTAATTTACCTTATACCATTTCAACCTTTCATCGTTTAACTTTGTTACTTTTACAATCCGTATTCCTTTTGAAAACTGTTGCAGCGTCAGATCCTTACACAATTCAAATGAATACTTGGTTCTTGGATAACCATTAATAGGGACGCCATTACCCTATGCCTACTCATTCGTGTGTTTTTGAAAGGATCCAATGGATTCGTTTTTCATGTTTCCCAGAATTTTTAGGGTCAGTCAAAGGGTTGTTCGTGTTTGTAGAATTCGTAGTAAAAGTCATTCATTCGAAATCATAAATCAATGTCAAATCGTTAATTCCAATATTTGCTAAGCAATTTAGGTCATTTTTTGTTCGGCCAACACTCAATGATTGATAGGTATTTCAGTTTTAGGTTTCAAAACGTTTCCTGGAACTTGTTACGCGATTCGAAAAAATTTAGTGAAGGTACTACTCCAGAAACACTTGAATAACCACATATACAAAGGTAATCAATAATGGAATAGATAATTTATGGTTAGTTGGGTATTTTGGCATTCATTGGCCATGTATTGCTTCGTAACAAAAGAGGCAGGCACAATGTCAGAACATGGACGGGGGTTTACTAGGAATTTGGGCATTGGCTAGAAAATGTGTGTTGAAACAACTTTAAGCAAATCAATAGTATAAGGCACTGTTTGTGTATTCCTTTGCTTTGTTTATTTTAAATAAACTTTAAAGGTGATCAGTTTAAGTCCGATTTCGGCTCTATGACCCATAATAATAGCGGAGTTTTTAAGGATCGCCAACACGAAAAAGGCATTTCTTACAACTGCAGGCACAAAGAAAGGGCTTTCATCAGATCATTCGTAATGACGACAGCCAACAATTTAGGAACAAAAAACAAATTGGGACTTCTTCTGATACTGCACTGATAGAATTAACCTATGAACACCTTTAAAAACCACCCATCAAGTTGAAGAAGAAATAGATATGCTTTTAGAAATTATGAAAAATGGGTTAAACAATCATCTATCCGATTAAAGCTAGAGAAGTTGTAAGGAAAAACGGAAAACCTGGCAAATAAAGGGTGAGCCATCTGTTGGATTCTTTTTAAAAAGGCTGTAAAAAAACACTGTTCAATATTTTTCAATTATTGATTGAAAAGAGTAAACCTTTCGATTAATTATGGAAAATTATTTCATTCAAATGACTGCCTCTGCTGGCTTTGCAGTAGACCATATTGTCAACCCAATTGTTCAATACATTTTCGATGGTTCCGGCCCCTATTTTACGAATAGCTTGACCAATATTGTTCTTGAGTGCCTGAATCGTCTCTGGATTGTTCGCATAACATCGATCTTTAATGGCACCCCACAAAAGAGTCCAACGGCGTCAAATAGCAGGTCCGTGGCGGTCAAGCAGCATCACCAAAATGACTTATTACCTGAGTATTGAACTTAGTGTGCGATAAATTGACGACTCGTGTGACACATGGCTTGCTGGAACTATAGCTCGCCCAAGTCCAAATCCTCAATTTCTGACCATAAAAAATCAGTTATCATGTCTTAGTAGCGCAAAATTCTCCTCAAGTTGATGTTCATTTGCTGAGATCTTTGGCGCATTGAAGTTCTCAGGTTTAGGCGTACACTTTCGGCAACAGCTGCAATATTCCCCATTGAGCACATAGGACGAACACGGGAATATATTTGATTATCAATCAGCAAATCAGTCTCTCGAACTTTCTTCATTATTTCGACCGAAATTTCTTTTCAAAATTCGCACTGTTTCGGCAACATAGCATACACTTTGGAAGTGCCTTTGCAATATTTCCGTTGCAAAGTTGTTCAAGCGTAATATAATACGGAGTTTCTGTGAAGGAACTTAAGAAAATAGCTCTGGGAGCACCTCAAAGTGGTCCTCTAAGTCTTGTACTTTACCTATTTAACACAAGAGATTAACATAAACCATCCGAAGGGTGAATAGTAATATTCGCAAACTATTCAATCTAGAATCAACACTTACGCTGTGTGAATAACATCATAAGGGTATTCATCATCCTCTAAGCGCTCAGTGTATTTACTGCTACCCTCCCCTCCCCACAAGTTCTTCCTATAACCTTATTATTTAACTTCGGATAACCAAAACTCTTCGTGGTTAAATTTGCATCCAAAACCGAAACTATCTTTTGAGAATTACAAGAATACAAACTTTTCGGCTCATGCAACCACAAATTTTCAGAACGAAATTTTCATAAAAGTATCCATAACGCCATTTTAAAATGCGTTTTTTTAGTTTTTTTGTTTTTTTTTTTAATTCACTAGCTCTTCAGAGATTATGAATACCCTTATGATGCTATTCACACCGTGAGAGTGTTAGTGTAATGATTTTAGAAATTCAGGTATGTGATATTAGGTTTCAGTCTTTGCTCAGTGGTTGGTGTCCAGAATGACGGGGGCGAATTATAAGTATCGTTGCCATTAATTATGATTCACAGTATTTCTTTCAAACTTTCAGATGTAAGTACCTACGTTAACAAACGTGAAAACAACTGGAATTGCGGCAAGAGAAATAAGTACATTAATGCAATCAATTTGAGTATTTTTGAACTGAATCTCTTGCGGGGTATCGTGGTACATAGTTTCAGAAATGGTGCATCAGTTACATATTTGGTATTGCCTGAATTAGGCTCTGAGGAGCCTCCTATCTACCCAAAGAAGATCAGAAAAGCACAATGACTTCAAAGATATTTTGTGCCAAGCAAAGTTCTCTTCCAACGAGGTCATGGAGGAACCTCAAGTTCTGTGACGATGGTGTAGTGGGTACTGTTTTGGCTTGTGATGCGACCTATGCAGGTTAGAGTCCGATCTGGGATCAACAACGGTTACCGAAATGAGGTGAAATGAGGTGAATATTGACTAAACCCTGGAAAGTTTAGTCCATACTCACCATCTTTTCATCGACTTCAAAGCCGCATACGACAGCATTTATCGCACCGACCTATATAGCGCGATGGCCGAATTCGGGATGCAGGTTGGAGTCCGATCGGGGAACAGCAACAGTTACCGAAAATAAAAAACGGAAACCAACAAAGTCTGAGTTCCTACAACCATTAAACCAAAAGGGATTTCAGCCGGGAGAACACTTCGCAGTTTCTTTTAGTTCCAAATAGATTCGGCACATGTCCATTGGACTAACATATGCACAGTTTGTTGAGTTGGTAGTTGAGTAAGCAATGTCCAGTGATGGTATTTACTCAGTTTTCTGAATTCGGTCTTCGTTTAAGAAGTGTATAAAGTATTTCTCCATGAAAGAGGAATTAATCTATCCCCTCGGAACTGTTGCTGGAACCGTACTTTTACTCACATGAGGGAACCTAATAACATAAATGTACAACCTGTTATAATAAATTCATTGGAATCAACGTCATTATGCGTCGCCTCATCAAGTTTCACTAAGTACCATTACCACTCATTTGTTTTGGAATAGATGGGCAGAAACATATTGGTCAAGGAAGCAGTGACTTTTTCCATTTGCTCCACTTGCCCGCCTATCGCCTTGGCAAAGTCCGGATTATTTTTTTCATAAATCAACAATGATCTTCTTTATCTTTAACTCAAGTAGAAACAGTTTATCTTTGTCAATTTTCTTAAGATCCTTATCACGTTGCCATTTAAGGATCTCGGATGTGTTCCCCTACCATCTTGAAGGCGTAGCTGGCGGTAATAAGATTTTATCCTTAGAAGTATACAGTTGTTACACATATTACTTCAAGACTCTGTTATTAAACCTTATGTAGTATTTGGCTAGCCCAGATGTCCTTGGATACCTATCGTTGTTTTTTCTTACTTTTATTGTTTGTCCACCCGGAAGAAAGGCATTTTCACTTTATTATGCAGATGGTGTTCATCAATTAGCTTGTTGTGGTCGAATTGGTCGACAGACGCCACATCTTGATATACCAAGACGCTTCTTATTATTGTATGTTGTCATTTCACAAGGACATTTCGGACAATCCCTTATTGTTTAATGTATCCACATTACTATTATCCAAAGTGTTCTCAAAACCAAGGGATGAAATCCGCTTGACAAGTTTTCTTGACGTTTTGTAACATACTCGCAGTCTCCAACCATCGATCCATCAGTGTGAGTAACCCAATTAGTAGTTGTAAGTTCTAGCTTTACACACAACTATTAAATATTAAGATCTTTCAAGGTTTTGCTTGTTCATTGGCCTTGAAAATATCATATTTCCGAGGACATAAAAAGCATCTCAACGTTTTAAGGAACACGTTCATTAGCCCGGTGAAAACAAGTATCCTTGCTTGTTAATTAAATTCACCACCGCATAAATCACCTTTTTATCTCTTTCCCAAAACCTATGCTCCCGTGTTGTTCGCTGTAGCGCCCACCTGAATGCTAAAAGGAGACCCACGCGCATCCCTCCCCTTTATCATATCAAATCCCATTTAGAAGAAGGAAATTATTGTTCGCCCTTGATTTATAACCTTGGCAAACGTTTTAATTGCCTGGATGCGGAGTTCTGTTTCGTTTCGCAAAACAAACGTGCGATTGTATCCTTTTTTACGCTTTCTTATTTCTATCGCATGGTTTTTTTTTTCTCTCCTTCCACTCAGCTTTGGCAGGCATGTCTGGCTATAAAGCACCAAATTATGCAATTGTGTTGTATTGTGGGGTTAATTGGTGTGTGGGTATCTTCCAGGCTGCAATAACTTACAGAAGCGTTTACCCAAGGATTATGGGTTTCTTATGACTTGGTTGTGATGTTATTTATGTGAGTTCTTATTAATTTCATTTCATTAAGGATAACTGCTTGAACAAGGTGTAAGACGAATTAATTAGGAGATTGCATGAGTTTGTCCTTGAGAGGGGACAATCATTGTTATTTGCTTTTGTGATGGTGTAATGTTTACCATGTCAGACGAATCTTTTTTTATGTCTATACTTTCGCACTTAAATTTTATTATTTTTTTATACTCAAAACTAATTGTTTCATGGACATCTACTTGAAACATGGCAAAGATTGATAGTAAAATATCTACTCAAGGGGAGCGGGAATCTGGACAATAACCATAAATCCTTTCGTCCTTAAAAACATAGAACACATTTATGGTAAACAATGTTCGACAAAGTGTTTTTCCATTTCCGGACTTTATGACTAAATAAGCTAAATTGAAGCCTCTGTCAATCGTTGTTGCATTAATAAGCATTAAAGGAACTTTTATCTACACGTGAGTCTACTTAAAAGGTGCTTAGCAATATGAACATCTCTTTCATAGCTTGTAAGATGATTATGTCCATGTAAGAATAATCCAGACCAGTATCGATGATGGGGAAATCTCCATACTTACAACGAGAGGCTGTCCACTGTCCAGGTCTCATCTCTTCTCTGGTGTCTTGTAGACAACAGGCTTTTTTAATCCCTGAAAATGCAGGACATAGGGTATGAAGGCTACACTGACAATATATCAATTAAAGTCAGTGGTAGATTTGAAATCACTGTCTTAGAAATGCACCGTATCCTATCTGCAGAAAAGCTGCATAAGCGAAGGGCCTTCTGTTAAGCTTAAAAGGCTATAAAAATGTATGTATGCCTTTTTCGAGAGAAAGAAAGTTCGCCGTATTCTAAACGAAGACAATATCCAATTCTTTCAGGAAGCCAAATACTTGGGAATCAGCCTTGATAGCAAAACGTCCTGGAACCCAAGATTGACAAAATTATAAACAAAGGTACCGGATCCCTATGAACTGGCCATTTGCGGGAAAAATTAAGGAGTGCAATCCAAGATGATATTCTGGTTAAACACATTGACAATATCATATCATAGCCTGCTCTGGTAGACCAAGGCTAATGCAATAACCAATTAAATGTGTCCAACCCCTAACCAACATCTGCATGCCATGATGCATTCGCATCGCTTTTCTTAATTTTATCTCGCGTTTATCACTATTACAAATATTTGTATGGATAGAAGCTTAACTAGGTTTTCAACGTCTTTTTCACTCAAGTGAAGTTATAGCACGGCAAAGCCTCCTTCCCTAAATCACACTTCTCAATAGTTATCTTGGTAAGGGAGGACTGGAAAAAACACTAACCCCAACCACTACCGACCATGTGTGGAATTCTCAGTCAGCTTGGTAAACATTCATTTATTTTCTAAGCTAAGGTCTTTGCCATCAATCAGTCTGTGAGACTCAGTCAAACCCTCCACATGGTGGGGAAAAATGTCTTTATCTTTTCAGTTAGTCAAGCTGCTCTTTAAGTGTTTGACTCGCCTGTCATTGAATTGAATCCAGTTGTTGAATAAACCTTATCTCGTAGCTAGCTAGAAACAACGTGATTATCGCATAAGAAAACCGACTTATCGGCAAAAGAAGGTGCATCAACATAATTCATTGGAACTGAACCCTTCTATGCGGTAAGTTAAGGCCTTTGCATGCAAGAATCCAAGAGTGGGTTAACACACCAACACACCAGAACAAGGATGCTCAAAGTGGATTCCAAATTGGATCTTTGAAGAAGTCTTTTTATACATCTTAAGGCAATGTCCAGCCCTCTTTCAACTTAGAAAGAGAATCCTTTGTGATAAAGTTATCCCAAAAGAACTGCTTGTTGCCATCCACTCAGTGAAATTCCTTGAATTCCTGACATCTTCTGGAGTGGAAAATACTTATCTATAAGGGTGGGTACAATAGGATTTTAAAGAGAGACCGCAGTGCCAAGGGCTGTAAACAATGCTTCTGAACAAATAACCGTTGTAACTGCAGCAAATTACTCAAAGCCAGCAGACCATGCTTAGCTGAAAGTCCGCCTGAACTGCAAACAAATGAAATTAAAAAATATTCAGTGCGCTCTTAAGGAAACACACTTTACATAGGTATGTCTAAATATTTACTATATTATGTACCTACTCATGTATAGTACTTTGCATATATTTTAGGATATTTTCTGGATCAGTTTTGACAAGATCCGGTGTGTAGTTATTAACTGCGCCAAGATTAAAGTTTCAAATAAATACAGCATGTGAAATAGAGCAGCCACCCCCAATGTTGGATGAAAGTCGTAATCCTTACGCTAAATGAAGAGTTAAGACGGTTTAAGGATATGGCAAACTGCGCATAGGCAAAGGTGTATCGACCAATGGCAAAGAATAAAGGTTGCAAACATCTACTGGTCATAAAAATTATATTATTACATGGAACAGGGAATGACATACACTATCCAGCGGAGTCAATTTTCATTTTTTTTTTTTTGAATTTGGTCAAACGTGGCGCAACAAGGACAGCACTAACCATAAAAGTAGACCCCAAATTTTGAACGAGCAATGCTCCATAGAGCCAACATTAGCAAGCCGTTTACCAGGGTCGCATTCTTTCACGTTTTCTGCAACCACGTTTGATGAAAGACGTAACCATCTACAGGAGGTGTACGGACTTAGGCCACGCAGATGACATCTGTTTACACATCAACAGGTGTCTTTCTATAACCTGTAACCATTAGACATGACGCCCTCGGGGGAATAAACGCGAAGAACACACACAGAGAAAAAAAAAATGGAGTTGGATAGCCATTACACAAAGAAAACTTGCCGGCAACATCACAAGAGGGAAAACCGCAGAGAAACAAACCACCAACAAACCGCCTGAAGAAGGTCAGTGCTTCAAAAACATAAGGCAATCAAGAAAATCTAAAAGGACCCCACAAATACCGGGAAATACCTTCCAAGAGAAGTAAAAAGGAGATAAAAAGGTAGGATAAGATCTGAATAATTAGCCTTTCCACCCACCAGCGTTTCACAAACTTCCAGAACAGCTGGGTGTTATAGTTGGGTGTGGGCGTAAATGGCAAAGAAATTATTTCTTAACCTGAACTTACTCATAACTACAAAAGGACAGAAACAAAAACAACGCAACTAAGCAGATCTGTGTGGTGAAAATGCAAGCTACGAAAGACTTAACTATTTACTACTGCAATTTTGAATCAAAAATAACTTCAAGCGTTCATATAAAAAAAAAAAAAAAGTTGAAGTTCCTTCCTGCCACAAGCCATAGAGATTCAATTTTCTGGCGCGTAAAAATTGTTGATTCGGATATTCCCAGTCCGACTTGAAGTACATACAAGTCAGCAACAGATATGTACGAGTATCACCGCAAAGGGAGTCCACTCCCAACCACTCACATTTTATTTATCAGATAAAATAAATGATTTTCATAGACACATGCCAGCGAAATGTTTTGTTATTTCAGAGAGAAAAGACCGTTCTACGAAAAATGTCTGCTCCGACCTCATTGCGAAGTTCATCAATAAATTTAACCAACTGATAGACGAATTGAAAATTATCTGTATCCTCACAGTGGATGATCTAATAAAAATCTCAAATATTTTGTTCAATTTACTTATTGCAGAAACCAGCTATGCCTAGGTCCATTGAATAGCTTGAGATACTCGTACAGATACATCTGTTTGCGTGAATGAAAATTTAATATTGGTTTCTAAATTGACTTTCTACGTGGTCTTGCTATCGAGATTAAGGAAGACAGATATTTGGAACCAGGAAGAAGAGTCATGACCTCTCAAGTTAAAAGTTCAGTTCACGTTAATTGAAAACCATTGCGAAGATAGAAGTATCTGTGAAAAACTGAAATATCGCATTCGACCATTGTTGGGCCTGAGATCGTTGGGGGTTTGATAAGAAAATAAATACACCACCTGTCGGTCATGAGATCTGATTGACATTCTTATCCTAAGGGGATCGTAGATGGAAGGGAAGTAAATTAAATTTCGACATTTGTTAAGAGGCAATCTCAAGGGGAGACGGTATAGTGGTTAAGGAAAAATTGAAAAGGAAATTTCACTACCCGGAACAGTCACATTTGGTAATAAACTCTCTTCAAACTCAGAGATGACTATAAAACAAGGGGTTCGTCTCTGACTGCATGAGATAAAGGGAATTTCATTTGGGATAGATGTGGGAGAGATTCGGTGAGTTGGGTTATCCATGTAAGTGAACACCAATCTATCGCTGAAAAATAGCTATCTGAGCCAACATTTTAACTACCGAGGAAGTTGGTTTAGAGACACCTTAATAAACGAAAAATACGACGTCCGACGCAAAATATCATATGCTATGCGACACAGGTACGGGGATACGGAAGGAGCCGCACTGTGGAGAAACTGCAGGGCTTCTTCTTAAAAATACTCTTCCAGCTACCACATAACACTCCAAACTACATGTGAGCCTTTTAGAGACAGGAATACCACTATTGTATATTACTACACTGAAGCTACATGAAGACTAAATATTGAAGGTAATGATAATGGAAGATACACGAATTCCCAAACGCATTGCTATATAAGCTCTACAGAGGAAGATCCTGTGGTCTAAGAGAAGCTTGTAGAATATGCACAGATTACAGTGGATACCTCAGCGAATAACAAGCAAAGTTGGAAAGCACAAATAAATCGCCTACTGCACAAAATGGACAAACGCATCCGCCAGACGCGAGGTCATCAACCCACAGCCATCTAAATTATAATTTGCAGCAAGCAAACTATTTCAGATGCAACTACATACAGCACATATTTCCCAAAAAGAGGACACAATGCACTTCATGGGAACATGTCCAGTTTTCAAGGAGCATGGAAGAGCATACTTTAACAAAAACGTACTCTCACTAGGGATGAAATTATAAAAGTTTTAAACGTATCTAATTGGAATATTTTATATCAGTTTTGTAAAGCCTCTAAAGATACAGGAAACAAATTTTAGATGAAAGTTTCTAAACGATTATATTGAAATACAAGTGAAAAATGTTATTAATTACTATTCTCTATAATTTTAAAATTATGTATAGTTGTCAACTTGGCCGACTAAATCGACGGACTAAATCTAAGCCTATCAATTATATTTAACTTGTAATTTTTTTTATACTGAAATAAAACTATATACTACTACTACTAATAATAAATGTGCAAAATGAGCTGCCAGGACCTGAAAGAATAGGGCAAGATGAAGCCGCAAATATGGAGAACAGAGCTTACCAGCCCTGCGGAGTTATAACCAACGGCAGTCCCGCGGGGAAAGTGGTTGAAGTGTGCTGGGTAGGCGCATTCCTGGCATCGACTCGGATCTGCGAGTCGGGCATGCCATGGGCACATCAAAAAAAAAAAAAAAACAAGAGAGACATCACTTCGAAAATGGATGCAAATGATTTCTATTTTTTATTTTTTACCGATTGCAATACTGAGATGAGAAGTAAAAAGAAAGTAAATAAAAATCCACATCCTCGTACAGTTTTGATTTATTTCATGTATTTTGTTTGTTTTGTTTTGTTTTCATTTGAAAAAATTACAAAGGCGGAATCAACCTAACATGGTGGCAATCAATTCACAATCAACTTCAATTTGATGAAAATGAAATTGCATCTCCATAATGTTATTCCTCTCTTTTATTTTTAACTGCATGGAGTTTATGTGCTACTATATAGTGTTTTAATTAAAATCAAAATTAAAATAGTGAATTGCAATTTGTATGTTTCCAGTTTGTTTATGATCAAGCTATACACAACCCATGATTGGTTATTATTATTTCTATGAGAAGTTAATACAAGTTTTAATGAATTTCATTCAAGTGCTAACGTTAAATAGTATTTTTACTATAGAATTCAAGCACGAATTGTAATAAAACATATTTGCATTGAAATACATAAAATGAAAGTTGTATAATTAAATACATTTTCCAGGAAAAACGAGTAAGAGCATATTGTTACTCCAACAATGTATGATATCGTTGGAGTCGGTTTCGAGAAAATGGTTTAACAATATCTTTTAATTTCATAACACAAAATAGTGTAATTTTTGAAGTGTTGTATGAAAATTAAAAAATAAAAATACGATTAACACGATTCGAACCTTTGAAGTGGAACTTCTTTGTCATCGTTTAAAATCACTTCGTTTTTAAAATTTCGTCCTTGACACGTTACTCCCAATGCAACTAAGGAAGTTTAATTCCAAAAAGTGGACAATTTTGACAGCTTACAATACTTGAAATATTGTTTAGTTTGTTAACCTTTTCGCCCATCTTAAACACAGCCATTTCCGTATAATACCACGGTCACCTGTTCTGTTTTGAATATCTTCCCTTTCATTTGCTTTTACCGTCTTATCCAAGTTTTTGTCTTAAAAAAACGAAAAATGAAACTCTGTAGCTTCGTTTTACTGACGTCTAGCTACGAGTGAGAGCAAAATGAAAATGTAAAAGTCTAGAAATCCGAAAAACCTTTAAAGGGCCCGATCCATGAAGTGTCTTCCTTTGAGACAGAACAGTTTTCCAGCCTCGCACGCTGTTTTGAATTATCTAAAGTCTAGAACTGGAGGTTCTTTTTTTCTTTTAGTCTCAAATATTGGGTGAAAGTTAGGTAGGTAGGTAGAGACAGAGACTCACGTGACCCGGGCGTCGATGGGTTTGGTGTAGTTTTTCAGATCCATCCTGTAGAGTTGAAAACAAATTAATAATAGCCGTGTTTTTTTGAGAGCTGTATACCCAGCCCAGTAAAATTGTACACACAAAGCACAAGCACACAACACACCAAGTGGTGATAACTTTTCCAGTAGCGGCTGCTACTGAGTATGAATCGTTTTTTTTTTGACTGAAGTGAGTATAGTTCTCAAAAAAACAAGGCCAATGTTGCTGAGTTTTATTTCAGAAACCTCTGATAATTCCTTAAAGAAGGGTTTTCCGGGTGTGTGCTGCCTGGCTCTGCCTAGTGCTGGGCAGTCACAGAGAAAGAGGAATAGGGTTTCCTTTTCAAGTGAATTGTCGCAACTATGGCAGTGGGGGTTGAACGGAATGCCTAACTTGGCAGCGTGTGGACCAATTGGCTGATTGCTGTGATTCTTGCTGTCTCGGTGCGAGTTCTATTGATTAATTCATTCGTCCTGTTTTTATTGAAGACGTACCATATCTGTCTGGATATGGCACAGGTTTCTATACTTTTTCACCTAGAGTAAGCAATACAGAGAAAGTTTTGGAAAGTTTTGCCTTTGATGAGTCCCATCGGGGAGCAGACTGACTCCGCAAGAGAGGCATCAAGGGTTGAACCCAGTTTTTTCGAAATTTCCCATTATTTGCTCTGTTTCTTTGCTTATTGTCCAGTCTTAGGCGCTATGTAACAAAATTGGCACGATTTGGGGTAAAGTACAGCATACATTAATACTTGACTTTAGATGGCTGAGATATGTGGAGCGGATGCACACCAGCAATAAGGGAAGACCGCGACTCATGTGGTGGGGGCGCAAGTGGAAAAGGACTTTAAAAATTCGACGAGCGAAACTGGAAGCTAGAAACGCTTGTTGGTTGACGTCCAGGTCCACCCCGGACTATTACGCCATCATAAATAAAAAAGTAAATAAATGAGTACAATATTTGGTTGGGTGGATTAATAGAGTCGTCGTCGTGGCTCAGTGGTGGACCGGCTAAGCGAGCTAAAACTAGTTCGAATCTTAGCAAGAACAACTAAAAGCTTTTCAATCCACCACAGTGTTTGTAGGTTCTCTCTATTCGTGCGTGAAGTTGTGCCTTGTGTCTCCAGTCTCCACTACTTGCAAACTTTTCAAAGGATATCGTAAGTGTGAAATAATAATTCTTAACATGAGCATCGTAGGACTATGTAAGCCCCATTTACAACCCGATCATCAGCATCAGATAGTTTATTATTCCACTTAAACTAATTAATTTCACAGCGAATTCATTACTAATCCGTATGCACCTCAGCCAACTGGGCGAATGTAATCAGAAAGTTAACGCGCAAATGAATTCAATTAAAACTAAGAGAATAGCTCGAGCAATACAAAATCCCTTATCTCAACCAGGCACAAGCACATGCATGCATAATGTCGGAGAATAATAATAAGCAGCCGAAATTTAGGTCCTTTTTCCTTTTTTTTTTTGGTTCCGCTAAATAAAAATCTAATTAGGTGGGCATGGGCATACACACAGAGAGCTTGGAACAGGATATATATTTTTATTTATATTCTTTCTTTGTGTTTGTGTGCAGTTATTTATTTTTGTGAATATTTCAAGAAAACAGTGAACAGGATGCGGATTTTCGGTAGGATTCGTGTGTGTTTGTTATGTGAAGGACATTGTGCCCTTATTTTATTTAACTTAGGCAGAACTTAGGAGAGAAAAGCAAACAGCCTAAAAAAAAAGGAGGCAACATCTTTTGTTCGGCGGCGAATTCCTTGTGGTATGCGATTTGGTGGAATTTTTTTTTTTGCAGCTCAAGTTGATTAAAGAGGATCGCTTATCCAAAAAATTTGTGTGTGCGTGTGTTTATATTGTATTTCCTTAGAATTTATTTGATGTATTAGACACTTTGGTTGTCAGTAATGTGCGTGAATACTCTTGAAGTGGTGAATGAATGTGACAAATCGCAAGAATGCCTCGTTTATATTTTGCTTTTGTGTTATTTTTCCGTTCTTTTTATTCCTTGAAAATGAAAAGGATGCAGGCTGGGATTGGGGGAGTTAGTTATTCTTAAAGTATTTGTTCTTTATTTGAAGGAATGCGAAAATAAAGTTCACCTGTCATACGAGGGTAATAACAATCTGATTTGAGTCATCTGTTCAAAGGTAATTGGCATCAAGCTACTTATGGTGTGTCATGGGAAATGGTGAGTTCCTTAATCAGGATACAAAATAAGGAAACTTGTTGGATGGATAATTGGGGGCAATGTCCGTAGTGGGATTCGTGGTTAAAAATGATTGGTTAGTAATTTAGCTATAGCTAAGGGGGGCCATGAGAGTAACAATGTTGGTTATGAGACATAGTGAGTTGGAACATGTAAGTATTTATAAGTTCATAAACCTATGAAAGTATTTGTATTACAGCTATGTTTTTGTATAACAACCGACCACTTTTGAAGCATTTGTGCCACAAATGAACGTATGTTTTCGATAGAGTATCGATGCCGAAACACTTCTCCAACAGCTCCAAAATCTCTGCATCGTTGTTGATCCCATCGTAAAAAATCTAAAAACAAACGGAGGTAGATGTACTTTCAACAGCGTAGCTTTTACAAATGTCAAGCTATGACGCTAAAATTTAAAAGGAATGTTCAACAGACGTGTAAATCTAAGAAGAAAAAATAACTCGAATCAGATGACTGAAAGCGGCATACGGTGGTCATTCCATAAACTTTTTGATCAAGGCAGTATTTTATCATTAGATTTTTTTTTTTTAATTCATTATAAAGAATTTTTCATTAAAGACATAACACTTTTGTATTTTAATAAAACACAGAATAATTCAGATATTGGGCTGACATTTATTCCAGGTGTAATACACATGTTAAATTTAAATTTGAAATTTGATCTTGCTCATATGACCACCGCGAGTACGTTTGCAGCGATCGATTCTTTGGAGCCAATTTTCCAAATTCCAATTTTCTTCTACACATATCGGCAATTTCGCATTCGATATTGTTCCTGAGCTCCTCTAACGTTGTCGGCATGAACCAACGACTTAACGTTACCCTATAAAAATAAGTCCAACGGCGTTAAATCGCATAAGCGAGGGGGCCATCTCGAGATTACACAATTACCGAACTTCCCCTTCAATAGATCAATTGTTTGACCAGCTATGTGGCATGTGGCACCATTTTGTTGGAACTACATATCAATGATGTCAAGTCCATGCAATAGTCTTCCAACATGGCATGACAGCGAACTCAATTGACCGTAACATGGCGATCATTTTCATCGACGAAAAAATACGGCCCAATCACAACCTCCAGCTTGAAATCCACACCACAAGTCACTTTTTGTAGATCCAATGGAATCTCTTGAAGCACATGTGGGTTTGTTGCTGTCCAATAATGCATATTTTGCTTATTGACAAAGCCATTGAGCCCAAATTCCCTGCGAACTTTCTGCACGAAGGCGCAAATGGCCTTGGATGTGATTGACGGATAGTGCACTCGGAATGTGCTTTCAGTTAATCCTCTGAAAACTGAAGTTGTTGTCTTCACTAGGAAGAGGAAGCTGACTAGACTGACTCTACCAATGCTCAATGGCATCAGATTCCTACTCGCCAACGAAGCGAAATATCTAGGAGTAATCTTGAAAACTTCTTTGGTCGAAACACGTCGAGTCTAAGGCGGCTCGAGCAATATCAGCTTTCTGGAAGTGTAAGGGCGTTCTTGCAAGACATGTAGTCTATCACCGAAAAGAGTCCTACGGCTCTATGAAGCGATTGTAAGTCCTTCCTTAGCATATGCATCGGTTGTATGGTGGTATAAGCTTTCACGCATAAGCTGATGCAATGGTACCGGAATTAAGACTACTGTGTAGATTTACGGTCGACTTTTCCTATGCAGAGGAGTGGTTTTCACTACTTTCTAAGCCGGGTAAGGAATTCGAATTTTCACAAATGGCTCCAAGCCAAGTGAAGGCTCAGGTGCTGGAGTCTTTGTAAAAAGCGACAACATTAGACTGCAGTTTCCTCTAGGTATTTATGCATCTGTCTTCCAACCGGAGATTTTTGCAATACTTATGACTGCGAACTATATTGTGAAAAACCAGTGGAGGGGACGGAGTATATGCGTCTGTAGCGGCAGTCGACTTTGCTTAAGGCCTTGCTCAATCCTCTTACTAGATCCAAAATAGTTTGGGAATGCAGGTCTAGTTTAAATTCAGTTGGAAGACTGAATTTGCTAAGACTTGTCTGGATCCCTGCACACAGCGAGATTACCGGAAATGAGGTCACCGATGAGCTTGCCAGGCAAGGTTCAGAGGAGAACTTCTTCTGCCCTGAACCCACGTTAGGTTTGTAATACCTTCGGTTAGGGCTTCTATCGATGGTTGGGTTTCTAGCAAACACAACTCGACTTTCTTAGAAAGACGAAGAAAACACAGTAAAAGGGTTGTACCTGCTGGTAGTAAAATGGACCTGTTTTTGTGTCTGAGTGCTCCAGCGTTGTGTTCCACCATCCCGACGGAAACAAAAAAAAAAGAAGAGCTTCATCGATGAAGATGGTTTTTCGAAGAAATTCATGATTTTCTTCAAACTTTTGCAAAGCCCAATCGGAGAAGTTTCAGCGCTTCAACTGATCAAGATGCTTCAGTTCTGTAGGCAATTTGATCATGTAAGGGTGTAGGCCAAAATCTTTTCACAAAATTGGGCACAATGCGGACTGAGAGATTCCCAATTACAGTGAACGGCCTGGAATCGACTGATTTGGCTCATTTTGAACTGAAGCACTTACGACTGCAATATTGTCAGTACTTCAACCGGTGCGTTGTCTCACAAGCACAGAAACATTCAATAGTGAATATGTTAACTCGAATTTATCTACTTATATTACGCACAGCCTTTCTGGTGGGATAATTATTACGACCGATAACTAGAGTAGACGCTCTTAAAGGTGCGACCACGGACTCAGAATTTCAATAGTAATTTTTAATAATTTTCAAACATTGCTCGTTCGTGAACTTCATCATGTTAAAAATGTAGAAAAATTTTGACATTGACAGATCTTAAAAAAAGTTTAAGGGTGCGTTCGATTAAAATACAAAATTGTTATGGCCCTATTGAAAATCCATTTACATCGCACTGTTATTGGATTCAGTTAAATTATCTTACTGAGGTAAATAAAAAATTACTCTTTGGAGCTGGTCTCTTGTAGCGTTTGTCTTTCCAGATTTGAGCAAATAATTGCTACAGTTTCGTTCTGCATAAGCTGTCATCTTTTGCCTTCATATTTTCCACCTAACTAACTTCTACTGAATGACTCCAACAAATGTGAGAGAAGTTTACCTTGTGAGCAGCCTTTGCTGCACATACCATCGCAGGGTGCTCCAAAGTTGGATGTAATTCGAATCGATGGTCCTCTATCTTATGGCATTTGTAGTCGATTCAAGTTACCGTCAATTGCAAGGAAGACGCACTGTATTGTTCTTTGGGAGCTAGTGGACTGTATTAAATTAAATAAAAACACTTATTTTTTCTATTGTGCACAGCACTGATACGTCTGCTTTATTCTGTCTTCAAATCACAAGTATTCTAATAAAATAAATGTTGGTTCCTTTTAGAAAGGATCTCGCATGCACACAACCATAGGATCAAATGGTGGTGCACGGTCGCGGTCGATCATACATGCATGATGTGTGTAAAATGCGCCCAGCCTATTGATATCTTCGGAATATCGAACACGCACAATATGATCTTTTTAGAGCAGAAGGGTTTCTCTTTTTGTTGCATCATACAGCATAAGGTGCATATTATAGGCATATGGTGCAGAATTGTGAAATTCTTAAGAGCCTCTCTTAACGTACATCAACCTTCAGTTTTCTTTCCAGAGTTTTTTAGAAAAATTATGTTAACCTCCCGCCAAGTTAGTGAAACGTATCCCAGATGAAACCTGGCCCTGACTCTTAGACAAAGAATGTAATCAAAGCCGGTATACTCTGCAATCTTCTTTTTCTTTTCTCCGTCATGGTATTCAACTCTTCTTTTTTCAAATAATGTTTAACGTTTTTTTTCACTCATTCACTCACTGCTGGCTCTTATCTACCCTGGCATTGATTACTTCATATAACCGATATTATTGAGCTATATGTCTTCCAAAAGTCCCTTTAGGGGCAATCTTTGAACATGGTTCGGGAATACAGTTTCTCTTCTGTGTTGTCTTTAGCAAACCCTTAAAGTACACAGGCAATATGGTCAACAAGGAGGTTAATAAATAATTTATTCTGGGTTTTTCTCTGCTCGTTTGTCATTTTACAAGACCGTCTGTATCAGGATCTGTGTATCTATTTGTATTTCCCTATATTTATCCTTTTATCCGTCTGCTATTTTTATCTTCCTTAAATTACCATAAAACAAATTTGAACATAAGAATTTTCAGGATGAGAGAATCTTTTGCTTGCTCTTTTAACTCCCAAAACCTATTGCTTGCTAAAGCGGTGAAATTTAAAAGTTTCTGGTAAAATCCTCATCCTCAGTTCAATTTTTACTTAAAAATGGTTTAATAAAAGCAAGGACAAATGATCAAAGTATTAGGTGAGCGCAAGGTTTTGGTTCCCTTCTTCAAGATTATAGTTAACGTATAAATGGACTAATGTCCCCTGTCTAGAGCCAAAAGTTCGGAATATCTAGAAAATATGTTTCTATTGTCAGTGAACTTATGCAAACTTCTCACGATGAAAGGTTGAAATCTTCAAAAGACGCTACTAAACCCATACTCACTTTTAGATCTATCTGAGTATATCTCTATCGCCTCCAGATTCCCAAGCACTTCTGCTAGGAATTCGTGTCTTGAATTTGACGTTGAAGTCTATATAAGGGACAATATAGTCCGTACTACTAGGGATAGTTATATTGCTGTAAAGGATCTCCCCGTGACCCGTATTATCACTGGCCAACTGAGAAGATTTCTCTCAGCCTTGAAGCTGCTCAAGCTGCTATTTGCTTCCCAGAAATATCAATGGGAAGTAAATGGAGCATTGTCTGCCGCGCAACAGTAGATGTTGTTCTTAGGGCACCCGTTCTACAGATGCATGATTGTCTCTGGATTCTCGTAAGAAGATCCAGGTCACTCTTGTTGTTCAAAAGTGTCCACCAGACTAGTACACCCTACATTAGGATGGGCCTCACTATGGCTGTGTAAATCCGGTATACTTTTTTAGGCTGAAGACCCAATTTCGGGCCCAGAGCC
Source organism: Criorhina ranunculi (assembly GCA_951813785.1). Taxonomy (NCBI): domain Eukaryota; kingdom Metazoa; phylum Arthropoda; class Insecta; order Diptera; family Syrphidae; genus Criorhina; species Criorhina ranunculi. The sequence goes on along the minus strand of OX638382.1, from coordinate 32,937,318 downwards.
CTCCGACAGGAATAAAGAGCAACAAAAGCCTTTTTGACACGCTCCAAGATATTGAGCTTCGAGCTCAGTTTACTGTCAAGAATGACCCCCAAGTATTTGGCTTGCCCTGCGAACAGAAGTTCTATGCCTTTAGGCCTTGGGGGGCCGCTCAGCAAAGCGGCAGCAACAACCCATCAATAGGAAACTGTTTTCCAAGCAGACCTTTGCCATTTTAGGAGAAGTCGATGTTCTCTTAAAATATCACACCCATGAACCATCAAGTACCTCTGAAACCCAGCACAAATCCAACATTCAGGTCACATCTCGTCAGTAAATGCAAAAAAAAAGAAGCAAAACGCTTGCCAGTCACAAAGACGTCCACCTTATATACGTAGTTACCGAGCCCCAAAGGTATAAATGGGAATAAGGGGACTTAAAAACGCAGTGGGACTCGCACTGATAAACCTCTCGATGTGACTCGAAAAATGACTCGTAAAGAAACCAAATATCCCTTTCACTTGGCTCAAACTAAGGCTGATGGTGAGACAAATAACAGGACACATTAGCCTCAAGAAGCACATGCATATACTGAGGCTCACGAAAGCAGTGATTTTTGAGAACTGCGAGGAAAATGAAGGGGAGACTGAACATCCTTTGTAACTGCCCAGCCTTAGAGGGAAGGTAACAGAAGATTCTGGACCGACCATTATAACCGACGCACGGCAAAGAAGTTACACTTCTGGTGTGCAGAGGATCTGGTGATGAAGAGGCTCATGAGGAGACGGCCTATTTCTTCTGTCACTGCCCAAACTTCTGCCAACTCAGAAATAGAACCGTGGGCAAATTTTTCTTCGATCATGGCTCAAATTCGCCCGGGCGTCCGGATGGATAGAAACAAGACGTTAATACCACGGTAGGAATCAAATCATGGGTATCGCAATGGGTCCACATGGACCTAAGTGTAATGAGGATGTGACCATTCTCATCAGCCCACTAACCTAACCTAACCTACACTTCTAGTGTTACGCGCATAATTTTTTTTTTTGTGTTAGCATCACTAAAGTTGTTTGCCTTCTTGTTGTATCCGGGACATACCAAGCTATCCTTCGCACTGATGTATCAACTTTCCTTTGTAAAGTGGTTATTGACAACCTCGTGTTTTTTTAACATGATATTTATGGCTATGAAAGTGTGAAGCCCATTCTTCATCTTGTTTACAACCCCAATTAGGCAATGCTCATTGGTTTCCGAAACGAGGCATTTTTTACTAGCTTGTGCAATAGTCTTTCAAACTCTACTATCGACAGGCTAGGTGCCTTAGATTCTGCACTCATATCCTTTTTTTAGAATTTATTATGTTCTTATCCATATCCCTTTAGTGTTCATTAAGGATGAGAACATCGCCTATTTCTTCGTATATTAAAGAAGATCTTTGTGTACATAGGCAAATGTGGGAAAACTTCATTTTTCCCAGTCCAATGCGCTTTCTTTTGTTAGCCTTAATGTTTCCCTTTACGGTACCTTGAAGCGATTGGACACCATTAATAGGACAATATATAAAAGAAAAAAAGAAAAATACCTCTTGCTACGAATTTTCTTCCAAGAACGGCAAGATGGCGAATTCAAAGACTATATTGAATGGAAACATAATAGATTTGTCGACAGCAAATTGTGCGCGTTTTTTTTTTTTTTTTCTCATCATTGCCTACCTATGAACCATCTTACGGATTTTAAATTTCCCTAAATATTTTACTGCCCGAAAGCATGAGTAAAAGGTTTTTTGCTTTAATTTTGTGGAAAATCCTCTTGACTTTGCCTTACGAAGACCATTTAACAAAATCAACTAAAAAAAGAATGATATCGTCCTTTTTTTTCTGGCTCCTCGTGTAAGTACTACAGTCTAAAAGACATAGGGAGCTAGGCAGAGTAGTTGTATCGATTTTTTGATTAATAATATTCCGGCGAAGGTGACCCAAGGCAATGGAATTATTCACAGAAGATTACCGGGTATTCGTAAACGTGGCATTGAATTGTCTTCAAGATGATGGAAGATAATGGCAAACTTTTGAATGATTGGATGTTGGTTCGAGTCATTTAGTCCAGATTATATGGGAAATTTTGATTGATTCCTCTACCGTGGTGTTTTGTGAAAGCCAAGGACACCAGAGGTAAAAATTGAAAAATAAATAAATGATTACAGAACTTAAAAGGGAAATGTTTAGGAAGGAGAAGCTGGTAACGGTTAATAATTTGTTTTGAATTGGCATCATGAACTCGACAGCTTAGCCACTTGAATGAAAGTTCATTTTAGTTTTGTGATGTGCTTTAAATTTCAATTCAGTGCAATCTTGTCGGCCGAAGCAATGCATAGACATAGAAAGTTGCAGGCAAACATCGCCTCGGAAAAGATCTGTCTTGATTTCACTATCTGAAGTCCACTTAGAACAGAAGTAGTGAGAGGGTAGACCCCGATCTTACTCCAATTAGGATTTCGAACAACAAGCACAGAAAGTGGAAGGACAAATATAGCACGCATGTTGTGATTTCCACTCGACGGGCAAACCGACTTAGTGGCCAACTGATCTTTCGAAAAAAAAATGACCTGATCGACTTTTTCGTTGTAAAACGAATATCAACAAATCACATAAAAGTTGAAGATAGCTTTGATCTGTCGTCTGATCCTTCCCCAGTTTTTTGACCTTGAGCCAAAAATTAGCCTATAACCCAAAGCCAGCGAGATTAACTGGTAGAACAACTAACTGGGAAAGCTTAAGGAATGAAACAGAAAAGAATATTGTACTGAGCGTTCCACTAACGACACCCTATGAACTTGAGGTCGCAGTTGACCGCTTCGTTGAGATCATACAGCTTACATCCAGGAATAATACGCCCAACCCAAGGAAAACGCCGGACAAATTCGGTTTACGATAACCTACAGAATTAATAGATTTGGTCAGAGAAAAAAGAAAGCGCATAAACAGAGTCGACAAAGCGGATTGGAATCAATTGTTTAATTTATTGAAGAAAACAATTAGGGATTTTAAGAATCGTGCGATAGGCACTTACCTTGAAAGTCTTACAGCGAAAAAAGATTCCAATTATTCACTTTGAAAAGCTGTAAAAGGCACCAAAAGTCCCAAAATTCCCTCACCGCCTATTTAAATAAATCAAAAATAATGGGCAAGAGAAAATAAAGAAAAAGCGGACGTTTTTGCCGCTCATCTGAAAGAAACCTTTAAACCGCACGATGGTCAAGTGGGTTAAGACGAGATCAATAGGCCGGAATTACCGTCTGACGATTTAATACTCAGAAGTGCAACGCTAAGGGAACTTATACAGAAGATCGTGAATCTAAAACCTAAGAAAGCTCCTGGTTATGATCTAATTTGAAAGTATCGTGAAAAATAGACTTGAGTTTTTGACGAAGGAATGTTTATCTGAAGCTCAGCATGGGTTCGTATCTGGTCGCTCCACTGTTACGAACTTGGCTTCTTTTTCTTCGTATGCAATTAATGAGTTGGAGAAAAAAAGTCAGGTCGACGCCATATATACCGACTTTAGTAAAGCCTTTGACTCAGTTCAACATTCAATTCTTCTCGAGAAACTAGAATGTTTTGGGTTTCATTCTGAAATTCTTCGCTGGATTTCATCTTTTCTCATTGGTCGCACTCAACGAGTAAAAATTGGACCTTCGCTTTCAAAAACGATTAAGTGTACTTTCGGCGTACCGCAAGGGAGTCACTTAGGCCCATTACTTTTCATTATTTTTATTAATGATATTGTTTCTGTAGTCAAAAATAGTCAATGTTTATTGTATGCGGATGACTTAAAACTTTTTTCAGCTATTAAATGCGTAGAAGATTGTTATTTAATCCAATCCGATCTAAACCGTTTAACTGAATGGTGCAGCGCCAATGGCTTAACACTTAACATAAATAAGTGCAATGCGATTTCTTTCACCAGAAGTTCGTCTTCTATCGAGTTTTATTACTCAATTAATTCAACTCGCTTGACCAGAGTACATAAAATCAAAGACTTAGGTGTTCTGCTGGACCCTTCATTTTCTTTTAAAGCCCATATTGAATATATGGTAGCAAAAGCTAATTCAGTCGTTGGATTTATAATGCGAAACGGAAAGGACTTTAGCGATCCATTTGCCTTATTGTCACTTTTCACTGGGTTAGTTCGATCTCTTCTTGAATATGCGGATGTCATTTGGAATTCTGCATATTCTACCTATTCCGATCGACTTGAAAAGGTTCAGAGGCGCTTTACAAAATATATTTTTTATAAAATGCATTGGGTCCCTTCTCCAAATTACAAAGCAAGATGTCAACTCCTTGGAATTAAATCACTGAAATCCCGACGACAGATTCATGATGTAATGTTTGTGAGAGACTTACTATGCTACCATATAAGATGCCCTACTCTGCTCTCGATGGTACCCATATATGCTCCATCTAGATCCTTAAGAATAAGGCATCTTCTCTTTCGGCAAAGTCATAGAACGAATTACGGTCAAAATGAACCCATATCCAGAGTCATACTAGCCTTCAACAGTGTTTAAAGCCACATAGATGAATCTTTATCTAGAGATAATTTTAAATCCAAACTATTGTATATATTTATATTCTAAAAAACAAATTTGTAACGTCTGTTAGCTATATAATAATGCTTGTAGATGAATAAATAAATAAATAAATAAATAATCACCGGAGAAATCGTCAAACTCTTACCTAGGAAAGCACTGATCAAGCTTCTCCAATAAAATAAATGCTGCATTCAGATTAAAGCACGTGTCGAGCCTGTGGAAAGTTGAGGAAGTTATAATGGTTTTAAAACCAGGAAAACTGCCAAATGAGGTAAAATCGTACAGACCAATTTCGATTCTTCCAATCATATCCAACATTTTCGAGAGGATATTACTGAGGCGCCTTCAACCGGTTATAGAACGAAACAGCCTTATCCCTGACCACCAGTTTGGGTTCAAAAATAAGCATTCGACGATTGACTAGGTGCATAGAATTACTGACGTAATCGAGACAGAGCCCCAGGAGAAAAAAAGATATGCTCAAGCGTATTTCTTGACGTCTCGCAAGCCTTTGATAAGGTGTGGCACGATAGTCTTAAATGCAAACTACGACAAATTCTCCCCGCATGACTATACGATATTCTAAAATCGTATCTCGGGAATAGACTTTTCCGTGTTAAACATGGAAACGAATACTCGGAGCATAAAGAAATTTCGGCCGGTGCACCGCAAGGAAGCGTTCTTGGGCCGCTTCTCAATCTGTTGTATACTCGTGATATACCGAAAGAAGATGGCAATACCATTGCTACGTACACCGCTATCTTTGCAGGAGGTAAAACAGTCGAAGAAACGACTGCAAAACTGCAAAGCGCACTGAATAAAGTTAACGAATGGACGAGGGACTGGTAGATTGCCCTCAAAGAAACTAAATCTGTCCACGTGAATTTCACATATAAAAAAACAAATGACTTGCCAATTTTTCTAACTTTGGCCCAAATACCTTTTGCCAGCGAAGCCAAATACTTTGGAATGACACTCGATGCAAAACTGAAGTGGAATTCGCACGTGAAAATGAAACGCAAAGAACTCAAATATAGAGAAATGTACTAATTACTCGGAAAACATTCCCAGCTTAGTACAGAGAACAAACTGCTTCTATACAAGCAAATGCTAAAGCCGGTGTTGACCTACGGTAGGTATACAATTTTGGGGTTGTACCAAGAAAACGAATGCCAATGTCATACAAACATTTGAAAATAAAGTGCTTAGAGAAAGCACCATAGAGATATCGGAATTCCTGCAATCGAAGCTGAAACTAAAAGCTTCGCGCGAAAACATAGAAACCGACTAATGGGAAATGTTATCAATACAGTCCTAGCAATTGTGGACAATTTATTTCGCCGACTACAAAGGACAAAACTTTCCGAGAGATAAGGATTAACAGCGACTTAATTGCGGAACATGCAGGATCTTTCATTGGAAAGTAACCTGCCAAAGGTTTTATTTAGTGATATAAAAATTGCTTGATAAGTTATAACTTAGTTGCACGTTCTAACGAACTTATTTTTTATTCGTTTAAAAGGCCTATCGATGCCATTATGTATGGCCGCGGCTTCTCTCGGTGGCGCGCATCCGAAATGTCCAATTTTCCATGACTCTGGCGCATAAATTAGGCTGAATTTGAACGAAAGTATGGGTTATGTTGGCTTTGAAGGCCGCTTTGATTTGTAGCTTATTCTCATAGACCTGCGACTTCAGAAAACCCCACAAGAAAAAATCTAACGGGGTCAAATCGAACGATCTCAGTGGCCAGTTCACATCACCTCCACGTGAGATGACCATGCCCTCGAATTGCTCGTGCAGAATTTCTAATGTGGCGTGAGCTGTGTGGCACGTAGCGCCGTCCTCTTGAAATCACATATCGTTGGTGTCCATATCATCCAATTCAGGCCAAAAGAAGTTGGTAAACATCGACCTATAGCGCTCGCCAACGTCGTTCTCAAAGAAATATGGACCGATGACGCCATCAGCCCAAAATCCACACCAAACAGTGACTTTTTCGGGATGCATTGGACGCTCTTGGATCTCATGTGGATTGGTATCGTCTCAAATTCGACAATTTTGTTTGTAGACGTACCCATTCACCTAGAAATGGGCCTCATCGCTGAAGATGATTTTTCGATGAAAATAAGGGTCAGTTTCCAATAAAATGATTTTATTATTTGCACGTGTTGTTGAACGCTATATCTATCCATGGTGAATTGGCAAAACAGATTGAATAAATGACAGCCAATTTGACAGATGTAGCTTCAACAATATGGCCGCTATCAACTGTCAAAGTTCGGAAGTCCCTATTGGAAGACCCTTTATATAAGTAAGTGGTTGCCATATCTCAGTAATTAGTGCATTGGATTACTAAATGAGCTAGCGCAGTTTCGACATTCGATTATAAACCTCTGAGAGTATAATTTGTCATGAAAAAGTACCTTAATCTGCAAGTCGAAGTCGCTTATAAAACCGAAAAGTCTCCTCTATTCGTGGGAAAAATATAGCACGCAAAACGTGAATGGTTGCAAGTAGCAAGGGCCTAGCACTCTACAAGCTGTCCCATCGAATATTTTTTCCCTATGGACCATGCATTGACCTTATCACAGATCTAGATTCTAGAAAAACTCAGCTGGTATTTTTAAATACTTTGGTTCGAAGGATCTTCGAATCTTTTCACTCTTAAAAAAGTACTGAGACTATCTAAATATAGAGACCTCAAACTACGAATTGAATAAGAAAAAATGCCCAACTTCACCACTGAAGAAACAACTTCTTTCTTCGAGTATTTTTCTGAAGCTGACCTCCAAATCTAATAAAATAAAATGTCCTTGTACGCTAAATATGCAGTAATGATGTAATTCAAATTGAAAACAAGTATTTACATGTATCTCTCTAAGTCCGTAAAGTTGGAAAATCCATTTAAGAAACCTTGTCCTTTCTAAATAAAAATAAAAAAACCACACACTTGGGAAACATTCTCTCGAGAAGGGTATAGGATAATTTTGAAATTTCAACTTTCTTTACATCGATTTCACTGATTTCCTTTAGCCCGAAAATCCGTAGGAGTTTCTTTAACATCACAAGAAAAAAAAAAATCAAACCACTTTATATAAGCAAACAAACAAACCCATATTGACCCTTACATTCTCGGCATAAAACCTCAACATTATCATCAAAGGAACAACTCTGCACATTTGCCCCAAATTTCATTAACAAGTTCTTCAAGAATGTACACACCCACATGTGTCCACATTGAGCTAAAACTTTCAAAGTCAAACAACTCATCGGACCCATCCAATAAGGCTCTGTGTGCGTACAATACAGGAATTTATACCGACACGACTAAGTCAAGATCATAAAAGAAAATCAGGAACAATTGTGTTAATCTAACATTCACACAATCTGGCTATCAAAGTGTCAAGGATTTATAATTGAATTTGACGACGACGGACTATTTCGAGGAGATAGAACTTTTGCCTCCCATCGTCGCCTTTGTTGTGTATAGATGTGTAGCCATTCCAAATGGACAACAACTGTCAGGCTTCGAATAAACACTTCATTTGGGAGACCAAACCATACGATGCGTTGTGTTGTACATATATTCTGTTTGAGAAACGAATAATTCTATTAATTAATTTGTGAGATACTGGAAAAGTCCTTAAAGATATGAGATACAACAAATTTCATAAGAAGTAGGTTGACCACTTTAAGAAATTTCAAAATGGCAAATAAAATTTGGCATTCTTTTTTGGCAGTAGAATGGATTCGAATATTATTATCTACACACGTACATGCCAACAATACATTAAAACCAAGAATTTTAAAACTCTCAAATTGTAGCTTTGGCTCTATACGAAATGGAAAACGGGATAACTTACCACACATTTGACCTAATTTTGAAGAACACGTATTCGAAGAAGCCTTCACGTTAAGAACCTGATTGTAGAAAAGCTTCAGGATAAGCGCATCAGCTTATGCTGTCAAGTACAAGGAAGATGTTGTTACAAGGACAAAAGAGAGCATGGAATTCTCCATGAGGTAAATCCACTTTAGCACTCCTGAAGTTGCAAGAGTATTCAGTAGTTTCAACATTCACAAATTCGCTGTTCCAGATGGTATTCCACTACAGTTCTGAAGAGGTGTTCTTTCACGTTAAAAAAACCACTGCGTAAGATTCTCCATTTGTCCTACTCTTCTGGCTTCATTTCAAGTAGATGGTAAACTGAATTTGTTAAGCTCGTCCTTGAAAAAGATATTGGAAACGCTAATAAATCGTAATGTTACATTTGGATTCATGAAAAACTCCTCAGGATACTCCTCCAGTAGTACGAATCTCTCCATCACTTTGGTGAAAGGAAGATTGTTCTCCTTGATATTTTAAACGCTTTTTTTTCACCTTTTATTTTCGTGTACCTTTTTGTTAAACTTCCTTACAATTCCTCCGATGGTACCGATTGTCAAAAGTTCTTCACATTTTCTGACGAGTAATTATCATTTTTTATTGAACACTATATCAAGGCTTAACTTAGTCCATTCAAATTACACACTAAAGTTTGGGATGTAAAAATACTTTCGACCTACCTATTACTGCTCACTAGCACGGAAAATATATCCAATTTGCTTTCAGGATTAAATGAAAGTCAGATACTTCTACTTGCCATGCCCCACCTGAATATTGTAAACTATAATTAACATATTTAACAATTTTTATTGTACATTCACTATCTGTATGTGTACAGATAGGACACTAATGGACAAGGTATGTCGTTTTTACATTTTCCTGTGGGATTAAATTCAGGACTTACATATGTACTCCTATGTGTTTGTGTGTGGGTTAAACTTAAACAAAGCAAATGGGTGTTATGTTTGGGTTTTATTACGGACATGTAATGAATGAGTTAAGGAGTAGCTAAGTCCATTCTTGTAAAGGGCTTTATGAATATTTTACAAGCTAACGGTATGTGAATTTACCTTTTAGCATATATCAAAATTATTTTGGTAAAATGTTTATGTATGACTTATGGTACTTAAAGAATTATGTAAGTACTTGATGATTTAGTGTCGTCATAGCAATGAGTTATGAGTTATGAGCTAGTTTTGAGTGAATGAACTAGTTTGGGTGAACGATTAGATTTAGACCAAATTAAAAGGGGTGAAGTATTTCTTGGATCGTTTAAGGAAAGTCCAGATGGTTGGCACCAAGCCACTGGCACCACTGGAGGAAACACATTATGGGTATCACAATGGGGCTATATGGACCTGTGTCCATATGAATGGAAAGTCTTCGCCTTCGACTGTTATAGTGTTGTTATTGAACTGAAGAAAAGAAATCCCTAGTGGTCTTAATGAAAATAAGCTAATTGGCAGAGCTGTAAAGGAATGCATTCATTTGAGAATTTAATTCTTATGATTTGCCTGAAAAATGAATTCATTCATTGGCTTCATTTTTGAATGGTAACTTATAAGTATAAGTCACAATTCATTTTGAAGCATTTAGAGCATTTAATTTTTGCGTTCAATGAATGAAGTCAAAATTTCCATTCATTTGCATTCATTTCCATTCATTTGAAGTCTTTTGCATTCAATTGGTTTTCTACGGAATCTGCGGGTAACGTTGTTTTCTAGGCTCAGCTCTTTTGAGATGTGTGGGGTAACCTGATGTGGCATAGTGTGTGATTTCAAGAGCTAGCTCAACACTTTCAGGACAACTTTTTTTTAACAAAGAAAAGAAATAAATGCAAATCAATAAAAATGAATGCAAATGAATGGGAATGACAATTGAATGCAAAAATGAATGCGTTCTTTTACAGCTCTGCTAATTGGATCTTGTGCATAATTCATTTAAAAGGCACTGCATGTCTTTTAAGGAGATCAAGTTTCATTTAGAGCCCTCGATTACACGTGTACACGAGTAAACGGACTACAAATGTATTTAAGATGCGCGTGCACTAGCACGTAGACACGTGTATTTAAATACACGGATCGGATCGAGAGCTCTAAGTTTCATTTAGAAGACGGAAGTTGGAATTCTCATATTAAGCCCATTTTGTTTCTTAGTATGTCATGATGATCAAAGCCATCTTCTCGTGGATAAAGCAGGACTCTGCTCAAGAGGAATAATTGTCGTTAAGATCACAAATCGTGGAAACTATTAAAGTCGGAGCTCATATCTGGATTCCGTTAGCCAAATGAAACTATCAAATGTGGATATATGCATTGGTGTATGACTGTTCTGGGCAAGGAAATCCGAAATAGAGGACCAAGGGTAGATGCGATACTAAATAAAGTACATAAAACAGTCCGTAAGATCAATCACGGGACTACCAAAAGCGTACACTTAAAGGAAGTCTTTAAAAAAGACAAAATTATTAGTTTTCCAGCGCGACTATGAAAAAAGTCTAATGGTGTTAAACCGCACGACCTCAATGGCCAATTGAAGTCTCCATTTCGAGAAATCACAAGTCCAGGAAATTTGTCACGCAATCGTTTTACCAGCTGTGTGGCATGCTGTAGCATAGCAACAATTTCAGGCAAAAAAAGACAGTAAACACCTTCCGGTAACGCAATCGATTTACTAAAACGATCGCATCTGCATAGTTTTCGAAAAAAAATGTCGCCCAGTGACATCGCCAGCCCAGAAACCGCACTAAACTGTCACTCGCTGTGGATGAAGGAGTTGTTTCACTATTTCTCTTAGGTTTTCGGAGCCAGTTCGGATGTGACTGTTTTATTTGTTCACGTACTCATACAAATGGAAATGAGCCTAATCACTCAAAATAATTTGTGTAATCATGATCTTGTTTATTCATTTCCAGCACCCACGTTTTATTATTTCACCATGTTGTGCAAGTGTGTATAGATCCATATGTCCTAGTTTTTATTTATCAAAAATCCTCGCAGTTATAGTTGAGTTTTGACAGTTCAACCTATGGCGCGAATATTGTTGGATGACCCTATACACGGTCAACCATCTTAGTAACTTTCAAGGCTTAGATCCATGCCACAAAGACATGTGCCAACATTCATCTTGACAAAGGTGTAACAGACAAGGTCGTGTTTGGCCAAAAATGCTCTTTGGGTTTTCTTTTATTTTTGCCAGATAAATGTTGATATTCAATAAGGCTGGCCTAACGAAATTTTTACGAAAAATGGAGGTGCATTACCTAAGGATTGGGCTAGCTTTTTCTGTAAATTCATTTAAACTTCTCGTTTCGTCAAAAAGATTTAGATTTCGACATGCATTCTATATTCACGATTTTAGATCAATACCATAACAATAAATAAAGTAATCCCATACAATGACTTTGCACCACAGCTGTTCAGTTTTCTGTTATGTCACCAGTAGACCAATTAACCTCCTTTATCCTCCGTCCAATCATTAGGAGTACATAGAATGAAATACACTTACATAAGTCCCAAGTAATAAAATGTCTTGTATAAAAAAAAAAACTTATTTTTAATCCGTTTTTACGGGCGATTACAACCTTACAACTACAACCACTCTCAAGTCCGAAGATTGATAAGGCAAACAAAGAAAAAAACAAAAACTTTCTCAATTATCCTCGACGAAGACCATCCCATACAAATACAGGTCATCGATTTCGAAAGCTTTTTCCATTTTTTGTTCAGCAGACTCAAACCTTAAATCGTCACAACACATTAAACTTAACAGGCCAGTTAAAACTTTGTTTTTGTTTAAGAAGCAAGAGTCCAAAACTTTCTCCACTAAAATCCTCCAACTGACATTAACTCAAACAGGCACGAATGGAAACTTGAAACGACAAATATCCGGGTCCACTTTAATTCGTCCACTTTAATGAGTGCCTCTTGATTCTCATCCTCCTACCAGCACGTAGCGCAAACACAATCTACGTGCCAACCTCTTTGTATACCCCTTGCCTATGAATTGTTTTGAGCAATCAAATTCCGGAACTAAACGCATTGCAGAAGTTTTCCCCCTTTTTGACCCGGTTTAAGAGAATTATGCTTGATGTACGTGTATATGCCTGAAGGATGGGAGAAAGATGATCCTTAAATCTATGAAACATACTTGTACTCGTACAATGTTTATAAAAAAAAGAACGAGTTTTAAAGCCTTAAAATGTTGGTGTGAATCTATCTACTTTTTGACGTTTCGTAAATTTAAAGCAAGGAAGCAAGCAATAGATGGAAATAGCAATCAAAGTGGGGTGTAGGTGTATGAAGTTTTTTGAAGTGTTTAATTAGAATTGAGTTATACTTTGACAAGGAATTTAAATGAAACTGTGTTTTTAAGACTTGGAACATATCCCAAAGGCAATCCTTTATAAAAAAAAAAAACAACGTTCTTTGAATAAAGTTCACTTAAATATGTATGTTTGTACTATCAGTTTGATGATTCCGTAAGAGGTTTAAATATAAATCTGATATAAGATTCCAAGATTCATCAAGATCCAAATGATAGCCTGCATCAGCACCACTGGAGCAATGAGAACCACTCCCACAGCGGGGCTAGAAATAATACTGAATCCAGTCCTCCTCGGTTTACTTGTGCAAGAATCTGTAGCAAAAGGGCCCTTTGGACTAGAAACTGGAAACCCACTCTGACAGGGCTTGCACAAATCTTACGCAAATATATGGGCAATATTGTATGTTCAGACTACATGACGCCTTGCTAAGACTATGACAGACCATTCTCAAACTGTTTACCTAGCAGGGATGAGTGACAGGCTAATCAGATACTTAGTAATTGCACATAAAACTTCCAGATGGACCCAAAATGGATACAAGCGTTGAAGCTCGATTCTTTTTTAGAGAATCTCAGACTGTCCGGATCGATTAGACTCCCAGACTACAATAGTGTCTTCCTAACGGAGGTCCTGGCAGTGACAACAGTTGCTCAATAGGTTGCAATAAAGGCAATACATATACAGATATATCAGCGCCTCCGACTGGCTTGATAGAACATAGGGTTATAGGTTCCACAGTATGGGGCTTCAACCCCTAGGGTATCACTATCACAATGGGTCTACATTGACCGAAGTGTGACGGGAGAGGGACTTCCTTGCCCTGTCAACCTTCCTACCTAACCTTAAAATCTTCAATAGAGCACAAATCATAGGATTTGCCTACAACATTGCAAAAGTTGTGGCAGTGATCTCTCTTGACTTCAAACAAGACCATCGTATCTGTTAAGCAATGGTAGAACCTTAGACGGAAACAGTGCTTTTTATTAGCTGCAGAATCAGAGAAACTATTAAAGTTAGGATTGGCAATAACACTGTCCAAATATCTCGGCGTAGCCGCAGCCACAGCCACGGAAAAGATGCCCAAAGTACAATGCACACCTTTTTTAAAGCATTTCTTCAAATATCTCAGCACCCGTTGGACCGATTTTGCTCAGAATATAATCAGCTCTAAGTTTCACGCTGACAAATAAAACAAAAAAAACCACATGATCGTACGTTGTTCCGTTCCATACATTGATCCTAGGTAGTCATCAAGGATCGGTCGCCGATTGTCTTGTTGTTCTTCTAGTTGTTTTGAATTCGTATTAAAATATAAACAAAAAAGACAGTTTTTGTGTATGGACTTGGCATGTGAACAGTAAGTAAATACCAACCTTTAACAAATCACTCTGGAAAATATTTGTAATGACCACTACCGGTTCATAGATATAGTGTTTTTGAGGTAAAATATATTAAATAACTAGCCGAAATATCATGTGTTAAATGTATTATTTTATTATATTATTCATACCCAAATAGTATTGAATTCATCAGTAACGATTTAAGTCCGCAACATACCTGTAATTAAAATAACACCAATGATAAATACATATATACAAACAGAAATAAATATTTAAGACAGTTTATTTAAGTCTTAAATTCTTTACTATGAAAATAAATGTATTCATTTATTTAAATATTATATATGAGTAAGGTTATAGCTTAAGGCCTTAGTTGATCTGGCTTAACAGCTTATTTATTATTTTAATTATGAATTAGACTTTAAATGATATGAGTAAGGTTTTGTAATAAATAATACATATGAGTGCGTACATTTCAGATTAATATTTAGAACCAAAATAAGCCGAATATTTCTCAAAATCGCCAAATGCTAAAATGTGGACTTCTTTGCGGAGGAATTTTTGAAATGTTACTTTTGGACTTTGTAGCTGAAACATCATTCTCTAAGCTTAACATTATGATGTTTCAGCTAAATTTTTGCTATCGAGGGCTTACCAAAGTGTTCTCGGTACAAAGCACATTTTCAAATGTCTCTGCGTTCCTCAAGGGTGTTTAAGTTTATGAGGTTAGGCGGTTTTGTTATGGAGGGGGAATAAAAAGGTCGTTCCAGGCAGACCTAGGAGAGCAAATCGTAGAAAACAGCGCTGGATGCTTTCGATTCTTGAGATATGCACACGATGGTGCGGGGACCACACTTGACTGGCATACTCTAGGAGGAGGCGAACAAAGGAAATGTAGAGAGACCTGGCTACGTATGGATTAGTATATTTTTTGGACGACCGTTTTACAAAGCCTTATACAGAATTGGCCTTAAGGATTATCTCATCCATATGTAAAAGAAAATTGAGCTCCCTATCATACAAAATGCCATTATGCCGAAGAGATTGAACGGAAGAGACAGGTTGATTGTGCTGAAGGTAGAGTCGGGGAGGAGATCGGTGCCGCTTTTGAGAAAAAGTGATGAATTGGCATTTGGTGATATTTAAATTCAGGCAATTTTTGAGGCACCAGATCGGAAAACTATCGAGGTCTTGTTGAAGAATGAAAGAATCCTGGGATGAGGAAATGGTCTTAAAAAATGACCAGATAGTTTGATAAGTATTAATTGATGGGAGATTTTATCAAAAGGGCTGGGAGGACAAAGGATATAAATTCGATTAGGTTTGTGGTAATTGACCTACCTTTCAGGAAACCATGTTATCTAGGGGAAATAAAAGATTTGGATATATGAAATAGATTAAAAAGGGCGAGGGAAAGAATGGAAGAACATTTTTTGAGAAATATGAATATTAGGGTGAAGTACGCATTTAATTCTGACCTTTTTATCGCAAATTCACTCGGAATCACCATGTCGATATCTCATTTATTGCTCTTTTGTAAAGTTTCACTAGCCTTCTAACCGTCTGGCTGTCAATATGCACTGTAATGGCCTGATATGTTACTACACCTGTTTAGCCACGCTGCTCATAAGAGGATAACCGGAATGAAACAGGTGACCGTGAATTTATACGACAATCAGGCTGTGTTAAAAATGGGAAAGGGGTTTGAGAAACTCTGCGAAACTGCGAGTTTAGTAGGTCATCATATTTGTCATGTCGTTCAAGTAAAACTCCTTAAGTTGCGTTGAGAGTAACTTTTTTTCATTCAAGCCGCGTGTGTAGCGAGCGATAGTGACTCAGATAGCAAATCTTCCATTCCGCTTTCGACAACTATATAGAATGGTCTTATATTATATAACAACGCCATTCCCTTCACACGTCATTTAAGAAAAATTCGGTGAATCGCACAAGAAAACACTTTCCTTTAAGATTGGCTTGCACAATAAGTATCCGTCGCTCCCAGGGGATGATATTTCAGAAAGCTGTTGTTGTTGACATTGGTTCTACTGAGTTTTGACTTGGCATGACTTATGTTGCTTCATCACATGTAAAAATTATTAATGGCTTACTTTTCGATACTTATTTTAACAGCAAAAGAACTCTAAAAATCAACAACGAGAAAGGGTTTAGGGCTAAGCGAACAGAGCTGTTAAGGCTTGAATCACTACAGCAATTTAATTTTAATCCAATTTGCAATTTCAACCAACACCCGCAGCGCTTCAGTAGGTACTTTCGCATAACCTAGTTACTATAGGCAATGTCATACCAGTCTTATCACCAAGCCTCTCAAGCAAGACTTCTAAAAATTACAACCATAAATCATAAATGATGTTCGCTGAGATTGTATAGTGCTTTCTGTACAACTTCGAAACAGGCACTGTGTGTCATCGCTGGAAGAAAACCGACAGAAAAGGTACAAAAACTGAAGGAGATACAGTGGCTCAACTTTTTGATCATATAAAAGCAAGAAAAATATTTTTTTATTGTAACTTTTGTGTTTTTAAAGATAAATCAATGTAATTTTCAGAACACAATGCTTATAATATTGTTATTCAGCTAAAAGAAACAAAACTTAAGATTATTTGTAAATTTACTTGATCAATTAGTTGACTAAGTAGATTTTGTTGTTCAATATTTTAAATGCCCTCCTTTTGCTTTAAGAACCGCTTTAATTCTTGTTGGCATTGATTCCACAAGCGTTCTGCACTTGCTAGAACTTAGATTGTGGCAAGCAGTTTCAGTTCTGTTCCACAAATCGTTTAGATTTGGATACTCGCCTGTTATTTTTGAAATTGTAAGTTTGACATCGGCCCAAAGATGCTCGATGGGGTTGAGGTCATGGGATTGTGGTGGACAATCAAGCAATTAAAATTCCTTATTTTGTAATCAAGCTTAAGTCACTCTTGCAGTATGTTTCGGATTATTATCCTTCTGGAAGATAATGTTCGAAACGCTCTTTCTCCAAATATCAAGACTTTTCTGGAGCCATCGGTCAAGAATGCTGACGTTTTGGGTAGCGTAGCATTTGCCCCACTACACTCACACATTCACCAACACCTTCCATGGCCATGGATTTTCAAATCATTAGATTTTCACGACCAAACCTGAAGGTTGGTTTTACATGACGATCTTTGTTTGGCTCACCAAACTTCTTCCAGGTTCATTGGGGACCATCGGATCCAAAACGGACAATTTTCGTTTCGTTCGACCAAACAACTCTTAACAATTTTTTTTTTTAATTTTTTTTTGTTAGCAAATCCTAGCCTTTATTTTTTTGTGGCCTATTGTCGGGAGTGGTTTTTTTACTTTGACACCGTAAAAACGATTTTCCTCAAAAATGTCCTTACGGCCTCGTTTGAAATATTTATGTCGTCATTCTGGTGCAGCTCTTTATCTATTAAAACTGCATTATCGTTTTTTAAAATACAACTTTGTACTAAGGAATTCAAATTAGTTTTTTACCGGGCTTGTTCTTTTTGACTTCAGGCTTGAGTTTTTTTCTTAATCTCTTGAGATGACATCTAACGCAACTCCAACCTTAAACGAAATTTTACAGCAAGTGACCTTGGGATTGATAAGCCTTTCTATTTTTTTTATTTCTAAACGTCTTAGTTCCTTCATCTGACAAACAAACAAAACCCACTTTAAAAATGCAAAAATAAAGGTAAATTATGTTTGCTTTTCTGCAATTTCAACACGTAATTTTTCAAGGCTGTAAAAAAAATAAGAATGACAGCACCTCGCTCGAGTTTTCCAAGATTTCAATCACACTCTATGCACAACTGAGACTGTGTCAACTAATTGATCACATGCATTCAAAAAGGGTTTTTCAAAAGTATCGGGTTATGTTAATTCTAAACATTTATGTTTGTTATGTGACAAAGATTTGTTGCATTAAGGATATAAATACAAATGTTACAACAAAAATCTTTTTTCTACTTATTATGTGATCAAAAAGTTGAGCCACATACAGTGGCGATAATGAAGATCCAATAGAAGAATTCATTGTGTAAAGAGAGTGAAAGTATTGCTAGAACCTTTCACCTGAGGGGCGATAGACCATCCGTTGCATGATGATTCTCCAACCTGATCATTCTGCAATGATACCCCTGAAGATGTTGAGCCCATGCTTTCAGATCTATTGCGAAAGACTTCGGGTAGAAATCGAAGAATCATCAACCTCAAAGAATATAAAGGACGTCACATGCTTGAATCTCTGTGAATATGTGAAATGCAGTCAGTAAGTATGCTAGTGCCTTGTGCAAAGATTTAAGGTGACTGGAGTATTAATTAACAACGTGGGGAACAATGAAGAGAGATGTGAGGTGGATTTAGTGGGTGGAAGTTCCACATTGTTACTGAGTCTCGGCTACATCAGTCTCATCTTTAAAATATTCCCACTTTCCAACACTCTCCATATTAAGGAAGCATATTATCGAAAGGCAACTCATCTTTTACCAACATAAAGTTGAGTAAGTCCTTATAACCTCTTCTTTTGTGTAGTTCGCATAATGAAAACTACTTTCCGTCTCCGTTTCTTGAAAATATATATTAAAAGGACGTTACCTCAATTAAGGGTTTTGACATCCAATCAAAACTGGCTGACAGATTTCGCAATCTCTAAAGAAACGTCCGTCCTTTAACTCAATAAATAGATATCTCAATCACTGTCCCTTAGTCACTTGCCTTATTTTCAAAATAAATTCATGCAACGTTACACATCACCAGTCAACGCTCATTCTGTCAATCAAAATCCCACAATAGGCCCTTTCACATCCGTACGCTTTAAATTATTTTACATTATTTATATAAACCCATCAAAATTGTGGGCGTTAAAAACCGATAAGGTATCCATTACGAGAATTAAATCATATATCCTTCGCAGACAGCTGATTGCGATCTAAATAAACAATAATGTAACCATGACCTGACTAATCGGCCTATGGGGACGTCCTTGTTATCATCTCACTGTTTTCTACTCCTTTGTGGTTTATAGCTCTACTTGGAAATTTAATTCAACTTGATAAATTTTACCTATCAATCATTTTTCTCCAGTAAAGGATATACGAATATATTCAGGATACATACATACATACAGTTGTATTTAGCGAAGGAGTAGTAACGATGACTTTATTATCCTTTTCAGGCTGAAAGCAAAAATATGGAAATATCTGAAAACTAACACCAGCTTACACTTACTCTTCCTTCGTAACTCCCCGACAGGCATTAGGTTTCTTCCGGCGGCGCAGAACATATACTTTTGTTTCCTATTTTCGTCTCAGTACGTTGGCGGAAGTACTAAAATATCCTAACAATAGAATTGAAATTTGCGAGCGAAAAATAAAAATTATAATGTATCTGATGGAAAAAGTTATCGAATTCTCTCGCCCACAGGAAGAAAATTGCTTGTGCTTTCCAGGGACACTCTGCCGATAATGACTTTCGAATGGAGGATTGTCGGCTTTCGAAAACATGAATCATCATGAATTTACGATTTAGCAAATGGGATGGCTAAGCTACGTGCGATGCTGTCCTTGCCCGTAACGATATGTGATATGTAAATAATTCAGGACAATCATGGTTTTATTAAAGTTTATCGCCTTTGCAATGGATCTTATTTTGAAATTTATTTCTCGTCTTTTTCCTCATTTATGGTCGCAAATTAAATTGCAAATAAATTGTGCGAAGAAGTTCATAAATTTGTGTCCGATATAGAAATGAAGTGAGTTAGGGAGCATCCTTGTGGTATGATATAAAATAAATTTCATGTCACGACACGGATCTGGTGTCCTTTCTTTTAAATAGTTTCCGTCTTCTGTAAAATTTTGAGAAGAAACGTGAAAGGTTCTTCAATGAAAACTAGGCTCGTGTCGGAATAACTAATAATTCACTTTCGAATAGTTTGACCTATTCATCTAAAGCGATGCAAATGTAATTTTGGGCCTGTCGATGTGAATTTCACGAAAATTAGATCACCAACTTCGTTTGAGAAGTTAAATTAAATGGAAGTAAGTTAGCACATCAGTTAAATGCCGCTTCCAAGTTATTGCATTAGCTCTTTATAATCGGATCATCCTCTTGTTAAGTATTCCACTCGCAAATGGTCCATTACAAAAGATTTCGTCCTCCGAAAAACCTTGTCTGGCTAGCTTGTCAGCAATTTTATAACCTTTAATGCATGCGTTCCTTGGTAACTACCAATGGTTGAAATTCTTGAAACAAACTAAGTCTTGAAGTGCATTGTACCAGCACTCAAGGGATTCTAAGTCTTTCAAGTGGAAATTTAGTCCTTTTTACTCAGAGGCTCAAAAATTGCAGTTTCTGATCTTTTTCACAAACATTATGCATATGCGAGTGAATTTTGCACGAAGAAACACTTCTACGAATGAAAATATTTGAATTGAGAAGCGTGTCGGGTTGCTGGCGAGTTAACTGCAGGTGTTCACTAACTTAAGATGGCGCTACAGTTCGGGGTGGACCTGAGCCTCAATCAACAAGCATCTTCAGCCTCCAACCTTAATTGGTGGAGGTCTCCTTCCACTTGCGTGCGACACCTGAGTCGTCGTCTTCCTCTACTGCGCTGTCTCTTGGGGGCGGATTCGAGCATTGGTGTCCATTCTCTCTACATGACAATGCAACCTCAGTCGCTGGACCTTCACTCTTTTGGCTAAGTCTATGTCGCTGTTCAGCCCTTAGAATTCGTCGTAGTATCTCCCCCTCCTTTCACCCTCTATGCAGACGGGACCGAATATCACCCGAAGAATTTTCCTCTTAAAGCAGCCAAGAGCACCCTCATCCATTTTTGATAAACTCCATGCTTCTGCGCCGTAGAACAGGACTTTTGTTGTTCGAGAGAGGGCTTTACTAATCAATTGCCTTCTTAGTCCAAAGAAGCAGCGATAAACAAGAGTTATTCGTCGATTGATCTCAGCACTGGTGTCGTTGTCTGAAATGATAGTGAAGCCTAGGTGGACCAAGTCTTTTACTACCCCAAAGTTATTTCTGTCAAGGGAAAAGTTTTGTCCGAGACGTGTGTCCTTTCTTGTTGACGGCATACGGGCATATACTTGGTCCTGCCCTCATTGACCGTTAAACCCATCTTCGCCGCTTCTGTCTCAATACTCAACACTGACATCATTCTTCTTTCTTTTGATTATGTCAATATCATCGGCGTATGCCAGTAATTGGACGGACTTTTGGAAGGTCGTTCCTCATGCGCATGACAGCTCATCGCCACGTCTAAATCCTTTTTTGACATCAAATGTCAAAGTTCTTTACCGACTTTGATGGAGCAGCGTGCATTCTCAGCGTGTTCACTAACAAGCACTTCAAAAATTTGGTGGTCAAAAACCATTCCAAATACTGACCTAGTTAAGTATGTCAAAAGGTGCTCGAAGCTAAAGAAACAAAGCCGAAAAAGAAACACAAACCAACTTCAGGGATTTGCCACAAAGCCTTAGAATAGGACCCATCAAGACAACAAAAGATCAAAAAGACGGAAAGCAACGTAGAAGAGAACTCTGTGGAAACATCGTGGAACTGTCATGGAAATGTTTCATTGAGGCCATTTGCTTTCAAAGGGGTTGAAGATTAAGAAGAATAAGTATACAATAAATAAGATCAAGCTGTTGACTTTTAATTCAACCTCTAGTGACCAAAAGGTGACCTTTCAACATTCACGTACTCGTAATAAACCGAAAAAGTGACCTTTTGAAGAAAAATACCCTTTCTGAGCAAATAACCACGCAAGCCATTTCGTCTATTTGTCAAAATGTCCCGTGGTACTAATTGAAAACAAAACATAAAGGTTGCTCCTTTAGGAGCGAGCATGACATTTGAAATTTACAAAATTATGTCCAGTGACAATGGCACTTTCAGCTGAATGACTTTGTGAACAACTGAACAACTAAACAACTTTGGGGCACCTGAAATCCTCGAGCAACTCTGTTCGGTATGACTTTTGGAGAGCACATTGACTGGGCCAAACTTAACCGAAATTGAAGTCATAAATGCATTTACCGTAAATGGAATAGCAACTGAGATCTGGTCGGTATGGAACTTTCGGCAGTCATAGAACTTCTGTTGCTTGGACACTTTTATTTTTGGTTATTCGTTATGTGGTTCAGTTTGGAATTTTCTTTTTTTTTTAAGGAAATTTTCAAATTCCAGGACCACTCAAACTCGTCTCAGGGAGAAACCCGTTTTTGGTTTAGTGAATTGAGAAACTCAGATTTAGTTAGTTTCCTATTTTTATTTTCGGTGGCTGTTGCTTTTTCCCGACCGGGCTCGAACCTGAACAGGCCGGTTCACAAGCGAACACACTACCCACTGCTACACCATCGCCATTTTAGATTGGAAGTTAGTACTTTAAGTTTTAGGATACAAATTAACTCAGTTCCTACGAATATTTCAGGGCTTACAAACAAACAATGACATCTTTTAGTTTTCCGTGTTGCTATTGGCATCGTCACTGTAATTAAACGCCCTCAAAGATATAAGTATCTTTAGTATGAAACATGGGTTACTACATGTAGGTAGTATGTTCAAATTTCATTCACAAAATGTACATCTTTGCTTAAGGATACTTGAATGCTCATCCTAGAGCTCTATGGAATTACTTTGGCATTTAATCATCGACGCTTTAACTAGTATTAATTAACTCTTAATACCTCTGGGGTATGAAACATTTTCCCATTTCCTTGTTTTTGTCCTGGAAAACAAAATCCCCTGTACTCCTTATATCGTATTCAATTTGGGAATGTGAAAGGACTACCACTGAATAATCAATGATTGGAAGGATTATTTCACTTATTCCCCTTGACAGGAATATTTATTTTCATTACTTGTACAAAAGCCTTCCGATTGAAGCTACCATCATCAAAGGAATGACTTCATGATTAGCACATTTTTCCGTATACTTTAGGTTTCAATTGATCAAAGGATAAATTTGAAATCCTTTTCCACAAGCCGTTTATCTAATTGCTCCATATTTAGATGGTTTACTGTTGTCCTCAGTCGTTTTATACAAAAGGGAATACAAAATGAAAGACTGATTAAAGTGTTTGCATGTTTAATGGGTTTTTTTGTTGTTGTTTTTTCCGGATTCCGTGACTTTGAGTTTTGATAAGCGCTAGAATGTATGGTTATAAGACACCACTTAATTTAAAAAAAAATTATAAAGCGATTAAAAATATTGTGCTCAGCTGGAGACTTTTGACTTTTTCGGCACATGACTTTGATTGTGTGTTCCTAAGGATGGTGTGAAGGATAAGAAAACGGTGATTTGAAGTGTGTATATTTTACAGAAATGCAAATTCAACTTAGACCTTCAGTTGGACATTGTGAATAATATTGGAGGAGTTAATACAATTAAATTTTGTTTCTTAAGTTTTAAGTGTGCTGTTTATGATGTAGTATTTCTAGAGAAAATTATAAGAAATTATATTAATGAAAGGGTTCAAAGCTTGCATATTTAGAAAGGTTACATTTATCGCCTAATGGCTTCTTTAATTGAAAATAACAAAAATTGGATAATATCTTTCATTAACTATTGAATTATTATGTCAACAGTTTCGGCATGACATTTATTTGTTGATTTTTCTTTCTTTAAGGATAAAGTTAAGCTAAGCCGTAGATCGAGCTTTAAAACAAATTAAGAATTCTATCTATTGTATCATTTTTGATACATTGGTATTTTTGTTTTGTTTATACCTAAATGGTAGTATTTGTAACATCGACCGTGTTGATGTGGTCTTCCGTCTCTTTGACTCTGGCGATTGTGACCGGGACGATGAGCCAGAGGGACCATCATCGCCAAAATCAACACCGTCATGGGTTGAAATCATTGAAAGTAACGATCTAGAAGGAGCAGTTCTTGGGGTATGAGTTCGCTTCTGAACATATTTTGCTGCCAGTGAAATAGCCAAATCATTCAGAAAACATTTTCGTTTTACCTGCTTTAGTTTTGGCTTCCAGTTTGGCTTGAATGCGTTGAATATAATATAAGCGTTCAAAGCCGATATATCAATAATTTTCTGGAAAAGAGCCGTTGTCCATCGATTATTTTTCCTTTTGGTGCTGTAGCAGCTTAGCATCTTGTCAACAGTGTCGACACCACTCTTTGTTGCATTATAAAATGAAATTATTTCTGGTAATTTTTTGGGACTGTCAGTAACATTGGGTTCATTGTGCATCGTGCTCATGACAACCGTGCATTTATTTTTGTGGCTTATATATGAGACAAGACATGTATCCTCAGTAAACGCAAAGGATTCGTATGCATCTTCCTCAATATCATCGATAACTACTCCAATTTCTTCGTCTGTCAAAAATCTCGGGTTTGATGACATTTTTTCAAGAAAACTATGCAGAAATATCGGAAAATATGTAAAATCTTATGAAGAACACGAAAAAAACACTAACTTATTTGAATAGCAGTCAACATTATGAGTAAATATAACTGCATCAAAATCTGTTCATGTGAAATGTTATTTGTAACCAAAATGATACAAAGATAGGATTATGAAGTTTTCGTTTTACGAGGCAACCTCTGTTGGAAGCTTTTCGAAACTATGCCGAAAACAAAAAGTAGGAAAAATCAGACAAAGTCACCAAACATGGATTCAATGACGCAATTCAGAAAAAAGTAATACGCATAAGAAAATCAAAATGTATCACTTTTGATACAAAGCTCGATCTACGGTTAAAACGCTACTGTCATACATAATGTATAAAAAGGTTAAAAAAACCGAATATTCCACGGATTCATTTCTCTTTGAAGGCAATGTTTACTTGAGTGAAGCTTTTAGAACGTAACCATAGTCGTGTTTTTTTGATAATAGCCGTGTTTTTTTGATAGCTGTATACCCAGCCCAGTAAGATTTTACACACAAAGTAATAACAACAACCCAAGTGGAGATAAGTTTCCCAGTAGCAGCAAGTGAGGATAGAACTACATAAGTTGACCACCAGAGCGAGAAAAATCTCATAAATGAGCTTTTAGCCGATTGTATTTTTTCCTTTTGCTTGCGTTTGACATTTAAAAGCTTTTGAACAAAGACAACAACTTAAATAAAATTCGAGCCGCAAACCAATTGGTTGGTGCGGCTGGAAGTGAGTATAGATCGTTTTTTTGACTGAAGTGAGTATGATTATCAAAAAAACACGACTAATCATGGAGAAAATCGTTGACAAACACGTACGAGGAAGTGCTCTTCTGGCTTCTCCCTTATGTAAATCCCAACATGCATACCAACCAGGTTAATCTACTGAGTCCGCACTTCATGACCTAGTAACCAAAACTAAAACCATGATTGATCGGTAGGAAATATGCCTTGTTGCCTTTCTAAACATCGAAGGAGCTTTAAATAACACGTCATATAAGTCCACCTTAAGGGCGTTAAACAATATGAACATATCCACCACAGTCTGCAGATGGATTGTTTCCGTGCTGAACTCAAGAATAATACAAACTAGTGTTGGTGATGTGGAAATCTCGACGCTTACAACAAAAGGCTGCCCACAAGAAGGAGTCCTCGCGCCTCTCCTCTGGTTCTTGATAGTCAACAGCCTCTTTCAGTCCCTAAAAACTCAAGGCATAGAAGCTGTGGGCTACGCTGATGATATTGCGATTATCGTCAGAGGAAAATTTGAAAGCACCATTTCGGGGGTGCTAAAATACGCACTATCCGAAATACAGAGATGGTGTATTAGCAGAGGCCTCTCTGAAAACTGTAAAAGCACAGTAATTGTTCATTTTACAAGAAGAAAGCTCAGTTTTTCATTCGCCGCTCACTATTTGGCGAAACTATCCCATTTTCTCAAGAAGCCAAATATCTGGGAATCATCCAGGACAGCAAAATCTCCTGGAACCCAGAGATTGAAAAAGTAACCAGCAGAGCTACCGTATCACCATGGACCTGTCGCCGAATCTGCGGGAAAAACTGGGGAGTACAACCCAAGATGAAACCTTTATAAACTGATCGTCAGACAGATGATTTCGTACGCAAGCGTGGTCTGGTGGACAAAAACTAGCGAAACTACCACAGTTGCGAAATTAGAAAGCGTCCAACGTCTAGCCGAAACCTGCATGTCAGGATGCCTTCGTCCAACTCCAACTGCTGCACTTCAATGTCATCTTGGGTTTACCACCACTACAAAATTTCATTCGAATGAAAGCCAAATTAGGCATCAACCGACTTTTTCACTCAAGCAACTTCAACCCAAAGCTCTATAGAGGAGGACATTTATCCCCGCTTGAAACACTGGAGCAGGACACGATCTTCAGCATGCCTCCAGATGACATGCTACCCGAATATAGCTTCCACAAAAACTTCTCAGTAGTTATCCCGTCAGGGGAGGACTAGGAGAACCACAAACTCCAACCATCACCTTCTGACCTCTTTTGGTATACGGACAGATCCAAAATGGAAACAGGTACTGGTTCCGGAATCTTTGGAGAATCATCAGGTGCGAACTTGTCAGTCAGTTTTGGTGAATTCGCGTTCATATTCCAAGCCGAAGTGAGACTCAATCAGTCCTCTCACATCATGGGGAAAATCATATTTATCTTCTCTGCTGCCCTAAAAGTGCTCGACTCGCCTGTCATAAAATCAAAACTAGTCCTAGAAACCCGCAATTTAATCGTGGACCTAGCTGGGAACAATATGGTCATCCTTCACTGGATTGCTGCACATAGTGGATTTGCGCGTAACGAAAAAGCTGACTCACTGGCAAAAGACGTTGCGTCAACAAAATTCTTTGGACCCGAACCCTTCAGTGGGTTAGGTAATTCAGTCTTCGCAAGACACACAAAAGGTCTTTGCATGCAAGAATTTAGAGAAGTCTGGCTCAGCATACCAGAGCAAGTATGTTCAAAACCGCTTTTCCCTGTACCGTCACAAAGAAAATCGAATAATCATTGTGAACCTCGATAGGAGCAACCGTAGAGCATGAATTGGATTCCTCAGAGGACACTGCCGTCTGAACAAACACCTACATTCCATGAACCTTGTAACTTGAGAGTGATGAGTCCTCTCTACACATTTTAATGGATTGCCCGCCTTTCTTCCAACTTAGAAGAGAGAGGTAGCGAAGTTGTCCCTACGGAACAACTTCTGGGGTGAAATAATTCATCTAAAAAACAATAGGGGTGGCACAATAGGATTCGCTAGAAACGGCAGTGCCAAGGGCTGTGAACAACCCTCCCGTCACCATAATAATAGTAATGATAAGTGTCATGCTGTATACTCTACAACGCAATCTCCTACCTCAAGGATATCGAAGATTCACGCGACAGGAACAATATCCGGCAATAATATAGGGGGTCAGCTGGTTTCAAGGCCAAAATGCAGGCTTTTCGTGAAGGGAAACTCATTACCCATGCACAGGGAATTATAGATGTCTTTTAGCCTTTTAGCAGCACATCAAGCAGTTGCTGAATGAGCATAATATTGAAAGTGTGATATAGCAAGTGGATCGCCCACTTCCAGTGTAAAGAAAAAGTACAAAAATAAAATGGTATCAACTAAGTCAACCTAAGATCCCATCTAAGGATAATTTTCAACCATAATCCCTAGTCCAGAATGACCAAATTAAAGAAAAAGGTCACTCAAAGAAGATGGAAAGCTTAATAAATCGACAGAGAATAAATAAAAAAAAAGAAAAGTGTTTTCTCTTTTGTCTGCATCTACTCTCTGACAACTTGTCAAATTGTCAAATTCTGAATCAGCATAATCAAATTTGTCTTGTAATTAAAATAAGACCTAAAAAATTGTTTGTTTCACTAATTGGCATGCAAATATTTAAAGGTTGTTTCCAGTTTTAATTAATTCCTAAAATAATTCATCCACAGGGTATAAATATAATTAGATTAGGGGACTTAGTTCTGTGAAGCATAGCAGATGACCATAAAACCAAATGTGGTTGCTTTGATGGTCATTGTGAGTTATCATGAACGGTTTATGTATGTAAAATCATTCACCTCTTGAAACCTTAAATCTAAATTGGTTATTTACTGGTTTCTACAGTTGGTTAAATTAGAAAAGGGACAATGTCTTTACATTACACATTAGAGTAGCGAAACTTATTTGCAAATCAATTTACGTCGACACACACTTTAAGAAAAAAAAGTCCGGTGTGACATGCTCGAAGTTGTTTTTGCTGACTCGAACTTCTGTCAGACGGCTTGGCTAACCACTGAGCACAGGACGCATGTAACGATTGCTGCGGTCAAGTCTTTCCAGAATCCCACTTCCGCTCAAAAGCTCAATGGAAGAGGGGTGCAGCGTTTCGTTACAGGTCAATTGAATCCAATTCAGTCTTCTTAAAAACAGTCTCTTAGCGAGATAATGACGCTTCTCGCGTGAAAGGTAGGAAGGTAGGTAGGTAGAGGTAGCTGTTCAACAGAACCCAAACAGCACTAGGATGTGCTTTTTTTGTGTTGTTGACAATGGGTTGAGTGGTCGTTGTGGCTTAGTGGTAACTGCGTTGGTCTCTAAGAGAGAGACACAGGTTCGATTCTCAAAACTCGTTTTTTTGCGGCACCACCTCTTGGCAGACATGACAAACCTGCAAGAGAATTATCTATCTTGAAAAAGCTTATCAATCCGCCGTTCCGAGTCTGCAATAAAACTAGAGGTCCCTTCCATTCGTGCGTAGAATGTAACATGCACAGCATGAATGGCTGTGAGAAGCTAGGTCTTGGCTGGTACCGTGACATTGTGCGAAGTGAAATTATGCACTTTCAAAACCGTCATTATGAGCTGTCGCGCCAAATATTTAGTTTTTTTGTTCTTTAGAATGTGCGACAGTCGGTGTCCAAATCCAGCTTCTGGAGTTTTAAAAGCGGAATAGATCTCATATCCCTTTATCCGAGATGTCGTTGAGGTCGTCAAAGAATAGTTAGTGTTGCACATTTGCAAAGAAAATGGGGGTGAGTTTCCTTCTCATTTTTGTTCCCGCAACTGCGGCACTGGTGGTTGTATGGGATGCCTAGTTTGGCCGCATGGTCTCCGATTGGCAAATGCCCCGTGACTATCGCCGTGATTCTGGCAATATCTGGGCGGATTCTGTTCATTAAGTCTTTTGTTCTGCTCTTATCGTAAGTCGGCCATATATTCCTTGATATGGCGCAGTTGGTTAATCCCCTCCATTGAAGGTTGGCCTCCCGCAGAAAGTGTGATTGGATTTGTCCTTTAGCCGCCCCTTGCCGCAAGAGAGCCTTGAAGAGCTGAGCCCTGTCTGGCCGGTTTATCTGCACGCTCTTTTCTTTTTGCGGCTTTGTGAATACCAAAGATAGCTCGCGTCCAAAGTCTAGTTTTCAGCATCATCTTCGAAAATGTACTGGCCAGTCTGCCCGCCTTTCCAAAAACCGCTCTTTGAGGATACGTCGGTCTCTTACGGACGATTCAATATATGTTGTCAATTCAACAAATTTATTCATTCGCGAAGTTTCAAAACTCTTGTGTGTGTATTAACAAAGCTCAGTTCCGATGCAAATTCCACGTATAGACTGACGCATAGGTACCCTAAGTACATCGTAAGTTTCTATTCATTTTACAAAACATTTACTATATGCATTAGTTCCTTCTAGGATAACAAGGATCTGGTGCAAAATAAAAACTCAATCCATTCGTTGCCTTTGTAAAGGACTTTGCAACAACATCTCACCTCAAAGCTGAGGTATACGATACTCAAAAGGATAACTCAATTTCACTCTATTGAAAATGATGGTTTCTATATTCCTTGTAAAGTGCATCGACTCTAAATTGAAAGGATTTTGGGTTTTCTTGAAAATACAAGCATAAAACTTGTATGCAGATGAAATTATGTACCTTTCGAGGAAAAACCATCTTTGTAAGTTCGTGTTGTAAAATACATTGTAATTGCTTCTTCAGCATAAGTCTGATAACGACCATCAACAATTCCTGGTACTGTGCTATAAGTCTCAAAACGATTATTTAACCTATGGTTGCGTTTAAAAGGATTAGTCGTGCACAAAGAAAAGCAGCAATTAAAGACCATTTTGTGTATTGAGCAAAATTCAAAATTCCAACACTTCCAGCAAGAGTCTGACTCGCTTTAATTACATCATTAACTTAAAATTAAAATTAAAAACAAAAGGAATACAATAAGTAGGTGCGTCTGAGGATTTCAACTGAAATGGTTTCGCTGAAGGTTGCAATTACAACTCCCGATGTCAAGAGAGTCGATCAACTACGAAAAGCTGAAGTCATATGACTTGAAGAGTTGATCGTACTGAGTAGAAATAATGACATCAGGAAGTTGGAAAGAAATACTGCGAGTTTTAAGCATTAACATCAAAACCAACAAATTCTCCATAATTATTCCGGACACCATCCTCGAAGTAAAAGTTTGAAACGTAATGCTATCTGAGTTTCAAAAATACCACTACACCAACACTAGTGAAAGTGCGAAAAGCTCGCGTAAACCCACAAGGCACTACATTTAACAAATCCATTCAGCTGCTGGGGTACGAAGACAATATCGATATTATCGCCCGTTCCCAGCGTGCCATAAGGGTACTTGTTGGTTTTTAATTTATAGTTTAGCTTTCGCTTACAACTCTCCTTTTTCCCCCTTATGATTGTACAATTAAGGAATGCAATGTGAGATATAGAACCGATATAGCATCCCATCATGAAAGTTTTACTGCGATTAAAGAAGAAGCCAAATGAGTTGGTCTTATGATGAATGAAGATAAGACAAAGTACATGCGGTCGACCAAAACCCGATCTGTCGAACACCGTCTAGGACAGAAGTTGACAGTCGACAACTATAATTTTGAGGTAGGGAAGGAGTTCATCTACCTCGAGGCAAATATAAACTTCACAAATGACACCCCAGTGGAGATTCGACGAAGGATAACTTTAGGCAACCGCTGCTACTTCGGTTTGTGTAAACAACTAGGGCCCAAACTCCTAACTCTAAGGTCTAAAATCATGCTCTACAAAGCCCTGATGTTGCCAGTCTTGCTTTATGGAGCTGAATGCTGGAAGATAAGTAAGATAACGGAGCAGATCTTGTGATCCTGTCTCCGAGGAGGGCGAATGAAGCGAAGGATATAACCGTGAATTCTATGAGCTGTATAGAGATGTGAATGTAGTCCGAAAAGCAAACATTTTTCGACTGCACTGGCTCAGCCACATCAAAGCGAATGGACGAGGACGCTAAGAGAGTCTTTGTTCCTGGTTCACAAAGAAAAAGAAGAGTGCCCAGGAAGGATGAAAGAGCATAAGTTCAGGTTCGGCCGCTGGTCTGATAAGCAAGTAAGAAAATATTCTAAGTAAAAAGATTCGCAGAGTTGGGTATACTAAGGATCTGAAGAGTTGGAATCCGAGCGAGATTTGAGATAAGCTGGCCACAGTTTATTTCGTTTATTGCAAATTAATTAATTATTGTATCAGAGTGGATGGGAATGTTCCGGCTAGGAGAATCTTTGAATCCCAGCCACCTGGTTCACGAAGAAAAGGAACCTTCGGTTTAAAGATCAGGCAATCACAGACGCCAGAAACCTTGGTCTAGTAAACTGAAAGCAGCGTTCCCAGGACCGTGAAGGATGAAAAGCGGCATTAGTTCAGGCTCAAACCTTCCAAGGGTCGCTGGCCCGATAAAAACGAGACGAGAAGGAGTTCTTTTGGGGGACAAATGGGACGAATTGTGTGACACAGTTGAACATTTTGATGTGGAACAACCCGCGTAAAAAATAAACTGAAGTAACGCTTTCTGAAGTCTGCTTTCTGAAATTTTAAGATGTACAAGTTTTCGGGGTATAATATTTTATTGTCAAATGTAAGAAATAGTGTTGGTATTGGTCTTATTTGCGGAGGCAGTGATTGATCTCAATAACGACGTTGTTTTTGGCATCCGACGAAAAGATGAGGTCGAGCATCAGTACGATCCACTCGTTTCCTTTCAAGTGCTTTCTTGATTGCCCCATAGCAGAAATCGTATCCTTACATCTTGGATTATATTTGTGAGCTAGTGGAGGGGAGTTGCAGTTGAAAGCATGTCGTCTATGATGGAAAGGTTTCCTTTATAAATTTCTCTCAGGGCAGACGAACCTATAACACAGGGCCCTGAGATATTTACAGATGTTTGTTGATTTTCTTTATTACAATTGCCGTGTGGCCATTATTTGCAACATTTTCATTGTTTTCAAAGTTAATGAGGTCAGGCTTTCTTCATAACCTTCGAGAGCTTAACCATTTCTTTTCAGCAATTGCTAAATACATATGTATCACAGAACATAATCCGCAAATACCATTCCCGTGTGCCAGGATAATCAACTTTCCTATCGTCACGCATAAGCATAAGATTCATTTAATACCCACCCCGAACAGAGCTAACTTTTCCGATTAATTCTTAATGAGCATAGCAACGCGCTGTGTCCTCATATTTTAAAATTTAAATTTAAATTTCTTTACAATCAAATTGGTAATTCTGCATTTATCACCTTTAACGTGAACTCAAATGGAAATGAGTGCCGATTAGGAGATTCCATGGCATCCCGGGACAGTGTTCATTTGCTGCAAACGTTATCTGACCTCAATTAAATTTTAACGATCGGTAAAAAGATATGCACGCTGCTCATCGTTGGTGTCTCTAAATTCAGCGCTCAGGCATCTGTAGAGATGGTGTCTTGTTCTTTTTTTTTTTTTTTATAGTATATCCCACATTGCGTTACATTTTAACACTTTACGACCTTTAGCATGTCAATTTGTGCGCGCCTTTTTTTTGAAATTACACTCGAAGTTGGATTTACGACTTCCGCGCGATGTTAAGTCCTTTGAACGAATGTCATTTAATGCCAAATGTGAGTGTCTGTGTTCCCCTTTTATTGTTGTCCTTGCCATCGACATCGTCGTTTGGTAGTAGGAATACATTTTTTAACGGAGTGCTGTTGAAATTAGAATTTTTTGGCAAATATTCGGAAAACACGTTTCGTTTTTACAACGCACTCGGTGCCATTCGTTTCCTTCACGGTTTTTACAGCGTCGTTTTGGGGAAATTACTTGGAATTAGCGATAGCAATGCTTCATGTGGATTATTCATTTAACCCTTCTTTCGTTTTTTTTTTTATAGATTTTTGTTGTTTTTATAGCGGCTGATGATATTCTGGAAAACGCTATTGTGCTCGTGGTCGTAACTGCTAAGCAATTTGGATAAAGTGTACTTTTGGACACTAACAGACTTTACTAGCTAGATATAGCTGAAAGTTTATAGATTATTGAAGTGATATAAGAATAGAAGTGCTCAACAAAAGTGACACTTACATACATCGTTCGCTATTTGACTGGAAGAAATAAATCAAAGACTTCGCCCACGAAGGATCCAGTTTGGTTTATTGCAGTAAAGTAAAATTTGACAAATTTCGATTTGGGGGTCTTTTACATAAAATTGGGGCTTTAAGTACAATCCATAGATAGGTTGAACAGAGTGGAAAGTTACTGATACATGTTAGTTTGAAACTAGTGCATTTCAAAGAAGCAATGATGATAAAAGAGTAAGTGACTGGCTTAACTTTAGTACTCATAGGTATATCAATTTGAACGAGGCAGTGAATACATCTCAGAAGTCATAACAAGCGAAAGAGCCTGGGACAAAGGTAGAATCCTTAACAAGGATGCAACATTATAAGTGACTTTGGCAAACCTGAAGCTTAAATCTATGAACATCTTCTTATGATTAGTTGGACGGGAATGTCTCAAAGACAGGAACAGATAACGACTTCTGGCTAAACAATATATGTTTAACAATAGCTGATAATTCGACTATTTGTTGCAAGGGAGGTATAGACCCAGCATATGCATTTAGTGGAACGAACGCCGACAAAGACGATGTGCACTTGATTTCGATTAAGAAATGCGCTATTATATGGTGCGTAGGACTGAATCGACAAGTAGGAAAGCAGAGCAGACAAATCCCGTCGATTGCATTGGCTCGGACAAATGAAGTAAATAGACAACAAAAAAAATACTCTAAATAAGATAATCTTATCCTATCCTTATCCAAGTTTGAGGTAACAAAAGCGGGTGAAAAGATGGGGTCTTAACCTAAGCCCTCAAAAAACAGATCTGCTCCTTTTTATCAAAAATAGAAATGAAATACAACCCCAATTATCAGAAATGGCAAGATAGTTAGGATTTTAATTAGGCCGTTAATTAAACTCAACAATAGAGGAGGGCCCAAAACCACCATTATCCACTGAATATTGGCAGTCGCAATAAGGCCGAGTTTGGTGGCTAGCCGCAGCGAAAACCACAAAAATATGAATATCCTGATGAAGATTCAATTTTTGGCTTGCGTTGGTCACTCGTGGAACCACAAGGGGAACAACAACAACTGCAAACCTCGACATCCTGCTAGAGCTAATACCAGTTGATCTTTCCACAAAGGAAGTGCTCGCGAAAAGTAAGCTCCGCCTTCAACAATCTAAACTTTCGAAAAAGGGGCTGATATGTCACCAGATGGGCGAAAACTGAAACCAAAACTTATTCCTTACCACAAATCCCTAGCAACTTGAATTTCTCTCCAGAGAGAGCTGGACAAAAGAAGAGGACATAAATCATTTTAACAGATGGGTCAAAAATGAATGTGGGTGTATGTTCTGGGATTTACGCATCAGAACCAAGCATCGCACTCGATAAGACTTCTAAATCACAGCAGTGTGTTCCCGGCGGAAGTTCTAGAAATCGCCGAGTCCTCGCGAGAACAGACAGACACTCCTAAGAAGATACATCGACATCTACATAGCTAGTCAAGCAGCCAACATAATTAGATCAAAAATAGTGAAAAGCTGCCACAACGAGCTAAAGTCCCTTAGTGGTAAACATAACTCATTTGAATCCCAGGACATAAGGGCATCCATGGGAATGAAAAAGTGGATGAAGTCGCCAGAATGGGTTCCAAGATGGATCTGATAATGGCCGATGACTCAATCCTACCATCACTAGAACTTCAGAAGTCTAACATCATCGTGAAATTAAAAAAAAAAAAAGCACGACATGGCGCACCTCAAGGACGATGTGGACAGAACTAAATAAAAGGAAAACAAAAGAAATCATCGCACAGAACAACGAAAGTCACGTATCACTTCTTATAGGTATTAGGACAAGTCACAACCTGCTGGCGGCCCACCCAAAGAGAATGCGTTTGAGTACAACAGATCTATGCACTATGCAGAAGATGTGGCGCCGTAGACGCCGAAAAGGACACATTTCACCTCGTTTATAAATGCACAAGCCTAAGCCGAAAGAGAATATCAGCCATCGTCGGAGAACACTTCTTTAATCATCTGGACGAATTGTGAAACAAGCCACCGAAAACCATTCTCAAATTCCTTCGGAGCTCAGATATTTTCAGGAAGATCAATCCGCAATAATAATCCTTGTTCCATTTTTTCAGGGCTCCCACACCGGCGAACACAATGGATCTCTTCAAATCCGAGTGAGGCTATACGTTATAAGATGCAGCCACCACTACAACCTAACCTAACCTTGAGGTAACAAAGAAGACCGAACCAAAACATTAAATGTCGAGCAAGATTTGAAATATTTTATTATTTTCTAAATACGTATTAGAACATATAAAGTACTTTACAAGGATGTGCCATTAACAGCTCCGGAGACCGATATTTTATAAAAAAAAAAAAGACAACCTATGGGATAACATTACTCATGTAATTTTCTAAATGGTTAAGTCATTGGGAGTGCAAGTAATTTTAAATTAAATTACGTTATTTTTCATTTATAACGAAATAAAGTCTACTTATCCTTCATCGTACATAAATTTCCACAGAACATGAACATTTCTGAGACTAAAATAATAAAAATATTATAACGTAAGCTCTAATAAAAACGAGAAGCAAAACTGTCACAAAAAAGGCATAATTCTGTTCTCAGATCGCACATTAAATTAATAAAAGAAAAATAAGTTAATAATTGTGCTATCAAAATAAATATACGAATTCATAAATAACGTGTCAGAATGATACCAATGTTCAGGTCCTTAGGACTCAATGGAAATCCTCTACAAGTTTCAGAAAGAGCGAAATGCCTAGGGTACATCCCTGATCGCAAAATGGTATGGAAAGAGAACATCTAAAAATAAAAAATAAGGAAAGCGTCAATCGCCTTTTACGAGTACAGCAAAATCTTCACCAAAAAATGGCATCCTGAGCCTGCGATTATCCACTGGATATAAATAGCCATTGTCAGGCCCATCCTGTCCGAAAAGACACCTCAAAACACTTACCAAGATCCAACGACTAACCTACAGCCTTATTTTGCGTTTAAAACAATTAAATTTCTGGAAAGCGGTCTATATGGGCCATCGAAAGATAGCAAGTTGGGCAAAACTAGAAACTGATTCGCACTACCTTACACTATCTCCTGATTTCAGCCTAAGCATTAGAACAATCATTCCCTTAAGAAAAAGTGGGCCAGCGGAAAGGCCATCAACCCAAAAATAACCAAAAAAGGAGTAGGCTGCAGGATCTACTCACTAGAAACCTACGTTACCCGGTTAATAAGACTTCCGAACCACGGTAGTGTGTTCCAAACGAAAGTCCTAGCCATAGCCTGTGGGCAAGTTGTTCACATTTATGCTGTTATCAAAGCCATTGCATCCACAGTAGTAAAGCCAAAACGTGTAAACCATTGTCGTGACGAGCTTAACTCTCACGGCGAACCCGGGACACAAAGGTATCCACGTGAACGAAATGGCAGATGAGTTAGCTAGGAAAGGTTTGGAGCAGAGCCTATCATTAATCGATCACTCAGTACTGCCCCCCTTAGCACTCGTCAAATCTAGCATAGCATTGGACAAACATTAGCAAAATAAAAACATAATACATTTTTGCGCTGAACACTCTTTATAGGGATTACCACAGCCACAACCTACTGGCGGTCCACTCTAGAAGAATGTGTTTAAACACAGATGACTTATGCACAGGCTGCAGGAAGACAGGCGTGGAAGAGAACACAACTCACTTCCTATGCACTGCCCTGATTGACTAATATTTCAAGGATCTAGGCGACCTGCCTAAAAAGCCACCAAAAACCATTCTAAAATTCATTACGAATTCGGGATGGTTCAGGGAGGTTGAACGATCATAATCATACTAATTCAGACCTTCCTTTTCTTCTTGTCTGTTTGGCTTCTTTTAGGTTGGACATTCCACGTTAGAGGAACACAATGGATCCGCAGAGATCCGACTGAAGGCTGCATCATGAGGTGCAGTCACCTCTTCAACCTACTTATCTACCAAATAACGGGTTAAATAATGATCAGTGAAAAGTTTATAATTTGATTTTTTGTATATTTAATTTATTTTTATAAATATTTTTGGGACGGAAACTCCGTTCTGTAGCGGAATTTACTTTTAGCCGCAAAATATTGCGGGCATTTGAGATATGAAATATAACATACCTACAACGTCCTTAAATTCGATGAATTATATGAAACAATATTTAAGCTACAAGAAGTAAATACTACTTGCAAGTTCCTTCTTAACATTAAATTATTGTTGGCCCACCCTGTAGTGACTTCATAAAAAAAAAAAAATAACCTTTGCCACAAAATCGAAGAAAATAATGAAAAAAAAAGAAGAAGAAATGAAGGTAAACAACATCCAGTGGTTTCAAAACATTTTTGAACGATTTCTTTTTTTTAAGAGATAAGAAAACACATCCCGTTATGAAAATACTTACCGAATGGATATCAATTTAGCCAGACGCCATAATATCGAATGAGTTTTTCATGCATGTGTACATCTTTTATCAGAGCGCTCTTCAAAAGAACCCTCTTCCGATGACACTTCAACTTTCATTCGTCCTTTTTTGTTCTTCTTCTTCTCTTTCCTCTGTTATTCCTTCGAATTGAGTGAAATATGTACACATCA
This sequence comes from Criorhina ranunculi, assembly GCA_951813785.1. Lineage (NCBI taxonomy): Eukaryota > Metazoa > Arthropoda > Insecta > Diptera > Syrphidae > Criorhina > Criorhina ranunculi. The sequence continues at coordinate 32,899,230 of OX638382.1, read as the reverse complement.
TAGCAGATTGAAATTGTGTTCCTTTTCTTTGAAAGTAAAGCGCGATTAGGATCTTTTGTACGGGACATTTAAGAAGGTTTGCAAATCCATAAAATCGCCGATTCCATTGGAAAAATAAGAAAGTCGTTCCACTCGAGATGTCAAAACTTGTGTGAGTGGATTTTTTTTTATTTTGATTTGAGTAACATTCATTGGGCAAAAGGTTATCCATAAAAGCAGAGTAAAGAAGAATTGTTGTGTATTAAATTTTCCAAACAATCGGAAATAAGAATAAGGAAGTCGCATAAACTAACGAAAGTTGTTTTTACAGTTTTACGAGTGAACTACTAAAGACGTTAATGTTTTAAAGTTGTTTTTTTATTACGCACCAATAACAATAAACGTAGGTCATCAACATTTTTAAAAGATGTACATAAGTACCATCATTAAAATTTCTTCCAAGTTTTATAGAGAATATCTGGTTGAAGTACAGATCCATGTGATAACACCAAGGAGGTTATCTGGTCTAAGTGAGGTTGCAATTTGCTCTCCGACCTAACCTTTATAGAGAGTTGAAAATTTTGAGAATCACATACTCGTATGCAATCCGCCTACATACATGTTTATGTATGTCTTGCTATTATACTGATGAACCTGGCTAATAAATAATAATTAAAGATAAACACAAAACAACTGTGGACAATCTCCTGCCAAGTGCCTTTAATAAGGTATGTAAGTGGTATTAAGTTGAAAAGGTTAGTGTGAGTGTGATCATTATTTAATTCACCAGAAAGAGAATAACATAATCTATCAACCCTCTTGCTGAGTGACTCTCAAATTTCATTCTCAAAAGAAGACCAAGTTGACTTTTTCATCTAAATCAAAAGGTACCACAATTTTGAGGACATCTTGGAGGGAATTCCAAAGGAAGAAATGAACTTCAACCAATTTAGTCTGCTTAATTCTAGGCAATTAGCTATTCCTATCGACTGAATTGCTTCTTGACATCGAGGGTGTATTCCACAACACAGAATACAGCAAGATACTCAAGATTCAACAGTATCCAAAATATATGAGTTGGAAATATTACATGTAATTGTAAAGAGTTTTTTCAATAGGGACATAACATTTTGTATTTTAATACAAACGCACCCTTAAACTTCTTTAAAGATCGGTCAATGTCAAAACGTCAGTCAAAGTTTACATTTTTGACATGATGAAGTTCCAACGTTCGAAAATTATTAGAAATAACTACCGAATTTCTGAGTCGGTGGTCGCAACTTTAAAAGCGTTTACTCCAATTTTCGGTCGTTATAATCGGCCCACCAGACAGGCTGTGCGTACTATAATTAACATATTCACTATTAAATGTTCCTGTGCCAGTGAGACAACACACCGATTGAAGTACCGACAATATCACAGCCGTGAGTGCTTCAGTTCAAAATGAGCCAAATCAGTCGACTCCACTCCGTTCACAGTAATTGGGCATCTCTCAGTCCACATTGTGGCCAATTTTGTGTAAAGATCTTAGCCTACACCCTAACAAGATCAAATTTACTCAAGCACATAAGCCTCTTGATCATTTGAAGCACCAAAACTTATGAATTTAATAGAAAAATCATCTTCAGCAATGGAGCTCATTTTTGGATTAATGGCGTTACAAGACACCAACAAACCCACATCTGCTTCAAGAGACTCCAGTGCATCCACGAAATGTGACCCTGTGGTGTGGATTTCATGCCGGAGGTGTGATTGGACCGTTTTTTCGTCGATGAAAATGATTGCCATATTACGGTCAGTGAAGTTCGCTATCGTGTCATTTTGGGAAACAATTTTTGGCCAGAATTAAATAGACTTGACATCAGTGATATGTGGTTCCAACAAGATGGTGTCACATGCCACACAGCTGTTCAAACGATTGATCTTTTGAAGGGGAAGTTCGGTAATCGTGTAATCTCGAAAAAGGGCCCGGCCGAATGGCCACCTCGTTCGTGCGATTAAACGCCGTTGGATTTCTTTTTATGAGGTGACGTATAGTCGTTAGTTTATACAAACAAGCCAACCGTGTTAGAGGAGCTCAGGAACAATATCGAAGACGAAATTGCCAATGTTGCGGCCGATATGTGTAGAAGAGGGTTGGAAAATTGGCTCCAAAAAATCGATCGCTTTAAACTTGCTAGCGGTGTTCATATGAACGAGATCAAATTTCATACATAAATTTAACAAGTATACTACAGTTGGCCTCGGATAGCTGCCTTGAGAGCTTTTCTGATTTATTTGGACACTTAAGAGGGGAAGTTATCTATCCATACCCGTTTACGTGCCCTTTTAAGGTTACTAAGCGAACCCTGTTATGGGCCTTATAAGGACAGGTAAATGAATATTTGGAATGGAAAACATCTGATCTGAAATTCTTTTTGACAGGCAGTAATATTTTAGATACACAGTTAGCTTAGTAAGTGGTAAGAAATGGTTTTTGTCAAAGGCAGCTGCCGAGACAAATAGTTTGAGATTTATACTTTCATGCTCGCTAATAAAGGGCACTTGAGCGGGTTGGGTAGATAAGCGTTAGGTACCTAAACGGGTGAATTTATTGGTAATTTGAATGAAAATGTTTAAAGCCTAAAATATTTGGTTAGCAATGGGGGTAACGCAGCTAAGCTAGGGAGTTTCGTATCCGGGGATTACTGTATACCTGGAATAAATTTTAGCTCAATATCTCAATTATTCTGTGTTTTATTGAAATACAAAACTGTTATGACAAACTCAAAAAACCAACACACCTTTTTAAATTAAAATGCCCCCAAAGAAATGCTTGGGAATTTCACCTTACCAAGACCATAGACAAAGCCAGGATTTTACTGTGGATAAGCAAAAGTTTAAGTGTCAAAAACTGTGGCCAGAACCCCTAAAATGTTCATAAATGGCAATATTAAGATATGTTGTCAATGAGGAAGCACTCGCATGGTGGCGGAAAAGTGAACAAATAACTTCAAGGACTAGCTGGTGTCTGTGTTATGCGGCCATGAAAACAGTTCTCAATGCAGCATTCGAATTAATTAATTACTCCACCACTTCGACTCCTCATTTACAAAGAAGCTATGGTCAACGGGTTGTATCATCCAAATCTTGTTCAAGAGATTAATAAAAATGAATAACTTGGAATTAAAATCACAGGGTGGTGAGTTTTCGGCCCCTAGAGCAGGGTTAGTTATCGTTCTGGTTATGAGCCAGTAACCATTTCAAAAGCATTTAAGCCTCCGAAAAGGAGAACAACACTTGGAAAGTCATGAATGACAACACCGAAGTCAAGTATGCGATGTGAAGTCACTAAACCAGAGCCTAAACTGACAATGATGAAAAGTTCGTCAAAAAGGGTTGCATGATACCAAGATATCGGAGTTATCTATTGTCCCAGACGGACAAAATACGCACGTTTTAGTGACGCCAATAAAAGAAAATAAAGTTGGGGCCTAGATCTAAACAATTAACATTCGACATCAAAAGAAAAGCTACAAAATAACTCTCAAATTACTCTTAGTCACTTTTAAACTTGACTGTTGACTGTTTTTATAGTTTTTTTTTTTTTTTAAATAATAGAAATATCATCCGTTGATAGCTTTGACAGGAAAAACAGAAACGTTCCACAGGATGATACTCGGCAAATCCCAAAACAATAGAAACAAATTGCTACAGCAGTGATGTATAAAAAGGAAGGCAAGGATAATAAAAATAAATGCAAACTTGTAATGTTTACATCAACGATACGCAAAAAGTATACCCGGTGGCTTAAAAAAAAAATAATAATAACCGACAGAGAAAGCTTATTTCAGAGGAAAAGACTAACGAAGACAAACGAATTAAAAAAAAAAAACTTTTAAGTAAAGCACCTTCAAAGGAATTTCATTAAGTCTATGATAAAACGTAATTCCATACCATCTGCTGTTGTTGCAAGTTTGATGTATAACTATGCACATACGTCTTCCTCCGCAGTTGGAGTTGGGCCTTATATGAGAGAAATAAATGTCACAAAAAAATGCAACTCATTTTTATCTCAACTGCTCCCAAATGACGATCAGGGATGATACATGCAGCATTAGACAAGGGGAAAACTCCACAACTAAAGCCACGTATAAATGTGAATCACTATCGGTTGAATTTTTACCGAACTGGCAATGTCCCGAAAATTAACGAGACTATGGGTTGTTGCCAAATTGCCATTATAGAGAGCCATTTTACTTAGTCTTTGTAAGTTTTGTTGAACGAGAATAAAAGAAAAATTTTATGAAACTGAGTCGGATATAAAATAAAAAATAATTTGTTTTCTTTTAAACTTATACAGATTATTTATTAAAACTAAAAGCGTTGAGTGCCAACAGATGTTGCAGAAGTTGTATCAATAGTCCATGGGTACTATGAACGTTATTGTATGTTATACATTACATGTATTGTATGCTAAGTATTAATTAACCCGGGTAATTTCTATATATGTACATATTTATAGTTTTTTTTTAACCCTTTACTGCAAATTTCTGTATTTCGGTGTATAAAAATGTTTTTTTGGTTTAAATTCGTTGATTTTGGTCTCAGTAAGAACAAAATGAAAAAAAATTTTAAAAGTAACTAAAAATGCTGTAGAGCCTTCGAAAATTTGTACAATATATTGTACATTGTGCAGGAGGGTAGCAAAAATTTGGGAAAAACTTGTACTTACATTATTATATTAATTCATTATTTGTTTATTAATTTTTCGTTAAAACTTTATTGTTTTAAACAATAATAACAAACAGGTTTCTGTGATATCAAACTAAAAAAAAAGTTTACTAAATTTATGCAAGTTTTCCTTACGCATTTCATGACGTACGATGCATAGAACAGCATAATTTTAAGGTTAGGTTAAGTTATGAAGTTGTGAAATTATTTTATATGTTTAATTACAGTTCCAGCTTCTGGTATGATGCAGATAATACTTGAGTTATGTCTTCAAAAATACCAATGTCTGCATATGTCTAAATTGTAGTCCCTGGTAAAACCGTAACAAAATTCCCTCTGCAGAACCTAGCAGTTCCCTACTTAGCTTGAGGATGTGTCTCTTAGTATCAAAGATAGGCCATACGACTTTACATCCTTCTATAACATACCAGCAGTCCTCCCTAAGTATGGTCTTTGAAATTTAAATTGTTTACGTACAACTAATGTACGAAGGCGTCTCTACCTCCAACTTTTCGTATTCGTTATTAATTTGGAACCCAAGGCTATTCTATAGATAAAGGAAATATCTTGAACAGTCTTCATTAGGATGGTTTGAATTCCAATAAGTAACAATATACATATTGCACATTTGAGTTGGATTGCATTTATAGAATATACTTCACATGTTTTTGAAGCAATTAAAACTTTTTTTTTATGCTAAATTTCAAAAAATAATAATGTACTATACTTAAGCAATGTATTTACTTTCATATTCAGCTTTAAAATTAAACAAAAGTTCTTATTTTCTGTTCAAAATCGTCGAGTTTGTAAACTACCTCCCTGAAATTTCGCGTTCGAAAAATGGGCAAAAAACAATTATAACAAATGCATTTCTTATAATATTTTTTTTATTAAATGGAAATAAGTGTCGAAACCTGAAAAGTAAAGCCTTTTTCAGAAATACACCAAATATAATGCTGTTCGGTGTACAATATATTATAGAAAATCCATGAAAGGGTTAAAATTCGCAACTTTTAGTTTTAATAGATAATTTCATTCATTTGATTGATACGAAAAATTGGGTTGTAAAGAAAAAAGTAATCTGCCAATTGAGGCTTCCGCCATTTTAAGTTTAGAAAGACGTTACATAGTTAATCGTATTAGACTCTTTAGGCCCTTTTGATTGATACCCATACAACCCCCTTGTTGTGAAGAAAAATGTAATTCATCATCTTGAAACGTCCGCCATATTGGAATTAGAATGGTAGGTATTAGACGTATGTTATACGTGTGCAAAATTTCAACACAATCGGTTAACGGAAAGTGGTTAAAAATTCGACCACAAGATTTGATTGTTACCGGGCTTCGACGTTAAGTAAAATCGTTATAAATAAACGGACCACTCCAAGCTTACTAAGTAAAAGTGTCGCTGACAGTTCGGAAACACAATTTTGGCTTCATTCACGACAATTAAATACTTCAAAAAGTTTACTGCAGCAATTTGTCACATAAGATCATGCTTACAAAATTCGGAACTCAAAACACGAAAAGAACGACGATGGGCCGCAGTAGCTTCGTAGGTGCAGAAAATCGTCAAGTGGTTCTTTAGAGACTTTTGGTGAGCAAATTCATTTATGGTAAATGCCATTTATAACCACACCATGATAACTGAGATATTGCTACACTAACTGATCGGTATAAACTTTGATGACATGCGATTCCAACAGTAATCCAACAGTTTTGAATTCCGTTAGTAGTTGGGCAAACGACTGTAACACAAAACAATAGATTAAGGACTATAACGCCCTCTTTATTTGCAAGAAGATGGCTGCAAAAACCTGGGGCTTAAACCAGAAATAACGCACTGACAATATACAGTGATTGTCAGATCCGTACACGTATGTGAGTTGCAGTGGAAAACCACACATACACTATCAACATTCACAACAACTTTCTGCCATTTAACATACAAATCAAGAATCTAGGGAGAAATAGTGCACTAAGGCTTCAAAATGTTGGCATTTTTACAGGACACTGCCCAATTTTAAGAAGAAGAACTTCTAATGTGCAATCCAGAACCGTCGGTATTACCTTTCATACACCGAGCGATACATCATATCCAGATGGACAAGATTAGCATAACAAATTGTAATAAAATTACGGTTTATACTGATTGATCCTCAACCATGGCTGACACTGGCTCTAGTATATACTCCGCCGAGCCAGTAAGAACGTTAGTTACTTTCAAGAGCTGGTGTCTTTTTGGTCGAATTAATGATTTTGATCTCTTAGGAACAAGGGCGGGCCAGATAAGCCCAACAAAGGCGTTTTGACTTGGTCGACCTTCCTATCGTCTATACCTTAAGAACCTTGTCTGACTAAGGACAGTGTTTCAGGCACTGGAATCAAATTTCATCAAATCTGATGTGGTTAGGAACTGATGCACAATGCTTAAGGTACTTTGCACACTAAATCGGGAAAGACTCTGTTGATTGCCTGGTCGCTGTTTATAGGGAATGAAGAAGCGGATGAATTAGCAAGAAACAATAGTAAGAAGTCACATTGAACATGATGAAGTAAAACTGCCTTCTTATGTGCAAAGGACAGTCATCGAAGAAATTATCACTTAATTAGTCCAATGTCCTCCGGTGTTAGGAATTCCTTGTGGAGAAAGCGTTTCCTGATTCCGCAGACAACCACGCACTCACCTAGTACATGTTCTGCAGATTCGTCTTCCTCTCAGCAGAGTCAGCATTCAGATTCCTGAACTATATTTTGTTTATGTCAGTGATATCTGAGGCTGCAGTGACCGGCCTTCTGATATCGTCCCTTTCATGATTGAGAATATTTTTAATGGTTGTGTTCAGGGTCGGATGACCCTTTTAGCCTGTCTAAGCCCCTTAATGTTGTTTTAGTAGGATAAGAAGTTCCATGCTTTTAGTTCCACTCTTTTTGAACGGAAAAGTAGGGACGCCGCAGAAGAGTTCAGCACCTATGTATCTTTCTGATTGGATTAGACTATACAAAAATCGTTAAAATTTGTAGGGATATTAGATGCTTTGTGGAAAGTGATAAGGTTTGTTTCTTTTAGTTAACTTCAGGGGTTGCAATAGACCCTTCTGGTGCCTAGTGCTTTTTGACTGTTTAGCAAAACAAAACCTCACAAACCCAGTAACTTTACCATTATACACAAGAATTTTAAAATGAATTTGCATTGTTTCGCTTAAGAGGATCAATCACTCAAGATAGAAACTAAATTGAGTAAATATGGTCATAAAATGTGTTTGTTTAATGCCAATAGCTATATAATTAAACATTAAACTTAAGCAAGCCAGTAATTTCTAGTTGACATTTCAACCTCACCCTGACCTATTTATCTTTAGTAAAGAAGTCTCTTTTCATCGCAAATGTAAATAAGTTGTTTATTTCCAATGCTTCTAAAAATGTCAACCAGTTATTTGTGCACTTAATCAAATTACAGTTGACACAGTTAGAAAGTCCTTTTGTATGCCTACACAGAGACTTTCATTAACTTAAATAAAACAACTTAAATGCAGAGTGGAGGTTTTGATACCAATTTAAAGGACCTTCAATATATCTAATTCAGTGTTATTTGATCGCCCGTATTCTAGACACCTAATTTTAGATGACATTTTCGCATAATTTCTTAGTTCGTTGTTTACTGGCAGAGACAGTGAAGTGTAAAATGTTTTCGTTTTCGGAAGATTGAAATAATCTCCCGAGGTAAAATCATCGGTGGCTTTTTAAGTGCGTAGATGAAAGAGAATGAGAAATGATAGGGCAGGAAGAAAACTCAAATCCCGCCTTCCAGTCAGAAGAGGTTGGCGTAGTTTAATAAATTAATGAACAATATAACCGCCGGGCCTGATAGCTGCTATTTAAACATAGAAGCAATATTTACTAAATGATTAACCAAGTATGGGTGGACGAAAGCATGGCTGACGATTGGAGTATGCTGGACATGATATATGTGGCGATCCTATGAGTCACAATAAATATAAAAAAAGCTTTTCGCGTATAAGATCCTGTTCAGCGTAGTATTTGAACGCTTTGCGCCACACATATCGGCACGTACACGTATGTCTTCCCAATTGAGAGATCGAATATACCTTCAAGCTGATCCTGGACCAACGTATTCCAGATTGAGACCCACCATTTACGCCAATTGAAGAAAAAAAGGTCTTAAAAGCAACGAGCTTGGTGTCAACAAACCACGGTTTATTTCCAGCGCATTGAACTAAACTTCATCATCGGTAGCTTTGATTTCGAAGAAGGGAAGGAGCTAATATAAACTTCACGAGTGACACCTTATATAGTCGAAGTCCGGGAAAAAATAACCCTAGAAATACGTTACGACCTCGGTTAAGCAAACCTACTAAGGCAAAGGACAATGATACTGCGAATTCTGATAGATAGCGCCGTTTGCTAGACGATAGGCTAGAAAGTGGAGTAGATACAAGGCTCCTTCGATATAAACCGCGGTACAACCGCGAACTCCAGTAGCTGTATCATTGCATTTTTGCAATCAACAGTATCTTCGATTCGCAGCCCTCACGGTCGAGATGAAGAGGAAGATCCAACATTCGTCCAAATGACCAAGCTATCATGGATGCCAGGATGCTTAGACCAAGATGAAGAAAAGCAAGAAATGTCAAAAACTTGACATGCTACTGCCCTTACAACACATTTTTATGAAGAAGTCTACGCTACGACCGCTTGTTGCGGCTGTAAAGTCCAACATCTGGACGGATTTTGTTGAAAACAGTGCCTTTCGTGTTGACGTCAGCCCTACTTAGTACCTGTTGCAGCACGAGACAGAAGAAATCAAATGAAAATGCATCTTCTTGTCGAAATCCGAATCATGTTTGGAATAGCTTTAATGAGGTATATCTACCGAAGTCAGTCACCGCCATGTAAAGCTATCAAATGCAGCTTTGAAGTCGTTAAATCACGATATTTTGTAGGTGCAGATTAGGTTGGAATGGCAGGCTGCAAGTTGTAACCTCACTTAGACCAGACAAGGTCCTTTGTGTTACCATTACCACATGGATCAGTACTTTAACTACTCGCAGAACCAGCCGGAACTTGCTCTGAAGCACTGAAGGCTGTCAATGCTGATGTCAGTCAGTTCGTTTAGGTTGTGAAAGAAGCTGGCTCCGAAGTATGCTCTTCTTTGAACTGAGAGGGTGGAGAATTGAAGATGGAGAATTGTCCCCTACTCCTCCTAGTGCATGCAGCTTCTGCAAAAGTCGTAGCAGAGGAGGCCCAGCCTATTCTCGGACTTGCCGATGTTGCAGTGTCCCATTATGACACCTGCTGTGGCAATAATGAGCAGTCTTTTCTGTCTGATAAGAAAATGAGAGCGTTTGTGATCCAGCTTTGGCCAAACTGCTTGGCGATGAGGCAGGTGTTACCTTCTGTTCACTTCTGATTGGCGATGCCCAAATTTGGTCTGTTTTCGATTGTCACATCGTGATTGCCTTGCACTTCAAAGATGATGTCTTCACCATCTGGGATTGTGGTTTCGAACGATTTTAACAATCTACGATCTTGGCTCTACTAGGATTCTTTACGGATTTAATGATTCTGTAAGCATCAGAATGGATATTTTAAGGCATTTGAGTGAAACTTATTTCAATGTTCTATTAAAGTTTCCAAAAGCATTTAGCTTCTTTGAATTCATTTATCAAAAAAATATGATACGCTGAAAATGGCTTCCTCAGTTAGACCATACACGTATGATTAATCAAAGAGAAATATATCAACAGAATCAGTCGTCCTTACAAAACCATCCATCCTTTCACAATTTTCTTCTGGGATATCACAGATGTCAAGAAATAGGTCATCTGTGAATTCAGAAAACCATCCTTCAATGATTTTCACAGCACAAAACAATCTTGATCTTTGTGAAACCAGCCGTACTGATGCTCTAAGTAGATAACCTGTCTTCCAAAGATTTTTTTCTTCAGTTGAAACCACTTATAAAAGGTGTGTGAGTTCAGAACAGATATTTAATTGAATTACGGTACAAAGGACCATATCGAATGTGATATGGAATCAATCGGTGTGCGCCATTTGACGACCAATATTTCCATGGCAGTTTGAACCATACATTATTGAATACGTTGAATATCTTATCTGTAGTCAACCATATAGGGAGAAAATTTATCAATTTAACTATTTATTGATTAGGAAGGATTAAGCTCTTACTGCAATACATTCTTGAAGGGTTGCATTCCTGTTTCAGACCAGAGATGGTTAAACAGTGTTTGACAGGACTGATATTATTTGTTTGCACATCATTCTACTTCTGGCCAAGGTTCAACGAATGAAGCAATAATTGAAATTGGCAATTGGGAAAATTCCTAATAATCCCATTAGGATGTCAGGGGATAATGCGTGCCACGTGTTATGTCCCCTGTCCGGTGTCATGAGTCCTGTGTAAGCCATTTGTTAGCTTTGCGTACAAAATAATTCACTGGACATCATTGATAAATGGTAATTGATGTTGTGGAGTTTTTCCAACACCTAACTGTGACCTTTAATGATGAGAAAAAAATAAGTAATAATCATATTACCTTACCTGTGTACCTTTATATGTATGTAATAATCGATTTGCTTATGCGGGTGTATTTGGATTGCGAGTGAGATTTTACAAGAAAACGAGATGATGTACAGGAAAAGGTTGAAAGCGATTTTCGTGGATAAAATGATTTCAGGAATGTGTGGGCTAAGAATAAACATCTTCTTCAGTGAGTTCACAACGGTAAATAAAATAATGGAATTTAAGTAAGATTGGTATGTGCTTAGGACTTCACAGGTTTATTTTTTATTTATTTTTTTTGTTTTGCGACGAGAAGGGGAAATTAATGGTTTTTAATTTCGTTTCCTTGTTGAACTTAAATTAAAATTCACCGCATATGGTAAGAAACATTCATTTTGTGGTACGTGGTCGATAATTTAAAAGTTTATTTGCTTTGTAAGAATGTCTTGCTTTTTGGAAACTTCCTACTTCATGAGTCAGAATTTGTTTTTTTTTATCAAATGCCTTAATGAAAAATAAAAAAATAAGAAAATTGAAAAAAGGATGTTATTAGAATAAGAGGAGAGACAAAAGAGATACCATAGTTTTGAATGCTTGTGGGTTACATTGTGGTAATTAAGTTCCTCTACACAGCAACTTTTCTCTCTGCACACACAACTGGGAGGTATGCCTTCAATACTTGGAATGTGCACTTTCGGGGCTTCTTGGTAATGGTGCTTTAATCGTTTTTCAAAGAAGAACTTACGCCGAGATAGCCAGCGATTACAAAAAGAGCGTGAGCTACAAATCAGTGGATCTAGAAGCGGGTTAACATGAATGAATGAACTAAGACCAATACCCTAAGTATAAGCAAAAGAAATACTTAAGAAAAATGTGACAAAGAGTCATAAAGTCATGTGAGCAACACGTGTAATAGAAAAAGAAAGTCCTACATAGCCTTCAACACATGGTGGTTAAAAAATCTCAAGATCGTAAGCAGGTGAACAAATTTCCAGCCTCAATGTTTATACACAGGTTAGGTTAGGTTAGGTGGAAGTGGCTGCCAGCTTAAGCCATAACACTTAGACCAATGATAGGTTCATTGTTGCACCATAAGGATCTGAAGAGATCTCTTTACTTATTTTTTGAAAAAATTAGAGCTTCTGAATTTCGAACGTGAATTTCGTCGTGAGGTCGGTCGTCATGATGGCTTCAGTGTGCAGGCAATTCGTCGCATCGTGGAAAAGTTTGGAGTGAACACAATCCATAAGTGTTCGACCAAGCATCAATGCATCCACAAAGATGCGCGAAGTCAAACTAGAAATAGGGAATCCAGTCAGACAGGGCATGCACAGATCCTGTGGGCAGTACTGTATGCAAAGACTACATCTTGTCTTACTTAGACTTCGATAGACCATCCTCAACCTACCTTCCCAGCAGGAATGAATGGCAGGCTAATCAGGTCAAAATTCATTTTGAAAATGAAATATAGCCGCGATAGTGAAATGAAATAACACCGTGCGGTCTAATTTCATTTTTCGAGCGCGGTCTAAATTCACGCGACCTTATTTCAATGCACCGATGATATTACCTTCTTTGACAGCCAGGTGGCAATAAAAGCAATTTCAGCCATAAAAGTTAATTCGAAGCTTGTTAGTCGTTGCCGCGAAGAGCTACGAGTTCTTGGCAGACAGCACAAAGTACAAGTAAGACTCAAATGAAAAAAAAATCCTTATCTTTTCTAATAGGTTTCATCACTGGGCATAACATGTTGAACTACCATGCAAGAAGATTGAGATCGAACACGGATGACCTGTGCAGGGGATGCGGTGACGAGAAAGTAGATGAGGACACTCCACACTTTCTCTGCCACTGCACCTCTGCAACTTTTCCAGGATCTAGAAGAATTGTCCAGCAAGTTTGTGTTTGACACACACAAATTCATCAGCGCTGCAGGCTGGCTTAATAGAGCTTAGGCTTAGGGTTCCTAGTAATTCGGCTGCAATCCCTAGGGCATCACAATGGATCTACATTGACCTTAGTGTGATGGGGAAAGAATTTTTTTCCCCTACTTAACCTAACCTAACCTAAAAGACGGTTGGGAATGGTTTGCGCATCCTCTTCGTCCATGCAGCTTCTGCAAAAATTGTTTGAATGTACGCCAAGCCTTGTTGCAAGCTTGCCTATTAGACAGTGTCCCGTCATGACACCTATTATGGAACTGATATGCGATCTGGTGAGAGAAATTAAATTTTTAGAGCGTTTCAGAACCAATCGTGGCCAAACTTGCTTTGTCGCTAGACACGTTGTAACACTTGTCCACCTAGAATTTGTTCTTTCGATAGCATCCAGCTTGTATTTAAGTTTTCATGCATACCCAGCGTATCAGAAATAAACAAATCTATTTAGGATTGCTACTTAAAAGTTCCAGCTACTAATGATCATCAAGATCTCAAAGTACCCAATTTCATTATAACATACAAAAATAACACTGTAAGCGGTTACTAATTCTCACTTAAGACTTAACATTTTAATAGCTTTTAATTGCTGTACACAACAATGTTATTAAAGCGGCCTATTAAAATGTCATAAATATATTCGTTGTCATTGATTGCGAATAAGAATGTACTTTCATCAAATAATTTACCTAATAAGCTCACCTTACAAATTGTACTGAATCAAATTACGTACGTATGCGTGGAGAGTTTATAACGAGAATCATTTATTGAGATTAAATTGAAATTTAAAATGAAATATTAAAAGCAAAACCATATTCTATGTAAGAAAATGAAAGTACAAAAATTGAGAATGCGTATTTCGTTAATCCTGCAACTAATTTAATTCAAAAAGTCCTTTGAATTGTATATTATAATATTTATGTATCTACCGTCCTTTAACTTCGATTCAAGAACCTAAATATGTTAACAATCTGGAATATGGATTAAGGACACACAAATTAAGAAGAATCGATAAAACAGTGAGAGACAGGAACCATTTCTTCGGTGTTCAAGCGAGTCGATTGACTTTGCAATGTTTTTGTCACCTATAAGTTTTATCGCGCGTTTTTGGATTCTATCTAGTATGAGCAGGACGGTTTTTCCACTCTATTTGTAGAACCCCATTTTATTATGCTGTCAAATGAGTTTAACATACGTTGCCGTTCCTCTACTACGTCCGAAGAGCAAGGACGTGAGTTGGGGAACGAATATGAAAAACTGAGAGTACTGTCATCGGCGAAGGAAATGAATTGGATTAGAAGTTGCAGACAAGAGATCATTTATAAAAATGAGAAAGAGATTCGGAGACAAAACAGAGCTTTGGGGGACACCAACATTTATATGGTGGATTGCAGACTTGAAACCCTCCAAAACAACTTGAATTGAACGGCCAGAAAGGTAGTTTCTAATCCATTGAAGAAGAGATACATCGATACCATATGCACGCATTTTCGACAAAAGAGCTTGGTGCCAAACTCTGTCAAATGCTTTTAAAATATCAAGCGCAACAATCTTTCTTTCACCAAGGTGATGTAGAGATTCGTTCCACTTCTCGGTGAGATAAGCTGACGTCAACTCTACTGCATAGGCATAACACTGGCAGTAGGGTGTTGAAAGTTTTGATCATGCTAATGAAATCGGGATATTCGAAAGAAAAACTGTGAATTATAAGCAATGGCAATAGTACCAATAATTCTCCCCAGTAATTCTGGACACCACCCTCGGAACAAAAGGACTGAAACCCAATACCACCCGAGTTTCAAAAAATCACTACAACCAATAGCATGATAAGGATATTCATAACCCCTTTAGCGCTAGTGAATTATAGAAAAAAGTGCAGAAAACTCTTCAATTAAGCCAAAGGATACTGGCATACCTACGAAACGTATTCACAATCTATAAAAAATGATTAAGGACGGAGTAGCTTACGTAATGCATTTACATGCTTTGATGAGACCATTCATTGTTTTCTATCTCTTTTAAGAGATATTCGCATTTTCACGGAAAGTCAAGCGGTAGTAAAAACCGAAAATTCGAATAAATAGGAAACCAAGCTAGAGTTAAGCCAATTAAACAATCAGCTGCGCTACGTGCTTGGTCATAACACATTCCTAGTGAGGATGACTGGACAACTCAACAAGATAACAAAAGATTTAAATATGTAAGAGGGCGGATCAATGAGTCCCTGAAAATTAAAACAGATGGCGTTGTCACCTCAAATCCAATATTTTGCTTCTTAAGAAGCATCTTTCAAAATAACGCACCCACATTTTCAGACAGATCTGTCAAATAGTTTTGTTGTAACGGACGCCTACTACTTTTTTTGGTAAAAGTGGACAAAAGTGAATTTCGTGTCCTTCTTAAACATTATTTTTTGCGCGAAAAAAACATCACGGAAACCAAACAAAAGCTTAACAAGTATTATGGGGACTCTTCACCATCGATTGGAACCATCCACTACTGGTTTACTCAATTTCGGTGCGGTCGTACCAGCACAAGTGACACCGAACGTTATGGTCGCATAATTTAGGTCACTACACCAGAAATGATCTATAAAATCCACGGAATGATATTGGACAATCAGCGAGTGAAGGTGCGCGAACTTGAAAAGGCTACAGGCTTATGACATGGATCAGTGATTTCAATTTTGCATAAATATGTGGATATGAAAAAGCTATCCGCAAGATGGGTGCCGCGTTTGCTCATAATCGACAACAAACGCAATCATTTGACAACTTCAAAGGAGTGTTTGGCGATGTTCTATCGCAATCCGAACGAGTTTTTGTGCGGTTTGGTAACCGTGGATGAAACGTGGATTCATCACAATACACCAGAGACCAAGAAACAGTCGAAACAGTGGACTTCTCCAGGCGAATCGAAGCCGAAGAAGGCCAAGCTGGGTCTGTCGGCTAACAAGGTCATGCCGACCGTTTTTTGGGATGCGCGCGGTGTCATCCACATGGATTACCTTGAAAAGAGTAAAACGATCATCAGTGCATATTATGCAGAGCTTTTGAATCGATTCGACACCGATTTGAAGCAAAAACTACGGCATTTGGCGAGGAAAAAATTTATCTTCCACCAGGACAACGCACCGGCGCACAGGTCAACAGTCGCAATGACAAAATTGCATGAATAAGTTTACGAATTGCTTCCTTAGCTAGCATATTCTCCAGATTTAGCCCCCTGTCACTATTTCCTGTTTTAGCTCGGTCGTAAGAGATTTGGGTCGAATGAAGAAGTCGTGTTATTTGGAGGCCATCAACAAATTGGAGAAACGTTGGATGAAGTGCATAGAGCTAAAAAGAGACTACGTTGAGAAATAAAACGTTCATTTACCGAAAAGAGTGTTCTTAATTTTCAGAGACTTATTGACCGGCCCTCGTGCATCAAAAATGCTCCAATTAATTTTCTTAAAGTTATAGCCATTAGGATATTTAGATCTTAAGACCAGATTAACAAGAACGCTTCAGCCTGAAGAATCTTTTATTTCACCCTTGAGAGTGTACGCATTTTCGATGGCGTACGCAATTGCAGGGTGACCTCAACCAATTCAGCGTATCTAACTGGAGGCAGCTGGCTGAAGATCATGCTGGCTAGAGAGCTAGAGATACATCCCCCACCTTCTTTGCCCCTGTACAATTTAATCAAATTGACGAAGGCCAAAGTGTATCTATGCTGCATCCTAAGAGCCGTTTAAGCCTATGGGCCGTTTTGAACTCTAACTCATGTAACCTGGTTGTTTGCGACTGTTGATGAGTTGCCAGATGTACCAAAAAAATTCTTTTTATGAAGCTCTTCGAAGATGAGTTTGCCAAAAGTGCGTTATCTGACCATTGTCAGGACTGGATATTTGTACACAATGTGGAACAGAGATTTCTTTCGCTGCTATCCTTGCAGCTACCGCAGAATGTACTGTGAAGGATGCCTATCGACCAATATTAGCGACCACGATTCTTGCAATATCTGGGATTGATCAGCTTAGTAATTCATTTGTTTTTTTGTTTTCTATATTCGGTCCATGAATTTATGTAAGGACTTAGAAGACATAAAAACCTATTTGACAAAATGGCGAAAGTTTCCACTATGATTATACTTATCGCACCACCCTGTTATATCAAATCACAAATATATACACGTACATATATGAAACTTAAACAATTTTAAACTTTCTGTCCTTTACCCACTACCATTCTATCGATTTGATAAAAGGCATTCGTTTCTATTTTAAATAATTTCCATCGAGACACAGTATGTGAGCATAGTGAAGACTAACTGTTCGACTCACAACATACCTGCCACCATCCTTCTATACAAAAGCATAATAATATCTCAATACCCCACCACCATTGCAAATTGCTTAATCCACATAGTTGGGATTTTCTCGGAAATTCCTTTCTTAATTTTCCACCTGACCAATTTTAAATACCACGCCTTTGTTTGCCAGCGAATTAAATTTGCCCAAGTGCGAACCGATTCTGGGAAATATAATTTTCTCGCCTCTAATGTTGTAGTGTTAAGTAGTCAACCCTAAGGGGTGGTTTTAGGAGAAACGATGGATAAGCTCAGCGGAAAAATAACGTTTATGCTCAAACGAGGATATTACCTTGACTAGCTGTTTGCTCAATGGAAACTTGTGGCGATGATAGGGTTTAGTGTTTGGTTGATTGGTTTTATCTTCCCCCATATCTCTTATAAGTACTTAGTCCTTGGCAGTTTTAATTATTTTAGACGTAACAAGTGTGCATGTTGAATGCTGTGTTCATGGTTTTTGAAGAGACACATGGCGTATACGTACTTTTTTGTGTGAAAAAATCGATTAGGTCGGCAATGGGAATAGTGAATGTTAAAGGGTGTGCTAAACTGCTAAATAGATGTGTTGTAACGTTAGTCATTGCCTTCGTATTAAATCTGATCAAAATTTATGCAAACCTCAATCCAATAAATCTTTTACGGCTGATAGCCCAACTGAGCCCTGAGCAGGATGAAATTATGCCCTCAGCTCATCACCATATACCTAATTAGGTGAGGTTAGGTTAGGTAGTAAGGTTAACAGTCTTTCTCCGTCGCACTTAGATCAGTGTAGACCCATCATGATGTCCTATGTCCTATTAATCCAGCCCGAGGCGCTGATAAATCTGTATATGTCAAACACAGACTTGTTTGACAGTTCTTCTAGACCCTAAAAGAGGTGTCTTCCTAGAATATTAAATCTGATTGTGTGGAGTGTGGAGTGTCCTCATCTACTTCTTCGTCACCACATCCCCTGCAAAGGTCATCCGTGTTCGATGTTTATTAGAGAAGACAAGGATTTTTTTTTATCCATTTGCAGGATTCTTTTAGTTTTCTGTTTGTTTTAGAATGCCCATAGTTTCCTGGTCATAACACAGAAGCTGAGCGCATTCCATCTATCATTTGCAATCCTTTAAATTGTCTTCCCAAATTTCTATTTCAGATTACAGGGTGGGATTTTAACAACAATATCAGCTAGATCGGGGTCTAATGAAGAACTTTTCCTTGCCAGCTCATCAGCTGTTTCTTTACCAGGCACTTCTTTCTGGCCAAGGAACCAACAGAGTTTTACATTGGGCTGCCTGCCAAGAAACCATAGCTCTTCGCGACAGCAACTTACAAGCTTCGATTGGACTTCGATAGCAGAAATCGCTCTTTTTTCCAACTGGCTGTCAATGAAAAAGGTTATAATCATCGTGTGGTAATGCCTTCATTGCAACCTGTTGAACAACTGCCAGGACCTCCGCTTGGAAGACACTACTGTAGCCTGGGAGTCTGTTCAATCTGGACAGTGTGAGAGTCTCGGAAAAGAATCCAGCACACATGCCTGTATCCATTTTGGATGCATCTACAAACTATTGAGGTAGAAGCAGCAGAAGCGGATTTTGCTGCGGATGTGATTATAGAGTTATCAAATGTAAAGGAAGTAAGTGAACTATTTGGATTCAATCCATGTAGTTTCAATCCTCAAAAACAATTCCAACAAGGAATGAAAACGTATTTCTAAAGCGTGCTACGTCAATCGCAAATCAGTTTGAACTTTCGAAAAATTGTTCAAAAAATGTTACCTTCCGTTTCGTATCACAATAGATGATTGAATGCAAATAATTCAATTATTGATTTTAAAACATGTGATTCTCTTTCGCGTTGTTATTCGAATGGGAATACCACACCATTCAATTGAAGTGTATAAAATGTATTGAGGGTTTCGGAAATTTTAACGAAATACTTCCTGAAACACACAATTAGCTTGAATATTTAATGTAACGAAGTACTCGCAGCATTGTAATCGTTCACCATAGCTTGTTGGTGATTTATCCAAAAAAAAGTTAATTATTCGTGGATGGTATTTCAATTTCTGTTCTGATAAATTTTGAATGGAAAACAACATTTTTTTTTGGAAATTTGCCGATATAGAATATTTGTGAGTTAAAATTTTGAAGGGAATTTAAAACAGTGTTTCAGTTTCAATAATATTTTCGTATCTTTTAACAACAGAAGGCCCACACAAATAGTTTACGGAATTAGCATGTGCATGTTTATGTATGTATAACGTAGAAGACCCTAGTTGTCAGGGACACAGCCTTACAAATATAAATTTTCACAGGCGAGTTAAAAACGGAAGGAGTGGGCTCCGGTGTCTACTCACTTGAAACCATCGGTCAATAAAACTTCCGAACCGCGGTAGTGTGTTCCAAACGAAAGCCCTTGCCATCTTCGAGGCAGCTTGAAACAAGTCTATAGGAAAGTTATTGGCAGTCAAGCTGCTATCAAAGCCATTTCATCTGCAGAAGTAAAGCCAAAATGTGTAAAACATTGCCGTGACGAGGTTAAAATTCTCAATGTGAGCTACAACGTGGTGGGTCTCAGGACACAATGGTATCCACAGGAACGAAATGGCGGATAAGTTAGCTATGAAGGGCTCAGTATATGACCTTTCACTGGTCGATAACTGCCCTCCCCCGTAGCACTTGTATAATCCAACACGACACTTGAATTTCAACGACAAGCTGACGGGAGAGGGTCCTTCGCCTCTAGTCTTACATGGCTACAGAACGACCCGTTTTATTCTTTTTTCCAATATATGAATTTTTCTAATAGAAATTTTGTACTTCAAAAAGAATAAAAAAAAAAAAATACTATTAAAAAAAAAAAAAAAAAAAGGTGACGCCTACTCTCTGGACAAACATTAACAAAAGAAAAACATGACACAATTCTTGCGCTAACTAAATCAAACTTGCTCTCTTCATAGGGATTATCACAGGTTACAGCTTACTGGCAGCCCACCTTAAAAGAATGCGTCCAAGCAAACATTTTATGCAAATGTTGCGGCGAAACAGACTATGCGAATGCCCCAGCCCATACCGAACACGAAAGACGGCCCTCGGTGAATACTATTTCAACAACCTAGGTGATCTGTCTAAGAAGCCACCAAAAACCATTCTAAGATTTATTACGAATTCGATATGGTTCAGGGAGGCTGAACGATCACCAACAAACTAACACAAACCTTTCTTCTTTGTCTTCTCATTCAGACTGGACATTCCACGTTAGAAGAACATAATGGATCCAGAGAGATCCGAGTGAAGGCTGAATTATACGAGGTGCAGTCACCTCTAGCTTTAAAATTAAAATAATTATTTATTTCGTAGTGCAACAGTGCAAGGCTTCTTTGGCATATTCTCAACTTCCTAGCCGGACAAGGGCTGGTAAAAACAACGATTGATGCAAAAAAAAAGGGGGACCTAGATACCCCCATTATGTATGCTAAATACTAGAGGAAACGTTTTTAGATAGGATACTCAAGTCACGAATCTTAGCAGCATTTCTAAGAGCAGGCGACGGAGCAGCTAAACAACACACGTTGCAAAAAGACGAAGACTAAAAACGAAGGTAGGTGAAATCACATCGTACAATATCGTTATGGTAATGCACACAAGTGAAGAAAATCGGAACCGACTGTCCTACATCGAGGAAGTGCTGCAGGAAGAGGGAAGAGATCAGGACATAAATCCGTCAAGGCCATAGAAGATGAGAGCTCAAAGAGAGAGGTGACACCACCCCGAAGTGATGCAAGAAGCAGTTCCAGGGTCGAATCGCCTATAGATAAAGAGAGTTTAGTCGTTAGGAGTTCGATACACTGGGGGACCTTGGTCACCTTGGTGAATGAAGCTCTCCCTCTTAGTGGTCTGCCCGTGATCGCAGAAGATGAAAGGCTCTTTACTGGGTTTGCTCATATTTAAATGCTCTGTGGCAGACATTCACCATAAATTGGAGATCTTAAAGCACTTGTTTGGTATACAGAAACTAGTCATCAATGATAAAACTAAGCTAATGTGGTATGCACAGACGCTTTTCCATATATGACTCTTAATTGAACTGCTCTTCTTAATGTTTCTCTATCGAAAATGTATCTGTTTACAAGTATTTGGGTGTAAATACCGACAGAAAACTTAATTGGGGTGTACATGCTTCCTTATTGAAAAAGTGTCATCTAAGACAGTTCTTTTCTCGCACGTCTAGATGCTGACGACAGTTTATTCTGGCTTGGTTCAATCTAAGCTGCAATATGGACACATTTGCTGGAAAGTTATCTTTAACGATACACTACAGCCCTTATTATTAGCACAAAAACATATGCTCATAATTACGTGGAAAAAAGGCACTGTGAACGCAGCTTTTGTCTCTTTTGCAGCTCGCAGACACTGCCACTTAGACACGTTTACTTTTACAAAGTCTTAAAAATCTTTTATATAAGGAGTTGCTATATATTAAACCAGAATTTAACAGACTATAAACTTCGGAATAATCAACGATGCTTGGCTACTATTCCTCAACATAACACTCTTCAACTTTAATACATCATTAGCACCTTCAATTTTTTATGGGCTACCATTTGAACTTCGTAGTACTCGTAAATCCCAACAAATTAAAAAGTGGTTGTTTAGTCATGATTTCAGCGAAATTAATAACCTTGTTAGAGTTTTAGTTTAACTTTAATGATTTCCTTTTTTTTTCTTTTTAAAGTTACTTACTTCTGTTTCTAATTTTATATTTCAATTAATTACCTTGCAAAATTTAAATTAAATTATTTGTCACCCCACAGTAAATTTTCTTTTGGTTTAAAGTGGATTTCGTAGAAATACTATCTTTTGCAGGAGTCCTCATGACGCGACTTTCAAAACATTTGAATCTTACTTTTCAAGACCTCTACCCTGAACACCAAAACCATGGTCCGTTCAAATGATGAAAGCAGGGTGCCCCTTTTGAATTGCGCATTAAACATTTTTGTATTTTTCTTTTTACTAGTAATCTTTTTTTTTCTGTCGGAGTGTTGGAAAATCAGGCTGGAGCACTCAGACACAAAATCAGGTCCATTGTACTACCAGCAGATACAACCCAATTATTAAAAAGATCAGTCATAAGGAGCTTAGGTTACCAGCATTCATCACATCAGCTCCAAAAAACCTGCCACCTGATACGAGCAAAGGCAAGACAATCACATAGGAAATATACCGCAGTATCGTCGCCCTCTCCACAAGCGTCACAGACAGTGGTGTCACTTAAACCTAACACGTTGAAATGTTTGGCAAAGGAGAAATGTCCCGTAATAACGCCAATAAATTGTCTGCAGTCTTTTCTGCTGAGACAGCAAGAATGCCACGGATTTCTTACAGACGTCGGGAAGGATCTGTTTAGTCTGCCGCACCCTGCAGAGTCATTCCATCTACAGTTGTGTTTGCTCAAAACCCAACCATCGATAGAAGCCCTAACCGAAGATATGGGCAAACCTAACATGGGTTCGGGGCCGGAGAAGTTCTCCTCTGAGCCTCGCCTGGCAAGCTGATCGGAGACCTCATTTCTGGTAATCTCGCTGTGTCCAGGGACCCATACAAGTCTAAGCAAATTCAGTCTTCCAACCGAAATCAAACTAGACCTGCATTCCCGAACTATTTTGGATCTAGTAAGAGGATTAAGCAAGGCCTTAAACGAAGCCTGACTGTCGCTACAGACGCAGATACTCCGTCCCCTCCACTCGTTTTTCACAATATAGTTCGCAGCCATAAGTATTGCAAAAATCTCAGCTTGGAAGACAAATGCATAAATACCTAGGAGAAAGTGCAGTCTAATGTTGTCGCTATCCACAAAGACTCCAGCACCTGAGCCTTCACTGGTCTTGGAGCCATCTGTAAAAATTCGCCAACATTCCTTACCCGGCTCAGAAAGTGGTGAAAACCACTCCTGTGCACAGGGAAACTCGACCGTAAATCTACACAGTAGTCTTAATTCCGGAACCATTGCGTCAGGTGGCATATCCATAAGATTTGAGTCAAAAGATATTCCTCGCGCAAGGTCATCAAAACTCCAGTGCGTGTTAAACCAAAAACTACTTCTTTTTAAACGGTAGATGGCTCTGATCGTTTCGCCCATGATGTTAACATCAAATATTACTAGTATAGCAATGGTAATAATCATAAGTATCTTTTTGCAAAAAAATGTCCGCCATTTAGAATCCGCCATCTTAAAATTCTTTAAATTTGCTTCGATTTCGTTGAAATTGAAAATGTATACTCGTTTATAGGTACTTGTTATAATTTCGCCATTTTATGACGTAGGCCAAGGATTTAAATGAGTGTTTCCATGCGTATTTTTCTTTCACAATTGTCTTCATTTGCCTTCCAGTAAAGAAGTAGCAATAAAAAACGACCAAGAAACTCCGTCTTCCGGCAATACTGGTGGAAGATAATTAGGGTAAAACCAACATTTTATTGCTATCTGACGTCACTGCGAGAAAAATCCCCTCCACCTCTTTTGAGCTGTCAAAAAATCCGGGTATACATGCAAAAATTGAATTCAATCGCACAAATTGGTGCGATCGAATCAAGTGAGCTTTTTGAATTCGACCTCTATATACATGATGGTTTTTGAGGATTCAATTCGGATTCAATCCTCATGTAAACGGCGTAAATGAATTTTCTTATTTAAGGACACAATTTAAGTTGGTATGTTAGACTTTTATATTATGGTTAAAAATGTTTTAACCTGAAATTGTTGATTAATATTCATTGAATATAGAAAAATTAAATGAATTAATGAAAAAATGCTTCAATGTCTGAGAGAGTCCATTGAATTGAAGTACGTTAATCTCCCGTTAAACACAACATGTGAGCAGTCGCACAAGACCCAGAGTATGAAGTTTCACTTAAAAGGTTAAAATTTAATTGGTACATTATACTGCAGCACTTAGGTTGGTTATTAGAGATGCGCTGATGTAGTCGTATCAGCACGTGAATATAAAGCAGAACTCCTACGCATTGTTTCAAATAGGCAATCATTCGTTAAAGGACTCATAAACTCGTTTACAGTACATAAAAATACATTTGTTGTATATTTTTTTATATCTAAGCCTGGTACTGTACCCTGTTTCCAGGGTTGCTGATAGTATTTTCAAATATTTTTCAATAATCCTTTTTTGCGGTATAAAGAGAGTCAACGCAAAATTCATAACAATTTTGCCTGCATCTTTATTTACTGTTATATTGTGTATTAAGATTTGGTCTAGGTGTTATTTAAATAACGCTTGTACGTTAACAATGCAACAGAAGTAGGCAAATACACACATTTTATGACAAAAAGTAGAAATCAATTCAGCCGCGTTTATTTACTCAAACTTCGGATGTTATTTGCCAACCTGCACGGTACGACATTATTTGAACGTCTGTCTTCTGTTTGCTAACGCATCTTGTTACGAGGACAATATTATTTTTTGTAGTTTTATGTTTTCGATAAAGTGATGTTGTATTGTAAAACAATAGAGCGTTTTCTCTACTCGTGAAGGAAGGGTTTTGACTTTATTCTGACTTCTGTGGAATCCTGTCACTATGTTTAATTTTTACTTAAAATGAAGGAAACAACCAGTCTGTGAGTAATTGCAATGGTTCTACATCCTCTGTTGATCCACCTCTGGGAAGATACATAGGTTGACTTTCTGAGTAACTATCAGGAATTCTTTACAAAATACCTGAAAAGTGCTGGCGAGAGCCCTTTGACCTCAAAGACTTATTGTTCTCTAAATACTCCAACGACTACACTCACATCCGAGAAGTGGTTGCTAAAATCGGTTTTTTTTTTCCATCGGCCTCTCCTTCTAGGGGAATATTTACCGCGGAACTGATTTTACATGTTAGTGGTTGTAACGTCAGAGTTAATGCCCTACCACGTTAAAATAAATTACAGTTATAGGAGAAACATAAGCTTCGAATATACCCGGAATGTCCACAGACTTTGATATATGAACGTGAGCACGCATTTTAATAATAAGGCAGATATAACTGGGATCCAGAAGATACGATAGATAGGATCAGGACTGCTAAAAAGATCAAACCTGTCGCAAAGCTCCATTCTACAACATCAGTCGTATATATTCCCACGCCCTCAACTGAGGAGGCTGAAGGCCCTATCAGGGGGGGTTTTTATGATCAGAGCCTGTCCGAAGTATGATGTCAAAAAAGGTACTCGGCGATTTAAGTACCAAAATCGGTGGGTTTGTCGGACTCCCAACCAAATCAATCAAGTTCCAATTGAAGTGAAGTACACCTTTAGAGGGGCCAGCGTTAACTCCAGTCCAGCCAAATTCAGAGCTGAGAATCGCTCTGAAAAAAAAGTTTACATTCGACGCCTTAGCATAACCAGAGTAGCTTGAGCGTTCACACATATACCTGCGGGAAGAACTGTTCACAGTGCATTCAACCACCAACGGCAACAACTAGTGGACACTGGAGGCGAAACCACTTTGGGCTCCAAACTTCTATAGAAAAAGACTGATTCAATGAGAGTGCTTTTAAAAGAAGAAGGCGGCAGGGAAATCAAGGCTCTTAATCACACCCATCAACATCCAGGTCACGTGAGTTGTGGTATCAAAACGGCGCAAGTGCGCTTCTTGAGTTTCGGGTAGGATTCTACCAGACAACCACTTATATCTACATACCTTCCAGCTTTTCGCAGTTGATTGACTTTTTTGACACCATGAATCGAACCTGGAACCTTTAGCGTAATAAGAGAAAGTTTGCATTGAAGACGTCTAGCTTACTTTTTTATAATGCAAGATTTTCTGCATTTAATTTTTGTACTTAGTAGCACCTCTGTTGACGTGAGATACTTAAATTCACAAATATGTTGTTTAAGCAAGAGGCTGTTAAGGCTTCATCAGAAAAGCAACATTTCTTCTTGTTGGAAAATGTAATCAGGTCAGGCACACACTGCGGAAATCAAGTCCAAAAATATACCGCACATGCCTTATGCATGAAAAGATTCTTTCTTTACCAAGAGGTATTTCGACCAAGACAACTCAACCATTATGAGAATTTACGACATAAGACATTTTGTTTAGTACTACATGAAGAGATTGAATAAATCAATAAGAATTTCAGAGCTATGGTCTCTGCCAGGACATTATTACAACATTACAGTTTACCCATTCCCTTTACAACTGCGTATCGATTTTACATTCAAGCAATATGCAAATGCGAATATCAAACAAGAAGTAAAGACTTGAAATTGTAGTCATTTTCGAATTTTCAAGCCTTGAATATTTATATATGACATTTGCAATTTAGAAATGGGAGAATTTAAATATTCAGTGATACAAATTTTACAATGGCTTAAATTTAATAATTTAATTTTTGCTTGTACTTTTAATTTATTTATTTCATTAACCACAGTGTTGTGGGCACTGAGAGGTGTCAACTTGGCGATGCCCAGTGTTGTAGCTGTTTCTACACATCAATTATACTTATTTTACCTCCAAGTGGTAACCATCGGGTTCTGGTCCATCCGGACTCGACTTGCCAAACTTTCAAGCGCTAGTGGTGACCAGCAGACAAAAATATCAGCACAATAAACGGGACAGCGGATGAATTCCCCAGATGGAATCAACGGTGAAGAAAAATCCCGGAACAAAGCAAATAAGACCTTATCCGGGCTACTCCGACATATTTGGAGCTCCGGCCGGTAAGGACTTCCGAGGCCAAGTCATGGTCTTGGAAGAGAAATGGTGACGGATGAGCCCTAAATGGACCAACGGCAACGCTTACATCCCCGAACGGGTTATTGGTTTTGGTTTAACCGACCCCTCGTCCTAGGGATTTCTATAATGGAACTGGCCCTCTAGGTTGGGGGTTGTGCCGCCGGGGTAACTGCCCTGCCATGAAAAAAAAAAAAAAACACAAAAAAGTTACGAAGCAACCAAGAGCCTCGGATACGGACAGATTTACTGTTGACAATCCCTTCGACCGAGACTCAAGTGGCGCACGCAAATTGAAGGGGACCTCAACCAACTAAGCGTGCGAAACTGGAGGCAGCGATCTAGCTGCAGACGCTTGTTGATTGAGGCCCAGGTCCACCCCGGACTGTAGCGCCACCTTAAGTAAGTAAGTAGCCACAGTTCAATAGCCTTTGGAAGCTACTTGTGAATCCTAGTCTCTAGCCCTACTGTGGGGATGGTTCTCATTGCTCCAGTGGTGCCAATGTTCATTTGGGCTTTCCCACCAAAGCAGAGTGGAAGTGGTAAAAGACTTTGACACAGTAATCTACATAAATAGCTAAAAGAGGAACTGCAGTATTGGTGCATCATATCATCTAAATCATACTGACTACTAGACTTTTCCAGTGTCTTCAAGGCGGAACCACTGGCAACCCGAGAGAGATGCAGACAGCTCAAGACAACATCCGAACAGAACATGGCTGTATATGCAGACAATCAAGCTGCTGTCCTTTGAACTTGTATAACAATACCGGAACGAGTTTGCCTGCTTTGGAGATAAATCAAGGATCACACTGCTCTGGAATTCAAGTCAAAGCGACAAAGGAGGAAACGAGCGTGCTGCAGAACTGGCCAGACAGGACTCGGCCATACACAACTTACTTGCGGAAAGTGTATGTGTATAATGTATTCCGCTAGGAGCCGCCCACATCTTCCGCAAAAAGCCAACCTTACATGGAACAGGCTAAAGAACTGCTAGAAAGAACTCGGGCAGGCATTGCCAAAATGTTCAAGGGGCATTGACCAATTGGGGATCATGCGATCAAACTAGATACCCCGTGCAACACTCATTGCGACAGTTGTAAAAGCAAGAATGAGGAGAAAACTCTTATGCCATATTGCATGTTATGTTTAGTCCGCTCTTTAACGATCCTAATGAGATCTCGGGGAAAAAGATACGCGATCTCATACTTTTTCTTTTTCTCCACTCGATGGATTTAAGCATACCGAATTCTCTTATCAACATAAATCCACAATCTAGGTCACGTGAGTCGTGGTATCAAAATCGAGCATCTCAGTGCTACGCTTACCCATTTTAGAGGGCAGGAGAACAGCTTGCAA
Source organism: Criorhina ranunculi (assembly GCA_951813785.1). Lineage (NCBI taxonomy): Eukaryota > Metazoa > Arthropoda > Insecta > Diptera > Syrphidae > Criorhina > Criorhina ranunculi. The sequence continues at coordinate 32,870,624 of OX638382.1, read as the reverse complement.
ACGAATACCTTGATGTGAACAGAAAATAAGTCACAGAACTAAGAGAAGCCAAGTAGACCCAAATAAAAGAGTCAAATAATTTGATCTCGGACAAAGGGAATGATGCAGCAAACGATGGAGCTTATTCTGAACCAGTGCTTGAGCCAGCTTTTCAGTGGTGTTGAGTACCAAGGCGCAATAATTTCCTGAGAAATCAAGAAAAGGGACGGAACTACATCTTTTTAATTCCGTCGCCGTCATCGTTCCAAATTCGTTCCATTTTATAAGCAAGAGAATCAAATTTAAAGTTATGAGCAGGGCGAGTATGCAATGGATGCAATTAAACATACGCGCAACTGGCAAGTATGCGAACTTCCAGTCAGCCTATGTGAATTAGCGTCCATGTTCCAAGCCGAGGTCTTTACCATCAATCAATAATGCCCAGCACTTCCTCAACATAGAAAGAGAATTCTCGGCGACCAAGTTATCCCAACGGAACAGCTCGCTGCCATCGACCCAGAGAACTTCCTGACATCTTCTGGAGTGAAACAATTCATCTAGGAAACGTAAGCGAAGACACAATAGTATTCGTTGGAAGACACAGTGTTGTGAACAACCCTCCCTAACACTATAATAATAAAAACTTTGTTCTCTATTTTCAGGTTCCATGGGTACAAGGGACCCAAATATTGCACTTATTGATTTACCTTTACCTAGGTAGGTAGGTAGGTTGAAGAGGTGGGTGCCTCGCGTGATGCAGCCTTCACTCGGATCTCTAATGAATCCACTATGTTCCTCTGACGTGGAATGTCCATTCTAAAAGGACAAAAAAGAGGGGAAAGGTCTGGGTGAGTGCAGTTACGATTGTTCGGCCTCCCTGAATCATCCTGAATTCGTAGTGAATTTTAGAATGGCTTTCGGTGGCTTGATAAACAGGTCGCCCAGGTCGTGAAAATAGTGTTCACCGAGGGCCGTCTTCCTTGTTCTGTTTAGACTGGGTCATTCGCAAAGGATGTGGTAGGGTGGTCATGGTGTAGTGGTTGCATCATCGCTTGTCACGCTGAAGGTTCCAGGTTCGAATCCCGATGTCACAGAAAATAAGTCGGTCAATTGCGAAAAAAGCTGACGTCAACTCTACTGTATAGGCATAACACTGGCAGTAGGGTAGACAATGGCTTGAAAGTGTTGATCGTACTAATGACATTGCGATATTCGAAAGAAATACTGCGAATTATAAGCAATGGCAATAATTCTCGCCAGTCATTCTGGAAAACCATCCTCGGAGCAAAAAGACTGAAACCTAATACCACCTGAGTTTCAGAAATCACTACACCAACACTAGCGCTGTGTTAATAGCATCATAAGGGTATTCATAACCCCTTTAGCGCTAGTGAATTATAAAAAAAAAAAAAAAAGGAAGTGCCTGATTGGAATTGGAATGATTATTCAACCAAAATATCACAAAGTTATGTGTTACTTGATTGGATTTCAGAACATCATGCTGAGTTTGACATAAATGTCGGTTTGAGTCCCTGGGGGTGCGTTATTCAACGAGTTATCACACCACTGATAAAAAAAAAACCTTCAAATGGGAAGTATCCACAAAAGCAATATCACATGTGCTTTATGCAACAAAGTAAAAATCTTCTGAAACGTTTGTGTGATTTTTTCGTTAATAAACTCTTCTCACTTTAAGCCGAATTTTCAAATGGCTTTTCGCAAGTGTTCTAGAACTCAATCTTCTTTGAGCGAAAAAAATCTAAAAATGAGCACGTTGGTTCCTTCGCCGATGTTATTCCATCAGACTCCCCCAACAACGGATTGAAATGCGAATTATTTAACTCATTCTCCTGGTATAGGTTATGAAATTGCTAGAAAATTTCCATAAATATTGCCACATTGTAAGAAAACAAAAACAACCCTATACCCTCCCTTACGATATGATGCCAGACGCCACCCTTCTCGTTGATAAGAGTAAGTCAATATTGTTCCGGAAACATCAGCATCATCAAGTGTTTGTCTTTCTTTTTTCACAATTTTTAAAACCCTTTCACAGAAGTCGAAAACAAAAAAATAAAAATAAACATTTATATCTGACACACACACATATATGTATTTATATAATTTTCAAAATATTTACAAATAAACACACACTTACCTGTGGGAGACTAAGCAGAAAAGACAAAACGTAGGTTCCGCCTAGAAGACGATAGCACCTCTTTGCCATGTTCAATGACTTCATCGGATACTTGACAGCAATCCACCGATCCACGCCGATCAACACCAACACATACGTAGACAGATACAAGCTAAACATTTGAAATAGTTTGACCATTTTACAGGTAAAATCGTCGGCAACCCACTGCACTGTATAACTCCAGGCAGCTTCACCAATAATACAGAATCCTGTCACAAGGACATCGGCAATCGAGAGATGAAATATAAGCGAGTAAATTGCACTCCAACTGTGGCGGGAGGACCTCCGGCTCATGCGGGTCTTATAAATGTTCCACATCGTCGCAATGTTGCCAAAGAGCGATATCACCGCCATTACCGAGAGCACTATGACTTTGATCACAGATGACTTGGAAAGCTTTGGCGCGTGCTCTAAGCGCACAGTGTAAGTGTCATTGGACTGTACCGATGGATCATAAACAATCGATTCTCCGATTGGGGAAGACGTCGTCGGTAGGTTCAGTATCGACGATTCATTGCCGGCGAGAATAACTCCCCGCATAATTAGGCTGCCGTAGTCAAGCATATTTGTCAGATTTTCATTTAAAAACACAAGGGTGTCATTGTGGATGTCCTGGGACTCCATTGTATTGACTTATTAAATTATTTTCTTAATTTATTTGTAAACTAGATTAATTCACAATCAGGGGATATTTCACTCATATTCACAACACAACACTGCACCGCACTGAAATTATATGGAAATTTTCCAACCGTCTTACATCGATTAGTACACGCTGAAGGTTGCTGAAGCATACAGGTACTTGTATTATTGCCGGAACACTAATTACGCAATTACTTGACCTCTTAACCGCGGTTTCAAGTTGCAAAATATTTATCCGCACAAACACAATTCCCCGTCGAGGTTCTGATTCTGCTTCGATGAGTTACCTGCTGCGCGACGGCTTTAGGTTTAGACTGAAAGCCTTAAGCCGGCACGAGTTAATCACGGCGGCTATGGAATTGTAGCAAGGAATAATTAGGCCGGACGTGTTATGATGTTGTTGATTACAGGTGACGATTTCAATAATCGTTTTTAATTTATTCGCATGCACTGGAACTTTCACGGTGCATGTACTTTGAAGCTTGAATCAATTTACAACTGTAAAGAGAAAAAATTATGAAAATTTTATTGAAGATATCAAATAAGTAATCAAAGTGCATAGGTGACAAAATAGAATGAAAACAACTGAGACGCACAGTCAAGGCGGCCTATTACTCGAAGCAAACATGATTCTATGGTGTACAAAGTCGTTTAAAGTCTAACAATCACTAGTCTGGTCGACGCCGCAGAACAAATGGATTCAGAGAATACTTCAAAAAGTCATAGACATGAGGCTCAAAGAACTGTTGTTTAGTAGTTTTAATCAACATAGAGAATGCTTTCGGGTGTTCAAAGTGTAAACAAAAAAAGGGATTTTTTGTTTAGAGATTTGTTTTCCAGCGGCAACCTATTTGACAGTTGACAACTTATTTTTGCTCAGGTTGGTTTGCCATTCTAAGAATTCAAGCTACTTTACCATTGTGTGCGTTGTACGTTCGGTAAGTGGACCGAATACGAGATTGCCCTTGATCCTCATTTCATAAAAAAAATGTCAACAAGCAAAATTGTCGCATTTGTCGCAATAACATCCACAAAAAGTCACTGTTATGGTGTGCTATATGGGCCGATGGAATCATTGATCCATATCACTTCAAAAATGATGCCGGCCAGAAGGTTACAGTCAATGGACAGCCTTATAGATCCATGATAACTCACTTTTTCGCTCCCCAATTGAATGGCATTGGTACGGAAGAGCTATGGTTGCAACAAGATGGCACTACATGCCACACAGCGAGCGCCACTATTTACAATAATTTCGCATAATGAACTTGTGAATTGGCCTCCAAGTTCGTCTTTTCGATTATTTTCTGTAGAAAAATGTGTAGAGTCGCTAGGCTACACGGATAAATCAGAGACGACGGACGACTTGGAAGCCGAAATTCACCGCGTTATAGCCGATATACGGTCCCAGCTGATTTTTAAATTTTTAAATTTTACTTCCAGATTGCGGTTCACTGTTGACGACCCCTGCAACTAAAACAAGCACAACGGCCATGCGATGCACGTGGAATATTAGGTCCCTTAACCGACTACGATTATCTTGTTTGTGCATAAGCGGAGCACTTCGAACTACACCCTCCGCAGCACTGGACATTCTGTTTCATCTGACACCCTTCGACTTCTTTGGCAGACAAATGGCAGCTAGTTCAGCTGTTCGCCTCAAATCAATTTCGCATCGGTCCACCAAAGATTTTAACCATCCATCCCGAAGAAATTCAAAATCATCTTCACCTTCAATAAAAACTTCCTTGTCACCATTCCCTTCACGTCATTTTTGGGGAAAGAGGTATTTCTGCAAGACAATTTGATCTACATTTTCACCGATGAATCAAACGCCAATGAAGGTGTAGGTGGTGGTATTACCTATGAACTGTAAGGCTGACAAAACTTGCTAGGTATGGACCAGCTATACCCATGCTTCCAGAAAGGCACTTTGGGTATACCGATCGCTACATGTAAACTCAAACTCAAGCTGGATGCTTTCGAGAGAACAAATTCTAGGTGGACAAGTCGTCAAACGTGTTAAGCGACAAAGCAGATTTGGCCACGGTTGGTTCTGAAACGCTCTAAGAATTTAATTTCTCTCAACATATCGCATATCAGAATCGTAATAGGTGTCATCACGGGGCACTGTGCCTTGGCGTATATTCAAACGATTTTTGTAGCAACTACATGGACGAAGAGGAAGAGGAAACAAATGCCCACCTTCTTTGTAACTGCCAAGCTCTCTTCTGCAAAAGAAGACTCCATTTAGGAGAATTCAAGATCAGAAATCTCCTTTGCTTCATAAGAAGCTCCAATTGGTTCAACGAGAAGGAAACGAGATCTCTCCGGATCCATGTGGTATTAATGGTCTAAGTGTGCTGGAAAGAACTGGCAGCCACTCCAACCTAACCTAACCTAACCTAACAGACTACGTACAACTGAAAAATAAGCGGGGGCTATAGACTGTTGTAAAGCATCCAAAAAGTGCAAAACTACCTACAACAGAAGCAACGCTTTTTTGGATGCAGATTTGTCATTGGAGGTAGACGTTTGCTGTTTTCACGAACACGAACATGTTAAAGTTTTAGTCGAGAGTTTGTGCACTAGTGTACGAGGCTCTAAAATTTGTTGAGTTGAATACAATTTAGGGCAGTTGGATGAACCAGTTGCGTACGTAGTGTACAACCGGCACTAGGCAAGAAGTCTTGAGATTCAAACACGTAAACGCCATAAAGGAAAACAATTTGATTTAAATCCAAATTGAAATCAGAAAACTCCTTAAATTTTCCAGTTCCCAGACCAAGAAAAATTAGTATCCAGCAATGCAGAGTAACCTCCAAACCTCACAGCCATTGATTAACAATAACAAAACAAAAAATCGAAACAATTTCATAAAGTGCAAATGAAAAAAGTTTCATGTCACACATACACATAAAGTCCGGAAGGACATTTCCTCTACTCAAATGTACCATGAACTAATTCCTTTTAATCTCCTGAAATGGGCATCACAGCACAGTCATCAGAAGGTAAATGTTTACCCATAACACTGGTATCTAGGTCAAAAGCTTCTCTTCAAGTCATGACATCAAAGTGGGCAGTATCAATATCAACCAACCAACCCCTTAGGAGAAACATGTCACTTGTCGAATGGTATGAGGTGATGAGCTATAATTAATGAACCAACAAAACGAGAGAATAATGAGAAAATTTAATACTTCCATCATTAAGGCTTCTCATATCGACAGTGTTCACCGCACATTTTTCATCTTCCGACTATATCTGGCTCTGTCAAATGGACTAAAAGCCTATATAAATCGTTGCTAGGAGTAATGCGACATCAGCTGTCAGATGGTTGCCATTAACAATGTGATTCCCACTCATTTCTAATTGTGATCACAACAGATCACTTCAATTAAGGAGAAATAAATTTAGCCTTTTGGCCACTTGGGAACTGAATGGGATCCTCTTTAAAACATTAAATGCAGTCATCCATGCAATATCGAGTTCTCTGCCAATTTAAAATGATTCCACGAATTATTGTTATTTTTGGAATTTCCACATCGTATCGGAAGAAACTCAGACGACATATTTTCGAGTGATGAGTTCGTATCTATGAACTGCGCTGCGAAAAAATTAGAAGAAATTGTTTATTTTCACACCAATGAACTTGGTTTTATTAATCTATTTACGATTTTTTCTTTTTTCTTATTTTCTTATTAGGAAATTCTTTGGCTATATTTATCTAATAAATCAATTATATAATTTTATTTCTCTTTCTTCCTTTTGATTAGGAACGTTCAACGAGATGTAATGAAGTAAAAAATCGTTACCTCGGGCAAGCCGAAGGAATATATTAATTGAAATTTATTTCCTCAATATGTATATACATATATTTTTTTTTGAATTTATTTCTCCAACTTCTTTGTATTTTAAATTAATTTTATTTGCTACCGAGCAATGTAGGCGTAATTCATGGAATATTTGAGTTAAGAGCACCTAATCCAAGTAAATGCCAATCGGATCTGACATGCAATAGGCAGCTGACCTATGATGTGAGTTTTGATATGGGTGTTTTCGAAGTCTTATTACTTTTCGTGTGATTACTTGGAATTTTTCATTAGAGCTACGTTACATATTAATTAATTTTATATCGCTTTAAGTATCCTCGTAATCCCTCTTTATATAGCAGAAGTTGAGAGGAGTCCTCGACAGTTCAAGCAATTAGGATTGCTCAAGCGTTTCTTTTTTTTTATTTATATGAATTAATTGTTTTAATAGTCTTGCAGTTCATTTGGCTGAGTTTGTGAAGCTAACAGATTTTCCTGGAAAATATTTAAGGTATTAAGTAAAATCCTGGAAATATATTAGAATCAGCCAACAATGAAGGAATTAATGATAAAGCCAACAATTTTCGTAATCATTAATTTTATATACTAAATCTTTAAGCTAGTCTTTACAAGTCGATTTGACCATTGAAACATGTTATGACCCCTAAATATTTAAGGGCAAACTGTGGAACCAATTGGAAGTTCTGAGTGAGTTCATAACGAATCTTTAATATTAGATAACGTAAGCTTGCCCCATATATGCTATGTCCTGCAAGAACTACCGAAGTATACATATCCCTTGTATGCCGCAAACAGACACTTCCAAGAAGTTACATTGATATCTACATAGATAGTCAAGCAGCCATCACAGCCATCACACCCACAACAATCAGATCAAGAACTGTAAAACGATGAGCTAATCATAATGTCACACTCATTTGGGTCCCGGGACATAAGGGCATCCATGGGAATGAAAAGGCGCATGAACTTGTAAGAATAGGTTCTGAAATGGATCTGACAATGGCCGATGACGCAATCCTACCACCACTTGAACTTCAAAAGTCTATCAGCACCACGAAATTCCTAAAACTCGCGAACGAAAGATGAATTCCACTTACGATATGCCGCACCTCAAGAGTGCTCTGGACAGAACTAAGAAAGAGAATAACAAAAGAAGTCATTATGACAACTCATATCCTGCTACCCACCTAAAGAGAATGCGTGTGAGTACAACGGACCTATGCAAGGATTTAGCGATGTAGACACCAAGGAAGACACATTCCACCCCTTATGCGAAAGCAGAAACAGGAAGACAGCCCTCGGAGAACACTTTTTCAATGATCGAGGTGAATTGTCAAACAAACCACCAAGAATCATCCTACAATTCCTTCGAAACTGGGCTTTATCCATCCATGTTAAATTCGAAGACTCTCAAAAGCGTTCTACATGTCCTAACCATCTCAGACAATCAATGCGCAATTTTTTGAGTAGGTCGATGTCGGTGTATAACACGTATAATTCATCGTCAAATCTTCTCCTCCAGAGCCTATCAACGCAAACGGGACCAAAGAATATTTCGCTCGAAGCGACCAAGAGTATTTTCATTCGCCTTCAATATAGTCCATGTTTAAGCACTATAAAGTAGGACTGCGACTGTGATAATAGTGTCTCCTTAATTCATCGGGGTCTAACTACTCAATTGCCTTCTCAGCCCATAGAAATAGCGATTGGCAAGAGCTATTCTTTGTTTGATTTCTAATAAGAAGTCGTTTTTAGGAGTGATAGCAGAGTCAATGTGAAAAAAGTCTCTTGCTACCTCGATTCGTCAATGTTGAGAGTGCATTTTCATTGCCAGCAAATACTAAGTTTTGCCCTCGTCAACCGGTTAACCTAGCGCTCGTGAATGCCCCGGTAACAGCCTGCTGAGTTCAATATTATCAGCGTACACGAGTATTTCCTCACTTTTGTGTCCATTGCGTTGGCTTGAGAGTTTCGCAGAATTCGTTCAAGTATAAAGTTGGAGAAGTCGCATGCCAACGCGTCACCTTGTCTAACTCCTGTTTTGACCTCAAACGTCTTGGGGAAATCCTTATAGACCTTGATGAAGCAACGAGCATTTTCCATCGTCATCCTGCACAAATGGACAAGCTTGGCAGAGACCCCAAAACCAGACCTGGCTTTCTGCTACTTCTCACTATACGTGTGCGTGCTGCTGTGTGCGCATGTATACTCATATATCTGGCTGTCTGTGCGTTTCTGTAGTCTGTCTGCTAGCGTTCACTGCATTACTTCCTGCGTTTTCCTCGCTATCTCTCCTTTCTCGTTTCAGATGTCTCATTTTTTGACATATATCTCTGGCCTATGAACTCACTGTGCTCCACTTATTTTCTGAATCAAGAATGTGCCACAAAATGTTTTCAGGTGTTGGTGTTTCTTTTAATACTATTCGTAGTGCTTCTCTTAATGGCTGGAATCTTGGGCAGTGAAATAATACATGCTCTACGTCCTCGGAAGTACAACTGCAAGATGGAAGAGGGGGAAACAACCATGTCCCTTTAGCAGTTGTGTAATGTAGAAGTTTACATCGCCCTATCTGCGGTTTATCCAAGTCTAGTTGTCCGAAATAAGTCGGTAAGTCCATCAGCCCTTATTTATTTTTTTTTTTCTGTCGGGGTGTTGGAACACCACGCTGAAGCACTCAGACGCAAAAACTGGTCCATTGTACTACCAGCAGGTACAACCCTTTTACTGTGTTTTCTTCGTCTTTCTAAGAAAGTCAAGGGAAGCTTCAATGATAAGGAGCTTAAGTTACCAGCATTCCATCGGGCCTTAGTCAACCTAAAGCGGACTTAAAGTCGATATAGAGATGGTGTGTATCGATGAAAACTTCTTGGATTTTCTCCAGGATCTGTAAATCGGTTGTGGACTTTCCTGACCTGGAGCCACATTGGTAGGGGCCATCAGATTGTTAATAAGATGGAGTGTATGGATGGAGCTCTTGGACCTTCGACAAAAAATAACCCTTAGTAACCGCTGCTGCTTCGGTTTAGTAAGACAGTAAGTTTAAGAAGATTCTATCATGATGGCTGATCTTATTTAACCTTTTCAAAATCTGTTTTGGGCGCTTAAGCGGATGAAGAAGCTATCCGAACCCGCTTAATGCATAGAAAATAAATGAACCTAATATTTTCGGCCACTTAAGCGGTTTGGTTACTTAAGCGCGAAGTACTTAACGGGGTTTTTCAGTATAAATTTTCCATGCAACACAATAGATTCAAGAAAATAAAAATATGAGCCTTTGACAGGTAGGTATACTCCTTGTATGTCAATACCACTGAAAAGTTATTTTTGGTGCTTTAATTATTTTTGTAGGTTCCTTGTGGTAGACCTCTATTTACACTACAACGTACGTATACAAATACCGTTTCTATCAAAATGTATTCCACTTTAATGTAAATTTAATTTAAAAAAACAAAAACGCATTTGAAAAACTTTGTTTTCTCTTTTCTTAACAGAAAAAAACAATAACCCTCAGGACATTTATGAATAAACCGGAAATAAACTCGTCGTGGATAAGATGGAAATAGATAAACCAGAGTCCATTAGAGTCTAGGGATTAAAACTGTTCTTGGAATTGCGTATAAGGTTTTTTTTTTTTGTTCTATTTGTGGAAAGTCATAACAAAAAATTAATTGAAAACCGAGAGAGGAAATGCTGAATTAGAATGGAGAAAGAGATACAAATTGAATTTCTTTGATAAAGGAAATAAATAATTTACCTACACAATAGAAAGATTCATATACATAGAATGTTTACATAGTAGGTAAGTTAACCATGCATTTCTACAAACAAATCTAGTGGACTTTGGACGTCAATGTGGACACTTTAAACACTTTCATACCCTTTAGTCGCACTAGTTAGATTTTTCGATTAATTTTCGAGTGAGCGAAGCGTGTGCAGTGAAAAAGTCCATCAAGACAGTTCATAAGATTTCTCCATGACGGTGCAATTCAAAATGGCTTCTGACAGGCAAGTATCGAGGGAAACAAAAATAATAACCAACCCGGCGTACCAGGGGTCATCCCTTGAGTTTCTATGTTTTGAACATGATCGACCATGAACATGGCGATTAAAACGTATTAGAATACAATTGTCAAAAGTGAATGAGTGTGCTCTTGGCTGCTTCGAGAGGAAAATTCTTCGGGTGATTTTCGGTCCCGTCTGCATAGACGATGAGTGGAGGAGGAGATACAACAACGAACTGTACGAGCTGTACAGCGACATCGACTTAGCCAGAAGAGTGAAGGTCCAACGACTGAGGTGGCTGAGTCATGTAGAGCGGATGGACACCAATGCTCCGGTCCGAAAAATCTTCGAATCTGCCCCCGAGGGACAGCGCAATAGAGGAAGACCGCGACTCAGGTGGCGACCAACTTAGCGTGCGAAACTGGAGGCAGCTAGCTAAAGATCGAGCTGGCTGGAGACGCTTGTTGGTTGAGGCCCAGGTCCACCCCGGACTGTAGCGCCACCTTTAGTAAGTAAGTAACTGTATTAGGAGGGAAGTTGTAAGCGTGGCGTTAGGACTTTTTCAATTGGTAGTAGCGTTTTCCACAGTACATGGAAACTTCAAGTACCATCTGAAAAAAATGGGTCTTGTCGAAGATGATATCTGAAGGCTCCGTCTCATCTAGAGCATGGGTGGCTAAACTGTGGACCGCGTTTGGCTGTTCGACTACGTTTTTGGCATTTTGGCTAGCTCTCTGGACACTTAAGAAAAGATACCGACTCTAATTTCATTGGCTATTTAAGAACCGTCTGTAAAAATTGAGTTATTGTAGAGGACCTCGAGCCGACTAAAGGCGCTTCTACCCGGTATTGCATATTTGTAACTTACAAACATTGAAGTCAATTCCAGTGGTCAACATATCAATTGATTCCGGAAAGCTGCGGTGAAATAATCGAATGTTGGCATGTGGCATATTTAGCTTACTCCACTGATGAGTGTCTCTCAGCCTTATGGCCGCGTTAGTACACAGTAAGTGTAATATGACTTGAAGCTATTTTTAGCTATTGGAGAAGTTCTCCACGCACCTGTGATGCGGAGGCAAGCCAATCGTTGGCTTTCTCCAGATATTCGATCAGCATATATAAGTGAGGATCGGTACCACGAATATAGTATACAGCCTGTTCTTCCGATGTTAGCCCCCATACTCATTTTTTGCATAATTCAAGGGCTACCGGGGATTCCCTTATGCGTTCGGCAGTGTTTTCTCTCCACAAATGGTTTAGATTTTCTTTTCTTCTTAAAAAGGATCAGCTCTGGATTGACACTGGGCCACAGTTGTTTGGGGTATACCTTGGTGTGACTTCTTCCTAGCTGAGCTGTTTCCAGACGAGGCACTGATAACTCATCTATTAAACATTTTGGTGGATTAAGCAATAAACTGACAAAGTTAGTTACCCTTCAACATTAGGAAAGGCTACCATTGTGAGCGAGAGCAGTTTCAATAGACGTTCTGTAGTTTAAATATAGTTAATACGGTTGTAATCAACGGCATCCTTTACATAGAGGTTGATAATTCTTTCCAGAATTTTCAGTAAAAACGACTTTGACCTCCAAGAGCTAATCAGCCTCTGAAAATACTTGCCAGAGTGTTAAACATCTAGAAAGGTCCTATAAAATTAATCATGGATACCATTTGGTCCTGGTGCTCATTCTCATTGATCAGGTCTGTTGAAGTCTCTAGTTGCATATAGCTGTCCAGAGCAGGAAAATTGGTAGTGTCAGAGTAAGTGAGCTGGTGAGTGAGTTTCCATTAGCAGATCTTGGGAGTTTTTAACTGAGTCTACCCAAATAGTCTGAAAAATTCCACTGTTCTGTCAATTTTCTTACGGATGTTACGCCAAGATCAAGGCTGTGACTAGTTGAACTCTTCCTAAAAGCATCAATGTTACCTTGTAGGTCCGCCAATTGGAGTTTAGATATTTGTAGTATTTGTGGGTTCCGCTGCGCTGTCAATCTTCTCGCAAATGTTACGCCAAAATCCCCACGTGTGTGACTTTGTGGATTCTCCCTGTAGAGCAGGACCTTGCAGGTATCGCCAGACGGTATCGAGCCATGTGAGATAGGCTAAATTAATCTCTTTTCTGTTTTTACGTTGAAAAGTTTGGGGAACCCCCTTTCATTAGTATAGTCCCTTGCCTTCTTTTTCTCATTTTAGGACAAAATTTGAAAATATCGGTGCTTAGAACAGAAGTTAGTACACTGTTTAGCTTAACTGTGTGTTGGGCAGAGCGCAGGCTAGGAAGATCTAGTTATTATGAAGGCGAAGTTCATTTTTCGGCCTTTGCCGGTGGTTTGAAAAGGACAGATTGGATGATAATATCAATTAAAAAGCTAATTGTCATTTGCTTACTCAATGTCTTGGCTAACAAGTTTGTCAGTAATCTTCAATGCTCCATTAGAAGCTTTAATTGCCTTTGAGGATGAGACAAAAGAAACCCGAGCTCCTAAGGTATCCCAGTGGGCTTACTTATCCACCTGAACATAGCTTATCCAGAACTAACGTTAATGTAGTAATCACATTTAGGTAACATTCTGCTTGCTGTATCACTAAAAGGTTGTATGCACTGAATATTTGGAAAGGGCAAGGAATCAATCCTTTTCAACGAGTACATCTCAAGATGCTGTAACGGCCTTCTGGGTGCTCTAAAATCTCTGTATGCGTGTCTTGTAAAGAGAAATGTTTTGTTATACTAACGAAATTTTTTCCATTTACGTTTTTAATTTACTTTTCCTTTCTCATTCATGTCACAAGGATTGTGTACCAAGTTTGTGCTGTTACATGTTGCTTCTATAGAATTACATTTCTAAAGCAAATATGCATCCGTGACTGTAGTTTGTACATTTAACTTCTGGCTTCACTCGTTTAAAAATATATTTATTCCATACAGTAACCGTATCCTGGTTTATTAAATGAAAAAAACTGAAATTCAAAGTACAGTCAGCAAACACATTCTCAAGAAAATAAGGACGGAAGGTTATGTTGCAGCGAATTTCCGGCAAGCAGCGGAGCGGAAATAGAACCTTATCCACGCTACTTCGACATATTTGGAGCTCAGGGGGATAAGGATTTCCCAGAATTAGTCAGGATATAGAAAGACAGATGGCAGCGGATAAGCCCTAAGTGCACCAACAGCAGCCCTCGCATCTCTGAAGTGGACTACTGACGTCGGGAAGGAAAACATCTTCAGCGGATTAGTTAGAAATGACAACAGATCACAAAATTCGGAACCCACACAGCAACCAACCTACATGGTCGAACCATCAACCAATCGACCACGTAGATGCGAAGCATGCATCTAGCATTTTGAATGTGCAGACGCTGACTCTGACCATTTTCTTGTTCTAGCTAAATTTAGGGTGGAACTCTCCAACAAAACGAAGCTGTGGATAGAACAAAAATAGATAACTTGACGTTGAATGCCTTAGCACACTGACCTTAAGACTATGAAGAGCAACTAAGTGAGAGACTTTCCGCTGTGCACTCGTCTTACACTGACGGCAGCACATGGAAGGTGGGCAGCAGGCTTTTCGATGAAATATGGAGACCAAGTCATAAAATCATTATGAGACCTATTAAAGGGGTAGGCTTTCATCATGAAAACACAAAGGCCCCTATGCATTTGAGCTACTAGTGCACTCAGATCTACACCAAGACTACAACTCCAGGTTATCCTCAACCTCTTTTCAAATTATTTCTTTATAGAAGAATCAGTTGCTATCAGTCACTTAGATGGAAGACGAAAACGACTAGGCCTGTTATGATCGCAAACAAATATCAAGGCAATCAATAGCTAACCACTGCCTTACGCGGACTTCGTAAAACAATTTCTAAGCCTTTATCCGAGCAGAAAAGGGTGAGAAAGGAAAGCCATTTACACTGATGGATCCACAACGGTTTCAGTGTGCATTCTAAATCTCTGAACCTATCAAGACTTCCAGACGTCTTTCAAAAAGACCTAGCAGTGACAAAAGTGGTCCGTGTGAGCCTGTTTGTTGAAACAGTTAAATCTAAGCTTGTGCTATGCTGTTGGAACATAACCTAAGGTTAAATGGTGGTTGATTAATCAACATGTGGAGAATTACCACGGAAAGGCTCAGCACTTAACCCGAAAGAAGCTGACCACTTATTCGAAATCCCTCCTCTTGCATGCTTAGGCACCAGGGAGAGCAAAAACTATACGAAACAGAAAATAGTTCGCAACGTACTTGTGCTACAGCCCTATAACTGGGAAATTATGCCTCTAGTTCAAAAATAGAAAAACTGACAGACTCATATGAAGAGAGTAAGAGTGATTAAAGGGCATAATACACTGCTGCACCACTTGATAACTAGGGCTTACTAATGCAGATCTTTGTAGAGGTTCCGATTGAAAGGAAGCACTTAAAACTGCAGCTCACTTCCTTTACCATTAGCATAAACTTACATTTCCAGGATATCGAGTAGCAATCGGACAAACAGATAAATAAGCCACAATAAATCTTCAGTATGGTAGAGACCACCCTTTATTGCTCCACAAGGAAGGAATATCTTCTTCCTGGATGTGGCTTAAAGAAGTAGGCCTCCCTACAAGCCAAACCCACTACATTTATTTTTCCAAAGCCTCTGTTAAACTTCGTTATATCAAACTCACAAGGGCTTCAAATTAATCAACACTGTCTTACTGTCTGAATACTGATAACAACTTAAGCTTAAACACTTGTAAGTGCCAGCACTTAATATTAAAGCTGGCTTCTCTGAAATATTTCGTTTTCATCTTACTTAAAATGTCAATACAGATGGCAAAACTTTTAACGTTCCCTTTATCGAAAGAAAAGGATTGCAAAGGAACCGAAATCATCTGTCAACCCCTATCAACCAAATGAAACTAAACCAAAGGAAAACGACCACCTAGATAACGAATGAAATATCTAACGAACCATAATAACTGGAACAATAATAGAAACTGAACAAGAAACCTATTAAAAACACTCACACAGTCCTTACAGAACAAAAACCCCACTTTAGCTCAGATGGAATGGTAAATATTTAGTAAAGTAGGCATCACTTGAAATGGGATTTTCACTAAAAGACACAAAAAGCAAAATTGTCTCCAAAATACTCGTACAAGTATCTTGGAATTATCCAACTCAATGAGGTGTGTGTAACATGATGAATGATCCTTTGATTGTACACCTGCATTCTTGGGCAAAATTCCACAACAAAATTCTTCATCAAAGAATCAGTCTTACAAAAGGTTCAACTTACCTCACCACTAAGAGTGGGTTTTTATTGATTTAACACTTGTCAAATTGTGTTATGTAACAACTATTTGGACATCACTCAAACACTTATTGTATCCTTCTGGCACATGATGTAACTGATGGAGGTCGTCAAACAAACAAACATGTGTTCTTCGATTAGAAAATATTTTTAAAAAATGAAAATATTTAAACGCCACTTGTCATTACAACCGAACTGACAGGGAAAATAAATAAGCCGCCTGTCAATTATTTTTGTTTTTTAAATTTATTCTGTTTGCGAATGTGTATGATGCCGTACTGAAGAGATAAAACCGAATTTATCTTTATTAACCTGTCAATAATTAGTTTGGGGGAAAACAAAAAGTATCTCAATTCATTTACATACTCGTACCTCTTAGTGATCTTTTTTTTTTCTAAAATAAAATCAACACTGGATGGAGCGTTCATCACATACACGTAAGACGAGTGGATATGAGTTTCTTAAAATTTGTTTCTTGTTTACTTCATTTCATATATTGAAATTTATTTATTTTATTTGTTTGCACACGAGTGATCAAATATAACGCAAATGGCAGACACATTTTTTATTTTATTTTTTTGTACTTAAGCTTAGGTCGTGTTGTATAGGAGGAAACTTCACACTCTACGTGAGAAGAAGATGAAAATTATTATTAAATCATTTTAAATTAAAATAATAATGAGTTGTGAACAAGAAAGGACTTATGACAATGGAAAAAAAAGAAACTGATTCATGTCATTGACTTTGAAAACCATTTTGGAAAACACATTATGTCGACGGGATAGTCTTTGAAAATGAATAATGAGTTTGCGGTTTCCATTTCTTTTGAAGAATCTCTGAGAATATGCGATAAACCCAATGTGAAACTAGAGATTAATTGAGAAGTTTAAGAGCAAAGTCGGCGATCTCATGAAAAGAGTTGAAGTTCTTTCGGTCGTTTATTTTCTTAGACGTACATATATATTATACCTAGCTTGGTAGGAAGAGGTGCCTGTCTGGTTGTACTTTCTAGAACACAATCAGCGATTGTGCGCCTTTTTAACATGAAAACGTTTATTCGAGGGCATTCTATGGAAGGTAGGTAGGTAGAAGTGGTTGAAACCGGCAACAACTCATGTGACCTAGATGCTGATAGCGTGGTTTTCAGATCCATTCTGTGGAGTTCAGAAAATTCAAAATGTTACAGAGTTTAATGTCAGAAATCTCTGATAGTTCTCGGGGTTTTCCGAGAGCTCTGGCAAGTACCGGACAGTCGCAAACAAAGTGCAATATCGTTTCCTTTTCATGTGAATTGTGGCAACTATGGTAGTGGGGATTGAATGAAATGCCTAATTTGGCAGCGTGTGGACCAATTGGTCAGTGGACCGTGCTAATTGCAGTGATGCTTGCTGTCTCCATGCGGTTCCTATTAATAAGGTCGGTAGGTAGGTAGGTAGAAGTGGTTGGAATTGGTGAAACCTGCCAGAGACACAAGTAGCACGGATGCGCCGTTTTGATACCACAACTCACGTGACCTGCATGTTGATGGGCGTGGCTAAGAGTGTGTTTTTCAAATCCATCCTGTGGAGTTAAGAAAATTAATGATGATACAAAATTTGATGTTGGAGATTTTGGATAGTTCCTTGAAAAAATGTTTTGAGAGTGTGCGTTGCCTATCTCTGGCTAGTGCTGGGCAGTCACAGAGGAAGTGAAATATGGTTTCCATTTCGCGAGAATTGCCGCAACTTCGACAGTGGGGGTTGGACGGGATGCCTAACTTGGCAGCGTGAGGGCCGATTGGCCAGTGACCCGTGCTAATTGCTGTGATTCTTGCAGTCTCAATTAATGAGGTCATTCGTTCTGCTTTTATCATAGGTGGGCCATATCTGTCTCGATATGGTACAAGTACGTAGACTTCTCATTGATTAGGTCATTCGGTATGCTTTTATTGTAGGCGGGCCATATATGCCTGGATATGGCACAGGTTTCAAAACTTTTCCACTTAGAGTTGGCAATAGAGAGAAAGTGTCGGAAAATTCTGCCCTTGATGAGTCCCTTTGGGGAGGAGATTGAGTCCGCAAGAGAGGCATCAAGGGTTGAATCACATCTGGCTAGCGGGTAGGTTCTCTCATTCCCCTCTTTGTTGCTGTGGCCGGGAACGCAGAGGAGAGTAATGTTAAACCGATCTTTTGCCTGCCTTATAGTTTCCTAACACTGTTTTACTAATTTATAGGACGAAATAGGTGAGTGGAGCGCATTAATGCCAGCCTGGTTATCAATAAAGATTCCTATGCTTTTTGTGGTAGTAGGGTTGAAGTTAAGTATCTTGCAGGCTTCTCTAATCGCTAGTACCTCTGCCTGGAAAACACTCGAAGAGTCTGGAAGGCGGTAGATTTGGATACGTTTAGTTCCGCTGAGAAGACACCTGCTCCAATGCCACACTCCATCTTGAAGCCGTCAGTGAAGACTGATACTTGGTATTTGGATAGGGCAAATTTATTCCGACCTCTCCAGAAAATGAACTCGGATGTTATTATTGAAATTGAGTTTAGGAATTGTAATCGGTTATGGTCGAGGCAAAATCCCTTGGCAGCAGGCCTTACTATGGGGACCAAAACCCAGATTCTCTGAGTCGGATAGCACTACACGAAACGAAATATTTGATGTGCACGTCCAGGGGCTTTTTTACTCTGTGTTCTAAGTTAAGATTCCAGTTGAGCTTGGGGTCAAGTGTAACGCCAAGAAACCTTGCACTGGGGGATAGAGTGAGTATTTGGTTGTTAAGATGTGGAAGCTCGAAAGACCCCAAAATACCTCGCATTAGGGGATAGAGTGAGTGTTAGGTTGTTAAGACGTGGAAGCTTGAAAGTTGGTATTTTGTACTTGGTGGTAAATAGCATCAGTTCAGTTTTACTCGGATTAACGCCAAGTCCACAGCTTGTGGCCCAAGCACTTAGCTTAGTCACAGCCCTCTCTGTGATTTCACTAATCATTGAGAGGAACATCCCTAATACTTAAAAAAAACCACGTCGTCCGCATACTGCCTTCTATGGTAGAGTCTGATACAAAATAGACTCCGGACTTCGGCTACACATATAACCGACAAATTTGGACTTCCTAAAATATCGCCCCAAAAGGGGGCATAATTGTGTGCAGATAGGTCTTACAGATACGAGTATTTGTGGATCTTGTTATCTTTAGTTTTCGTTTAAATGCCTGTACAGACAATAGTAAGCATCGTCCTTGACTGCAGTCAATACATGGCTCCTCCAACAAATAATAATACCAAATGAATCAATCCCAATCGCGAATACATTAAAGTAATATACTTACAACGCTACGTACTGTAAAAAACATTCGGTCTTCTTTTATACGTTTTCACGGAATTCATCGGCTCCAAGATGCCGTATAGTCTCTTTTTGATGCCACAATTCATGTGACCTGGCTGTGGATGTCTGAAGTGTAGTTGGGAAGTGCTGTTGAGGTGTTTCTTGGAACACAGCAAAAGGTAAAGCTCCTTTGAGCATATCAGGGAATGAGAATGCTGGCGAATTGGCCAGCAGATGTTCGGCCCTAAGTTTGGAATATTCCGCTTTGCTCTCAGGGCGGAAAATAAAGCCCCAATACTTAGAAGCAAAGAGCAGGTTATAAAACTCAACCTCTCTCTACTTGTCTGTCCATTAGTGTGTTTATAACTAAAGAACCAGATATACGATTTACATAACGTTGGTTAAGGTTTATATACATATATGTTCTCTGGAGCGGCTTTACTATATATTTTGTTGCTAGATATCAAGTAAGGAATTAGCAGTGACGATTTGAGTGCGCCCTGAGGTGACTTATTGACTGACAGATCTATCAACACTAAGCTCATACAATTTATTGTAGTAACGTGATTTTTAAAACATACATTGCACGAAGGAGGTACCTAGGTACATATGTATATTTTAAAAACCTTGATTTGTGGAAAGAACGTACAAGAGTATGGCTTGCCTCAAACAGATATGAAAGTCTGAAAGTTTGGCGAACAGAAATACGGTTGTCGGATAATAACCGACCCATCTCTACACGTGAACAAATGGCTATTTACTGCTCCGATATGAGGGAACGAGAATGCTGACGAATTAGTAAGAAGTGTTGCGGCACTAAGTCCAGAACAAGCCGACCCCTTGGTGAACATCTCGCATTGCTCATTGGAGCTCAAAACGGAATAAAGCTCCAGGAGAAGAAAGGTCCTCTCTTAACACTTGTATCAGCACATGGTAGCTAGGACTGGAAGAATTATACAAAAGGATAGAAAATTCCTTTCCACCCTTATAGGTGTAATAACGGGGAATAACACTCTGCGGTACCATATGAAGAAGCTCAATGTTACGGAAGAAGACCTATGTAGGGGCTGCGGTGATGAGGAAGTTCATGGGATAAAACCCAATTCTTGTGTCACTGTCCTGGTTTTGACAGACACAATAAGTAAGCTAAATTTCCGCCTACGGGTATCACAATAGGTTCATAGAGACCTGAGTGTGCCGCAGAGGTAGCTCCTCTTCGCCAGCCCACGTACCTAACCTTACCTTCTGCCAGATAATTGGTAGCATTGAGGCTGCCATTATCCACATGTTTTTAGTGGAACTGGCCAGACCTTCCCTATTAATTTCCTATTTGTTATCATCGATGCTACTTTGGTGAACGAAGGCATAGCCTGCCACTCTGCTTTTAAGCTTCGCTTCAACCTAATACAAGAAAAGACTTATGCAACATTTTTAAGCAAAATAACATCGCAGCTCTAAATATAACTCTTCAAGACATCAGGCCCAACAGTAAAGTGATGCGTGGATCCACAATGTTATTGGCAGGCGATTTTCATCAAACATTACCATTAGTACTCGGAGGAGCAGGGCCAAATAAAGTCCAGGCCTATTGGAAGTTTTATCTAAGGCCATCGGTAACCAAACTCAAACTTACTAAAGACACGAGAGTCAATCGCTGGTCAGTTTTCAGATTTTCTGCAATGGCACTAGGCCGCGAGTAAAAGTTGATCAGATGTCCTCGAAGGGAGTCAATGTTCATACCACGTATACTGGTAGCACCTCTGACTTTCCCTGTGGTTTCTAGAGATCGCAGTTCTTCCTTACGGTCTGTTTTGCGATGACCATCTATCAGTTTCAGGGACAGATATTAAGTTTGGCTGGAAATTGAGGGAGGACTGCTATTAACACTCAGCTCACTCAACAGCCTGGTCATTTTGGCACTAGAATCATCGTCGACAAGGAAGTGCTCTGGAAAAGGTTTCAAATATTGGCGTTGCACTTACCCCTAAAGAAGGGTTAAGTGCTAAGTCATTTTGTGTCAAAATGTACTATTTTACGTTTTTTCACTGTAGCAGAAGATTGTACTCCGCGGTACCACATTGCAGAATCATCGTTTTACAGAAAAATACCTAAATAGGGGTTGTAGCGACGAAGAAGTTCACCAGAATATAACCCACTTCCAATGTTACTGCCTAGGACTCCACCACACAAGACACAAATTCTTTGGACATTTTTTCTTCCAGCATCTACAGTAACTAAGGACATGATAAATTTTATCAAATCCCGAGGATGATTTGTATCACAAACACAGTAAGTAAATTATATACTTTATTACGTAGGTAAGTCTTAAGGATAACATATAATTTTTTTCCCCTATTGATTTTACAGTGGGTCTATAGAGACCTGAATGTGACGCAGAGTAGCTAAGAGTTAAGAGTTGAGGAAGTTAATAATGTTTCAGAATTTTATGTCGCAAATATCAGATAAGTCTTCGAAAAAGAATTTGCCAAGTGTGAGATGTTTGGTTCTAGCTGATGCTAGGCAGCCCAGAAAGTGAAGAAAGGTTGGCTTTTCTTGTGTACTGTTGCAGCTACGGTAATGATGCGTGTTGAAAGGGATACCTTACTAACAGCATGCGAGCCAATTGACCAGTGGCCTGTGCTACAATTCTTGCCGTCTAGGTACAGGTTCTTTTGATTAAGTCGTGGGTGCTATTTTTATTGTAGTCTATGCAGGCTACATCTTTCTGAAGGTGACACAGTTTTTGGGAGAAAATGCTGAAAGATTCTACCCATAACGTGTTCCATTCGAGAGTAGATTACTTTTGCAAGGTACACATCAAGGGCTATATCACGTTTGGTTGGCTCTCCTATTCCCATCTATCCTATTATAGCCGAAGAAACAAAGAGAGAGAGAAGAGTGATATTTAACTGAATGCTAACTTGGATAATTATTTTCTTACATTAATAAAGGTCGTGGTGTGTAAGTAGAACACTTTGATGGCAGCCTTGCTATCAATAAGGACTACTATATTATTTTTGGTTGTAGAATTGAAACTAAGTCTCTTACAGTCCTCTCTGATCCTTAGCACTTCCGCTTGGAAAATACTTAAATAGTCTGGAAGGCCAAACAGTGCAGTGGTTTTTCTTAAACTATAAGGTTTCAATCTTTGCTCCGAGGGTGGTCTCCATTGACTGATTTGACTCAGCCAGTGCTTAAATACGTCACTATCTAGCTTTCCAAAGAAAATAAACTTTTACGGACAAAACAATTCGAGCTAAGGACTTCTACAGCACTATCAGTCCTTCGGCAATTCTAATGTAATTTTGTTTGCTTTACGTGGATTTTGTGGCCCAGGAAACTCCTTTGGATCTTCCTTTTCATACGTATCAGAAATTCTGTGAAATAAGCTTTATCGTAAATATGTAGATATGCTACCGTAGATTTCAACAAGTTCCAAATAATAACTGCCTTGGGGCTTCCCCTAGCCTGCCTTACTCTGCTACTCTGCCCTAAAGGCTTTGACAAACTCTTATCTCAACGATGTAGACATATCAAACGAATGCGACCCGATGTCTATAGCAAAGCTGCGGGAATTTTGCTATATCTTTGCAGAAAAGATTGCAGACAACTTATCGGCTTTCTTACGAGAACCTACGCTTTCGCCAAGCACTTCAGGGATTCAAGAACTGATATGTAGATCAAACGTGATTAGAAAATGTAGTGAGCGATTTTATAGCTCAAATTTTAAAACGTACCACTTGGCTACTCAAAATCCACCCAACAAAAAATAACGGTTTCAGTCTTCTATATTTGTGAGTCCAAACTCGAAGGTATCAAGACTAGGTGTATGAAATTGCTTGCATATACTGATAGTTATCCTTAGTTAATCCTGAATTATTTTCTGCCTCCCTTGGGTTAGGTTTGGAACGTTATGTTCAATTTCAACCGAAGGTCCATAGTTCTCTGGATGAATCGTTTAAGGTCTGTTAGTGATATTTTTGCCAAGTCGTTCAAGCTGATACCCATAGAGATTAGTCGTCCCTGTTATAGAGATAGATAGTGGCATAAGAGATAGACCATCCCTACAGCTTCTGCAGAAGATATTTGTGAAAATTCCAAACCGCAGTGACTACAACAGTCAAAAGTTTTCACCATAGGTTGGGCTCAGTCAACGAATTCCCACAATCAACGAATCACATGCGTAGGAACCACAATTTTGACGATTCAGCCAAATTTGACTTGTTGCGATCGTTTCATATTAAACTTGAGATTTCTACGCTGCTGGGTGTACGTTTCTGTACCCGTGGGAACACAGTAACTACTGCAATTCTCTCACACCAACTATAGCCATACCAATGAGAGCAAGACAGGGATCACTAGAGGATAAAACAATTCGATTGGAAAGCTCAACGCAATCATAAATGCTGGCAACTAAAGAGGAACAACACAACCCTCCCGAAGCCAGTTACCCTATGAAGATATGGTTATACCGTAGATCATGCCAAGAATTCTGTCAATTTTCTGCAACTTTTAACTATCGCCTCAAAACTGATCATCAAAAGTCCAAATATCTAACTCAAGTTATGACTTATGAGCCTCTTATGTCCTGTAGACAAGACATCCTACATCATTTGAAAAAAAAATAAAAAATTAAATTATCATTGCCTTAAATAGCGTGCCACATTGTAAAGGTTTTCTCATGATACTTTCAAAATTTGTTTAAAAGGCGGACCGTCCCAATTGACCAATTCAATAGAGAAGCCAACCGTAAAGGTCAAAAGAAAAGTATTTCATTGAAAGTCGCAAATATTTAAATATAAATTTAGCAAATTCCATACACTCTGGCACGTTTCATCGCTTAACAATTTCCCCGAAGCCTTAGGTACTCACACCCACTTGAATTCAATTATGGAAACATGATTATATAATAATTCCACAAAACAAAATTTTCTCTACGTACCTTTATTTGTAATCCAAAGGCTTTCCAGATAATGCTCAAAAAAAAAAAAAAAAAAACAGAAAAAAGGGATCAAATCAAGGCGCTTAATTCACCACATAAAAACACAAGATTTCCAATAGACGACTTCTTATTCACATCACCACGTGTCCCTAATCCCATTGTGATTCAAAACGAGAAAGGACATATTCCAATATACCCCCAGCACAACCATATACATTCACATATCACTATTTAATCAAACATCCCAGAATCGATAAAGCAAAAAGCAATTTATGGCATACTCTGCACATACATATGTACGTATTCACATGTGCATACAGATTCAAGCAACATATGTGGTCACTTGTCGTTATATGAAAGCCTCTTTCCGGGCGCTATATGTCATTGCAAACAATTAGTAATGCTTCAAGCTTCAACCCAGCTCACTCAATCTACGTGCTAAAAAACCGATTAATAACAGGCCGCACCGCAATCAATTTTAAATGCAAACCACTTCAAAACACCGGACCGGAATGTTACCGGCAGCGGAACGTAATTAACCGTGTTAGCAATTTATCCACGGGTGATGTGCTTATAAGAACGCATTAATTTTTCCTCGAAAAAGGCAGCACTGAACAAACACAGACAAAAACGTTCGGTTAAAGTGTCAACCGGAAAAAAAAACGAATGAATAAATATTTATTCATGTGTTGTTAGCTCAAGTGTATCTTTTATCTTTTAGGATAAAAAACTCAAGCACAAGTCGAAGATTTTGGTGAAAATTCTTCAACTCAAGGTGAAGAGGACAACCGCGACAATACGGACCTTTAAGGAATCTCAACCAGACATGAATAGCTGGCTTCCTTTGACCGCCAAATCAAGCAAAAACTGTTAGAGCGGGAATATTTCGCAGGACCGATTCGTAAATATAGTTCATCGAAACGTATCTATCCGAGATTTACCGTGCACCACCGATGAATGCAAAGCATTTTCAATAACTGCTGCAAGGAAAAACGAATTTTCATTCATGATTTTCGGCGAACGTACACATCACACATAGAGTGGATCGTAACTTGTGGATTGTGTTCATGCGCTTCACCTCTACGATATTACGAGTACCGGAATTTACGATATTTGTTGAGTGTTGATTTGCTAACAGGTAGGGGATGTAATGCCGGCCAGCATGGGGTGCATAAAGATGTGGTAGAGGGTTGAATGGAACTGCATTCGAGGTTGATGACACTGGCAGTGCATGGTTGGGCCATGAAAGTGAAAGTGAAAGTGAAAAAAAAAACATGAATAGCGAAGTGGATTTACAATGTAATCCTTGAGCATCAGGTGGTCTGGACCTTCCGTACGGGTTGGAGTGAATAAATGAATCTAAGAATGTTGGGTTTCGTGGAACTTGTGCACACATATAATTAATCAGGAAATTTAATTGCTGTGTGGATTACTTCAGAAAGTTTTACATTTACAACGTCTTCTACTAGAATGCTAACATAACTATTAGTGTTATTTCTGACAAGTTTTCGAGTGGCCTCGTAAGACTCAAAAAATCCAAAATATAGGCATGACAAGCTCACTGAAATCAGACCCAACCGAGGAGCTGAACGTTTTCCTTCATCTTCCGTCGCTTGACATGCATATCCAATACTGGACTGCAACTTGCTACCAAGGCACTTAGAAATAGCCTCAGCTAACTATACAACGCCCAAAGAAAGATTACACAGTAGTTTTCCTGCCCAAGGTGGAATGTGATGATCGACCGAAGTTCGAAACACTGATGGTTCCAAAATGGACCGTAGAGTGGAGTCTCTAAATGAATTCCAATTCTACTGCCTTGCAAGCTCGTCGAATGACTTCCAAGTACAAGACAATCAAAGATGAGTGTAAGAAATGGAGATTGAATCAATCTTCAAATGAAATAGCACTATCCTCATCCTGGATTCGGCCATCTCATCCTATAACCTGGTTATGATGTGCAAAGAAGAACTTATCGAAGTTAACACTTGTTTTGGTCCCCGGACATCGTAACATAGATGATTAGCTGGATGACGTCATTCGAATCTTTATAGAAAAATATTCACTCTCCGCTGGAAGTCGTTAAGGGAAAAACATTTTGCCACTTGAACAATTATACCATATCCAAGAAGATATTGCCCGTCTATCCATGAGGCAGAACACAAAATTGTCTAAGACACACAAATTGTCCAGAAACACAACTGTTAGCACAGGATATTGGCTAGTGGGTAAATATTCTAACAAATGGAAATGAAAACGAGAAGAAACCTAATTAAGTAACACAGCAAATAAAAAAAATAAAAATAATAATAATAACACTCAACAGACCTCACTCAGCATCCTCACAGACCAAAACGTATTGGCGGCCCATCTAATATGAACACGCGACATGTAAATCGTTGCATGTACATGCGACATTGACGTCACGAAAAAATGCCGCTTATGGGTTAATGTTTGTTGCTTGCATCTGGTGGTTGCATGAAGTTACATGGAAATATTAACATATCTACACGACATGTGGATTTTGTCCCAAGAAAACGCATGTTTCCATGCGACGAAGGTGTCGTTTGACCTCTTTTATCCGGAATGATCGGGACCGGGCTAGTTCCGGATAATCGATATTAAACGGATATTGGAAGTTCAAGAAAAACAATCGAAAACACATTTTTTGTACAGATTTGGACTTATGTAAAAAAAACAATTGTCTGAAGAACAAAAGTGGTATTGCTCAAAGTGTTACCACCCCTACGGAAGTTGCGGTCGAAGTCAACTCACCTTTCAGTTAGGACTTTGGCGCTACTTCCATTACTCCAATAAAAATTGCCACAACAGGGTAGACA
This sequence comes from Criorhina ranunculi, assembly GCA_951813785.1. Classification (NCBI taxonomy): domain Eukaryota; kingdom Metazoa; phylum Arthropoda; class Insecta; order Diptera; family Syrphidae; genus Criorhina; species Criorhina ranunculi. The sequence goes on along the minus strand of OX638382.1, from coordinate 32,843,578 downwards.
ACGTAAGTTTTTTTGATTATGAGATGGGATGAGTATGTACGCCGAGAATTTGTTCTGTGATTTCTTTTTTTTTTTTTTGTTGTCATTTGAAATTCAGGCACTCAAGAATAAAATTGGTCAAGCTGTACGAGAAATAGGGGCCGAAAACATCGAAAATGTATTGAAGAATTGGGTTGACAGGCTCAGATCAGAAGTTCAATATTTACCTACTCTGGATGCCTAGCCGCAAATACATTTCAGGTAAGTGCATGGGTGATGAACTCGTCATACCATAGAAAAAGAATCTCGACATTCCTCCCGCTACACGTAAATAGTAGATAAAACTGCGTCTGATCAGTACAACCAACAGTTTTTTGGGCAAATCTATCCCAATCCTACGCTAGAATAGTTTATTTTTCTGAAAATATCGCGTTATCAGTACCACAATAGGAGTCATAACTGGATACTGTCGCATCGGAAGGTACAACCAAAAAGGCTTGGTGTCTTCTCTTATGATTTCTATGAGATTGTGCTAGAAAATGAACGTACGAGGACTTCCGATCAATGTTTCAGTAAAATGATATCCATCAGATCTAAATAGCTTTTTGATAAAAGCTTCTTTGATTTCTTTGTAGAAGCAAATAAGTCAAGGGCGGATTATCTTTCATCTGTACTTTTTAGTCCATTTTGTTCTTTTACTTAGTCATTCAGAACCAATGTAATTTCAATTCAACTCCATCTTTCCATTTTACCTTTCCTCTCTTTCAGTCAGTTGTCCTTTAGGTGTAGTGGAGAGTTTTTCTTTTTTTTAAAAATGTATTTCCTTTGAGTTCAGAGCCAGACTGTCTGAACTTATCGTTTATCGTGCAGAATCAATTCATTTAATTCTCTGACAAGGCACCTCAGCACTGTAAAGAAATTTAATTAAAATCAATCAGCCCACTTTATTGCAAATTAGAAAAGTGTTTTCACTTGCCAGAAACTTAAAGGCCAAGGACTTTTAGATAGACAAATGACTGATTACCAACGATTGGTAAAGTCGTTATGAAAATAAGAAAATTTCGAAAACTAATGCACGCACCTTATCTCGTCACGTATGACTTATATGATATTCATTGCCCTTCGTCGATTTAATCAAAATAAAGTAGTCTCTTCCTTCCGACATGCCTTTACTTAAGTCCTATTGTGTTCGAACCAGAAACTATTCCTGACCCCATACGTCATTTCCACTACGATGCAAAAGAGTAATCAACACGAACTCCATTCTCCAGGCCAATGAGTGATTCACAGTCCACTGCTCTCGAATGACAAAAAAAAACTATTCATCACGCATGCCATAAACTGCCTTAACTAATTTCGAGTTTCATGCGTGCCTCCAACTGAACCACCTTCGACCATAAATCCACAAAACTATACCAGAGCAGTGGTGATGGAATCCATAAAACCTTCAACGGCACATTATCCTATCAAGAGAAGGTAAACACTGACATAATGTCCTTGACCTGAATAGCACATATCACGTTTCGCCACTTAACAACAAAACAAATGAGGATGAGAATGGTGCAACTCCTTCCTGAATGGCTTGCCACACTTCAAGGAAGGGACAATTGTGTAGGCTCCCATAAACAAATGAACCACCTGTGGCTGTTATAGTCATTCCTGGAAGGTCGTACCCGCAATACACTTGCCGCAACTTCACATAACAATAGACAAGGAGAAGTCCCACTGAGTGTGTTGTGTCCTCAGCTTAACTTTATTCCCTAGCATTGTTTACAATTAAATGTACACAGCTACAATGGGATGTGTGTGTGTGTGTGAGTGATGATACAACTGTTTGCTTTATTCTTTCACGTGAATTAATTTACATTGTTCTCAATTCTTATAAGAGCTGCTTAGTAAATTTATTTGTTTACTCGGTCATTTAACATTTTTAATGCATGAAACTTAACTTTAAACAAAAAAAAAAAAAAACGGGATTAGAACTAAATAATTGGAACGTGTAATAACCTACTTCGTGTCCTTAAATACTTAGTTATTAAATTAAAAAATAAAATAAAAATAAACACACAAATAGACAGAGAATGGTGGCAGAATGTATTGTGTATGAACTAAGAGTAGAATGTCAGGACACTCGTCTGATTGCCACGCACGAACAAGAATGGTGGCATATCTCGACTGAGACTCTCCAGCCACGCCATGTAGAGAGGTGCAGACACAATGTTCTTCCTTGGCATAGGCAATGTCATCACCACCAAATCGGATTTCATCGATTTCTCACACAGATACTCCCGCAGCCGCAAGTAACGATTAGTTTTGTCCTGTACGGCCATTAAGTCGTCTTCCGTGGTAAGTGCTAAAAAAAATTCAAAGAGATGAGTGTTTATACGAAAATGGTGGATATTCCCTTATTAAGTTACCTTCGTCTTCATTTAGTGGTACCGTTGGGTTGACATTATTTTCAGAGACAACGAAATCCTTGATTAATTCATTGAAAAATTGTGTTGAGCTTTCCTGTGGCTTCTTCGTAATGTCCGGAATGAGCTGTAAGTCAGAATAATCGATGCGGAACTTTGATAATAAACTGGCCATGGAACGTTGCTCGAATTCCAGTTCGGCTTTCTTGTTCGCCAGTGCGTAGACTCTGGTAATAAAATAGAGTTATTAGTGTTGGTATTCAATAGAAAAATGATAACTGAAAGGAAGTGATTTATATAGGCTTGCGATTTAAGTAAAATTTGACTGAACATAATTATTTTTTTTTTCCCAGGTCGGAAGGGCAGAATTGTTGACTGCTTTCGCCTATATTGAAAGGATCATCCTACCTGGTGCGAAATTTGGATCGTTTTCGCTACTAAACAGAGTACACAAATATTTTCTTGCTCGTCTAAACAGGCTTAGATTCGGGCTTTGTACCTATGCCATGTTCTTAACCTTGAGTTAAACATCCGACCCTCTATTTTTTCAACCGACCGCTTGTCATGCTCTTTTTTATCTCCGGAGAGTTCGGTATTAGTTCTTTCTCTTCTGCTTCTAGAGCACGGGAGCAATTCTGGTCCTTGTATGATGCGCCGCTCTGTATGACTCTTACTGCATTGTGTGTGCTTTCCGATATTCTTCATCGAATTATGGGTTTCGTTATGGTAGTGGGCAAAAACTCCGTACATCAGAGGCATTATCTCTGATGGAAGTGCTCCACCTGGTCTTCAATACTTGATGCTGGCGGCATAAGACTTTTTGAAAGATTAAAGGACACTCAACCGAAAAAGATTTTGGAGGTCTATTGTGTTGTAGCCGTCAAATGTTCCGTTTAAAGATGTTCGAAATATGTTCAGCTGTACCTTGGCTATAACAAGGAAGTGGTCCGAGTCAATGTTCGCCCCTCGGAACGTTCGGACATAAATTATGCTGGAGGAGTGCCTTGCGTCGATAACAATGTGATCAATCTTGCTAACGGTTAAGATGGGAGAACCATGATACCATAACTACAAGGTAAGTACCTGATGTTTTAAGCTGAAAATGACTATCAAACTAAAAGGACGGAAGGCTTTGATTCAAGAAGTTCCATAAGGCTCAACGCACCAACCTAAATAATGTAGGAAAAGTTTAACAAGGCCACGAGATGGTTTCATGACATGGGACGTATGATTAATGTAATCACTATATGGACCGAGTAATCTCACAAATATGAACTCATCAAATTTTACTTAAAGAAAACCATAAGGATTAATGACTACAAAAGACTCTCGTACTCACCTCAGCTTACATGACTGCCACGTCCTTCTGGTGCTTATAATATAAGGCAACAACAATGTTAGACCGCCATCATCGTACAACCAGAAAACATCGATCACGGCATGACCACGTTTTCTAGTGAATTGTGTCAAATCATTGAGCACCTCCTTTGGCAGTTCTACCCCACCAGGTCCCTTGTACAATGAAGCAGGATCATCACGAATTTTCTTCGATTTTCTTAACGAATTCGTCTAAAATAAAACCAAGAATAACCACGAGGATACTTTCTATATTCCATACCAAAAACTTACCAATAATTGTGGTGCTTTGGGATCAGCTGGATCCGGTAAACCAGATACATCTTGTGGCTTTACATGAGTATTTACTGTGAACGATAAATCACTGGTACTAGAAGCTGAAATAAAATAAAATTGGATTTAATAAAAAATGGTATAGGACGCAGCGCACAATGAAGTTAGTAATAGATAGCAAGCACTTTCCTTTCTACAGCTACCTTTATGATGTTGGTAAAATGATCGTGGAAAAACGGGGATAATAAGCTATCTAGACTGCATAGCTCATTTCGTAAGTTCAGAAGTGCTCTTGGCTGCTTCGAGGGGAAAATTCTTCGGGTGATTTTCGGTCCCGTCTGCATAGACGGTGAGTGGAGGAGGAGATACAACGAAGAACTGTACGGGCTGTACAGCGACATCGACTTAGTCAGAAGAGTGAAGGTCCAACGACTGAGGTGGCTGGGTCATGTAGAGCGGATGGACACCAATGATCTTCGAATCCGCCCCCGAGGGAAAGCGCAGTAGAGGAAGACCGCGACTCAGGCAGCTAGCTAAAGATCAAGCTGGCTGGAGACGCTTGTTGGTTGAGGCCCAGGTCCACCCCGGACTGTAGCGCCACCTTAAGTAAGTAAATAAGAGATGAAGCAATAGTCACATCCGAAGGGCTTCAAACCCTATTCACGATTTCCACTGGACAACCAAAATATTATCCCAAATGGGACTTAAATGATTTCATCTTATCTATTAACAAAAGCTCTGAGCTCTTTTTGGTTCGATCCACTTCTTAGCCACCACTCTTAAGGTTCCTAAATACAATCCGCCGTCAATCACCGAGATTGCTGATATGCTAGTGTGATGCTACCATCTCAACAAGCTTAACATAAGTCCCATAGATGTGTGCCGACCGTGGAAGACTGTGGACCACTTCTTGTGAGAATTTGCCGCCACAACTGGAAGCAGACAAAAACACTTCGGCAAGGAATTTGTCTACTCAGAAGCAATCAACCATTTATCCGCAAGTATGATCTTAAGGATCGTCCCGACCTCGACAATTTGCCAATTGTAGGACAAATTTGCTCAGCACAGACTTTTTTAGTCGCCGTACTTTTCTAGTCTCGTCAAGTAAGTAGAAGGCCACTTCAAGCCTAATTCTGGTATCACAGAACTCTTTTTCGATTTTTGACAGTAAAATTGCTCTAACCAGGTGTGGAGCAACGTTCTAAGACCAAAAGGAAATAGAAAGCTATTTGCACCGACACGGCAAAGAAGTTTTACGTGTGCGCGTAGGTACTGGCACAGTGTTACAAGTAAAATCGTTCTTTTTTTTTCAAATAACCTTGCAAAGAAAGATGTCGATCTGTATTTCGTAAAATGAATATACAAGTCAAACCTAATTTAAGCTAAGCCGCGCGATGTACTTAACGTACAGCAAGTTGCAATAGCAGTTTAGCAGATCAACTTATTTAACTTCGAAGCGCTTCTCTTTGACTACGATACAAATCCTCTCCAAACCAGGATCAGTTAATAAGACCAACAATCGTGTCATCAACATTTACTTGTCGCAACATAAGCTTGCTCTGATGCGGAAATATAATAACACTTTTTGCTGAAGTGTTGTTACACCAAAGTTGTCGTCATGGTTTAGCTTTTAAAACTATAAACATGGTTGTCTTCTCGTCCATCTGCCTCCCTAGTTTACAGCATCTAGTACCTACACTGTCCGGATCCTAGCTTTTGTGGTTATAATTCCAATTGAACTACTTAAGTATGTGACGGTCAGTCTTCATCGATTTTTCAGTAAGATGTCATTTATTGAGGAATATAGCTTCGTTGTCCTGTAAATTCCTCATAACTGGTTTAACAGTTTTCATTGGAAACAAATGAGATTTCGTCTGCGTCTGAACTTTGAACTTTTTCTGTGGCTAATGTCCATGCTCTACATATTAGTTACCAGGTTTCATTAATTATTTCATAACTTTTTTTTAGAATTTTTAAGACGTAACCTCCTGAAACTTCATTGAGGTGGCAGGCCGTGTGAAATCCTTTTTCCTTCTAACTTGATGCTATTAGATGCCCTGGTCATTCGCACTCAGGTGCTTTCTACGGTCTCTTAATATTAAAAGGGTGCTTCCACGTAAATAAAAGTTTTCTATGTGGGTAGTGATCTCTTTTTGATTTGGTTCGGTTTGCAAGGATAAACCAACAGATGGAACTTCGTTTCAATCCGTTTTTAAACAAGTAAAGTAACACCTCTTTAACAAAGATACAGCTGCATGTAAGTAGGTACAGAAAACCAAAAAAAAAACATACAAATGCCACCATCCTTGTGTAAGCACTCGTACTCGTGTATGACTATTTGAACTTTAAAAAACTCACAAATTACATTCCAAGCGTGATGCTGTCTAAACCAAACTCGACCTCAGTTCACTTTAGAAGAACAGCAAAATCATCTCGTGAATGTCAAATATTTTAAATGGAATTGAATATCCTCATTTTTTTTGCGGTGACACAAACGAACATTAGGTATGTACGTGTTAGGCAAACGTAAACAAATGACTTTAAGACGACAAAAGTTCGAGAGTGATGTTCCATTCCATTGCACAATCCTTTTTCGTCTTTAACTTGAAAGCATTTTTCTTTTCTTTTCTTTTTCTACTTCAGAGCTATTATGTTTATCCAACCTTGAAGCCAGCCACCCCCCGTTACAACTGGTTGTTAACGGCTGCATTAAGGCAAAAGTTGTGGAAGATAATTCTTTGAGAGAATGTTGTTTTGATTTCAAAACAAATTGAAAGGCCGGGGGACTATACATAGTCCTTGGCATTTTTCTTAGAAAAACCAGAGAATTGTTTTTTTTAAAATCTTTTCACAGCCGTAAGCTGTAATGGTCTAGGTCAGATTGACTTATAATTAGTTACCTTTGCCCTTAATAAAAGGTGCATTGAGCAATAAAAAAGTCTACAACAGTATATGAATAGGATAAGAGAGTTCTGCGAATTTTATTTGGATGGATTCATAGGCTTGCCAGCATTTGATACAATGACAATGAAATGTATTTAACATCTTGTATGTGCAACCCAAGGCAGCGTTGCGAAATCGAGGATATGTCACTCCACTTTCAAAAAAGCACTTAAAGAATATCACACATGTGTTTGATATTAAGTTAATGTTAAGCGGTTGAATCTAATTTATGTTTATAAAACCGTAAGCTGCATGTCAATGTGGGTAGAAAGAGTTCTTTCTCTTCGAATTATTTCAAACGGACCATGAATGACATAACGAATACAATAAGATTCCGTCTAAGGCGCGATTACATAGGAGACCTTAAGCGTTACAAGAAAAAGAGCTCCATATGTCGTTTGTAATAGGGATTGATATAGGCTTTCACAGATAAAATATAAATCCTATCTGACGACGACAGACATGGTGGGCGAAACGGCTCCCGGAATTTCCGCGATATTAACATAACAAAGATTGAAAAGTGTGTCAGTTGCATGAAAGAATGGGCAGCGTATGGGGAATGGATTTTGGGGGTTATCATTAAGAATGAGATATAAAGTCTGTAGAATTAAATAATCTAAGAACCTATTTATAGCTTACATGCTACACAGATGGACTGAGGACAGCTGAGAAACGATAAACGTTCAACAGTAGCTCTGATCATTAATCGTTTAACAAGCCCAGTAGTTCGATGCTTTCAAGTGCTTAGGGAGCCTAAACCTCGAACTCAAATTTCCCCCCAGAGAGCGCTGAACAGAAGGAGAGATCATAAATTCTAACCATGTATTCATTTTTTTTTTTTTTTTTGGGGCGCAGGCTCTGGGATATACGCAACAGAACCAATCATTGCATGGTCAATAAGACTTCCAAATCACAGCAAAGTGTTCCCGGCGGAAGATTTAGTAAACACCGAGGCCATTCGAGAACTATCACGGCAGACACTCCCAAGTAGATACATCGACATCTACATACAGAGCTAGTCAAGCAGCCATCAAAGCCATCACATCCACAATAATTCGATCCAAAATTGGAAATGCTGCAACGATGGACTTAAGTCTTTTAGTGTTAACCATACCAAAATAACACTTGTTTGGGTAACGGGACATAAGGGTATGGATGGAAATGAGAAGGCGGATGAACTCGCCAAAATGGGTTCCGTGATGGATCTGATAATGGTCGATGGCTCAATCCTAGCATCACGAAAATTTAAAAATTTCAAAACATGAAATGCCAAAAACTCGCGAATAAGATATGGAGTGCACTCACGGCAGGCTGCACCTCAAGGACGCTCTGGCCATAACTAAATGAAAGGAAAAGAAAAGAAATCATCGCACTCAATAGAAGTCATTATGACAAGTCACAACCTGCTGATCGCCCACCTAAGGAGAATGCTTTTGAGTACAACATCCCTATACAGAGGATTTGGCTACGTAGACGCAGAGAAGGACATACTCCACCTCCTATGTGAATGCCCATACCTTAACAGAAATAGAAAGTCAGCCGTCGTCAGAGAGCATTTCTTCACTCATCGAGATGAATTGTCAAACAAGCCACCGAAAACCATCCTAAAGTTCGTTTGGAACACGGGTTGGTTCAGGGAAGTCAATCAGCAATTGAAGGGTTGTAAGTCTAAAGGATCTAAGTGCCAATTTTATTATTAAGAGATATACGCAAAAAACATAATACAATTGAGTGAAAGTTCATAGAAACTTAGACCCTTTAGGCTTGACACTTAGATTGTATTTTCCTAAAAATATAGATTTTTTGGCACTTAGATCCTTTAGACTTACAACCCTTCAGTTATAATTCATGTTCCATTATTTCAGGTATCCTACACGAGGGAGGACAATGGATTATTTGAAATCTGAGTGAGACTGTACTTAACCAGGTATAGCTACCGTTCTAACCTAACCTAACCTATATAGAGCTGTTGTTCAGTCAATAGACATGCTTCCATCTCCTCAAACTTGATGCATGCTCTGTACCAAAACTTTATCACCATATTTGAATAGCACCAGTAGGAATGTCCATGAAGATGGCCCCGCCATTTTGGATTTTTTGAAAAAAATATGATGTGCTGTAATGTGCCGTAAAACTTTTTTTTTTTAATTCAAAAACTGTAACTTTTATGAGGAGGTCCTTTTTTTAAAGTGAAGTTGGCCCCGCCATTTTACTTTATCAAAACAAAAGGCATTGTGCCGTAATGTGCTCAAGATGTTCTACCATGTGCCAAACAAAAAAAATAAAAAATCGCCTTCACGGATTTTAAAAACAATTTTTTTCATTTTTTTGTGAAGTTGGCCCCGCCATTTTGGATTTTTTTAAAATAAAAAGATGTGCTATGATGTGCTCGATGTGTGCAGCAATGTGCCGCAAAAAAATTTTTTTATTCAAAAACTTTAACTTTTACGAGGAAGTCCTTTTTTTAAAAATGAAGTTGGCCCCGCCATTTTGGATTTTTTAAAAACAAAAAGATGTGCTATGATGTGCTCGATATGTGCAGCAATGAGCCGCAAAAAAAAAATTGTTTTCAAAAACTGTAACTTTTATGAGGTCATTTTTTTTTTAAGTGAAGTTGGCCCCGCCATTTTACTTTATCATAACAAAAGGCATTGGGCCGTAATGTGCTCAAGATGTGCTACCATGTGCCAAACAAAAAAAAAAATAAAATCGCCTTCACGGATTTTAAAAAAGATTTTTTTAATTTTTTTGTGAAGTTGGCCCCGCCATTTTGGATTTTTTAAAAATAAAAAGATGTGCTATGATGTGCTCGATGTGTGCAGCAATGTGCCGCAAAAAAAAAAATTTTTATTCAACAACTGTAACTTTTATGAGGTCATTTTTTTTTTAATTAAGTTGGCCCCGCAATTTTACTTTATCAAAACAGAAGGAATTGTTGCCGTAATGCACTCAAGATGTGCTACCTGTACAAAATAAAATAAAAAATTAACCATACGGATTTTAAAAGCGATTTATTTATTTTTTTAAAAGTTGGGTCCGCTTTTTAAAGTTTCCGTAAAAATCTATATTGTACGACAATGTGCTCAAGCCGTAGTGTTATTTGCGGACAGAAATCAAAAATCAGGAATCAGCTAGGTTTACAAAACATTTACTTTAAAAAAAAAAGTTCCTTTAGCAGTTGGCCCTGCCTCTTGTTGATAACAAGGAAGTATGAACTTTATAATGAATTAGAGTTAGAAAAAAGACACTTACGTACCGTACCTTAGTGTTCGGTACAGTAAACTCCCGAAAATAGTACACAAACATATATCCAACAGGTAGTACACCAACGCCATTGTGTATATTGTTATTGTGCGAAAGGAAAAGGATTTCCTGACGCAAAAAAGGGTAATAACAGTTGTTCTTTAAATAAAATCAAACTTTGTCTACCTGCTTGTGTAGATTTCTTCACATATGAATGTTTTTGTACGCGTACCCAAAAAATATACACAATGGCGTTGGTGTACTACCTGTTGGATATATGTTTGTGTACTATTTTCGGGAGTGTACTGTACCGAACACTAAGGTACGGTACGTAAGTTTGATTTCTGTCCGCAAATAACACTACGGCTTGAGCACATTGTCGTACAATATAGATTTTTACGGAAACTTTAAAAAGCGGACCCAACTTTTAAAAAAATAAATAAATCGCTTTTAAAATCCGTAAGGTTAAATTTGTTTTTTTTTTTTTGTACAGGTAGCACATCTTGAGTGCATAACGGCAACAATTCCTTTTGTTTTGATAAAGCAAAATTGCGGGGCCAACTTCATTTAAAAAAAAATGACCTCATAAAAGTTACAGTTTTTGAAAACAATTTTTTTTTTTGCGGCTCATTGCTGCACATATCGAGCACATCATAGCACATCTTTTTGTTTTTAAAAAATCCAAAATGGCGGGGCCAACTTCACAAAAAAATGAAAAAAATTGTTTTTAAAATCCGTGAAGGCGATTTTTTATTTTTTTTGTTTGGCACATGGTAGCACATCTTGAGCACATTACGGCCCAATGCCTTTTGTTATGATAAAGTAAAATGGCGGGGCCAACTTCACTTAAAAAAAAAATGACCTCATAAAAGTTACAGTTTTTGAAAACAATTTTTTTTTTGCGGCTCATTGCTGCACATATCGAGCACATCATAGCACATCTTTTTGTTTTTAAAAAATCCAAAATGGCGGGGCCAACTTAATTTTTAAAAAAAGGACTTCCTCGTAAAAGTTAAAGTTTTTGAATAAAAAAATTTTTTTGCGGCACATTGCTGCACACATCGAGCACATCATAGCACATCTTTTTATTTTAAAAAAATCCAAAATGGCGGGGCCAACTTCACAAAAAAATGAAAAAAATTGTTTTTAAAATCCGTGAAGGCGATTTTTTATTTTTTTTGTTTGGCACATGGTAGCACATCTTGAGCACATTACGGCACAATGCCTTTTGTTTTGATAAAGTAAAATGGCGGGGCCAACTTCACTTTGAAAAAAGGACCTCCTCATAAAAGTTACAGTTTTTGAATTAAAAAAAAAAGTTTTACGGCACATTACAGCACACATCGAGCACATTACAGCACATCATCAAAATCCAAAATGGCGGGGCCAACTTCATGGACATCCAGTAGGATGTGATCATTTTGTCAGCTCCTTGATAGATATATTAACTTCTTCCAAAACTGCGAGGGGAGTGGATATTTTATCATCGACTAGATTGGAGTTTTTCGTTTCTGATTGTGCAGCTTAGATACTTAAGAACATATGTATGTAGGTCCACATTAGCTTAAAATAACCAAAAATATGTTACAAATCTTAACGAACGCAACGAGGGAAGCTCCTTAAGATTTTACGTCGAAGCGCAGGAATGACCGGAATTACCGGAAGACGACGTTCTCTTATGGACCACAGAAGAACTAGGAAACACTTATGCCCAGTTTCACAGTGCGAGTTTAAACTCAGTTTATGGTTTAAACTAAAGTTCAACCAAATGTTTGGTTTCACAGTGTTCGTTTAAATTCTCAACTGAGTTTTATGTTCGGTTTAAGTTAAACGACTCGATTCTACCGTTTAACGTTCGTTTAAGTTAAAAATGTGGTTATGACTGCTATTGTTGCGAAATGTCAAATTGTTTTTCTTCTAAAATATTAATAAATAGTGTGTAAAATAATGTTTTCAAGTGCAAATAGTGATTCTGATGAAAGAAGTGATGAAGGATATTATAATATCCTGGTTAACGTAAGCCGACAAAGAGAATTTCGCTGCAGGACAAATCACTTTTATTTTTGGGATGATATGGACTTCTTTAACAGATTTCGCATGTCCAAACAATCAGCGTATACTGTTTTCGAGGAAATACGTCCAAAAATTGAAAATCCAACTAACTGGTAACTCAGAAAATAAAACATATGTACATGTAATTTGATTTATATGAAAATAAAATGTTTTACTTCAAGGAACAATTCAATATCAGCCGAAATCAAGTTTTTATTGACTTTGCTTTTCGATAGCATCCCATGCTGCATTTTTCTCCGTCCAATGAATCCGTTTTTTTCAGTTTTTTTTATTTTCAATTGTGCCTTTGAATTTGACCACTAAATTCATTGAATTTTCCTTTTCGCTATCGGAAAAATGAGTACTCCTTTTCTTTTGATTAATATTATTATATTTTTGCTTCCTCCATTGTCTCTCTTTTGTCTATTCTAAGTGACTTTTACTCTAAAGCAAACACCATAATAGGAAAAATTCAAAATAATTTTCAGTTTGACATTTAATTCAAATACTGTGATTCAAATACATCAGTGTAATTCACAATAGTGTGATAAACTTTGTTTAGACAAACTGAGTTTAAAAATACAGTGTGAAACCGAACGATTTAAACTCAAAGTTTAAACTCAGTAGTTAGATTAGTAAAACTCAAGTTTAAACTCACACTGTGAAACTGGGCATTATTGTCTTTAAACCGATATCAAGTGCTCAAATTGTTGAAGAAGACTAGACGAAAGAATTAATTTCTCTGCCACCAGTAAGGGGTACAACTGATATCCTAAAGTAGTAGTGAAATTCAACCCTTTCATTCATTCAAGGCCAAAGCTAGTTGCCAGAAATTGCAGACTTTACATAGTGCAAAGAATTTATGGATTGTCCAAAACGTAAAACATGTATATAGATATTTTTTCCAACCTTGTGCCTTTCGTTACAGTCGATTTGACATTCGTACATTCCTGTCCCGAAGGTCCTCTAGTATAAAATACCCTTTTTTATTCTTTTGTTTATTTCCATCTATGACTTTAAGCTTAACTTATATCTACTCATAAAGAAAAAATTACAGATAACCACATGTGTCCCAATTTTAAAAATGTCCATCAAAGAGTTAAAATTGACAAGCATGTACCCATGTGTGGATGAGTAAGTACGTGCGACCCAGTTGTGCACATTATTTTTCAAGAAAAAAAAGCACTAATGACACCATACATACATATGTACATACATATAGAATGTACATATACATTTTTGTTTGCCATTTTAGACACATATCCTTCCGTCAGTCAAACATTTTCAATTTTCCAATCAGTCGGGTTCTCCTTGCTGATACCGAATCCAATTGATTCTTCTTCAAATGTCCTTGGGGAATGAATGTGCACGAACGTGGTTGAAAAAAAAAAAGAAAAAAAAAAGGTTTCCTCTTTCGAGAAGGGAAGCAAATTACTTCCAATTACGGCTGAACAGAGGATACAAAACCTAAAATTAAATTCAAAATCTAATATACCCTTGGCTCATCCAGTGGATAGGATATATTGTCAAAAATATATTCATACACCTAGGAAACGAACAAGAACTTAATTGTCTTACAATCCCTATTTCTCTGGGCTCTTTGAACAGCATAAATACTGAGTTGTTATATGTGTCAAGGTTGATACTTGAAAAGGATATCAGCGCACGTTCTTTTCCACAAGTCGTCGCTTGACAATGCAGAAGAAGAACAAAACAAAAACACAAAAAAAAAATGCTCACACCAACCAATGTTATGCAAGACAAAAGGGGATCAAAGTCCCTTGAAAGTCCTTTAGCTTCCTTTCAGTTCGTTTCGATATTTTTTTTGTTTATGCTGCTCGTCAAGTTAATTTGATTCGACACTCTACGTGGGTTACGATACAAAATAAGCTAGCGAAGTGGTTTATCCTTTTGTTCCTGTCATTCTGTCAATTTTTCTCAAAGTCCTTCAGTATAATAAATTGGCAAATCATTTTGATAAGTACCTCTGGAGTGGCACCAAGTAACACACACAATCGCATATTGAGGCATCCAAAGTGATTGAATACCGAACAACTTTCTTCAATTCCCATACCATACGTACATATCCTTCTTGGATCTAATTTTCACTCCCATCCCTTCGATTTGGTATTTGTCATCGTGTTAAGCCATCACGTGTGTAAAATTTGAATTCCAATGCCACAGCCGTTGTCTCAAAGAGGGTGGCAAAAGTTTTACACTTTGCCGCAGTTATGTGGTGTGGCAGAAGAGGGAGGGACGTACACACAATACATGTGTTGTCAATATAATCCATTTCTTAGCTGATATCCTTTCGTAAACTTCAGTCTCTGTCTTGAAAAACTTCTTCTGTGGTGTAGAAAAAAAATTGTCAACTTGCGCGTGCAAAGGAGTAATTCCTTTTCCTCTTTTTTTTTTTTTGATTTCAAATCGATACGGTGCACGTCTTTTAGAATCCTGCTAAGGTCATATTGGTTTATTGAACTATCGATTCAATTGCATTTCGCACACAGGACAGGTATATGTACACTCAGCTTAAAGTTGCCGACCAATGGTGGAAAACAGAGTTGAAGGCGAATATTTGTTCATTCTTCATTTCGAATGCTTTTTGTGATATTCCATGAATAATGGATGAAGACACGCAAAGTTGAGGAATACATTATTTTTTCTAATTTACATTAGACAAGTTACAGGACTGCTCATACATAAAGGTGAATACAAGAGTCCAAGCAAATCTTATTTGGGTGTCCTTGGCCTTGAAGATGTCCTGGGTATAATAATAGCTTATGGGTACGTGAACGAATAAGGATACTGGACGATGTCATCTTTTTTTAAATGGTGTATGTAAATCTGACTTGACCATAAAGCACGTACTTCCTGTAAAGCCCAAGAGCCGCTTAAAAAGTCTTTAAGTGACACTTTTTCTTGGACTTTCACTAAGCCAGAGTCAGAGCATTACGGAAGAAATGTAGGGGCCCATTCTATATTTTTTGTCACATATTCATGCATACCCGTAGGCGCAAGCTATCATAGATTTCAGCAGAAGTATGTATGTACATTTTCAAAGCCGAGTCGGCGAAAGTTGTGGAAATTGTAATAATTTCCGAGGGAAGAAGTGTTAGTTGGGAAGGGGATCGTAAAGAGAAAACGGGAATGACTCGTAAGTGTCCTCAACTCGTAAGTTGAGGAGAAGGAAAGTAGAAAACGGTGAGCAATGTAACGATGCTGCAAATGTGATTAGCCATTGTATTTGTAGATTTTCTAAGTTAAAGAGTAAGTCAGGCTGCTATGAGATAAAAATATGGACTCATTCCTGGGCGGGAGGGGCCATCAATGAAAACAACGAACAACTTTTTCATTGCACTTTAAGTACTCACCTTGTTCTCCGCAAATGGTTGCGAAGCCACAAGAAACAGACGGATATCACTTTTGTATCCGAAAATATATCGCATAACATCATGAACTGAAAGGAGTCTAGCAAGGGATACCTACATAATACAAAAGTGCAAAATCCCCAAACCCCAAAATCCCCAAATTTTGAAAAATCCCCAAAGAAAATCTCCAAACTGTCCTGCGATTACCGCTTCGCTCTTCTGCTCTATTACTTGCTTGGCGAAGGCGATATAAGGCCATAACTCGGAATATAACAAAAACCTGTGCTTCTAAACGATTTTGGACATAAAAGGACCAGAGTAGCGAAGCGGAGCGGTAGCGGAGCGAAGCGGTGCAATACAGATTCCCAATATGGGGATTTTGGTTTTGGAGAGTTTGGTTTGGGGATTTTAGTTTGGGGTTTTTTATTTTGGAGTTTTCGTACCCAACCCGTCTAGCAAGTATTCCTTTTCCTTTTCGATCACAGATACATACAGTTTGTTCAAACCGACCTCGCTTCGAACCAGCCAGGAATTTCAGAAAGACCTATGGGTCCAACTATAGGAACAATGTAGAATTATCTGGAATATCCACGCCCTTAGTCCTCCAAGTAGTACCAAGGAGCTAGACTCCTGAGTAAAGAGGCTAACTTCTTGCCCAGAGAGTAAACCAATCGGATGATATAACAGCCCCCGAGTTCCAGCAAAGTTTGGATCTAATCTTCCCCTAATATTCATACTTAGGGCTGGTTACAGCTTACACGTACATACCAAAAACGTAAGACCAAGAGGTCTAACATCATTTCTTCTGAAAAGACTGGAAAAACTGATAGATACCCATATTCTCTGCAGTACCAATTCAAATTTGTTGTCAGGCCTCCCAACGTGCATATAACAAAAGAAAATCGGTTGAAACGGCCCTACATTCGCTAATATATATCATCGTTGACATCGATGGAACCAAGGGCAATTAAGCATGTACTCATTGACCTTTAAATTGGGACTCTGATTTTCGTTTGATAAACCAGCTGCCCATAAACAGGATTGTCCATTTAAAGCTAGGCGGTACCGCAGTTCGAGGAATCGTTAATTGTTGGTATGATCTCTTCTCTTCTCTGAAATCTAGTACTAATACAGCTACTCTCAATCCTGGATGGGGTTGTGGTACAGCTGTAATAATTGTCTAGTTCATATATTACAATACGCTTAGAAAACTCTTACAGGATGCTCTCTCTAAGTTCTCCAAATGGGGTATAGGACTTCTCCAACACTTATATTCGACAAAAACTTCGAAATGGAAAGAAAACTGACATTTTATACCACCTCAGTTTCAAAAATGGGTATTCCTACCCCCTTCAGCGCTAGTGAATTCTATAAAAATAAATCCACCCCAGACAAGAGTCGGAAGTTAATCTCGCGTTGCAGCAGAGGTCAATATGTGGAAAGAGATGCCTTCTCCAAGGGTCTAAACTTAAATATCTCCTTCCGTCTACCCAATCAATTCTGCTTTTTCCGAGCGAAGATGATAGCAATCAAGGAGGTCCTAATGTGGTCGAAGTAATATGTGATGTATACGCTGTATATCTCAGTTTTTACCGACAAATAAGCCTGTCACCTTTTATCTTAATGATTTTTTCAGATGCTGTATGGATTGAGGAGAAGGCAGAGACAATTGTCCACCTTCTCTGTACATGCTCAGCAATCTCCGCTCTGACTAATAATCTTAAGCGCAAGCTCCGCCTGAATCTGTGGATAGTTTTGTGGGGAAACCCAGATTGATGTGGTATAACTTTGGTCAAAGTAAGGTTGCATCTGATGCAGCCGCTCTAACGTAACTTAACCTAAGTAGGCCGCTACCAGTGGCGATTCTTGGTGCTTAGTTCTGGGTTGGCTCCAGGATCTTAATAAGTTTTTTTCAAAAAAAAAAACAACGACGAACGCACAAAAGAATAATTTTAAGGTTTTATTAATAAGAAATATAAGCATTGGCAATATTTATTTAACCGCTATTTAACCTCCTGAGACCCAAGACCAAGTTATGTATTTTTCATTAACAAGACCTATTTCATATAGCTTAATACCACCTATAATTACATAAAATTCAGTCAAAAAAAATTTCCCAACCGGGTATCATCAGTGATATATATGCTGGAGCACTCAGACGCAAAAACAGGTCCATTGTACTATAATCAGCGATACTTTGGGTTTTAAATAGTATTAGAAGATATGATTTTAATATAGGGAATTAATGCTTACCCTTGCGCAAAGTCGACATGGAGGCAACGCAAAAAAAAAATCAAACTTTAACTGATTGCAATTGACGTAATTTGGCAACTAGAGAAATGCCACGTGGCGCAAAAACAAGATAATTGATCTCCAAACTGTCCCCCCAAAAGGTTTTACCGAATTCCAAAAGATGGCATGGAAAAAAATTCTAAACTAAACTGTATCATTGGTGATACCGGGGGGTCTTAGGAGGTTATATATAAAGTCAATTCGTCGTTTGACGGATAAAAAATGTTCGATGGCCTGATCGTACAAGTCTTCGCTCTTCCTTAACTCCACCAGGTACTCCTTTTCTATTGACATGAGAGCCAAATTGCTGGGAACATTTCATTCGGGAACATTTTCCTATACACAATCAATTTTCACAAATTATGTTGCTAAAATCAAAACAATAAAAAATCTGCGGCGACGATTGTCTACATATTCATATTGTAGTAGCCATAGCCACTTGGTGTGTTTCATGCTTCCAAACTGTGGATGTGTGTGTGTGGAATGTACCCAATCATCCCTCATGCATATCTACAATAAGTGTCATCGTTGGCAATTTTCGTAGCGCCAACTTCTCATGATACATCTTCTACGAAAACTATCAACGCGGGTTAGAGGGCGGCAGGGAGGGTAGCTGAGTTTGTATGGAATCGGTTGGCGACTACAATTAGAGCCAACCCAGAGTATTAGCGAAATCTCTCGCATGCGAGTCTTGTATTGCACGCGCGAAATTTTTGAATTCAAATTGGTTCGTGCAGTGTATGTGTATTCTGTGCAGAATTTTACTGTATTATGTATTGTTAATGTTACTAAAATGACTTAATGCTGAAACATGTTAAAACTTAAAGAATCGTTGGTTTAGCGGCGCCAAAGTCGCCAACTGAGAGAAATCGCCACTGGCCGCTACAGGTAAAAGTAAAATAAATGAAAAAAATAATTTTAACTAAAAAGTATATTATTAATGAAGCAATAAATAAAAATATGATCCAAGCTTTAAAAAGTTCAAACGCTGTGTCATCTTCAATTTCTACGAATACTACTAAATCAATATTTATACACTTTTTTAAAAGAAATCCCGTTTACCTTCTTTATGCAGTGTGATCCTAATTAATGGGACCTTGAATGCTTAATTTATAAATATAAATTTATCAACAATTTACTAAAAATTAACGTGCCAATTTGTGCATATTTTTTTGCAAATATATAGTTTAATAAAATTTAAATATAAATATTCATTTTATTTAGAAATAAATTTCATGCTACTTACATTTGATTAGTTTCAGGCCATTGTCAATAGTGTTTTGCATTCGTACGTCATTGGCATCTACTGGTATGTATTTGTTTTTTTATATTTACACAGATTTTATTTTTGTAGTAAACAAAAGACATGCAAATAGATAAGTAAATGAAGAATCAATTAAGCGGAAACCGTTTAATATATGTAAACAGTTTTTCATTAATAATAATCAGCTAAATGTAAATATTTTGTGCATTTAAAAATGCATTCATGCATAAGAGAGAATATAGTGAATATAGTGTTTGTTTATTAGGTACGTGGGGTGGCAAAGAGGAGCTATCTCTGCGCCTTACTTAGGTCTCTATAGATCCATTGTGATATCCATGTATTAATTAAATTTAATTCAATTGTTTACTTAAACATGATTGTATATTATTTCTTATGGCTGATTGCTGAAAAAAAATCCACTCTACCTACAGACTAGAGCCCTCGACCAATACAACAAAACAAATACTTGGCGTGACAGCCCGTAAGGAACCAAGGTCTAACTTCGCGCTAAAATTCGTGGGATGTATTTTATATTTTTCGCACGAAAAGGAACCTACAGTTTTGTTGCTGACTCCGAACGGTGGATTGCAAAGCTTTTTCATGACAAATTACACTTTCGAAAGTTTGTCATTGCCTGTCGAGGCATTACCTCCTTGTTGGTGGGTTGGCTGACTCGAACCTATGTCAGCAGGCTTAGCTGTCCAATCACTAGACCAATACCTTCATTCAATACACGACTCGAATGCGTACTTGTGACAACTTCGAAAAATGCAATCTAAGTCAATGCCGTAATTACAGGGAGAACATGATCTTCTCAGTCCCATCTTTTCATCCCTTTTAGGAAACATCGACAAAAAGCTAGATGTTACAATTCGCAAACAGCTGTCTTGCTTTTGCCCCAACAGCTCATATGTTGGTCAAATCAACCGTTGAAGGGCCCGTAAATATGGCATAGAAGCATTGGCGTTTACAAAAGGCAGATGGAAACACTCTTAATTGTTTTAAATAAAAAATTCTTCGACAGACTAAGAAGAAAAATGTTCAATGCATTCATAGTCTGCATTTACAGCTTTTCTACAAAGCGTGTAGCAAATGGACACTAGCACTTTTTTTTCTGGCAAGGTGTTGGAACACCACGCTGGAGCACTCAAAAACAAAGGCAAACCTACCGTACTACCAGCAAGCGCAATCCTGTTACTGTGCTTTTTTATTGTCTTTCGGTAAGGAGTTTAAGTTCCCAGCATTCACAACATCAGCTCAAAAATCTGCCACTTGGTCCAGTCTGCGAGGAGGGCGAATGGAGGAGAAGATATAACCGCGAACTCTATGAGCTGTACAAAGATGTCAATGTGGTTCGGAAGGCAAAAATCCGTCGACTGCAATGGCTTGGTCACATCGAGCGAATGGACAAGAATGGTCCAGCTAAGAGGATCTTTAAATCCCAGCCACCTGGTTCACGAAGAAAAGGGAGACCGAACCTCTGGTTTAAAGATCAGGCATTCGCGGACGCCAGAAACTGTGGTCTAGTAAATTGGAAGCAGCTTGCCCGGTACCGTGAAGGATAAGAAGCGGCATTAGTCCAGGCTTAGACCCTCCAAGGGTCGCTGGTCTGATAAGTAAATAAATAAGTTAGGGATGCAAGCAAAAACAGAATAGAATCGTTGCTTTCTCAACAAGTGTTGCAGTTACAGAGTTGTCGTATCACTTAAGTCTAACACATTGAGATGTTTGGCAAAATAGTAGTGGCCCTTTTATATGGTCAATATGTTGGCTACAGTCTTTTCTGCTGAAAGACAGCAATAATCTCGAAGACAGACGAATGAAAGTTAGAAAGTATCTATTTAGTCTGCCTGCATCCTGGAGAGTCATGCCACCTGCAGTTGTATTTTCTACAAAAGCAAACGTAGAATAGATGCCCTAATCGAAGAGGAAGGCAAACCTAATGGAGGGAGAATATTTCCTTTGAGCCTTTCTTAGCAAGCTCGTTGGAAATGTCATTTTATCCAGACCAGACTTGTCAAATTCAAACCGAATTCCAATGTTTCCAGCATTTTCAAACTGTTTTGGATCCAATTAAAGGATTAAATAAGGTGTTAAGCGCAAACCTTCTATCGCCACAGACGCAGATATCCCTATTTGTTGTTGTTATTTTTTTTTTTTAATTCAAGACCCTCAAGCTCAACCATTCGAAGTAAAGTCTCGACTATATAAAATATGTTCTCGAGAGGCAATGTGAAAAAACCACACCTACTTAAGACAATGGGCGGAATCGGCGTACGAAATTGGAATACTAGTCGAAGCTGTCATCCATCCTGAACTAAAGCACCATCTTATACAAAAACATATTGTACATAGTTCTTAAAGTTGTACAAAGTTCTAGGTGATGGCAGCAGCCGATAGCTCCTTTATATATAACGACTGTCGATCAATTATCCTTATCAGGACAAAAATGTCGATCTACAAGGCCGACTTGTATCCGCTTGACTTTGCCTTCCAAGGAATTGATTTCAAGAAAATTGAATTAAATTTGTGTTTCTTAAATGCATACACACACGACTTCACAAAATAATGTTAATGACATTTCACTTACTTTACTCAATATCACATATACATACTGTATGGTTGTGTGTATAAATTCCATTCAAGGAGCAGAACAAGCCATTTTGATTAATGACTTCGCGTATCGAGCTTTGCGATCTGCTTTGATTTTTTTTTTTTCTGAAAGAAAAGTAACGATTTCTGTCATGCTCTCACTCCTTAACAGTGAGTAGAAGGGACGATTACGAGTTAGTGTTTAGGGCACGCTGGCTGCACGCAATTAAGAAACGTGAAACTAATTATTGGTTTGGAATTGGATAATCTGTGTTATTATGTCGTTTATTTTGGGCGGCTGACAATAATCAATTAATTTTGATACAAAAACAAACGTGTGTTACTTTAATTCTGGAAATGTACTCAAATAAGCTTTAAGTGACTTCCATGGTACTTGTATACTTTAACACATGAAAATGATCAAAGGTCAACAGCCAGTCGAGGATTGTGTTTCAGGAATAAAAGCAATCCTTATCCAAACTTGATTAGTGAAGATTAAATCAAAAGTCTCAAGAACGGGCTTGCAAGGCTTGTAAGCTATGAAATATAGAGTTTGAGCCGGCTATTCCGTGTCAACTTTAGAAATAGTAAAAAGTGCAACTCCAGATGATTGGAATATCAAGGATACCACACTGTTCGTAGGCAGACAAAGTTCAATCACAATTACATACGTATTATAAGACTAAAAACCAAAGGGTATCTCATTATGAGCACACATTTTGAAATAAATTGCATATGGTCTTGAGTAGGCGGATATATTTTTAGTAATATTCTCTGACTTGATAAACGTCTGGAGGATGTCAGTCTATCTAATCAACCTACAGATCAGAAAGCTTCCAGAAGCGAACTGATCTCTACACAAGAACGTCTTGAAGTGTAAACTTCTCTGATCTCCACCTTAAAAAGCTAGAAGCGCATAAGAACTCAACTTGAAACTCTCACTATAGTTCTTAAGCTATGTAAAATGCTCTTCACAAGTCTCGGAAAATCTAGCTATCTAATAAAACTTGATGGACATTAAGCAAGGCAGAGCAAGGCTGTGGACCTTCTTCTGGATTCTAATTTGTCTGGTAGTTCCTTAGTTGAAACGCTTGATACATTCCGACTATCATGATCACATGAACATCACCTACATAAAGATCCGATAGATTTACAAATGGTCGTCATCAAACCATCGGATCTTCGATGGTCCTTTCTTGATTTTTTTTAGGTTTGTTTTGACTTAAACTTGTGTTAGCTCGCTTAACAGTAACCACTGAGCCACGACGACGAATCCTTGAGTTGAGTCCTCGCTCGGACCTTAAATTAGAAAATTGCTCACATCGAAAACAATTATGTAATTCCAAGCTGCGTAAGATGTGGCCTTACGCAAGTCGGGGTCTTGAGCCGTTTTTCTAGATTGCGTCGTTTATTTTCCGACACGGTGTAGTTCATCGACCAAAAAATGCAAATTTTTTTCTGGGACATACGAATATTCTAGTGAACTGTAGGACTGATGAGATCCTGCTCCAATTGGTTCTCTTAATAGTTCGGATACACAGTGGTCACAATGGAACATTCTCTAGTCTTAATGTGCTGTAACTAGCTGCAACTTCAACCTTACTTCAACTACTTTTTAAGAATCTAACTCAACTTAAAGATATTCTGTCCTACGCTCATAGAAAGCAGGTGGGACCCTATTCCACCTATTAGCAAGTAATATTCTGGCTTGCGTTTGAAGATGACAAAATGAGAGAATTAAACTGATTTACTACCTCCATTAGCCATCTAAAACCTAATCACAATCAGCCACAAGATACAACGTATCCATAACTACAAGCCCATCCCAACTTGCTTACCTTGTGATACGTTTCTGCTCAGCGAGTCCATACTTCCGCTGAGTCCATTTTGAGCGCTTTTATCCACCGCATTCAAATCCGCTGAACTTTCATTCGGTTGCAACGTTCGCGGAACTTCAAGCAAATTCCTTTGTGCCGAACTTTCGTCGCCTAAAATCTGCGAACAATCTAAGCCTTTGGAAACTCGCAGAATCGCCACCGACAAATACATATCAAGTGCCTAAATAGTAAAATTGAATTCATATCTTCATTCCAACCCCCAGAGCAAAGGCTACCAACACTCTCACTCACCTTATGCATAATATTAAAATACTGATTCAGGTCCTTTCTATCACAGGATTGCCAGTCGGACTTATAACCCATAAGTAAAATGTTTGGCTTTAGCTTTCCAATGCCCGATGCCTGGCAAAAGAAAATAAATACGTTGTAACAAATACACGTGTTCACCACCACTGACCACCACTTACCTGCATCAAAGCCCTGGAACCCGCTTCAAAATCCTCTCCATCGACCAGGGAATAAAAACCCTTCACCCGATGCTTTCGGAACCATGTGGTTGCACGTTCCTGCAGGTAGTTACGATACCTTTGAGAAGAGGATCCTCGCAGTACGTGACCACAAACCAACAGAGAAAGATTCTTCGTCAGCATATAGGCAAAGTCCACCAGGACCGGACGTGTGTTCGGTAGACCAGAAAGAACCAAAATCTGGAAAACATCATAATCCCAATCAAAAATTCTCCACATGACCAAGCATCGGTATGAGGCCATCTCACCTGTGGACGATAGTTTTTCACATGCTCCTCCACATTGTTCAACTGCTGTACGGATATCAATGCGTTCTTGTACGTCTGAGCCTGTGTAGTTGAGCCCCAATTAACGTCTGGCTTGCGATACGACACTATTAAGTACAGTGCAAGAACGACAGCAAAGGTTATCAGCGCCGTCCACCAAGATATAAGGAACATAACAGCCACACACAAAATCGCCCCCACCAAACTCAGCCACATGTTGTAATACTGCAACAAGATAATAAGATCAACGTTTGATGAACTCCTACGTTCTCACTCCTTCCACTTACCTTGAAGGTTGGCCTCCAGCCGACTGGCTTGGCCAAACTGGCATGGAATGTACTAAAATTAATCAACATATAAGCAGCCAAGAAGAAATTCGAGATTAATGGGGCTATCAAGTTGAGTTCGCCAATTAGGATGAATCTGTAACACAAAGGGATGCGAATAAGAATTAGTGTATCTAATTAGAGATTTCCGGCAACTTACCCGATGGCAATGAAGAAGGTTAGAACATAGCCTCGCACTGGTTCGTTGTTTTTGCCAAATCCTTTGGCAAACCAAACGATTTTCGGATAAAGTTCATCCTTGCAGAGAGCCTGTGTGCGAAGTAAAAACGGATATGGTGTGAGATTATTACGCTACAACTACATATTATCGTTTGGCAGTTACACAGAAGAGGATGTATTGATTGCCACAATTAGACTAAAAGCTTCATTTTCTTTTAGTGAGATGTTTTTTTCTCTTTCCCAGGACTCGTTTCAACTGGTGGTGGCCCTAACTTGAACCATTTTCTTTATTGTTCTAATCAAATGTGATTTTTATTGCGGACGTTTGATGGGAATGGGGGTGAATTACTTTATTGGCAATTGGAAAACGTTTTCCGGTTATTGAATGACTTTTGCAGATACACACAAGGGACTCAAGGGTACAGAAGGAGCACATCGTATCTCACACCAAGGGAGTAATTGGAATAAAATTGGATTCCTTTACAAAGATGAGTGGTCATTCGATTTACACGGCCAGTGAAGTTAATTGGTGCATTGTAAGTTGGAGAATCACCAATGACCACCCGCACATTTATTTTTATGTTGAACCGATAGTGGGTGATAAAAGTCTATGACTGCTGAACTATTCTGATCCCGATGCGAAGACTTCTCAGAGAGAAGTACAAATATTTGGGAGATGTTTCTCGGAGGAACTTACACTACTGAAAAGATAACCTTTGTGAAACTTCATGCGTTAAATGGAAAACGTCACGCTTACTATATGAGTAGGTTGGAGTGGTTTATGAATTTGCTGGTCTTGAATTTCATAAGCCTTATATGAAGTTATGTAGTCAATAAACCACAGAAGCGAATATTTTCAATAAATGGACCTTAACTAACAATAATTCCCAGTCAGCTCGGATTTAAGCTGACTGCCGAAGATGTAGCGACACAGACGCTGAGGAGGACACATTCCATCTCTTATGCGAGTGCCCAAGCCTTAGCAAAAACCGAAAGATAACCCTCGGAGGATATTTCTTCGGTGATCTGGGCGAACTGTGAAGCAAGCCACCGAGAACCATCCTACAATTTCTTCGGAACTCGGGATGGTTCAGGGATCCAACACCACATCGGGGAACACAATGGATCCATTGAGATCCGGGTGAGGCTACACATAAATGCAACCACCCCTACAACCTAACCTAACCTAGCTGACTGCCTCCTGTTTTGCACGCTAAGTTGTTTGAGGTCCCTTTCCGCTTGCGTGCGCCACCTGAGTTGCAGTCTTCCTCTACTGCGCCGTTACTCGGAAGTGAATTTAAAGATTTTCCGGGCTAAATCATTGGTGTCTATCCACATCCAAATAAGCGATGTTTTTGTTGCCGGTAGCAATGTTTCATCCTCATTTTGGCATCCCATGGCACTACTTGGATGGTGGTGATATCTGCTTTGCAGCAGTCTAGGGTCCCCGCTGATTGTTCGGCTACACGTGGTCTATTAAGGGACCTAACATTCCACGTACAGATCCCCGTTGTCCGTTTTTCTTTTGTATAATTTGTCATCAGTAAATCCGTCCGTATTCGAGAGTTGTTGTTGCTTTGTAACAAATGTTTTTTAATGTTGCCGGACAATAACCCCCAAAAGATGGTAAATTCATTGTGGGTCGCCCGATACTTCTGACGGGGTTAGACTCAAAACTGTAAGAGAGTCTTCATTTTTACCTGGACCGCGAGCAGATCCTTCATGGATGATTGCTTTAAATGACCATAAGAAGGTGAACTCCGGGGGCATAAAGCCGGTAATATCACGTTCTAGGTTTATTTAGGACCACTAGACACCGGACCAGATCACATACTTAGTTTGAAGCTGGAACAGATAGAATTTGACTGTGCTGACACTTTGAGAAATTTAACTTTTAACCGATTGTTTGATGACTGTTTCAGTAGCCATTGAACTGTTATGGTCTGCAAGCTTTGAAACATGATGCAGCGTGGGTTCCTTATAGGGAAATTATTTACTATGAGCGAAGTCTTCAACTCTCCAAGGTGCCACATTCAACAAGAATTGCAAGAAAATGACCCGATTCATGCAACATAATTAAATTTCAAAATAATTCTTTGAAAGCTTTCCAATCAACATCAATCAATTATCTTAAATCAATCAATCCTCATAAAATTTCAGTTTTCTCTTTTCTGAGGACCAAAAAACAATTTGGAGATAAGTGACAACCCGGATGTAGTCTGTTAAGTAATATCTTTGCTTAAAGTGTCCCTAAATGTTTATAAATGATTAACTTTCCAATCAACAGAGTGTGGGCGAATCATCCGCGCACGTGATTGTAAACCAGGATTGTTTTGTAATTGAATTGAACTTCTTAACAGTTCGCGACCCGTTGACCTTTATATATTTGTCAGCCACCTATGGATTAATAGCACATTTGACCTTAGTCCATACACACACAAAGTGGGTGGTATAACTACCCCCAGCTATCAAATGATATTATTTACTGAATTGAGTCGTCTCGCCAAATACATACACACTCAAGTTTTATTTTCTCATCCATCGAGGCTACTTGTATGCGTCCAATACAAAGGAAATGAACTGTGTCGCTTTAACCCCTAGGATAAATCATTTAATCCATTTTAGCCGGGCACCAGACATTTGACATATTGACTTGAATATTCTTTGCACGGTGTGTCTTTGCATGTGGTCTTCTGTGATTACTAGCAGTTCATCCCTGACCTTGGGGCTGTGTATTGCGATGGAAATTAACCCAACAAATCGACGATGAAACCCCAAATAAATGGAGTAATTTAATCGGGAGTTAATAGGCAGCACATCATGTAACTGTTGTTGAACAATCCTGCGGGAGTAGAATATCCCTTTAAATGCAAATTGGGCACAAAATGACGGTTCGTAGAAAATGTCCATACAAAGGATTCGGGGTTTATAACCGTAATTGATGATGATGAATATGAAAATATGAATAAAATAAATTGACCTAAATATGTCGCAATACTGTAGACTCTGCAAAGTGGTATTTTACCTTGGCGCTTGTAAATGGATTTGCATAGATGAAATGTGCATATATATACATAGTACCCGTACAAAGATTGATCATTTCAAGTTAAAAAATTGTTGTTTTTTTTCTTTTTTATGTGAAGGTTATCAAACAGGGATGACGGCAATCGCAAATCCATGCATCTTAGGAAAAACAACGAGAGGCTTGGAACAATTGCATGCCACGTATAGACGGATCGACCTCGTTATTGAGAGCCCTGGTAAATATTGTTTATATCGGGAAAAAAATGTATTTTAAGTTGTCAAGGTTATGCGCGAGGATAAACCCATGGTCTATGATTGCGGTAATATGGGACAAAGAAAGTATTATGGCTGGGTTAATATAGATATTGTAGCACTGTAACAAGGTTATTTTGTAAACAAGATTATTGTTAAGTTAAGGCTACAGGAAATGCTTCGGAAGAAAAAAGGGCTTCATGTTGTGATTTTAAGGGAACAATTTACAAAGAGTTCCCATTATGAACACACAATTTTAATTGCGCGTCTTATATTTTAGAAACACAGAAGCACTACGATCGAGTCCGACGGAATCTCTCAACGTGTTCCTAAGCATCCTGCCTTTGGATCTGCCTCGATAATAATTGACTACACGATACCTAAACCAAAGTTAATAACAACATTCAAGTTAAATTTTTGGACGGGACGGATTGGACAATAACTCATTTCTATCGACATACCAAGTATCGGTCTTCACCGAACGGCTATAAGATAGAATGCGACGTTGGGACAGTTTTCTTCTTAGCGGAACTTAACGTATGCAAATCCGACCGCCTTCAGGCGAAGGTACTAGCGAGGCTTGCAAGATCCTAAGTCTCAGTTGCACAACTAAAATCAACAAAGGAATCAACCAGGCTGCCATCATAGCGCTCCATTTCGTCTTCTAAAAGAGTAGAACAGTGTAAGAAAATTATTGCCCAGGTAAGCGCTCGATTTTATATCACTCTACCCTGGGTTCCCGGTATATTTTCGTAGTAACAAATACGGGAATGAGAGAGCAGAGGCGCTGTCCAGATGTGGTTCTTCCTTTGATGGTTCACTTGCGGAGTAAGTCTGTTCACCGGTTGAACTCATTAAGGGAAGAATTCTCTAGCACTTTCTTTCAAGTACCAACTCTAGAGAAAACAGTGTCATATCCAGGTAGATATTACCCGCCTACAATAAAAATAAAACGAACGACCTAATCAACAGAAATCGCACCGAATGGCCCATTGAGTCAAACGCTGCCAAGTTTGTCATTCCCTTTAAAACTCATTGCCGCATCTACAACAATACACAGGAAAAAGAAACCCTATTCCACTTTCTATGTGCCCTAGCCAGAAAAGGTAAAGCCTTTTTCAAGGAATTATCAAAGATCTATGGCATAGAATTTTGCAACTTCATAATTCTTCTCAACTCCACATGATGGATTTGAAAACTACTCCTCTTAGTCACGCTCATCAACATCCAGGTCACGTCAGTTATGTTACCAAAAATACACATCAGCGCTACTTACCATACAGCCAGTTCTATCTTTTTTAGTGTAACCCTTGTGGCCCTCAAGCTGTGACATTTGCCACCTATTGTGGTTGTGATTAATAACCCTAGAAAGCTACTTGAACGATATACTACGCACCACAGTGAACTACAGAAGCCAACCCGATCCCGATCGTTCCTATAATACATCAACAGTAAAAAATATTCTACAGTCGATCCGAAATTGTCAAAAACAGACGTCAATTGTATAAATGTTGACAAAGTTTAAAGACTTAAACGGTATTAATCCTTTAATCTCCTAAGCCCAATATATTAACTTGAAGCAACACGAATGGCGACATCAATTCACTTAAATTCACTTACAAGTTCAATATTGTTCAAGTTCTTTCAAAAACTTTTAAGCCTTTAACCAATTTTCCCAAAGCGATTTCCCAGACTTTAAAACAAAGACTCCAATTGGCAGTTCAATATCTATCTTTCCGAGGAAAGTTCCTCCCCAGATTATCAAACATTTTTATCAACTACAAACATCTACGTTTACCTGTTTTCTATGTTCGTTCCTGTAAAAGAACCCCTTTCCACCATTAATCTGGCATTCATGGATTAAACGCCACTACCATATCTTTGTTAAGTCCACTTCAAAACTAAACAGACCAACAGTGTTGATCCTTGATAAGCGCAAATATAAAAGACTATGTACCCTTTTGAACTCTCCCCCCATTCCCTGGGCATCTGTTGGAACGTATTCCAAAATTCTCCATAAATTACCATAATTTCCTAATCCCATACCAGACAGAGTCCCTCCCCATCCCAGGAAACTTTTCCAATTTATTCTTCTGCCATTTTCAAGATTTCCACTGCTGATTATACATAATAGTAATCTAATCCGCCCATTCCTTGTTTCAAAGGACGATGAAATACAACGACTTACCTGGAAAACTTTAGGTGCAGACACCAAACTGGCAAGTGCTGAGGATAAAGTTGCTGCAAAACATCCAGCGTAGATCAATGGACCGAATCCGGACACAAGTTCAATGACTTGGAAAGAATTCTCGATACCATAACTGCAGGCACCTGAAAAAATAAAGAAAATTTGAAATTTTTCCTTAAAATGTTGTGTCCTTTATTATAAGACTTACCTGGAAGACAGTCAAGGAAAGCAAAGGAACCATTGATAGCGTCCGTTGCATTACCAGTAGCATCACGTACAACAGTGCCCCCAACCATTAGAACCATTAGCAAGTATGTACCAGTTGTAATGACAATGGCCAAAATGGTGCCCTTGGGAATTGACTTTTGTGGATCCTAAAAGGGAAAGAGTGTACGAGTTTTAGTATCTAACCGGTGGTGGTCATTGTCATCGGCATTTTGGAAACGTATTTAGTTTTGTGTAGTGGTCACGGAACATTAATGAAATGGACTCTGGGTGATAAATTTAATATTTTTACATTAGGAAGAGTCAAATGGGTTTTCCATGAAAGTGGGTAATGAATCGGAATTGTCAAAGGAAGGAGGGTGTCCTTTTCATTTAAAATTATATGCAAGGTATTCCCAGTCCGATGGTAGTTATGTTCCAAGGAACGGACAAATTTAAAGCACTGGTGGCACTGGAAACGTTTCTCCATCTTGATCCGCTTGGCTTGCTTACTTAGGGGGGAATGTAATAAAACAACAGGATAAAATGGCAATATGCATAGACGGTTGTAAGAGCGTGGGTATGGACATGGAGAGAATTATAAACGTCATATCACCTTGGATCTGCCGTCGAATTTGCGGGAAAACCCGAGGAATACAACCCGAGATCAAATACATCATTGTCAGACCGATAATTCAATATGCTGGCGTTGTCTGGTAGACAAGGACGAAAGGAGGTAACCACCATCGAAAAACGTATTGTTATGATCTAGGACCGGGCCACGGAGACATCTGGGTGTATACGGGGTAACGGCGGCACGCTCGCGGTTGCACGGCTCTCGACGGACGGGGTAGTTTTTGTCCCCCTCCAACATACACCACCTGTTCAAACACTTTTAATTCGTGCCTAGACTAGGTAATAGAATGAGAAAGAAGATCCCTAATACCCCACTCGGATTTCGGACGGACATAGATAGATATAGGAAAGAGAAGATAGGAAAACAAGATCTTCAACTCAACGACCTTTGCCCCTACAGACCAGAGATAATGGCAGGGGAAACTAGAAAAACTAGAATGCATCCACTGACTAGGCGAAACATGCATGTCATGATGCCTTTGCACAACCTCAACTGTTGCCCTAAATGTCATCTTGGGTTGAACACCATTACAAATCTTTGTACAAATGGAAGCTCAAATCATCCTCCCAAGCCACTTTAACCCGAAGTCTTTAAGATTAGGTCAGTTATCCTCGCTAAAACAGTGTCAGCATGCTACTTAAATACTGCTTTAACAACAACTTTTCAATAGTTATTCGGTTAAAAGAGGACTGAAAGAAACAAAAACCCCAACCATTACCCTTCCAAAATGAATACAGGATCTGGATGTGGAATTGCCAAAGAATCAACACATGCGCCAACTTCACAGTCAGCCTTGTTAAATACTCGTCTATATTTCAAGCTAAGGTCTTTACCATCAATCGTTGTATGAAAATTATGTTTATCTTCTCAGACAGTGAAGGTAACCTAAAAGCCCCGGACGCGCCTGGCATCAAATCCAAAATAGACCTAGAAACTAACCTTACTTAGAATAACATGGTCATCCTTGACAAGATTTTTGCTCAAAGCGGATTTCCGGAGAATGAAAAACTGACTCACTGAACCCGAACGCTTCTGAGGGGCAAGCCTCATAAGACATGCAAAAGGCCTTTGCCTACAATAATTCAGAGAAGCCTGGCTTAACAAGCTAGCTTAAAGCTGCTATTTCCTATATCACCATAAAGAAAGTCTAATTGCTTTGTGAATCTCAGTGGAAACAGCCAGAGTTAAGAATAGCAATAGGTATTCTTTCCTGACATTGCCCTTTGTGGAAGCATACCAATCCGGGTTCTATTTTGTGCTGCTATACTTTATACATTATTCGTTGACATCTAGAAACAACAAGTCTATTCCAAAACTCACCTTTAAATCGCCAGAAATATTGGCTCCAGCTAAAATACCCGTAGCAGCTGGGAAAAATATTGCAAACACCGAAAAGAAATCGTGTTTCACTCCCTTTTCCGTACGGTAGTCCGCAAAAAAGTTATCCATGAACAAGGTCGCTACAAAAGTACAAAAAGTAATAATACAAATCATTGCTGAACGCAGTCTTTTACTTACCATTATATCCAATGAATCCCTTGGACCTTTCTTCATCCGACTTCGGACCAATAACAGAGCCAATCATAAAATCAACTATGGCAATCAAAAGGATTACCAGCAGACCAATTTGTGCCTGAAAGGAAATTGATTAACGAAAATTGATTAGCCATTGACCTCCTCTCTCACCTTGGCTTCCCATTCCATGCCGACAACAACAATCACCAAGAGTATAAGAATAGTTATGCTGCCGATAATTCGCACGTCTTGTATACCTCCGTCCACAATGCTAGCTCCAAAGGACCCCAATAGATCCATCATCGATTCACAGAAACCAACAACGTACATAGCACATGCAACCGCATTCGCTAGTGAGAATATCAAACCGATTGACCCACCAAACTCTGGTCCCAAGGAACGTGATATCATGTAGTATGTCCCACCTTAAAGAGAAAACGCTATTCAATGATTACTGCCACCATAACTGTTTGTTGTGATGTTTCTTACCGCCTTTAATCACCCCATTCGTACTAATGGCAGACATTGACAAAGCCGTAATAGAAGTGACAGCTGTTGTCGTCAGTATCAATATGAAACCCTCTAGAATGCCCGCCTGCCCGACGACCCAACTCAGCCGAAGGAACAGCATAACACCCCAAATATTGAGCAGACATCTTATGAGAACACCTTTTATCCAACCAAATTTGAGCACTCCATTCAGGACACCAGTCTCTGGATCCTGATTTCGATTCAAACTGTGAGTCATCTGGAACGAAAGAATCAAAGAAATTTTATTTTATTTAGTGTAACCTCTGCACAAAGGACAATGGAATCCAAAAAGCCATTTACTTTGCAAAAAGTCTCATTCTGATGGCAGAGTAATACGCATTTAATCCTGATTATTCCTCCATAATTGCATTGAATTCAAGGAGCACTGGGTGCTTTGTGTCGTTCACATGCAAATTGAACTACCAAAAGCTATCATTTTCATTATCGCATTCGAAGAGAACCATGGTTCATTGGTAAATGATTTGAAAAGTGGTTCGTAAACTGTCGGAATATTGAAACAATGGTTGAGGTTAAATTAAAAGTTCAGAGGCTCGAGAAGTCAAAAGTTTATCGGTTGAATGACAAAGAAGATTGCTTTTGAAAATCCAATGTCATTAATGTCTCAAATGGTATTCGAAATGAAAAGGTTTTTTCTGTGACAGGGACAGCTTTTGCTGTCCACCATGTTGTTCCAATGTCCACACTATTGTGTGAGAGTAAATTGGTTTATTGTGTTTTTCTTTGACGATATTTTATTGTCCTTAACGAGTTATCGAACTGAGTGATGCATTATGTGAAGAAGCTGGTGAGATCTTAAAAGAGAACAGTGTTTATGGGAGGCATATCCATGTTGCAATAACTTCTTGTGCGTTTGAGGTGCACTTGGACTTAAACTTTCTGTACCACAAATGTTGCACACAAAGTTTATTAAGGCCTTGGTTGTTTATACGAGGACTCTTCTACTC
Source organism: Criorhina ranunculi (assembly GCA_951813785.1). NCBI lineage: Eukaryota > Metazoa > Arthropoda > Insecta > Diptera > Syrphidae > Criorhina > Criorhina ranunculi. The sequence goes on along the minus strand of OX638382.1, from coordinate 32,809,346 downwards.
AGGTACCTTCTGAGCCCAGTGAAACAGCGGTTAGCTGGTGTCATTCTTACATTAAACGCACATATTTTGGTAGACTCCTCTACTACCTCAAAATAATGTGGCGTTCAATCCGATTTAGTAATGTTTATATGTGGGTAATGCTTTTGACAGTACATTTAGTTATCCTCCAAACATTGAAGTTGAAGTTCATATTAAATTGGAAGACCAATGCTTCAAAAAGACTTATGTGACTTTTTACACCAGCAAAAGATCTTTAAAAAAAACTTGAAGTTTCGACAGGAGTATGATATATTTGGTTAGATTGGAGTGACAGGCTGCGAGTTGTAAACTCACTTAGACCAGGTAAGGTCCTTTTTGTTTCCACATGCATCTAGACTTTAACCAAAAATACTACCCGCAGAACCAGTCGGAGCTTGCTTTGAAACGCTGGAGACTGCTCGTTTAGATTGTGAAAGAAGCTGGCTGCTAAGTATGCTCTTCTTGAGCTGAGAGGAGCCAGGCATGTACAAAGAAGATGGAGAATTTTCTCCTTCTCCTCGTAGTCCATGCAGCTTCTGCAAAAGTCATTGTAGATGAGGCCCAGCCTATTGGCGTGCAGTATCCCGTTATGACACCCACTATTGTGCTTATGAGCAGTCTTTTCTGTCTGATGACACTGTGAGATCGTTTGAGATTCAGCTTTCACCAAATCTTCTTGGTGATGAGGCAAGTGTTACCTTCTGTCCACTTGTGATTGGCGATGTCGATCGCTTTTTTTAAAAACTAGCAATTTGTAGGTGGCAAGAGGCATACTTAAATTCCCCTTTTCCGGTAGAGTTCGTCAGCTATGCAGTTGCCTGGAATGTCCCTATGTCCTGGCATCCATATAAGGTGAATTTTGAATAACTCAGCCATCTCATTAAGAGACAAGCGACAATTTAGAGCTATTTCTGAGTTAAAGCCGACAGATTCCAGGGATTTTATCGCGGCCTGCCCACCAGTAAAAATTGTGATATCCAGAGTAGAAAGTGCAATATAACTCAGCCACGATAGGGCTTTCTTAATAACTAATATAATAGATTTTTTGTTTGGCTTGATCAGGCAAATGGAAAGAGATGCTTTAAAAGTCGGGTAAGTTTCGCATGAGCTTTGAACCGTAAGGCAATGCCCCTGATGTGAAAAATTGGATCAAGATAGAAAGCTGTAACGTTGAGACTTTAAAAAACGCCAGTTCATGCTTCAGAATCCCGCAGTAAGAGAAGAATTGAGGAGCATCAATCGCATCAACGCCCTTACATTTCAAGCCATCCTTTATGCAATCACCATTGAGTTGTCAATGTAAGTCAAAGATCTAGACAACATCCGGTTCATAGTTACAACGGTTCTTTGCAAACATTTGAGAGGTCTCTGGGATTTTTTGTATTTTGAAGCTGCCAAATTAATAGCAAGAATAAAAGCTCAATTAAATCAGAGAACACCTAGGGCCAACTCATGATGTCGAATATGCAAGACTTCGCTCGGATTTGTTCCTGCATAAACCACATATATGTGTGTATACACTCGTTGCAGTTTATTCCTATCCCATTTAAACGTAGAAAAGGACATTGAGCACTTCCTCCCTCCGACCACTCACATTTCTTCACCAAAGACCATTCCAAAATGCATACTGAAGTCGAAATGGATAAGCGGGGCGAATCACAGGTAAACAACATCTCACTCATTCCACACATGAGAATCCCATAACGATGGGGATAATGGTTTCATGAAGATCAGAGTGAGGGGACTCCATGAAGCCACGCTGCCATGCCCTTAATCTCAATTAACCCTACCTCCCTTGTGCCGAAAGGATCATTCAAGAAAAACTAAGTTCTATTAATGAAACTACCTACGACGAGGCTCAATGTCACGTCTTGTACGCTTCGGCAAGTGGTCACCTTTGCTTAGTGGTTAGTGCGTTCGACTGCTAAGCGAGAGGTCACAAGTTCGAGCTTCAGTAACATCCAAACCACCACCCGCGGCACCACTTTTTGGAAGGCAATGACAAACCTCCAAGAGTATCATTTGTCATGAAAAAGCTCTTCAACCCAGTGTTCGGAGTCGGCAATAAAACTGGAAGACCCTTCCATTCGTACGAAAAGTATAACACGCACAACTTGCATGGTTCCAAGAAGCTAGGCTTAGAGCTGTCGCGTCAAATATTTGTATGCTTTGAAATTTCTTACAAAACATAGGGCCATCTTTTCGATAGAAGGGACATAAAGAGCTTATATTTGCAGTACATCCGAATCGAAGAATGTTCTTTTGTATACTTCAGGATCCTGGATAGGATTTGACGAGCCACTGAGAGCTTCGAATGAAGCGAAGAAGGTTGTTAAAGCAAAAAGCCTTCAAGCATAGTTTTCTTTTAAGCGATACGTTCAATTGGTTCTATTTCCTCTTCCTCATTTCCAAGGGTCCTATAAGAATCAAGAGCTACTTTTGTAACAATGTACAATATCTCAAGCAAAAGTTTACCTTTAAACCGTTTAAGATCCAGTTTTAAGCCAAGTTTTGAGGCTTAGTATCATTATCCCGTCCGATGCTGATTCATCCAGGTTAAGTAAAAGTTAACACGTAGTAAGAGGTATACCTAAGTTCCCCTAGTCTCGGTATCCAATCATCGTTAGCTGTTGTAGATAATGAAGGCGTTTAAGAGACTCTTTTAAACAGCTTTTAGCTACTCAAGGTGTGCTTAAGTGCCCAACTTTGAATTATGCGAAAAGTTGTTCTTGAAGACTTTTAAACAATAAGCCCCAAACCAATCATTATCTAACCCTTTTCTTTTCCCAGAAATGTTTAAAACCGCATCATAATCATTTCGCAATAATTAAAACCACCGAAATAAAATAAATACATCACATGGGTTATAAAACCATCCACATGGCAGGCAAACTCCTGTGGAACAGCATTTTGGCAACCAATAAATAAAACTTCCATCAATTGCGAAATGAAAATCAATCATTGCAAGCTCATTATTCGCGCAATAAATGGCACAACTCACCAGGGCCATGGCAAGAAAAAACCGTTTTATTTCACATGTTTACGCCAATATAATCCCACATTATGCTCAGCAATGCGGCTGCCAACAATTTATGATTATGTCCATGCCGGCTACTACGACTACGACTCCAACGACGACGCAACGATTCCAAGCGAATAAAACAGAGCCAACTGCCAGCAAGGAAACAATAAAAGGATTTCGATTTTCGGTTACGATATATTTCACTCCGCATCATTCAGATTCGTAACGACATTATAAAAATCACATTGTTTCCACTTATACGATTTACCGAAATGGCCGTAAGGACTAACTTCCGCAGCACCCGCCCTCAGCCGTAAAATCCATAAAAAGGAAATCACTTAGGCGGACGACGACGACGACGACGATGTATACCTGCCAAAAGGAAGCTTGAAATAAATTTTGATTTTATAGATTTTCAAAAACATCCCAAAAACCATAAGCGGAAGTTCGTATATACGAGGATAAATCATTTACACACACATAATATCATAAATCGTTAATTGCATAGAAAGGACTGCTGAAACTTACACAAAAAGGTGTATCCCTTGGATAGGGAAATTTATTACAACAACCCCTTTGTGGATTGATTTCAAATCGCATTAACTCCCAGTGATTTGCTTGAAAACCCTTCCAAGCAAATATCTCCTTAGGGATCTCACTTCCAACCTTTGAGTTCTGTAAGAGCATCCTCGTCCCGTGGGGACAACCCACAAACCGATACACAAGTCGAAAAGTGTTCAAGTGTTACCTGTTGTCTGTGCTCAAATTAATTTCAATTTAATTCCTTGAATATCACAGTTTGTCAACCCTTGTCTCAGAGGTATCATCCCACGCTGCTGCCGAGTCTATAGATATCGGTCCCAAAAAAATAATGTAAACTATTTCTGCTGACCTTCCCAGGACTGATGCGCGTGTACACAATTTCTTGACTCTATCTGGTATGGGGATTAGCATACTCCGGAAACATACACATATGCATATTCCTTTTCGTACTGACATCTCCTTGTGCCTTTACATTGCCTGCCGACAACAAGCTCTGCAAGGATTAAGAGATTTCGAGTAACGTTTATATTGCCAATTGCGATTTGTTATTGCAGAGTAGAGCCGGAGGCATGTAATCAATTAATTTGTCGTCCTCTGTCTCCTCCGGGGAAAGCCGATTCGGAAGGAAGTGGTGTTCCTTCTGTAGCCCAAGACGCCATTAAAATGCTATTAAAACATCGTTAAATCGAAGACAATCGGGCGTCGTCGTCGTACAAGGAGGCTCCTTGTTTGTGTAAGTGAAATGCCAGGATTGGGAGGCACAATTCGATTTGTGGTTTTTGGGAAACAAAACCAAACAACATTTGATTCAATTAGGGAGCTTTAAACAACGAAAAGATACGATTTGCAAATCGATCTTCGTTTGGGGTGAGATTTTATTCCCGAAAGCCTATTTTTGTTTGAAGCCTGTAACGTTGAAGGTTGACAAGAACAAAAAAACAAAAAAAAAAAAAATCAAAATCATATTTTCTTAGAAGCATTCGGATTGAACGTGTGGAAGTAAGCCGACTTAGCCTAGGCACGTATCGAAAATTGAAAGGGAAACGGTGTCTATGTGCGATGAGTGACGGGTAAACAAAGTTTTCAGTGGGGTGAATGCTTTCACTGAAAATTGGTTTTAACTGGAATATCATCGTCATGGGGTGTTTGATCAGACTTTACTAGTTCTTACAAAACTCACATACATACATATACACACATGTGATAATGGAGTTGGTAATAAATATGTTTTCCAAGAAGCATAAGGTTTACTTATCCAAGGACTCAAGCTAGGATAATGCCTGAAGAATTAGTATTTTTTAGCCTGAAAGACGTACCACATAGCCGACAGCGAAGCGTAACTGTTTCTTGTTTAAAATATTTTTAAGATGGATTTCCTTAAGACGTGCTGAGAGTAAATTTTTGAGACTGTAAGAGACAAGGGAACTTTACAAAAGTTGTACCTATTTTGTGACACAGGAGTATTCGCTACGGTTGATGTATTCGTTAAAAACTTTATAACATACCCATGGTCGCAAACTAGACTAGACGGCAGCAAGTTATTGTTGTGGAAGTGAGAATTGTTCAAGGGCTCTATCTACAATCTTATACCCACCGCCAAGTCATTCAATCCTTAGCTAGATGCCTCCAGTTTCGCACGCTAAGTTGGTTGAGGTCCCCTTCAACTTGCGTGCGCTATCGGAGTCGCGGTCTTTTTCTAGTGCGCTGTCCCTCGGGGCATTGGTGTCCATCCGCTCTACATGGCCCAGCCACCTAAATTGTTGAACCTTCACTTCTGGCCAAGTCGATGTCGCTGTACAGTTCGACGTTGTATCTCCTCATCCACTCACCGTCTATGAAGACGGGACCGAAAATCATCCGAAGAATTTTCCTCTCGAAGCACCCAAGAGCACCCTCATTCATTTTTGATAAAGTCCATGCCACTGCGCCATGGAGCAGGAATGGGATTATTAAGGTCTTCTATAGGGTCACTTTTGTTGTTCGAAAGAGGGCTTTACTAGTCAATTGCCTTCTAAGCTTGATCTCAGCGCTCTATGTCGTGGTCTGAATTGATAGCGGAACCGAAGAAGACAAAGTCCTTAACTACCTCAAAGTTATATCTGTCGAGGGAGACGTTCTGCTCGAGACGTCGGTGTTGAGTGTCCTTTTTTCTTGACCGCATATATTTGGTACCGTTAAACCCATCTTTGCCACTTTCGTCTCAATGCTCGCGAAAGCGCCACTGACATCACGCTGCTTTCTTCCGATTATGTCAATATCATCGCCGTATGCGAGTAATTGGACGGACTTTTTAAAGATTGTGCCTCTTGTGGTGGCGCGTGAGTTTTGCACTATTCTTTTAAGAATGATGCTAAAAAATTCGCATGACCGACCTTGATGGAGCAGCGTGCATTCTCCATCGTCATCCTGCACAAACGGACGACTTTGGCAGGGATACCAAAACTAGACATAACTCTGTATAGCTCATCTCCATAGATGCGCTGTCATGCGTCGCCCTAAAATCGATGAAAAGATGGTGTGGATCGATTTGGAGCTCCTGGGCTTTTTCCAAGATCTGCCGTTGTGTGAATATTTGGTCGATGGTGGATTTTTCTGGCCTAAAGCCACACTGATATGGACCAATTAGGTTGTTGACGAACGGCTTCAGACGTTCACACAATACGGCAGATAAGATCTTGTAGGCTTTGTTAAGAAAACAACCTTATACCTCTGTACTTGGCGCAGTTCAAAGGGTCTCCTTTCTTGAGTGTCGGACAAGCAATGCTGATGTTTCATTCATCGGGCATACTTTCTTCCGATCATATTTTACTGATGAGTTGGTGTATGCTCCTTACCAAGTCATCGCCTGCCGCTTTAAAGAGCTCGGCAGTCAGGCCATCTACTCCAGCAGCTTTGTTGGACCTCAGCTTAGATATGGCTATCTTCACTTCATCGAGGTCGGGTGGACGGAATTGTTGGTCTACATCGTCCAGGTTGAAAGGTTCATTCTGCCTGACAGCGGTATTTGGTTCGTCGTCGTCGTTATACAGTCTACAGAAATACTCCTTCCAAATCCTCAGCATCGACTGCGACTCTACTACTATGTTGTAAGTCCAAGTCACAGTCAGATGCCAGCTTATTCCATTCTTCAACACAGTTTCCCTTAGTCGACAGCACGTGCGATAGCACTAATTTTGAAATCCTTTCCGGAACCTTTGCCATAACTTTTACCACATAGTCTAAATGGATATTTAGAATATTCAAAAACAGTGGAGGGATCCCATTCTCATGATGCAGAATGTAGGTAGGTGTGCTTGTGGGCAATTTAAAGATTCGCTTGACGAAGTATCGGAGCAATTTTTTACGACCTCAAAAGGACAATAACCCCACACTTGCGCTCCATATAGTAGTATTGATGTTGCAGTTGATTGAAATATTCTTTACTTGGATGCGTGGGTAATGTATTTTTTATTGAAGCAGGTACTCCAAATTGAGCAAATGGCAAGTTTAGCTTTCGTTAATTTGTTTTGAAGGTGTATTTGAAGGATATTCCCGTACAATATATATGTTTTCTCCCTGAAACGTTCACTTTTCATTTCGAAAGTATCCGCCCCGCTATTCCTTATAATCATCATGTTTGACTTTTTTAAACTGATAGATATGTTCCAGGTTTTTTCACGCTTGTTTATCATGAGTCCGGAAGAAAGACAAAGTCGTCTGCAAACATACGAGCCGGAATCCTTGTTCTGTTAATCTCGATTCCTTCTCCAACAGCGTCTGTAACATCGTTAATGTATAAAATGAAGAGTAATGTACTCAGAATACATCCCTGCTTTACACCCATTGTTGTTCCAAATTCTTCAGATACGTTGATTCCTAATTTTTGCTACTTGTCTGTCATCGGCTGGCGATAAATTCCTACTGAATCTCCTCTGAACTTTTGCTCGATCTATCGTTTTAAAGAAGATCCCACCAGTCTATTGGATTTTAATTTAGAACAACCGTCTCCTTTGAATTACTACCTGCAACCGTCCGATTTATCGGAGATATAAGCTGAGTAAATAACGAAGCCTACGTGGACAAAGTCTCTAACTACCTCAAAGTTATATCTGTCTAGGCTCTAGGGTGACGTTCTGTCCGAGATATCAATGCTGGGTGTAGGTTTTTGTTGACACCATATATTTCGCATTGCTTTCGTTGAACGTTAAACCCATCTTCGCCAGTTTCTTCTCAATACTCACGTACCAGCTACTGAGATTATGTTGCGTTCTCCCGATGAGTTATTGCACGAACTTTTGAAAGATTATGCCTTTGGTTTTGGCGTTTGAGTTTTGCACAAATACGTTGGGAACGATGTTGAAGAAATCGCATGACAGCGTGTCGCCTTGCCTCAATCCTTTATGAACATTGGAGGTGGAGCAGCATGCATTCACCATTGTCATGCTTCATAAACGTACGAGTTTGGCAATGGTGCCAAAACTAGACATTGCTCTATACATGCAGCTCGTCTCGTTAAATCAATAAAAAATGTAGCGGATATCAACCTGATATTCCTGGAGTCTTACCAAAATCTGCCACAGTGTGATTATTTGGTCCTCGGTGAACTTTTTTGAGCTAAAGTCACACTGAAATCAACCAATCAGGCTGTTGACAAAAGGCTTTATAGACGCTCGCACAATACAACAAACAGGATCTTGTAAGCGATGAGTTGAAGCATGCAACATGTTCCTTTTCAAATCATCAGTCAGTAAGGGCGTCAGCAGCAACACCTTTATTAGACTTAAGTTTAGATATAGCTATCTTTACTCTGTCCAGGTCGGGTGGACGGAATTGTTCTGCAACATACTAGTGAAATAGAGACTACTAACGCTTGCTCTGAGACTGCCACAACTTTCAAAATTGGTTTAAAGGTTACATATTCAAATCCCATTTACGGGGATGTCACGATTTATCGGAAGAACAAGGTGGTTCAAACTGAGAGCAACCGACTTTACAAAACGTTTTATATGTGTACAGTCGGAAACGGATAAGTGCATAACCCATCGGACTCAATTATGTGTGCACTTATCCGTTTTGTGCACTAATCCATAAGTGCACACCCTTACACTAATCCGTTTCCGTGAATTAATTTTTTTTTTATGGCACTGCAACCTACAAGATCTACTGCGCTGGAGCCAGTTAGACTAGAAGATCCTCTATCTTCCTAATGAAATTGAGGATACCTCCAGTCGAGGCACTATGAATGTCCTCCGGTGGGGAAAGCGTTTTCTGACTCTGCAAACAGCCACGCACTAACATGTAAGTAGTCCGCTGATTCGTCGTCCTCTGTCTAATACCCTGAATGTTGTTCCAGTAGGATAAGAGGTTCCATTTTTCCTAGCTGTCCAGACTCATTCTGAACGCGGAAGTAGGGATGCTGCAGAAGGCTTCGGCGCCTATGTATCTTTCTGAAGAACCTTTTCTGGCAAGTAGGTCTACAAATTCATTGCCTTCAATGCCTCTGTGTCCTGGTATCCACCAGAGTTTGACTTTCTTTCGCTTAGAAAGGTCTTGGAGAGCATTGAAGCAGCCTGAAACGGCCTTTAAGTAACAGTACTAGGAGCTCCGTGCTTTGAGCGCTGCTTGACTATCGATTAATCTGTTGATGGTTGCCCCCTTTATGCCGGAGTCAGGAATAATATTGGCGTAGGTATCAATGGCATGATTTTCAGCCTAAAAGACACTATGGCACATTCCAAGTGCCTTTGTGACTTAGTGATTCGGGCGATAGATACCGGCACCAACACCAGAGTCGGTCTTTGAACCATCAATATACGATTCGGGATCTCAATCTCGAATTTAATGCCGAAACATAGTAATTTGGGCGAAAAGTCAGATACCGTGCTGAGCATTTCGAGCTCGGAAAAATCAGAAAAGATAGCCACGTGATCCGTTAGTCTGCTTGGCTGGGTCTGCACTGCGTATTGTCACTTTTTTGACAAAGATGTGCAATGGAGTAAGGCCAACAAGTGCCTCAAGGGCTGCCGTAGGGAAGTCGTTGTCACTTTAATATGGTCATCAAATAAATTGTTTTTCTACTCTATCTACAGTTGACAGTTTATTTGCTTCAAAAGAGAAACACTTTTCTAATGTATAAGTTGCACTTGTCCGAGTATTTTTTGGTAAATAAAATATTTTGGGTGTTCAAAATGACGTGCACTTACAAGAAATTTGCACTTAAACGTTTTGCATTCATCCAAACACTATTGTATGAAAAATTTACGAATTGGCAAGGGGTTTTTGAAGGCATTACACTAAGACGGTTTTTGCACTTATCGGGTTTGCACTCATCCGTTTCCGACTGAATATGTTACCAATAGGAGAATTTAAATGCAAAACCCTAATGAAAAGCATTTTCAAAAGATATCCACTTCCAAGCAAAACCTAAATTCATAGTGCAATGACTAATCCAAGTGCAATATGTTTTATACATTTTGCTCCAATGCTCCAATTGTACAGTAGAGGAACCAAAATTTGACCAAGCAGCACAACTAACTACATTCGGTGTGTTGAAAGCTCACATAATCGGTAGTTTTAAATATTTTATTTATTTAAGCATTTCAATCAAATGCTGACATTTAATAGATAACAATAAATACGAAACACAACTTCTATCAAAAAAAGGCTGTCACTATTAAATATCCATTCCCAATAATTTACGATCTTATCTTATCACGTATCAAAAAGCTGTCTGCTAGCGGTGACATTTGCTTTCAATCGACCTCCGTTATTCCATACATGCACCATTAGTAACGTCGCAATTATAACTTAATTCTTTTAAATTTACTAATCGAATTAATTACGAAATAAAAACAGACACAGTCGTCCCCACCCCAATTAAAAGGGGTGAAACAATTTTACAAACAATTGACCCTGCGTTCGTAAAGCACTCTCCCTCTCTCTCTCTCTTTTCTTCCCTCTATTCGGTTTCCTATCTTTGGCTGGTCGTTTGTAATTGATGACGGAAAAGTCTTCAAATACACCCTCTTATATCGAAGAATTATAAGAATAAGAATGAAAACAAAAACAAACAAAAAAACATTTCCTCCAAACAACTCGTTCGCTTTGGCGATTGCCAATCCACCCCCGTACAAACCAATGGGAGGCGCAACGAAATGACAAATTACCACATAGTATTGAATTAATTGTCACCTCTTGGCTCTTAATTGGGATTTAATTAAGTTCATTAGTCGATTGAAATTTTATTTCTCGTTCCTCATTGATCAATTGCTGCTCTGCTCTACTTTCACAGTGCAGCAATCAGGCAAAAGGCGGTTTGAATAATTGATGGTAATTAAGGAAAAGATTTCAAAAGAACAAAATTTATATCGAAGGCAGGCGGCAGTTGCCCTTTAATTGATTTAACTCATTATTAGGGAGAATACAATAGATACGGAAGTTTTAGTGGAAAAAGTAACAGAAAGCCTGTTTAATTATCCAACATTTTGGAAAAGGGATTCAAACTGATTGATTGACATGTCAAAACAATTGACCTTCGGACAAAGTAAAACCATTTTTGTGCAGTCGAAGTTTTTAAGAATTGCTTTCCACAGCTGTGAATAAGCCTAAAAGCCGGGCTTCTTTGACGAAAGTAGATGACCTTGATGCCATCAACTTGAAAGTGGATCAATCAATTAGGCGAGATGGAAGCGAATCACGACAAAGTCGGGTTCTTAGACTTTCCTCTCCTGATCACTCTTTGGAGCAGCTGTCTAGAGATTGGCACACCGACTCTCCGCATTCCATAAAGGAATTTGCTTGTTGCTTGTCGATGCAACTGTCCACCAATGGAAGTTATATAAAGACCTTAGCCTCGAATAATAATTGGCCCATTCGATTGATCAGACGTTTCAGAACTGCAATGAACTGCAACTTGAAAATCATGAAATGACTTATCGATCAGTATGTGCGTATATATAACAAATCTATCCAGCTGCTTGGATACGCAGACGATATCGACATCATCGCCCGTTCCCAGCGTCCCATTATTGAGGCTTTTACGGCAGTAGAAGAACAAGCCAAACGAGTTGGTCTCACGAAGAACGAGGATAAAACAAAGTACATGCTGTCTACCAAAAACCGATCCGTCGAACACCGTCTAGGTCAAAACCTAACAATTGACAGCAAATATAAACTCCACAAATGACACCCTAGTGGAGATTCGACGAAGGATAACCTTAGGCAACCGCTGCTATTTCGGCTTGTCCAAACAACTAGGTTCTGACCCTGATTTTGTCAGTCCTGCTTTATGGAGCTGAATGCTGGGAGGAGGTCGAATGGAGGAGAGGATATAACCACGAGCTCTACGAGCTGTACAAAGATGTGGATGTAATCCGGAAGGCAAAAATCCGTCGACTACGCTGGCTCGGACACATCGAGCGAATGGACAAGAATGCTCCAGCTAAGAGGATCTTTGAATCCCAGACACCTGGTTTACGAAGAAAAGGAAGACCGAGCCTCCGGTTTAAAGATCAGGCAATCGCGGACGCCAGAAACCTTGGTCTAGTAAACTGGAAGCAGCGTGCCCGGGACCGTAAAGGATGGAAAGCGGCATTAGTTTAGCCTCAGACCCTCCAAATGTCGCTAGCCTGAGTAAGTTAGTAAGTATGTGCGTAAACGATAGAGAAAACCTTGGCAGAAAGAAAGCCTCATATTTTCGTCGTTATTAGAACGTGTGTTATGCAAGGTAGCTAGTTGGATAAATCATAAGTATTTTGGATCAAACCAACGTCAGGGCTCAGGTAGAAAGAGTATGCAAAAGGTGCCTACAAAATTCGGTTCTATCTTCACTGGTTTGTACATGTTGATCGACTCTCTGCTCAAGGCTCTCAAGAATTCTAATGTCTACTCCCAGACTTACATACGTAACGTACTCGACTCAACTCTGTCGAATCATGCCTAACGATGGAGTTTCTGAGAACCCTCTTAGGGAGAAGGTGGCAAATTGATTGGACTGACTTAACTAGTATTTAAGGACATTATTGGCTCAGTATATATAGCGACAGTCAAATTATACCTAAAGCCTTGCTTAAGACTTGCACCACCTTCGAAAAATGTAGTTCAGTCGGAAGCTGAACTCACTAAGTCTTGTTTAAGTTCCTAATCACAATAGGATTCCGGGGAATAACACCTTCAATTAAATTGGTAAACAAGATTTTAGAGGAGGATTTCTCAGAACATGAACCTGCATAAGATTTGCCTGCATCCTCGGTCAGAGCTTGCATCGACAATCTAATTTTTCGTGACGTTATGACTCTCCAGGATGACATTAAATAAATTAAATACTTTAAGTCTGTCACTCGCACGACGGCAATACCGCAAATGTATGCGCCAACCCACCTCAAACTTGCAATCTTGGGGCTGTAACAAATGTAAGCACTTTATTTCTAAATCAATTAGTTTCTTTCGAAGGACCAATGAATTTCACGGACAGCACATGCTGAGTGCATACCTACCACCTTTTCAACCAACCTTCAATGTCTACGATTTTGTAGCACAATTATACCAAATCTAATTTGGCCTTCAGAATAATAGACTTCAGTAACACAACAACTGTTTCACAGAAACCCAAAGTCATAAATGAAAGGATTAACTTCAAGGGTCAACCAGTACTCTCGAATTAAAAAGCAATTTGAGCCAATTTCAGATTTAATTTGATTTCAAGAATGAGAAACAATAAATTAGCCTTTGGCCTTGAAAGTAAGCCGCCTTCTGGAACAGGGAAATGTCCAAATAGCAAGACATTAATCATTTAAACTTCCAGAGGAATTTCGTTAAATCAGTCATCACATTTTAAGGATGCCATTTGGATTAAGACTTCGCTCTTTCTCCCAGTGGAAAACTTTTAGGCGGAAACAGAAAATATGAATATTCGAGGGAATAATAACGTTCTTTATGTCTGCTGACAGCAATGAATTTCAATTACAGCTGCACTCATTCCATTTTACTTTGTGTGGGTTCATATTGTCCTTCAGCCTATGAAGTTCTATTTTTAGTCAAAGGAAGTTATTTCTGATAAATTGGCGACAATAAATCAAACTTTGAAAATGTTCTAGCATCATAATTGGCTAAAAATAAAGTCCAATAAATGATTTATTTTTTGTGGCTTCCCGTCTAAGCTGTTCATTATGTAACCTGTTGAATTCAAATCATTTGATTTTCAAGCAATGACAAGTAAGAAATGTTCAAACGGTAGATATATATATGCATGGGCAACCACAATCGTCCGCAGGTTTTCCCAAACCAACTTCTGTGCTCAACTCCATATGGTGAAGCATCACGGGGGCCCAGCACATCGACTGGTGATAGAATTGCAATACAATCTCTATAAAAGGATGTTGATAGCAGCTAATGAAGGAGAAGACAATGTTTTTATTAAATCGCTCCGCTTGGATCCAGCCGGCAGTGGAAGAATTCCCAACATAGAACAATCGGTGGCTTTTAAAGCTGTGTTCGATTTTCACAGACGGATCAAAATCCGAAGGAGTGAGCTCTGGGATCTACTCACTCACTTAGCATAACGCGGTCAATGTCAATAAGACTTCCGAACTCCGGCAGTGTGTTCCAACCGTAAGTCCTAGCCATCGCCGAGGCAGCCCGAGAACTATCAACGAAGCTAGTTTCTAGGAAAACCATCGACATTAACATTGACAGTCAAGGCGCTATTTCATCCACAATAGTAAAGTCAAGAATTGTGAAACTTTGTCGTGACGAGCTTAAAACCCTCACCGGAAAAAATAACGTAACACTTTGGTGGATACCGAGACACAAAAGTATCCACGGAAATGAAATGACAGATGAGTTAGCCAGGAATAGCCCGGAAGAGGACCTATCACTGGTCAACCACTCAGTACTACTCCCCCTAGCTCTCATCAAATTAAGCATTGCACTTGACTTCCAAAGACAAGCTGATGAGGGACTAAGCGCACTCTCATCATGCCGCATCTCCACCAAACTCAAGCCAAATATCAACAAGATAAAAACGGGACACATTCTTCCGCTAAACAGATTTAACTTAGCTCTCTTCATAGGGATTATCACTGGGCACAACCTACTGGTGGCTCACCTCAGAAGAATGCGTTTAAGTATAGACGAGTCATGGAGAGGCTGTGGAAATACAAACGCGGAAGAGAACACAACTCACTTCATATGTGAATACCCCAGCCTACACAGAACAAGGAACAGTGGCGTAGCGAGGGGGGGGCAAGGGAGACACAGGCCCCGGGCGGCACTTTGATAGGGCAATTTTATAACACTGCTTCACAGTAAGTAATCAGACATTCCTTGTGTTGCTTAACAACAAAATCCAATGAACGCTGCTCCCTAGTATGCAACTACATTTTATAAGAAATGACAACCCTACTTTTAATTTTACTTTTTTCTCTTTTCTCTCTAGAAGTTGTGTGTGTATGCGTACGTATGTAACTGTAAGCGATGTATAGCTTGTGCTGGAGACTGGAGTTCGTGCGAATAAGTTATTTTACAAACAAGCATGTTTATGAGTGTCCTAACATTACACTGCTCACTTAGCAAAAATGTCAGACTACTTTTGTGAAGCTGTAGGCTTCCCTTAGAAACTTTGATCTCCGAATATTCCGATGAATTAAAGAACATCGCTTTATCAAAGCTTGGGCACCCGGGACGGTGGTATAGCAACGGTTGATAAACACTCTTGTGTCAGCCAGGACAATCTAACTAAATTGAATCCAATCTAGAGTAGAAGAACGGCTAGATGACTAGGGTGAACCTGTGGGCCTCAACCAACAAGCTTCGTCAGTTAGCCCAGTCATTAGCTAACCGGTTCTAGTTACGCACTTCGAGTTGGTTGAGCTCCCCCTCAACTTGTGCGCGCCACCTTAAACGATGTCCTTCTTTACTCCGGGTTAGATTCGAAAACTCTCCAGGCCGGAATGTTGGTGTCCATTCGCTCTGCAAATGACCAATGTGTAGTTTTTTAACAAGGTGGATGTACAGCTCGTATAATTCGTAATTGAAATATCCTTTCTTTTTTTTTATAATTATCATTATTCTTATCATAACAAAATGTAATTTCTTAAGCTATCATAACAATAACAAAATTGTAATGTAATAATAAGGAATAGTTTGTGACATTTGTATTTAACAATTCAAATAGTGCTAAATGTCACTTCATAAAAAAAATTCAGAAAAAATATGTGGGGTGAACAATATTCAGTTGACTTTCATTAAGTTTATGTATTTAACAAATGTATGTGAAGAAGCAACGAGATAAAATGTAGTGGAAATATAAACAGGAAGAGAGCAATTCAGCAAATAAATACAAAGCTAAGTAATATAGGGCAGCAAAACTTCAATTTGATGATGGTCGAATTCAAGAAGCCACGTTTTAACTTTTCTTTAAAAAACAGACAAAGTCCTAGTGGATCGGATATCTACGGGGAGCTTATTAAATAGTTTGCAGGACACAACAGAGTAAGAATTTCTAAGGTGGGTGTTACGGAAGGTGGGAACGGATACACAATAGTTTAGATTGCTTCGCAGGGTACGAACGTCAGTAATCGGGCTCTGCATGTAGCCACCTCTCATAAAGAACAACTTAGAAACTTTAAAATAGTACAGGTGTCTGACTGGTAAAATTTTTTGAGACCTAAAGAACGCTATAGAGTGGGTTAAACGGTTAGCACCGCATATCTTTCTAATCGCACACTTTTACAACACGGTCAGAGGCCAGCAGCTTATGCCATATTGAATTTTGGAATGAAAAATACCAAAATAGGCTGTTCTAAGGGTTCTGTTGTCACAAATTTTTTTTTAGAAGATAAAAGCTACGGATAGAGGAACGCAGATATTCACCCCTATCGTGGAATCCGCCGGATCGGAGTTTCACTTCACTTGTTCGATTCACTTTCACTTTACGTTGGTATTGTAGAATCCGCCGGGGACGCGTCTTTACCGACGAGTGTGTCGAAAAGGCAGTGTCGCAGATAGACAGCAATTTTTGCCAAAAGTGACAGAAGCACCATTTATTTTTGTTTGATTTTTTAAAAAAAATAAGCGAAACAAATTAAAAAATGGGTAGTATTGTTTTATTTTCGCATGATTCAGATTCAGATGAAGAGCAAGAGCAGTAAAAGCCATTATGGAATTACCAAATGTATTTACTTGAATAAATTTTTTTTTTTGAAATTGGTTCCGGTTTTTCGTTTTTTCCTAAGAAATGTGTTTTAAATTACTTATTTGTTGTGCAAATTATAGAATTTGAATATGTACACTTAATTTTCTTACATTTTGAATACAAAAATCCAGTAATAACAAAAATAAAAACAATCCGCAACGTAATCCGCAACTCTTGAGCTGCGAATAGAAAGTGAACAATTTTGTATGGGTGAGTTCCACCTAAACGGTTTCCACAATACAGTGAAACTCATTCACATTGCCGACAAGGGAATAGTTCACTTCAGCGGATTCAACGATACCGACGGTCAAATTATAGTGAATCTTTCCCCCCGACGGATTCTACGATAGGGATGATTGCTTCAGAGTCGAAATATGATTTGACCAACTCATATTTTGATCACTTAGAACACCTAAGTATTTAAAATCTCTTACTATTTCGATGTTAAAGCAATTCGTATTACAGGTACCACCCTCATTAAATACCACAAGCGAATCGTCTTCACTACATGAGCAATTTTATATTTTGAAACGTAGGCAATTTCGAGCGTGGAAATGGATCTCATAGTCAGGGGGTTCTTGCGTTCTTAAGCTGAAATACATTAGTTTGGTTTCTTCTTCCTTCCTTCTCTAGAGCCTGTCAATGTTAATGGGACCGTATCTTTCGCAGAATTTTTCGCTCAAAGCGACCAAGGTTGTCCCCATCCGCCTTCGATAAAGTGCATGTTTCAGCGTCAAGGAGTAGGACTTTACTAACCGATTGTCTTCTCAGCCCATAGAAACAGTGGTTGCCAAGACTTATTCTTCGTATGATTTCTAATTAGATCTGGTTTTCAAAAGTGATAGCGCAGCCAAGGTATTGATTCTGACAAGAAATATATTAAACGACGGTTTTATATGCCATCATGCCGGAAGCAACAGTGTCGTTAAGTTTTTCCAACCTCTAGATCCAACCTCAACACGTTTTCCAAAGGAGTACGTAGCTTTCAGCGTCTTGATCAAATTAAATAATCTATCCATACCAAGCATCCATAACCCTGTCCGATTAGAACTCATTTCTATTCAAACTTTCTTGCTCGTGCTAATCCAACAAAAACTTCTCTCAAACTCTTGAATAATGACCAAAGAATATCTAACAAAACCCCAATAACCAATTCAAGAACGAACTCAATTTAGTATTCGCGTAGAGGTGTAGGAGATGTTGAAGTGTAATTCGTTGGAATTCCCTCAACCACCCACGTTCTGTCACGAAGCTTAGAATTTCAATTCTTACCGAGATGACCTTCAGCAACTCAGTTCAGGTGTAAACACCATTTAATAACAAAATCCCATTGCTTATTAGCTCTCTTTATCATTTGTGTACCATGCTTCTCATATTTCATGTACTGCCATCTTACCGAAGCACCATCGAATTTAGCGAGTTATCCAAGCCCACTTCCCTTGCAGATAAGCAGGTCATCATGAGTTTCAGGACAATGTCTTAGATAAATCGCGCAAATCTGCCATTTCAATTGAAAAGTGAAAACTTAATTCGGTCAAGGGGGAGGAAAAAATACATGCACAAGGACCAAAGAAACAAATCCTTATTTATGCGAAAATGCCTTTACGCACAAATAAATTCTATTACGGATTAATCGCAAATCCTTCGAGAAGAGCAGCCAGAAAAAAAAAGTAAATTTTTTCTCTTGTCCACAGGAAAACTTCTGTCCAGGTGGCCGATTATTCTCCGCCAGAAGAACGTACAACTTCAGGTAAATAATTTACGAGATTAAGATAAATTTGTTTATGTATCTCTGCTGTACGAGTTGGGCTTGGATCTCGCCCAATGTAGTGTGTGTCCTCAACGAAAAATCCTGTTTACATTGAATGAGATTACGGATCCCAAGAGATGGAGATTGAAGAGTCCTTGGCAAAGGTTCTTGCTTAGATGAACTTTTTTGCTCATCCTCGACAAGGAAAACTTTTGTTGACACAGACCTGGGGCAGTCGGTGTCATAAGTTTTTGCTTCGGTTTACTGTTGTATGAAATCGCTCTCAAGAAGGATTATTGACACCGACAAGGAGTCCTGGTGAATTTAAAGGGGTAGCCGGTTCAAGGTTTTTGTCGTATTAAATCACTTTGATGAGTGGGATACTGTCTTTGGATTTAGTGCTTAAATTTGGGCACAGCCATCAATAAATTCTTCTGTCAAATTCAATTTCAAAAGTTGTCCTTTGTACATTATATGTACATATCTATGAGATACGATGAAATCAAATGAAATGATACTGTAAGACGATTTCCATTTGACGTAGGCTTTTCCATCAAATCATCCCCCCACTGATTTAATTGCTGATTTATTGGCCAATTTATGAGAATTTAATAGGGGAGTAATTGAGTTTTAATGGGGAGCTGAGGATGTTAGCGTTGAAAAGCAAATTTCGAAAAAGTTCTGTTCTATTCCTTGTTATTTGAAGAATGATAATGATTATGTAAGCTGCCGCCAAAAAAAAAGAATACATCAGTTGTGATCCTGCTTGATCTCTCACTTAGTACAGAAAAAGTGGCCTACTTCTTTGAAGAAAGCATAGACATCATTCGGCCAGAGCATGGTAAGAACCAACCCTTTAGGCAAAGACTAACTTGTTGGTTGGACAAATAAGTTTGAAAACAAGAAAAGAATATCAAAGTCAACCAGCCAACTTAGCTGTTCCATTAGTTCCAACAAATGGTACACAATTGTTAAAAAAAACTAAAGACGATTGCCTCTGTTGCTGAATTTAAAAAAATGCTGGAAAGCTGATTTCTCAACATTAAACATCACCTCCAATATAGCCGACAGTGAGTGAAGTATTTAACGTCATGTGCAGCGGTGCAGTGTGATAGTCAGCTCTAAGCAAACTAGACATCTACAGTTTGCTTCAAAGTCAGTCGCTCCAAAACAAACTAGTTCTCTTCACCACCAAAACTTAAATGGATTACCTTGCATTCCGCGGAGCATGCCAAATGTGGTGCAAGAAAGGTTTCGAATGCCCAAAGAGGCCCTTGACCCAAAATGGTGCCTTCAGTCTCAAATTTTCTAGATATATGCGGCGATAATTAGATGGTAATTGGATTTCCTAATATCGACTTTTGCAGGGCCATCAGCTGGCTAAGTTACGCAGGTCACTGCTCTTCTATAAAAACCGATCCAAATCATTGTTCCCTAAAGAACAATGATACAAATTAGTCTATGTGCTAATTCAGGACAGGCTATCTATCCACCAAGCTTCATTTAAATTCCGTTCAGCCGTTACAGTCCGATTGAGCAACAAACATCGGAACTTTCACATTTATAATATTAGTAGGATAATTAAGTCCCTCGTTGAATATGCAATACAGCCCCACAAATGCTTTTAGATTACACAAGTACGTACATATTGCTTATTTGCTACAATATCGCCTCAATTTTTCAAAAGACGTATTTTAAGTTTATAATTGTCAACAATTTTGTTAGGATTTCCCTTATGAAAGAGAAAGCTTGCATAGTGAAACAAGTGGTCTCTCTTGCCCAATCTTTAAAGCAAAGAAATGAAAAGGGTTTTTCAATAGAGGCATGACAATTTTGTATTTTAATACAAACGCACTCCTAAGATTTTTTTATGACCTGTTAATGTCAAAACGCCAGCCAAGATTTACATTTTTATGATTGTTAAGTTCACGAACGAACAACGCTTGGAAATTATTAAAAATTGACACCGAAATACTGAGTCTGTGGTCGCAACTTTAAGAGCGTTTACTCCAAGTTTTGATCGTAATAATCGTCCCACCTAACAGACAGTGCGTACTATAGTGAAGAAATTCGTCAACATATTCACTATTGAATGTTCCTGTGCCAGTGAATCAACGCACCGGTCGAAATACCGAAAATATCGCAGCCTTAATTGCCTCAATTCAAAATGAGTCAAATCAGTGGATTCTACGCCGCGCAGTTCACAGAAATTGGGAATCTCTCAGTCCACATTGTGGCGAATTTTGTCAAAGATCTTGGTTAACACCCTTACATGATCAAATTAACTCCTCAAGAACTGAAAGCTCTTGATCATTTGAAGTGCTGCGCCAAAACTTCTCCGATTGGGCTCTGCAAAAGTTTAAAGAAAACTTTAGATATTTTAGCAAATGAGCGATAAATAAAACCCAATTTAAACCAGAAAATCATTAATCGTGCCTGTTTCGAGTATGCAACATTCACTTGAGGTCACATCGATATTGTAAACCAACAAACCACCCACAATAACCCCTTATCTGATAACAGACAAACTAAGCAAAGAATTATTTAACTGAACAACAATAATTAACAAACGACATTACTTATTAACTCATGCACCACTCACCTTTCCGGTAAGAGTTGCATTATGCAACTCATCCAATGTGGGACGGTATGCAGCCTGTATTGACATAATATTCCGATAGTTGTCAAGTCGGGGAAGCGCCTCCCTAGTGAAGTGACTGCAATGAAATAAAACATAGATATTGTATCTTAATTGTTGTAAATGCATCTTTTCGTATGGAGTGCCTACTCTTACCGAAAACTTTTTCCATATTTCGTGTCATACTCATTCTCGAGTAGTTCACGATCTTCATTCGAGTCATTCGAATCGTCTGTGTCCTCTGAACGTGGATCCACTTGGAAACGTGTCGTCTGTAGATCTTTAAAACGGGATGGCTTGTCTTTATCACGAAAACTACTCTTTATGGACTGTATTCTGGGGAATAAACGAAAAAAACAAAAACAAAAAATAAATATGTGTGTCATAAGATTGTTGCATAGATGTCAGATTTTAGTCAAAGTATTGTCTGAAAAGAGGAATGTCAAAGCGTTTGAGTCGTAAAGATTTCTTTGTTCACAGAGCAATAAAAGGCCCTGCAAACACTTTCTCCATACAGCATTCTACCAGGCAAACCAGTCATAAAATTACATCGTGGTTATAAGATGCAATTGTCAAACCTAGACTGTAAACGAGGAAACTAACCTTAAGGTTTGATGGGTGTAGTGTTTTTCAAGACGAGATCACCACCATCTTACAAGTATCAACAAAACCATTACATTTTTTTTTTTTTTTTAATATAATTCACTAGCGCTAAAGGGGTTATGAATACCCTTATGATAATATTCACACAGCGCTAGTGTGATGTAGTGATTTGGAAACTCAGGTGGTATTAGGTTTCAGTCTTTTTGCTCCGTGAGTGGTGTCCAGAATGACTGGGGAGAATTATTGGTACTGTTGCCATTGCTTATAATTCACAGTATTTCTTTCAAACATCCCGATGGCATTAGTACGATCAACACTTTTTAAGCCATTGCCTACCCTACTGCCAGTGTTATGCCCATACAGTAGAGTTGACGTCAGCTTTTTCCGCAATTGACCGACTTTTTTTTCTGTGACATCGGGATTCGAACCTGGAACCTTCAGCGTGACAAGCGATGATGCAACCACTACACCATGGCCACCCTTATAAAGCTGATGAACAAACCCTGAACGATACATATGTTAATCAAGTGTAAAGAAGGTGACTCTCTGCTTGATACTAGGACACAAAGGTGTTCTGAGACAGCAGGCGAACTGGCTAGGAATGGCTCGGAACAAGATATAGTTTGCCCTTTGTAAAGACGCGTCTTAACCCACTATACGATCAGCCTTCAATAACAAAAATTCCAACGATCTCCTTAAACGGATACGAATCCTCTCAGGTGTTTTCGCAGTGCACTGCACAAGAGGAATACACGCAGAACGACTTGGGCTACCTCACAACGGTGGTAGCTACGTGGGCAAAAATGAAAGCGAATCTGTACAACACCATCTCTGCGGCTGCCCCACGGCAGTAGCTTCTCTCGGTAGTAGCTTCTTCGATAGGTGGAGTCTAAGGACTCTTAAAAGCCAACCAAGCAAACAAGGTTACGGTGATAAAGGTACAAAGACTGGCCTATATCGATGCAATCGGCGCAATAAGATCCATTCCACTAACAGCTGTGCTCGAAAACATTCTCATCTTCTGGATCTGCTTGTATAACAGTCTTCCACTTATTAAAGTGTCATTTGAAGGAATGGTTGTTAAAGTTTGTTATTTTGGCTTTTAGACCAAAAACAAGTCAATGTGCCGATCGAAATACCACCAGTGGAAAGGAAAAGACACGAGGCAGCCAACACTAGACAAAAACCAGAAAACTTTACCCACTCTATAATAAAACTCACAGTACATATTTATGGACAAAAACTCCTTATCTGCCTTAGTAAGCATACATAAAAGGAATAATAGGGAATAAGCTGTAGTTATGGGAACAACTTGAAAGAAACCCTCATTTTGCCTGTTACTGCCCAACTCTTCAGCAGCTTAGCTTCAATTCTTCATGCAAAATATAAATAAGCACTCCAATAAGTATATCAAAGACTTATCCTACTTCCCCAACACACTGCTTTCACGAGTAATAATCTCCAATGGGTATCACAATTGATCTAACTTAAAGGAGGACAGAGTTTCGTCCTTCATCAACGCACTGACAAAATCAAACCCGTTTATGAAGGTAAAGCTTCTTAACAGCGTATAAGCCTTACAACCGACAAGCCATTGTGTGCATGTAATTAATTTTTATTATGCCTAACCATACAGGGCCTGTTCACATATATGGCTTAGGAATCGAAGTATTCCTGCAGCGAGAGGTCAACTTTGCAAATCACTTCCATAGATACAAACTCTTTGGAATGCTGTCAAATGATTTAGATTACCATCGTCCAACGTATATGTATATCAGGGTCAACTTACCACAAAAAATGAACACAAGGATACCGAAGGAACACAAGAAATAAAATGAACACATCAACAAACGAAGCAAATTCTTTAAGGTAAATACTGGTCTCCCTAAGCAACATCAGAAAGAGAACAACCTGTTGTTTATATTCAACACCACCAGCCAGTTTACAAAATTCCCTTAAATCTCAGAAGTTACTAAGTAATTCAGTAAAACACTCGCAGAATCCACAAACCATTTCAAACAGCCAAAGGGAAGATCCACAAACTCCCTTTTCCACACAAAGACCTTTTTATGACCTACTTTCTCAAGAAATCCACAAATAGAGAAAACTAATCCAATAATGCCCACGGGTGTTTGGCTTCCCCATCATTCCGTCAGTACACATCTTAAATGAAAATTCTTAATCTACAGGTAACCATCGTCATTCACCCGGAAACGGAAATTCACCGTCTCAAAATCATCACTCATGCGCCGGGTGCGGGCCTCTTACTCACCTTAAAATTAATTTTATATTTTTTCCGATACTGTCACCATTCCTTGAAAATACTGATTAAACATTAAGGGCCATTGACAGACACTGCGTGGGTGGGGTGCATGAAGCACGACCTTCGCACCAAAACAAATAAAATCAAAAAAACAACCTTCAAAGGACATAGTCCCAGTTTTGGTGAGTGTTTCTTTTCTTTCCTTTTTTTTTTTGTTAGGGGAAATTTACCCGAAAGAACAAAACTAATTAGCCTATAAGAAGAACGTGGAAACCATAACGAAGAATAAAAGAAAACAAGAGACAAACGAGAAACAAAACGAAAAAAGGAAAGGTAAAAGGGAAAGATACTTCGATAATCCTTTTAGGATGTTCAAGTATATTTTTTTTTTTTTTTTGGTTTTTTTTTTTTATGGGATTTATTACACCATCTTGGATTTGTGTATCTATGACGAAATCTGTGTTAAAAAGTGCGGAGACAATGGAAAGGCTTTTCGTGTTCTCGAGGTAATCCCCCACTTGCACACTGTGCACGAACATCATCTTTCCAAATATAAACATCTTAAAGGATTCTGTCTCAGTGGAACTTGGGATAAATTTCATGTCTTCAAGGAGTTCACATCACTGCTAAGTAGATCCATTACGATTCCTCGAGACCTTCCCGTTCCGCTCAGATTAATAATAATTGTCCTGATTAGTGAGCCGGGAGTAATAATTGAAAATTTCTTTCGTTTCCTTTTAGGGTTTCTAGGTCGAATACGCAGCAGATCGACAGTCAAATGTCAAGAAGGCATTATGGATGAAGCCGGAGGAGGCTAATGGCAATTGATTGATTCTTTGGAATTTATTTAGGACATGGCAATTGGTGACATGATGGGAGGGATTGATTTCCATGGAATTATCATTATTATTACTTTTTTTAGCGAACGGATTGGATTGTCTATTC
The DNA here is from genome assembly GCA_951813785.1 of Criorhina ranunculi. Lineage (NCBI taxonomy): Eukaryota > Metazoa > Arthropoda > Insecta > Diptera > Syrphidae > Criorhina > Criorhina ranunculi. The sequence continues at coordinate 32,784,393 of OX638382.1, read as the reverse complement.
TGGAGAAGCGTTGAGATGCTCGTTTTTTCTCGCAACGAGGATAAACGGATTATTTTCTTAAATTAAATTGACATATCTAATGGAAGAAGAAAAGTTTGCGTGATTGTAGATTAACAAGCTGTTTGCACGCACGTGATGAAGATATGACCCTAATTCGTTTCGTTTACAATTGTTTGTGGTGTTGACAGTTTGCTTTTGATGGAGGTGCTGTTGAACTTTATGTCAGGATATCATAAGTTTTACCGCTGATGGCACTGTGTGAACCCAAGGGTGGTTTTCCAGTGAAATTCATCTGTTTATAAAGGGCTTCTAAAAATCTATATAAGGTAGTTCGTTCTGTCAGCTCATTGGAAAATTCACTGCCTCTCTGTGAGATGTCGCGTCAATAACTTCCCTGGAAGATAGTTTATTGGATCATTTTCGAACCGCCTCTTTGACCAAGTATTACAGTTATCCCATTCCATTTATAAATCCATCAGAGAATTCAAATAATACTCAAGCATGTGTGTACATAAGTCGAGTTTAAATACATTTTCAGGAAGCTTACCAGTCATTCCTTTTTGTTCAATTTCAATTGACCAATCTTTTGGAAACAAATAAGCCGTTTAAAGATTTAAAACTCGACACAGCAAAAGAATTTGACACGTGTTTAAAGGCCCTCTGCTGTCGTACTTACTTAACGACTTTAGATAGATGAGATGAAAAGTTTTATTTATGTTGCTTCCTAATGATACACCAGGGGAAACTTTCTTTCTTTCTTTGCTTTTTTTTTTTTTGAATATCCATTTAAAGTTGAAACTGGGAATTAGGTTGGTCTTACGTGCAGTCAAGTATATCCATTGATAATGATACGGTTTGTCTGTTCTTTCACAGACCTTTCATTGCTCGACTCCATGAAGTATATAGAGCATATGGAACCACAGCAGGTGAATAAGTGTAAGAAACCGCTTGTCGCATGGGGCTTTTCTTCAAGTTTAATTGCTGGAATGAAGAAAAATAAACGCTAAGATGATCTGGCACAGAAGTGGGGTCCGAGAAAGGATAACCTAGGTGAGATAAGTAAAGTTTGCACCTTGTACTTAGGAGAAAGAAGAAAGTATTTGCTGTAGTTTCGGGGGCCATCGATCTCCCTTTTGATGGCTTGCTTGAGCCATAGAACTCAAAAATGATTCATATTCGGAAGTTACCTAGAAAATACTGATTTTTCACGAAAGCTACGGAAACCATTTTTATCCTAGGTTTCTGCATGCGATGGCAGTCATATTATAGGGTGAGGAGTCAGCTGCAGGACCTTTAAAATCTACGAATTGGAAATGCTGACACTTTCTATATGGGACTGTAACTTCAGAGCTTCTTAGCCCGATCAGTTGTCCATCTCTTTATGTGTACGTTACTTGAGCAATAAATTGGAAGGCTAAAAGGACTACTTTTCCTTACACATATTTGCCTATGGAATAGGAAGAAAGACTGAAAAGATGATGAGATTACAAGAAATGAGATGAAGGTGCTCTTGGCTGCTTCGAGATGAAAATTCTTCGGGTGATTTTCGGTCCCGTCTGCATAGACGGTGAGTGGAGGAGGAGATGCAACAACGAACTGTAAAGCGACATCGACTTAGTCAGAAGAGTGAAGATCCAACGACTGAGGTGGCTAGGTCATGTAAAGCGGATGGACACCGATGCTCCGATCCGAAAAATCTTCAAACCCACCTCCGAGGGACAGCGTAGTAGAAGAAGACCCCAACTCAGGTGGCGAACGCAAGTTGAAGGGGACCTCAACCAACTTAGCGTGCGAAACTGGAGGCAGCTAGCTAAAGATCGAGCTGGCTAAAGACGTTTGTTGGTTGAGATCCAGGTCCATCCTGGACCTTTAGTAAGAAAGTAAGAAAAGAGATCACTAATGAACTTGCTAGACGAACTGCAAATGACGATGTCTCGGAATCTAAACGTCCTTTATAATTGGAGTTCTTATGACCACGAGCATAGGTAGAAAGAGGTGGTGGTTTGGCGAGAACCGCAGCATCTTCCTGGATATGACCCATTTACATATGTAAACTGTTCCACCTAGCATAGGATAATATGAGCCAATTTTACCCCTCACCGCACTCAGCGAAATATTCTTCCGCAATAAATCTGCAGCAGTTGACCCTCGCCTGGCTTCTTCATTTCTCCCTACTTTATTGTGAACATTGAACAGACAGCCCCAGTCGGCGAGCACCTTCCTCCACTGTACCACCAATTCGGAGGATAAGATTACCGATGGCTATATTTGGTTTTGGTTATAGTATTATATTCATTGATACGGCACGCATCCCAGAATGCCAGCAAATTTGCCTCATGGGATTTACATATATTTAGTGCTTCTGAGAAGATATCGGAACAGGTGGAGTTTGGTGCATCTGGACGGTAGTGCATCACGCCTTTCTAATTACATCGGACAATAAGGTCTGCAGAAATAAAAATGGTGACACATGCACTATCTCAACATCCGATACTACCCAGCAGATGAAGAGGAATCTTGAACTACCATGGAAAGGGGTTGTAAATAGGCTCTTCACGGTAGTGATCATGTGGAAGAAAAGACTAAAGGGACTACTTACTGGCAAAAACACTTGAACCTAGCACCTCGGTGTGTTGCAAAAAAGTAAAATTTTCATATGCAATGTTCGCTTTTATGGTGGCCTCTAACTCTAAGACTCTTTAGCTTACGATTGCAATAGACTGCAGATTTTTGACGTTATCGTTGTGAGTGCTGGAAATACTGAAGTTATAACTTGTCATTACATAAAAGGTTGACAAATTGCTGAAACTTGGTGTTCCCTCCCAAAAGAAAGAAGCGTTTCAATATGGCATTTCACACCGCCGCCCGATGACAGTACCGAGGAACATTTTTTTGGCGACTGTCTGGTCTGGCTACCAGTAATATCGTGAGCGGTAACAGCCAAAGCACTTTATTGGTAATTATCTTTCTACAAAAGATTTATCCGACAGATCAATGAACCAAACCAAGCAATCGCTCAAGTAAGGTCAACCAATAAAGATCATGAAAATGATCAAGGAACCTAACCCGCCACCTACTCGTCGACTACCCAGCAGAATATATAGTTAAAGCTAAGACAGATAAATCGCGAGGAAACCAATCAAGTTCTGCAGCATAGTGTCAGAAATATACACAGGATGTCGAGAAACAATTCGTTTTGTAGCAGACAGTGCCACAGGCTTACTTGAACATGGAAAGGAATATTTAAAACATGTCCAATAGCTGGGTTAAGCATCTTTATCGAGATATTAACACACGATTCTAAGAAGCTTTTGTAGAAACATAGCTGAAAAGAATAAATCTAAGTAATAATGTCCAACGACAGCTAGCTCTGCTGTATGGGGGCGAATACGTAATATTTCGAAAATCATATGAAAACCCTGAGACCAAAAAATGACTAGAGGACTAGAAAACGACTAGAGAAAAAGCTACAAGCGGTGTAGGGTAGAAACGGCAAGCTTCATACTGCAACAACAATGTAATCTGGTTGAAATTGTGTGCTGTTTCATTGCCGGTGGGTGTGTACTATCTCATATGTTTCCAAAGAACAATATTGCCAGTTCGTGCCATGCCGGTAGATGTCTAGCAACCTTTTCTAACAGCTAGGAGAGTTTTCAAATCCCGGCCATCAAGTCGGAGACGACAAGAAAAGTCAAATAAAGCGTTCGCGTATGCCAGAAACTTTGATTTAGCAAACAGGAAGCAACGTGTCAGCTAACAGACTTAAGTAAATATGAGTATATAACACATGAGTTGGTACTTCGAAAAGATAGCACTTTTAGACGATAAGGATTGAAGCTTGTTGATACACAAGAACGACAGAAGTTTACATCAAATAAAAATTATAATCCATAGAAAGAGATTATGGAGAAGAAATTTCTATGTCCTCCTTCCAGCAAGTCTTGTTAACGGTTCCACACTCACGTTCCATCCAAAACTCAAAATTTTTCAACCTTGAGGAAACTCTTTCTTGTTTTTAAAATAATTAACATATTTACAATTGAGAATTTCGTAGATTCATTTTCAAAAAAAGAAGGGCTCGTAAATTCCTTAAAACATCCCTCCAGGAGCAATAATTAAAAAAAAAAAAAAAAAAACTTTTTATCTGTTTCAAAATATTTGCTAATTACTTTGATACGCACAACCTTCCGCCTTATTTTCTTCAAAGTTTACTCATTTCTTTGACTTTAATTCAAATATGCTGGAAGAAGAGAAGAGAATTTGTACAATAAGTACGTGTCTAAGGATTTCCTTCCAGGAAAAGACAGAGTCAGAGATGCCTTTCATATTCTTTTTCTCTCAAATTACTCGCTACCTACGACAAGGTCAACTTAAAAACACCAGAAATTCCAATTAAATCTTCTTATATGTAGCATCCGGCAAATACTCCTTATTTGTGGTGAAAACCTTTTGTTCTGTGAGTCGCATTCATCCTTTTTAATTGGTTTCCTGCCTCACTAAGAAATACTTCAGAACAATTTCACGAATCAAGAGGAATTCCTCCATGCAACCGGTATACCAGAAATCCTTTTATTTTCATAAGACATAGAGGAACAGGTACATCATTTGCATGTGGGGACAGGAGATACAACGAATATGATGGAATTCTAATTTTAGTGCATTTACACTTTACGAAAGTATGCAACACTCGACATTTTGGCAAAATGTCACAAATTTCTAATTCCACTTCGGTATGTCCACCACACATAAAGTGAGCGATGGAGCACTAGCTCATAATTCGGGAACAGCTATGTGGGGTAATTGACTTTTAGGGAATTCTGTCCGAGTGTTTCTGTCATTTACAACCGATTTCGATGGTCTGTTTGGACTTTCTCTTTTCGAAATACTCAATGAGCCACAGTTGGATACCGCATACGTGATAGCGAAATTAAACTCAATTCGCATGAAGTGGGTCTTTACGATTGTTAAGGCAAAGTCGTTGCAGATCTTTGCAAAATGCGATTAATTATTTTCTTTTTATTGAGTTTTATATCGGGGGTTTTGTTTAGCTGATCACGAGCCAGAACTACGCCATCACGTTCGCAGGAGATGAATCTAATTACATGCGATGCGTAGGCATCCATCTGGGATAAAGCACCTACACAACGTTCGTTTTGTTCTTGATCCCTTGCTATTATCTTTTCAGTTCCTTTATGCGAATATATATAAATCAATATACGACCTAAAAAAAAATATCCTGTTCTGCATAAATGATTCCTCACCTCCAAATGATTTCCACACGAAATTCTAATGAAGATAGACAGTGGCAAACCGTCGAAATGATGAACTTTCATTTAATAATTTAAATTAAAGTGAAGGTGACCCACCCGCCTTCAAATGTGTCAAGAACCCTGTTTTGCATTTGCGTGTTCTTTGTTTTATTACCATCTCACATGTTAACCATAACCACACGGCAAATATTCCCGTGACCTTTTGCCTTTATCGATTTTCACGTCCTGTTCTACATCCCTTAGCCTTTAAGATGCTTTCCCACAATTTTGGGGTCCGCAGGAAACGGAATATGTATAACGGCTCTAAAGCTGATATTTGATATTAATTTCAATTTGGTTTTCTTTGTAAAAAGACAAGCAATATAGAATGATGAAAGTGGGATGTTAGTCCTGATACTGTTTTATCTTTAACAAATAAATGGATTGCAATGAAGAGCTCCCGACCGCTGGAAAACCTCTGAGTAAGGTGGATATCTACTTATATCCAGCCTTATCCCACGATGATGAATCGATTCTTAACAGAGGGTAAAAGACTTAACGGACGGATGGCAGAGCGAAAGCAGATGTCTTGTCGGAGGATCTACATCTATTATCAATGACTTGACACTGGCTTACATAAAAGAATAAGCAATTATTGAAACAAAATAAAAACTGGACAACCTGGCGAAGCAGGGGACAGGCTCTGTCCTTTTTTGTGGCTATGAAGGACGGACTCTTTCGAAAACGGATGAAGATATCCTGGGTCGTTTCGTTGACGGACTTTAGAGGAGAAGAATAAACTACACGAGCTGATCGGAATGGATCTGTACGGATCTATTGTGTCCCAAAGACAAAAAAGAAAGCTCTATATTAGTTTGCTGATGAGTCTCCAGCCTCCCCCTGAACCATCCCGCATTCGTGATGAATTTTAGAATGTTTTTGGTGGTTTCTTCAACAGTTCGTACAGGTTGTTAAAACAGAATTCGCCAAGGGCTCTGTTTAGGTTATGGCCTATACAAGTCTGTATCACTACAACCTCTGGATAAATCGCCTGTGCTTGAAAGCATTCTTCTAAGGTGGACCGCTAAGTTTGATTTGTTTAACGTAAGAATGTGTCCTGTTTTCATTTTTTTCATGTTTGTACAGTGTGTTCAAGATATGTGAGTTCTATCTCTCGTCAGCTCGCCTTTGAATGCGAAGTACTATGCTAGATTTGAACGGCAGTACTAAGTGACCTGTTCTGTATCCTTACAAACTAACTCATCCGCCATTTCGTTCCCGTGGATACTATTTTGTCCTGAGATCCACCACAGTTTTACGTTCTGGTTCGCGATGAGAGTTTTGAGCTTGTCACGACAACGTTTTGACTTTACTACTATGGATGAGATTACCTTGACTTCCTAGAGACTAGCTTCGCTGGGACTTTCACTTGAAATGCTTTTCGGTGCGGTGGTTCGAATTTTATTGACCTTGTAATGTTGGGTTGATTGTGAGGAGACCCCTTCTTCGGTTCTTGATCAGTCTGCTAAAAATTGAGATTTTGTTCGAGTTGATGGCCTTTCCGCTGGCTGAGTCATCTCTTGAGAAAATGATTATTCTTATGCTTAGGCAGGAAAAGGTGTGAGATAGTCCGAGTCAGTTTCTAGTTTTACTTAACTTGCGATCTTTCTATGGCCCATATCACCCGCTTTACAGAAGTTGGACTATTTTAAGCGCAGGATTCTTTTCGGAGCTATTTCCATTAAACGTAACTAAGCACAGAGGCAGATAAAAGGAGGTTCCGACGCACATAGTGAGAGAAAATGTGGTAAAAAAGATCAAGGTTTAAGCCTTCTCTCATCACTGCTGATAACGGTTTACTTAATTTGATAAACTTATGCAGCCAAAACAAACCACGAAAGATTTAAATAGTTTGAAAAAAGGTTCGTACGTAGTTTTACATTCCATGGATAAGAAAAAGCGTTTCTGCTTTATTTAAAGTTTTTCACAAATATGCCAACATTTTGAAGCATGGCAATGTCTAACTTTTGAACTTAAGTTTACATATATACAAAATGAAGTTTTCTCTCTGAATATGGTTACCATGTTAAATAGTGAAACTTCCACAATCCTTACTAGGATTGGAGGAAACAACAACTAACAAACAGTGATGGAGAGAAATTCATGGAAGAAGTAGAATCAACTTTCTACAGTGAACCGTTAATGATGAAACTTTAAAACTCTGAAAGCTGGAAGGTACTTTTAAATTATAACGCACAAGTAAATATAAGTAATTTTTGGTATTTACCAAACAAAATTAACTAATTCTTAGTAATTGTTAATACAAAATGCAGTGCCTGGAATGAAAGAAAGGTTAAATCAATTATGGTCAACATCTGAATCGCTTCATCAGACCTAAAGCCATGGGATCGATATGGTCTGACTTACATAACTGGTACATGGTATATAAACCGGCTGAACATGCCGAAAAGACCACCGACCGGTATAAAGTTATTCTTTAAACCAAAAGACAAGATTTGGATATTGTCCCCTAAATTTACAAACATTTTGCAATTATTTCTCGATAGACGTTATCATGGAGAGATACACTCATACAGTGCGTAGAAATCATTCAAATCTCTCAACGAAATTCGCTTTCTATTCGACAAAGGTTTAGTAATTTTAATCATCAATTTGATGATCCAACGGAAGCTACTATCCGGTACTGTATATTGTTAAAAATACAAGATCCAGTTAATGCAGGAGGTTAAGCCGAATTGCAATTTGTTGCCCAGTCTTTTCACTGATTGGGCCCTAGAACATTTGGAAACTGATCCCGATTATAGCAAAAAAAAAAAAAAAATCCTTCAGCGAACAAGTATATTTTTGACTAAATAGCTTTGTCAAATCAGCTTTGTGAGCGCCTAAAGCCTTTTGCCAATTATCTGATTGGTCCACATCACTGTTGCTTTGTTCATAACCTGGAAAGCCTAACATCTTTTGATAGATTTTAAGGCTTCGTATAACAGCATTTATAGAGCCGAGCTGTACAGAACTATGCCTAGTTTTTCCCTGCCAAACTCGTCTGTCTATGCAGGATGACGATGGAGAATGCACGCTGTTTCATCAAGATCTGTAAAGACCTCACGGAGATCATCGTAGTCATGAAAGAAGTTAGAAAGAGAGGGTGACGAGTTGCCAAAAGATTTCTTTAACATCGTTCTTGAAAAAATTGTGCAACACCAGAGGCAACATCTTTGAAAAGTTCGGCCAAAAAGCCTTATATGTTGACATAATAGGAAGAACGCAGCGGAATGCCAACAATGACTTCAACGGCCAACGAGGTCAAAACGCAGTACATGCTTTCAACACAAAAGGACACTTAACAGTAATGTCTTGGACCGAACATCACCTAAGACAGAAATAACTTTGAGGTAGTTAGTGAGTTTATCTTCTAATGCTCCGCTATAAGCTCAGACAACGACACCAGCGCTGAGATCAAACGCAGAACAACTCTCGCCAATTGCTGTTTAACTTCAAAGGCAATTGAGTAGCAAAGATCTCTCTCGAACAAATAAAGTTACTCTGTACAAAACCACACACTCCTGCTCACACAGAAGCATCATAAGGGTATTCACAACCCCTTTAGCGCTAGAATGGACTAGGTAAACCTTGGTTGTTTTGAGAGAACAATTTTTCCAGTGATCTTATGGTCATATCTGCCTACAAAGAGCAGATGCACACCAGTCATCCGCCTCGTAAAGTCTTCGAATCCAACTCACAGTGCAGTTGGAGAAGATCTCGAATACAATGTCCCCGCAAAGAAAAATGGGACCTTTACCAATATGGTGGGCAAATCTGAAAGATCGAGGTGACTGGAGAGGCTTGTGTGTTAAGGCCCAGGTCCAAACCAGACTATACCGCACTATCTGGCATAAAGTGAAGACCTTTCGATGATAAATGTCGAACTGTTACGAAAAGGAACGATATTTGTGAACTATGTAGTAGATCATCGAATTTAACCGCATGAGATTGCCTTCAATATGTTAAGATGGTAATTAATAACTCAGACAGCATACAATCTCACATTTGATCATCATCATCAAATTAAGACTCATCTTCTAATTGGTGACAATGTCTCTGACTGGGCATGAAAAATGTGCTATTTTTGGTTATTTATTCAACCTATTAGACGATGTGCTATTCTTGGTTATTTATTCAACCTATTAGACGATATGATTTCAACACAAAGTGCCCAATTTAACTTGTGGTACAAGTATATTCGCCATAACGAGTTTGAGATGTATTTTAGCTGACAGTTCTATGAAAGCAAGGGTCTGCACATGAATCCTAAATTAGGATAAAGGAAATTTGATGCTTGTAAAAGGATTTTATTTCTAGAACCCATTTAAGTACACAACCGAAAAGGAAAGAAAAATATCCTTCAGAGGACGGACGTCTTCATTAGCAACAAGCTACATAAGAATTCCATTTATGCTTAAACAAAATTATGTTATTATACGCAACAAGAGCAACAATAATTCTTTTGGTTAAATTACAAATTACTACTTAATATTATATCGTAACGTATCAATGTTTGGTACTTAGGGGTCACGTACTTTGAACATTTTCAAACATGTAGACAAATTGAAAAAAGAAAAATATTTTAATGGGTTTCTTTTAATAGATGGTGTCTTTAAAGTCTGTGAGTCTTTTTTTCATGGTTAAAGTAGTCTACAAAAGAATACCTGTAATTGAAAGAGATTACCTATTTGTTGTTACAATTTAATTTATGGAATAAAGACACACTCTTGGGTCTAGTATATCATCATTTCCAAGACGGTAGATATTCGAAACTACTTGGGCTATTTATTTTTTATAATTCACTAGCGCTAAAGGGGTTATGAATTCCCTTATGATGCTATTCACATAGCGCTAGTGTTGTTGTAGTGATTAACCACGGAAGGAAAACCATAGCCCTAAAAAAAAAATAATGGCAAATAAACTAAGCAGTTCAAAGCAAAGACTTAACTGTCCATATCCAAAACACATGTTATTTTATAAACCTTCAACTAGTTTTATGGCGTTGGGATTATTAAAATGAGTCGAAGAAAGTACAGAGAACATATTCGACAGATTCTCTACTTTTCGATATATCAGGCCATCGACCCTTGGAGAGTCTGAGCCTGAAATAATGCCGATTCCCATCCTTCACGGTCCCGGGCACGCTGCTTTTAGCTTACTAGACTAAAGTTTCTATCATCCGCCATTGTCTAATCTAGTACTACTAGGGTCTACTTTTTTTTGTCAACAAGATGGCTGGGATTCGAAAACCCTCGTAGCTGGAGCCTTCTCGTCCATTCGCTCGATGTCGATACCAAGCAAGTACAGTTGATAGATTTTTACTTTCCGGACTTCACCCACATCTTTATACAGCTCATATAGTTTTTTTTTTCATCTTTACCTCTATTCGCCCTCTTCGCAGACAGGAACAAATATTCGAGGTAGATTTTTTCTTTCGAAAGATCCCAAGATCTGCCCTGCTGTCTTACTTATCGTCCAGCATTCAGCTCCATTAAGCAAGGCTGACAAAGATCAGGGTTTTGTAGACAATGTTTTAGACCCTCGAGTTAGGAGTTTGGACCCTAGCTGTTTGGAGAAACTGAGTCTTCGAGTCTCTATTTATCATGTATCATTTGTGGAATTTCTATTTGCCCTGAAAAATTACCTCAAAATTATAGCTGTCAATCATCAAGTTCTGTCGGCGTTTTACGGACCGGTTTTTAGTCGACAATATATACTTTATCGTTTGACTTGTTCTTCAATCGCCGTAAAAGCTTCAATAATGGCACACTACGAACGGACGATGATATCGATATCGCCTCCTTAGTCCGTACCCTACAGCTGAAAGGATTTGTTAAATACAGTCTATTCTGTGTTTACTATCTGCTCCAGCATAAGATTAAAGAAACCACGGCAGTGACAAGTGCATGCTTGGAATAACTCGGAGGTTCTGCTCCCAAGCTGCATTGCGAGTTCACTAGCGTGGCGCGACACAACCGGATCAGTTTTCTCGGGATCCCGAATTCGGCCATCGCGTTATATAGTTCGGTGTGATAAATGCTGTCGTGTGCGGCTTTGAAGTCGATGAAGAAATGGTGAGTATTGGCTTGGATCACGTTGGGCTTTTCCAGGATTTGCCTCAGTGTAAGGATTTGGTCAATCTTCTATTTTCCGGGCCAGAAGCCACATTGATAGGTGCCGATGAGTGTAGTGCAAAACGACTTTAGTCGCTCACACAGTACACTGGATAGGATCTTGTAGGCTACATTAAGCAGGGATATGCCTCGTTAGTTCTTACAAGACATAGGATCGCCTTTCTTGAAGATGGGGCTAAATGTACGTATTACAAATATTTTAATGTGCTGCACAATTAGACACAAGAAATCCGGATGCCTTCTAGATAGGCCTTACGTTTCTAGAAGCATTCTGGACTCTGCTTTGGCTGCGGCCCCTAACACACTGCGTTGTTTAAACTAAACCTAAAAAAAAATTGTTTACAACTTGTTTCATGACAACTGGTTTCGTGAGCAGAGTAGAAAACTCTTAGAAGAACCATCCTACCCCAATGGTTAAAAAAAATACACTAACGGGCCCTGATCATTGAATGGTTAATCAAATTGATCACATTGCATTCGATGCTCAGGACGCCTACAGTATTCTGGAAGTCTGAACATGCCAAACCACCAACATCTAGTCGAATTACTACCTCGTTGCAGACACGAATAGTGGAACTCCAATCGTGACAACAACGATGAATTGGTGTGAAAAAATACAACGTCGACAGGCTTCAATAGCAAGAGATCGACAGGAACTTTGCCGAACGCGAAATCTCTCAACAATTCCTATAGCACCAGCATCAAGTAACAAAGACCAGTGGCAACGCTGTCAACATGAAATCAGTAACGTCGCAACTAATGTGCTGGGTTTCACCCGACCGCCACCACGAAGCCTATAGTGTTAGGAAGAATGCCGGCAAAATATGCAGCAAAACTAGAGACAAACAAAGCCCAGCACCAACGAAAGACGAAGGGTACTAGCAAGCCCTACAAACAAGAGAGATGGGAAGAACATCCGCTTCTCCAAAAGATAAAGAAAAAGCACGAGAATATTGAAAATATTAAGAGATCCTACTCCAGAAACAATTTACGGGAAGATAAAAGCTTCTACAGAAATCTGTTAAAAGGATCAAAAGAAAGAAAGATCAAAACCACTCTAAGAAAAGGTGAAAACTACTTCTCTCGACTGTATAATAGGACAAAGACTGTCAAACCAAGACTTTCGTCCACCGGATTAAAACGCAGTGAACTAAGATCCAAGAAGTCTGCTGGACCCGACAGTTTATTGGACGAGCTATTGAATGGGCCTGGAGATGACTTCATACATTTCTAAAATTTACCGAATAAATGGAATCGAAGCATTGTTTTCCCGATCGAATTTCTATCCCAACCGTATTCCATCTATACACATAACAACTCAACAAAAACACTTTACTGTTGTAGATACTATTGTAGATAATTATCCATGTACATCAGATTGTGTAAAACATACTTGACTTCATTTTCTAAAGAATGCCGCAACTCACGTTCGGCAAAGGAACAAACTTTTCTGTGTAATTATCTAAACTCATTACAAACAACAATTCATCAGTATACACCCCCAGTCTCAAGTCGCATTCATATAGCCAGGGCTGTGCCGGGAATAAAATCAAATGTTGCAAGTAATCTGAGCTAATCCCGTAAGAAAAGCAACAAAGTCATTCTCAAAAAGTGATTCTATCAGCTGTGAAATTAAGGATGAGAAGGAAAAAGTTTGACGACTCCCATTTGTTTAAGTCTCTCTCGGCCGACTCAACCGTCACAGCGCTGTCATAACTTCTTAAAAGAATTGTTTGTTTAAAAATTTTGTTAATTTTTCCATCCCTCTCCATAACTCACTCGAGTTTCCTCGCAAGGATAATGTAAAATTAGCCTTCTTCATGAGTTAACTGCAATAACATTGAGATGGAAATCTGTGTCTGCAATAAAACCCAGAGAAGTGCCTTATAAATTGAAATCTTGCAAGTTTAAGTCTTCCGCGCGGCAAATTAGTCCCAATAGTATCGTTAAAGTACCCCTAAATCTTTGTACATAATCATTTGAACGTATGTATCATAGATACAAGCCCCTCCTGCAATTTAGATTTATCTTTACAAAGTTGTGCCAACTTAAAGCAATTAATGCCCCATAAAAACTAGCACGTAAAATCCCATCTGCGAAAAGAGTTTACGAGCTCAATGTTGTAGTTGATTCCTAGAATTGCAATTACTCAGCTATTCCAATGTAATTTGGGATAATTTATCAGATTTTAGCGCACCCCAAGCGGAAGACCTTCCTCCGCTCCAGAAACCAGAGTGTCGACGATGAAAATTAGGTTTCAAAGTTTCTTTCGAAAGTTGTCGATTTTTTTTTTTTTTTTTTTCTTACCACAAAGTTGACACCATCTGTTCGAGGTAAAAGGTAAACCAAGTGATGGAAAGGGCGGTATCCGCGTGTGCTATCTATCTCAAAGAAGACAACAACCTTAAGATTTACTTCCACTGAAACGGTACCAGAATTTATTGGCACTGTCGAAGAATATAATGGTCATTCAATGGGTGTCGAAGGATACGATACACATCTTGACTATAGCGTAGGAGGCGTAGTAATAAAATAAATAAATAAAATGGCAGCGCACATCATAGAGAATGATGCGTGTGCAAGCAGCGGCGACGGTGGGTAAAATTAGGAAGGAAGCCCAAATTTGATTCGTGCCACAGGACGATATTTTATTATTTGTTGGTTTATTGGTGTTTAGGGATCTCCGGTTGGCGTTAAATTATGCTGAGTACGGCTATGTGTGTTCTGCTGAGGTGGTCCCGGTTCGGTGTCGGTGTTGATTTGAGGAAGAAACTTTTCCGAGCGTGTAATTTATGGGATTTATGTATTGTGGGGAAGATAATTTTGTTTTGAAGACAAAAAAAAAAATGTGCCATGGGAGGCTCTTTTTGTCGGTCTGAGTTCGTTTCGAATTATTTAATTTAATACACGAGGCTAGGAGTCTCGGACTGGAGTTAATTGCCATGATGTTGTAATTGAAAAGACGGACGATAAAGTTTTTAAAGGTTAAAGTCTAAGATGCAACAAGTAGGTGCGATGAAGGAACTTATGCGGAGTGCTGATTATCTCAGATGAGTATCAACTTTGAACATAAAAAGTATGTTTTTAGACGATAGCGTCGTAGCTCCGTACCCACCACTCTTCAAATCATAATCCCGAGAAACTTTTTTCACACAAACACTGGGAAAGGCTAGCAAAGAGAAATCGTAAAGAAAATCAAACAGATGGACTTCGAAAATTGGAAAAGTGTGGTGACCAAAACAATCTTTAGAAGCTAAAGAGTAAACTCCCTATGGAAAACAATCAGATATCTACCCTTTCTTCTTTCATATCACCCACGTTAACAGCATCTTACTCATCAGCGTAGAGGTAAAAAGGAAGCTATTGTTTGTTCTGTAAATACAATCTAGAGTTTGTGCTGGTATTTTTGGATTCAACAGAAAGTCGTTCCAGTTTTCTCCATTCTTAATTCTTTGTCAATTATATCTACGCCAAGATCAAGCTTGATAAGGGCATCAAAAGCGCGATCACCCACATCTTCTTACATAGTAAGGCGCCATTGAATTCGTAACCTTTAGATTTCAAAGTGCTATTTCGACTTTTTGCCAAAGTTTGTACGACAGAGAGATTCCTGAACATCGGGGTATTTGATCGTTCAATTGGGCAACAACCTTAGTATTGAATAACTGACTGAAAATCTATACTAAGACTGGCTGGCAAAGTGTTTCAGACTAAGGCTAGGCAAAGGGTTTACCAAACAATGCGTCTCCTAATGGAAACTCCTTTCAAGATTCAAGTATCAAGTTGTTTTGTCGTAATAAACCAACAGAGTCTTCAGAACCTAAACGCTGACTCTTTTAAAAAACAGAAGGCAACTCTGGAGCACTTTTTCATGACTATCCACCTCTCATTTGAATCATAATAAAATTGTTTATGCCCCAACGGCGTCAGAAACTGAGTAACCAACAACATATTTACAACCTTTATCAGAAGAATGAATTGTCCCTTGACCAATTAGACCTTTCAAGTCGCAGTGTCAGTCTTTGGACAGGATTTCAACTGTGACAAGGATCATTTTTGGCTTTCATTATGATTTTATCCTTCATCCGTTTTCTAAGATTACTTAGTGATAAGTCCACCTAGTATGGGTGGGTGCTGAACAAATACATACATAGATAGTAAACAATTTTCCCCTTCTCATCTCTTCAATTTCGGAAAAAGTCATTGAACAGCTTTTCGGAATGTCTAAAATCTAGCTTCAGGGACATGGCAACGCACAATGACAACCAACCACATCTGGAGCTCGAAGCTTGTCTGCACTAGTAACTTTTCTACATTCTTTCCACTCTATAGCAATGCAAGATCAAGAACTCAATCCAAACTGGAGCTCGAAGCTTGTTTTCACTAGTGACTTTCCTACATTCTATACAACTTTACCCTATTTAGTAAGTTTCTCCATCGAGTTTCGTTTCCTGTCTAACCTCGTCGCTGCTGAAAAGGTTCACGGTGAAGTCTACATACGAGTAGAGTCACAAGAAGGAGAGTGCTTGGAATCTAATTACGATTCGTTAACATGACTAGCTCTTTTTTTGGTCGAGTAGACTTTTAGATCAAAAATGTTGATAAAACTAATTCATTATTATCCTAACAGTAAAAAAGCCTTCTAAAGATTGCACTCAGTAAAGAAAGATATAAAAGTATCAACAACGGATGCTAGCCTGGTACCAGAATAACGAGGTTATCTACGTAAGCCAAAAATGGTTATTTAGAGCAAGGTTCTATGTCAGGAAGAGCATAAGGAAATTACTAGCTTTCCTGGAGTATAAGACTACAAGTGAAAACTTAAGGCAAACCTCCAAAGAATACAAGTTTTAACCAACAATGTAAGGGGAGTCTCAATAACCAGTGTCATATAGAGTTTCGCGACATTTTTATCATGTCATTCATAATTATTTTAGAAATCCATTGGCTACATAAATATTTCTGCAACAAGATATCCCATCTTTCCAAAGAAATAATATCGCTTATTGAAAAATCAAAACAACTCAATCCGTTGGGACACCCTTGTCACCTTTGTCAACCCATAACACTAACCCACACATACTACTGTAAAGAAAACTGAACTCAAATAGGTATAACATCTGTTTTCATAACAAATCACTGTTATTCCATGTGGATTTCATTTTATTCAATTTGAATACCCGGCACACCTTTTATCTCACACACCAAAGTTTCATTTTTATAGTTCCACTCAGCTCTCACACCCTATACGCCCACAACATTCAAGGCAGTAGCCCATACATAACCTTACAGCTTTGACATTCAATAAGCACGTGCACAACCACCCCCACTGGGTTTATCCATACAACATATTGTTCAATACAACAATACGACAAAACTTACCTCTGTTGTCGTTGTTTCTGAGGCATTTGCGAGGCATCCTCGTTAAATTGATCATCCTCGAGGGGTTCTCCATCGATGTTTGTCAATCGTCTGTAGATTTCATGAGGTACATCGTCCTTTCCATTGTCCTTATCGTTTTTCTTATGATTGACCGGATTTACTTGGAAACGATTGGGCCGATCGACCGAACCCAATTCGTAAGACGAAAAGTCTGACATTGTCCCGACGATATAAAATCCCTTTTGTCTAAGAAAATTCAAAAGCACTCAATACACAGTCCCGAACACAGTTTACCCGGCACCGATACTCGTATCATTCGAATGAGTTGGGCATTTATTAAGCGATTGGTTTACCTGCAACGAGATAAGAATGATAAGAATTTTTTTTTTATCTAGATACGAGTATAAATATGTATAAATCACAACGACAACAAGAAAAAGTAGGGTGAAGGTGATTTGAGGTGTGAGTTTAATTACGATGACCGGGTTATTTATCGATTCCGATGGAAGAAGGCGTTTCAAAACTAAAGCATTACACAAAGTTAGGTTGGCAGTGTAGGTGATTTTAACCGTAGCAGTAAAAAGTTAAAGTAACACGCCGAACGTGCTAATCGCCAGCGGCTGATTCTGCGATAAACTAAAACTAAAACTTTCACCACAAACATTTTCCGATAAAATCTATATTCACCACAGTGGATTGGTGTGATTATTAAAGGGGTGGTTGTCTGAAGGGAAGAATAGGTGTAAACAAATGTATCTATTTGGCCGTGGTAGTCCGAATAGACGCAACAGTCAGAATGTGTGTCTCCGTGCGATAAAAATATCACAACGAATTTTCAAGTGGAATTACTGGGGTGGGCATTCGGGGAGATGGTACAATCAAAGTGATGATGTTTGCATAGTTAACTTAGGGGTTGTGAGGTAAAAGATAGTAAAATTGTTACCGACAAACAGCTTAAGTATAATGTAAAGCAGGTCGGTTGTCTTATTGATTTGTAAAAAAGATAAATGGTGTGTAAACGGGCACGTTTTGGCGGTAGACCGTTTTAGATGATCTACTTATGGCTGTTTGCCTTAAGGTTAGCAGCACGTTTTTTTTATCTGCCGTTTCTTTAATACAAGTAGGTATTTATAGAAGTGACTTTAATAAAAATAACAAAGAAGGAACCATTTATTTAAGGACGTGCGTACGGGGGCGTTACAAGTTGAACAAGCAAAAGATGATGGTAAACAGCTTGGGGCATGCATGGTAGAAAATAAATCGAAGACTCTTAAATTCTTCTTATTGGCAGTGTCTTGCTGTAACTAGTGTAAGGCAAGCTTTAAACGAAATGTACAAAAAAATATTCTTTCTATCTGATTCTCACAATTGCGACGACACGTATTGTTGGGTATATCGAACTTATGTGTGTGTTTTGCGATCAAATAACAACCGAAGAAGTTGTTTTTGGGAGTTTGTTTGTCCTGGCTAGTAGCTTCTATTAAGCTTAATTATAAATAAATAAATAAATAAGTAAATAAATAAATGGCGGGCACTTAATATTCAAAGATATAGATATACAAGAACTGCACCCATGGCAAGTCCATGAAAGATAGTGTACAAATAAACTACCATAGCCTATCAGAAACACAAGTTGTGCTAGTGCGCCTTTTTAATAGAAAAGGCTACCACAGTATGAATGCTTTCTGCAAGTAAAGGGTTTATCCTTGTCCAACTGATTCATCAGTCGGAAATCACCCTCAATGTTGCTCTTAAAATTTACAATCTTTTTTCAGCACTGTTTTACTAGTTTCGGTTATAAATAGGGCAAAGGAAGGACTTGGATGTATGCAAAGTTTTTATGACTCGAAACGTCATTCTCTAACCGAGTGCAAAGTGTATCTTTGAATCATAAGTCAGCCTTGTTGCATCAAAACCTTCAAACAATGCAAGCTTAAGAAAATGCCACAAGTAAAGGTATAAATTCACTGTTTGAATACAGATTGATGAGAAGGCATGAAAACGACTCTTTTTTTCTGTGGGATCAGTCTTGATTTTTACAAGTTGTTGCATCAACTATTTGTATTTTCTACTTTTGATTTTTGGTGTTCGTGCAATTCATCCTGAGCCCATTGGGCTCACTCGAGTGCGTTCACCCATGAAGACATAAAGATAGTCTGTCTCGCAGAATAATCATCTGTCTATAGACGTACTTGACTTAAGTTTTTGGTCCCTGGAGGCCAGAATTGATTGGTGTTGTTACCATTTCTTAATCGTTCACAGTATTTCTTTCCAACTTTCTCATGTCATCATCATTACTCAGTACTATCAACTCTTCAAGCCATATCATCACCCTACTGCCAGTGCCCGGCTGAAATCAGCTTTTCTCAGTTGTTCGACTTTCTTGATGTCAGGAGTTGAACCTTAATCCTTCAGGGTGGCAAACGATGATTTTGTTTTTGCTCTGTTCCACCAACTTAAAGGCTGACGTTGTTGTATATTGGAATTTGATAGTAGTCTCGTTCACTTTGTGCCATAGTCAGGCATCATATAGGTAAGGTTAAATCTGTTTTGTCGACAGACACATTGTTCCATTTACATCGGTATACCTTAGGTAGCTTTTTCAGGTAGAATGGATATAGTTGTTTCATATCTGTTGAGTTTGCCAGCCTTACAGTTCCCTGGAAGAATTTTGGAAAGTCTCTATGCTCTGACACCCAACAAAGACGAATATTAAACTGCTTCGCTATCTCTGTGACAGACGATTAGCGTTTAAAGAAAATGATTCCAAGGACTAAAAGTCATTACAAATAGCAAATTTTATTTTTTTGAAATCGGCCCAAAAACTGCCAAAAGTGTTTTCAGCAAGATTAGATTATATACGTGGGCAGGCGAAGAAGAGTTCTAACTTACAAACCATCCTGTGCATTTAATGAAACTGTTCATGTCATTCACCGGTCTATCAGATAGTTCTTCAAGATCTCGAAAGAAGTGTCTTTCGACAAATTTTTTTTTTACGTGATAGAGGCCAGAGCAGTGACAAAGAAATGGGTTGTATCCTCATAAACTTCCTCGTTACCGCAACCTCAACACAGTTCTTCTTTCGCTCCACGGAGCTTTTTCATGTGTTAACGCAGAGTACTATGCCCCGTAATCACACCCACCTATAAGGGTAAGTGGGGATTTTCTATATTTTTGTGCAATTAACTTTCTTGTGATGACATTAGTATCTTAAAAAGACCACCTGCTATTTGCCTTTCTTTATTCCCTGCTTCGAGCTTCAATGCAAGGCGGGAAGTTCACCGAAGGGTCGGCTTGTTCCGAACTTAGTTTCGTCTTTGCCAATGCAGTGTTCCAAGAACCTTAAACTCATCTCGACAGCACTTCACAAGCTTCGATTTGCTTTTATTGCGGCCTGGCTGTCAATGAAAAAGGTGATATATTTTTGAGGTATTACCCTCATTACAGTCTCACGAGTAGCTCACGAGTAGTTGTCACTGCTGCGCTGTAGTTTGAAAGGGCGTGCAGATTTGGTTATTCCCAGCAGTACCTGCACCTACGCCAATGTTCAACTTAGATCCGTCGGTGTAGACGGCTATGGATTGCGTACTAGGTATTTAACCGCTTTTCCATTCTTCTCTGTTCGGCAGGGCGCTTAAAAATTGTCTTGAAAAACCTGGGCATGTGTTGGAATCAGTGGATGGCATATTACCTAGATATTTTTTTAAGATCATCATATGACCCATTGTATTACGTTTCCAGTCATTAGATTGGCTAATTCTTAATGCACTTATAGCCGCTAATAATTTTATAAAGATATCTAGCGGAAGCAGGTTGAGAAAAGCCTCGAGTCCAGCTGTAAGCTTTCTTCTCATTACACTGGTAGTGCCAATGCACGCTAGTCTTTGTACTTTCGTGATGGCTATTAGGTTGGTGGTTTTGCTGGCGGCTTCACACCAAACGAAGCCGCCATAGATCAGGTTTTTTTTTTTTTAATTTGCAAATCCCAGGAGCACTCAAGCTCGTTTCAGTCCAATGAACTTCCAGAAAGAAACTCCTTTTTGGTGCAGTATTTTGAGAAACTCAGATTTTGTTTGTTTCTCTTTTTAATTTTGACGACTGCTACTGTTTCCTGACCGAGCACAGGTCAGGTCACAAGCGAACACACTACCCCCTACACTATTGCCACCACTCAGCTAGGTCTTACTATAGCGGTGTACATCCACAAAATTATGTTAGGATTTGTTCCTCAAGTTTTCCCAAATATTCTGCTGCATGAGAAGAAGGCTATCGTGGCTCTTTTAATGCTTTCATTGATGTTCAGCGACTATACTCCAGGAATAATGTACGGAAGTTTTACCAGAAGATAAAAAAAACATTTCAAGCAGAACCCGTACAGGAACCTGTTGAGATGAAGAAGAAAATCTCATAGAAGGCTCACAGTCGGTGCTGCGAATATAAATGGGATAAGCGATTAATGAGGGCAAAACTAAGTATTTGCTGTGAACAAGAAGGGACACTCGACATCGACTAATTCGACAGAACGTCACTGAAGACAGCCATAACTTAGACGTAATAAGGGTCTTTGTCTACCTTGATTCTGCTATCACTTCTGAAAACGATATCTCGTCAGAAATCAAGCGTGGAATCGCTCTTGCCAATCGCTGTTTTTTTAGGCTGAGAAGCCAATTGACAAGTAAGTTCTTATTCCGAAAAACTAAGGAGACTCTATACAAAAACTTAATCATGCCAGTCCTACTCTATGGTGCTGAAGCATGCACACTATCGAAGGCCGATGAAGATACCCTTGGTGGCTTCGAGGAAAACATTTTCTAAGAAAATTTCTAAGATCTAATCTAAAATCTAAAATTTCTAATAATAAGTCTCGTTTGCGTTTACGGGCTCTAGAGGAAAAGATTCAACGACAAATTATACGAGCTAAATAGCGACATCAACGAAGTCAAAAAATTGCACATTGTTGCGACATATAGAGCGAATGGGCACCATAACTCTGGCCCGGAGAGTCTTCGAATCTAACCCGAAGGGACAACGCAGCAGAGGAAGACCTCGTCTAAGATGGAGCGCGCTAGTAGAGTGGGACCTCAACCAACTTAGAGTGCGTTCCTGGAGGCGGTAAGCTAAGGACCGGGCTTACTGGAGATGCTTGTTGGTTGAGGTCCAGGTTCACCCCAAACTGAAGCGCCACCTAAGTAAGTAAGTAATGTTCACCCTCCAATCAAATTTCTTATCGAACACAAGTCTCAGGCACTGTCAGAGATCCTGAGAGAGATACACTCTACTGAGGCCTAAGATCAACCCCAACGGAAAGCCGTTGGTAAATTCAAGAAACACCATAGCAATAAAAATATTTCCCCTAAATTTAAAAAAATTATAATAAAGACATACATGTATGTAGGAACGTGCATCTGCAGTTACAGTACAAGTACTTAAAATTTAAAACAGACAAAATCCTTGAATCCTTGAGCAACTACGATTTCTGAATGTTTCATAAAAAACAAAACAAAGTTGTAGGTGAAAATCTCATTTGATATATTTTTTTACGACCCTCATAAAATATTCGATTGTTTTTTGTGGTAATAAGGTGGGTAAAAAACTTGACAAAAAAAAAAGAAGGTAAAACTCCAAGAGGGAAGAGAACCCATTATTCTGGCAAATACCATGAAATTAAAGTAGCTTACATACCCGTTAAAGTACAGCAAATAAAATGCGGAAAAAACTCATAAGTGCGGTTCCTGACGTTGAGAGTTTGTTTATTCGGCCCTGTACACCGGCCGAGTAAGAAAACTTTTCCCTTCTTTTGGTTTCATTTCGGCAAGTAAATCTCAACTTATTACTTTTCCATAACGAGTACCAGCAAAAAAAAAAGAAACAAAAAGAAGGAAAACATTTAACAATTTAATAAACTTGGTATCTTCAAACTAAGAAAGACTATTTGACATGGTGGAGTGTATCCGTAAAAGGCAACTACCGTATCTGATGTAGGTAACTCCTGTATCTAACATCTGTTGTTCTTGGAAATTTACATGTACAATGCTTCATCAGAAATTACACAATAAATTAACTTTGCGGAGATACTACCTAGAGTCGCGTCTGTGCCGCTTTGCAATAGCTGTGTATCTAAATCGTGACTTAAGTTTTGTTGCCCCCCCCCCTCCTCCGGTTCCCTCGGGCGAAGACAAATTTATTTCATTCTAAGTCGTGTCTTGGCAGAGAAACATGCTATAGCGTCGATTACTTTTACGTTTACGCTTCGTACGGATATTTGAGATACATTTTGATTAATCTTATACATCCGAGGGATGTGGGCTGCGGCAGTAGACTTTAGATTTTATGTGTTTGAATTTTGGTTTACTTTTTATGTCTGACCCAATTTTTTTTCGGCTCTGACCAGAGGGAGGAAGTACAAAGAAGTTTAATTTAGTAGATAAGCGGAATGGAATAGAGAGGTCTCAACCTAATTTGTGAAACAAACAATTTGTATGGGGCGCTTTTCGGGAAATGGAGAGGATAATTATTTTCAAGCATCATGTTAGAGGGGAGCATTTGGATCACTCACAGTGGAGTGGTAGCGGATGCAAAGGCTTCGCACCAGGAACTATCGCTTTCTATACGGAAGGGGAGTCTGAGCATCCGAAATATACTCTGACGATATAAGAGTGACAAAATCCATTGCTAGAACTAGAAGATAAGACGCAAACGCTTAACCTGTTAAACTTACACGATTGTCCCTAGCGTCTGATATGAACTGGATCCTTGTTCAGGCAGTGATACCCTGAAATAATAATGCTGACGACATCCGACAAAAGACTAAAAGACTACAACCCATGTATCTTGTCGTCACAAAAATGGCATGACTGAGCTACTGTGTGTGCAGCAGCTTCGATTCCCTACCGCTTGGACTCAAAGTTGGCTTGGATGTGTATAAACACCCACAAGCAGCTAACTAACATCTATTAGCGTTCCGGACATTGAAGTCATCATTTATAGGTCCACTTCCCTTCTGTTGGAGCATCAAGAGAACCTCTTAAAGTGGAACTTATCTACAGGACTTCGTCAATCCAAAAACCCCCACTAAAAAAGAGACATGCTCACCGAATACCGCTTCCTCAACTACCATTTCAACAAACTAGACATAGGTTTCACGGACTCTGCTTAGAAGATCAGGAAACAGTGCAACACATCTTGTTCCGTCATAGCTCGAAGCAGGCAAAAACACTGCAGCAGGGGATTCATCTCACCTGAAATAGTCAACCACTCATCCACCACCAAGACTTTTCTCGGCACAAAAGGTCTCTCATTTCCCCCCTCAGACTCTGCTTTATCACGTCTCAGTTTGACGTCACCCTAAAACAAACATAAAATTTTACACCTCAAGTCGTGATCGATTTCCTTTGTCTTTATCGGCGAAACAGTCGTAACCACATGAGTAAATCTTATTCAATCGGATAAATCGTTTCCTTAAGTGGCCAACAAGTATATAACTGCCGGCAGCGTTTCTTGCCACTCAATGAATTCGCAATGAATTCTGGTCAACAGTGCTTTCCATACTCTCTCTCCTATTTGTCACTTTGTTTCCAATAAGCTTCACGTCATTCATAACTCATATCCACCCACGCACACTGAATCACTGTTTCCCAGTTGATGGTTGTTTGAGCCCACGTTTCCCTGTCCCTTCCCAGTCTCCTATCAACATTATCTCACAATAAATCGAAATTCAAGGGCAACCAAATGAAATGCCCATCCATCTCCATCTCTATCTCCATCCCTTAGATACTTTTAGGGATTTTGTTTGTTGAGAAATGTTTCACATCCGAAGGAATTTACTTCAAGAAATACTAAATAAACTGCCACAGTCGGTCGGTCTATTCAACCATGAATTCCAACACTACTTGGTCCGGAATTTGATTCCGTACCACATTTCCATAATCGAGGCATTTGTGTCCGGTGAACTGGGGGTTAACCAACACCTTTGCCAAAGGTCTGCACGAGTAACTCCTACCAAGATATCGTCACGAATCCCAAAGAAAGCAAAATTCCTCTCGGTTCACACCATGTTCCACATGACTTAGCATTCTGATTCATTTATACCCCGATAGGCTGGCATCCATCCTAAATTACTGAGAGCCTCTGGAATAATTAGCATTTAAGTTTTAATTTTGTGTCGCTGCCATTTTTAGTTACGAGACACAGAAATTCTATTTTTAAAACAGTCAGCAGAAATGCTACCCATTATGACAATTTCGCGTGGTCGATGTGTCTGTGAATCCAGTGGATACAATACAAACATGGTATTTCTGCTGAACTTGCTTGAGTATTACATGACTTTGGAGCACTGTTGCAGCACACAACTGAGTACTTAATCGATTAAAACGGCGCGGCGGACTCAAGAGACAACCCGGCATTAAGTGTGGCACTAGGGCAGCAGATACAAATTATAAAACACATTAGTCGCTATGGCAATGATAATGAAATGGACGTCGTTGGCAAAAGTCATGGCCTCGCCGAGGATGAAGGTCCCCATGTCAATTTCCTGCTCGTACATGCTAATGAGTGTATAGCAACGGGCCCCTGCTGTTATTATCTTCTAATTGCCTTCGGTAGTTCCGAGAGTTTAAAATTAGAATCCATCGGGAAGGGTTGTCGCCGCTAAGTGTTGACACCCATTTTGGAACTTTACATATAAAGTTAGCTGCCTACTCGTATATCCGTGTCTGTTATACAAACGAACGATCGTTGGAAAGAAAAACTGTTTCGCACATTTACTCTGGCGGAACAATGATTTGCAATAAATATATAAACAAATGAATTAATTTTTCCAAGAAGAAAAACTATAATTAATCGTCAAAAGAATAGTGGTAGTCAGCAGTTTTGTTTAACTAAATATTTAGGTATAAGTTGAAATCACGTGGAATTGAAATACAAATATACATTTTTCTTAATTGGTTATGTTTCATGTTGCTAATTAATTTTTAATGATGTTTGAGCGAAAGAAAAGAATCAAAACAAATAGAATAGAAGAACTCGTAAAGCGTAGAAAGAGTAATTGGACTTTTAAAAAACTTGACTTGTCGATGTATGAAGTGTTTGCCTTTGAAAAATTCAAATTAGTGTATACTCAGTGCTACAGGATGCAGGATATGTAGGTAATCTTGTTTAAATAAAGGCAGAAGTTAAATTTGAAATATAATTAATCCGAAATTTAAAAAAGGACACAGAAAGCATGTTGTAAGCCTTCGGCAGGTCACGATTAAATAACATAAGCCAGGGTAAGGTGAGAAATACACTTAAATTATTTTCCGTTCACTCTGAAGTACATCTAGATAGTCAACCGCAAGTATTCCTGAATTGGACGTTGGACTGATGTTTACACCAACACCAGTGTCATATGATCGGATATTGTAAGCCAGATTCCAAAGAAGAGCCACAAATAAATAGAGTCCACAAATGACGATGAGAAGAATGAACTTTTCAGCCAACTGGGTATCACCCTTAAATCAACATGGACAGGGAATAACTAGGTTAGTATACTAGAAAAACAAAACATTTCAGACCAAAAAGACAACGGCGAGTGGTTCGTAGCCTTTTGTAACGTAAATCGCCTTGTAAGAGCCCAAAGACTGCAACAAGATCAGTAGTATCTTAACTGACAAGCAAAGGACTAAATAAAATATATCACGCTTCAAAAGTTGTCTTATACATATGTACAAAGATGTCTCCAACAAACATGGAGCTGACATCTGCATGGCTTGCGATCTCTCCAATATGCTGCACAAAACATACAATCCCTCAAGTGTGCTTAGGGGACTGAAGCTATAAACAAATTTCTGCAAGGCAACGTGCATGGAAATTCTGTAAAAAAAGCTTTCCAACTAGAACACAAAGTTCGTTGGTAAAATCTCATGGCTATCGAGAGATATTTGAATACGTATGTTAAAAGCTCTAATTGAAGGCGGAAAGAAACTCAAGTCCTTGAACACCACACAAAGATGATACAAGTTTAGCACAGTATAAGAAGTGATAAAAAAAAGGGACCTTCCGGCACCAGCCGCAGGAGGTAGGTGGATTTCCTTCGTATGCAACTTTTAAATCATATTAATGTAATTCAAAATGGTGGATCCAAGACTGAAATTATAATAAGTACCTATAAACGAGTATACATTTTCAATTTCAACGAAATCGGAGCAATTTTAAAGAATTTCAAGATGGCGGATTCAAAATGGCGAACATTTTTACTAGTAAAAAAAGATGCAAAAATTTTGTCAATGCGTAATTTGAAAAATAGAAAGGGGCGTGACACGCCCCCCGCTCAACAGATCACGCCCATCTACGAACTCAGCCGAGCTATTCTTCATCTTAATATGTGTTCAAAGTTTCAATCAATTCGGTTAAGAACTGCGGCCCCTATCGTGCGGACAAGATTTCGTTGTATTACATAAGTGGGCGTGACACGCCCCCCTCTCAACCGATCTTGCCCATCTACGGACTCGTCCGTGCTATTCACCATATCAACATGTGCACCAAGTTTCATTGAATCTTGTCAACACGATAGGGGCCGCAATTCTTAACCGAATTGAATGAAACATTTGAACGGACCATGGTTTTGATGTTTACTATAGGGGTAAAGTTGCGTCATGAGGACCTCTGCAATAGGTAGTATTTCTTCGAAATCCACCTAAAAGCTACATGCGAATATGGTGATGTGCTCCGTGGGCTAATGGCAATTTACTGAAAACACCTACAATACGCTGACGATGTTTGTCGGCGTTCGCATAGAATCATGGATATACATAAAATCGATCGTAGCTTAGAAGCAGGGGCAAACAACGTATAGATGAAAAAGACCAAAACAAAAGCCATGAACTTTGCTAACTTCACTAACCAACTAAACATTAATAGATAACAAAAGCACATGAGAGGACCGCAATGATGACAAAAAGTCGCATGACTCTGACAGAAATGAAACGAGTGGTGTACCGAGACTGAATTAAGTGGAAAATGTGGATATCCCAAGTCTACCCCAGCGCAAATAGGGAACAAAAGAGAAAAAGAAGTACATTTGTCCTAAAGGACGGTCAAAAATGACTTGACTTTCTTAAAAAGGCTTCGGTGGTATACTTAGGTGATCGTACTGCTAAAATTGCTACGAAAACACTGGAACAATATAGAAATAGATAATGACCGGTGAAAAACCACAAACAACAAAACGATGCTAGGAAAATTAGCTGCTCCACAGAGTACTTGTCACAGGTGCTCTATGTTCATATGTATGTTGGCTTTCTGTCTCTGGACATACACAAACCATGGTGGCTGTAGTTTGTCAAATTTACCTTTTACTTCCCACTTTTCTTTTAGGCAGGCAATGGCAAACCTCCAAGAGTATAATTTGTCCTGAAAAAGCTTCTGAACTCGCAGTTCGGAATCGGTAATAAAAACTGTAGGTCCTTCGAATTCGTGCGAAAAATATAACACACACCACATGAGTGGTTACGGAAAGCTAGACCTTGGCCCTCTTCGAGCTGTCGGTCGCTCCAAATATTTGCATTCGGCATTATGGTCGCTTGAAGACCATAGATCCATTTTTGCGAGATCCCGAGTTGAGGCTACAATTTTGTAGAGCTCGCGATACTGTCCTACGCAGTCTTAAAGTCAACTGGTAAAGGCTGCATCGTATTTATTGCTGAAAAAGTTCTAAAAATATTTATAATCAAAAGGCCATCACTGCTGTTTTCATTTAAAAGTTACCACCTGAAACTTAGGCTGACATACAATATTGACAAGATGTTGCAATGAATCTTCTGATGCTTTATCATATTCAACGACTTAAATCCACCATGGAAATCTTTTTTCAAAAAAAAAAACCAATTCCAATTAAAATTCATTTGTTTCTTAAACAATTTTGAACGTTTAATCTCACTGGCAAAACAATGCCAGGAATTTGGATAAAGACCACCACGTTTTGACAGAAACAATCCAAAATTCATTTCCCACAAACCACTCGTTCAAGATCATTTCTACGGACAAATTGTTTTTCATCCCATTAAATACCACCCAAGCCAAATAAAACCCAAAAAGGACAAAATATTTCCATTTCACACTTAATTTCTTCTTTTGAAAGGACAAACAATAAGTCCCGCGAGTTGAATTGTTTCGGTGCTTAGTAGTTAACCCGTTCAGGTAGCTTTTTCTTTCGAGGAAAGGACGCCAACGTAAGTAATTCATAATAAAAGCGGCATTAAAAGCTTATAAGACCCACTTTACTACACAAGGCCAATCCCACAGCACTCAGCCACAACTTTTCCCTTATCTGACCTTCGTGTGGCTGCAATAAATCCGTGCAGCCCCAGCTGAAGCTTTCATAAAACCTGGTGGCAGCATGACGAAACGGGGAGTAAAAACCAAAAAAATTTACGACCAGGACAAACGTTTTACGATTATCGAAAGGAGTTCCGCCACCAACTAGAGGGTTGATTATAACAATGCGAACAATGCGACAAGAACGACAGAAAAGGACTTTTAACCGGCACGTCGTCGCTGAATATCCCCGGTTCGCACTTAACCCGAAATTGCTGGCTAGGGCATTAAAAGTCATAAGTAAGACACAAAAAACGTTAATTAATTGCTTTTAGCTGACACAGGACAAATCAAACGACGGGCCAGCTTCACCTCTTTTCCTGGTGCTCGTAAATTATTTATGTGTACGCATCCTTGTGACGACGATGCCGCATCATGGGTATAAAGGGTGTAAAACTGTTGCTACCGTGCGCTGCTAAGGCGATACTAGCATTGAGCCGAGTATCAAAATTAATTTTACAGGTGTTCCGTCAGCGTGTGGAAGGTCGTTACGTTTTACAGCTTAAGCGCGTAATGAAGGAATATGACGTCAAAGTGGCAAATAAAATGGTGGGTAATAATTAAAGTGGTGATCCGTTCGGAAAATGTGCGGTGTACCATGAAGAAGGGATTCAATAAATCTGAGTAGGTTTACGAGAGCTGCACCTGTAAGGGAAATTTTATTCGAGAAACATGTGGTAAAAGAAGCGAATAAGAAGTTGGACCCTCTACATATGCACTTACAAAACTAGAGGTAAGTTTTGCTATTAAAACTGTTTGTGGAGATTCAAGGAAGAAACTTTAATAACCCAAGTCTGTGTTATGTGCTCTTAAGACTTGAATTCCCGAAGAAATCAACCCTAAAGGGTAGAAACCTTGACGTTGTTTATGGGCTTTGAAGAGAAAGGGGGCTAAAGACTGCTTCAGTCGGCCAGTAAACACAAATTTCTCTATCTACCGCGGTGGAAGTCGACGAGGTTCAGTGGGAGATTCTTTCCTGTGGAAAAAAAAAAATACGAACAAATAAGACGACGGTATTTGAAGATTGAAATCTCTAACAGAACTCATAGACCTCTGTGGACCATTTAAGGTTATTATGGCAGAGAGATTCCTGAAGAAAGGATGATGCAAGACAATCTCAATGAAATTATTCAAATAAACACCGCACCCATCGAGACTGCTTCAATTCATGATTGTATTTGGACGAAGGCAACCACTGGATAAATTGTAGTCCCTCAGTGAAAGTAGGAAAAATGAAGAAACATGAACCAGTAGCAGCAGAGTTGGAACAAGTATACAAAATCTAAGTTAGACCCATCGATTGCGGCCAGACACCGATTTTTATTTTTTTTTTCAAAGTTATCAGCACGGGTTCGATGATCACTTCTCATCCGTCCAAATTGCGGAAATGCCTAAGAAAATGTAGAGCAGTTTAGAACGTTTAATATAATGAAAGGCGCAGCAGGAAGCGTTAAAAAAAAAATTCGACGCATGAAGAGAGCCAAATGCAGGAAATAGGTATGTGTCCGTTAAACTAAGCAAGTTGTCACAGGTTCGAACTTCAGAACAACCTCTCGGCATTCAATGACAGACATCCAAGGGTGCAATTGGAAAGCTTCTGAATCGACCGCTCGACAACGGCAATAGAAAACTGTGGGTCCCTTCCCTTCG
Source organism: Criorhina ranunculi (assembly GCA_951813785.1). Classification (NCBI taxonomy): domain Eukaryota; kingdom Metazoa; phylum Arthropoda; class Insecta; order Diptera; family Syrphidae; genus Criorhina; species Criorhina ranunculi. The sequence goes on along the minus strand of OX638382.1, from coordinate 32,753,564 downwards.
TGAAAAAGCATATCACGCACCACATAAATGGTTGCATGAAACGATGCCTTCGTTCTCCACGGCCTATTTTACACAATATCTGTGGTTTTTGTTAGTCTTCAACTTTGAAAGTGCCGTATTGAGATGTGATAGTAACGGGAGAAGAAATTTCATAAGTATTACTTGTCCTCTTTTTGATTCGTTTTTTATGTTTAGAAACATCCTTTTGTCACAGAGCAGACTTTAGGAAACTTCTCTCATCTTGCTGGGGATTTTGCTTATTGATTTGACTTCAATAATTAGTAGACAACCACATGCAGAAGCTCCTCCATGTCTAGATGTTCTTCCGACAATATCCGTTGCACAAAAATCAAACACATCTCTTAACTGCCTCCTAGTGCTCTTCTATATTTGGTATAGTACTGTTGACGACCTCTATATCTTATTATTATGTCAGCTCCTCTCTTATTTTGGTTGTCCATGAGACGTCCTAAATTGACGTCTGGTAGTCGCGTGATTAAAGTGATTGAAACCTCGTCATTTGTCCTTCGAAACTTAATGGTTGGCTTTATGTTCATGTACATAACATACCTTTGTATTCGCGTACTCGTACATTGCCCTTATACGAAAAGATTGATGCCTTTGTTGTCATTTGTTGGGAGGATGTCTTGTTGGATTGTTGGCATAACACTATATGATCCCAGCTTCCAAGATAAAATTTGTGTACATTTCGTGTTAAAAGAAGTCCACTTCCACTCATTTTCTGATAGTTTATGAGAGTAGAGTGTTATAAATTGGTAACTGGAACTCACCCGCTCTCTAGGTATAGATTGTTGGAATCTTAACCATGGCCAAGCACCTATAACATTTGTTAAACACCCAAATCACAACAATACTCTGTCATAGACAAATCATAGATGGCAACGTCCTGACCTGACTATTTCGACAATACTAGGGTAATTTGCCCTAAAACCAACGTGCACCAGTATCTCCTATAATTTGCGTGTTCTAGTTTAAGGGTAGTCATAAACCCTTTAGGGGGAACTAATTATAAAATTTTAAAAAAAATCTAAAGCTCTAATTCCACTAAAAATCTCTCTATACCAACTAACGTCCTATTAGAGCACTGCATCCTAAGCAGTACTGCTCAACGAGTTGGCATTGTCTGCAATTATTTCTGCAGGAGTTACAGGGAGAAGGAAGAGAAAAAATCTATAGTACACTTCTTCTATCCGCGTATAGCCCTTCCCAAAATCAAAAAAGTCACATTAGGCTGCTTCATCTTCAATGATCTAGATGATTAGAACATCGGTAGTATAAGGTTCACGAGGGAGATTAAGGTTCCCAACCCAAGCCCTCCCATCAACATTACAATTAATCTACTTTTGGTCTAAGTACACCTCTTTTTTAGAGGACGACTTTTAAACTAACCCAACCAACTGACCTGTGCCCCAATAAAGGTTATGAGCTTATAGTGCCGAAAGATTAGTTACGCAATGCAGTAAATAAATAATAAAAGAATAATTCTAAGTACCAAGGAGCAGAGCTGTAAAAGAATGCATTCATTTGGGAATGCAGTCACTGAATGCACCCAATTGAATTCATGTGAAATGAATTCATTTGTTGACTTTGTTTTTGAATGGTTACTTATAAGTTTAAATCACCATTCATTTTGAAGTCATTGAATGAGCATTCAGTTTCTGCATTCAATGAATGGCAGTCAATATTTCCATTCATTTGCTTTCTTTTGCATGCATTTGAAGTCATTTGCATTCATTTTAAGTCTTTTGTATTCAAATGCCATTCGCATTCATTTTTATTCATTTGCAGTAATTTTAAATTTTTGCTAAAGAAAAGTTGTCCTGAAAGTGTTGAGCTAGCTCTAGAAATCACACACTATGCCACATCATTTTACCTCACACATCTTAGGGAGCTGAGCTTAGAAAACAACTTTAATTCCAGATTCCGTAGAAAAGCGAGTAAAACTCCGAACTACCTCCTCCAAAACTGTTCAGCACTGATCCTCGCTCCCTGGATGTTTATCAGAGACCCATGAAGAAACTAATCTAAATTCTGCTAAAGCAAATTATGGAAATGAATGCAAAAGACTTCAAATGAATGCAAATGAATGCAAAAGAATGCAAATGAATTGTAATTGAATTTATGACATTGCATGCAGAAATTGAATGCTCATTTAAACTTACGTATAAGTCACCATTCAAAACAAAGTCAATGAATGAATTCATATTCCAATAAAATCATAAGAGTTAAATTCTCAAATGAACGCATTCTTTTACAGCTCTGCCAAGGAGAAGCTGGAAGGACCTGAGAAAGCATTTATAGCATAATGTGTATTAACAACGTACTGGTTGACTCTGACTTATGAGCCTTTAAAAATCAGTTGAAATCTACATGCAGAGACATTAAAGTGTACTCTCGTTTAAATATACTACTCCCTATGCATAAAGTTGCACAATATCGTCCCTCAAAAACCTCGCCCATTGGTATACACAATTTTTTTTGGTTTATAAACCATAAAAATCCAAATAGAAGGCAATGAATTGATTGAAAATAATTTACCAATCTGGATTCTAATTAAAATAAATCTTTATTCCCAAATAAGCACTCATTTGCCCTTATTTCTCCATTCTACTCACTTAAATTTTTAACGTTCAATAAACCGTCCCTCCATTGACCACCGGACCAAGCCCATTTTATTGAATTCCGGGCAACTTTTCCTATATTTCCCATTCCAATATGAAAACAACACAACTGCAGCTCATTAATTTCATCGATAAATGAGAACCGTCCTGTACATCCTTAGACTCCCATTATGCTCCTTACAATGGAGAAATAAACGATTTTCCACTCGAGCTCCACCTTCCACCGCACTCCGGGGACAATAATGGGGGTCGAGTTGGCCCCGGTGTTGGTTTCTTTTTTACTGCCCCGATATTCCGATCTGGAGTTTTTGATTTTATAGCAAAATGGAAACTCGTAAAATTGATATTTTCATCTGTCATAAAATCGCACGAAGAAAAACCGAACACACAGCTGAAAAGGACAAACGAAGCAAGCAAAAAAAAAAAAAAAAACCAAAAACAAAATTAAGGACTCTGTTGCTTTTGAATTCGAAAATTTTTATTGGGTGAGACGTGTGATGGATTTCTTATCCCAAACTTTTGGTTTTATTGCCATTTCGTGACGTTTCCCATCACCAGGGGACCATCTAAGTTCAAAAGAACTTAACTTCTTCTCTCCCCCTATTTAAACAGTTTTAATGGACCATTAAAGCCCGCCCGTAATTGAAAAGACACTAAAAACGTAAAAAAAAAAAAAACACGACAGGAAACTTGAAAACCTTGACAAGATGATGAATCAAATGTCTGACCACTTGCGTAGGTACGTCAAATGAATAAGAAGAGTAGGTTTCTGTCAAACTCGTGACAGGAATTCAATGTCAGAATGGAAGTTTATTTGTATGCCTACAGCATATGAACCGGCAAATCTCAGTTTCGCTACAGATATTTCACATCGATTTAAACGACCAGAAACTATTCTCGAACGGCAGAGTTCAGCGTCATTATTATGCAAATGGCCGGCTTACATTCTCTTTCGGGTGTTAATACTGTCACCGGATGACAGTCGGTATTCCTTGTGTCTCACTGATTTGTGCATCCGATTGTAACTCATTCGTCTGGTTCCCATTGATTTAATTTCCATTCATGTATCTCATTGAATGAATAAATGGACGCGTAGCTGTCATTTGGACTAAAATTACCGTCAGTCTACTTCTGTCATTGCAAAATCCACTTTGAATTCTGATCGGCACGGGATGTTAATTCGTCATGGGAGATGACAAATTTATTGAACCGAAACCTTACCTAATCGATGGCATAATGTGGCTGGCGGTCGTAAAGTGTGACTCATCGTTGTGTGCATGACAAATTCGTCATTATCGTGGAGCGTGAAAACTTCCGATTCCCGGTCGAACGGAGACTTTTATGGGGAATTTTAGATTTTTTTCGAAAACGGTGGTAAGGCAGTTACAATTCGAGTTTCCGTGTCAATTGCGTTCAGCGACTAATGAAGCGGTTGGTTTCTTTTGTTTTGGTTGACAGTTCGGAAGTGGGAATACGAATACGTGGTGGGGTCCATAAGAGTTGTTGGTGGGCTTTAATTGGATTTGCTTGGTTGCGTGTTCTGCGACTTCTTGCATGAAATCGTCTGTCCACTCTTCTCTTTTTTGTTTTCTAACTTGTCGTGACTGTTTTCATTATTTCGTTCAAAAGAACTTGAAAACTGTTTAGAAATGGAGATTGTGCACTTGAGTGTTGGTTCAACCGTAAATCTCACTATTTCAATTGACTTATGATCTGGATGCATGAAGTAAACTAATTATGATTCTTTCCAGAACTTGGAATTAAATCAGTTACAGTTCTGTTTTTAGAATAAATCGCTAAAAAGCCGTAATTCGCTAAACATGACTACAATGGGTGCCCGTGAAATCGCTAAATTATCACAAATGAAGGTTAAAGCAAGACTGAGTATGAGCGGCATCCGTTCCACAACCAGACTAATGAAATTACTCAAGATGACCTTCCTTGTTCGGCCTGAAAGCGGCCATTTAAAAGTTTTGTCATCTTATTTTCTGATTCTGATGGTCCTCACAGGAGTATCATAACAATTTCCAAATCACTTCATCTTTCAAGAAATATTAAGTTTTGTACTCGTTTGGTGAGACCAGACAAGGAGCTCGAACAATATTTGTATAGTAACGACAAGTACTTAATTCTCGCACAAACCAAGCGTAATGCTAAGCTCTTAACGGACATTGCAAACTCAACTATTATCTCAACAACAACTAAGCATAAGTTCCATAGATATGTGACGCCTTAGCTTGGAAGATCAGAAAACTGCAGAAGACATCTTTTGCGAATGTTCCATCATAGCTCGAAGCAGTGGATTCGTATTCCCAGAAATAAATCAACCGCTCATCCACAAGCATGATCCTATGGATTCTCTAGGATCACAGTAGTTGTCAGTTGCAGGAAAACTGTGTTCGGCATAAAAAGCCTTTTTGGTGACGGGCGGGTAGGTGTAGCAGGCCCTTCAAAAACTATTGATAGCTTACTTCAACAGCAAACGAAAGATCAAGAAAAGGTTTAGAGCTAAACGAGCAGAGCTGTAAAGACTTGAGTCACTTTAGTAATTTTAATTCCCGGGAATATAAACAATTTCAACAAATAATATACGATTCCAAAAGTTCAATACATTTAAGGTGTTCCAACAAACGTCATTGCGCTTCAGGAGGTACTTTTGTACAACCTAGTTCACTTGGTTTAAGCATTTGCCACAGAGAATAATAGCAATTGGTGCGCTCCCTTTAAACTAGGGTTTTGTCTGTACAAACATAAATCAAACATTGTAATGGAATCACGAAAAAAATAATACCTACGCAGATATCAATATTAAATATAATTTATAAACAGTAGAACCCGGTGAGTCTGTACATACAAAAAAAGTAAAAAAAAAAAAAGAGGGTGACTAAAGACGAGAAATAGAACACAAATTAGAGATTTTTAGAATTCTTTTCTGTCTGTCTGTTCGTTTGTTTGTTCACGCACATCTCCGAAACTACTAAACGGATTTTCATGTAGTTTTCACAGGCAGACAGAACATAGGAGCAGCATATAGGTTTTGTTTTATTTAAATCGGATGTAGGAAAAATAAGTTATCGTCATTTAAAGATTTTTGGAATTTTCTTTTGTATGTTAAAAAAGTTAGAAGTTAAGTGTTGAAGACCTAAAGACGTCACGAACGATTGTTTTAAAGAAAATAAAAACAGAAAACTTTGGTTAGAATTATAGAGCGTATAAAATTTAGTACATACAAAAATCAACAGGTGGCGCTGTTCATTATTAGAACGCGCTATAGACATCTTTGCAGTAATCCACCTAACTGGCATTATTCGACAATTGCAATTAAGAATTTGGTAGGTAAATTCTACAACAAAAATAAAAATAACACGTGTTTTTCAAAATTGTAACTACGGGCCAAGATACAGGGTGTTAAAGTTTGCAGACTTATAGTATACGCAACCGTCGTCATCGGCACATCGGATTGTGATCGTGTGTTGTTTTTGTTTTGCCGAGTTGAATTTGAAAGTTCTAGCAACGTAGTATAAACCTTAATATGTATTTAACGTGTGCGAAGCAGCGGGTGGTCTGCTAGTCTTGAAATATGTTCCCTTTAAAGCAACAAAGTGTTATTTATGCTGTTTTACAGTAATGTCAGTTTTTAAACCATATAACAAATAGATACAACAGTTCTTTTTTTATTGTGTTGGGCCAAAATCGACTCATCTTAATTATTTTCCTTAGCCTTAATTGAAATATTGATCTACGCGTATTTTAGATAGAAAACAATTAATTAAAACACAATCAATAAATTATACTGTCAATAGTGGGGAATTGTTTGACTTATTAGGTTATTAAAAGACATTGACTCATACTAACTTCATGGAAGCAGCATACAGTGCTTTTCATATTTATAAGATAACCCGTTTTGAAATTTGAATTTCAACTTCTACTAAACCGCAAATTGGCTTTTGAAAAGAATTGAAAATTGAGATAGAGAATGAATGTGAACAATGGTCATTTGATAATATCGTTACTTTTTGTTTTATTCTGGAATAAGGGCCGTTGCCTTAAAAGTCAGCCTAGTAAGATTCGATTTAAGATTAAGATTAAGAATTGTATTTTTTTACATTCACAATTGTAGACATTGGCATTTGCCGTCAACCAAAAAAGAGAGATATTTATTAGCATGTATGTAGATACTTGGGCCACAGATGGGCCTATTGTGATGTCCTCTTAATTAAAGCCCGATGCGGCGATGTCTTTGGGTGAGCTGGTGGTTATATCTTCCGCTTCGAGGTAGTGTTAACCTAGAAAACGATGACATGTTCTTATGAGGCAGTTACAGTGACAAAGTATGTGTTCTGCTGATTCTTCGTCCTCGTTGCACATTCTACATATGTTGTCTTGTGCTATTCCCATAGTCATGAGATGTTTTTTAACCCGACAGTGGCCGGTGAAAAATCCTGTGACGATTCGAATCTGACTTCTTGTTATTTGTAGAAGTTGTTTCGTTCTTTTTTGGGAGGGGATTGGGATAAAAGCTGTAGCCTGTCTGTTACCTTCCGTTGCTGTCCAGTAATGTTGTGCTTTGTCTTTTAGCCAATTGTTTATACAGCCTTTTGCTGGGCTTGTTGGGAGGCCGCAGAATGGTCTTGGCATCATAAAAGTTGATGCAGAGTCTTTTCTGGCTAGTTCATCTGCCTTTTCATTACCTTCACATCCGCTATGGCCCGGTAACCAAATGCGATGGACTCTGTTTCTGCTAGCCAATGCTATGAGTAATTGGAGGCAGTCCCAAACAAGTTAAGAGTTGATTTCGCAGGCGTTGATTGCTCATATAACTAAGAATAATAACTAAGAATTAACAAGGATTTCAAAATTAACAACATTAATAAAATTAGGTTAAATTCATTGTGTATACAGTATACAATGTCTTGTTAGAAGGCTTCGTTAATTATTTGCTGTCGGTATTTCCAGGCGATTTTCATGTAGCTGTACAGAGCATTCCAGTCTTGGCCAATCAGAATGAGGATGACTTCGCTTTCCGAGAGCAGATCTTTTGCCCAATGAGCCCGTCTAAAGCTCTTTAGAATTGGACAGATTCCAATGAAATGAATTACATCTTCTTTCGAGCGCATGTTACATAGAGCGCACTCTGCGTTCTCCACCACTCTATGCGGTATAAAATTTAAATGCAACAGTTCACCTCTGGCCTTGAAAATCAGTGGAATTTTATCCAAGCCGTTATGATCGTGAAGTAGTTTCTTGTCTGAAGGTCATGGTCTAGCACTCGATATGTGATCCTAGCTTCTCTCTTCGAAAGCAATTAGTAACTTTTGTAGCGTACTTTTCCAAACTTCTGAATTATAATCTGGTAGAGGGACATTATGCTGGTTACTCAGTCTGAACCATTCATTGAAAGTTTCGGACTGTGCCAAGTATCTAGTAGTACTTGACAGGGAACTTAACTGGAGTCTCAACATTAAAGAGAGTAAAGAAAGCAACGGTAGCCTTCTACGCTTGTAACAGGATATTCGGTAAAACCTGGGGTCCTAGCCCTTAAATAATCATGAGGCTTTATGCGCCAATAGTGAGACCAATATTGATCTATGGTAGCCTGGTGTGGTGGCAGGCAGTATGCAAAGATTCAAAGGATAGCCTGCATCAGCATCACTTGCGTATTGAGAACCACCCCCAGAGCGGAACTCGAGAAAATACTCAATCTACCCCAGCTTGATTTACTTGTGCAAGAATCAACTGCAAAAAGCGCCCTTCGCATAAGCCAAACTGGGAACCCAGTCTGACAGGGCATGCACAGATCTTACGCAATTTTGTGGGCAATACTGTATGCACAGACTACATGACGCCTTACTTAGTTATTTGATAGACCATTCTCAACCTTCTTTCCCAGCAGGGATGGATGGCAGAACAATGAGGTATTAAATAATGAACCACTTCCGTTTACACGGTTGGATTCAAAATGGACACTGGAGTGGGTGCTGGCTTCTTTTCCGAGCCTCACGGATTGTCCGGATCGATCAGACTCCCGGACTACAGCAGTGTCTTTCAAGCAGAGGTCCTGGCAGTGACAACTGCTGCCCAACAGGTTGCAATGAAGGCACTACCACGGGATGATATTACCTTTTTCATCGACAGTCAGGCAACAATAAAAGCGATTTCCGCCATAGAAGTAAAATCGAAGCTTGTAAGTCCCTGTCGCGAAGAGCTACAGGTTCTTGGCAGGCAGCACAATATTTGAACAACCGGGAAAAACATAATATTTATTTTATGAGGCACAGCAGCTACGTAAATTCTAGGAATCAATCTAAGGTCTAAACCTCTAGACAATGATTATTATCTAAAAACTATGCCAATCGCTAAAAACGTCTTAAAGAAACCCTAACTTGTTCACAGCACTTAGCCTTGTGTATTATTTTAATTTATTCGTCATTGGAATTGACTTATTTGGAATTTATATAAGTTGGAGAAACCATTATTATATCTGATTATAAGGGTCAAGGACGATGTTTATTATTGACTGAATTGGCATCAAAACAAATATGATAACTTACTTATTTGTTCCTTGACCTGTCGTGGGCTTAGAAGGGATCCACCATCCAACGCCCACTGTAACATCACAATAGGTACACACAGATATCATGATCTTTACTTTGGCAACCGTATCCTCCAAAATGTCTAGGAGGTCATATCTCTATCGTTTTAATCTGGGTCACAGGTCGTAAGGGCAAAAAAGTAAACATCAATGAACCCGGAAACCCTCGGGAAGAATTTACATTCCACTCGAAACTATTTGGGATAAAATATGTTTAAACTATCATTCAAGAGCTGAACAAACTAAATAGGAAGAACAAAGGAACGTTGGAAGAATAGAGAAAATAAAGGAACTACTCATTGTATTGTGACGACATTGAGGTCATTGGACTGTAGGAAACCACTTGCTATCCCACTCAACACACTCTGCCATGGCTTCAAGGATGTGAACAAACAAAAAGGACTTAATCACATTCTCTGCAGGTATTCAGGGCTGCCTAAAGCAACGTACAAATATTTCGTAAAAAGTGTCACATTTACGTCATATTGTCAATTTCAAATTCAATTAAACGTTTAAAGTCACATATCCTTGATCGGTCACGTTTGGCTACAGTCCTTAAATCCCAAACAGAGATGTATCCATGTCATGGCACCACAAATGACATTCAGTCGTTGTATTTGTTTATTGGATTAAAAAGCTTTTTTTTTTAAACTTTAACACAGCGTTAACGTACCAATATTTGTCCTCATCCCTTGTCAATTGCCAATTTCTTCGGCTGCCGCTAAAACCCCAAGCCCATTGTAGTACCTAATGGGTGTGGTGTTATGTTCTGTCGTTTTCACGTTCCTTTTTCTGTTGTTTTCACCACAATTTCACTGAAGCACTTAAAATTGCCATTGTGCGTTCAAGATACACGTGCCTGGATTAATATTTCCATGACACACCCCCACAAATGAGGCAAAAATAATAATAATAAAAAAAAACTTTCCACAGATTTTGGCCATGTAATGTGGCTCCATATCGACATTAAACATTTAACGCTCTTGACGCTCGAGGAATTCCCAGATCCCTTGCGCGCGCTTGTGAGACCAAACACAGTCCAGCATACAAGTTGATGTCGTTTTGTGGTTCTCGCATTACATACTCGTGCATGTTTTCTTATATTGTATTCATCAGATGTTCCACATCGATGTAGTCCGACTAGAGGCGGCATTTTGAGCCTCTTTATACGCTCTGAATACCGTAGGTAATCGCAATGTCATGGACCTACCATAATGAAAATGTTGGTCAACAATGCTCTTGTCGAGAGGAATCTTGCTTTATCTTGTGTTGGCATTGTTCGGGACTATTATAATGCGGTTGTCATGAGTGCGGCTAGTGTGTACACATGCAAAGATACTAGATACATTTTGTGGAGTGCTCTCTTCGACGGCCACAGTGGCCGAAGTGATAATGACAATGGAGTGGGTGGGTGTAGATGGACAACACCATTGTGTTGACCACTTTGGATATATTTTCTTGATGGACTACAATTGAAAAGACGGGCGTGACTCTAGCATGTGGATTGAAGTTGTTTGCCAGCAGTTGCTATGACTGATGCTATGACTGATGCTATGACCGATGCTCTCATGATGTGACTCAAGAGCGGTTAAAGATTAAGGGGGAACTTCATCATAATGAGAATTTTTCATTGTCGGCGGGGTTCAGAAGTCGGAGAAAGTTAATAAAAGTGGTAGGGCTCTTGAACAGTTGCACGTGCGTAAATAAATGTCTCACAACTAGAAGATTGGTTCGGTAAGTAGTATTGTTAAGTCGAAACTTGAAGGGTTCGGTTCAGAAAGCATTGTTAGGGAATTTTCGTTAAATATTTGTTAGGCAAGTTGAAGATGTGATTTATTTAAGTTGAACTAGAAGTTTTAAAGTTCAGTATCAGACATTTGAACTCTAAATTCAACGACGACGTCAGTTTGTGGGGTTTTATTATTTTTTTCTTTCTTTTTAGAAGGCGGCCTTGTAGATTATTTTTATTTAAATATGTCTGTACATTACCGAATATAAATTCCAAGGGGAATTTTGCTTTGGGAATGTACACAGTCAAATTAAGAATTGATTGGCGTCAATACTATTTATTGTGGAATGATTCATTTCTCTGATGAAGTTTTAGCATGTTGAGTGGGGCAAAATAATTAAGGAGACAGTATTCAATTGAAGAACGCGTGCTTGTCGTGAAATTGTGAAACCTTACCACAATAATGGTCCAAAATACATCAGAGAACCAAGTTTCAAGGCAACTTTTCGTTTTAGACCATTTTTCGGAACAGAAAAGGTAGGGAAAAATCAATTTGAAAATATTTGAAACAGTGCGATAGGCAAATCATATAAATTGAACTAAACGACATGTGCTACATAGAATTAGGTAAAGCTACGACGACAACATGTTAGTTGTTATTGAGACTTTGAATTTTTGGCGGTGTTGCATTCCAGCTCAGCTTTGTAAAACCCAATTGGATTCCACCACTTGCCATTAATAATAAATCCACTAACCACCACTAGCTTACCACTAATTAATCCTTAGAAGCGAGTTACTGGTCACAACCAAGAATGATAGCTGTGTCAAAGGATCATCGAACAAGAGCTGTAATTTAAAATTGCACGCCTAATTAACTAAAGAGTCTTCCAATAGAGGCTTCCGAACTTTGATAGTTGATAGCGGCCATATTGTTGAAGCTATATCTGTCGAATTGGCTGTCGTTTATTCAGTCTGTTTTGCCAAGTCACCATGGACGGATATAGCATTCAACAACACGTGCAAATAATAAAATTGTTTAATCAAAATGGGTTTTCTGCTCGGGCAACGTTCCGCGCGCTTCGCCCATTTTACGGTCGCCATAATCGTCATTCCGAAAGGACTATTCGCAGGGTGGTGGATAAATTTGAGTCCACTGGTTCAGTAGACGATAAACCAACACCCGTACGTCGACGAAACGCAAGATCTGCCGAACACATCGCCGCTGTCCGGAGAATCCGAGGCAGTCGATTTCGCGTCGCTCACAAGAACTCGGCCTTTCGCAGACCACAACGTGTCGAATTATGCGTCGTGACTTGGGCCTGCACCCGTACAAAATTCAACTGACCCAGGAGCTGAAGGGTAACGACCATAGACAATGACGTGTGTTCGCTGAATGGGCTCTGGAGCAGTTGGAAACTGACCCTAATTTTCATCGAAAAATCATCTTCAGCGGTGAGGCCCATTTCTAGATGAATGGGTACGTCAATAAACAAAATTGTCGAATTTGGGACGATTCCTATCTCACACACACTTTGTTTTATTTAAATTTAAAGATAGGAAGCGCTTAATGAAAGGCCCTTAACAAACACGGTAAAACCAAATAGAAATAGTGGAATCCCCTCTCAATTCACCACGAGTGATTGTTTGCTGCATTGGGTCATATTTTTTTCGAAAATGATGCTGGTGTTACCGTTTCAGTGAATGGGTTGCCTTACAGAACAGATTTTTTTTTTTTATGGACGTGAACGACATTTATTTTCAACAGGACGGTGTGTCACATGCCACATAGCTGGGGTGCAAAGTAGTGAAATATGCCTTAATAGAGGAAAAAGCTAAGGTTAGGTTAGGTTGAAGTGACTGCCAGCTATTACCAGCACACTTACACCATTGATGGGTTCATTGTGATACCACGTGTGTTTATCAGATCGCCTAAGTCGTTAAAGTGGAATTCCCCTAAATGGAGTCTTCTTTTGCGGGAGAGAGCAAGACAGTTACAAAGAAGGTAGGGAATAGTTTCTTCCTCCACTTCGTCTATGCAGCTTTTACAGAAATCGTTTAAATGGACACCAAGCCTTGTTGCATGCTTGCCTATTAGACAATGTCCCGTGATGACACCAGGAAATAGCTAAAGAAATTAAACTTTTTGACTTATCGAAGCAAGATTTTGAATATTAAAGAGTTCCGGAGCCTGATGAACGTGTTTCAAATCGCTAAAGTCCTTCAGTAATATAATCCACAGCGCAGTGAGAACTCAGACACTCATGTATAAATTGCTCGACTGTCTAAATCTCTTCAAGCAATTCATAGACTTCTCGTACCATATTACTTCTTCTGGGTCTAACAGATGCTTAGTTTTACTCCTCCTTGTCGCATCAACTAAGATTTTCAAACAGTGCTTGTAAAATTAAAAGCAAAATGTTGTCGTTATCGTTACATTAAACCCTTGCTTCGCAATACTATCGCCTATCAGTCAATTTGTTAACATGTCTTCGATAACCTCTAAACAATGAGTCAACTCTTTACGAATCGATAAATCAATTAATTTTATTTCCAAAAGTACTTGTATTCCAATTCGTTCCACCAAAGGGAACTACATAAGAACCACTTCAATGCATTTGTTATATTTATCAGGGGTGCCTCATACACATATCCATTAGTCCTATCAGTCTGATAGATTTTTTTACTTAAATTGACAAAGCTCTTTGTTTTCACCCAAATTGAATTTACATGGTCATTGAACCTAAACGTCTCGCAATGAAACTTAGGAATAAAGTCAGATTCACAGGATATTGATGAGGATGTCTGAAGTTGACAGAACTACTCGTACATAATTCGAAATTGGCACCAAAGTGTCTGTTTAAGTGAATGAAGAATCCCCTTTATACTACACCTACCTTTTCCATTTCGAATACGATTTTGAAGGTTAAAATATTATTGTGTTCCCTGTCTGCCACTCCAGACGGATTTAATGAAAAATGTCCAACAAATGGCAATAGAAAAACTGCCTAAGAGGAAAATACCCTTTATTTGGTAAACACAAAACGCCATCTATGTTGGTTATTGTGAAAACTTTCGTCCTTCGACGTAAGAGGGATATTAGAAGCTTGTTTATTTTCAAATCAGAGCACAGGCTTGTTTTTATTCTCCGCAATCAATTTATTTAATCAAATAAAACAATATCATAAAGAAAAGTGCTTGGACTCAATTTACATAGAAAGCGAGTCGTTTGACTAATGTTTGTTGAGTTGATTAAATAGATAGCTTGGAGTTTTGTTTTTCCAATAGATCCTTGCTACAGCCTTTTACTGTTTCAAATATTTCAATAAATATGGTATGATGGACTTGGCCTTTGATATGGATATCTTTTGTGTTTATTTACTATGACCTTGATGAAGTTTCGATATCCAGACGGGACGTCTACACAAGAAAAACCCATGATAAGGACTATACTTGGAATCGTTGGGTTTTCTATGAAGTCATCTCAAAAAACCTTTTCTTGCCTTTTTACGTTCGAACCTACTAACGTCGTGCATGTTGTGAAATATTATTAAAGGAGTTCCGTTACACATGCAACTCATCCTAAAATTAAAACTCAAAGTCTAGATAGACCCCAAGCATTCTTAAAATGGATGGGGATAGCACCAAGTGAGAAAGAAACTTCCACTTTGTCGTTACCAACAACATTTGCTAGCAACCATTGGAGCACACCACAGATAAGGAATGTGATAAAGAACTTATGTGGGGAACTGCAAGTCAAAGCTCTTTTTGTGAAACCGTCCTGCACATTCTAGATAGAATTCAAAAACGCGCGTTAAAACTTATAGGTGACAGAAACATTGCGAAATCAATCGATTTGCTTGAACACCGAAGAAATGTTTCCTGTCTCTGACTGTTTTATAAATTTTTCTACAAAAAGTGCTCTAGCGAAATAGCCAGCTGCATTCCGCCCCTGCAACATTTTACCTGCAATACTCGCCATGCTTCGAATGTACATCAGTTTACCCTAAAGCCTACTTTCGGACGCACTATCAAGTATAGAGATTCTTTCTTTAGCCGTACCACACGAATGTAGAATGATCTACATAGCTCTGTGTTTCCTCATCACTAAAACCCAC
Source organism: Criorhina ranunculi (assembly GCA_951813785.1). NCBI lineage: Eukaryota > Metazoa > Arthropoda > Insecta > Diptera > Syrphidae > Criorhina > Criorhina ranunculi. Next base: position 32,738,486 of record OX638382.1, on the reverse strand, counting down.
AAGCATTTAAAGCCAACGTGCATCGGTACCTCCTTCGTCTCTCCTCTAATTTGCCATATGCACATACTCTAGTTTAAGGGTAGACCTTAACTCTTTAATAAAAATAAAAACAATCAGACCATACGGTCCTAATAAAAGAAAACAGTGTCTAGAAAAACAACGACCGTGGCTTAGTGATTACTGAACAAGACTGCTAAACGAGAGACACAGGTTCAATTCTCAAAATCACCAATCGTTTTTTCGGCACACCATCTCTTCGCAAGCATGACAAACTTGCAATAGTGTATAATCTGTCATGAAAAAGCTTCTCAACCCGCCGCCGTTCGGAGTCGACAATAAAACTGTAGGGGTTCCTTCCATTCGTGCGAAAAATATAACACACACAAAATTAAGAGTTATGAAGAGCTAGTCCTTGGCTCTCTATGACCTGTCGCGCCAATTATTTATTTATTTTACTTTGTGTGACAGCTCAACTGCCTCGAGATGTTTCACAAATGCAACCACGTCTATAAGAAGTCAGAAAAGTGCACTTTAAGTCTAAAAGACTTCTTCTAAAGAAAATATAGTCACCGTATTGCAGCAGCTTCATCAATAGAGAAAGAGCATTTGGAGATATCCTCTCTTCCAGTTCGGAAGCTCGGGCGCAGGGCTGGTTTCAAAAACCTGTTGAACAGCGCCAGATTTAATGGCTGGTCTGCTTAACTGATCAAACATGGAAATTAGGGAAACCGAGGCTAAGGGGTTATGTACGTTATAGAGGTTCAAGTTTTAGCAAACATATGTGTACAAGGCAAAAGACATCACCCTATCAGAAGATTCCATAATTTTTGCAAATGGCGGCAAATGTCCATTCTACTTTGACATTTTTGAAGTAAACAGATACAAAATACACGTCAACAAGACATGAATCGCTATACTCCTAAAGAACGCGGAATAATTGTTTAAATTTTTTTTCGGAATAATTCGTCGGTGGTGTTGGCGCAGCGTGACTTTCGGCGCAGATTTCCCGGTCGTCCGACACCAACTGGGACGTTTAGCCACCCGCTTAGAAGAATATGGGACAACACGAGATGCTGTCAGGTCTAGCCGGTGCCGTGAAATAACTCCAAGCGAAATAACGCCGAATTTTGGGATTTGGCCCTATTTTGCTTTCAAATGCGAAATAAAGTCGAACATTGTTCGCGAAATAAAGCCGAATTTCAGAGAGAAGGCAAGAGAATTAGCAAAGCTAACAACAACAACAGAATGTAACAAAAACCTGTTGCTCCTCACCGATTTTGGACATAAAAGGACATAAAAGGACATAAAGTAGCGAAGCGGAGCGGCAGCGGAGAGGAGTGGAGCGGAGAAGAGCGGAGCGGTGCAATACAGATTCCCAATATGGGTTGTGATGAAATCGAGAACCGTTTAATCTTTCGGGAAATTAATATTTCGAGATTCCATAAAGCGTAATAAGGCCGACTCGGCTTTATTACGCATTTGAAAGTGAAATAAGGGCGAATTTCAAAATTTGGCTTTATTTCGCATTACGAAAGTGATATAAAGCCGAATTTTGAAATTCGGCCTTATTTCGCTTGGTGTTATTTCACGGCATCCTCCGGCCCCGGAGCAGCCGTTCTGCTGAGAATATCGCAGCTAGATGGAAAACGCCACAAATCGAACCCGAATGTCATCAATTCTGGCGGCCGATAACATTTTCTCGACTTAATGGAAAAAAATTACCATAAAATTATTTAATCCAAAAGCAGAACCAAAGTTGTTCATTTATAAAAATAACTAGCAGTCCACCCGTGGCTTCGCACGCGTTAAATACAAACTCAGGTTTAAACTACGTTGCTAGATATCATCTGTACCTGTGGAACTTTCAAATTCAAATTCAACTCGGCAAAACAAAAACAACACACGATCACGAACCTATGTGTGGATGACTACGGTTGCGCATACTATAAATCTGCAAACTTTAGCATCCTGTATCTTGGCCGTTAAATACAATTTTGAAAAACACGTGTTTCTTTGTTTTTGTTGTGGAATTTACCTACCAAATTATTGCAAAAATGTCTATAGCGCGTTCTAATAATGAACAGCGCCACCTGTTGATTTTTTATGTACTTAATTTTATACGCTCTTAAATTCTAACCAAAGTTTTCTGGTTTTTCTTTAAAACAATCGTTCGTGACATCTATAGGCCGTCAACCCTTAACATCTAACTTTTTCTAACATATAAAAGTAAATTCCAAAAATCTTTAAATGACGATAATCCGACATCCGATTTTAATAAAACGAAACCTATATGCTGCTCCAAATGAGGCTCTGTCCACCTGTGAAATTGCATGAAAATCCGTTCAATAGTTTCGGAGATGTGCGCGAACAAACAAACGGACAGACAGACAGAAAAAGAATTCTAAAAATTAACATCGTCGAGCTATTTCAATGACTCACTGCAATTGAAGAAGAGTCAGAAGTAGTTGGTCTTATGATCGATGAGAACAAAAGAAAGCATTTGTCCACCTCCAATGCCACAACGACAAAAGGTATATTCAGATCAACAACGTGCTTCATTTAATAGAGGTGGGTGTCAAACATGACTGATAACCAACTCTCTGCAGACTCAATTGCCCCAAAGAGAACAAGTTCAAGTGTGGTTTAGGCATACATTATTGTAAAACCATGAAACGTCAACCAACTCTGATTAAGTCATAAATTCACAGTCACCGCCACGGCAGTGTACCGTTTTAATTACTTTCCTGTGATTAGGCAGAGGCGTAAAATTGATGTCTAGCCACCTTGTATCCCAAGGCATTTCCAAAGTCAGCAAAAAAGCAATGAAATGCTCGCATTTATAACGTGGTCATAAAATATTCATCAGCCACAGACAAGACACACAAAGCGCTGCTGCAACACGTAACGTTTATGTCCTTTTTGTGCCTTAATGATTTTTATCCTTTTATTTCTTCAAATTTAATGTGGTTCATTGGTTTTCGACGTTATTTTCGTGTTGCCATTCATCTGGAATGGAAAATAAAAGGTCAAATCTGTTGTCAGACACCTTGAAGCATATACAAGTGCAAGTAGAATGAGTAAGCGCATCACAGGAGAAGTTTATGCTAACCTTTCACCATACATTTTTTTTTTTAATTGAATTACATTGTATGTTAAATTGTTTAAATAATCAGAACACAGTGGCTAACGCTTAATGCTCCAGTAAAAAAAAACGGCCAACAACCTTGGGACAACCAAACGCATTTTTCTAAGTTCGAATTGCATCTTAATTGAGTGCACACACACAACCACTTGAATTACTTTTGGTGCTCAACCGAAACTAGACACTTAAATGTGTTTAGTATGCAAGTTGAATTTCAATGCTGTGTCCAACTGTGCACGCTAGAAAATCATGAGAATGTCACCTAACTCTGTCTATCGATACACAATGAGAGGACTGAGACGAGGTGTTTTGGAGTGGCTACACCATACACAACTTGACAAATATGCAATTAATTAAATGTAAATACACCACTAGCTGTTGTATCTATGCAACTGTTTATGGTATTTTCGATTTCGCTTCATCGATTATAATGCTATGTACACACACATCCACAACTTATTCAAAGCCATTGAACCCAATTGTCATCCAAACGTAGATACTTCTCGTATTATATAACCATGAGTCAATAAATTAGGTTGCTTGCAATTTTATTCTATGCATTTGCTATGACATAAAAACATGTTTGTACATATGTTTGTTCGATGAGGTCAGGGATATTGGATACAAATGTCTGGTTAACTGATTGAGACTGAACACGTTTTTCATGACTATTGGATGTATGATTGGTTCAACTGAATTATGCTTAGCTGGCGACGGGAAGGTGACGTTTGAAAGGTATCATTACATGATGATTGGATAGATTTACAAATTATGACACTTGTTAAGGAATTTTCAAAATATTTGATGAGCAGCAGTTCTATCACTGTTAAAATCAAATGACACTAATGCCAATGATTCAGCTAAACAATGAAGGTATTTTCCATTGAGGAAATTATGACCGCGCCTCCTAGATCGTGACATATCACACCTAGTCGAATCAAGCTTCCATAAGCAAACTTCTTGAGAAATCCCATTATAAATTCAACATGAACTTGTGTCTGTTCTTTATTTCTACTGTGTACGAGTACACAAACTCATGTCTTTTAAGTTCTTGCCACGTAATCCTGTTTATCTTTTAAATATACACATACGCTATTGATTAATGGAAATGGCTAACTTGGTTTCACAAAGACAGAATCTAAAAAAAGGTATTTCAAAGGCAGTTACTGCCATCTGTATAGACAGTGAGTGGAAAAGAAAGTACAACCATGGGGCATAGGGTTGCTCACCAGCACAAAGAGTTTTCGAATCGAACTCAAAATGACTGCACTGAAAATTAAGGCCTTCCCTTAGGGGGTATAAGACCCCGGCATCAAGGGAGTAATCATCAATATATTCACGGACAGTCAAGCAGCGCTAAAAGCACTGAGTTCTCACTACTTCAACTCTAAGGCCGTTTAAGGCTGCTTCAATGCTCTCTAGGACCTCTCAAAACAGAATAAAATCAAGCTCTGGTGGGTACCAGGGCACAGAGGCATTGAAGGTAATGAAATCGCAGACCAACTTTCCAGAAAAGGTTCTTCAGAAAGGTATATACCTAAGTGCTGAACCTTTCTGCGGCATCCCTACTTCCGCGTTCTGGGCAGCTGGGAAAAATGGAACCTTCTATCATACTGAAACAACATTCAGGGACTTAGACAGGCTAAAAGAGCCATCCGACCCCTGAACAGAACCAAAAAAAATATCCTCAATCATAAAAGAGACGATATCAGAAGGCTTGCCGGCTTCCTCACCGGTCACTGCAGCCTCAGCTATCACTTACACAAACTAAATATAGTTCAGGAATCCGAATACCGACTTTGCTTAGAGGAAGACGAATCAGCCGAACACGTACTATGTGAGTGCGTGGCCGTCTGCTGAGTCAGGAAGCGCTTTCTCCATAAAGAATTCCTAACACCGGAGGATCTTCGTAACGTCTCGACTGGAGATATTCTCAACTTCATTAGGAAGATAGAGGATCTCCTTGTCTAACTGGCTCCAGGCAGTGCCATATGCGTTAGTCGCAGAGCCCTAATAATAATAATAAATAATAGGGGGTATGCACAAGTGAAAACTTACCCAGGTCCACCACGGACTATGCTTCGTAACATTGGCTTCACTTTAGCCAGAGAGAGCTAAAGTCAAAGATTTTGTGTCAGAAGACCCAGAAGCTTACACAGCCGAACGTTGGGCAACAAGCCTTAGTCATCACACTGTGAAAACTTGAAGGTTAGGAATGATATCTTAAGGAGTTCTGTAATGGACTTGGGAACTGAATAAGCGAAAATTAAAAAGTCGACACATTGACCATGGTTACCGAAAATAAGAAGGAAAACCTTTTCCGTATCTCTCCAAATGTCCGGCATTAGCAAGAGTCAGACTGCGTGCACTAAACCAACCATTCTTCGATGACCTTAACGACATCTCGGGTGAAGGGAAACGAGATCTAATCCGTTTTCTTTACTCCACAGGCTGGATCTAGACACTGACTGCTTCACATCCTCAACAACACATATCATCAACCAGGTTACACGAATCGTGTTAACAAAAAGGCAACCGCCACCTCTACCTACCAACCTTCAATGGTTACAGGACGTTCGGTGATCTAATCTCTTGCAACAATGGCTTTCTTTTATCTCAGAGACAAAGGCAACCTTGTCCAGACCAAGTGGAATAACTTGCTATAACTCCTATAACTAACTATAGTTCACATCAGTTTGAGGGTACAGATTATGGTTTGAGAGTTCACCCTTCATTTAAAAAGTGTAATTATCGCTGTTAGATGTTAAGTTTCGAATCCAACTCCCATTTCATACAGCAAATGTACCTCACAGGGTGTTAGCTAGACATAAAGCACACTCCTATCGTGCCGCATATCAAAGGAAATATGATCAAAAGATAGTAAGAACAAAACAGGAGATACCAACCCTCAGCAGACCGTACCTAGTGATCAGCATCCTCACAGGCCACAATTTATTTTCGACCCTTTCAAAAAGAATGCGACTAAGTATTACTACCGACCGGAAAAGAAACGATTCACTTCTTCTGCGGCCCAAACCTGAGTATGTATATTTGGCACGCCAGCTCATGGAGAGCCAAAGTCTAGCTTCTCACAACCATTCATGTTGTGCGTGTTTTAGTCTCCGCACGAATGGAAGGGACCTACAGTTTAATGCCGACGAATTTAGAAGCTTTTCATGACAGATTGTACTCTTGCAGGTTTGTCAAGCCTGCGAAGAGGTCGTGCCGCGAAAAAACTTTTGGTGGTTTTTGAGAATCGAACCTGTGTCTCTCGCTTAGCAGTCCAACGCACTAACCACTAAGCCACGGCGACCAGCGCCCAAACGTGAGTAGAACCAAGAAAACAGCCCTAGGCGTATACTTGTTCTGCGACACAACTATACCGCCGAAGGTTATTCTTATATGCATGAACAGCAACTTACATCGCGCTGCCACCCCCTTAACCTATCCTGACCTAACAGTACGATAAAGGGGAATGAACTGACCAACAAACTGCCCAGGCGAGGTCAACCCTTGGCAGATCGTGGCGGAAGAAGTTCACATTCCAATGCGTACTATAGAGGTAAATATTATCTCACACTTTCTATGGAAAAGTTTACAGAACAAGTCCCTATCTAGAAAGATGTGATTCTCCTCCAAGCGAGGAAAAATCTTAGAACACCAACACAGAATTCAAACAGCCAGTAGAAACCCAAGCGATCGTTATAACCTTCAACAATCAGTGTAGAATTTAAAGTGACGGGAATCAGCATCTAACCCTCCATTACTTCCTGCGCAGATGTCCGGCACTACCCAGAACCAGAGATCACACACTCAATTCCACTAGTTGCATCTAAGTATCTTAAACACTAACTACAAATCGACCAAGTCGTGAGTTGTCGCTAGCATTCACTTATTCCTTATATATTTCGATCAATCAATAATTTCAAAAACATTCTTCATTCACGTTTCAAACATCAAAGCACTCAATCAAATTTTAATTGATGCTATTGACCATAAATCAAAAATTTTATTAAACAAAGCATTCATACAGCACGTAAAAATATATCATAACCAGACATTCCGGTGGCTGGCTCATTTAGAAAACAAGTTTCTTAATTCAAAAACGTAAAAATTTCTCCGAAATCGGTCATTTGGCATGCTCTGCTCGGCCAAAACAATGCCCCGTAAGTTGAACAACAAGCTTAGATAAAGTTTGACAATTTGAAAGCAAATCATGTGTTTTAGGAAATTCGTAGGCACCTTCAAATCAATGAGGCCCAACGCAATCGTGTTTGCAATCGAATTGAAGTAAAAACGTGCCAATGTATACGCTCCAATTGTTAGACAGCATTCCATGTTAAAGCACCTTTTTTGCGGCGTTAAAAGGAAAATGATTAATGGAAATTTATTCATTCATTGAGCATGGTGTTAAAAACGCGTTTGACAATCGCTGACGGAAGAAGTAACACATGCCAACGACAATATCAATATTAGGCGTGTTCGTTTATATGCCAACAATATTGTTTCCATGTGAACAGACTTTAAAAGGTTTATCCCAGTAATAGCAGTACAAGGGTGAAACCGAAACTGATTGATTTGAAGTGGCACTCTGCAGTTACTTGAAAACCAAATAATGTATGTGAGGTGGCTCACTTAGAACCATTTACTCTACGACCTTTATTACAAATCACACCCGCGCTACAGAGAATGTAGCATGTTTGTGCATAAGCGGAGAACTTCGTACGACACCCCCTGCAGCACTGAACATTTTGTTTCCTCTGACATCCTTCGACATCTTTGAAGCAAATGGGAGCTAATTCAGCTGTTCGCCTCAAATCAATTTCACAGTGGTCCACCGAAGATTGTGGCCACGTCTCCATTCTGAACAAATTCAAAATCTTCACAGGAAACACAGACTACACGACACTCAAGCTAAACTTTAAAAAAAACTTTCTTGTCACCGTTCCCCCCAGGTTTTTTCCACAAATCTTTTCGGACAGTCAAACAGCACTCAGGTCCTTGGAATCACTTTCTCCAAATTCGTTAGTAGCTCTAGATTACTGATAATCTCTTATAGAGATTGCGGAGCAGTATTCACCTTTGTTGGGTACCAGGCAAAGAGATATTCCAGGGAAGATGAACTCATACCCATACTTCCAGATAAAGACACCGATCGCTATATGTAAACTCAAACTCAAGCTGGATGCTATCGAGAAAACAAATTTTAGGTAGACAAGTGGTACGACATGTCTAGTGACAAAACAGATTTGGCTGCGGCTGGATCTGAAACGCTCTGAGAATCTAAATTCTCTCAACAGATCGTATATCAGATCAAAAGGTGGCATCACGAAACATTGTCTTATAGGCTTGGCGTACATTCAAATGATTTTTGTAAAGGGTCTTCCAATAGGGACTTCCGAACTTTGACAGTTGATAGCGGCCATATTGTTGAAGCTACATTTGTCAAATTGGCTGTCGTTTATTCAGTCTATTTTACCAAATCACCATGGATGGATATAGCATTCAACAACAAGTGCAAATAATAGAATTGTTTAATCAAAATGGGTTTTCTGCTCGGGCAACGTTCCGCGCGCTTCGCCCATTTTACGGTCGCCATAATCGTCATTCCGAAAGGACTATTCGCAGGGTGGTGGATAAATTTGAGTCCACTGGTTCAGTAGACGATAAACCAACACCCGTACGTCGACGAAACGCAAGATCTGCCGAAAACATCGCCGCTGTCCGTGAGAGTGTACTGGAGAATCCGAGGCAGTCGATTTCGCGTCGCTCACAAGAACTCGGCCTTTCGCAGACCACAACGTGTCGAATTATGCGTCGTGACTTGGGCCTGCACCCGTACAAAATTCAACTGACCCAGGAGCTGAAGGGTAACGACCATAGACAACGACGTGTGTTCGCTGAATGGGCTCTGGAGCAGTTGGAAACTGACCCTAATTTTCATCGAAAAATCATCTTCAGCGATGAGACCCATTTCTGGATGAATGGGTACGTCAACAAACAAAATTGTCGAATTTGGGACGATACCAATCCACATGAGATCCAAGAGCGTCCAATGCATCCCGAAAAAGTCACTGTTTGGTGTGGATTTTGGGCTGGGGGCGTCATCGGTCCATATTTCTTTGAGAACGACGTTGGCCAGGTTACATGTCGATGATTACCAACTTCTTTTGGCCTGAATTGGATGATATTCACACCAACGACATGTGGTTTCTACAGGACGGCGCCACATTGGAAATTCTGCACGAGCGATTCTAGGGCATGGTCATCTGAGATCGTGCGGTTTGACCCCGTTAGACAATATCTTGTGGGGCTTTCTGAAGTCGCACGTCTTTGCGAATAAGCCACAAACCACACCACCCAGAGAAACCGCGGCGGACATTTGAACGATGTTATATTCTATACATAATGCCATCGATAGGCCTTTCAAACGAAATGTTGATGATATCTTGCACACACTTTGTTTTGTTTAAATTAAAAGATAGGAAGCGCTTAATGAAAGACCCTTTAGAAGAGGAGGTGAAAACGATTCCCCACCTTCTCTGTAGCTGCCCAGCTCTCTCCCGCAAAAAAAAACTCCAACTAGGAGACATTTTTTTTAACGACTTAGCCGATCTGATTAATGCGGCTGTCAGACACCTCCTTCGCTTCGTCAGAAGCTTAAATTGGTTTAATGAGTAGGTAAGGAGATCCACCCAGCTCCATGTGGTATCGCAATGGACCTATCACTGGTCTAAGTGTGCTGGCAACAGCTGACAGCCACTTCACCCTAACCTAACTCACTGAGGTCGTGAAAAAGTTGAAAAAAAATCCCGAATTTGACTTGTCTTCAGAAGACAAGCTAAGCTGCTTAGATATACCTATTCACTGAGCCTGATTTCCTAGAAACTGGGGTCGAATTACGGCATCAGTGATCGAGTAACTTGTCACGTAAAAATGAGCTTTATTACGACCCCTGGTGTCTAGTTTTGACTTTTATAGTTTTAAAGAGGATTCAGTGAATTTATTCAAGTTCATACCCAGTTCCATATGTGATTGTCCTTGAATCATTCGGCAGCTTGACGAAAAACTTCGATTTCAGTCTTGAGGTTACGAAGGTTCTACGAAAGGGTTCCGGATTAAAACTTAGGTCAGGTTAGGTTTTATACATACAATGACAATCCTCTTCATTACACTTTGGTCTATGTGGACGCATTATAATATCCATAGTTAATTCTTGATGCCAACCATTCGGTCGCCCTCTGATAGTGGGCCTTCAAGGTTCTAGTTCTCGTGCACCTCTTCGACTCCACATCAGATTAAGATCCTAAGGTAGCAAAGTATAAGTCCAATTGTATCATTCTCAGCCCCTTCATTGCCTAGAACGCGCTTGTGACCAGGGACCTAGCAGCTTTTTCACACTGTGATGTGTAAAAGCACCTCCAATTTACAAACTTCGACGGGATTTGCGTAGAACAAATTGCTGTTATAGCCGCCTGGCTATCAATATAAATCGTAATATCCTCTCGTGAATATTGCTAAACTTACTCTTATCACTGGTGAAGCCGCCGCCTGAAAAACGCTGCTGGATACGCTATTTATAGATTATATCTAGAAGATCCGCGTTCCATAACCCAACTACATAGCATCTCCTCGTAACAATATGGTCGTTCAAATTTGTCATTGACTTCATAAAAAATAAAAATAAAAAACAGTTCACCATAATTCATATCAAACAAGATAAGGACCCCTGCTGTGTACTAATGAACTACATGATGTGAATTGTATGTTAACATAACGTTTTCAAAACCATAAAGCGTTAAGATCAATCAAAAGGCGATAAAGCTACCTAAATGAAACCGCCGGCCGTCGGTCGGTCGGTCTTGGTGTCGTGTTTTGAGTAATTAAGGTAAAAGCAGAAAATATTGAAGAGAATGCCATACGAACATTTCTATACCGAAAAGGTTTGACGTATTAACTCAAACGGTACTCAAACGCCAACATCTGAGATACAATTTTTCAAAAATCTATTCAGTGACTTGCAAATGTGGATGATATTGACATACTTAGTTGGATAAACGAAGCGAACTATCAGTGGTGCGTTTGCAAGCCTTCAAATACAGGCGGCAAAAGTGGGTTTGGCTGTAAATGAATACAAAACGACATATATGCTGTCAACGAGAAAGGACTCTTTGCATCGGCGATTGGACCAAACGTCACCCTAGAAAACTACATATAATTTCGAAGAAGTTTAAGATTTTGTCTGCCTGGGTTCCGCGAAGAATTACTCTTGCTAATCGCTGCTTCCTTGGGCTAAGAAGTAAAACCCTCTTTCAAAAGACCACGACGACCCTATTTATGAACCTAAGCATCCTGGTCGACGACGAACTTCATGGATTATACAGCGACGTCGACCTGGTCAAAAAGTTGCGAGTGCAGCTGCTGAGATGACTGGGACACGTAAAGCACACGGACATCAGCGCTGAACCGTCTAGTCGAGTTTTGAATCCATCCCAAACAGACAACGCAGCAGAAGAAGACCCAACCTTAGGTGGAACACACATTGGAGAGTAAGCTCGACCAAATCGGTGCTCGAAACTGAAGGCAGCTAGCCACTGATCATGCTGGCTAGAGCGGTATGTTGATTAAGACCATGGTACAACTCGAACTCGAAGGGTCATCTAAAGTAAAATAAAAGTAAGACATACCCATACCATCATATTGACCGTAAAAGTTTCTCGACAGTCTCATATTTCCTAACATCCCAAACTTACGCAGCGTAGAGGTTCTGAGACAGCTACGAAAACCTTATATTTGCTGCTGTGGGTGATGCATTTGTTTCTGAGGCATTTTTGCCAAACAACACTGATGGCTGTTTTAGGTAGGTAGGGTGAAATACAGATCCATGTGGTAACACAAAAAGCCCTATCTGGTCTAAGTGAAGTTGCAACCTGCGGCCTGGCACTCCTACCTAACCTAACCTAGGTAGGTAGGGGAGTGATTGTCTGGTTAAGTCGTACCAGAAACACAAGTAGCCCGGATTCGCCGTTTTCGTACAACAACTCACACGACCTGGATATTAACGGGTATGGCTAAGAGCGTAGTTTTCAAATCCATCCTGTGAAGTTCAGAAAGTAAATAACGTTGTAGAATTGTGTGTCGAGAAATATCTGATAATTTCTTAAAAAAGGGTTTGCCAAGGGTGCGTTGCCTGGTTCTAACTAGTGTCGGACAGTCACAGAAAAAGTGAAATGGGGTTTCCTTTCCGTATGAGTTGCTACAACTACGGCAGTGGGGGTTGAAAGGAATGCCTAACCTGGCAGCGTGTGAGCCAATTGGCCTGTGGCTGGTTCTAATTGCTGTAATTCTTGCTGTCTCAGTGCGAGTTCTGTTGATTAAGTCATTCATCCTGTTTTTATTGTAGGCTGTCTGAATGTGGCATAGGCTTCTAGAATGTTCCACCTAGAGTTAGCAATAGAGAGAAGGTGTTGGACTATCGGGGAGCAGACTGACTCCGAAATATCAAAGGTTAAGCCACATCTGGATAGCACGTCGGTCCTTATATTCCTTTCTATGTTACTGCCGCCGGGAATCCAGAGCAGAGTGATATCAAACCGAGCGCGCGATATTTTCCTTGCACTTTTCTACTAATTTACAGGCTGGCTGTCAATAAAGATTCCTATGTTGTTTTTGGTAATGGAGCTGAAGCTAAGTAAGTATCTTGCAGGTCTCTTTAATCGTTTTTACTTCAGTCAGGAAAACACAAGAAGAATAAATAAATAAATAAATAAAGAAGAGTCTGATTTGCACACGTTCAGTTCCGCTGATAAAACACTTGCTCCAACGCCGTATTCCATCTTGGAAGTGAAGATCGATACTTTGTATTTTGATAGGGGTAAGATATTATTCCATTCCGTACTTTCAAGAAAGTGCACTTGGATATTATTATTGAATCTTACTGAATTTGTGTCCAGAACTCTGTGCACTTCGAAGGATGGCGATGAAGTCGATGTCGTGGCTACAGATTTTAGTAAGGCTTTTGACGAAATGCTCCACAAAATTATCCTTTTCGAACTTAAAGCTCTAGGTTTTCATCCGTAGTTGAATTCATGGATCAAATCGCACCTTGTTAACCGCCAGTAAAAAGTCAGATTTAGATCTTCACTATCCGACCCTATTACAGTCACCTCGGGTGTCCCTGAAGGCAGCCATCTCGGACCGTTAATATTTATCCTTTCAATTAGTGATGCTGAGACTGTCATTAAGGACTCTGATCTCTCAGACTACGCGGACGACATGAAGACCTTTAAACGCATATCATCCCCGTTTGACTCTCATCTTCTGCAGGAAGACTTGAACAGGTTCTTCATCTGATGTCAGAAAAATTTCTTAGAGCTTAATCTCACCAAATGCACTCTATTAGATACTCTCGTAAACGCCTCCCACCACCTCCCAGGGATTACTTCATTAACAACGAGCTTGTCCCCGTAACCACTTCAGCTCGTGATCTGGGTGTTATCTGCGATAGGGAACTCAACTTTCGCTCACATATCGACAACGTCATTTGAAGAGCCAACTCAGCACTAGGCTTTGCCCAACGGTAGTCAAAAGAATTTTCGAATCCATACGTTACTAAGCTCTCTATACTACGTTCGATAGACCTCTTCTCGAGTATGCCAGCCAAGTTTGGTCGCCCCACCACATTGTCCACTCCATGAGAATCGAAGCGGTCCAGCGAAGGTTCCTTCGCTTTGCTTTACGTGGTTTACCTTGGACTGATACCCACAATTTACCCCCGTACGTTGAACGCTTCAAATTGATTAACTTACAATCCCTGGAATCACTTCGTGACACTGCAGACATACTTTTTGTCCACTAACTTTCAACTGAATATATCGACTGTCCCGCGCTATTGGAACTGAATATCGTAACACCAACCCCCGCAACCTTAGGTCTGTTCCTCTCTTTTGTCTTGCCTCACACCGTACTAAGTATGGATTCTACGAACTTATGGCAAGGATGCTGCGCAAGGCAAATAACGCCGTATCCATTTTTGACCAGCAAAAATGTACTCGTGTAGTCAGTTATGGTCGTGACCAGATTCCTAGTTAACAGAAAAAATTTACTATGACTATAGGGGTTCGGGAACCAGAACCCAGATTCTCTGGGTCTTAAAGCACTACATGAAACAATATATTTGATGTGCGAGTCCAGGGACAGGATATGGAATACGTTAAGAGCTTCGGTCGAGCTCGATCGTAACGCTCCTGAAGTCCCAGTACCAGCTGTTCGTTGGACCCTGCTAAGTTTTATAATGTTGTAGGCTTTGCTTTGATGGCTGTTCTAGATTTGGTTAGTTTTTCCTTTAGGTGTCTCTCCATATCTAAATTTTTCATTAAAATATTGACCACTTCTATGCTTGATGTGCAGTGCACCTTCGTTAAGCATATAAGCTATTAATTTCAAAATCAAAACAATCACATACACACTCGTATGTTTTATTGTCAATGACTGATAAAAGCTTTCTTTTACGTCGTCAGGAAATTCCACTAGCTATGTAAACAATGTCAAGAACTGGGTAGTAAAAAACAAATAAAATTGAATTTCATCCATTTTAGCTTGCAAGTCCAAGAAACAATTCCAGAACAAATATTTTTAGTTTTTATTTTTATTCAAACATAAACAATAATAAGCGGACATTTTAAATTCCTCTTTACCTATAGATAGATACATATTTATACAACGGTTTCTCATTTATAAACATTCTTCCGTATACCTACACTCATCTAGCTGATTGATTGCTTTTTCAAGCTTCTAAATGATTTCCGAACAATCGTTTATTTAAATTGATTTAATGTTGAACCATGAATTGCAAAATGATTTCGATTAACTAAATGTATATATGTAGTGATTCATGTTAATTAATGCAATAAAATAAAAATGGCTTTTTAAATTCTTAGACAAACTGAGAAAAAACAAGAGGAAAGTTTAGTGAAAAATGCATGGAAATGTGAGACGAATACACATCAACCAAGTACAAAATTGAATTGAGAAAATTCAAGAGATTATCTTGATGGAAAAACTGTGAAAGTATAGAAACTCTGCCAGTCGCAGCTCGTCTCTATAAAGTTGAGCATTCAAATGGACCAGGGCTGCTTCTTAAACCAGATGGCAACCTAACCACTAGCCGATGGCGAACCCTGGAGACTCTGCTTGAGGTACACTTGCCAGGATCACCTTTATAATCGGACTGAATCTTCTGTTTATAGAAACTGCAGCAGAACTTAGAATTCCTCTGGAAAGCTCTTAAACCGAGACAAAGTTGAATAGTCTTGCTTAGGTTAGCTGTACGGGATGGATCTGAGCCTAAACCAACAAGAGTCTGCAGCCAGCTCGATCTTCAGCTAACTGCTGCTCCCATTTCGCATGCCCAGCTGGTTGAGGTTCCTTTCCACTTGCGTGTGCCACCAGAATCGCAGTCTTCTTCTATTGCGCCATCCCTCGGGAGTGGATTCGGAGATTTTCTGGGCCGGAGCATTGGTGTCCATCCGTCCTACATGACCCAACCACCTTAGTCGTTGAACCTTCACTCTTCTGGTTAAGTCGATGTCGCTGTACAGCCCGTGTTCGTCATTGTATCTCCTCTTCCATGCAGATGGGAACGCTGAATGTGCAGTTGGCTTTTTTAAACCCTTCAAGGGACCAGGGAAAGATGGAGATTTCCCGACCCTCATCCAGAACAGTCTGGGATATATCATCTGACATTTGATTACCATATTAAGGACTGGCCTCCGATATTATTCACAAGCTTGGCTGGTAGTTTATGTGGATTTCATCGCTAAGCTGAGTTATAAGACCAGCGAGCTTCCTAAATCTTATCGCCCTATCAGCTTGGATAGAAATGTTGTTAGATATTCATATTAGGGGCATAACTACTCAAAAACAACACGCCTTTGCATACTTGTCAGTATATGTACTGCTGGCAAAGGCGAATCTACTGAAGGCATCATCTACTCACGCAGAAAGAAGCAGTTCATAGCTGGAAGGAGATCGCCATTTGTGCGTTTCTTAATATTGAAGGCGCTTTTGATAGCACGAGCTTGGATTTATTTGTGAAGAAGGCCATCTCGTAGGCACTCACAGTGCTATCAGTTTCTTATTATTTGCTAAATGCAATCAAAGGGGAGCGCGTCTTTTTGAAGTAGTATTTTGAAGTGCTATCATCACAAGAAGTTGGAAGAGCTTATTGCTTACAGCATTCTCGAAAATTTTGCAGTAATTGATGGGACTCCCTGAGTCTACGTGATCCGTTCACCGCAGTACTTCTAACGAGCAGGTCAAGTAGCAGAAGGTGAAGCATGATTTTCAATTCTTCTTGGGTGGTGGATTTCATCTTCAAGGAGGAAGACGACCCTCCTTGTACCTTATTAACATTTTTGAACGAAAAAGAAAGCAAAAAGGGGCAAATGGCCAGCAAAGTGCTCCAAAGGCAACACTGCTTGGGAGCATACATGAGAATAGTTCTTGTGAAATCTTGGAGTTTTAGCCGGAGTATGGCTTGGAACTTTAAAGACGGAAGTTTCGTAGCCTATACTCTCAACCACCAGTTACGGCATGGATACATATCTTCATGTATAGATATTGCCTGAAGCTTGATGACGCGTTTTTCAATCCAGCTTTCTCTTGATGGACAGAGTACTTGAAAGTTGAGATCAAAGACAGATTATAGCGTTACATAATTCGTTTTAGTTCTCATTTAGCGGATGGACAGATGAAAATCGAACACGGGTTGATATTTTAAGTCAGATTTAGGGCTTCGTTATCATGTGTGGTGCTTAATACAACCGTCGTTCCATGTTTGGTAAAAAAAATACTGTGACCTGTTCTTCTAGAAGTTAGACGCTTGAAGACATAGGGTTGTACTTTTCTTTGATGTACAAGTCAAACTATATGCATGAGAGTGTCGCTGTGAAGACCGCTGTCGGATTGGTTCTTATGGCGCTACTTGCGCTTGACTATTCTTAGTCTTATGACTTTTCCTTCAACTGTTCATCAAACCGAACTCCTAGTTCAGACCAGGCTAAACTGATTCTGTTCTTACCGCACTTGGAATAAACTAATGTTCTCATGATGTCCGATTTGTCCAACTCTCAGGTGCATTCATGTGATATCCAATCACGGGACAGTTCAAAAAAGAGTTATTGGAATACTGCTTTACTCTACTCTGCGGAACCACTCCAAATCCTCATGTAGCATTTTCTGTGAGCGTTTATTGAAGGCTAAAAAATCAGCATCATATCATGACAGCTCAAGATGAGGAGGACAACAGGATGGTGCTTATAATTACTTCAACGGGGGAACGTTTTCTTTATTTTAAAATACCACTAGCCTTTTCATTTAATTCACTTTATTTGAAGTGACTTCTAAGACCTGTTACATCTTAATACCGGTTCTCTGATTGGACGATTCATTTTGAAGAACTCGTTTTTATTCATTCCAGAATATCATCTGTGTTAAGCATCGTAACCATCAACTAAGCGCCTCTTAATTCATTCTCACATTTTACGCCTCATTAAGTCTGGTGGTATACATAAATTAACGTTCAAGATAAGAGTTTACGACCCAAAGACATTATCTGAGATACTAGCATAAAAGTGAATCTTGGAACCCAAATATTATATAACAAACGCTCGTGTATAGATAAATAAATTCCAGTTAGGATGTCATTTGTAAATAGTTGAATGAAAATCAATTGAAGAACTATGTTGTGATACACAAACTTGTTCTGCATTGCATCCTTTGGGAAAGACCACAAGTCGAAGCTAAGAAGGGCACACGTAACAAGGTTTTGCACATGTAAAATGGTGCGGGATGTGGACGGTAGACTAAGTATTTATTCCACATCGAAGGTACTTTATATACACAACCGGTTTAGTTGGAAACGAGCTAAACTAGTTGCAAAAGGATTGACGATGTTGGACAAATGCCGTACCATGAGGACTATAATGCTTTCTCTTAAATTTTATGTTGTGAACCTCTTCAAGGTGTGGTCGAATGTGTTAAAGTACTTTTCTGTTTATTTTATTTCTATGCATGAAAACTTAACAAGAAAACTGTAGAGCACGTCCAATTATGACATTACCCTCTTGTATTCTCCAGCGTTAAGGTGTAGTCTTCATTGAATTTGTTTAAGATTGACATTTGCAATTCTCAGTACCTTACACAAACAAACACGAAACGGATAATTACCAAAGCAGTGGTTTCCAGGAACCTTCAACCCATGAATAGAGAAAATTCACTTGAAGTCTTGACAGACATTGATATGTACAAAGCAAACTATTGGCAAAAAAGTACATATAAGCACGTAGAATACGCTCAAAGCCTTTTAATCAATTCGACTTTGTTCATCAGCTAGAATACTCGTGTTCAGCGATTCAAAGTTCATTCATTGAACTTCTTAAGAAGAAAGTCAAAAATATAAACCATTTAGCACTGGTTATCATGAGCGCTGCAGGACTTTCGTTTGACTTACAAAATACTGGCATTTTCCCCGTTTAATTTTCCTGGAAAACTTAACGAGTTTTTTTCTAATTATTGGTACCAACCTACGCTTGCAAAGGAACTTAGGTTAACAGCACTCATCACATCAACCCCAAAAATCTGCCACCTGATATGAGCAAAGGCAGGAATCACATAGGAAATGTCCCGAAGTGTCGTCGCCCTCTCCACAAGCGTCACAGACAATGGTTTCACTTAAACCTAACACTCAGAGGTGTGGCAGAGGAGAAGTGTCCCGTAATAACGCCAATAAGTTGTCTGTAGTCTTTTCTGCTGTAAGACAGCAAGAATGCCGCGGACTTTTTACCGACGTCAGAAGGATCTATTTTGTCTGCCTGCATCTTTGGCAAGCTGATCTGAGAATTCATTGAGGTATTCCTTGAAATGAGCACAAACTGCATCACCCTTAAGCTAAATTTCTGAAAAGCCTTCACCGTAAGCTTCCCTTCCAGTGAGGAATGAAACTTCTTCATAGTGAAAGATTGAGAGTTCTTCAGGGACAGTTCAAATATGGACTGCAAGATAAGTGCAGAAATCTTCTCGGAAGGCCTCAGTGTGTCCAAATCCTATAGACTTTCAGGTTGATCAAGTGCGTTCCAGGCGGAGTTGTTGGCAATCTGGGAAGCGTGTAAGATCATTAGACAGAACACTACACCCAAACCAAAGATAGCTTAATTACTTAATGTAGCGCTAGTCCAGGGTGGAACTGGGCCTCAACCAACAAGTGTGTCCAGCTAGCTGCCTCCAATTTCGCACGTTGATTGAGGTCCCCTTCAACTTGCGTGCGCCACCTGAGCCGCTGTCCCTCGGGGGCGGATTCGAAGATTTTTCGGACCGAAGCATTGGTGTCCATCCACTCTACATGACCCAGCCACCTCAGTCGGTGGACCTTCACTCTTCTGGCTAAGTCGATGTCGCTGTGCTGCCCGTATAGTTCGTCTTTGAATCTTCTCCTCCGCTCACCGTTTATGCAGCTATCTTCAGAAAAAAAATGTCCCTATCGGGTTTTCGGTTCAAGTTCAATGTTATCTAGCCAGGCAAGGGTCATTCCTTCACAGATCCATAGCGGAAAAAGTTAACATTCCGCTGGGTACTGTGAGAGGGTAAAATGTTTTCAGGCCCTCCAACAAAGGCCAATGTAAAACAGTGTACATAAAGAAAACAGGTTGGATTTGAGAATCTGTAACACCCTCTACAACCTTAAACAGTTTCTGAGGGCGAGTGGTCTCGCACTTTCACCTCTACCAAGAGGAAATTCACTGGCATCCGTCCGAAACATCTAATGATTTGGTTGTCTAGTGGTCATATAATCCGTCCGATGGTCGGACGAAAATCGGAGTGGGATGTGGTGAAATCTATGCACGGTCGGACAGGCTAGATTAACATTATCAGCAATACGACAGAAGAATAATCTGGCAAGCGTTACTGTTTACCATCAGCATCAGCATGAAACTGAACTAAGCCCTTAGAAGAATATCTAGAACATCAAGAGTGTTGTGGCTTACACGTTTAGACCCAATACTTGGCTTAATTCAAATTTATATCCCTCAGTCCACGAATCATTTGACTTTAGACAACTCAATCCACCAAGCTGGCCACTAGAATTTGACGTCTGATACGAGCAACGGCAACACAATTGCAGTATCATCGTGATGCCTGTTAAGTAACAGAAAAAATGCCACGGACTTCTTACAGACAGCAATCGTTTGGTCTGCCTGCATGTCGGAGTAAAGCCCACCGAGAATGAAAGCCCCAACATTGCAAACCTTGCAAAGCAAGCTCGTGGCGAATCTCTTGTATCTAAGGATTAGATTAAGTTGATTTCATCAATACGAATTCGAACTAGTCCTACATTCTCGAACTATTTTGGATCTAGTAAGAGGATCGAGCGAGACCTTAGAGCAGCCTGGCTTGAAAGACAGACGCCATAATACCCAAAGATAATGTTGTAGCTTTCCACAAAAACTCATTGTTTTCTAAGGAAATGACTAACTGGGTTGCCATTCGCCTGTGCTAAGTACCGAAGCATAGAGGCATTGCGCAGAACTATGAGTATCAAGCAAATCAAGCAATTTCCCTAATGCCCGTGCTCAAGTTTAACAGTTTAAGGGTAGTAATAATCCCTTTAGCGCGCGCTTATTATAAAAAAAAATATCAAACAAATTGACTTTCCAATACGTCGCGAAGATACAGAAGGCAATCAAAGAGACTGAACTTAACGTCATAACTTGCCACTAGACACATTTAGCCCAAATCAGTTCTCAACAGTTTGAACTCTCTTATAAGTGAGACTGCATCATAAGCAAGTAGTTGATACAAGAGTTAACCCCTGGTGGAGTCCGTTTCTATTGCTACACAAGACTTACCTTCTCAGTGACCTTGACCGTCTACGGACATAAGAGAGTCCTGGGTTAGGTTAGGTTACCCCTACGTGACTACACACCTCGCCGTGGTGTATGGGCCTAGTAAAGGTCAAAGACTCTCGGGAACTCTCCCCAGATGAGACATGAGGCCAAGCTGTAGTCGCCCTCCCCCCTCTATCAGCATCCCTACCACTCCCTGTTGCGACACCCAAGCAGGACTTAACGTCAAAACGTCAGAGATCGACGGAGGTGTGCCCTGTGGATCCTAAGAGGCCGAAGGTCAACTGTAACAGTTCATCGGTACCTGTCAAAATTACCAAACCCTTCAGCGAGGTCCTGAAGGACCAGCTCATATTGGCGGTCATTGATAGGAGTGATATTGATGGCAGCATCACAGCAGACAAATGGAGGAAAGTGGAAGTTAGCCTGGCAACTAGCTTCCTCAATATTCTTGCAGACCATCCCAGACCTGCACCCAAATGCCGGGATGCCAAATGGCACCAGGGCCATGTCAAGCTGATCGCCTGCGCTGATCAAAGGTCGGCAGACCTAACCTAGGTTAGGTCAGATAGATAGGTGTTCCGTGGGACTCATTTAGGCTCAGAGACTGTTGTGATGCCTATAGAATTTCTTGTGTGAAAATTCTACCCCTATTAAGGAGAGGACTTTACGTAAGGGGATTTGACTTTGGTCACTGTTATCATTGAAATGATAGTGACCAAGAAGTCTTCTTCTGGAATTGATTTGGATAACGCTGGACACTGGCAGAGAAGGTGAGTTGTAGTTTCATCCACCTCCTCATCTTTACAGCTTCTCCAAAAGTCATTGAAGAGAGCCCTTTGTCTCCAGTAGCTTAGTCATGGCACCAGTAATGGTGCGAAGAACTCGTTAAAAATCAGATTAAGGACCTGTACATTCCCATAAATAGAATCAAGGATTTGTGAAAATTTGTACCGGAAGTTATTCCATGGGAAGAGAATACGCTGCATAGAACATCATTCACTGATTTAACACAAGGAATTTAGGCAAATGAGGAACTCTAAGAGAATCTAGTGAGTGAGGTGACTGAATTGACTCTTTGGTTCATTAAACTTAACCAAACCTGATCCAAGAAATACCTCTAAGGCAAAATACATTCCACATCTACGAATGTAATCCATTCTCTCACAAAGTACCAACTGTGTTAAGTAATCAAATAAGTTATTCCAGGGATTAGCTTGCCTGCTGCCTATAAACAATAACTCAACCCAATAGCCTTCCCTTCTGTTGCGTAAACCCTAAGCACTTGCATTTGTTTATACAGTTGTAATCGCTGTCGGCGGAAGGCATCCGGATCCCCTAAAAAACAAACAATATGAAAAAGTAAAAGCAATAAACGACTTGTTCTCCCCTCCACAAGCTGTCTTAATGACTCCAGACAAGGTGCTTCTTATCACCCACAAAATATATTCAAATCAAAAATTCATAATTCACAGATCCGCAAATACTCGCTCGTTCTAGCCTATGAGCGATTATTATTTACTAAGCCCGTGCAAGTGACACTGTGTTCACTTTGTTCTATCTGTCCGCGCGAAGCTGCCTGATTAGCAAAAACAAAAGTAAAGGCAGAGGAGAAAACAAGAAAGATCCTACAACCGTACACACATCTAATCAAGAGACAAGGGCAATAGATCATTAGGCCACTTACATACTGCATGGCACGTAAATAGCTGGTCCAGCGCTCCAAGATGCTTTCTATTAAAACAAAAGCGCTGTGCAAAACAAAACTGAGACTAGTGAGCCTAGTAGAGGAAGCTATCCATCTGTGTATCTCTGTATAGTTGTACCGTCCCATGAAATTGAACGCACACTTTCCAGCACTGTGCACAAGCATCCGACGGATCTGCCGTCGTCGTTGCTGTCGTCGATGTCACCGTTGCTGTCATTTTCTGGTTTGTTTGAGCGGAATTGGTTTTTAGTTTTCAACTCAGATGAGCATGCGAATCCTCAATTGTTCCCCTCAATGTTATCTAATACCGAAGAGCGACAAAACAGAACAAAACATATCATGTAACTATAAAAATGCTGACAACATGAAAATATGAAAACATTTATTGCTTCCTAAACAATAGGTATGTACATCGTGTTGGCCTTTTCCGTTGAAACTAACTTAAGAGCACCAATTTGTGTTCATATTTACTTTGTGACAGTTTGTTTTGACGTACGAAACAAAGGCTTTAAAAGTATTGTGTCTAAATACCAAAGTTGTCGTCATGTCACCACAACGACCATTACGTAGGCTTGGAATTGACATCTTATCAAGAGAAATTGATATCTACTCCCATGTTGCGTGTATCTGACAGTTTGAAATTTGACATATTGATCTTGTCAACATGACATTTTTTTGACAGATATTTTGACCGTAATTGTGTAGCGCAACATTGGCAGATAAAAAGCACCCATACTGAGGCCTTCAAATCCCTATGGCAAATTATACTCTCGTAGGTTTATCATTACATGCCGAGAGGTGGTACCTTTGATCTTTTGGTTATTTCTGGAATTCCGCGTCTTCTTCTATTACTTACCTTGACATTGGTGGAGATGCCAGATGGCGACTGCAGCAGGACCACCAGAGCTGTAAAGTCTCGAGACGAGGGGCAGTAATAAGCCTAATGTAAAACTTAGGAATAAATCAGTCGTCCAAGAACTCTTTTAAGTGCTTTGGCGAGGGACTGTCGCACAAACTGCCACTCTAAAACCGAATTCTTATTGCCATACTCCAGGAACCTATATTTTCTAACATGAACCTATCAAATAACAAGAAATTCAATAATGACAAGCAAAAGACAGCAGACCTCTCTTAACAAACGGATAAGATGACAACAGACACAGTAAACGAATGAGTCAAGTCGAGAAACAACTGGTGTGCTTAGCAAACAGCCAAAGACACGCGTTCCGACCGTTCTTCCAATCTGTTTGATGCCGACACGTAACTAGAAAAGCATATCAGGCCAGGCACAACTGCCTACAGAAGGCGTCGCTTAGCAGTCCCTTAGCCGACTTGAGAAAAAGGCAATGGCAATTGGGATATGGTCCCCCACGACACCTTTAAGTGGGCAAATGGCATCACAGAAGAGTGGAAGATTCGACCAAAGAAGAGACCACAAGCACAAAAGTGACCAAGAAGTCTTCTTCTGCTGTGAGATAGCGTTGGACAGTGACAGAGGAGGTGAGTTGTAGTTTTCTCCTCCTCCTTATCTCTACAGCTTCTACAAAAGTCATTGAAGAGAGCCTCTAATCTCCTGGCGTGTTATCCTAGTTGGCAGTAGCCTGTGAAAAAAGTTTACGTCCAATGGACTCCTAACTCTCTAAACAATTGATAGAGCTGTTAGCTTTCTTAGGACCGCCAAGTCTGTTATGAGCAAAGCCAAGATCCGCCTCAGAACAAGAGCCCGCCGACGAGACGACGGCCTGTGAGATCTCCTTAACTACTCACTGAATCAATTGGAGCTTCTGACGAAGCGAAGGAAGTTTCTGACACCTGTGTTCATCAGATCACCTGAGTCGTTAAGATAGAATTCACTTAAATGGAGCTTTCTATTGTGGGGGAGAGCTGGGCAGCTACAAAGAAGGTAGGGAATCGTTTCCTCCTCCTCTTCTACAAAAATCATTTGAATGTACGCCAAGCCTTGCTACATGCTTGCCTTTTAGACAATGTCCCGTGATGACAGCTATTACGGCTCTGATATGGGATCTGTTGAGAGAAATTAGATTCTTAGAGCGTTTCAGTACCAGCCGTTGGCAAATCTTCTTTGTCATTAGGCACGTTGTACCACTTGTCCACCTAGAGTTAGTTCTCTCGATAGTGCTCAGCTACGATCGATATACCCAAGGTGCCCTTATCCGGAAGCATGGGTATTCAATCGGTCTAAAAGTGGATCGAATTATCCTGTAGAAATGACTCGTCCTCCCAAAATAACCTGAAGGGAATGGTGACAAAGAAGTTTTTATTAAAATTTAGCTTGGCGTAGTTCAAAATGGAGACGTGGCCAAAATTGTTGGTGGACCCTTGTAAAGTTGATTTTAACAGCTTTGAACAGCTGAACTACTTACCAGCCAGTTGTCTACCAAAGATGTCGAGGGGTGTCAGATGAAACCGAACGTCCATTGCTGCGGAGGGTGTAGTTCGAAGTGCTGCGCTTATGCCCAAACAAGCTGATCGTTGAACCTTACTCAGATGATCTTGGTTTATGGTCTAACACCAGAGAGCTACCCCGTACATGGGTATCAGTCTTATGACGCTCTTATGTAGAGCCAATGAGTTATACGAGGTTGTTAATCCCATTTGTTCCCAATACCCTTGGGGGGTGTTGGGTTTCCAGCTTAATTTCCTATCCAAAATAAGTCCCAAATATTTTGCTTCTTTAGGGAAAGTTAAGCTTATACCATTTAGTCATTGACCCTCCAATGACTGAAATTTTAAATTTGCGAGAGAAGAGTACCCGTTCAGTTTTGTCTGATACCACACCGATCTGTCCAGTTAACTTAAAGCTCTTTGCGGGAGTTCTTTTAAGCTGTTGATGTGCTTTCTTGAGACTTCTAAAGCCACGTCATCCGCATAAGCGATCACGGGACACCACTCTGCTTCTAAGGTTATCAGTATTTCACTCATTACCTAATTCCAGAGCAGAGGGGATAGAACGCCATCTTGTGGGATACCTCTACTAACCGATCATCAAGCAGATATCCCACCCAGCTTTGAATTAATAATCCTCAGTGTAAACGTTGCTTAAATTATGAAGTTTGTATCTTCCACTCATTTCTTCAAGGAAAAGCTAAATTCCTAAGAAAAACAGTGTTAATATATAAATAATCAAAGCGGTAAACATTTTTTACGACAATCAGAATATCCGTTTCCTTCGATACTTTTGCTAGGAAAAAATAATTATTTCGCAATAGAAAACAAATAAACAAAACCGAAAGGTAATCAAAATGCATTTTCGTACGTGTCAAACATCACGGAATAGGAGAAGTAACAAGTAGTTAACATTTCACACGTGAGCTTGAGCTTACTATAAGAGAATTTCGTATGAAAAAAGTTTAATAACCTTTAAACCGTCTCGGACAAATTATAATTTTAACGATGTAAATCTAATTCTGATGTAGCGTACAAGATCCTATCCAGAGTACTGTGTGAACGACTAAAGCCATTTTGCACCACCCGGCAAATCGGCGATAGACCAAATGTTCACACTGCGACTAATGGTGGAAAAGACCAACGAGTTCCAAGTGGATACTCATCATCTCTTAATCGACAGCATTCATTGCACCGAACTAAAGAACGCAAAAGCCGAATTCGGGATCCCGAGAAAACTGATCCGGTTCTGTCGCGCCACGCAAGATTACTCGTAACGCACCGTGCAGCTTGTAAACAGAACCTCTGAATTATTCCAAATATGAACCGGACTTCGGCAAGGAGACGCACTGTCGTGTGACTTCTTTAATCATGTGATGGAGCAAATGGTGCGAAAAGCCGGCATGAACACAGAAGGCACTTTAACAAATCCATCCAGACGATATCGACATCATCACCCGTTCCCAACGTGCCATTATTGAGGCCTTTACAGCGATAGAAAAACAAACCAAACAAGTTGGTCTCATGATGAATGAGGATACAGTACATGCTGTCTACCAAAAACCGATCCGTCGAACACCAACAGAACTTGACAATCGACAGCTATAATTTTGAAGTAGTGAAGGAGTTTATCTACCTTGGAGCAAATATAAACTCCACAAATAACACCCTAGTGAAAATTCGACGAAGGAAAACTTTGGGCAACCGCTGCTACTTGGATTTCTCCAACAGCTGGGGTCCGAACTCCTTACTCGAAGGTCCAAAACTATGCTCTACAAATCCTAATATTTCCAGGCTTGCTTTATGGAGCTGAATGCTGTACGATTAATAAGACAGCAGAGCAGATCTTGGGATTCTACGTCGAATATTTGCCTCTCAAACCGAATTTCACGCGCATGTAATGATGCTGAAATGGAGGTAAAAGTGAATAAACCGAAATTGATAATCGTTCCCCGAAGGCCTTTCACTGCACTCTGCATCTACCTACATGTCAAAGCTAAGCTATCGGTATTTAACTTGGTATTGGCCATGAAATCTGTATGATAATCAAGGATACAAGCTGCCAAAAATGAAATTTCTTCGCGACATTGCTGTAATAACTCGCAGGGATGAGGTGAGCTTTAGAATTTGCAAAAGACTCAATGTTGAGCAGCTACTTTGGTGATTTTATTACGTATGAAATGCTCCCAAAATGGCTTCCAAGATGAACCATGAATGCCATGTCATCAGGTAAGCAACTTTCTGGAAGCATCACCTAAGCATCCTACCCGAGCGACACGCACGAACGTTTTGTTTTAAGAATGAGATTTCTAATTTTTCTCTAAATCCTTCCTTTGTCCCTATTTAAGAGTCGAAAATCCTGAAAAATTGGGTTTTCCCCATGATCTAACACCACTGCCTCTAACACGAAAAACAAATAAATCATAGAAGGTCTTCCCAGTCGAAGCTACAGAAGAGACCACGTTTCCACTAGAAATATCTCGGCATGACAACAAACTTGCATGCCCGTCTCTTATCAGAAATAGTTTCCAAGAAATCCATAAAACATAAAACAATGTAACCGGCGATACTTAATCTTCGCCTTGACATTAAAACGAAACAACTATTACGTCACTGGAAAAACTGGAACTGCGAGCACCCTTTAAAAAGGAAAGGCATTTGCATAAATCGACCACCACCTGCAAGATCACCACATGGCCTTTTCAAATTCGGAACTCGAACGAATGCAAAACCGATCATTCAACCCTTTTCCGCACACTCGCACGATGACGTCTTCATCTGTCAAAGAGCACGTTTTTGGTCGTTAAATTAATGTTTTAAAATTTTTTATTCATATTTACTACAGACGGCTGACAACACATTTCAAAACAAAAAAACAAAAAAAAAACAACCTCTCAGTCGATCACTGAGTAAATTAATCGGAGTGCATGCCTGAGCTATGCAAATATTTATTCATCTTAAGTGTTCAGCAGTTGGTCTTACGAAATCTAAAGCTTACGGAAATAAATGATTAAAACGATCATCAGATAGTCCTGTGGTCTCTGCTGGAGCCAATATCCAAGTGAACTCCGGTGATTTACTCAGTAAAAAAAATAAATAAATATTTACTTTACGTGTACATTATGTACTCACTCACTTTTTTTTTTTTTCTTATGAATTCCACGCTATTTTTGTACTTTTTTCCAAATCACTACACTTTTCCAATTCAACGATCGAATGTTTGCACTCAACAAAAACTAATAAATACTCGGAAACACTGTGCCGAACAGTCAACAAAACAAACAACGAAATGGTGCAGTGAATAATATTTAAACAAAAAAGACCAAGTATTTCCACAAATATTTTGGAAAACTAAAGCAAAACAAATCCAAAAATAAAACAAAAGATCGAGCAAAGATATCCCGTACGCGATAGAGTAAACAATCTCACACAATCGGAGGCTTCTGAAAGACTGCCATCAACCGAACCAGCGACGGCGGCTATCTTTTAGATTCATTTTTTATTCGCCAAAGAATGGAAAAAAACGGGAAAAAAACAACTCAACTCAAACTAGAAATGCTTGTGTTATATAGAAAAGCCGAAGCTAAAAATGTAAAGAAAAACCGATCGCGTGAACCTCGTTGCAACTTTGGCTGTCATTTGATCGGTCTGACTCTGAACAGTTGGCAAACATGGAGAAGGTGCTCGTGTCTTAAACCGTCTGCAAAGATTCCACTACAGTGGGGCTCACGGGGTGCTGATTATGCCTCTTTTTCCAACTATCAACCGCCAAAAGACCATGCACGATGCAAGCACCCAGAAGATCAGACTGTTTGAGAGAAATTCACGTAAAAGCACTCGAACCAACCGCAACCGATCGCAAACTCACATGTGAAGTAAATACTTGCCGTTGAGCTTGTAGCGATAAGAATATGAAAAAAAATTGCATTTTCTACTTTTCAGTGTGTGTCAGTGTATTGGCGGATCGGAGAAAGGGTGTGCTGCGTCTTGACTCAATAGCGAAGCAGGGTGCATGAGAAAGCATGAAAAAATACTCAAAACGAAGCTTCGTTGGACTGCTTTGTTGTGTGGTTCGCGATAAATGGGATTTGGGTGAGGAAAGGAAGGCACTTTTCGAAAAAATTTGCCTCGCGTTATCGGCAATAGGTCATCATTCTGAACACACTCTTTCTTTTCCAAAAATAAAATCATAAATTCGGAAAATCTATATTTAGCTGCACGTTTGTAATTTTTAGCAATGCAACGCAATAGTATAGATACTCTTAGCCATACATATATGTTGGAATGTATGTATGTATGAGCAATGTGCCTCAAGTGGTTAGCGTGCTGAATATGCTGATGAACTCTTAGCAGGCATGACAATCCTTTGAAAGGGTCAATACAAATTCTTGACAAATAGGATAGAACGGTTTTGCGAGAAGACAAACCGAAGTCCTCTATAGATTGCAGCGCTAAATTTCTTAAAATTTTATATGTATGTACAATTCCATTCCAGCTGTCACCTCCTTAGGTCCAATCCACGCAAAACTGGCGTACGGTGCTAGCGTAGTGGATAAATGGAATGGTGAAGAGACATTTTTCAGTTTTCACGCATTTTGCAGCTGGACGAGCGAAACAAATAATGGGCCTTCTTATGGTGCGCAGTATTCATTTGCGCCACTCGTGGCGTGGTGGTGGCACAAGTCACCAAGCCTGTGTGACACGACATCTCTCTCTGTTTTGGCCCATAAGAGAACAAGTAGGTGACATATGTCCGCACCACGCCTGCATTATGCGCCACTTGTGTATGGATTGGGCCTTAGACAATCTACTTGCTGCGCACTTCGCAGCCAGCTCAAGACTATCCCATTAAGCTTTGTCTCCATCTGTACTCAAGAGCAGTTAAATTCGTACAGTTTCAAGAGGTCTTTGAGGTCTCAACACTCACAAATCCACTGGTTAAGATGGTATTCCACCCGTAGTGGTCAAGCGGTGTTCTTTAAAGCTGGAGAAACGGGTGGTTTAGGCGACAATTCAGGCAACTAGCTGAAGACCAGTGAAGGAGTTTATCTACCTCGGGACAAATATAAAATCCACAAATAACACCCTTGTGGAGATTCGACGAAGGATAACCTTAGGCAACCGCTGCTACTTCGGTTTGTCCAAACAACTAGGGTCTTCGAATATTTGGTCCTCTCTGCGAGGAGGGCGAATGGAGGAGAAGATAACACCGCTAACTCTACGAGCTGTATAAAGATGTGGATGTAGTCCGGAAAGCAAAAATCCATCGATTGCACTGACTCGGGCACATTAAGCGAATGGATAAGAATGCTCCAGCTAAGAGGATCTTCTAATCCCAGCCACCTGGTTCACAAAGAAAAGTAAGACCGAACCTCCGGTTTAAAGATCAGGCAGTCGCGGACACCAGAAACCTTGGTCTAGTAAACTGGAAGCAGCATGCCCGGGACCGTGAAGAATCGAAAGCGGCATTTGAGGCTCAGACCCTCCAAAGGTCGCCGGCCTGTTAAGTAAGTAAGTAGCTGAAGATTGAGCTGACTGAAGGCTTATTTGCCCACTTGGTCCACCCCAGACTGCAGCACCATCAAAAGTATCTAAAAAGATGATATTTCTTCTCCCTTCAACTCCAATCCATTACACTTACGTCCCATCTTTCCAAGATCATGGAGATGCTGATAAATCACCAGCTTTAGCTCGACCATTCCGTACGGTTACAGTTCTCGTAGCAACAAATCCACCGAAGATTTAATGGCATATCTGACGGAGAAGTGGACCAAATCTCTTCAACACTTCTGTGAGAGTATGAATGTTGCGCTAGATATTTCAAAGGCATTTGACACAATTTGTCACCAAGCTCTTTTATCAAAAATGGATGCATGGTATTGACATACCTCTTCTTCAATTGATTTACCTAAAAATTGCATTTCGGCTCATTCACAGGAAAGAAGCCCTATATTTGAATACCACAAGGCTCAATGTGCGTATAGTTTTTGGTGCACCAGACCAGAATGAACAACTCAATATTGGCGATATGAAAAACATGCTGTCAGCAAAACAGGTCACCCAACAATGACGTCGGTATAATTTAAGGTAGTTAAGGACATTGGAGGAGGAGGTTCAACAATAAACTATACGAGCTTTACAGCGGCATCGACCTAGTTGTCGTTTAATATGGCTAGGACATGTAGAATGAATGGACGCAAATTCTCCGACTCGAAATGTCTTCAAATCCAACCCGGAGAGACAATGCAGTAGATGAAGACCTCGCCTAAAGTGGCGCGCACAAGTAGAAGGCGACCTCAACCAACTTGGAGTGTGTAACTGAAGGCGGTTAGTTAAGGACCGTGCTAACTGGAGAAGCTTGTTGGTTGAGGCCCAGGTTTACCCCGAACTGTAGCGCCACCTAAGTAAGTTAGTAAGTTAGGGACATTGCCTTCGTCAGCTTCGCTATTTACTCAGGCGGCAACACCTATGCAGAAAAACGTTTGCCCATCGCTAATTCTTTGAGCTAAGCTAAAGCAATTTTTTTTTTTTTTTTTTTTTTCCGGGGCAGGTGAAAATCTTGCATAGACACTATGAGGACAGACGTGTGCTCATAGTAGTGTGAGATTCTTACTCACTAAAAAACACCTCCCTTCGATGTTAATTTGTTAGTTATTGCAACTAAGTAAGGACTTATCTAGCAATTTTTTTATCACGATATAGAGACGTTTGGCAGGTGTCTTTCCAATGAAAGTTCCTGCTTGTTCCGCTATTTAGGCGCGGTTAATTTTTATCGTGCTAAGTCCAAGGGTTTGGTCCTTTGTAAACGGCGCAATACATTTCTTTCGTCCAGAAGTTGTAGGACTGTATAATTTACGTGTTCGTTTAGTCGATTTTTGTGCTTTCGCGCGAAGTTTTGAGTTTCATCTTTGACAGTAGGAATTCCAAGATCTCTGTGTTTCAAAATGTTTCATTGGCCTTTTGAAACAGTTGTCATCATAATATTCCAGTACCCAGGTCATATTGAAGATATTTAGCACCTGAAGTGCCTTCAGATTTCTCTCATCAGGAACATTTCTGTTTATGAGTCTCAACGCAGAATTTTGAAGTTTTTGAAGTTTCTGGATGTGGGTTTTTGAGGCGTTTCCCCATGCCAGTACTCCATACCTTAACTTGGATTCAATCAGGGCGTTATATACCAGTTTTAAAACTTGTGGCGTAGCATGGTTTCTTTGATGCGCCAATGCAAATGAAGCCTTCCTTAAATCTGAGTGTATCTTATCAATTTGCTTGTCCCAGATGAAATGGCCATCAATTATGACTCCTAGGTATTTATAGCTATCTACTTGAATTAGGACATGCATCATTGCGAAAATATACTCGCTCCTGCTGCGTAGCCATATGACTGCGGACGATCACCAAGCCGTTGTCATGACACCATTTGACAGCATTGTTAAACTCCGCCTGCATTCTTGTTGTTGCCGTCTTCAGACACCCGTGTCGTACCACTATCGCAGTATCGTCGACGTTAGCAAACGGAATGCTATTTTTAAAAGTACGTAGAAGTTCATTTGTGTACAAAATGAAAAGAATTGGACCTAGTTTTGATCCTTGCCGTATTCTTCATGTTTCTTTTCACTGAATGCATCCATGATTTTTACACAAAAGAGTCTGTTAAGTAGATAGTCCCTTAGCCAATCCACCATGACTCCTCGTTTACCAATGCAACCAAGTGCTTCCAGTAACTTTTCATGATTTAACGTATCAAATGCTTTACTAAAGTCCATAAACATGACCAGGATATGATGACTTTTATTTAAACTTTCGTTGACGCCGTTCGCGAATTCTCCAAGCAATTGTCCAGTGCTTCTTTTCTTCTGGAAATCGTATTGACTTTGGTGGATGAGGGAGTGTTTTTCAATAAAAATATTTAATCTCTTTATAATGACGTCTTCTAGACACTTCTCCAAGACTGGCAATATGGATATCGGTGTGTAATTACAGGTCTGATTTCGGGAATTTTTCCTTGCATCAGACTTAGGTTAATAAATTTGCACAAGACGGGAGCAAAAATATCTGCGTGTTTTCTTAAGTCAATCGTTCGAATTTCGTCGATTCCGGGGGATTTATTTTCGCCGAGGAGATTTATTATATCAAGTTCAAGCCACGGATATCTTCCTTTTCTTCCTTTTTTCCCATTTGGCTTAAGTTATTTCCGATTTCTTCAATAAAAACTCTTTGACTAAATCCGGGTGGCCTATATATTCCAAGTACGTATTTATTTTATTCGGTTAGATATATTTTTCTGTTTTCATACGAGATACTTTCTGAAGGTATACATTTGTAGTTTATGTCGTTTCGTATAAACATTAAAATCCCTCCAGGGTGGTCATGGTGTAGTATTTGCATAAACCCTTGTCAGGCTCGAATCCCGATGTCACAGAAAGAAAAAAAAAGTCGGTCAATTGCGAAATAAGCTGACGTCAACTCTACTGTATAGGCATAACACTGGCAGTAGGATACGCAATGGCTTAAAAAGTGTTGATCGTACTAATGCCTTCGGGATGTTCGAAAGAAATACTGTGAATTTGAAGCAATGGCAACAGAACCAATAATTCTCCCCAGTCATTCTGAACACAACCCTCAGAGCAAAAAAACTGAAACCTAATACTACCTGGGTTTCCAAATCAGTAGACCAACACTAGCGCTGTGTGAATAGCATCTTAAGGGTATTCATAACCCCTTGAGCGCTAGTGAATTATTAAAAAAAAAAACCCTCCACCTCTTCGTTTGTTTCTATTTAAGAACTCTGGTTCGAAACCATTTAGTTTATAGAATCCCTTTTCCTCGTCTTCTATGTTAGTTTCTACGAGAACAATAATTATTTTCAGAAAACTCATAATTCGTTTTATACTTAAACAAAAATTATTTCAATGCAGACGCGGATATCTTTTATTAAAACATAAGCACCAGCTATTATTTTTTATTTCATCTACACTGATGCTGCTTAAACCTTGTATCACCCTACAATCTAAGTTAACTATTAAGCTATAATTTCTGTTTTCAATCAGATACGATAAACTGTCTAAGTTCACGTGCTTACTTTGCAGTAACACATACAAACAACCCAAACATCAACTTGTGCAAAATAAATATTCTTTCAGCAAACACCGCTGCATGTGCACCCTTAAGGCATTTCCTGTGCAAAAAGTAAACTGTTCGGCAGTTCCGACAATTTCGCCAAGTACTAGTTGAATGAGTAACTAAACAATGTGAGTGTTGCACAACTCAAATCGCGGCGCCAATTTTTTGTTTCTTTAACGCTTTTGCTTTTATTTCAATCATGAACTCAAACACAACCCCTTAACACTCTCGAATGTGTTTGCTACCCCTTGAGTAATTTTTCCCCATAAAAACACACACCATTCCTCCCATTACTTGCCTACCCTACTATGACCAATTTCAAACAGTAGACTATAAATTTATTTCGTTTACTGTTTACCTTTGATAAGTGTCTTCATAAAACAATTAAATGATGGAATCTTACAGCAGTGCAATAATACCTGATAAGCCCGCTTTCGACCGGGCGCGGTTCTATTTATAGCAGCTTTCGTCAAATAGACAAAAATATAGAACGACTATCAGCAGAGGAGACGCAATTAGTCCCGCGTCCCGATAAAGAGCGGACGCACTCGCATACTCGTAGATTAACAAGCTCCCCCAATGCCAAAGGCCTGATAATGAGTTTCAATTGAAGCGCATGTGAAAGCAAGGTAATTTGTCAATTTGTTTGAAATTATCTACTTATTTTCGCACAATGACCGAACTCAATAAACTATAAAAAGCAAATAACTGATTAACGATGTCGATAAGAGATAACTATTAAAGTCATAAGACCGACTTAGCGAAAGATAGTAATTAATCAAAGAGTGGGTGATGAATGTGCATTTTAATAGGTAGCTGATTGTGAAATTCGATTAAAAGTTCTATAAACTGATTTGGAATTATCTGAAAATAAATTTTGCACTGATATAGGCTTTCTATCTTTCACTTGATCAGTTACTTGCGAGGGTCCTATATACACGATAAACGATTACGATATAATTGCTTTGGTGGGTGCGAGTTAGAATGTTGAACACAGAATGTGAATCACTTTTAGTAAATAATTGTCTCCGGGAAATGTCCAAAAGTCTGCATGGGTGGATCAGTCAGGACAATGCCCTCTGTTGCATTGGACTTCATGTTGCAGTGCAATTATTTGACTAAAAGCAATCTTACAATGATCTGATATTCAACCTGGCCACTATTTTTCTAAAAACACAAAAAAACTTCGACAAAAACTTCCAGGTTACCATCCCTAACAGGCAAGTTTTAGGATGATGACATCATTTCGGAAAAGAAGCCTATATCCTTCTACACGATTGGTTCCAAGACCAATCTAAAGATCCTTAGAACCGGAGTCAGTGAACTTTTCAACAAAGCAAAGCGCTCTGGCGATTAGGAAACCCGCTCTGTAGCCCTCACCACCTACAATAATGAAATTAAAAAGACCAAAAATGAATCATTCAGGTGATTCTGTGAAGATATCACGGAGACATCTTCCGGATGTCGACTGCATAAGGTGCTTCCCACCGATAAATCCGTCACCCTAGGTACACTTACCAAAGAGAACGGTCTTCAAACACCAAAGAAACCCTGGAACTCCTTCTCAAAACACACTTTCCAGGTTCAATTGCGAACAATAATCTCACAACGAGTCCGACTTCCCAACGGGAACCGACATGGATACCGTCATGAGAGGAGAACCACAAGCCCCAACCATCACCTTCTGATCTCGTTTGGCTGATTCCGGAATCTTTGGAGAATCATCACCCGCGAACTTCTCAGTCAGCCTTTGTGAATTCTCGTCCATATTCCAAGCAGAAGTCTTTGCCATCAATCAATGTGCGAGATTCAATCAGTCCTCTCACGTCATGGAGAAAATCATATTTATCTTCTCAGATAGTCAAGCTGTCTAAAAGCGCTCAACTCG
Source organism: Criorhina ranunculi (assembly GCA_951813785.1). Lineage (NCBI taxonomy): Eukaryota > Metazoa > Arthropoda > Insecta > Diptera > Syrphidae > Criorhina > Criorhina ranunculi. The sequence goes on along the minus strand of OX638382.1, from coordinate 32,702,319 downwards.
CCTGTCATCAAATCCAAACTTGTCCTAGAAACCCGCAACGTAATCGCGAACCTAGCTAGGAACAACATGGTCGTCCTTCACTGGATTCCTGCACATAATGGATTTGCGGGCAATAAAAAAGCCGATTCACTGGCAAAAGAATTCATTGGACCCAAACCCTTCTGTGGGGGAAGTAAATCACTCTTCGTAAGACACGCGAAGGGTCTTTACGTGCAAGAATCTAAAGAAGTCTGGCTCAACACACCAGAGCAAGCATGTTCAAAACTGCTATTCCCTGTACGGTCACAAAGAAAATCGATTTTCATTGTGAACCTCGATAGGAGCAACCTCTACGGACACTGCCGTCTGAACAAACACCTAAACCGCATGAACCTTGTAACAGATTCTAGCTGTACCTCCCTACACATTTTAACGGAATACCCGGCTCTCTTCAAACTTAGAAAGATAATTCTCGGCGACGAAGTCATCCCTACGGAACATCTCGCTGCCATCCACCCAGAGAAATTCCTTAACTTCCTGATATACTCTGGTGTGAAACAATTCATCTAAGAAGCAATAGGGAAGGCACAATAGGATTCGCTAGAATCCGCAGTGCCAAGGGCTGTGAACAACCCTCCCGACACCATAATAATAATAATAATGATAATAATAAGACCAAAAATAGAGGTGTTATCTCCAAGGACTCTCTCTCCGTCTTCCTACCTACTGCAACCTTGTCTTTACTAAAGAGATATTAGCCAAGCCAAAAATACATAGCTCTAGCTCATCTCTTGACGAAATGATGGATCAATTCGAAATGTATGTATGCCGTGTGCCTGGGAACTACAAAGTTGATGAGTTCGCCAAGCGTGGCATAACCATGCCAATTTCACCAGAAATACGTAATCTACTCATACCCCTCGCTACATTCAAGCTGGATGCAAACAACAAGGCGAACCTTACCATATCCAATGAAGGAATGTATGTATTTACAAGACTGCAAAGCTAATTTAATCCCAGCTGGATCAGAAAAGAGTTTGATCTAGCTTAACAGACTGAACATTAGCACAACAATAGATGTCATCATCGGACATTGCCTTTTTAGCAAGCACGCAATAAGGCTAGGCCCCTTCCCAAACGATTTTTCTTGGAGATGTAGAGACTTTCTTAAAAGGAAGCTCCGTTTGGGACCCTTCTTCTTTAACACCCTTTGCGATCTGCCATATATACATTTAAATTGTATTGTTCGAATTGATCAATGAGGTTTCGTGAGTTCACCTGGAGATCATAGAATCACAATGGACCTTTCTTAATCGCCTCTTTCTTAATGGCATCTTACTCGGCGTTTTGTTCCTTCTTTTATACCCTCAGCTCTTCCTCAATATAGGAGTATACTCGATCCGAGTAGTTCTTACACGTGCGCATTAACCTAAGGACTGATGTGACATCATCTCTGTTTCTAGGCTTCGTCTCTCTGCCAACCATCCGGCATACTCGAAAAGTATGTGGTTAGCCTTATCTTAAGTGGGGCTGCCGTCAAGCTGAACACTCTTCTTTTTCCATCCTAAACAGGTATTCGAAGAAGTTGAAGTTGAAGCCAGCGACCCTTGGATAGTCTGAGCCTAAAATTATGTCGCGGTCTCGATCACGCTGCTTCCAGTTTACATAACCAAGGTTTCTGGCGCCCGCGATTGCCTGATATTAAAACCGAAAGTTCCGGCTTCCTTTTCTTCGTGAGCCAGGTGGCTGAGATTCGAAGATCCTCTTAGCTGGGCCATTCCCATCCATTCACTCAATGTGGCGGAGCTAGTACATGAAGGGTCTAAAATAATTGTATGAGGTTATAGTTTACTTCACCCTACCTCGTCCATTCGGCTATGTTTTCATCAATCCTCGCAATTCAACTCCCTCTTATCTATCTATCTCAAACAATCAGGAACTGCGGCACAATGCTTAAGGCATTATAAATGCAGAACCGTGTCAGACTGTTTCGAATGCCTTGATACTCCCCACGAACTGGCAACAAAGGAGCAACTATGCCACAACGAGACGGTGGTGTGGACATCAAATCACCCTCGAGCATCGTAAAAGCAACCATAAGGAAAAAAAACAATGAAAACGATGTGATACAATGTGATACAAGAATGTTCAGTAGATAGATCAGTCAATCCACCCTACTGTACAGTTTTCCGTAGACATATCGATGAATAAATATACGAGCTACACAGGGACATCTTCCTGGATAGAAGAAATACAACGTTAGCCGTTGGCTATAATATGCTTGAATACTTATCGAATTCTTTAAAGGACAGCCGTTACTTGAGTTTGCTAGTAGAAATGCAAAAGAACTCAGTGAACCTGGTGTGCAAACCTGGAAACATTCAGTCCAGCTAGCAATCAATAACTTCTACTTCCATTGAAGGACATGTGGAAACTCTTTCTCGAAATGTTTTCATAAGAATGTATTTGGTTTGATTACATAATATTTTCACTTGATTGGGTACATGATTAAATGGAATTAGGAAGTAGGAGAGAAGCATTAGATGGTTCATTAAATATGATCTCATCCAGTTTATTTGGAATTGACAACTTTCATTTGATTATGTTAACAAATTCAATCCAAAGGATGTTTCGACGCATATTTAGGGACCACATTTCAATACCTTTGAACCCATTGGGCTTTTTATCATAAACTTTGTAGCTTAAATATGACTTTTAAGGAAACAGAAAAAGGATTACACCCTAAAAATTGCTAATCAAACAAAAAATATATATTTTGCAACCTTTTCAGCTTACTATGGGAAAAGTTTAATATTTAGGGTGCGTATGCTGGTAATAGGTTATTTGAATATTATTTATTGTATCTTATCTCATGAATGTTAGTAATTTTAATTAACATACACTCTAGGTGGCAGGTTGCAGAAGCAACCTCACTTAGACCAAATAAGGTCCTTTGTGTTACCACATGGATCTGTACTTCAACCAGAAATACTACCTATAGAACCAGCCGAAACTTGTTATATAGCACTTGAGGCTGCCTATACTGATGTGAAAGAAGGTGGTTCCTAAGATTGCTCTTCTGCGAGCTGAGATGGCCGGACTTGTACAATGACATGAAATATGGAGAATAGTCTCTTCCATAAAGCTTCTACAAAAATCATTATAGAGTAGGACGAGCTTGTTGGCGTGCTTGTCGATGATGAACTGTCCCGTTATTACACCTACTTGCGTGCTTATGAGCAATCTTTTGATCAATCGTTTAAGATCCAGCTTTGGCGAAATCTGCTTAGTGATAAGGCAGGTGTTAGCCTCCGTCCATCTGTGATTGGCGATGTCGATCGCGTTTCTTTTAAGAAGCAATTTGCAGATGTCGAGAGGCATGCTTAAATTCCCCTTTTCCGAAAGAATTGGTAGAGTTGTACCCTCTCTAGCGAGTTCATCAGCCATGCAGTTGTCTGGAATGTCCCTATGTTCCGGCATCCATATAAGGTAAATTTTAAGAGACAAGCTACAATTTATGACTGTTTTTGAGTTGAAGGCAACAGATTCACGGAACTTTGTCGCGACCTGACTATCAGTAAAAATTGTGATATCTAGAGTAGATACTACATTAGATCTCAGCCACAATAGGGCTTCCTTCATTGTCTCGGCTTGGAAGACACTGCAATGATCAGGCAAATGGAGATACTTACGTTCACATCCTTAGAAAATACACTCCACCCACTCTCGATTTTGTTTTGGAGCCATCCGTGTAGAAGCAGATGGATCCCATTCGTTGAAGCTCAAAATCATCGTTCCAGTCAAGACTGGAAAAGATAGTAGTAACGAAGTTTTTATCGAAAAGGAGTCGTTGAAGGCTGAAATCGGTGTTTTGCGAAAGGAATTCTAGTTCGTTTAGAATGGTAGAGTAGCCCAACCATGCATAGGTTGGACCAATGTTGAAGTTCTTTAATGCGTATCTATCGGTTTAGGGTTCTATAGATCATCACCTTTGCCTTTTGTGTTAGAAGCTTTGACTGCAGTTGTAGCAGCTGCTTTGAAAGGCTGTTCTTTGCCTTACGTGTTATTCGGGGGATCAACGATTTATCCGAGGTGGTCTCATTTATTACTTTGAAGTTTAAACTGCCAATGATATCGTTATGTCTATTAACCTTGTTTTTTTTTTTCAGTTGATTTAAAAACTAACTTGTGCAGCATTTTTTTCACTTGCCTCTACAAAGTCTTGCTGAGATCCTGTAATGATATCAATACCATGGGTCATTTCCATAGGTGGTTGTACCTGTGAAAGATTGTCCCTTCTGGGCACTATTCGCCGGCCATAGCTTAGAGTTGTAAGGGTTCATTCAAGCTTACAATATTAATTTTCCCGGAGTAAGAAAATTATACGATGTGCGTGTGTTAGCAAATGATCATCTTCGGGTGAAACTACTGACTCAAAAATTTGAATAGCGTTGCAGCTGAAAAATTAGAAAAAGTGTCCGGAATGGGTTCAATCTTTTTTTTCTCTATAATTTATGCCACACCCTTGTTTACCTTCAAAAATATCACATTATGTTTGGTTAGCTTGGGTGCCCTTGTCAATGGGAATGTTAACAGCTCACTTAAAGACATTTTGTCCAATTTGCAGAAAACCCTGGGAATTTTAAAAATTTGTTCAATCGCCCGATAAAACCACCCAAATAAATTAATCAATTTCAGGATCAAGCTTGATATTACGTAGGTTCTCTAGTTTTTAAAATATGCTACTGAGTTTTGCTATCTTTAGGGGTTAGTTCAACGCAATCACACAGTATTTATACGTCACATAGATTCTATTTCTTCCTAATCCTAACAACTTTCTCAGTAGTCGTCGTATGAAAGATCTAGCCATGCTACATGACCGGCTACAGAGAAGTGCCAAGTCAGGCTACCAGCAACGGTTTGTTAGGCTGATAGATCTCTGCTTATTTAAGACTGATCTAGCTGTAGGCCACCTTCTGCCAATTTTTCTGTCTAAGCTGTGTTCTGTCTTTGTTAAGTGGCTGTGAACAATGCATATGACACCCGCATTTAACTACCTTACTTACTTTTTCGTTTCCATATAGATTCATGTGTTTTGGCGAGCGCCCTGTAGAGGGTCGTCTTGTTAATTGATATCTTTTTCAGTTGCATTTCACACAGGTTAACAAGCTTGGTTCCTATCGAGTTTGATTCCAACGCCTTTATGGCTGCTTGACCATCAAAATTAACATTGATTATCGTCTCTAAACTATTTCCAAAGCTTTTCCTATCGTGATAACTTGTAAGACGGTGTTCAGTCTAAAAGAGTTATTTGTGTTTCGAGACTTAAAGTAGATATCAGCTAACGTAACGTTTAGATATGGCTAGCTTATCCTTAATAACAACTCTATCCTCATTCTGTTCTAGAAGTTCATTTTTTACAACGCCCCTCGCTTGATAGCTTTCTAAAAGTCAATGTAATCTTCTAACTTAGAAGGTGGTGTTTATGATTTTTTTTTTCGAAAATTATTCTAACCATGTAGCTTATGCTAGTATAATATATTTATCAGCTTATATAGTTTCCATTTAAAAACCTATTGCGTTGCTTTATTACTAAAGCCTTTTCGGAACTTTAAGGAGTGTCTAAGGATTTCTTACTCTAGGTAGTGTGGGATTATGATAATGATTTTCCTCTTAATTCGCAAGGATATGTCAAAAAGGGTGAAGGATTTTGTTAATTAGTTTGTTAGTTTACTACTTGTGGGTAATCAGAGGTTATGACATGCATTCTCAAAGGAATATCTTACAAAAAGTGAGACATGTGCGAAGAGACATATTTTTAATTGAATTACATTTTTTGTTAAAGCAAATAGTCTTCAAACTTTTAATTAACTTGTAGGATGTAATAAGAGACACGGAGAATTCACAGAATTTCAGATGTAATGTTAAGGATGTTAGCTAAAGCTAAACTTGGCATAGATCGTAACATGGATATGGCCCAATGTATCATACATGATTCTGTCCAGAGTATTTGGTGAACGTACAATGTCGTTTTGTATCATTTCAATCTGCCATAGTAGCCTAGAATAGACAAATGGGCTTGATGAAGATTCTGCTTTGAGGCACACTTACGTAGGTCGATGTTAACCCATTGGAATGTCTAAGGGGAGTAAAGAAGGTCCCTTTATAGTGAAGCAATCCACCTAATCCACATCAAAAAACTAAGCAGCGAAGGCAAAATGAAGAAAGCTAAAGAATAATCTGCAAATGCTGAACCCCTCCTCGTAATAGAATACCTAACGACGACGCGTCATTCTGCGTGGATCCTGAAAATGATTTCGATATGGGAGATAGGCTTAGCCAGTGGAAATTGCACACTCTTACTCTGTGCGTGTTCAGTTTTGTCTCCCACCATCCATCGCCTGTCGAAAATTAGCGTGGCAAAATATAGAAGATTACAGTCAGTACAAACCGTATAAGTGCAAATTTCTTGTAAGTGCACGCAATTCCAAACACCCAAAATATTTTATTTACCAAAAAACACTCGGATAAGTCCAACTTGTACATCAGAAATGTCTTTTAGGAGTATTCTTCATAGCCCTTGGCACTGCGGTTTCTAACGAATCCTATTGTGCATTCCCTTATGTTTCCCAGATGATTTATTTCACTCCAGGAGATGTCAGGAAGTTAAGGAACATCTCTAGGTGGATAGCACTGCTTTTAGCGCAGCTTGACTGTCTGAGAAAATAAATGTGATTTTTCCCAACATGTGAGAGGACTTATTATGTCTCACACACTGATTGATAGCAAAGACCTCGGCTTGGAATAAGGACGAAAATTCACCAAAGCTAACTGAAAAGTTCGTACTTGATGATTCTCCAAAAATTCCGGAGCCAGTTCCTATTTCCATTTTGGATCCGTCCGCATACAAAACGAAGTCTTGTTCTCCCAGTCCTCCCTTGACGGGATTATTATTGCGAAATTTTTGCAGAAGCAGTATTCGAGTAGCATGTCATCTGGAGGCATGCTGAAAATCGTGTCTTGCTTCAATGTTTCAAGTGGGGATAAGTGTCCTCCTCTATAGGACTTTGCGTCGAAATTGCTTGAGTAAAAAAGTCAATGAATGCCTAGTTTTGCTTCCATTCGTATGAAGTTTTGTAGTGGTGGTAAACCCAAGATGAGATTGAGTTGGAGTTGTGCGCAGGCATCCTGATATGCACCGTTGGACGCGTTTGAACTTTTTAACTGTGGTGGTTTCGTTAGTTTTTGTCCACCAGACCACGCCTGCGTATGAGATCATCGGCCTGGCAGTCAGTGACGGTAGTTTCTAATACTTATAAGAGTCGCCTGAGCGTTATCCATCAACTCTAGAACAATATTATTAAATATATGCACATCAATTCTATGGGAATCCGTTTTTTTTCCTTAATCTATTCATTTTTTCAAAAAAGTAAAATCACTCACGAAAACTGAATTGTTTAAAAATAAGTGCATGAGATTGCACTTACGGATTAGTGCAAAAGTGTACACTTATGGATTAGTGCACAAAACGGATAAGTGCACACAAAATCGAGCCCGATGAGTTATGCACTTATCCGTTGCCGACTTTACTACTTTTAACAAGAATTTAGGCATCGATACTGTTCTACAGGTCGCAAAACTGTTTCGGTGTCATGAAAACAAAAGACTGTTGAAAGAAGACGGAATCGGTTCACTGAACCAACCCGTTAAGGGTACATAGCGCCTTGAGAACAGCATCATATGATGTAGCGTGGGTAGTCCAAAAGAAACGCAAGAAAAGCATCTCGTCCCCAGAATAACTATGGCATTACCAAGTCTGCAAATGAGATCACTCTGACCATGGAAGATGGATGCACAAAGTTGTCATATCTGTTACAGGTAAGACATTTATAAGAACGACACCTGGAGTAGAAACTGGTTGAAGAGATAACCTAATTCAGCATACTCAGGCTGATGATGAACCCCAAAAAAGGGTGGAACACAGGAGTACATGGCTACCATCATAAAAAAAGACCTTCCCGCACCAGCCGCAAGAGGTAGGTGGATTTCCTTCGTATGCAACTTTTAAATCATATTAAAGTAATTCAAAATGGTGGATCCAAGACTGAAATTATAATAAGTACCCATAAACGAATATACATTTTCAATTTCAACGAAATCGGAGCAATTTGAAAGAATTTCAAGATGGCGGATTCAAAATGGCGGACATTTTTTAGCAAATAAGTATGATTATTACCGTTGTCATACTAGTAAAAAAAGATGAAAAAAGTTTTTTCAATGCGTAATTCGAAAAATAGAAAGGGACGTGACATGCCCCCCGCTCAACAGAGCACGCCCATCTACGAACTCAGCCGAGCTATTCCTCATCTTAATATGTGTTCAAAGTTTCAATCAATTCGGTTAAGAACTGCGGCCCCTATCGTGCGGACAAGATTTCGTTGTATTACATAAGTGGGCGTGACACGCCCCCCTCTCAACCGATCTCGCCCATCTACGGACTCGTCCGTGCTATTCACCATATCAACATGTGTACCAAGTTTCATTCAATTTGGTTAAGAATTGCGGCCCCTATCGTGTTGACAAGATTTCGTTATATTGCATATATACATATCTATATATATATATAAACATTTGAACGGACCATGGTTTTGGTGTTTACTATAGAGGTCGTGAAAAGTTGCATTAAAATTTTTTGAAAGTTGCGTCATGAGGACCTCTGCAATAGGTAGTATTTCTTCGAAATCCACCTAAAAGCAACGCCGTCAGGAGCAACAGAGGAATAAAAATAAAAACAAGCCGAACACTTAAAGCTGAAGATCTCTTCTCAGACACTTCCACCTCCAGTTAGAGTTTGTTTTAGTCGGTTTGAATCAGTCATGCTTGCCTTACAAACGACGAACATTTACAATATACTTTTCGACACAACAAATACATAACTTATTCGCATCATTCCGTTCCTATCATGTTTACCTTCTTCGTGGCATTTCATAGGAATCACTCATTTCACACTTCAATTCATTTACATAAAACCACATCATCCGGTAAAAGTTTCCACCATTAAGACCGCCACAATCTTAACACTTAACGAAGTTCGTCAGACTTAAGTCAATCATTGCTAAAATATTTCCATCGATTGTAAGTACCCCCACCAGATCAATTTAATGATTATAATCGTACGATTATTATACTCGTACATCAACCTATAAATGGAAATTCCCGAAAGACTAATTACTCGAACGTGTCCAGACGCTATTCATCACAAAACCCTATCAATAAATGGTCAAACGATTATAGAACATGCCTGTCGTCGGTCTTATGTTTGTCTAGCTATAAATAAAATTTTGATTTTCTCACTTCGGGAGCAGAGAATTCAAAGATAGGATAAGCGCCACTACTCTATAACCGGCCAGATCCAGTATTTGACCACGGAATCCAGACTATCTGCGAACTAAGGCGCTAATTAAAGACTTGTTTGCTCTCATTAAAGCTTCACCAAGTGATAATTGTATGGTTTTACTTGTGCGATGATTACCACTATTGTGGTTAAATGAAATTATCGCATTCGAGATACAAATTTACTTAGCTAAACACTTAATTAATGACGGATGAATAATCGTCATGCAAACAGGTAATTACTCCGGGAGCTACTTTACGTAGGTAAAGACTCTGGAAAGTGGCTCGAGGCGATAAGACGGAGTGGGCCTATAAAAGTGATTTTTCTTATTTGTTTTGACAATGTGTGTGGGTTCAATTTTAATTAATAAATCTAGTCAGGAGGATTGCCCAGGATTTTTACTACACAACACATCATCTCTATTGCGTGACAAATTTCCTGGACGTGTAAATTCTCGAAATGAAGACTTCAATTGGCCGCCGAGATCGCGGGATTGAACACTATTAGAATTTTTCCTTTGGGGCTATTTTAAAGGTAAAGTGTACGCCAATGCTCCACCAACGATTGATCTACTCAAAGAAAATATCAGAGCTGTTATTCGCGAAATACAATCGCAATTAGACGAAAACGTGTTGAAAAATTTCATCAAAAGAATGACTATTTTAAGGCAAAGCTGAGGCGGGTATTTGGCAGATATTGTATTCCATTACTAACCTCAGTATAAATTCAATAAAATTTCAATAAATTTCAATAAAAATATCACCACTTTTCATAAAAACGTTGCGTTTTTCTATTGATTTAAAACGACACCTCTTGTTGGATGGGCCTATACTTACGCGTCCTTCATTACAAAACGTCTTTCCTTGCGGCATCAAACAAAGAAATTTGCAGACTAGAACACTATTGTCGGAGGGCAACCCTTTGTCATATCTCTTTATCCATACTTTATAAATGCCAAGCACTCCTTAATTGTAATGGGAGATACGGCGACTTCCTCATCTTGATGTTGGTTCACTAAATAACATGATAGAAGCCTCTACATCCGAACATCTAGAAGCTCTCTTAATAAACTCTATGTACACCATGCCTCCTTGCGGGGAGAGTTTCTTCAGAAATTGCTTCTTCTTTTTTTTATATAATTCAGTAGCGCTAAAGGGGTTATGGGTACCCTTATGATGTTATTCACACAGCGCTAGTGTTTTTGTATTGATTTTGAAACTTAGTTAGAATTAGGTTTCAGTTTTTTTGCTCCGAGGGTGGTGTCCAGAATGACTGGGGAGAATTATTGGTACTTTTGTCATTGCTTATAATTCACAGTATTTTTTTCGACTATCCCGATGTTATTAATACAATCAACACTTTAAAGCCATATGACCACCCTACTGCCAGTGTTATGCCTATGCAGTAGAGTTGATGTCAGCTTTTTTCGCAGTTGATCGACTTTTATATTTTTTTTTGACATCGGGATTCGAACCTGGAACCTTCAGCGTGACAAGCGATGATGCAACCACTACACCATGGCGAACATTCTGCATCATAAAACTGGATAAATATTGGTTAGTTAAACTGTTCTGAAAGGGACAACCACGGGTACGGACTACGATAAGCTACTAAAACGTAAGGCCGCGTCTCCACTCAGCTGAAAAGTGTATTTGAAATGCCAAATTCCCTCAATTTCAGAGAGAATTTATGCGATACCGTATTGGAATTGAACGACGTAGGTGAGTATCATTGGCCAGCAATCATCGCTGTAAAACCGACAAGAAGCGTAGAAACAGAAACTGTGAATGAGGACGAGAAGGAAGCACATTGTTTGAGCAGAACGCCTGCCAAAAGATCTCCCGAATCTCAATCACATTGATCATTTGCAGATAAGCAAACGCCTTAGAAGTTATCACAAATATAAGGAGCTGATATCGGCATGGTACATACGAGTACATGATACGTGATCACAGCATTATGGTCGCTCCCACACTACATTAACCAGGAGCAGGAGCACTACATTATACCAAAAGCTTTCGAATCTCTTCAGTGCACCAACAATTTAAGGTTTACCCTACTTCAGGAGGTGAAGCCATAAAAATAATTTCCTTCTAGTCAACTAAGACGAATAAGGGAATAACGAAAAAATGTCCTTTAAAGCTGGAATCCAAGTACCGCAGAAAGTACAAAGCAAAATTGTGATAAGCTAAACAAAAAGCAAAGGTGGGGCAATTAGGTGTGGCATCAGGAACGTATACCAAGGTACTACGTGGAGGAAGCCCCAAAATATATCCAGTGATATATTTAGATTGCTCACTGCTCATCTCGAAAAGGCAATAGCCTGCTGCCATGATTAATCTTCTAGACGAGAGCCATATATCCATAAACTCTAATAATCCAAGTTCCCGAATCTGCACTGGACCTTCTTGCAACGCAGAGATCATAACAGCAACCTCAGTACTCAAAAAAAAGCAAAGCGGACGGTATACCTGCTTAATCGCTACAAAACGAAAACATGAGGCAGCGAATGCTTCAAACTACAATAGATGCCCAGCCTTTTGTGTGTGTTGTCCACCAGTTAACAAAATATTATTCGTCGAGCCCGCTTTCCGAGTAGTTAAAGAAGCTTTTGGAAGATTAAGATTACGGTTGTGAGTTTTTTTTGCAATCCTTTCCAAGGCTATATTATAGAGAATGACATGGCAAAGACTCGAGTTGAATCAATCTTTAAATCTTATTGTACGATTCTGAAGGACAATGGAATAAAAACTGTACTTCACGCAGGCGGCTTAGAAATTCTGGTAAAAAAAAAGACACCTACCAACCTTCAGTGACCTTATGGAAACTGAAGTGAACCAAAAAGTACCTCTTAGAGAAGTTAAACCTCCAGAAGATCAATGAGCCACTTCTAAAACTTTCCGCAGAAATTATTGGATATCCTCGAGTCATCTTTAATTCAAAAATTATTTAAAAGAAGCCTGTGCTGAGGAGTGAGATTGCAAGTCTTTCGATCGATAAACATGACGAATGTTAGAACCGCAACTTACCTACTCTCAATTCTCTGGAATCCTTCAAGAACTATCAAGTTGCAGAAATGACATAAACAAACAAATCAAATCTCCAAATAACTCATTTTCGTCACCTGGAAATCGAACATTTTTGAAGAACCAGACGAGTTTATCCCAGTCTTACTTTCGTTGAACCCAAACAATTTTCAAACTCCTGCCAGACTCAAAAATGTATTCAATGTTCTCAACAATTCTCCACCCTCTACCCACTGGAAAAGCCTCAAAAATCAGCCACCTGATGCGAGCCTGTTGTTTTAAATCTTTCCTGCGAGGTTAAGTTAGGTTACGTGGGTGGCTGTCCCCACTTAGGTGAGAACGAAGACCCATTATGAGACCACGTGTAGAAACCAGAAACCTCACATATGGAATTTCCTTAGTGGAAAAAGGAGTATAAGCTCTGGGTAACCGTATCTGTGTAAACCCTATCCTGTAGCGCACTAAGTGTAGAACCAATTAGAGCCACATACAAAACTCTTAATTTTAAAGAAGTCGACCCTGGCTAGGTCGTTGAGGTCAGTACTCTCCTAATGTTTTCCTCCTCAGCCCTGATATGGCAGGGCATGTGCAAAGAAGGTGTGTTATCATTTCTTCCTCCTCCTCGCCTCTGCAGCTTCGTCAGAAATCATTAGAAAGGGCACTCATTCTGATGGCATGCCTGTCAATTAGACAATGCCCCGTAAGAGCTCCTACTATAATTTTTATAAGTTTCCTATTTACGGATAGAAGTCTTTCTGTTCTCCTCGAAACCAGGTTTTTTTTATAATAAGCGCGCGCTAAAATGGATATTAGAGAAATTAGAGGAGAGACGAAGGAGGTACCGATGTACGTTGGCTTTAAATGCTTGTGTGTTGTAATGATGAGGTTTGGAACGATCTGTTTCGACAGAAGACAAGTCTTAATGTTATTCCACTTGCTATTAGTTATTCTTCTGGCTTCATTATCAAGGTGAGATTTTATCGATTCTAGAGAGGCAGGCGGTTTTCCTCAATTTTCAAAAAGGTTCCGACCCGCGCTTTCCTTTGCTAGTTCGTCCACCCCGCAATTGCCCGATGCTGGAACCCAGCCCAGGGAGACTTCGCATCTGTCAGCGATCTTATTCAAAGACCTGCGGCTTTGCTTTATCATCTGCACCCAAATTCAGAGACAGGAAACAATACAAACGGCATTGAATCCTTGATTTTAACCCCATAATAGGGTTGTTCACAACCTAAGTTTACGCCTTCCTCTAGTATGCACGTCGTCCCCCAGGAATGGTTCAAAAATATGTGAAGTTAAAGTATCTGTCATGTGGAACTCTGCTGCAGAAAACTATTCTAACGGACGTTAATACAAAGGATTCACCATATTTTTAATGCATTAAATTATGTGTCAGTGGATTGGGCAGGAATTCTTACAATAGGTGTAAAGTTGAAAAGAAATTAGATCCGTTATCTTTAAAAGCCAAAATCGAAAGCAGTTAAACTTTGTGGGAGTCTAAGGCGTAATAGAAGTTAAGTGAGTCCTTTCAATAACTGGCACTTAATGTATGATGTGTAATTCCATCTGTTGCAATATCCTTGACATATAAAAGCCTACACTCCGTTTTAAGTGTTCCTCCTACTTCATTGACATTTAAAAAAAAAAAAACAATTTAGTTCTTTCGAGTTGTCAGGTGTAGAACTCTTACAGTCCTCTAAAGATTTATTAAGCAGAACACGAGATGTGGTAGGCGTTCATCACAGGATATAGATATAAACTCAAACAATGAACTAATGCCCCTCACGCACCAAAGCCTTATTGTCTGCTATTATGAGGCCAAATTGGAAGAAGATGGATTTGTCTTGCTACGAAAAGTACCTAACATTGAGGAGAACGTGGGTGACACCATGATTTTCTGTGTTCTCTCTTTGGGTGTGGGACTGTATGTGTTCTACGTTTTCGTATTTAATCGGTGTAAACAGCATGACACGTTTTCTTCATTTCGTTTCCCTGAAGGTGATCCTTCTAGACTGATTAAGGCTTACCAAAAATATTAACATCGCACAGAAGGTAAGATAATCAGTTAAAGCTCGTCGAGAGTGTGGGCGAACAGGATTTCATTCAAGTACTGCTACTCATAAATGACATGTAAATCTGGAAATAATTCCCAAAAGATATATGTACAGAAGGAATTAATCTTCACCAGTGAGAGATTATGTGTTGTAGTTATAAGAAGTGTGTTTTAGTTCCGGCGCGTGTTCGGTTGTAACACATTTTCATTATTGATTTTCTGTTCCCAACAACTAATCCGTTTTTGTATGACGGTAATTTTTGCATTGATTTTTATAAACTGGGCCACAGTGGAGTAGGTACATATGCTGCGGAACTAAATTAAGATGACTTTCTTCTCTTAATAATTTTCTCCAATCGAGAAAAGAACACAAGGCTTTTTCTAAATTCCAATTTAATACTAAATGCTTTAAGCCTTAGAACGAGCGCTCATAATAAGGAATGCCATCAAAAAAATATACCCACTCTCATTTTGAATTTATTTCCAAAATTTAGCGATAAATCAATCGAATGCTTCTTTTTTGTAATGCTGGGAATGCTTCACTTATTTTTAATTTCTGTCATTTCTGTTTGGTAGTTAACACAGTCCAACATGAAATCTGCATTGGATGTAGGGAAAAATATTATTAAGTGTCACTTAGCACACCCAAGGTTGACGTATATAAAAATCGCAAAGAAACTAAAAGTTAATAGGAAAACTGTTGCTACTGCTTTTAAGAATAATAAATAGGACCTGTCAGTTAAAAGAAGAGAGGGATCTGGTCGAAAAGTCAGTTTTATAAACCCAAGAAAGCTCACTAAGATTTTGAGCCTTCTTGAAAAAAATTCCAACATTTTTGAATGAAATTTGACAAAAAAAAGCAGAATGTTCAAATTTTTTGGTTCATAAAGTAAAAAAATCTACGGGCTTGAAAACTTGTAAAGTCCAAAAGGTTTCAGATCGGAACGTGAAAAAAAATTTGGATGCGAAACAACAAGGGCAAAACTTTTGCAATCCAATTTCTTGACCAAATTTTGTATGCATCATATTGGACGATGAATCCAGCTTCCGGGGCAGGCATTCTTTACCGCCAAAGGAAGAAGAAATGTTGAAGCAAAGTTTCGAACCTAAAACGAAATTTCCAAAATCAAATTCTTGTTTGGGAAGCAATTTGTTCTTGCGTCAAACTTTCATTTCTACTGGCTCAATAAATGGCGAAATTTATGTAAATGAGTGCCTGCAGAAGCGCTTAAGACCTTTTCACAACAATGATCGAGAGCTCTCCTTATTTTGGCCTGATCTTGCGTCATGTCTCTATGAAAAGAGAGCGATGGATTGGTATGAGCTAAACAACGTTTCGGTGGAGCCCAGAGAGACCAATCCTCCGAATTCGCCAGAACTTCAGCCAATTAAAAGATATTGGGCCCTGATCAAAATGGTGTTAAGGGCCACCAAAACAGCTGTCAACACACTGGAGGAATTCAAAAAATGTTGAAAAAATAGCTCTAAACAGGAGATAGATGGGACCATAAAAACAATGATGGAAGCTGTTCCTGAAAAAATTACGAAATTTGTTAAAAATAAAGGTGAATTTTTTTGTTAATTTTTACAGATTTGGAAACATAAAACAAATACTTTAATATTTTTTTAATTTTTGAAGTTCTCTTTTTACTATATTTTTTTGTTGATTGGTGGGTAAATTTTTCGATGGCACTCCTTATGTTTTTAAAAGACAATGTGTAGCGAATAATTCCTAGCACAGCACTGTAAATAATACTTACTTGAATATGTTTTGGCGCAGTAGTAAAGTAAGCCCATAGGGGATGCCGATTAAGATACGTATCTTAACATCACTAGTTTTCCCTGCAGACTTGTCTCAGCATTACCGATCACTGTAACAGTCTAGGGAAATGCGAGGTTTCGGCCCTGGTGAAGGCTGAAATTGACGAAGATGCCAGGATGACACAGGAGATGATAGCGGATGAACTGGGCTTGAATGCCACGGCTGGGTCACGAAACTTAAATCATCACCTGAATAAAATTCGGAGAAGTCAGCTCGATGGGTCCCAAAAATTTTGAATGGAGACCAAAAAGAGGCTCGTGTTTGTTTTGCTCAATATTTCCAGGATAAGTTTGAAAATGGAGAGTCAAACTGCTTTAATAAGATCATTACAGGTGATGAATCTTGGTTTTGAAAGTACGACCCGGAAACCAAACACCAGTCCATGGTACATGGGAGCCCAGAAGGTGCAAACCCTCCAGTAAAGGCCAAACAACAAAAGTCAGCGACAAAAATTATGATGTCGATGTACTTCACCAGGCCGAAAATGGTCGCCGTCATCCCGCTTAAAACTGGTCAGACAGTCACTGCTAATTGGTATACTGAAACTTGCTTACCGTAAGTTTTCCAAAATTTACTAGGACACCGACAAAAAGTAGAGCTGCGCCGCTACTTTTTGCACCACGACAAAAACTTTCTTGCGCTCTCGGGCATCAATGCAAGTGAAAAGAGACACCGGCATCCTTGGTGTGTGAAACTGGAGGCAGCAAGCTATTGATAAAGCTGACCTTTCTAGTTACCCCGTTTCTTAGCCAACCGCCTCCAGTTACACCCTCCAAATTGTTTGAGATCTCTTTCTTCTTGTGGGTGCCACCTTAGGCCGGGTGCTGGAGCACTGGTGTCCATTCACTCTACATGTCCTTATCATCTCAAACGGCCAATGCGCAAGTTTTTTTAACTAAGTAGATGTATAATTCATCGTTGAACTTATTCCTCCAGAGCCCAATAACGCAAACTGGACCGAATATCTTACACAGAAATTTTCATTCGAAGCGACCAAGGGTATCTTCATCCGCCTTGGATAGAGTTCATGCGTGAGCGCCATAGAGGAGGACTGGGATAGGTCTTATGTAGAGTCCAGTTTTAGTTCTTCGGGGCCTTACAACTCAATTGCCTTCTCAACCTAAAGAAACAGCGATGGGCAAGAGTTATCCTTCGTTTGATTTCTAATGAGATGTCGTTTTCAGAAGTGATAGCAGAGCCCAGGTAGACCAAGTTTCTTACTACCTCGAGGTTATAGCTGTCTATTTTGACGTTCTGTCCAATTCGTCGTTGTTGAGTGTCCCAGCAAATACTTTGTTTGCCCTTCGTTAATCGCTAAACCCATTTTGGTCGCTTGTCAGTACTTGTGAATGCACCGGTGACAGCTAAGCTTCACCTAATCCATACAAATTAAGCTGTTAATCCATCAAACCCTCTTACTCCTTGCTTTACAAGTGTATCCCTTAAAATGATTTGTTTGAATTACACAACAACAAATCTGGTCTTCTTTTCTATCCATCTGTTTCAAATCTTGACAATTATGGAAAATCAAAACTTTTCGGCCCTTAAATAAATTAACAAAACAAAAGTTTAAGGATACCGAATACTTAATGGATCAACCGGCACGTGGGAATAGAGTCCATGAAGACAAGGAACGCAACGCACCAATCACTCATGAAAGTCCTTTCAACAAGATGTTACCAAGGCTCGCTACAAAACATCGGTTCCTTCAGGTACCCATCGTCGTTATTTCGTATCCTGAATCTTAATTAAATAACTTTCCACATAACCTCCGAACTTTTGGAAATTTGAATATTTTTGAGGATCCCAGTGGGAAAAAAGGAGAAACAATCGAAAGGATGTATGCTCTCTGAGGTATCTTAAAATTACCGTTAATTCATCACCCAAAATGTTTCCTCCATCTCACCTCATTAACACTTTGCATGTGATAATTTAAGGACATAATAATTATTCCCTCTCTCCAATCTCGGTGTTAATAGAGAAACCCTTAACAGAACACTCATAAATTTACTTTAAAGATTTATGAAGCTCTACACTGGATAGATACACTGTCTATGTGTTGAAATGGGTCAATTGCCAAAAACGGTGACTCTACTGAGCTTAGGAGAGCTAAGCACCTTCTTGCGTGCGATTATGTCATTAATGTTTATCATACATAAATAAGTGCGTTGGGAAATTTCGCTTTTAATTGATCGTCTTTACATTTTTATTCGACTTAATTGACAACGGGAGGGTGTCTTTGTCTTATGATCTCTTACTACAGTTTCGAGCTATTGGCTGCAAATGAAGACGCTGACTGAATTGGAATTCCATGAGTGCTTATAGTTCACTTGAGTTGACATCTACTTAATTAAGTGCAAATGACAGGCGGCTACAGCAGCACAAAATGTGATGAATTATTGTGCCACATGCGGACATTCATGGTTGTACTGTGAGAATTAAAGGCGTAATTTATAATTAATAGAATTATTTAACGGCAAAAAGAAAGAATTTTAAATAATTGATTAAATTAAATTAGCATGCAAGATGAATAATTTCGTCCAACTGTAAGAAGAGGAAAGCAAAGCTAATGTGAATGTGGATAGATAGGCTAAGTTGTCATTTGACACCAGTCACAACTGTTGGACTTGATCCACTTGAATAGAGATGAGACCCAGGAGACTTACAGTGAAGATTACAACCTCACGAAACTAAAAAGACTCCAAAGAACAGCCAGTATAGGCACCACGGGTGCTCCTGCCCCTCGAACTACACACAAAAGACACCGCATTATGCAGTGCAGTCAGACTCGGGGAGTCTGGGTGCTGGACTGCAAGGCTTTACGGCCACAGCAACATCCTGGATTAACCTCCAAACAGATTACATTACACCCAAACTAAACTTCAAGAAAAAATTTCAGGTAGGATTTCCTACCAGAGCTCAATGGAAGAAAAACGAAGTAGTGAACAACTTCGACACGGTCATCTACACCGACGGATCCAAGATGGACTGTGATGTGGACTGTGATATCATTCCGTCTGACAGATTTTGCCAGCTTGTTCCAGGCGGAATTACTTGCAATTCGAGAAGCTTGCATGCAGCTCGGGCGTAACACAACGCACAAACAAAACGTGCGTGCAGACGAACTGGCCAGGCAGGGCTCAGCCCTACACGCCTCACTCGCGGCAAGGGTCCATATTCCGCTAGGAGCGGTTAAAGCACAAATCCACTCACACTTCCTACAGAAGGCTAACCTCCAATGGAGGGGGTTAACCAACTGTGACATATCAAGAAAGATATGGCCAACCTACGATAAAAGCAGAACAAAAGACCTAATTAACAGAACTCGTACAGACATCGCCAGAATAACGGCTATAGTCACGGGACATTGACGACCTTAATGACATCTCAGGTAAAGGGATAAGGGATCTAATCCTCTTTCTTAATTCCTCAGGTTGGATCTAGACTGTCCACACACATCCATCAACACTCATCATCAACCAGGTCACACGAGTCGTGGTAACAAAAAGGTACACTTCGTGCTACTTGTGTTCTTTTTGACAAACCGCCACATCTACCTACCTACCTACCTACCCAGGAGACTTTCTAACTCAACGTTTCGTAAGTTATTTAGTTCCTCAAAGAATTGACTACAAGTCTTCTCATGACTGAGCAGGATATTCACAAAGAAGATATTCAACATATTTTGTTTCTTCTTTGTTTCTTCAGCTAGGATGCAAGTTCGGATGACAAGTACTGGACTTAACGTAACCAGAAAAATATGAATCTTATCTCATCGAAAACTGCCAAGATTGTTTTCATTGTTATAACTGTATTCAGGTTAGTGGGCATGCATTACCTCTTTTAATGACTGCATCAACAATTTTGCGAAATATGTAGATTTACAAAAATAAGTTTACGATATAAGTCCAATTCCGACCCATTGCTTGTAAGTTTATCAGCCCTTTCATTGCTCGGGAAACTATACCATACATGGTATGGCACAGCAGGTTGTACATACCGGTGAGGTCTTCTCCGTCTCTTTTGGGTACTCCGAGTAGGACAGCATCAGCAGCTAAATGTTGACGTTCCAACAAGGCGGTTTTATTGCGGAGCATTGAGACTTCGGATTGTAGATGGTTGAGGTTCGAAGAACACTCCAAGGCATTAACCCGTTGACTAAGTGCAGACATAGAATGATTAACTCAGTAATAAAGCTGTTGAGTTTATCTTCAAGGATTTTGTTCATAATCTGCATTTGTATTTTAATTTGTCCGATAATTTCTTCCGAGCGCTTTTGAATTTCAAGTTCTATGGTTTTCACTATTTTTTCACTATATTTTTGGTACATTTTTGGATTTGAAGCGCGTCTCACGGGGTGTATGTGGCATTATATATTATTAAATGTATATGTTATTATTTATCATCAATACATATAATAAAACAGTAGAGCCCGGTGTGTCTGTACATTGAAGAAAAAGTAATAAAAAAGAAAGGGGGTGACTAAAGAAGAGTAATAGAACACAAATTAGCGATTTTTAGAATTCTTTTCTGTCTATCTGTCTGTCTGTCCGTTTGTTTGTTCGAGCACATCTCCGAAACTACTGAACGGATTTGCATATTGTAAGCATAATTTGGAGCAGCATATAAGCTTTGTTTTATTAAGATCGGATGTCGGAAAGAAAAGTAATCGTCATTTAAAGATTTTTGGAATTTTCTTTTGTATGTTAGAAAAATTAGAAGTTAAGGGTTGAAGGCCTATAGACGATTGTTTTAAAGAAAAAAAAAAAACAGAAAAAAATTCTAACTTTGGTTAGAATTATAGAGTGTATTAAATTTAGTAAATAAAAGATCAACAGGTGGCGCTGTTCATTATTAGAAGGCTCTATAGAATTTGTTGCAGTTATAACCAATAAATTGTGACTCCTTCAAATATTCCACTCTAACCTCTCCAAAGGTCGTATTTATAATGGGGGGGGAAATTGCTTTCAAATGCGATAAAATTACAATTTGATGAAGTGAAGTGCACGTAAACCAAAAATGTTCAAGTTTTCCGATAGGTGGAACACTCACCCTGTTAAATCATGACGATCCGTTTTATTGTGTAATTAAAGTCGGCTCAATAGTTTTAAATTCACAGCTGGTGAGTTGGCGAGGAGAGGGGGTAGCACCGTGTGCTAGCAGGGCTTCAGTTCACATTCAAGGTTTCTTCGTCATAACTTTCAACAAGTCCCAAGCCGTTGATCAAAGCACTTGATCAGGAAGCTGTTAATATAGTTTACCGGCAAGTTCAAATTTAATATAATTTAACGCATGCGGAGCTGCGGGTACAGCTAGATATACAATAAAACGCAAGAAGATACTTCGAACAAATGAATAAAAGTTTTTTTGTAAAGATTAGAGGATTATGTATAATTTATAAATTAGGACTGAGCACGAACTATACGTGTTATCTTGTGTCGTCAACATCTGTCAAACTGTAGTTCATAATATTTTTCATAATATTTTACATTTGATTTTAAATACAGAATTCAAGAAATAATTTAAGTGACATTTTTTATTTTTTATTCTTTAAGTATTAAAATATTGCCAAATGCCACTTCAATGGACCACTATTAATAGTTTTAATTATGGATGAGGTCACCCTTAAAAAGCAATTTTACATTATAAAAAATAAAGATAATACGATACATTTAGAATTACATAAATTCATAAAAGTATAACCATGCAGAAAGAAAAAAACCTTTAGCTACACCAGAGTGTCGGAAAAGAACTAACATAATCAAGATCTAAAAGCCAATGCCTTACAAATTTTAAAAACTTCCCAGACAATGTTGATGCTGATTGATTGTGGGAGTTTATTAAATAGGCGGCAAGATGAAATCAAATAAAAATAACGAAAAGCAGTGGTACGTGCAAAGGGTACAGATACAACATTCAAAAAGTTTCTACGTAGATAATTATCAGAAATTAATCTTCAATTAACGTTACCTGATAAAGAACGTTTTCAATACTTTAAAACAATACAAATGACAGACTGCAAGAATTTTCTTATCACGAAGCAATGGATAACTGGGATGTCGACGGTGTTTGAATGAATTTTATTCATGTATGCACCACCCCAACACGTAATACAATATTGAAGCTTCGAATAGAAAATACCATAGTAAATAATTTTTAAAAGTTTTTAAAAACATTATTTAGGTAAAAAAAATGTCTAGGAGTGCAACGAAAATACTTCCTTAAGGACTCCGTATGGCTTGCAAAACTTATCCGAGAATCAATAGTGTGGCCCAAGTCACTGGCCTTGATTAATTTTGCCTCTTGAAAGATGTCCGTGACCTCGTGACAGTGCAAACATTTTGAATTTTATAGAAACAGTTTTATCCCCAAAGTTTAACAAAATCCTCCGTCTTCTAAATATACGAACATCCATTATGAGTCCATCAGTATAAAAGGCCAGATATTCATTATTGATGAAAATCGGATTTGTTAAGTTATTTTTGTCCAAAATATAGCGAATCTGCTACTAAAAATATGCGCCGAAGATCAGTTGCGTCCACAGTGTCTAGCGCCTATCACCAAGACAAGATAGAAAAATTGCCTAAAAATGCCCACTTTCCAACCTGAGTGCAGTCTTTACAGTCCTTTTTCTGCAGTAGAGATCCAATGGAATTAGATTTAGCAGAGTCTTCAATCTTAGAAATCTAGTTATCTCATTGCAAGTTGTTTTTTACGGACTAAAAACCTTTTATCAGATAGATCTTAAAACTGCCATGTACAATCATTGTACCACGCTTGATTTGAACGCTATGCATCAATATTCTAATTCAAATTTAACTACAAATCGAGAACTTAACCCTACTGTCTTGCAAAGCCATAGGTGATTTTCCTGGTAAACAGCACTATTTCTACCTCGAAAGCATGAGTTCCAAGCCGTCGTCGACCGCTAAGCCAAAACTTTTTGCATGTTTAGCTATGAAGTATTGCCCCAAGACGTAATCCGCAGGAAAAAAAAAAATATATATACACAATAGATTCAATTGAACATCCTCTAGGAACCTAATCGGTGATCCGCAGACTCGAAATTTTTCTCCATTGCACTTTTTGATAGTCCCTAAGTTTGCAATGATCCTTTTGAAAGTCTTTGCCAATGAAAGCAATTTTTATTCACGCTTATGCAGGCTCTACATCTTATCCGGTTGTAGTTCCCAAGAATTTCTTTAACGGGTCTCAGTTTAGGGACCGCAAAATTCATAGGCTTTTATGGCAATCTACAAACTGGCGAAACGAGTTGACCTTGAAGTGATTGAAGACAAAACCAAGTGCATACATGCTGTCAACAAACAAAGAAGCATCTGTCCACCGCCTGGGACAAAACTTCACTGTTAATAACAGTAACTTCGAAGTAGTTAATAAGTTTACCTACCTCAGAGTAAAAATTCGACGAAGACTTACCCCAGTAAACCGCTGCTACTTCAGTTTGGTGAAGCAAATGCGTTCGAAAAGTATTTTGTCACCTAGGTCGCATTTAGTAATTATTAAAGGTACCATTTAATCTCATTCACCTTATGGGCCAACAATCAAGGCTCCAAAAAAAAAAGGCAGCTTGCATTGACAATGAGCTATTCCTAATAAGCTTTTATGAAATTTCCTTTTTACCTTCAAGACAGGATTGTGGTAAATATCACCTAGAGTGTATTAAAACTTGTCTAAATATCCTTATGGAATGCCCTACTCTTCTTTATATGAAAAAAGATCATATGTACATCTAGAAAGAAAATATCTATACACTAGCTGTACCCGCGACTTCGTCCGCGTTGACATAAAATTTCTTGCCGTTAAGCTTGACCCGCGAATACGTTCATGTGGCATATCTCACAGATTATGTGATATGAGGATTGTTTTTTTTTTTTTAAGAAAGGTGGAAAGCATCGAAGGCCTTAGTGTGTGATTTCAACCTGAACTAAGACCACCTCTGCCACCAATACCTATTCCCTTTCCCTTTCCAGGCGTGTCAGCTCTACGTAGGTACATGCTTTTGGCAAAAATGTCTATATCTATATCTTACGTTGAGTATAGACCCGCTGTCACTGGAGGTCACGCGAGTTGTGATATCAAAACAGCGCGCCCACGCTAATTGTGTCTTGATAGGACTTTACCAGGCAATCACTTCTATTTACCTACCTCTACTGTATCTGCACAACACGGGCAAATTGGAAAGTCTGCGTTATTGAACCGATCGATTTGATCCGAAATAGCAATGTCCCATTAAGACCTATGTAACTTAAAAGTATACTTTCTCATGCTTATGCCTTGTCTAAGTTTTGGTAATAAGGATAAGACGATATGTCCATCGACCTTTGGTTGACAGGTTCCAACTGACCTACTATTCTCTCATGCTCCATGTTGAATCCTCATCGTGCGCCACTTCACCTTCCTATCCACTCCTCTGTAAAGATCGTGTAAAATATTCTATCCAAGGGCAGGTCTATCACAAAATTACTAAATTTATTTCCCTTGCATGACACTTTGTACTTTACTGTACTACATTACCGTCATGTAAAATGCAGCTTTTAGAGAAAACTGTCGTCTTTTAAACTGAAAGAGTAAATTGTTAGGTATTATAGGAATGCGAGGAATTAGTGCGATCTCTCCTCTGGCCGCTCCCGTGAGAATTGTAGCTTTGATCACATTCTTTTCCAACTATGTGATGCACAGCCTGATACTGTTGCATAGTCTTGGAGCATCAAGGTTACGGATCAGCAAAACCGAAACACCAACTTTTAGCACCACTCTAAGCACCAAGAACCCTACTTAGTAGGTGGAAGCGTCGTTTGCGGACATGAGCTACTTCATATTCTCGAGGCGTTGTCAGATGTATTTAGAGCAGGAACAAAATATAATACAAAATAAAATCGCAGCAAAACTGCATAAAATATGACTTTTTACTTAGGGCGTGTTTCTGTTTCTGTTTGACTGTATTTCATTGTCATCTAAGCATTGATACAAATCTTAAGCGATGATCTTTACTCATCAATCCACCGCACTAAGCGCTGAGCCACAGCGATCGCACAGCCTATTTATTATTACTTTACCTCAGCCAACTAAGTATAGCAGACTTTTGTATATGAGGCTGTGGTGATTTGGACGAATACGGCCAGTTTTTTCTCTGATTGCTCAAGCTTCAGCAAAAAGAGAAAGATGATCCTCGGATAATACTCTTACTTTCTACTACTATGCCAATATTCAGCTAAGATCCTAAGCTCGGGGTAGTTCAATGAGTCTTAAACAAAACCATGCTGAAATTTACCCACCTTACTCATCACACTTTCATTATTTTTATGTCCTTACACTACGGATCCATTAAAATACTTACTACTTAATTCCTGACGTAGTAAAAAAAAGATTAGTAATTTGCTTTTTTTCAGCATCATTTTTTATTGCTGTGTGGGATACTTTTTTTCTCCCTACTCCAAAAACTGAATATCTGCCACACCAACAACTAAACCACCATAAAAACCCTTTTCCCTGTGAATAGCAAGCGAGTTCCAATCATTTAGAGGCAAAGATACACATACCCACCGCAAATGAAAGTAAACAACAATAAAAAAAAAAGGGAAAAAAGGAAAACGACCCTTGTCGCACACACGATCATGATTTACGATCCCTACGATGTGCCACTGGCTGAGTGCTGCGCAGGTTACTAAATGGATGTTTCATAAGGAAATATGAATTTTTCAAAATAAAAATTACGAAATAAAAATTAGCCTATGCGCTTCTCCTGGAGATAGACTATCTACTCACGAAGTTTCATCAAAATCTGTTCAGCCATTTAGGCGTTACGGAGGAACAAACATCCAAACATCCAAACTTTCACATTTATAATATTAGTAGGATTCTCTGACACAATCCGGAATATTCCGGAATGATCGAAGTCCTCGAATTTAAGAGCATCATCTGTAAGCCTATCTTCCTTATTGGTTGAACCTTTCACCATAAAATAGAAGGAAATCAAATCAAATTATTTTTGCCATTAGTAGCAAAACCTAATCCATAATTGGTTTCCCATTATACCATCATCAAAAGCGCAAGGTTCACCCCTTCTGAAGTGGATCCCACTTTAATATAAAATCGTCATTACATCAAAAGTAAACAAACATTGCGTAAATGCAATCAATTCTCCACCCACATAGCCTTAGTCCCCATTATTCGAATGCATCATGTTGTCAATTAAGCACACAGTACCTGCATTCAGAAGCCCACCGATAACAATGCAACCAATAATTAAATAAGACTCAATAAATGAATAAAACACCTTACTTTGTAAGTATGTACATATGTCGAACATTTGTGTAATTGTTCATTTATAGAAGCTTCTTTTCTAACAATACCAGCACAATTCTTAGTTTAGCGCCTCATAAAGCTCTTGTTAGAGTGTTTCACTACCACCCTCGCTCTCATCGTGGTTGTCCAAAACAACCTGGTTGTACTTAGTTAAGCATTTCGATTGTATTTAAAATTTCAACCTACATAGGTCGACTCAGCTCGCACACACTCACAGCCTAATTGCTATTACAAGCACAATAAAGTTCTAATTTAATAATTTCTGCGATAGAAAAGCGAATGACGGGGCGTCTTGAAAAATTTAAGGAAATTAGTCTATAATGCGGTGGTTGGTCCAAGATAAAAGGCACGCATAATTTTCTTTGTCGGCTTTGGATAAATTGAGGTGAAGCTCAAAGGGTTAGGACACTCATTTTCATTGTTGATTATTTTCTTTAGCTCAGGGTGGGGAATTCTTTCACATCTGGTTGTATCGTGTTGTACGAGTACGATTTGCTAGATCTAGGGCTTTATGACTAATCTTACGTTATGTATCAGTTCTTTTTCGAAACAGTGAACATATATATAGATGAACATTAATACAAGTTCGAAACTCAAGCAATGACAAACCGAAAAGAGTACAAACTTCTCAACTTTTAATTTTGATTCCACTTGACTAAGTCACTTACCTGCTGCTTCCAGTTCTCTAGCTTGAATTTTTTGGCATTCGCGATTGCTTGGCTTTTATAACGTGGATTCAGTCTGCCTTGTCGTCTTAAACCCAGCGTCTGAGTCAATATCCTCGTAGAAGTGCCTTGACTCTTTTGACAATGTACATCCACATCTTGAAACAGCTCACAAAGTTCGCGATTAACTCTTTTCCTCTATTGGCCCTTCAAACACGCGGGACAACGAAAATATGTTTTGTCGAAGGAGTAGCCACTGACTGGCGTTAACCTGGCTATGCCAAGTGTTGTAACTGTGACTACAAATCAATTGTGCTTATTTTATCTCCAAGTGATCGCCACGGATACTGGTTGCTGTCCACACGCACTGAACTGGCTGAACTTATAAATGCTGACCAATAGATACAAATAGCGGCACTATAAACACGACAGCAGACGAATTCCCTAGATGAAATCAACAGTAGGGTCAAAAACTTCGAGAACGAAAATAGCACTTTATCCAAATTACTTCGACATATTCGGGGTGTAGGCCGCAAAGGGGTTTCACGGTCTTGGAAAAGATATAGTAGCAGATTAGCCCTTAATGAGCCAATGTGTGCCAAAGTGGGTTATTGAACTCCAGGTCGGGGTTATGTTCTTATCGAGGAACAAAAATATAGTTATAAGAGACACACTAGCCTAGGGATACCAAAGAAGCCCCTCTCTCTCTCTCTCTCTTTTGAATTACATTTGCTGAATTCACTTGATGTGAGTTTCGCAATGTTAGTTGAATCAGTTGAATTCAGTAAATTTGCTCGTTTCTGTAAGCGCTATAATAGGATAACTTAGGTTAGGTTAGGTTAAGTGGGAGGGTTGACGGGGAAGAAGGTCCTTTCCCCGTCACACTTAGGTCAATATAGATCCATTGTGATACCCTAGGGGTTGCAGCATCCTTACTAGGAACTATAAGCATAGGCTCTATCAAGCTACCCCGCAGCGCTGATGAATCTGTGTATGTCAAACACAGACTTGATGGACTATTCTTCTAGATCCTAGAAAAGGTGCCTTCCCAGCATCTTAAATCTTGTATGGTAGGGTGCAGGACAGTGGCAGAGAAAGTGTGGAGTGTCCTCAACTTCTTCCTCATCAACGCAACCCCCATAGGTCATCCGTGCTCAATCTGTCTCTTTGCATGGAAATGTAGCATGTTATGCCCGGTGATAATACGTATTAAAGAAGATAGGGATTTTTTATTCGTTTGCAGGATTCTTTAATTTTTCTGTTTATTATAGAATGGCCATAGTTTCGTGGTTATAACACAAGAGCTGAGCGCATTCCATCTATCGTTGGCAGTTCTCTTGATTTTGCTCCCAATTTCTTGTTTTAGGTTACAGGGTGGGATATTGGCGGTGGTGTCTGCTTGATCGGGGTCTAATGAGGATCCTTTCCTTGCCAGCTCATCAGGTGGCTCGTTTCCAGGCAGAGTCTTACTTTGTGAACCCATAGCTCTTCGCGATAGCGACTAACAAGCTTCGACTTTATTTCTATGGCAGAAATCGCTCTTATTGCCGCCTGGCTGTCGATGAAAAAGGTAATCATCTTATGGGAGTGCCTTCTAGAAGAATAAAAGATAATTGGCATCGAGAAGATCCTGCCGTAAAGTGAATCAACAGTCTATGGATAAAAACACACCCAGTTGTTGACGTACCCTTTTAGACATCTCGACATCTCGTATGCAATGTTTAGAAAACAGACGATGCTTAGAGTCTGTTTATTAACCACACTTCCATCCGTCCCTATTTTAAAGATGAAATGATATATCGTCACCTGAGTGCTAAAACTAGATAACTCGATTTTGTATATTTTCGAGAGATCGGCAAAAACAATTTGACCTATGACCAGGTCATTCCGATCTCAAACAGACTATTTGATCTAAGTCTTGTTCCAGACTTATGGCTCTCTGACAGCAAATTGAAGCTTGTGGATTCCGTCACAAGTCTTGGTTTTGTCATAAATCGTACCTTGTCTTGTTATAATCACACAAATCTTATCATCGGGCGTATCTACGGATGTCTCCGCAAACTTTGGTTGTCTGCCAGCTTTACTCCAACCGAAACAAGACGTAAGCTAGTGATAAGTTTGATTCTTCCGATCATAAGATATGCGGAAGTTGTTTATTGTAACCCTGACTCTTTGTCACAGCAGAAACTACGAGTTGCGTTTAATGATGCAGTGCGGTATGTGCACCGCTTGCGCAGGCATAATCACATCTCTGCTTATTCCAGGAGCTTACTGGGCTGTACTCTACAGCAATACATTAAAGCCCGCAACTGCATATTCGTGCACAACATAATTAACAATAAATGTCCACCTTATCTCTTTAATAAAATTATATTCTCTCGCTCTCAGGGAACCCTAAACATAAACTTACCACGCTATAACTATTTAAACTCTGGTCGTCTGTTTTTCGTTCACACAATTAGATTATGGAATTCCCTACCCTTACATATCAAAGGTATTACAAATGCTACAAGCTTCAAAAATGCAGTCTTTCAACACTTCTCTTTCCAAAATTAAACTCCTCCTTCCTCCATCCTGTGCATCTATCTCCCCTTCGTTCCTCTCCTACATACACATATACCTAATTCTTTCCCCTTCTTAATCTATTTTCTTTTCTTTTCTCTCTCTTAATATTATTATTATTATTTATGCCTAATTTATCTTTAAACTCTTGTTTGCTTTTTAATTTTACTTTTTACTTTTTGTTATTCTTATTACTGTTCTTTGTATACTCAGTACTATAAAAGATTATATCTTAATGTACAGTCCTATAAACGAAATAAATTGAAATTGAAATTATGATTTACTAGACTATTTTCACAAGGTAATTCCGGGATAACCAAGCGATTTTTTTTCCTGTGCCAACCCTGGGTCGTCGGTAACAGTAAAATGGCAATATCGATTTATTGTTGTACATATAATGTGGTTACCGTTATCTTAAGATGTCTATTTCTTGTACTGAGTGTTAATCCATTTTTTTGGTAAGTTTTTGTACTCCTAAAAGATGCCTCCAAGTAAGGAAAATGAGTTGTCAAATCATTGAAACCCGTTCTTATCGAATCCATGTAGCCAAAAAACTCAGTTATCAAGTTATCTACTTCTAGCACTCTGGTGACGATATGCTCTGTCTGTATGCTATACGTTGTGTTAAATAGTTCTGTTGTGGCCATCTACAGAAAATTAGTTTTCGAAATTGTTTTTGCTTTTGGTAAAATTTTCTAACATCATCTCTGGATGTGTTTATTGAAAGGCTCACACAAACACACACATACAAAATTAGTGATTTTACATTTTTCATTTAACAAAAATTACAAATTATTACAATTACAAAGCTAACTTACTTCTATTTTTAACATATCATAACATTTACTGAGTTACATGAGTTTCTTTAAATTTGTCCACATGATGCTGCGCTATTCTGTATACAATTGAATTTGGACGTAAAAGATTTGTATGTAGAGCTCTTATATAACACTTAATCAATGATTCCTCTTCTTCAGGTGGATTCAAATAGGCATCCAAACCTCCAAGAAGCTGTAAAACAAAATAAATCCATTAAAAAAAGGTAGACATTTGAAATGTCAGGTCTATGTAATTCTTACAAGTCTCTCATCACAATTTAAAAATCTTAGTACCGAAGCATGTTCGGACCATATCATTCGTCGCCATTTGTTGTCATATTTTTGTGCTAAAGGTATTAGAACCAATGAACTAAACAAATCATCACCATAGCTCGCCGCTTGAAAATGATCGACAAAGAGAGCATACAGGTTTTCAAATTTACATTTACCTATAAAACAAATAAAAAAAACAGATATAACGAGCATATTTGAATGATGGAAAAAACTAACCTTCAAACACTTTATCAAACTCAAAGCTAATTTCGGTACACGACCTGTAGAAGTCGGTGATATTATCCCTTAACAATGCCTTTACTGATGGTTCCAGGAATTGTGAATCAGGTCCCATGAATGTAATCATTAAGTACATTAACTTTTCTGTGGGAGTCGTTATTTGAAATGATTCGCTTTCGAGGAAACTTGTGAAGGTTAATGTCACTCGGACTATTTCGCGCTCTGAAATAATAAGAAAATATTTTTATTTTAAGCAAATATAACGAACAAACAAAAACATCTATACGTTATTTGAAATGTGTTCTTATTTACTATACCTCCTCAACTTGTCCCATTTTCGATTCGTTGTTTAAAAATTAACGTCTAAAGTACAAAATTAAGCACAGCATTTAAAATCTTTTAAAGTCGAAGTATTCACCTATCATTCTCTACAATTTCGATATTAAATACATACTTGGTTTTCTAATAGTTTGAAGGTAAACTTTGAAAAACAACATTGACGAATTGTTATCACGCAGCTAGTCACTACCTTCGAGCCTACATTGTCATGACGGTATACGCCCAGAGAGACGGGAACTATGGTTATTTTTTAGTTCCAAAAACTTATAATTCTTTGTGAATAAATTGCGTGACAAAGTCATCAATGTGCGTACCTATGCACCTCATCTAGAATTAAAGACTGATCACGACTATGAGCATTTCTTTCATGCGTATTTTGCAAAAAAAAAAACATTGTTGAATCATGAGGAGCGTTGACAAACGCCACGGTAACTTAGCCGCTTAAGTACACTTTTATTTTATATACTATTTAGAAAAATATATCTCTTCTACGAGTCGTTTTTGTCAGAGGTACCCTCCGGATTTCTCCGCAGTTCTTTCCAGACCGCGATTCCTCGTGTTTGAATCTAGGTTTAAATTTATTTGATGTCGAAAATAGAATTTATATTGCTAGTCAGTACCCGACATATACACCAAAGACTAATATAGTTCAGGAATCTGAATCCCGACTTGGCTTAGAGGAAGACGAATCAGTAGAACACGTACTATGTGCCACGCACGCTGACTGCAGAACCAGGAAGCGCTTGCTCCATAAGGAATTCCTAACACCAGAGGATCTTCGTTACGCCTCGACTGGAAATATTCTCAACTTCATTAGGAAGATAGAGGATCTCCTTGTCTAACTGGCTCCAGGCAAAATAGATCTTTCAGGTCGCAATGCCATATGCGTCTGTCGCAGAACCTTAATAATAATAATACACCAAAGACGCCGTGCTGGTATAATCTATTAAATCTACTTGGGATGAAACCTGAAATTTCCGTGAACTGTGAACAAAGCCATTTAAGAGTTATTCGAATCATACTAAGAACTTAAAATATCATGAACGGATAGAATCTCCAACATAAAAGTCCTAAGAAGAATGGAAGCAAAAAGGGAACTACTGAAGATAATATAGAAACGAAAACTGGAATATCTGGGACATGTCATCAGAAACGAGAAGTACCAGCTGCTACAAGTAATTCTTCAAGATAAGATTGAAGGAAGAAGAACAGTGGGCGGACAAAGGACAACATGGACGAAGAACTTAAAACAGCAACCCAGCTTATCAGTACCGCAAGATCAAGAGACGAAATAAGAAAGATGATAAACAACCTCCTAAGAGGAGAGACACCATAAGAAGAAGAAGAAGAACTTCCCTTCTTTGTGCAGCGGGCAAACATTTCTCTCGCAATTCTGATTTAGGGTAGCGAATGGTTTAGGACCCAGACACTCAGAGCTGTACCACAGAAACTGCGATTCTTTCGCAGAAAAATACTACGTACATATAGGAACTCTTAAAGGATACTTTACCTGACATAAGCACAGCTGGCGTCTGATGAATATTCTGCACATAGTTGTCCAAAATGATTTTTAACTGAAAGTATGGCCAATCTCGCGGTAAGATTGGAATCGAAGTTGCTGGCATGGATAGAGAAATTTCCGTAGGAGGCTGAAAATAAAATAGTTATCTTTGAATAATTTAAAATCAATCCGATTTATTACACACTGAAGATAAATCCTGACTCACTGATAAAATAAAAATTATTCATTAAATTTTGTCTTCAGTGTGTAACACATGTATGTAATTGTTGAAGTTCCTACCACCACAATATAATGAGGATACACTGCTTCTAAATATGTATTTCGCCATTTGTCCAATGTCTTCTGATCTTCAACATGTAAGTATTCCCGATTGAAAATAAATTTTTCAAACAATCGCTCAATTTCTGGAATGTACTCAGCACTTAAGCCACATAGAAAATTATACACAGCTCGTAACATTGCTGCCTTTCCCAGGTACTCCTTGAAACCATCAAAGCACAGCAATTTAAAGACCAATTTGA
This sequence comes from Criorhina ranunculi, assembly GCA_951813785.1. Taxonomy (NCBI): domain Eukaryota; kingdom Metazoa; phylum Arthropoda; class Insecta; order Diptera; family Syrphidae; genus Criorhina; species Criorhina ranunculi. The sequence continues at coordinate 32,668,779 of OX638382.1, read as the reverse complement.
GCTCACACTTGACAAAGAAGTTCGTTGTCAGATATTCGTTCATGCCATTCGACAGTTTTTTCAAAAATTCCACAACTGGTTCTATGGTCTTCACTTGAATTAAACAGTTAATCAGTGTTCTATCATAACGTTCTACACTTTGTTCCATCAGTTGCCATAGTGATGTCAAAAAGTAAACGCTGTATATTTGCGGAATAGCTAACTGTGGACCATGCTGCTGCATCAATATTGATCCAACATTTGGCAAAGCGGGATATATATTTCGCCGATCAATACAACCTTCCGAGCGTAGGAGTATGGAAGTACTACTGTAAATGATATAGGATACTTTGATGATACAAAATTAATGTAAATGGGAAAACTCACTCTAATGGCTTCTCAAATCGTATAAACGCTTCTGATTCCAGGAAGCCCTTTAGATGTTTCCCAATAAATTCTCGAAATTTCTCAAAATCACTATTTCTTGTAAACCAAGACACGGCATTAAGACATGATGTTAGCAAAGTTGATTGTGAAAACTGAAATAGAATCCCCAATGTTAATGAATTTATTTTCAAGAAGTAACATTTCTTACCTCTTCAACACCATGTAGAGTTGCCTTGTGGAACCAATTGCAACAACAATCAACCAATGGAGATCCCAACACTGAGCTGACCTCAAATCCGTTTGGCCCACTGGAAATTGCGCCAAGTAATGCTGATGCATGCTGTCTTATGAGGTAGGGTCCGCCCTTTTCGTAAACGACATGATGATAATGCCATTCTAGCATGTAACGGAAAGCAGGAAGGAATTTCCTGTATAAAACAGTTGATTATTATTTCAAAGTTCAACAGATGCACGCAGGCATATGTCATGCCACCCACGGAATGAGTAATTATTAGCTATAATCACAGGGGATGGAGTGTTAATCAGAGTTGTGTTCGAAACGGGGACAACAACCCAATAAATAGAGAAACACGCAGTCATCAAAGGCAGTGTTTTGTGTTCAGCCGCCTCGCTGTAGAGAATGGGTTCCTTAAATATGCACAATAAATTTGTAATTTTTGCAATTTTCCTTCTAGGAAATTTCGCTTTAAACAGTTCGGTGAGTTTTTGACTAGTGCAAGTATGGATTTTGAACAATACTAAGGAAATAAAGTTTTCTCTGCCTTCATAGATTGAAATACCAGAACACCTTAGGGGACATGCTGAGCGATTGCATCGTAAATGTGCAGAGGAGATTGGTGTTGATGAAGGTACATATTTCAATAAAATCGAATAGAATATGTGGGAATTAACAATTTGTTTTCTAGCTCTTATAGCACAAAGTAACAATGGAAATCTACCGAATAATAGGGAACTGAAGTGTTACATTCATTGCCTGTTCGACAAGACTGGATTGGTGAGTGAACGTTTTTTTTCGAGTGGAAGTTAAATGTCAAGAAGTGGTTTAACAAATACCAATCTATTGCTTTTGTCCAAATATGTTTACTCGTTAAATTCTTTTAACTTCTTTTTTATGAATGTTAAACACATAGCGACTATTTAATTGCACTTGATTTTCATTCCTAGCAACATGCGAAAAACATAACACGCACGAAATTAATGTTTCTCTACGAGTGCCAAATATTTTTATTTGTTTTTGTAAAGGTCCTCTAGCCCATAGAAGAAGCTCACTTTATCTTCTGGTGACTAGTGCGCAACAGTCGCACAGCAGGTGTCGTACGGTTTCCATTTCTTCGTCGTCTCTACAGCTTCTTAGCAGTTACACTGAATGATTTAAAAATCGTTCTATGTGAGTTCCTATTGTGCACAATTCTGTGAGGACACCTGAAACGATTCGTATTTTCTTTCAAAAAAGCTTTGGATTTCATAATATTAAGGATGGGTGGCTATCAGCGTCACGATTTGCCTACGTGCATCCGTGCAAGCTGCCCTGCACATTCTCTTAGTAAGTCGAGCGCCCGTCATGTGTAGCGGCATGTTATAAAATATGCAATTAACTGTAAAATTGTCCATTGATGCCAATGATTTTGATTCAAGCACAGATTTTCCTAGATTTTCCACAGGTGTGGAAAGTTATGCCAACCGCAGGTTAAGGTTTCAGAACCATTTGTTCAATTTTGTATAGTTGGAGGTGAACCTGGGAATCAACCAAAAAGCGTCTCCAGTCAGCTCGAGTTAGTGAATTATATTTTCAATAATTGCATAGTAAGTTTCGATTATCAGCGTAATTTGAGAATACTCTCACGAGAGTGTATGTTTTCTATACCGCGTTGCGACTCAACACTCTTTTTTGATAAAACCCTGCTGCATGGTTCACAACGCATCGTCGAAATCATATTTTGACAACCGAATCTTGGTTTTTACTATTCTCAGTTAAATCTTAAATGTTTTTCATTTGATACAGATAGATAGCAAAAACGTTATCCATTTGGAGCACATACTTGAAGTTCTTCCGACAGAAGTGCATGAGGTCGTGGAAAGACTAATTTCTATATGCGGAACGAAACGTAATTCTGAGTATTGTTTCCTTATATTTTTTTAATAAAATATATTTCATTTAATTTCAGATGGAGAAGATTCATGTGAAACAGCCTACCTTACAGTAAAATGCTATTTTGAAGCTGATCCAGTGGTATAATAAGAGACTCTTTTCTAGACTTTTTCTTTTTAGCTCAATTTTTCTTCTTTCCTTCACAGCACTCAATGTTAATATGAATATGGAGATTTTTACTTACCTATATAAGACATTGTCCGATCGCAAAAGCATCAGAGAACGAAAGACTCGCAGTGACTCGATTTGGACTTTAATTAAATTTTCCTTAGAACATAAATAAATTAGCAAAGTAAAAATCGAACTTTAGCCTTTGAATTTACCTTAATGTCTTCCTGATTGAAGAGATAATTTTGAATATGATCAACAATATCCATCGAATGCAATTTCAGTGCAAACGATAGGCTTTGTGAGATAAGAACACGACATAACTTTAAAACAAGATACTGGGGATAATTATAGAACGGTGGTGTGGACAATGTTGTATCTATATAGGAAATACATTTAATTTATTCTCTTAAGCGTGATTATATTCGAATAAGATCTTACCAACAGTCTGAAGCCCAGGGAGGAAGTTCTTGAATAGACAATTCATTAAATCTTCAGAATTCGATATTTGCATAGCTGAATCCTTGTTTGTTCTTCCAATCCGGATTAGTATTTTCAGGCAAGAAGACACTGTACTGTTGTCGGGCCTTACAGTGCTTAAAATAAAGCTGCACGTAAAGAAAAAAGGAAGCAATTTGCAAAAGATTACACTCGGTAAACACAAAACTAATAATTCACAAACTCGTTCTTCAAGTGCTACACATATTAACTGAGAAAACAAAAAACATAAGTAAAAAAGAAACATACTATATCCTTTGGATGATGTTTGATCTTAGGAAGCATTCAATTAAATCCGTCTCGGCCAATTGGAAATCACTCATCGATGTTTTGCTCTCCTCCTCCGATTCCTGTACGTTTGCCTTTATAGAAGTGGTCACTCGCAAATTTTTCATTTGCTTCTGAAGATTTTCTATCGATGTTGGATCATCTGATTTATCACCAGTTTTCACTTCAAGTATTGGCTGCCAATAACATCCTGTATTTTCATAAGTGAAATCCAAAAGTGTCTACAAAAAGAAATGAGAATAAAGCATTGTGGAATATATATATCCTTTACCTCATCGGTTTCATTATAAAACATAAATGCTAAAGCCTTAGAGACAACTTCCAGAATTGCCGGAGTGTTCTCATCCAAACCGAATCGCAGTAGAAAAAACATTTTTGCGATTGGCAGCTCAAGAACGTTATCATAAAAACCTTGATTGTAAATGCTTAGAATCCCACCAAGCGCAACGAAGGCTGAGACTCGCTGTTGCATAACATCAGAGCTAGAACAAAACGGAATACAATTTCTGGACATTAATCTAAGCAATTCTATTGATTACCGTGCCAATCGAAATAGTTCTTGCAATGTGTATCCGGGTCGAAATGGCTCATCTCCATGCAAATACAGTTCCCTATCATCTTTAGTTTGATTGCTCTCTTCCGAATATGGAAGTAAAACCCCTTTCCAATCAAATCTGGCTTCATACGGTTCGCCAGCTTCGAGTTTTTTTATTTTTTGAGGAATATCCCGCATCCATTCCAATTTGTCCTTCTCAAAGACATCGAAATGAATCCATTGTTCGGCCGAACTTTGTTTCAACAATTCCACAACAGGATTGCCTTCAGGAAATTGTGTGTCATCTACAGTTAATTTATTTTCTATTGGAGGAGGAAGGACAGGTGTATGGTGCACCTTCATCTCTGCTAACTTTTGCTTTCGTTTCTTAGCTAGGAACTTTAACAAAGCAGGATCTAAACGCTTTCCATTATTAAGATGATTGGGAATGCTTATTTTTTACTTACCCACCGACTGCAATATCTTTTCCCGTTCGGCAAGTATATCCTCTTCTTTCATTTTCTCTAGAATCTCTAGGTTTTCTTTATGAACTGAAATTGCTGTTTTAGCTTCATCCACAACGAAACTTTTATCACCGAACATTGTTTTTACATTTTTCGAAATAGGTTCACAATCCATCACCATTAGCATTTCATCATGTTGTCTCTTCCTGTCTACACTTAGTTCATCTTTTATATTGCTGCTGGTCTTTTTAGCTTCAAGCGATAGAGCAAAAAGGCTCTTGCCTTCATATTTTCCCTATAATAATATACAATCTGATTTCGGAACTAATATGGAAAACTAAAACTCTCACCCTTAACGAAATTCTTTCAACCTTAGGGAAAGCAACGTCTGTTTCAATTTTTACCGATTCCTTTGGCGAAATTATTGTTTTCTCAACGATATCCCCAAGAACTATAGTTGTTATTGAAGTCTCTGGAGATTCAACTGCCTTAACATCGTCCAATATGGGAGTGGAGGATGCTAAATTATCGCTGGGAACTGAGCAAGGTTGTACTTTATTTCTACTTTTTGCAAATAGAGATTTTTTTGGAGCTAAAAAAGTTATTTTAAGTGTAAGTGGACCATGAAAAGCCGACTGGAGTTAACGAACCTTTCTCAATTTTCACAATGCCAGCGGCTGGTTGAAATTTAGGATTTTTAGCTTTCTCAGCTAGAAATGCTCGTTGCATTTCTAGAATATCCTTTTCGGAATCTGTGCGTTTTGGTCTTTGATTCATTTTTTATTAAACAGTAAACTTTAAAAAACGGAAAATTAGGAATTAAATTACTTGTACCGTTTGGGATTGTGTTCTGTGGGAAAATTACGGTTCTGACATTTTCAAATGTCAAAGTGACAGCCCAACATCCTACAGTAATACCAAACTAACAACATGAAACAATTCTAATAAGAAGTAACACCGCGATTACATTTGTCTTGATCAAGCAAATATTGAGCCTTCGTCTTGTGTTCATGAAAGTACAAGGGTGAACAAGACCCTTGTACTTTCGGCTGAACCAGTACTGAAACAAAATGCAAAGCACACACACGATTTGAAATCAGAACTGCAAATTCATAATATTTTCTACTTGATGATTGAGCTGATTTTGAGAAAATGTGAAGAACCATCACTTTCCCCGTCGATAATAGGTCCATGGAAATGTTCACTCGAATACTTTTTTGGTCCAAAGTGAGCAAGAGTGGTACCCAACACGCAGACAGTTTTCTCATGCTGCATTCTAATATAATGAACGTGTTCCTTTGGTATGCAAACAGCCTCTGGAATTTCTCTAACCATGACCCAGTATCCTTTGCTAAAGTGTTTCGTTGTTATAGGTGGTGTTCGCAGTTGCTAGGACCTATGACAACGTTTAAATTCACCTATCCATCTTTTCATGGTGTCAAATGATGGAGCGAGTCCCCGTTAACCCCCTCTTCCGGTTCAACGACTGTTTCGCACAACTCAGCACAGTTCAACCTATAATTTCGCAAACCTACATTATCTGGAGCAACAACACATTCGTGAGAAGTTTCCCATAAGGTTGTATCTATATTTAATTGATCTAAACATTTTCACAAATATGTGCTATCCTGTTCTATACTGCGTAACTTTCACAAGTGCTTTTTGAAGCATGTACAATTTATCGCATGTACTTTGGACTTCTTGATAAAGAGTGTCGAAAAAAATAGAACCCTAACTCGATAAAGACAAACTCCTACAGATGACTTTAAGCCAGGGATGCGGCCTTTTCGAACTAATGTAGATTATTTTAAGAAACAGTTTCAACAGCTTTTAATGTTCATCATAATAGAAAGGGTAAAAGGGCAAGTAGAAAACTCAAAATCAGTCAAAGAAAACATTCTTTCCTTTAAACATAGATTACTGGTACACAGTCCATAAGGCTGGCGTCAAAAAGGAAGACTTTCGACAAATCCGTTCAATGGTTAAATAGCATAAATGATGTTAATGTCATAACGCGTTATCAGCAACTCATCGTAGAGCATTTGAAGGTACATAATTACAGAAAAGGCGAACGAAGTAGGTATTAAGCTCAACGAGAGCTCCACTAACTAGGACAAAATGAAATTAACTATTGTTATTGCCAGCCTTAACTTCGAAAATAAAGATTAAATCTACTGACAAAACAACAGGGTTAGAAACTTAACAGATGAGAGTGCTGCTGTACAAAAAACCAGTGTATGGTACAGAATTTTGGACTATCAACAGGAAAACAAAGCAAACGCTGATCAATTTTGAGCGAAAAATCCTTCATCCGATATTTTTAGTCTTGCGAAATAATAATGTTGAGCTTTATAGTCTAGAAACCTTATCAAAAAGTATATTAAGTCTGAAATTTCAAATCAGTCGTATACATAAGGTGATATAACAACAATGCTACAGCTTAGCTCTCAGGTTCGAAACCGGCAACAAGGTGCTGGGGATCAGAGAGTACGGAAGGATAAGGCGTCTAAACCAGAGATTCTTCATGGTTCTATACCCCGTTAAAATAATGCAATAGTATTCAGTTCTTCCAACAAGATTATTCTTCCAACTTAATTATTGGTTTTAAATCCATCAGTGAAAATTTAAAATAATGTTGATAATAGTGATGCTTTCACTCCTCTTTATTCGTTATAACCCAAGTTGAGGTCTATTGCAGTGATAGGTTAACGACTTTTGCCTTCCCGAGAAGAACAAAGTTGGTATCTAGTTTGCCAACGATATCAATCGGAGAGTGCAACATGAAGAACTTCGCAATTGAGGGGGTTTTCGGCACACCGATGATGCGTTTTTGTTAACCGTTTTGAATTTCAAATTCTAACTGCCGTGGTTTTCTGTATTAGCTTGCAGATTAGATTAAGACTTGTGTTTTTATTTCACAAAAATTTTGTGCTTTACATTCACAATTGTAGACATTGGCATTTGCCGTCAGTTTGTATACAGTTGTCTTATTAGAAGACTTTATTAATTATTTGATGTCGGTATTTCCAGGCTGTTTTCATGTAGCTGTACAGGACATTCCAGTCTAGACCATTCAGGATAAAAATGACTTCGCTTTCCGAGAGCAAATCTTTTCCCCAATGAGACCGTCTAGTGCTCTTTAGAATTGGACCGATTCCGATGAAGTGAATTACATCTTCTTTCGAGCGCATGTTGCAGAGAGTGCACTCTGTGTCCTCCACCACTCTATGCGGCATAAAATTTAGATGCAGCAGTTCACCTTTGGCCTTGAAAATCATTGCAATTTTATCCAAGCCGTTATGGTCGTGAAAGTAGTTTTTTGTCTGAAGGTCATGGTCTAGCACTCGATATATGATCCTAGCTTCACTTTGCTGCGCTTTCACGCTTAAAGCAACACACGTAGACTCCTCGGTAGCTTTTGCAGCGTACTTTTACAAACTTCTGCATTAGCTTCCAATCTAGCACCAATGGAGAAATCTAGACTGGGATATTCAAGACTTTGCTCTTCTCGGGTTAACTCATAGACCACAGGTTTTACACCATGTGTATGTATATTGAGAGCAAACGTTGGTAAGTCTCGAAGAGTAGGTAATTATTAATTTAATTTGGAGGTTGTCTTTAAATCAAAGACAATAGAATGATTTTAACTAAAATCTTCATTTTTTTTTTTATTTCTACTACATATATATAAAATGAACATTAAATGCTACAATAATGCAATCAAATTGTAAATTATTTTGGGTGGGGATACAAATAACTAAAATGATTTCTTCTCATGCTACTTGATATTTATTTATTTATTTATTTTTTTTTATTTCTTGAAATGCAAACAATTGTTATGGCTATTTAGTTGAATAAACGTAATAGTTTTAAAGCTTTCAACATTTTCGTAATGGTTACTTAATGTACATATTGTGTTATTGAATGCTAACATTTTGTTTCCAGTTACAATGCGATTCTGTTGCTTCTGCTGTTTTTGAATCAATACTTTGGCTTGATATTTGTTGAGAATAAATATAACTATTTTAATTTGATAATATAAATATGTTTAAATGGTTGGTTAGAGTGGGCGATAGAAAATTGCTTATTGTTTGGAAAGGTAATTTGTTAATGATTGCAAGTCACGTTCCAGCCAGGCAGCATTTAATCTGATTGTTTCAACTGATTGTGACACAGTTCTTTCGGTGCCAGGGAAATCTCTAGTCTTGAAGAACTCTTCCACTTCGAGGGCCTTCTCTTCGGAAGCAAAATTTTCTATTAAGTACTTGATAAGACGAACTAATAGGAATCCACCCTGAAAATGTAAAGAAAGATTTGATAAAGATAATCGTTTTTTTTATCGGCAAAATCGCAATGTTTTTTAATAGTAAGCAACGATACACCTCCGAGAGTATAACTTGTCATGAGAATGGAATAAGCTGTTTGTAATCAGCAATAAAAACTTAAGTTCCTTTCCACTTGTACAAAAAAAAAATAAGATACACAATACACAAATGGTTGCAAGGAAAGTTCAATCTTGTATACTTCATTCATGGATCAACGAAGCCCGTTAAGCTGTCATCAGAAGATGAGGTATTCGAAATTTTTTCCAAGGCTCTCGAAGTAATAAAATTAGCTTCAACATCGAGTTTTACGTATCGAATCCAACTTCATAAGCTACAGCTTAATTGCTGGTACAGTTCCCGAAGTCACGACACTACAATAGACTTCAACCGCCTAATATAGCTAAGTCACAGAATCGATAGCAGGTGAAATCACCTCAAAAGGAACTTAGGTGCATCGCTAAATACCACAATCAATGGCATAAAAATGTCCTTAAAGCTCTAAAGTAAATTTACCTGATACTGTTCCAACAGCTTTGGATAATTCTCTTTGAAGTAGTCCCAAGTCATGTCCCGACCCTTTGGGTTCATCGCAACAGCTACTACGACAAAAACTGCGTCTTGCGCACGGACTTCACCCTGTCAAAACAATAATTATCAACTCTTCTATTGAGGAACATATGCATTGTACTTACCGACATCGCAAAATCGACAACTTTCCGAAGAATATCTACATCCGAAACAGAGCCAAGTGCGCGCGAGATTCGATCTTGTTCCTCATGCAGCTCTGTCGATCTATATAGTTTAAGCATTTCCTCGAAAGTAGATTTATCACCGTTCATGAGAACAGCTTTGTAGCATGTTGATCTCAAATCAGCTGGAAGGGCTGTTACCCCATCGACATGATTTCTAAATCTGAAAATAAACAATCGTCTTCAAAACTTAATACAATCTTATTTAAACAGAAGTCGCACCTTTTTTTGCCATCCTCGATTGTTTCCTTACAGCGGAATGACACTAAACGAGATAGAACTAAACTGCGGAGCAATGTATCTAAATGATTTTCCCCTTCTTTTGCATCCCAACCCAAGCGATCAGCCACAGGCTTATACAATTGAACACCGAATCGATCGAAATTTTCAGTCAAGGGGGTATGTGATATTAAAAGTTGCAGGTTAGACAAGGAATTAGATATTGCCGTCCAGACAGTGTAGTTGGTTTCGTTCCGATACGAGTCAATAAGTGCAAGAACCTTGATAAAAAAAATTTAAAAAAATTCTATATGCAAGTTATGTGTCTTAATAGTGAACTTACAGTAGAAGTGCTAGCCTTGCCTGCTTGAACCATGGCAAACATATCGTCTATTAAGCCCAATCGATCTAAAGGCGGCAATTCCATTTTTTCAACAGCCGGCATAAGTTGCTTCAACATTTTTGGTGAGTAACTGGTCCTATAGTATCCTATAGTTCCTGGATTAATTTTTATCCAATCGCCCTCGGAAACATCATCCAAAACGACCTCCATTTCCTTCTTGTCCAACAAGAAGGTCTTAGTAATCTTATGTGGGTCTTTTGATGTGGACACAGTAACTGGAATCACCCAAGTGTACTCTCCGTCGGGCTTCGACCCGTCCGCAGTGAATTTATTTTGTGTTAACTTAAGCACGCGCTGCGTGCCTTTTTGCACTGAATCCACACTAACAACTGGAAATCCTTTCAGCTTAATCCAAGAGGACATTACATCAGCAACTGGTTTACTGCTGGCCTCTTGCAATGCCGTCCACAAGTCCTCGGTGCAAGTGTTCTTGTACTGATGCCTCGTCAAATAGATATTCATACCCTTCCGGAAATCCTCATCGCCAATATAATGATGGAGCATTCGTATAACACTTGCACCTTTGTTGTAGCTGATCTCGTCGAAGATTTCATCAATTTCCGATGGATGCCCCACAGGAACTTCAATAGGATGCGAGTTCTTTAGAGAGTCTAGTTCTAAGGCACGTGTATACATGTCAGTCACAAACTGAGTCCAAATGTCATACTCAGGGAAAAGGTGGTTTACACAGAGGAACTCCACAAAGGACGCATAGCCTTCGTTCAACCACAAATGAGTCCACCATTCCATTGTAACTAGGTTTCCAAACCACTGATGTGCTATTTCATGGCCTACAGTAAGAGCGATTGATTGTTTCCGCATTAGAGATGTGTTCTCTGGATCTACTAGGACAAAGGTCTCGCGGTAAGTCACCAAGCCCCAGTTCTCCATTGCCCCAGCAGAGAAATCTGATATCGCAATCAAATCCATCTTCGGCAATGGATAAGCGATGTTGAAGTAACTCTTGTAGTAAGGCAATACTTTTGTGGCAACTTCTAGAGCAAACAAACCTTGTTTCTTTCTGCCAACCGGAGTAAAAACTCGCACAATAACCCCATCTTCAGATTTACCCTCGACGAAATCATATTCTCCTACAACTACTGCCACTAGATACGTCGACATGATGGGTGTCCGATCGAAACGAATACGTCTTAGGTTGTTGCCAAGTGATTCTTCGTTTACCACAGGCATATTCGATAGAGCTACTCTGTTTTCAGGTACTACGAGCTTAATGTCGAACGTCGCTTTAATTGCAGGCTCATCCCAACATGGAAAGCAACGTCTTGCATCGGTTGCTTCGAACTGTGTAACGCCAGCATAACGTTCCTCGCCCGTTTGTGTGAAATACTTGCTGCGATAGAAACCCTTCATCTTGTCATTCAACTCACCCTTGAATTCCATATACAACGTCGCGTCGCCAACAGGAAGGTTTTCTTCGAAAACTAATGAGGCCGTTTCATTTTCGGCCGAGAGAATGACATCTTTCACATCCAGTTTTACATTTGCCGAATTCGATTGAAATACTGCTTTACTGATGATGACATCTAGTGCATTCAAGACGATGGTATTTGTCGAATCGCTTACCTGGAATAGAAGGTTATAGATTTATTTAAAAATAAATAAGTTATGAGCAGGTAGGTATGTATTATGAAACTGATGTGACGTTACATCAGTATTGGTTTGTTTGGAAAAGATTTGTAGTAGCTAATGTAAAAACTTATCTAAACTTGATTGACAGCATCCATAAGCAAATTAGTCCCACCGTCTTGATAAAATGAATAGACTGTTGTGTAAGTTAAGTTATTACGACGAAGCATTGTTGAAAGGTTGTCTGTGAGTTTGTTTGTAACCCAGTCATACAAAAATAATTTAAAAACCCCTCCCATCAAAACAATAATGATTCTGGCATCGTTAGCTTCTGGTTAATTTAGACAGGAACACGTTACGAATTAATACCGGCGTACTATGTTGTTATGGAATGTTAACACCTTAGAGGTAATTTTTTTTTCCCTGTACAAAGGGGGATTTTAGTGATATTAAACTTTTTCCCACACAGGGTATTAAAGTTGAGGTAGTTCCTCTAGTAATAAATATATTTTATTGAAATTTTCATCAGTTGAACGTAAGTTGCTGTTCCTTAGTGTATTGGTGCTTCAAAGAAAACGAGAACTCAGAGATAAACTGCGGTGTCGGTGCAGTCGTCTGTTCGTAATCACAAAAAATATCTATACCAGATACTTGAAATCCGAAAAGCTTGCAGGCAACTCAAGTATGATACAACAGACTAACAGAATATCGCTATCTTTATAGAATATAAATGGTCAAAGTGCTTTCATAAACGATTCAGCTATCATATCCTCCAAAGTTACAAAACAAATATCATTACGAGCTTGCTTGCCTGATTGGGCAAGTTGAGGGTCATCTTACTTGTACTCCGTGTTACAGTGGCATAAAAGGAATATGCAAACAAATTGGGTCATATCATGAAAGATATGACCTATCTATAACCAAGTAAAAAATAAACCATCTTCTTATTAGAAGTGGGGCAAATATTGCAAAAATCACACTTACTACCGTAGTTGCAAAAGCCAAAATGAGTTTCCTCTGCAGCTGTCCAGTAAAAGCTAGTGATTGCACTCACTAGACAGCCCATTCTCTGACGATCTCAATAATATCTCGAAGAAAAATATACAGTATCTGACATTTTCCTTAATTCCATTAAGCATACCAAATCACCGTATTAACATATTTACAGTTACTTCGAGGTCATGTGAGCCGTGGAATCACATAGGTACATTTAAGTGCTACTTGGGTTCTTATAAACCATCACCACCATCGGTTTGGAGTGAGTAATATAGTCTTTTTCATTGACAGCATGATGGTACTTTATGGCGACTTTACTATAAAAATAAAGTCGAAGCTTATAAAATGCATCCGTAAATATTATAGCTTAAGGTTTTTAGAACAAAACTCTGCTAGATACTTAGTCGTGGTGGTACACCGGGGAATGATAAGGCTGAAAAACTGTCAATAGCTCAGCGCTAGAACCAGTTCACATTGACAAATTACAGCAAACGACTGCCGTTATAGGACAAGGTTAGAATTACTCTGACAAAGAAATAGGATCCTTTTGTATACAGTGCACCCCGGATAGCTGCCTTGCGAGTTTTTCTGATTTATTTAGACACTTAAGAGGGGAAGTTACCTATCCGTACCCGCTTACATTCCTGACAAGTTTTGAAGTCTCAAATTTTTTATTAGCTATACGAGTAACACAGCTAAGCTAGGGAGTACATATCCGGGTATTACTGTATACTCCTGTGAGTGATTACCGAACACAATACGCAAAGTATCATATGACGAATATGAAATTCAGTGAAAACGACCTTTGAAGATTGAACCATTGTTTAGAACCTAAAAGAAGAAAACGATTAAGTATATGTAGAAAGGAACTGCTCCACAAGCATGGGGTTTATTCCCCTATTGGTATCACAATGAATCGATCTCTGTATAGAGTTAGAAGTTTATGATATTTTGTTTCATTGACCTAATAACCAAAACTAACCTATTCTCGCTCATTTTCTGTCGAGAAGTATTGCTGTGAAATAAATGCTTTTCTTGTTTTTGTTTGCTGGAATTTGAATCTGAACACAAGTTGATCCCACGGAAACTAATCAATGTATGTACATTATACTTATGTATGTAGTTGATTCAAACATAACCAAAAGTTATGCTTTGCTAATTTGCTTACTCTTAAGTATTCTCTTTTTTTAAAGAAATTTCCCTAAAAATACTTACATCACTTTTTTTTTTAGAAGACAAAATGCAGTGCAGTTTGTATCATTTCGCTGATGAGTTGACTAAAAATGCAATAAGCGATGATTCAACCAAAAGAGACATTCAAATCTTGTTTTTCATATTTGCAGTTGCCAAAAATAGAACCGAACAATAAGAGATTCTCAAAATTTCACATCATATTTCGACAATATTTTTAACTAAATTAACACATATTTAATGTTGTGTAAAATTTTCCAAAAATTGTTATCTTTATTAATTTATTGATTTCTTAATCACACCATTAAGATCAAAACTTATCTTCTCTATTAGTAAAACAAATATTTGTCTGAGATTAATTTAACTGCAATCCAAATGAACGTGTCCTAAAAATGCTAGTATTATTTGTCAGACTAGGTACAAATAATGCTTAGAACTAAGCACGCTGTAGATACATTTCGTGTACATTATTGATTTAATTTTAATTAGAAGAATATAAATGTTTTGTCATTCTCTAAGCAGATATTCACTAGAAATTTGGATTTCTTGTGAGATTATTTCGGAAAAAGCAGAGCGATGTTTGACCGAAACGCGTAGGCACTGAGTAGAGAGGAAACAAAATCTTTTAAGTTAATAAATTCGTTATTGAATATCCGATTTCCATAATTATGAAGACTTTGTATGAATGAATATAGGCACTTCGGCGGGAAAGCCTGCAAACTGATCACATGATATATTTATACGGTAAGTTAGCTAGCGCTACTAATGATTGTAGCCAGAATTCCTTGATGTTTCAGAGAAAAACTCAAATTCCTGACATCGCGACTGATTTCTTTAGCTTTGACTAAAAAATAAATTCTTCCATGACTAACAGTGTATCGTTTAAATTCAATGACGGTATGTGTTTTGACAGCAACTTTTCTATCTGTTGGTAAAGTGGTGCATGACAAGCTCTAGGATGCTGTTTACAACGCTTTCCATGTATAGGTATTAGGTAGGATTGTAAGCTTTAACTTCCGCAGACCTTTTTAGCCTCAATTTATTGTATTTAGTTTAGATTTCCTACGTTTTGGTAAAGAAAAAAGTTGCCCACACAAATGACACTGACCAAACTAATAGCTTATGGTAATTCCATATTACAAATGAGTGATTCACCCAAATGCAATTAATTATTAATGAAATGCAATACAATGATCTAGAATTGCATCTTATTCGAATTCCTCTTGATAAATCGAAATATATTCTACAAACGAAAAAAATATAAGACAAAGCCAGGTGCCTTATCAACTTTGTGCCCCAGATAAAGGACACACAACCTAACCGACGACGTATTAATTCCCGTTTCACTGAACTCCTAACCCACTTTGCCAATAGTAAACATCATAACAAATTTGTACTCATGCCAGTGATCATTTCCACCACCTGCAACTAATATGTAAATGTATATTGATTCAGTTCAACTACCCGCCTTTTATACACCATACCGACCACGGTTCGTGATCCCACCTTTTTTCGATCACTAATATCGTTGTTGTTGCATTCGTAATCAGGTCAGGTAAGGCAAAACGGTGGAAACAGGCAAAACAGAAAGGAGGAAAACACGAAAAGCGCACAATTGCAAGCGAAAAATAACGGAGGCAAAAAGTGAAAGCGAAAGTTTTTTTCTTTCCCTTCTGCTGCCACATTTACTCCGCAGTTACCATTACCAGCCACATTCCCATTCTCGAACAGTAGAACTCACTACAGTTTATCAAACGCCTATCAGTAATGTACGTGGCGAAATTAAATTTAAATATTTAATCGTATTTACCTTTATTTTAACACTTGTATTTCCCTCAAAGGTGAATGTCTCGAGATTCGGTTTCAGTTCCAAATCATAGTGAGATGGCAAAACCGATTGCGGAAGACGTTGAAAGACTTTCTTGGACATGTTTTTAACAACTTGGTTTTCGTCGATTAAATTCTCCTGTTTTGGTGATGCTTTTTCAAGGGACACTGATGAAAATTGCTGGCGAAAATTATGAATATGATTAAAATATTTGATATTTTTGACACCCGTATGTGACAGCGAATTAGCGAGGCAACCACCACCACTCTGATTAACGGAACAAATGCAACTGGAAATGTTGCTGGTGGAATATTTCCGCGAATCACTTTGAGGTTGAATGAAATGTTGCAAAGTTGGATTTGTTGTTGCACCGCCGGAAGATTTCGCAAGACTAAATTGCGGATAACTTGAATTGGATTTAGGAATTTTCTCACAATAATTATATGTAGATGTTTTGCGAAATGTTTTTTGCTGATTGACGCAAATAGCTGAAAGTTGATAACGAATTTAATTTATTATTTATTAATAAGTTGTAACCATGCGAAGTTGTGCACACATTCGCAAACGCAAATCACAAGCGACCATCTGACTAACAACTGTCAGATTCCAAATTTTGTTTGCTTATGTTCTGTTTTTATATCTTTTAAGAAACTAACCCTGTAATTACCTTTATAACGTAATTGTGTCTTGAAAATGGCTAATTGTCTATACATTTTAGAGGAAAATAATAAAAGAGAAACCTATTTTGTTGTATAATATTCGGGATGAAAAGTTGAAAATTCATAAACAACAAAAGAAGTGTTCGTTTTGTGATACAGTATTCCAGACAAACAGGAAATATTCACCGCATTCCAATGAGGTGGCTGTCAGTGAGGACGGATTGCAAACATTTAAAACTAAATTGAAAACAATGTTAGTTTTGGAAACAAAGAAATAAGACTCTTGAAGTATCCGCTCCTAGCTTGTAAGTTTCTAGTCTGGAAGTCGCCTTAAGTAGTTTCATGTACATAAACGCGACTATGTCCTTTTGCAGTCCCTCAGTGCGGCGTACTTTCGAAATCCTGCAGTTCCCAAAATTTAATTGAGTAAACGCGAGTGTATGTCAAATTGTTTTGCTTATGAGTTGAATTGCCTCATCTGTCATTCGGAAACAAAAGTAAAAGAAAACTTGACCAAACTGAGAAACCGAGAAGTCATTATGGGTGTACTGATTCTGTGTAATTGCACAATTACGTACGGCAGGGTTAGGGTACTGTTCAATAATGATTGATTTTTAAGTCTAAAAATGCTTGTTTTGATTATCTTCCAGTTGAAAATTGCCACACAACAGCTGTTGTGTCGAACGTATTTTTGCACAATTGCTGAATTTTGTTTTCTTTCGTGCTTGGACGAATATTGGTATAAACTCAAATACAGTTTATTAGAAAGAGTTAAAGTTTCACCTAGTTTCATTGTATAATCCACCGATTCTATAGTACTCAAAAGAATGTTGGTCGCACGTCACTTAACCTGTGATCTAAGTAAACTGCTTTTGGCATAGCTTTTTGGTTGCTCTTAACTTAACAGCTAATTTATAATTTGTATTATAAATTAGACTTTAAATAATAATACTTTTGGCAAAGTGTGTTGCTTTAATTAAATTTTATCTTCAGGGTAATTCGTGTTTCATTATTGTGCGCAAATTTACAACTTACAAAGCAAGTCCAATGCGAGAACAGAAAGTAAAAATGCAATTTTGACTTGGAAGTCATATCCGACTTCGTCTTGTTTTTCAGTTAAGTTTCAACATTCCATATTCAAGTCTATCTAAAATTTGAAATATCTGAAAATCGGAACGTGTCCTTTGTACTCATGTTAGTATTCCGCACGGAACCAACAGTAGACGAAACTGAGCGAGAAGTCATTATGGGCACAATATACAAATTTTGAGTATTGGCATAACTACGTTCGGCAGAGTACAGGGACCTTATTCAATTATGTTTGGGCCTTTAGCTGAAGCCTGCACCAATTGTTTGAATGGTTGCTTTTAGTACTAAAATCTCAACAAACAAGAGTGCAAAAAATAAAAAATGTTTGTAAGCAACCCCCAACTTAAATAAATTGATGGTTTATGTGTTGCATTTCGAACTTAAGTGGTAAGATGAGGTCTTACTAAGAAAATTGGTTAGTTTTGTAAGACAGTCTTACAAAACTAGTCAATTTTGTCCCACATGCTTTTTCACCCAAAAGGAACAGATTGCCAAGTGTTCTCAATTATTTAAACTATTTTAACTGACAAACAAATTTTTTTAACGAAGGAAAAAACGTCATCTGTGAACTCTCACATTCTATAAAAATCATTCACAATTTTTACCTCTACCATATTCGTGAAAAAAGTGATAAGCATCTATTGTGATCTGTGTCTTGCAGAGCTAAAGGGAATTGGTACGGACGTCAAAAGTTTTCTTTTACGAAATTAAAATTTATCAAAATGTTGTCGAGGGCCGCTATACTTTCAGGTAACGTATTAAAAATTATATCCTTTTTGTACCTAAAATTAGAATTAAATTGATTCATGTCTCACATACGCCTGTTAAACCAAATTGTGTTCGGCAAAAGTTTATGTAATCACTTGTCAAAAAAAAAATTTTCCCTTGAAAACTTAAAACGTGCCTAGACTCGAAATTTATAAAATTTCTTATTTAATTTATAGTGCAGAGACCCATTGCGGTTGCTTCCTTTAGAGCTGCTGCAACCGCAAGCGGTACAGGACAAAGCAGCCGACCAGTACGCCCAGAACTTCCAGCAAAGGTGCGCATGGGATTCATCCCAGAAGAATGGTTCCAATTCTTCTATAACAAAACTGGTGTCACCGGTCCCTATACGTTCGGTATCGGCCTTCTGACCTATTTGTGCTCCAAGGAAATCTACGTTATGGAGCATGAGTATTACAGTGGATTGTCACTTGCAATTATGTGCGTTGTTGCTGTTAAGAAGCTCGGTCCAGACACTGCCAAGTATTGTGATAGGGAGATCAAGGTAAGTATTTTTGAGCTAAGTCAATATACATACATATATGTACATGTAGTTATTTTATATCTGTATCTAGAAAATCGAAGCCGAATGGAACGAAGGTCGTCAGAAGCAATTGAAAAGACTCACCGACGCTATTGAAAAAGAGAAGAAGGAACAGTGGCGTGCCGACGGTGCTCGTTTACTTATTGATGCCAAGAAAGAAAATGTTGCTCTCCAATTGGAAGCTGCGTTCAGGGAACGCGCTATGAATGCCTATAACGAGGTATATAACATTGTTTTAGTCAGTAGTAGTAAAAACAATTTACTATCAAAACTATTTTTGTTCGCGATTCTAGGTCAAACGTCGCTTGGACTACCAAGTCGAATGTCGTCACGTTGAAAGACGTCTCAATCAAAAACACATGGTTGATTGGATTGTTAACAACGTTCTTAAGTCGATCAGCCCACAGCAAGAAAAGGAAACTCTTAGCAAGTGTATTGCCGATTTGAGTGCTTTGGCTCTCCGTAAATAAGTAGAATAATACCTTATTTACAAATTGTAAAACATCTATATATCTATGAATAAAAAGCGATACAACAGGAATATTCCAAAGCCCTCTTCGATAATGTACATCTAATGCGTAACATTGGCAGAAAAAAACAACAAAATAATACTTCAGTTAAATATAGAAAATTAAATCAAATAAAATCGCCATCATGTATGTCTTTATTTTACGGATTTATACTTGAAGCTTAACGACCATTTGTCTACTTTTCACGCTTTTCTAATTAGTTTTTTTTAAGCCCTTGACATCTAGCAAGAAATATGTAAGCTTCGTTTTGAGCTAACTGGAGGGATTCTTGAGATAGTTAGATAAACTTCGCCTTTTCATCTCGTATCCTTATTTCGTTATTCCCACATAGCGTAAACTACATCGGATTCTGCCTACCCCTAAAACTTCAGAACCATTAAACCGATGCTCTTTTAAGCAGTCGTATTTATTGATTATTCTACTGCCGACGAGCACGGTTAAACCTCCATTTAGTGCATCCATCTATCGGCAAATTGGTTGCTTGCAGGAAACAAATACGATCCTGTTGTATTGTGAATAAGCTTCTTTTTTTGGTTTACAGTGCTTTTAGAGTTAATACCAATAGACCAATGGATAAAAAGTCCTTCGCCGACGTATAATTTTCTTTTACGCTGATCATACATAAATTAAGTCAAGCTTAAAGATTTTGTTGATGAAAGTTGGAGTTATTGGGTATGAAAATACTTAAAACATGCAACACTTCTTCAGAACGAAACGCTATCAAATATATACCTACATAATTAGCTTTAGCATGGATGTATCAATGGTAAGTGCTACGTGGAATTCCTCGTTCACTTTGCATTAAAATCTTTTCCCTCCCCGCACCAGCAATTGTACTGGTCAAACATACTGTTGTGCTTAGCAACACCTTAGTTGCATCCCAAACACACATTAATAAAGAAGTATAAAAACTGTTCGACACCAAGTGCAATGGAAGACTTATCTGATTATTCCATAGATATTATTGAGTTTCCTGCATACAATCAAGGCAAATTATTAACTGAATTCGCTGAAATTTCTATTGGTACAGATCCACTTCCCGTACTCCTGGATAAGTCGGTTGAGACCAACAAAACATGTGATGTTGAGGTTCACTTGTTTATTTTATTTAAGCCTTAATTGTGAAATATTCATATATTTTACTCTGCAGACCCAAACACATACACCAACTTTAAGTGACTCAAATATTGATGAGAAGAAATTAGGACAATGGCTAAAAAGGATTTACCCATTAGTCGAAGGCGAATTGCTGAAAGGGCTAACACCAATATTCTCAAATCGAATTTTGAACTCAAACGAGGATGAAGAAGAATTGACAATACATATGTATCAAAAAATCAGTATACCATCAAAGGAGAATTTCCAAGGACTAGCCGCATGGCTTTCAATCTACACAAATAATACACCATTGTTGGTGTTAACAACATCCGCTCCGCATGACGATTGGTGTGAGCATGTGGACCAAAGTGTAAAGGTGTACGTTCCTAAACGAATGCAATCAAGTTCCTTTGTCATATTCCAAGAGCTTAAAAGTATTCCCATTAAAGCATGTTTAGGTACTCTTTCTACGAATCCTTTTAATAAGGATTTTTTTGCTGGGAGTACCGTATCTGGAGATTTATATATTTGGAAGTTTATTTCAAACAAAAATCAAGGAGATATTGAAGAGTTATTTTGTGAGACCCTTCAGCACGGAAATGCAGTTGCTTTTGACTGGCCTGGTGTTGATAGGATGCTTACATGTCATGCCAATGGCTGGGTATGCTTGTGGATAGTTGGCAAACATTTGTTAAAGGAAGGCGAGTAAGTTAAAAATTTCGTATCGCGACTAGACATCTACTACTGCTGGTTTAAGTTTCTTAGTGAAGAACAGACAACATGGCGATTTGGAACTCACAACTATAGTTTCAGTGTCATCAACAAATTTTATTGTAGGGTGTGCAGATGGTGCCTTATACCATTGTGCAAATTCAAACATGGGCGCATTAAAGACAGAAATTGAGATCACTGAAATGAGAAAACATGAATTCGCAGTCACAAGTCTATTGAAAAAGGACGTTGCCGGAAAACGCTTAATAATAAGCTGTGACCTAAGCGGAGAAGTTTTCTTTCATGATCTGATTAGCTCCGATGATGTAAGTAAATACATTTTGAATATGCAATGGCATTAAATTAGTTTAGAACTGGAAGGCCAGACACTTCTACCAATTTATATTTATTTGTTTTATCTTCTCCAGGATGGTCTTAAGGTAATTTTAAGAATTCCGTTACCTTTCCAGAACAATATTGTTTTTTCAAAAGATGGAAATGTGATTTTTTGTCCAGGAGCTGACGGTTCATTAGAAATATACAGGTAAATAAGAAAGCGAATAACGTTTTTATTCGGAAATACCCAACACATACACATTCGTAAGGAAAATTAACTTTTTAAAATATTTTTGACGTAGTCTTCAGAGATAATCCATCCTTTATCAATGAAATCACAGATGAAACTTTAGATGCAAAATTAAATTGATGTCCTTCATTAGGCGAAACCGTTTATTAATCATCAGTGTTAAGACAAGGACTACCCTCGATCCAAATACCAAAAACAACACAAGAGATTAAGAAAGAGTTGTAGTATATCCACTTATTTATAAAGGCAAAGCTGCACCCAGTCATATCCAGCAAATTTGTTCGGCTTTGCGTGGTGTCCCTTCTGACACCCGTTGTATCCTCCTGCTTTTTAGTAAGCTGCACTCTTCCTCGCTTATATTGTTTTTATTTCTAAATTTTGTTGTATGGCTTTTGTATTGGCTTATATAAACCGGAGTTTTGAGCTCTACAGTTGATTTAAAAATTGCTTTATATATGTAATTTTGGTGGGGACGAAAGCCCGTATTTTTTCGACTTAATACAAGATTAAACTAACTTAAAACGTAGATTAGTTTGGATGGTGAAGGACATCAAATTAAGGGCAAGGATTAGTGCGGTTGAAGTCAAAAATGGGAATATTTGAGTTAATCTTTGGTAGCATACGGGAGATTGGTTCATTCGAGCAGTTAGGGGTATGGCGGGTTGGTAAATAGAAGAGCCGAGGGATTTGAAGATAACGAGGCTTAGTACGCCCATACAAGGTCTTTGATAAGCAAAACCTTATTCAATGGTTGTTTCTTATTCTAGAGTCAACAATGGGAAACATTCTAATGTGAAAGGTGTTTTACAAGGCAGAGGCAATATGATTAAAGTCAGTGAAAATGGGTAAATATTTTTTTAATATCAAATGAATGAATGAAATAAATCCAAACTTTTATTCTTTGTAGTTCATGGATTGTCACGGGACTTTATGAAGGAGACTTTCAAATATTCAGTATACGAAATTAGATTGTTTTAAGAAAATCAACACAGATCAAGTTCAGACCTACATACACACACATATTACTTTAAAAAAAATTTTTTATTACACATAAGCGTTCCATTTTGAGTTAGCGGATACAAATGATTTTGGGCATTGGGCACTGTTAGACGCAGAAGAATTTGACTGAGTCTTTCTTTTTTTTATTTCCATAATCCTTTCGCCTTCATAGCGCTTTTCTTCGGATGGATCAACATATTTAGCCCATTTACTCTCTGCTGGCTTTACGTTGCTGATGACTTGTTTTCTTTCCTGATTTGCAATGATTTCAAAATCTACATCTAGATCGTCCTGTTCTAAAAGATTTAAAAGTTCATTCTCTACTTCACTTTGCTCTGTATTAGTCGTCAAATTTAGTTCTTGTGCTCTTTTGCGACATTCGGCACCGCTGCCTCTGAAGAATTCTTTGAAAACGCTTTGTTTTTTACCGCACATTTTACATTGCCATTTCTTAGCTTTCTTTACTATGTCCACCTGGAAATAGTTAAGAATTAGTTTATATAACTATTTGTCCTAGTGCATAAACAAAATTACTTGGTACATTTTACATTCAACACAGCATAAAACACGAATTTCTTGAGGCATATTTTAAATATTTAAATGAAACCGATCACTCACTACAACCATTGTTTTGTTTGCAAATGCATCTTAAGAAATTTGACAGAAAACCAAGTGAAGTGCTTTGATAAGCCAATGAAGCCAAACTAGTTGATTTCGACCATTCCTTACCTTCTTCATTATTGATCTCAATTGGACTCAGTTGGACTGCTAAGCGAGATAACACAGGTTCCATGCTTTAAACCACCAATCGTTTTTTCGCGGGACCACCTCTTCGCAGGCATGACAAATTGGCAAGATTATAATCTGTCATTAAAAAAGCTTTCCAATCCCCCGTTTGGAGTCGGAAATAAAATTGTTGGGGTTTCCTCTTCGTGCGAAGATAAATGGTTATGAGAAGCTAGGCTTTGGATCTCTATGAGCCCTCACGCCAAATATTTGTATTTGTATTTTTAAGTACAGAATTTTCTAAGAGTTATTGCAAGGATACCAACCTTAAATCACTGTGCAATAAGAAATATACAGCAAAAGACGTTTGCTCACCAAGAAAAGGTTGTCTCCATTCATACCTTTAAACTCTGTCTATGTAGCCTTCCACTGTGCTGTA
Source organism: Criorhina ranunculi (assembly GCA_951813785.1). Lineage (NCBI taxonomy): Eukaryota > Metazoa > Arthropoda > Insecta > Diptera > Syrphidae > Criorhina > Criorhina ranunculi. The sequence continues at coordinate 32,644,906 of OX638382.1, read as the reverse complement.
ACCGTAATCAAATAGAATTTGCAATATACTCTATTATCAGATTGAAAGTTATTTTTGTTTATTTAGTAGTTTGTAGCGTGGATTTCGTAACTTCTTTGAGTTTGATTTTTAAAACAATAAAGAATATTTTATTATGGCAACTCCCAAGTTCTTTTTGACAATCACATAGACAGTAAACCAAGTGTCACCAATTTCAACACTTTACAGTTCAGTGTATTTTAGCAAATGAACGAAAAGAAAAATTCTAGGTAGAATGGTGGAATTGAATCCGTGTTGATAAAGTTCTGTGCAATCGAAACTAAATATTCGCGTGGGAATTCCTTAAAAACACCCTTACCAAGTAAAGCTTTCTTCCCCAATTAAAGTATCCAATTAATCCTGTCCCCCGGTTCGTCCCTGTTAACTTATTTAAACTGGAGAGAAAAATAGCAGCGAACCTCAGTCTGTCCGATGAAGAATTTGTTTATAATGTAAATTGTGATCTCGAGCAATATTTGGAGAAACGACGGAATAATTGGTAAGAATCTCAAAAAAAAACCTCGTTTCATGTTCTACTTGTGCTTGTAATTAAACAAAAACTAATTGAGACTACAATTAAGAGGTATACGTGAACCATGGACGAAAATAAAATTTCAAGGACATTGTGCGTTTTTGGCTTTGCTCTTGAGGTCTCTGCTCCCAATTGCCCACTTATGTATTCAATTTTTATTCTTCATTTCGCTTCACCTTGCTCTTCATTGGATATGTATATAAAAATAATGAAATAAATTGCACTTAACAGTATTTACTTAAAAACAAAACCACATTCCTTGACAACCATAATAGCCCATCTCGATAACGAGAGGGGTAAAAACACAAACAATGAAACTTGTTCACTAGCACCTTGCTTGATACCACAAGTGAGTGGCTCACGTTGCTGGGTTCGCTTAACTGTAGGAAGTATGTGTGAACCAAACTACCGGTTTGCATCGGCTCTACTTAGAGTCTGTCTAGTTTTGGCAGCGTGTTTTGTGCTGCCACGGCTCGAAGCACGTCAGCTCTGTATCTGTTGCCACTTTGATTCCACCATCGGCAAACGGATTACATTATCGGTGGCCGTAGACGGGAATTATTACATAATTTCAAAACGAGATACTGTTGTTTGTGTGTGCTTCTCGGAGCGATGGGCGCGCGTAAAGTATTTCTGCGGCAATATTGCAGCACCAAATAATTTATGACGAGTTTGGCCAAGTTTTGTTTTGTTTTGGGAGAATTGCAATACGAATTTGCATATGTGTTTTGTTATGCTTGTGTATTTTAATTTATGTATCTGTTGACGGCTAATTCGTTTGATTATGAACCCTTTGTTTATGCTAATGGCAATGGGCGCAGTTGAATTACTTTAAAAATTGTTTTTGGTAAGAAAGTGTGTTTGTACTCAAACAAAAGTTTGATAGTTAATCAAACTGCATATATGTATGTACATAAGTAAGCTTGTATGGATTACTACTTAAATATTTTGCTAGCAATTTGTACTATAATTCTTATCAACGATTGCCATACATCTTCTTGCAGATTTCACAAAGATGTGAAATAATAAGTTATGGTCTATAACTTCGACACGAGTGGCTATTAGATATTTGTTAAATTAGTGGAAATTTATTGGATTGTGACACCTGAAATCTGTGGGCTATCAATGTTATTCTGTTGCGTTAATATATTAATTAGTAAATCATTGGAAATAACATTATGCATGACATGGAACCTAATAACGTTGGAATATATGTAACATATAGACATATGCACATTTATGTACCTATTGAGTAAAATTCGAATCAATCTTAAAGCATTCATTACAAATTCCAGCTTAAAATCCATGAAGTCGTGAACTTGCTTTAACTTTACTTCACCAAGGGTTTGATAGGCATGCAATAACGGTAATAATAATGGGTGATGGTCGATTGACCCAAAACTTCTTATTCATTCGATATAAATCACAAATGAAGGCTGATTATAATTAACTTCTTCGTAGCCACAATCTTTGTTTAGTTCATCTTTACCAAGACGTTTTAGGAGAAAATGCCTACATATTTTTTCTGGTACTATTACCCTGTTTTTCAGAAACATCACTTCCCCAAGTTTCCAGTATGCACTTCGTGATGGTTCTAAACGAGCCTAGACAAATTGTTGCTAGTATTGGTAATATTTGGATTTTTATCACTGAAGCTTACTAGTTGAATTGTCCCTTATATGACCTTGCATTGAAAAAACTACAGTGATCGGGAAGCTTCATTGCGCCGCATAGTTTGATATTGCACATTGCAAATTCATCCATGTGTTCGTTTCTTCTCAGGAGCTTTAAAACCATAATGGAAGGTGTTTGTTTTTTCAGGTCAAATTTTCAGGCATTGTCACACTCCTAACAGTTTCCATTCATTATCATCCGACCGTTAAAAAAATAAATTTTACCTTGAATTCGAAAAGTTGAAATACTCACTCAACTTAATTTCCTCTTGAAAGCTATCCAACATTTGCGTGAAAAAAAAAAAACACTTGAAGAGTCGTACATACATAAGTAAGTCAATAGTCCAACTGCTACTTTGCGTTGCTTGATTTGATAATAAACAATTCGATTTTTATATTTAGATAGTTTACTTACATAGGTAGATGACGCAAAAGTCTGAGGTACACCTGGGCCTCAATCAACAATCCTCTTCTGCCTTCTCGATTCTTAGCTAGCTGCTCATTAGTTTTGCATATTGAGTTGATAAAGTTTCCTTTACTATTGTGAGCCACCTAAGATAAGGAGTTTATTTACTGTGTTGTCCTTCCTGCGTGGATTCGAAGACTGGGACCGCATTGTATGTTCAAATACGACTGTACTTTGTTCTGTCGTCGTTCTCCGTTAAAGATTAGACTCATTTTGGTCGCTTGAACAGATTTCTGGAGGATTGAGTTTTTTTTTAATCTGTCTTTCAAGCCACGGAAATGATGGCCAGTGCAGATGTGTTCTTAGTCTTGTTTGTTTGAACAATTTTTATTAGGTATTCTAGTGAGCTCCACTTGAAATGAAATTTAATTAATACAATTTTTTTGTTTCAGTGTTCTGTTATTTCCACCGGTTAATAACTATCGTCGTTTCCTCATACATCGATCATGTGAAAATTATCGTGAGGACTACGATCTTTTTACATTTTCAGTTGGCCAGGGGCCACATCGTCGCACAGTTATCTGCTTTAAAAGTCAACTATTAGATCCGATCAAATTTACAGCGGCGTCAAGTCTTGAAACGTAAGTAATTGTGCAAATAATTTTTTTATAAATTTTATTTTTAAAACAACGGTCTTCATTCAGAGTCAGGAAAAAGTCAGAGTTTTAAGAAAAGACCGTCTGATATGTATTCGATTTAGAAGTATTTTTTTATTTTTTATTGTCTTTAACTATTAAGATTGTGAGCATACTTTGCAAACAATTCATATGTTTAAGAAAAAAGGTTATCCTATTAAAGAGGAAAACGATTTACTTGGAAGTAATGTTATAAACGGTTGCCTTGTCCATTTTACTTGCTGTATTTTAGTCCGGCATGGACCCGGGCCTTAACCAACAAACCATTCTAGGCAGATAATTACCTTCAATTTTGCGTATAAAGTTGGTAGAGACGCCTTTTAGCTATGGTCTTCCTCTGCTGCGTTGTCCCTTCGGGGTGAGGGCAAAGAGTCCAAATGCCTAAGCACTGGTGTTCATGCGCGAGTTAAGCAATGTCTTCGAATGCCTCCATGATAAAGTAAAAAAACTTCTTCAGGGAGCCAGATCTATACTTCCCATCTCGTATTGCGTTATATCAGGTGAACAGAATTTTACAATATACACACATATAACAAACCCACACAAAATCACTTCCATTCCCATTGTCGTTGGTCGACAACAACGATAGTCGTCTGTCGGGTCGGGTCCTATGCTTTTTCAGTATTCCCTAACTCTTTTGACGACGGATTAAATGCATGCACAAGTACGTAGAAACTTCGTGCACACCTGGGAACTGCTGAGCATGTACCACTGAAACGTTGTTCGGTTATATAATTCTGCAATTGATTTGCAACTTCCGTAAGGCCATGATGTACTGATGGAGAAAAAATCAGACGTTGACGAGAAAAGTGTAGCTGTTTATAAAATTGATAACATCGGTGACAATGAGGATGGCGATACATCAAATAATGTGCCCTGACGATTCAAAATTTGACCAAAGGCCAACAAATCTGCAATTGATTCTTCCAATGGAGAAAGCAAATGTCGGGAGAATTTTCCTCCTCTTGTGGCTTTTTGCTTATTTTCGGTGAATTAATAACTAAAACGTATAATTAAAAATGGAATTAACAAAAAAGTGTTAGCTTATTTTTTTTACAGCCCTCCTAATCTCTCATCGGAGGCCCGAGGCTTGTTAAGGGCCTTGCTAAATCCCCTAGCAAGACCAGATGTTTCTTCTAGTAAGGGACACGAGGAATTCAAATTGTTGTTGTTTTCGTCCTTAAAAATCAAAATCAATTTAGATTGAAGGCAGCAATTTAAACTAAACAAGTGTATTTTGATAGAATAAACGACTACACTTATATTTTTGAGCCATTTCTCATACCGTCGTCAACTAAATTGTTTACGACGAAAATGATCGTTTGTCGTGTCATTTTTAGTTACAGAATAATTAGAACTCAATACATAAACCTCGTTTTGCTTCGTTTCAAAACGACAAACCGGTTCGTTCGGGTCGGGATTTTTAGAGTCGAAACCGAGCATCGGTATATGTTAGATGTTTGAAAAACGAAGACGGTTGGACATGGTAAAGATCCCTACTGTCTTAACCCAGAGAGTTTTGTGTTACTAGTGACTGTTGTAAGAATCTGGGACTCAACAGAGTTTAACATTGTGCTATTTAGCGATCTCGTTCAGAGAAAGATGCAGTCCTTCACTGCCTTAGATTTTATTGTCTGGCCGGCTGGGACTTAATTATTTATTGAGACTGAAGGAATGATAAATAAAAAGACATCGGCATCGACTTCGTCTGCTGTTTTAGAGCTGTCCGCAAACATCGAGACAGACAGTGTGTTTGTAGTTTATTTTGAAATAATTTTCAGTAGGCAACATATCAAGTGATTTATAAATGCTACTGTGAAACATACAATAAAACTCAGCAAATGCGACGATCATGCCCGCCACAATGTAAAAATAATCTATAGTTCCGAATCGCAGGAGAAAAATGCATTGCAAATACTCAATTAAAAACTTGTACTAACAGATTACATTCTTCCGCAATGACATCTTCGCCTTAATTAGGAAGTTTTGTTTCCGAGTCTTTGTAAAATTAATTTTCTATTCTCCTCTGTCTGTGGCAACGAATGCCTTAATGTGTTTTGATGTTAAAAGAAAAAAAAAACAAGTATTACTTAATACGTAAACTTTTATACCTTACTAGGAGAAAAACCGCTCAGGTTAAGAGCTGGAGAAGTGGGGGTGAAAAGATCGAGAGTGCAACAACATCATCGTGGTCCTCACCATCATCGTCATCATCATCATCAACATTTTCTACGAAAACAACGAAACGAGACATAGTCACAACCACCGCAGCAAGCATCAGCATGGGAGTTGAAAAGCATCTGGATTCATCTTCTTCCGCATCAGCACGATGTAAGTGTAAGCTATTGCTGAGAGTAGAGTAGTTATTATGTTGTGTAACCCGTTTCAATTTTGTTTTGTGGCGATGTTAGTGGGTCGCTGTTTCAGAAAGATCATGTTTCTCTTCGTGTACGATACAGGTTGGTTGTGTTGTAATGCACTTGCATCTTGATATAGTTAGATGTTGAACACGATACGACTGACTAGCAGATTGTATACTTTCACTTTTTAGTTGTTCTAATCGTAAAAGTATGTCTTGGAAATAAGTAAGACTAGTATGAATACAGATGAAAGAAAGATTTTTCATGTCCGGGGTGAATATGCTAAAGATTGTAGAATTCAGTTTTAATAATGAAATCAGGAATATTGCAAAAAATAAATTGATCAGGCATATTCGGATAGTCATCTTGTGCATTCTTCGAAGCGGATTTTCTAGAAAAGAAACACTTCGCATCAGCTAAAGATGGTTTATTTACATCCCTAATTAGTTTCGCATGCTTCTGTGGTATCTTTAAAATCGGATGAAGTTAGGGTAAGTTAAACTTGCCAGGACAAGTCTGTATCAAACAGTTTATTACCGATTATACATAGTGGATATCTACATATGTAGGTACATATATTTCCAGTGGGCCTTGATAAGAACAACCTCAATATCCCGACTAAAATTGTCTGCGGGTACTGCTTTCTGAAAAAATACAGGCACCGTATGTACCTCTAACGTAGACGCTGCCTAGAGAATGACAAAACTTCTCTCTACAGAAGTTGCCCCAGTAAGGTAGGTAGGTAAGAATGGTTAGAATTGGTAAACCTGCCTGAGGCACAACGCACAAGTAGCGCGGATGGGCCGTTTTGATACCACAACTTAGGTGACCTGGATGTTGAGAGCGTGGTTTTCAGTAAAGTATGTGTACAAATAAAAGGAAATGACTGCTGCCTTGTTAGATTCCAATTCAGATTCTTCTTTGATAGTCATGAAGCATACAACAAATATGTACCCGACCACCTTGTGCAATCGAGCGATTGATATTTGGTTCATAACTTTACCTAACCATTTTACATATGTACATATCTATCTGTATATGCACAGACAGTTTCCCTGGAATTACCATAGGTTATTCATTCTTTGAGAAATACTTCTGCTGATCCCATTTTTAACCCCCAACCAACAATGAACTCTTCACTGATTGTTTATTTAAACGGCAGTTGTTTAAAATTTAAAACGTGCACAGACATTTTGACAAAAAGAGTCAATGAAATTTGATTAACACCTTACAAGTTCATAGTTAGATATGTCAGTAGAGAAGGTTTGCTAACCAAATTTATTGGATCTACGGTGGTTCCATTGTTTACGAAAGTCGGTTATTCTTTCTTCACCGTTAATACAAAGAATGTGAGCATTATTACACGAAGTCATCATGTGAAACGAAGCATACACGATAGTAACGATTAGTAGATAAATGCATAGGTACTCTATTCATAAGCTATTATCACATATCTACCACAAAAAGCCGGCTAAACAAAATCAAAAATTCAAGGTCGACTTGACTGTTCGTCTTTGTGTTCATTTCGATATGTACAGTCATTGTTTTTTTTTCACAATTATTTATTACATCATTTGGAAAGAAGACAAAGATGTAGCGAGGAATCGTGTGAAAGAAAGAGAAGTGGTGAAAAAGGCCCACTTAACCAATCGCATTCCAAATTTACATTTTTTTTTTGGTTGGCAATCTTCGAACAACATACGTCACTCTACGTATTGGGGTCAACATCATTAATTCAGTCGTCGGTTTTTTTTTTTTGTCTCTCTCTGGCTATCCAGTTTTTTTATTTTATTGTTGGTTGATTTTTGGTGTTGTACGAGTTTGTGAAAGAAATTACAGGCAGACCCCTTGCTTTGGAAAATTATATCATCTGATATAACAATTAAAAAACAGCGTTGGAGCCGCTTCCATAAATAATAGTAAAATGATGTGTGCAATTTTATGCGCTTCTTTTTGTTTCGTTTTCTAGTAAATAAGTCACATTCAGTTGATATCTATCGTCCACCGGCGCTGCGTCGGAATTTGGAATCAATTGACAACGAAAATCAACAGCAGCATCAACAACAATTGCATGATCAACATCAACTATTACCACTCCAGCCGAATGATACTAATTGCATTTCAATCAAATCTCTGCCACCAGGGGCTGCCAATCGATCAGATACAATTCAAAGTAGTTGCAATGGCATAGACACGGCAACAACACTAACCTCATCGACAGCATGCAACAATCAAAGGTAAGTGGGCCACATGTTGTAGATTGAAGTAAATATTTTATTCATTATAATGCTTAACATGTTTTCAGACAAATCAGAAGAGAGAGGCGTCCGGATAGAGCAGTATATGTTCCAAGGGCACGACGCAGTCAAACCACTCCCCCAGCTGTCTCAACTCAGCAACAACCAAATCTACAGCCACCGCAACAACCAGCAATACTAGTGACTGAAAGTAATAACCAGCTGACTTCATTGACGGCAACATCATCGATAAGTAGCGGCACTATAAACACAACTACCACGACTACTACGGGTACCTGCAAAAGTCCACCTGGAGATAAATCTTCAGGCAGCAATAGTCGCAGATTGAATAAGGATCGTGTGAGCGGCACCGGTGGCCGTAAGGAAAAATCGTCCTCGAAACGACAGCCTATCGATGATAACGAAAAAAATAACCCAAACAAATGTAACAATTCCATTAACAGTCATAATTCTGAAGAGGAAACAGTGTCTACCATTCGCGAGCAACGCAAACACTTGCATAATCGGGTGGAAAAACAGCTTTCAATACCTGTCGGTAGTGTGAATTTAAATAACTTATCGAATTGCAACGATAAGAATGCCTTACTAGTTAAGGACTGTGATATTTCAAATCCAAAAGATTTTCCCGAGAGTACAAATTTAATGAACAGCAAAAAAAGTGTTAGTGTCGCCGCGAGTGAGATGAAAAAAGTGCTACCGAAAATGACGACATTATCTCCACCTTCGCCTGCGACAGTGCCGTTAGCAGAAAGTGGGGGTAATTTACGAATAGAGGATGCATTGATGAGTGGAGGAGAAAAATCAGAGAAATGTGATCGAGATGCAGAAGAATTGCTGAGGGCATCAAAGGTATGTATTATTATTTATTTAAATCGATGTGGGCGTTTTGTTATGCTCGTTGAGAATCTAGATATGTATTGTGAAGGGACGAAATGCTACGAGTTTCTGTAAAAGACATGGCTTGCATGTCATAATTTGACACGTTCACAGCTGAGTACAAAATGAATTGAAAAATAAAATCTGTTGTGCTAACAATAAAACAACCAAAACACCTGTTCTGACGTTAAAGATAAGATGGTTATGTGTAAATAAAAATGTGAACATCAGAAAATGTATGGCTATGTTCGTATGCGACATCAGTTTTTGTCACATTTGTTATGTATGTGTATGTGCCTACAGCTTGTAGTTGGGAATGTGCTAACGCTAGAGGGAAATTACTTCTCTTTATCACAAAGAGACGGTAATTGTAGAAATGTTAAGTATCCTGGGTATTCAGTAAATAGAATTGTATAATTGTGTTCAATAGAATTACATATTTGAATATCTAGCAAACATTTGTACCTCCATATTGCAGCAACTGTTATCTATATATACAAAGCAGTAAGTCCTGACTGACTCTTCATCGCCGAGCCTAAACGGCTAACGCTAGAAAGTTGAAATTTAGACAGTAGTTTCCTTTTGTGGCGTAGGGAAAAACAATGGAGCCACTTTTTTGAATTTTTGCTCCAAACAAAATTTAAATTGGAATTAAGAATTGAAATTTGGTAGGTAAATTCTACAACAAAAATAAAGAAACACGTGTTTCGTCGTTTTTCAAAATTATATCCATCGACCAAGATACAGGGTGTTAAAGTTTGAAAATGAAAGGATAAGTCCTGGCCGGCTTACTCATGACTGCCAGGCCTAAACGGCTAATGCTTGAATCTTGAAATTGAGACAGTTGTTTCATTTTGCAACGTAGGCAACCACTATGAATTTTTTTTCGGAATTCAGCTCCAAAAGGGGAGATACAGGGTGTTCAAGTTTGTATGGAATCAAAAATTTAAATTGGAATTAAGAATTGAAATTTGGTAGGTAAACTCTACAACCAAAATAAAGAAACACGTGCTTCACCGTTTTTCAAAATTATGCCAACGGGCCAAGATACAGGGTGTTAAAGTTTTCAAATAAAAGGATAAGTTCTGACTGATTGGCTGATGCTAGAAAATTGAAATATAGACAGTAGTTTCCTCTTGTGACGCAGACATCCACTATGAGATTTTTTTTCGAAATTCAGCTCCAAAAGGGGAGATACAGGGTGCATTCGCAGTTCGTAGCAATTCGACGTTGAACGGGTGTGTGTATGATTTAGTTGGATGGATCTTTAAGTATCTATGAGACTACTGAACTGATTTCAAAAATTCAATACTGAAATGGTGACACTTTTTGCTATCTTTTACCTTTGAAAGTTCAATAGGAACAGACGATTTCTAACGACGAAGTATAACCTTTAGTATGTATGGTGCGCGTGCGAAGCCGCGGGAGGACTGCTAGTTGCTTATATAACAGGAAATTAAATAAATTGTAGCGATTTTCAAAAGACTCTATGTTGCATATAATTTAGTCAATACAGCATTCGGATCTCATTTTATTCGACCAGACATTTTTTCCTATCTTGACTGAATGCAAAATTGTAAACTTAAGATCATGGTTACGGCCCTGCAATAGTAGTAACATCTTGGACAGTAACTACTTCGTGGTCAGTTAATCCTCTACACATGAGGTGTGCTGTTGTGGCGTTCAGGCATTGCGAGTGTTTGTGATCTATTATTTATATGCTGCACGCATCCGTTTACCACTGACAAGCGATGCGAGTTATTGCTATACAAATTATTTAAACACATTACTCACTTTTAGTTTTTCATCATCTATCTACGTTCATATTTATTATAACTGTTTAGTCAAAGAGTGCGTGATTTACTATTTGGATAGAACGAGCCAATAATTGTCTATGGATTATTAAACATTATACGCATTAAATTTTAATAATTAGTTATTACGTTTGGTGTGGTCCTATAAAAAAGAGGCACACAAATTCAAATACATCTACGTGTTTGACGTGACAGCTCGTAGGGAACCAATACATATCTTCCCGCAACCATTCATGTTGTATGTGTTATACTCCTCGCACAAATGGAAGAGATCTACAGTTCTTATTGCGGATTCTAAACGTTGAATTAAAAAGCTTTTCATGACAGATTATACTCTTGGAGCTGTGTCATTTCTTGCCGATATGTGGGGCCATGAAAAAACGTTTGGTTATTTTTACTGATTCACTAACCACTAAGCCAAGGCGACTAAGAGATGCACTCTAACACCAAAAGGAGGTTCATTGAGATACCATTCTACTCCTGAAGTATCTTATAGTAACAATTTGGATCGAACATACTGGCAGTGTTCAGGTTTTACTGATGTTGGCAAGGGTGGAATACGTGTAGGCCTGCCTTGGATGCAGTGGCCTGTTATAGTATAATTTAGTTTTGAGAGGTTGTATCTTCTAAGTCAAATTAACATTCGATCGCTGCAGTAGTCAAGATATTGCCATCTATGATAAGCTTTCGATAAGACAGTGATCCTTCTGTTTGTATCTAGAGATTCTTGTCTGGCCAATTATTACGTTTGTCGTGTTCTGTGCTTCCTTTAATTTTATTCTTCACACTATAATGAATTTTCATCGTCTTATTACGAGGTCTGGGAAGTACTGCCATACTCTACTACGTCACAACTTTTGACTTTACCAAAACTCTATTGTCCATACTACCGCCACTCCAGTTTCCCTTTCGACGAATAAACCAATATAATACGTTGAAAGCTTTCATTTGAAACATAATAAGGTCTTCCGTCAATCAATCTCGAGCATACTTTAAACATTTTATGTTGTAAGTGGATATTGACATTGCTATGAGAATATAGTCAGTATCAACCTCAACAGGGGTTAAGTCCCTCAAATTTTAGCTACGGCTTCGCACTTCTTCATTTAAAGTAGCTTATTGCCCAAAGCAATGAATGGAAATACTTTAGGATAGCAAATAGTCAATCGTGTTTATATGCATATATGTACATATGTATGTGTAAAAATGTACGTGAGTAATTTGGGTCTTAGCTTGTTTTTATCTGTCGTCGTGGCTTATTTATTTACCTTTCGGCAAATAATGACAAGCCTGAGAGTATAATCTGTTCTTAACAAACTTCTTAATCCGTCGTTAGGATTTGACAATAAGAACTGTAGGTCCGTTCCATTCATGCTAACAAATTTAACACGCACAACGTGAATGGTTGTGAGAAGCTGGACCTCAGCGCTTTACAGGCTGTCGCTCCAAAATTTGAGCTTCATATGGGTGAATTTAGAAACGTCAAACAATTGTGCAACGATGCGGCATTACTGCTTATTTGCGATGCTGAAAGAATACTTTGTTGACGTTTTAGAACGCATTGTTTATATAAAGCAGAAACTACATAAAAAACTTAAAATTCTGCAATTGCAGATGCGACAAACTTGCATAAAAAACTTTTGACGTTTAAACTGATGCCAATTTTTGCATTTTAGAAAATTAGGCAAATGTGTGATACAGCAGTGAAGCGTTTCTGAATTCACCCAATGTCAGTGTTTTTTTTTTCTTCTAATTTAACCTTAATATTAAATGGCTGTGTTCATATTTATATATTTTGGCTATCAAGATAACATACGAAATAAAGTGTCTCGGGGGCTTCTAGGTAAAAAGAAACTATTTGAATGGTCCTTTTTTCCATCTCAGCTAAACAAAATTGTCCGAAAACAACATTCTTTAGTTTTATATTAAAAAACTAGAAAAGTTCTTGTAACGCCAAGTAAAAATCACTGCTTAGGTCATAAGAAAAACAGCAATAAAATAAACGCTCGTAGCTGACCAACATCAGCGCGTATACATCAAAAATGTGGCTCTTATAGTGAACTACATACTGCGATGCCATAATAGTAAAAGTTCGGTTCAACATATTCCTGGTCTATTCAGACAACGGTAAGCCCTTCACAAGTCTATAGCAGAAGAAGTTCACATTCCGCTGGAAGCTGTTAATTATGTTCATGCTGTTATGTGTATGTGTCATATCTAAACAGATGCCGCCCTTCAGAGCTGTGGCGATCTGCACAATCCACTATCAAGTAGGGTACCATGCTGCCAAATTCGCTATCCCCTTTTATACACATCATCGTATTTGAAGTGGCACTTGCCAAATATTTTCTTCTCCGACGATCTAAGAAAAAATGTATTCATTATATACCTTCAACAACCATGTCACATGATTCGTGGTCTACAAAATAGCGTTCAATCACCACTATGTAACTGCCTACATACCTCGGCTCAGAAGCCGATAGAGGGCAAACTTTTCCTGTTTTGTGTTGTTTTTTTTTTTTAGTTTTTGTCAAATCCGAACAGACTCAGGTGCTTATCATCTTAAATTATACTCAGAGGTTTAAGAGGAACTTAGCAACATTGGCATGACTTTCGCATAAGATGAATCAAATGGTTTTCCAACGCGCAAAACCGCGTTTCAAATAGATTTAAGCCTGACTTTCGAAATACGCAATGTTTGTGTTTGACCGCCCAATTTTAGCAAAGTCTTAATTGTTAAAAAAAAAAAACCCGGAAACCGTCTTGTTTTTATTAATTGTTTAATTTATTATTCTTAACTTGTTGCCTTACACAAATTGTAATGTGTGTGTATATTCTTCCATTACAGGAAATAAATCGTAGTAATCGACGTATAATAAAACAGACTTTCAACTCAGATGTGCTTGAAATTCCTGAAAAATACGTCTTTAATTCCAACTCATGCGTCAAAAAGGTAACCAAAGACGACTGCAAGAATGTCAGTGGAACTGACGATGATGAAGCCGAAGAAGACGACTGGGATTCCATGTACGATGACAGTGGTGATTGTTTAGATCCGAAAATTCTTCAAGAACTAACAGCCTCGGTAGGCAAAGTAAAGATCGAGCTACCAAAAATGGATTATTCGGTAATGGTTTCGTAAAAACAAATATACATTTCTCTTTAACCTATTTTTGCCTAGGCCTACTTAACAAAACAATCGATCCTCAATGATGAGGAGTTTCCCCATGTGTTAGAGGTCTCCAACTTTCCTGTGGAATTCAAAAACCAAGATTTACTAATGGTTTTTTCGCAATACAAAGAATCAGGATTCGATATTAAATGGGTCGACGATACTCATGCTTTGGCTGTGTTCAGTAGTTCACAAATTGGTAAGCTGTCCTATACTCAATTCATAGCTTGTTTACTTAACCTTTTTCGTCTTTACAGCTGCTGAAGTCCTTGCAATGGGACATCCGTTTGTGGTTTTAAAGCCGTTGGCTGAAGCAACGGTAGAATCTCGCCTGAAGGCAAAGAAATGTGCAGCATCATTACAGCCATATAGACCCCGACCAGAAACTTGTGCGGCTTTGGCCCGCCGTTTAGTAACCGGAGCATTAGGGGTTCGATTAAAAACTGCCGCTCAAGAGCGGGAAAACGAAAAGCGAGTACTACGCGAAGCCAAAGGTAAGTTCACTTTTTCATAAGTAATTTTTGTAACTAAACTTATTTTTAAATTGCAGAACGCAAGCTGTTAGCCGCTAAACAACGTGACGAAGCATGGGAAAGCTAAAACTCAATCCAAAGGCTGCGACCAAAGCAGCCATTCTTCCATAAAGGATAACTTAGATATATTTAGCATTGCAATGAGAATGTGTATTTTATTTTCTATTCTCGCGAGAATAACATGTTTTGTTAATGTTATGCATCTTTCACTTGCATAAATGCGATTCTACTAGTGCAATAGTGGCATAATCTGTATGTTTCTTGTTTTATGCAACTGAAAGTGATCGTTGGAAATTGAACGAGAGAATAATGTAATTTCTACATCCAAACACTTATATATACTTATTACAAATGCAATATTTTATATCAATTGTGCGAATAAGATATTGATTAAACATATACAGAGAGATATAGAAATATATATACCTATACATTGAGAAATATTTTTAATAAAGTGTATTTATTTAGAAGAACTGGTGTTTCAGTGTGTATATGTACCGTGTTTAAACAAGTAAATTGTTTATAACTTTGTCACTGATTTAGGGAAAAGATCATACTTGAAGGAAGAGCTCTGTCTCTCTTAAACTGCCTCTCTAAAAAACAATAGAAGTGGAACCACATCCCTGAAACCATATCCACATATGTATATTCTTGTACCTGCTTTACTTTAAGTCGTTAGTCCTAGATAGACCTTAGCATTGTCATCTAAGGCTTTTGAGCTTTATCTGCCATCTGCTCTACTAGCCCCTGTATCTGGACTGTTCTGACTGGGTCGATGTCACTCGACGGAGCATCTTAACTTACCGTCTATGCAGACGGGAACAAGTACTCTCGCGGTTAACCTCATTTGCTCTAGAGTTCGTATTAATAAAAGTTTTGCCTTTAGAGCCTTTCTTAGTGATGAGTATCGATTTGAAATCCTTGGGTTTCCACATAGTGTGAACATTTGGTCGCTGGTGGACATTCCCGGCCTAAAGCTACATTAATATAGACCAATCAGGTTGACAAAAGGCTTGAGGCAGATAAGATCTTATGAGGGTGCTCTATATTTGATGCACTTTGGACGCTTTCCTTGAGGATCAGGCAAACAAACCTGAGATTTGGTTCATCGGAGTCCTTTTATCCGACCATATTTTGCAAATGACTTGGTACATGGTGCGACCGGTTGGAGGTTTTATTCCTTGTTTTTTTTTTTCGAAAAATGAAATTTCCAAATCCCCACTCAGACTAGTTTCAGTCTATTGCATTCTCAGATAGAAACCCCTTTTTGGTGTAGTTAATAGTTGAAGAAACTCAGATTTTGTTCGTTTCTTTTTTTTATTTTCGGTGGCTATTGTTGTTTTGCCTGATAGTCTGCAGAAATGGTCCTTTTATATCCTCAGCACCGACTGCGGCTTTACTACCATGTTCCTTGTTCCTAAAGCGGTTCGGGTTTTGTAGCCGTGGCGTGTTCTTTTTACTCTTTAGTAAACTTCTAAAAGATAATTTTTGCAGTAGAATCGCTTTATTTCCTCGAATGCGAGCTTCTCATTCTATTGCTTTTAGAACCTGGTGCTCTTTCCCACTCTTTTGCTCGTACGAGCTGTTTCAGCTGGCGTTCTTTATCGAACCAAGAAATTCGTTATGGTGGCCGAGAGGATTCCAGCACAAAGCCGGCATCTCTGATGGCTTTTTGACAGTATTGCCATTTCTCTTCAATAATTTATGCTTAAACTACTTAAGTAAGTAATTATAGTAAGTAAGTACTTTATTTATTTCCATTTGTAAAATTTGGCATAGGCAAATGAACATTTTGTATAGAAATATGTAAATATGTATGCAATGTACAATATTTGATCAAAGACCGCAACCATCCCCATTTTGGGCGCTTTGCTGACTTTGCTTTGATAAATCTTATGTATGATCTCTAACTTTGACTAAGCCATTCTCTTATATAAGTAAATTAATTCAATAGCGGTATTATAAACATAGGCATGGAACAGCATAGCCCATACCAATTGATTTTCGTATGAATAATTAAAATTCAGGGCCGATGACAATGGAGAGCACAGGCCTGGTTCCTCGCAATTATTTTCTTCATTGTGTGTGTTATATTATTTGCGAAATTTTTTGATTTTATTACGAACTACGAATAACAAATTAAGAAGCAACCTAGTGCTGGGTAATTTTCTGTAAACCTATAAGCCAGAAGTTCAAGTTAAATACATACGCACCATTACTTTGAAAAAGAAAACATTTTTTCCCTAAGTCCGGAACCCAAAATTACATAGACGTCAAAATTGAATAGCTGCCAACCTGACAATAATAAAATTTCTGTGGCATGTTGCAACAGAAACAGAAACAGAGAAGAAGAAGAAGTAAAAAGAAGTTTGGCTGTTTTGTCTTGTCTTGTAATGTGTACATTTTTGTGTATTAAACTAAGGTCCTTGTAATGTAATGTGTTTTTCGTGATGTGATATTTCCATCTTTAATAGCGATGAGAATATAAAACTTTTTATTAGAATAATACATTTGAAAAAATCTATTTGTCTTATTGTTCGAAAATGACTAAATAAATACAACTGAAAGTCCAAGAGTACCTGAAGCATCCGTGGAGTTGTTTTGAGTGGGAACTTGAATTATTTTTTTCGCAAGTAGAAATGGCTGCTACTCCAATCGAGATTGATGAATTCCTTAATGGGGCACTTGTAACTTGGGTAAGCTATTTACTTTAATTTGAATTCCAAATGGAAAATCGAAAAATACATGTGTTGTTGGTTCAATAACGCTGGCGTAATTCTTGTTTGCTGGAGTCTGGGATTAATGTCATTAACAATATTAACAATTTAACATACTTTTCGATTTCATAAAGGCCAAGATTCGCATTAATGTTGTTCATCAACAATCAAATTTTCGGAACAAATTAACCTTAGAGAAAGTATCTAGAATTTGCCAACACAAAGAGATCTTGCGACCTACAACTGGAAGTGTTTTTGTATGCAAATTATTGTTATAAAACCAAATTTGACTAAATTTTCATTGGGCATTGTTTGCTAAATATTGATGTTAATTAGCAGCTTAAGCATATACAAAAGCTGTGATTGAAAAAGAGGAAATGTGTATGATCATCTCCTTCCAGGTGACAATGAGTTTACAGGGTACGCATAGTAATCTATAAAACAATATTTTACCCGCATAATATGCCGTTTAAAGAGCACTTCAGGCCTTCTGAACTTTATATGTATAAAGCTTGGGAGTTCACATTTAAGATTTTCGAATACGACGATATTGAAAATTTGTTTATTTTCATTAATCATTAATTTCTGCCAATTGTTTTTTTTTCTGTCCCTTTTTTCTTTGATTTATCAGTTTATGCTGAGTTAAATGGATATTTTGCTCCAAAAGCCGATTAGGCTGTCAACATTCATTGAATTTGTTAGATCGAAAGTAGGTTCATTCATACTTACTTGCTCTCGAGTCTATATGACCAAAATAAAAGATTCTTTTTAGATGTAGCAATAACTTTTGTTTATGTTTTTATTAAATTTATTGACCTTGTAACATTTTAGTATATACATATGTAGTAAAATGTTATAGTTACTGTAGGTATAATATTCCTTTAAAATCATGTTTTCTCTAGCCTTACAAAATGCATCAGATCAGCAGGGTTAAAGAAAAATATTTGCAAATACAAATTTCATCTAAACGAATTTGATTAGGACTGACTTGAATTGCTGCAATTTTTTTCCTCGACCGTCCTCCTTGTTACATAGATACATACCATATGGCCAACACAGTGGCTTCATTTCATAATTGCTGGAAAGTTCCAAGAATAATCATTATTTCGACAAAATGAAAATCCGCTAATGTCAAGTTTTTGCCTATTCACTTCATGGCTAATAATGTTGACCCAGCACTATGACAGGTTTTTATGCTTTAATGATCGTTGTGCAGAGAGAAAGGATGATATAATAAAAATGATGTTAAACATGAAAGAACAATTTATTTAAATTCAACAACAATCGCTTTTAGTAGTGCTGCAGCTTTCATTGTTAGATAAATACGGTCTTAGCAAAAAACATGTTTTTGCATTTACTAATATTCTTCAAATATGTATATGTTACTTACGTACTCATGTTGGCGTCACAGTTCAGGGAAAACCTGAGACACAACACGTAAGTCTCTCTAGTCACCTCGAACGTTAGCTAATTGCCTCCAGATTCGCACACCAAGTTGATTGATGTCTTTTTTCATTTGTGCCCATCAACTAAGTTGATGCTTTCTTAACTTCGCCGTTCCTCTGGGCTTTAGAGTTGGTGTCCATCCAATCTATATGTCCCGGCAATTTTAACTCTTTTGAGCTAATCTACTCTTAATAAAGTCCATGCCTTTGCGACAGAAAGAACTGCGATGATCAGGATCTTGTATGGAGTCTCTTCACATGTTCGAAGGAGGACTTTGTCGCCTTTTCTAAATGCTTTTTTTTCTATCGAAGATCGCGGTGAGATCTTTATCGCCTTGCATGGGGCAGTGCGTATTCTCCATCGTCATTCTACTTCTGCTTAGACTATCACATATTATTTATACTCTAACTCAGATAATGATTCTGCAAATGTAACATCTTATTTCTTCTGTCTTTACATTTATGTTACAGTGGGCACAAAATTTGTACTATAAATTTACCTCCTTAGTTCCTTACCTTGTGAAATTACATATCTGACACAGGCTACCAACATGAACAGCAGCTCCAATTAAATAAGCACGCAATACGCATTCCTCTTCAACAATATTGAACTGGTTCATGGCTTAAATGACTTATTTTTTACTTGAAACACATTCGTAATTTTTATTTATTTATTTTAGTTGGAATCATGTTTACCGAGACCAGAAATTTTATCTGGGTATGGTTCCCTTTTGGATGGAAGTATTGTGCACAGCGTATGGCTTCAGATAGATCCCGAACCGCAGAATCATCCAGCAGAGCTAAATGGTCTGAGTGGAGCATCGTTATGCATTGCGAGGGCAAGAAATTTCGAATGCATCGTAAGAAATCTAAAATCCCTCTTTGAAGAAGAGTTTAATCAGACAATTTTGGTTCTTCCTGATTCGTACACGATTGGCTTTAATCCAGGTAAGAAGTAGATCTCAGTCCATTCTATTGAACTATTATTATTTTGTTATTGGCTTGTCTTGCAGAAACACGTCATGGTTTAGAGCAGATGAAACTTTTGTTAATCCTTTTGCTTGGTGCGGCAGTGCAGTGTCCGAATAAGGAACTATTTATAGGACGTATTAAAGAACTGGACGTAGATACTCAGCATGCAATAGTGGAATTAATTAAACAGGTATTATAAAATTTCTTTATTTTATTTATGTTATATAAAAATGGGGTTTCTGCTGCACAGGTGACTGATAACCATAGCTTGGTTTTAACGGAGGAATCAATAGACCTACTAACACCGGCCGATATGTACACTCATATTTTACGATTAACGAAAGAACGTGACGTTATGTATATGAAATGGATAACTTCCATTGCTGCTGAACCGGAGGCTAATGGTACGGAAAATGCTCAAAATATGCCGCTTTCACCGGCTAGCGGAATGGCTACTTCACCTTCATCGAGTTCAGAAAGCAATCACATGGCAGTTGAGTTGGCTGACTTAAAATCAAAATTAAGGAAATTGCGACAGGAGCTGTATGTGGTGAAATGTATTCTTATTAATTGAAATGAGTGCTAAGATTGTTCTATTTTTGTAGGGAAGAGAAATCAGAAGCTTATCTTGAAGCGAAAGAAGAATTGGAACACAAAAACGCACAACATGAAAAGTTAAGAACAGAGGTAAGCTGACTATGAAATGATTTGTTCAGATTAGTTATGTAAAATTTAATAATTTGTGGTTGAATAGTGGGAACTGTTTGGACGTCTAAATTTTTAGGAACACCGAATGTTTCGTGTATAGGATCAAACAAATTAAGAAGTTTGAAAATTATAAATTTTGCATTTGAATAACGTCATCCACTGTTCACGAATAATTTTCTATCTGTTAGTCATTCGGGATTGATATTTGCGGAACAGTTCATAGACATTGCAGCCATTCATGTTGTGTGTGTTTTATCCATATACAGACTAGCTGTTCCCCGCAGCTCCGCACGCGTTAAATTATATTAAATTCGAACCTACTGGTAGACTACATTAATAGCTTCCGGGTCAAGTGCTTCGATCAATTGGAAAGTTGAAAGTTATGGCATAGAAACCTTGAACCGGAACTGAAGCCCTGCTGGTACACAGTGCAACCCCCTCCTCACCACCCCATCAGCTGTAAATCTAAAATTATTTAGCCGATTTGAATTAAACATATCTTCTTAAGGTTCCTTTCCGCTGCGGAGATTGGAAATCATCGTTTTCAGTGTCTGCTTGTTTGTAACGCCTCTTAAAATCGTTGGTATCGGAAGGTTGAGCCATCTGCACAGATCTGCTAGCCATGTCAGTCTCTGCCCTCCTGCCTTTCCCCTTCCTTCTATCTTCCCTTGTATTGTTACTTGCAGCAGTTGATATTTATTGTTCCTGAGCACATGTCCTAGGTACTCTAATCTTCGTTTTTTTATTGTTAAAATTAGCTCCCTTTTGCATCCTACTCTTCCTCGTTTTTGACCCTGTCGACCCAGGAGAAACGCAGCATCCTCCTTTAGACTCACATTTCAAAGGCTTCTAACTTCTTCATCATTTTTTTATGTAGTGTCCATGTTTCCTTCCACTCCATATAATAGGACCGACCAGATATAACACCTAACCATTCTGGTTCTTATGTTCAGATTAATATCTCTACTGCATAAAAGTTTATTCATTTTGCAGAAAGTTGCCCTCGCTTGTTCAATTCTGCTTTGTATCTCTTTGACTGGAATTGCGTTGCTGGTGACAGTTGTTCCTAGATACTTAATGTTGTTTACCCTGTGCCATCTATTCTAAGTTCAATGTTCTGTCGTTGTTGGTTATTTGTAAATACCATGAACTTACCATGGCTTTGTCTTGGCAGCGTTTATCCGTAGATCATATTTATGGCTTACCCGGTTAAGCTTATTCATCATGTTACTAAGTTCTTTTAAACTATTTGCCATAATGACTGCATCATCAGCGTACCTTATATTATTTATCGTTACTCCGTTTATCTTGATTCCGTCGTCATTATCCGATATCGCTTCCTTAAAAATCTCCTCTGAATACATGTTAAATAGTAGCGGTGATAGAATGCAACCTTGTCTCACCCCTCTGACTCTTCTCCTTCACAATTATTCTGCAGTTGTTTTTGTCTATGTTTTTGCTTCTGAGTATCTTCACCAGTTTTGTGTGTTGAACTTTATCAAAAGCCTTCTCGTAATGCACAAAGCAAGCGAAAACTTCCTTATTCATCTTTAGGCTTCTTTGGACGATCATGATTTGAACAAAAAGTGCTTCACGCGTGCCAAAACCATTCCTAAAACCAAACTAAGATGGGCTTATGTCTTCAAGTAACTTCAACGAGTGACTCATCTAGCTTATTGTTCTGTACTCGGCACATTCTGTTGCTTTATTTTTCTTGGATAAAGTTACAAAGGTAGTTTTAAGCCATTCATTGGGGATCCTGCAATATGTGTACACCCGTCCCTCGATTTACACGGTGGATACGTTCCACATAAAACCGAGCATCGAGATAGAGTTTGCATATAAAAAAAGGGGGATTTGAATTCAATTTTAAACCGTGTAAATCGAATCAAAGAATGTATGAAAATTTGTAGATATGTTCATAATGACCGTGTAAAATGAGACAAGGATTGTATGGAAAACTGTCGATTGGTCTAGAATATTCATAACATATCAAAAGACGTGCAATTCTTATTTATTTTGTTAGAAACAGGATTCCTTTGACCGATTGTAGTTCAATTTGACGTTTGCCATTGACGGTTTCGTAAGTTTGTTAAATGAATGCGTTCAATGAAAACTAATCGATTTTGCGTAATGAGTGCGTCCGTAAATATGCACTTTAAAAAAATGCAGGGCCCCTACTCTGTATTGCGATTCTAAAGTTCGGATCGTTCGAAAGTGGAATTTTGTATGTACAATTTGAAACGCAATTCATAAAATCCATACAAAATTTCCGCATTCGAACAATCCAGAGCAGCAGACCAGCAATACAGAGTAGGGGCCCAGGATTGGAAAGAAAACACAAAATAATTTTGTTTTTTAAATTTGAGAACCGTGTTAGAGTGAAACTCTGCAATAATTTTGAAGAAAACCGTGTTAAAACGAAGCCGTGTAATAAATTTCAAAACCGTGTTAAAGTGAAACCGTGTAATTCAAGTGCCGTGTAAATCGAGGGACGGGTGTATATTGCGTTGAAGAGTCCGACAAGTATTTCCACGTTATCTTCATCTATAAGCTTCAGGAGTTCATTCGGCACTTCGTCTGGGCCTATCGCCTTTCTCTAGTTTTTACATCCGGATCCTAAGTTTATTACAGGATTATGGTCCGATCCTAAATCATTCGATTATGATCGTATCCTTACAGTCACTTGTTGGTGCGTATACTTGTATAATGTTAACTAATGTCACCTTGGCTTTAAGTTGCATTTAGTTTACTCTCTCAGATAGATACGTTATAGACTTTTTTAGTTTTTCAGAGACTAATATTCCTATTCCGTTTCTGTGTTTGTTTCTCTCTGCGCATGCATAATACAACGTTTACCCACTTTTATTTTTCTCACCATTTCCTCTCCATTGGATGTCGCTGATTCCCATAATATCAATTTTCATCCTTTTCGTTTCTTTTATTACATTATCTAATTTGCCTGTTTTAAATAAACTTCCAACGTTCCAAGTTCCTATGTTAAAGTATCCACCTTAACACCCTCTGACCACTAAAGGTCTGCCGGGGACTGAGGACCATTTGGTTTGTTTGTTGATTCATACGATGATTAATTACTGGAGAATAATCATACTATGAGAGGTGGTTTCCCGTTTGCCTTCCTCTCAGCTTAACTGATATTTTATTTGCTGGTTATTTATTAATATTATATTTCATTTACATATTTATTACTTAACCTTTTTTTTTTCTTTACGGTTGATTGTTTTTGTCATAGTCGTCGTTGTTGTAAATGTCCGTGTTACTGTTGTGTTGTTAGTTGTAGAAATGCTTAATTGATGGCGGCATTAACTCGCCATAACGTTGCAATAGTGTCATCAGATTTGTGGTCATTTCATGGGATGTTTACTCGTAAGTGGAAACCCACAACATCGTGGTATTATTGCCTATCCTCAATTCCCAAAAAATTATATGATTATTGCATTACCATATTTCTAGCCATGTCCGAACCGTGAAATCATTGATGTGTAAATTCAACTACATTGTAGTTATCTCCTTGACAGTGGAGGAGCCTTAAGGATGTCATTGTTGGGCAGATCTTTTCTCCCTTTACTGCTCGACTTCTTCTGTGTATCTCCGATGGTTATTTGTTCCAACAAGACACCTCAAATTTTTTTTTTATCTCCTTTTGTGGTTTTTCTGGCGTCCATTCTCGACTTGCTTTCTATGTTTGTTAGATCAACCTGCTCTCCGTTGGCGAACAATTTACTCCCTCTTATTTCAATTTTCTTTCCTGCTTCTTCTAATACTAGAGCAAGATTTTACAATTCTCTTTTTTTTTGTCGCTGTGCTACGGATAAATCATTATTAATAAATAAGTTGGTACCTTTAATTTTTGTTTTTTCTTCCATGATTTCCGCTTTTTTGTATGACGATACAAGCCCAACTAGAATGTGTCTTATTTTGTTGCTATCTGGCTTAATCCGACAGGTATACGTCTAGTTTCGTTTTCATTAGTTGTTTAATTAGATTCATTCGTTTTTCTTGACTGTTCTCCACTTCTTTAATATTCAGTATCATAATGTAATTGCTTCGGGAGAGTTTCTCATATTTTTTATTTTGTTTATTAATGGGCTCGTTCAGAATTCTAGGCACTAGCTAGTCAACTGGCTCTGATTGGTCGAGAGCAACTGCAAAACAAGAAGCTTTTTTACGGTAGTGGACTGAATTGTTAGTCAAGAAAATTTCCCCTGAAATTTCAGTCAGTTGAAGAAATGTCAAAAATCAGCTCACTCGCGATTTGTTATTTAGCTCTCGGCTGTGCTTTTAAATTTTTTGCGAAAAAAAAAAACAAATAAAATAATATGTCGTTTGAAGTGAACTATGAAGGTATGTCGTCTCCAAATAAATGGATGTGGTTGTGTAATACAACCCTAGAGACTACCATTTTGTTCGCCATGATAGGGTTGGCGAACTCCTCCAAAGAGCTTTAAACAAGCTAGCTAGATGGGCAACTCGGTGTGGTTTGGGTGTAAACCCCCACAAAACCGAATTGGTATTCTTCTCTAAGAAATATAAAATTCCAATCATCGACCCTCCTTCCCTTAACGGTATAAGCTTAACTTTCTCTAACGAAGCAAAATATCTGGGTCTTATTTTGGATAAGAAATTAAGCTGGAAACCTAACATCCAAGAAAGAGTAAGGAAAGCCTCAATAGCACTTTTCTCTTGCAAAAAAGCCATTGGGAACAAATGGGGTTTACAACCTCGTATTACTCACTGGCTCTACATCTCGGTCATAAGACCGATACTCATGTACGGGGTGGCTGTCTGGTGGACCGCCTTGGATAAGGCTGTGAACCGAGACCATCTAAGCAAGGTCCAGCGATCAGCATGTTTGTGCATAAGCGGGGCTCTTCGTACGACACCCCTTGACAAATTCGGCAGACAAATGGCTGCTAACTCGGCTGTTCGCCTCAAATCAATTTCACAGTGGTATACCAAAGATTTTGGCCACGCCTTCATTTTGAACAAATTCAATTCTTTCCGTCTTCCAAATTATTGTAGCGTGTTCCAGGCGGAAATATTGGCGATCAAGGAAGTCTTATCCTGGCTGAAGAAAAACGTTATATCTTCCACAGATGTATGTATCTTTTCAGACAGTCAGGCAGCGATCAGGTCTCTGGAATCAGTCTCCTCAAATTCACTAGTAGCTCTAGATTGCCGATCATCTCTTATAGAGATGGCGGAGCAGTTCAATATTCATCTTTGTTGGGTGCCGGGGCATAGAGATATTCCAGGGAACTGCAAGGCTGACGAACTCGCCAGATATGGAACAACTATACCTGTGCTCACAGAAAGAGACACCCTGGGTATACCGATCGCTACATGTAAACTTAAGCTCAAGCTGGATGCTATTGAGAAAACGAATTCTAGGTGGACAAATGGTATAACCTGTCTAGCGACTAAACGGATTTGGCCACGGCTGGATCTGAAACGCTCTAAGAACTTGATTTCTCTCAAAAGATCGCATATCAGATCCGTAATAGGTGTCATCACGGGACACTGTCTAATAGGCAAGAATGCAACAAGGCTTGGCGTCCATTCAAATGATTTCTGCAGAAGCTGCACGGACGAAGAGGAGGAGGAAACCATTCCCCACCTTCTTTGTAGCTGTCCAGCTCTCTCCCGCACAAGAAGAGTCCATTTAGGGGAATTCTACTTTAACGACTTAGGTGATCTGATAAACACGGATATCAGAGACCTCCTTCGCTTCATAAAATGCTCCAATTAGTTTAACGAGTAGGTTTGGAGATCTCTTCAGATCCATGTGGAATCACAATGGACCTATCGCTGGTCTAAGGGTGCTGGCGATAGCTAGCAGCCACTTCAACCTAACCTAACCTAGGGTTGGCTGCATCTATATAGGCGAAATCTACCTTTTAACAACCCAAACGCTTTTTCTATTGTTACTCGTGCACTGCTGAGACGTGTATTGAAATGGCTTTGCTGTTCACTAAGATGCCCATTATCTCTACATGGAGTAATCAAATTAATTAATCACCCTTAGAATTCTGGAAATAAATTCAATTTACAAACAAATCTGAAGTGAAAATAAAAAGTAAAACTTCAATTATGACATGTCAATGTCAACTGTAAATTCAGTCACTTTGCCGTTCAGAATGTTAGGTTTTGACAAACATTTTAGTGCCTAGAATTCTGAACGCGCCCAATAACTTCTTTAAAAAATGTTATTTCATTTTCTAGAAACTCAGTTTTTTCTGGGTAGCCTCTAATTGTTTTTTAAAATCTTGTTTAATTTCAGCTTTGAGTTCTTCTTTGAAATTTTTTAAGATAGCGATCATTACACACATCTATCCATTGTTAGGCTGAATTATGATTCCCTCACTGTATAAAAGTTGTACCTTACTATTTGTCGCTAGATGGAGTCTTATAAATTAGTTGGGTCTAACCGATTCAGTTGACGTTTTTTTTTTTTTTTTTTTTGCTCTGTAGATTAGGTTTCCCGCCATAAATGCACTATACTTTCTTATCTGACAATTCTTTCACTGATATATCAATTTTCTTTTATTCCTTTCCACTTTAAATCAAAGTTTTAATTACATGTATACATTTCTAGCATGGATAGATATTGTGCAAAAATTACACACTGGCAAAAAACAACAGGTCGTCACGATTTAACAGCGTGAGTGTTCAGCGCCATCTATCGGAAGGCGAATACTTTAGATTTATGTGCACTTCCCACTTCATAACAAATGTATTATGTAAGTTTCAGTTCAATCGGATGGTTAGTTTTTGAGATCTCAGCACTTACTTTACCCTCGCCCATATCCATTTGATTTTTGAAACAATAAAAAATTATTTTCGCCCATTTTCTTCTTTTTATGGTTCCACTCTGTTCCGGAAGTTGGAAATCATCGATGCAAGTGATTGTTTGTTTGTCACTCCTCTAAATATGTATACTGCTGAAAGATTGAGCCATTCTCTTAAATTTGATAACCAAGTCGTTCTTCTGTACACCCACCTTTTGAAGGCTTCTGTTTTCCTTATTGTTGCGCTGTTTGTCCATGTTTCTGCTCCATATAATAGAATCGACCAGACGTAGCATTTGACAAATTTTATTTTATGATTTCTCGGCTTATAAGCACTTTCTTTACTCTGCAGAATGCTGCTCTCGCTTGCTCAATTCTGCAATGAATTTCTTTGGTGTAGTTGGCATTGCTATTTATTAATGTTCCCAAATATTTTCGCCCATAGGACCACATAATGATATTTTCAGTGCCTTCTTGAAATTGAATTCTGCTTCATATGGTGTAATCCATTTGAAATTAATCCAATCTGTTAATTTTATAAAATACATTTTTCAACTCTAATACAGAGTTATATGTAAAGTACACCCGGGTGGTATTTTCGCGATTGAACGTATGTCAGCATAAATATTTACTAGTTAGTTTTGCTTGAAAAATTAAACCATTTCGTCACATTGTATCAAATAAACATTAATTTAAATATAGCTTCTGAACTGCGTGGAATTTACTCTTGACTATGTTTCTATTACTTTATCTACATAGTTATTCCTCTTTTTGCCCCAGCTCATACAAAATGTATGGGGGTACCCGGGTACCCGTCGCGCTGATTGGCGGTGTATTAATTTCGTATTGACACAGAGGTTAAACGAACAGGCAATTTATATAAATATAGATAAGTACTAGCTGTGTTTATATAGAGATTGACATTTGTAAATTGCTTCTCTGTTTATAAAATTGTTTGGATGATGATTTTTCCCCGCCTGTCGAAGGATTCTATCACCTTTTATTTTTCTATTTTTTTTATTATCCTCCACTCCAATGTGAGCTGTCGGTGTTATTTGTCCTGCTCACGGTAGTTCCTTTGCATGTTAAACTGAACACACTTGTTTCTAGAGTTTGATTGTTGTTTTGAAAACTCATGACCTTACTTTAGCTGTCCTCCATACACTTCCATATTAGTTTATGGTCTCTAATTCAATAGACTTGATTCAAATTGAATTTGGATTTGCTCGCAAAAAATTGTTGTTGCAGTTGAAGGGCTCAACTTAGAATAACTTGCTGTTTTTATTTCAATTTCTATAGTCCTGATATAAGAAATTAACTGAAGCTTGCACATCTTTAGCATGTAAACCTAGTTCTAGTTTATAACAAAATATCTATATTTACGTATTCTTCAAATGTTGGAGTTGGAGTCGATCCTTGCCAACAAACTGCACGAAATTTCGGATTTGCGGTAAATAAAAAAAATTGTTTTCCCCTTTCAGAGTCAAGAATGGTACTCAGAAGCTAAGAGGTCGTCTGCTTATAGAGACGAAGTCGATGTGCTACGAGAACGTGCTGAACGAGCGGATCGACTTGAGATTGAGGTGCAGAAATTTCGAGAAAAACTAACTGACGCTGAGTTTTACAAAACCAGGGTCGAGGAGTTGCGGGAAGACAATCGCATGCTCTTGGAAACAAAGTAAGTCTAAAGACTAATATTTACACAGTGGTTTAATGCTACTTCGTTTCTTGTAGAGAAATGCTTGAAGATCAATTGCAACGTTCACGAAAACGTAGTGAACATGTGATGACACTCGAATCGGAAATTATCAAATATAAACAAAAGCTTAACGACATGGCTCTGGAACGGGATGTTGATCGTACAAAGTTAGAGGAATTGCTCGAGGAAAACACACACCTGCAATTGGTTGCAAAGAACATCAACACGAGTCAAGATGTCGACAAATCATTGTCTGAAAACGAAGATGATTGCAATTCTGGAGACAACAGTCTTTCTGAACAGTTAACAAATAATGCTCAAGTAAATTTTCACACCAAAGTTAAAATTCAACGGAATTACCACGTATTTTCTTTCAGACTAGAGCACTTAAGTTGGAGTTGGAAAATCGACGTCTGGTCGCTGCTCTGGACCAACTCAAAGAGTCTTCCTTCCATGAGTCGACAAATAAAATTCTCGAACTGGAAAAGGACAAAAAGAAACTGTCACTCAAAGTGGAACAAATGCAAGACAATACCAATAGATTATCACAACAGAACAAAGAGCTGGAGGACGTGTTTAAAAACGCTCTCGAAGAGAATAAAAAGCTCCAGGACACAATAGATTTGCGTCAGAAATCTTATGAGCGCCAGAGCCAGGAGCGTGACGTTGATCGAAGCAAAATGATTGACCTGGAGAAGCACGTTGAAACTGTGAACAAAGAAAAACAAAGAATTCAGACTCTGAATGAAAGTATACAACGGCGTGCTGACGATATGGAGCGCTTAATAGACAGCAAATCCAAAGAAGTCGAGCAACTTAAGAGTAGAACATCCGAATTGGAGTCAGCTCGAAATCAGTTATACGATCTAGAATCAAAACTCTCCGCGCTGGATCGTGAAAATGCGAGCTTACTTAAAGAAGTTACTAAACTGAAAGAAAATCTTGAACAGAAGGCAGTTCAATTAGATGAAAAAACCTTGCAGGCAGAGTGCCAATCGAAAGAGGTAAGAAAGCTCAGCAAAGATCTTGAGGAATCCGCTCAGGCGCAAACGAAAATACTTGAGTTGGAAAAACAAAACCAAGACTTGGTGTCACAACGCAAAATCGATTTGGAGACCATAGCCACATTGCGCAATGATCTTGTGTCAGGAACGCTAGCAACAAACAAAGTGAAACAGAATCTCGAAAAGCTCGGTTTAGACAACACTGAAATTGAAAACTCAGAACTCAATGTGGAGAATGTTGTCGAGAAACTGGTCAGGAACCCAGAAACATTTAAAACAGTGCGTGAAATAATGCTAAATGTGACAAAGCAGCAAAATGCAAAATCGGACATGTGTGTCCTTTGCCATCGAAAGGAGATTTTCACTGTGGAAAAGAATATCGAGATAACTGGAGAGTTCGACCAGCCTTACAATATTCCTCATTCAATACAGCTTGCGTCACCCGAGACTTCCAAGCTAAAAGAAAGTATTAACCAATTACACACTATAAATTCTTCCCTGCAGACAACAAATGAAAGTCTGCAGACGGAGAATGCTCGTTTAAATGTTGACGTAGCTACGTTAGGCTCTCAAATAACATCTCTGAATACACAACACGTCGCCTTACAATTGGCTAACTCGCAATTGGCTGCTGATAAAGACATGCTACTGAAACAATCAGAAGCATTAAGACACGATCATAAAAATCTCCTTAACGA
The DNA here is from genome assembly GCA_951813785.1 of Criorhina ranunculi. Taxonomy (NCBI): domain Eukaryota; kingdom Metazoa; phylum Arthropoda; class Insecta; order Diptera; family Syrphidae; genus Criorhina; species Criorhina ranunculi. The sequence goes on along the minus strand of OX638382.1, from coordinate 32,614,517 downwards.
TCAAGTAACTTTGCAGTGCCTGCATGATCAACTGAGTGCAGAATATGAATCGTTGAACAAAGATAAGGAACAGCTGAAAGTTGTTGTTCGAGATTTACGCAACGAGAATCGTGAGCTAAAAGAGCGTGCTCAGAGCCTAGAGAAACAGCTAGATGAACTGAAGGCGCAAATCGCAACAATGAAGGCAAGTGTGGACGACTTAGGCATTCTACGAACTGAACACTCTAAACTAACAGATGATTTTCGTAGTCTCTTTGCGACAAGCGATCGATTTAAGAATGAGTACAAAAATATTCAGGTTGGTCGAAGCAATTCTTCTATAAAAAGGAGTAGTTTTATTTGCTTATATTTCAGGAGCAATACAAAATGATTCGATCTGAAAACAGCCGACTAAAACTACAGAACACAGAACTTTCTGGTGAATTGAATACTAAAGGTGACCAAGTTAAGAGTCTGGAAATGGAGTACACGAAAGCGGTTCAACGCTGTGAGGTGAGTTTACACATTTACGAATAACTTTTTTTTTTTACAATTTGTAGTAATACACAACACTTCAAACCATTTCCGATATAAGGCAGAAAGCAGTGAAGGCCTGTTATAGATTTCAACACTCCCTAACTTATCTTCAATGATTTTCATAACATTTATGTCCGTTTAGAAAGACAAACAATTTTGCCGAATTGGATACTAGAGTTTCACTACATTCTTGCATTTACTAAGTGGTTGATTTCATTTTGGTCTCTGTTAGAGATCCTGTTTTTTAAATGTGTCATCTAAGGCTTTCATGCTTAAACTGAGAAACTCAGTTGGCAGTAAGTATGGGCACAGTACTTTTTTCTGCATATCCTCCAGTGTCTGTTTTCCAATACATAGTTCAAATAAATACCAATGTTTTTTTTTTATGAAAGATGCTGCTTCAAATGAATTCGGATTTAGACACTGATCGCAAAACACTAATGGACAATGTATCTCAGCTGCTTTCTCAATATCATGAGTTACTAACACACTCACTCGAAGATAAACAACATTTCCATGAAGAGGAAAAGAGCTATACCGACAAGGTAAACAATTTAAATCGGCAGAAGGAAAAGCTTGAAGAGAAAATCATGGAACATTATAAAAAGTCTGAAAGTTGTGTTCCAAAGAAGTAAGTACCAACAAAATTTTATAGTTTATGTGTTTAACTAAAATAACAAAAATTATTTTGAACGATTTCAGAAAAGCATTCGCTAGTAATCTTGTACGCCGAGTGAAAAAGGCGAGCTCTGATCTAATGAACAAAGTCCCGAGCAGAGTAAGTTTTCATTTTTTTAAATAACTATACGAGTGTTGTTTGAAAGTTATGCTAGCATTAAAAACCAAAGGCGATTTTGCTGTTGATGTGTTTTGCCAACAAATTTAAAAATCAATGTCAAAAGCGCTGCTTTTTGTACTTTTAGCTTTTAAGCAGCTTGTGCGCACCTGCTCTCCTCTAAGTTGAACACTCGAAACTTGAAAGTGTTAAACCGAATATGAAATCCGTGACGATGACAACAATATATACGGCGTAGGTGTTTTTCATTAATTCTTGTGGTATGTCGTGCGTCACTTTCGCTGGCATGCTTTCTATTTGGGCCGCACCTTTTTTTTTTTTTAAAGGAAATTTCCAAATCCCCGGAGCACACAGACTCGTTTTCGGTCCATTGTACTCCCAGGCAGAAATCCCTTTTTGATGTAGTGGCTGGAGAAACTCAGATTTTGTTCGTTTCTCTTTTGTTATTTTCGGCGCTGTTCCTTTTCCCGACTGAGCTCAAACATGCACAGGTCGGGTCCCAAGCGAACACGCTACCCACTACACCATCGCTTCATTGCCGCACCTGATCAGGGTCTTGTCAGTTCTGCACTGTTTTCTTTACCAAAATTAGATCTGCAATGGTCAATTGCCTTAACGGAGCACGTTCATTTCCTATAAAATTGTTGATGCTCTTCCTCGAACTTTAACTTTAGAAATTTTAAAAATATTCCCACATATCTTGGGAGAATAGTACTTCAGGCTACACTTCCGCAAGTCGTTTCGAATTTTTCTTGCACTTCTAGTTTCGTGGTTATCACTCATAAATCATTGTTTTGAAACTACATAACTTCCTCCATTCGTGTAGCATTTTAAAATTAAAAATATTTCAGAACCGAAGGTCGTGGGTTGATGACACCCGATTAACGCAATCGCAATTTACGATTGGCTCAGAATCTGGTGGCAATGATTCGGACAACAGTATAGAAGAGCCGAGCTCAATAGTGTCCGATACGCATCTATTACAACGAAATATTCCAATACGCCAAAGCTTGCAGCGGTAAGTATTTCAGCTATACTGTTGTGTGTGTTGTTTGTTTCCATTTGATTTTGGAAAAAAAGGCAATTTTTTTTTAACTCGCGGTTATTTTAATTTTTCTATTTTTTTTGTTTAAATAAATTTCATTTAATTTTATTTTTGAAAACATTTAGAAAACCCAGTGAATTGATGGATAATTCAATAACGCGTGGTGGAGTCCGAAGTAGTTTACAGTCGCAAAAACGGAGCGACTTGAGTAGTTCTCGTAGAAATAGTGTGCACGGGTAAAGTTAACTTCATTTTTTTATAAAACTTATTATTTGCACTTCATTTAGTTTTAATTTATTAAAATAAATTTTATTTAACGGTCTAAAGGGCTGACGCTAATTTCTTTCAAAATGCTTTTAACAAAGAATTCATTTACTGCTTTTTCTTTTAACAAACTTGCAAAATGCGTTTGATTTATTGGAAAGGTGCATAGCCGGAATATTTTTATCATGCAGGTTTTGTTAGGTCGTAATTACTTTTCAGCACAGTTATTACTTCTTAAAAGGTATCTATCGAATAATAAAATCGACGTTAACCTTTTGCTGAATGGAACACTTACAATGGAATAGGCAAAAGACGAATCTAGTTGTGAACTTTTTCTCTTGGGGTCATGAGCTCTTTCATTACACATGCTATTCATATGACCAATGTACCCAATAAAGTTTGCCTATATTATCTGTTAATATCGCATTAATGTATCGGCTTATAGAGCTTTACTTGCCTTGATTAAACTTCTGGCAACTCCAGATCTGGATATATTATTATCTCTGATAAGCCTACTATGTAATGATCTCTGCATTAAAAATGACCAGTTTAGGAAGACTCCAGCACCAGTCGCTATTTTAGATCGCTCAGTGAAAAGGCCATCTCTTCACTGTTAATAGTAGCGTTGTTCAATGAGAAAAAGGGCAAGGCAGAGCAGCACAAATTTGTGAAAAATGTCAGATCAAGGTAGTACAGAAAAAAACAGTAAAAGTCATATGTTACTTAAGGTGGCGCTACAGTCCAGGGTGGACCTGGACCTCAAAAAAAAAAGTCATATGTTACTTGTCAAAAATAAAAACATATGTATGTCTTTCGTCGACTGCATTTGAATAGTTGAATTGAGATTTAAAAGATATCAGATTTGGGGGTGCATTATACCACTACAGATTGATTTTTCCATTTTAAACAACATAAAATCGAATCAATTCACAAATATTATTTTAAAAAAATCTAATTTGCAGTCACAGCTGATTTTGACATTTCTCACAAATCTGTTCCACCTCAATCGTAGATGCAGAAAATGGTCGCGTTTCGATTTCTAGACCATTCGAAATTTCAAATGAAGAGAGCATTCTGATTGGACAACAGCCTGAAATTTGACAGATGAGCAAGACAAATTTTTGTGGGGTAGTGGACTGGATTGTTAGTCTAAATTCTTGTCTTACTTTCATTTGAAATTTTAAAATGTTTTGTCAGTTGAAAATTGTCACAAAACAGCTGTTATGCCAAACTTATTTTTGTACGATTGGTCAGCTTTGCAAGTAACTTTGTTTTTTTTTTCCGTACTTGGACAAATACTGATTTAAATTAAAATACAGATTAATAGTTCAATGGAAGAAGTTTAATTTTTCCATAGTTTCATTTTTTAATCCATCGATTTTATAGTACTCAGCTAATTTTTGAGGTCAAATGATTACACTTAACCTGTGATATAAGTAAAATGCTTTGGCAAAGCGCGTAAGGGTATTTTTTTCATAAAATGTTATCTTCGTGTTTTATTATTTATGCATATATTAACAAATTACAAAGCAACTCCAATGCGAGAACAGAAAGTAAAAATTCAGTTTTAACTTGACTGTCATATCTGACGTTGTCTTGTTTTTCATTCAAGTTTCTGCGTTCCATATTCTAGTATCTAGTCTATCTGAAAGTTCAGATATCTAGTTATCGGAACGCGCCCATTCTGTCCAGCTCAGAGTCATCGAACACAAAGCAGAACATGAGCTGAACAGAAAATGTTCTCATTGAACACGAAAACCTGTCCAGCTCGTGAGCTAGACTGAGCGGGACAGCCTCATTGAATTAAGCTAGTATCGGGTTTGTCCAATCATTTCAATCAGAAATTTTTGTATTGAACCTACTATCAAATGTACCGTTGACAGATTATCAGTTGCTGACAAGTTGTCCAATGTCCTTAGGTTCTCGTTGACCATAACACAACTTCTGCTGTATTCTTTTTGTCATTTATGATTTTGTGGATCAAATTATTTAGTTGCTGAACTATTTTTCTGAAATAATCAACAACAAAAAACAATAGTTTTAAACAAAGTTCTTGAACTTCAACCTCTAATTGAACAATGGTGTAAAGGTTTTTGTAATTAAATACTGTTGAATGGTTCATCGTTACATTGTGATTTTCCCACGTATTACAAATATCAAATCAAAACCGTCAAAAAGTAAGCTAGATGAAAATGTTCCTGAATTAAAGTTGGAAAACTTCACCCTAGCTTACAGTTCTCGCGTATTGAGAATCCAAAACCAACCGAGTAATTTACTTGTTCGTCCTGTTTTCATGTCTTTGGTATATGTATTGTTAACCTCAGTTCTAAAACAAAAAATATTGACTTATGTTATTTACAAATTATATTTTACACAGGCTCGAAGCACCCGATGTTACAGGAAGCAGCTTAACTCTTGGCGCCGCTGGAAGTCGCAGAACAGTCTACCTAATTGATGAAAATCAGAAAATTCCCGATACTACACAATCAACATCTCCGAGTACACCACCTGAAGCTCAAACACCAACAAATAATATGAATACCAAACAAACTAACGATAATCCGTCCACTTTCCTTATGTACAATCGAATAAATACAATTATCGGGAATGCCGATGGTGTGCCAAACGACACTAGCACAGTTGCTGGCTGCGGTAGCAGTGCCGTAGACAGTGGAGTCGTTCCTGCAAGCAGTCAGAGTGGAAATACCACAGCTGATGATAAATTACTACCTCGAAAAAGACCCGAGGACAAAAGTAACAGTATTTGGTACGAATATGGATGCGTATGATGAGAAACCGGCATCAGCCTAAAACTGATGATATTTATAACCTTCGTATACGTATGTGCGCTTGCATATACGAAAATTGCCTTGAATTTATACTAATTTTAAGTTTTAACTGTTCTTGTATTCTTGATGTCTCTCGATGCATTTCCTTTGACAGACTTCCGACAAGTATTCTAAGTGTATTAGAAGTTTCAAATAAGCGTATTTTTTGCGTAATTTATGTTTTAATAATTTGCAGTGCTTAAATTGTAAGATATTGTTTATATTTTTGGGAAGAATGCTTTTATTCCTTATGCGAATTTGAATATTTTACAAATAGAATAACTTATATAAAAGATGAAAAGCTCTCTCCATGGCAATAAGTCACAGAAGCTTACTTTTAAAAAATGCATTTATCTATTTTACATTTTAAATAAAGAATGAAGAATAAGCCAAGTGTTTGTTGCGTAGTTTCTATTTTTATATTTTGTCGTATTCTCTGTCTAGAACATAATACATGCTGGTGCCGTGTCACGTTATTTGTGGAATAATTTTTTGGATTGATTTAAAATGGTAAATAAAATTATGAGAATTTTTCTACAGTAGAGGTGCAACTAGTTGAACACTTATTATTAGTGACAAATGGTAGTAATATTTGCTTGTAAGTTGAATGCCCAACCTGTGGAAAACATTTTTATTTCGGATGAAAGCACCATGGTTACGATTAGACTGCCATCGTGTGGGATATTAAGAGCGACCAACTCACATCATCTTTCTCCAACTTTTACACCAAACATTATTTTACATCTCTTCTCTTTATTCCCGCTTGCGTCATGCAAAAAATCGAATCCTTCGTTTGGCAATTTTAGCGCAAGATCAACGGTGTAGTAGGGGAAAAGACCAAGTTAACTTTAAAACAACAAAGAGAAGAGATAAACCTCAAGGCCCATTCTGTCCTAAAACGCAAAGAAAACCCAAAATAGTTGAGGTTGGTTTCCGTGGAGAAGTAATTTGTATGCTTCTCTTAGAAATAATGAATGAGTGAAACTTTGCATCTCCTCATAAATATTATTTTTAGGTCGAACATATCATATAAGCAGTCGTACAAGATATGTATATTTCTTAACACAATTTTCACAGTTTTATACAATCTGTTTCGCAAACTACATAGTACGAATCACGAATGAAGTGTACATCTGTAGAAGCTGTGGAGGCCCTCTGGTAATAGAGAAAATGTTTTACTACGGGATTCAATGCCCAAGTCAGTGGGAATTACGTAAACAAGCGAATTCACGAGGGGCACGCATTATGAATTTATATGGACTTGAGACCCATTAAAGACTACACAAAAGAAAGCTTAAAAGTCAAATTTGCAGATCCAGGCGAATGTCGTAGAACTAGATTCTATAGCTAAAACTGTACAAAATATGATGTCATTTTAACAAATTAGCTTGTAGATGAAATAATGTTCACTCTGAGATGTGAAGATATAAATTCAAGACTTGACTTTAACTAGAGCGTTCTGCACTGAGCTATAATTTGAAAAAACAGTTGCGTGCTTTAAAGTATAAATCTTTATTTACAGGACTTACAGCTATTTCATTGTAGTAACTTCCACCCAGTAGATATCCAAAGACAGCTGCCATAGAGTTACCTACAGCAAAGCTAATTATAGAGATTTAGCTATTCCGATACAGATTACCTAAGTAAAGCTAATGTATTCAGTGTCTTCCTTTTATCAGTCACATCCGAACTACTCAAGGAGAGTAATACAGTTTGAATTTAGATATTAGACTTACCCTCATTTCACCCATTGTCCAATTCAGTAGGTTAACCATATCAGTTTACATGCAGGATTTTATGTATTGCGTTCGATGGGTATAAAAACGTTCAAATGCACGCAGATAGAAAGGTATCAGATCAGTCACTTTAAAATTAGTAAGTAAAAGTATAATGCACGTTTTAATCTTGGTCATGTTTACAAAAGTATGGGACTCTATAGTACAACAGTGTAATGCTTAAAATTTAGGCGATCTTCGATTGCTTACAAATTTTATAGGATCAACTTATTCACAGGAACACATGAGGGAAGTACACAATCAAATGCAAACAAAATTAGTCTCTAAAATTAAACTGTTGTCCATTGACGACAACCGATTTACCTGGCATACAGTACGTGGGCAGTGGCGAAAATACAAACTGGAGCCATGCAAAGAAAATAATTATTTAAGTACATAAAGGCAAATTACGATTCATGACAAACCTTTGGTATCTTGGAATCCGTGCTCATATAGCCAACACAGAATGATTTTGTTGTGTGACTCCAGAGTACTTCACCACAATTAGATCTCGGGTGGTAGACAAGCGATAATGCACCACCATATAGCTCAAGGTCTCCAGGTAGAAATGGAGATTCTAGGAATTTTTGTTTAAATACTTTATGTAGGCTAGTCCCTGCACATTCGGAAGAAAGCAAATCTGTGCAGATCTCTTTGGCTAAAAGAGTTTTCATTAGGTATTCCCCATTTCCCGTGGTACATGTTGCAACAGACATGTCTGGCGTAGTTGTTGCCCAACATCCCGCCCCATATGTAGCCGCTTGACCCACACGGCCTGACACTTTTAGTATTAGACCTCCTGAACTGCATCCAGCGGCGCAATTACCATTTGCGTCCACACAAATTGCTCCCACTGTGTCCAGTGACTTAAGTCTACAACGAAATTGATCCTCGCAGTCTGTAACTTTCGCCTTATAATGATCAAAGCACAGTTTTGCTTTGGATGAGATCAGTTTCTCTGTTTCAATCATAGTGCATCCAACCTCGGTGGCAAACGCCTCTGCTCCGTCGCCTGCCAAAATCATTGGGGGTATTCGTTCCATGGATAGCATTTTGGACTGTCTGTCGCAAATAATGCGAGCCAATTCAATAGGGTTCTTTACAGTGGACACATTTGTACAAGCTCCAAACTGAAGATTCGAGCCATCCATTATTGATGCCTCGCATTGCACTTTACCATCCCAGGTGAGGTTTGAGCCAAAACCGGCATTTGTGTTTCCACAGTTTTCCAAACGAATGATGGCCGCCTCGCAGGCATCTATTGACGATCCCCCATTTCTTAGAACTCCACTGGCACGGTTGCAGGCGTCTTTAATAGCACGCTGGTATTTGGTTTCATCGATACTGTTGCCTGCGCCTTATGTATAGAAATGATAAAAAAAAAGCCAATATTAACGAGATGAAAGTAGTTGTAACATTTTACGTACCAGTGTGCACAGCAACAAATCCACTCATTTTTCAAGTAAAATTAAGACTAAATTAAGAATGCAATTGGGATTAAGAAACAAAAATACAAGTCCGTGGGTTAAAAACAAAATTTGTCTCACAAACGTAAACAACAGGCGGGGGAGATGTCACTGTCAAAGCAGCTTTCCATTCTTACAGAAGTGGCCACAAAATTAACTAGAAATTTATTTTAAAGACAAATTGTAATGTCCATACAGTAGTACGTTACTTGAAAATTTCTTTGTAAAAATATTTCTTCGCGGTTTGAATTTTACCTAAGGTAAAGAGTGATTTCATTCACACATTCTGTACAAAACCAAAATTAAAAGGAAAAGTCATAATGGTTGAAATATACAAATTCTGTGTATTCACATAATTACGTATGGGTACTTAATTTAATTATGGTTGGGCATTTAAGCCTGAGGGAGCACCACCTCTTCGCAGGCATGATAAACTTGCGAGGGTATAATCGGCCATAGACTGTGGATCCATTTCATTTGTGCGAATTAGGTCCTGGCTCCCTATGAGCTGTCGCGCCAAATAATTCTTACTTGTCTTTCATACCAATGGCTTTTTTTTTCAATCATAATTAAATGCCATTCCATTGGATATAGGACAAATAAGAATAAACATAAGATATTTGAAAAGTTGTCGTACTTCATGCATTTGATATGAATGGTGGACTTATTACAAATAAGCACAAAATGTATTGCAAGCTTTTGGTCAGTAGGACAAAGTGGACACTAAATATCTCGAAATCTATGTGACGCTGGCGAGTTACTCGATCACTGATGCCTTAATTCGACCCCTGATTGCGCAGATCGAAAAAGCGTCCCGAAAACCTAGAGTAGCATATATTACTTTTATATTATAACGGGGCGTTTTGTATCGGAAACTGTGGCCGGCCTTTGAGTGCGAAAACAGCACGCAAAACGCGTTAAAACGCGTATACGGTACTGCGGATTTTGTCCAAAATTCGCATAAATTTTTTTTAAAATTCCTACGTTTCCGATCCGCACCGCGCCAGTCAACTTTGCCGCAAAACTTTGTCGACACCGAAATGTTTCTTTCTACATGTTCTCAATTTTTGTAAAAATTGTCTGTCTGTATCTGTAGGGCATTCACGTGAAAATGCTAGTCGTAGCATCATGTATACGTCGAGTGGTTGCCTGCACTGCAACATAAGTTGCATATTTCGGCCGACAGCTGTTTTGAGTTTGACAAATGACATCTCTATACTCTATCTGTCAATTAGACGGAATATTTTTCTTATAGTGCATCGTTATCATTTAGTTTTTTTTTAACTTTCGTTTATTAATAAAATTATTCAAAGCTTTATTATCCTCTAACATAGTTCAGTCTGCTATGCTTACACATAGCAAATACTAATCCCGACACAATGAAGATGTATAAATTATACACGCATCAGAAATCTTTCAATCGTAAGTGGCCGCAATTTATACTCCTTTTTTGCAATCAAAATTATAGTCTCTTGGTTGTTTTTTTTAATAATATTTAGCTGGAGATTTAGTTCTGAACACAAAGGAACATCCAGATGCAAAACTAGGGGATGTGGTTGAAATATATCAACCAGAGGAAGAAGGCTGCAAACTGCTGCTTCAAATTACCGCATTCAATGACCTCAAAGGAAGGGATGTGATTAGCATCGAATCAAGCATAGCAGCCACATTCAATTTAAAGACGTACTCTGATATTGTAATGCATGTTGTGAATGCTGCTGATGTGGCTTTAGATTCAATTGAAATTACATTTAGGGATCAATATATTGGGCGATCCGAAATGTGGCGCCTGAAAACCCATTTGGTAAGTCGAATTTGATATGCGATTGAAAGTCTCTGCTATTGTATTTAAAGTGTTTTCGACAGATTCAAAATTTTAATAGAAGACACTAGTAACCTAATATAATAATCTATATATCTATTAACATATTAGCAAGAGATTATTGTATTGTCTATAAACTGTTGTGTTATAATGCATTGACTTTTGATTGAGGTATTGTCACGACTCATATGGGATATGTTCTTAACTAGACATGAAGTCAAATCGTTGTTTCGGGATCCATAGATCTTATCGTAGTAAAGTCTGTGTTAAACCCAAATTTAATTACTCCAGCTTGGTACGACATGACGCCAATCAGACAATTAACATGTCCAACGAATAAAAGTCATCTGCATGTTATTGTCTCTAAATACCACTTCAATCTCTATATTGTATTGCCCATATTGGGAGTTGGGACCAAGTTTAAGCCAGATGTATTTAAAATAGAAACTAGTTCAAACATTCCTACCACTTCTATAATGTTTGAAGCAATAAAGTACCTCATTCTAGGTGACCATTTTAGAGATGTTCTTCGTTTGCTGTGAGCTGTAAACAGAGAGTGGGCAAATTGGATTGGATTTGTTTGTTGCAGCCTATACGGTATTGTCAAGATTGTATGGAGAGATTGAAAATGTAGCAATGTCTCCTTCTTTGGAATTTTTGGAATTTTTTAAAGGCATTTGCGTTTCTCGTCATAATCTACTGACTTAGGCCTAAGACAAAAAGAAAGAGAATATGTTCGCAAAACTCACAAGCTAAGCCGTTTATTGTTTAATTGTTTCATGGTAATAATGTGAGCATATACTAATCTTTCCTACTTACGCATTTTAGACAAATACATGTGTGTACATCAATAAAAAAATCGACAACTTCGATAAATCAAAAGTCTACGAAATGTGGTCGCAGGGAGATCGGGTCTCGTGTGGTGTCATAACTGAGGATACGAAAATAGTTTTCCGTAGTAGTACCTCAATGGTATACTTATTTTTGCAAATGTCCTCGGAAATGTGGGACTTCGATATCCACGGAGATTTATATTTTGAGAAAGCTGTGAATGGCTTCTTAGCCGAACTATTTACAAAGTGGAGCAAATTGGGGTGCAATCATGAAGTCACAATCGTTCTTTTCTCAAGGACATTTTACGCAGCTAAGAGTCTCGATGAATTCCCTGAACATATGCGTGATTGCTTGCAAATGGACTACAAAGGGCGATTTTATGAAGACTTTTATCGTGTCGCTATTCAAAATGATCGCAATGACGATTGGTGTTCGATATTGATGCAGCTACGAAAACTATTTACATCATATCAGTCCACCGTGTTGCGCTATCATGAACGTGAAAATATTCACATACCAAAGGCAACTAATAGCACTGCCGCACAAGGGAATTTTCTAGAAGTTTTAAATATATCACTTAACACATTCGAAAAACACTATTTGGACAGAAGTTTTGATCGAACAGGACAGTTGTCTGTGGTGATTACACCCGGAGTAGGTGTCTTCGAAGTTGACCGAGAGTTGACCAATATAACAAAGCAAAGGGTATATTTATAGATGTTACTGATTTTCTTATTTTCTTAATAATGAGTTTAATTCTTTAGATTATTGATAACGGAGTGGGAAGCGATTTAGTGTGTGTAGGTGAGCAACCATTGCATGCAGTTCCGTTGTTAAAATTTCACAACAAAGATACTTCGCTGACATCTGCCGATGATTACTCATTGCCTCATTGGATAAACTTAAGTTTCTATTCAACAAATAAGAAGGTGGCCTATTCCACGTTCATACCTAGGATTAAATTGACACCGTTAGTTGCATCAACCGTGGCTGGAAATGAAAATAATAAGGTATGTATGTATTTTTAGGTATTATATACCTTTTAGGTATAAATTAAGCATTTTAATTTTGCCGTAAAAATCGACATCGTGTAGGATTTTTACGCCCTAAAGTAAGCTCTCCCATCTTTTGTCACACTCATATTCAGGTCTTTACTACCGTACATGAATGTTTACTGCTACGTCTTTAATCATACCCCACTTTTCATTATATTTAGTAGACCAAATTTGTTTGAAGTGTTTAACTGTTTAATCATACCGCATTTTTTATTAGACAAAATCAATAAAGTACACCGTATTTTCTAAAGTATTTCTGGAACTGTTTCTTCAACGTTTCTCAGCTACAAATATTTGGCACAACAGCTCGTAAGAACCAGGGCCCAATTTCTCGCAACCATTCACGTTGCGCGTGTTATATTTTTCGCACGAATAAAGTGATCTAGTTTTTATTGCTGACTCCGAACGGCGAATAGAGAAGCCTTTTTATAATAAGTTGTACACTCGAAGGTTTGTCATTGCCTGCTAAGAGATGGTGCTGCGAAAAAACGTTTGGTTTTTTGTTGACTCGAACTCGTGTCATTTCGCTTAGTAGTCCAACGCACTACATATCTACGAAGTCACAGTTCTAGCTCGTGTGTTTGGGTAGTAAAAGCATACATTCTCTTAGATTACTGAATTTATCTTTCTTGCGTGTTTTTTTTTAACTTGAACTCCATTACCTCATACAAAATGATGAATAAGGCAATCCTCGAACGAAATGGCCGATATTCGTTATTATCCATAAACCAGCAATAAAATAGAAGATATTAGTGGGTTCCAAGGGTTCAGGTCCGAAGTCGAAGAAAGTTTTACAGGAAATCTTTTCCGAACATCGAATACTACAACAACTCTACTATGCAATAATTTTCGTAAAAATTATATTCTTAGTACGTGTTGGTGAGTAGGTATAAAGTAAACAGACGGTTCAGAAATGTGATCAAATCGGCAAAAACCCTTCCAGGCGCAGATGTAGGTTCGGATCATAATCCTGTGGTAGCTTAACTCAGGATCCAGATGAAAAAAGTTGAGAGAAAGGTAAAACGTAAAAAACTAGAATTAAATCTCTTATCGAACAACGAAGTATTAAACCAGGTGCAGAGAGAAATCAATTTAAGGTTATCTAGAATTCGTGCGGATCAAGCTGGTGATGAGAACATAGACTCTAAATGGACTGACATCAAAGAGGCTTTACTACAAACAGGCAAAAGACATCTTAAAAACAGAACTCATCAGCCAAGAAAAGAATGGATGACAATAGAAATTCTGACATTGATGGAACAGAGAAGACATAACAAGGCAGACACCAACAGATACAAGGAGATAAACAGAGTAATTAGAAACAAAATCAGGGAAGCTAAGAACGAATACCTACATGAACAATGCAGAGAACTAAAGAGCTTCAATCGTACTCACGACAGTTTCAATCTACACAAGAAAATAAAGGAGATCGCGGGCACCGAGAGAAAGAAACAGTTCGGCGCACTTAAAGACAAAGAAGGCAGGATACTATGGAGCACGAAGGAGAAATTGGCCAGATGGAAAGAATACGTTGAAGAGTTGTTTTGGGATGAGAGAGAACAGCTCGAAACAAGCGACGGGATAACTGGTCCAGTTATATTAAAAGTTCAAGTCATAAAAGTTTTAGACGAAGCCAAAATGTGAAAGGCAATAGGCCCAGACGAAGTGCCGAATGAACTCCTAAAGCTTATAGATGAAGATAACATGCAAATACTTGTCAGACTCTTCAACGCAATATACACATACGGCAAGATCCCCAATGAATGGCTTAAAACTACCTTTGTAACTTTACCCAAGAAAAATAAAGCAACAGAATGCGCTGAGTACAGAACAATTAGCTTGATGAGTCACTCGTTGAAGTTATTTTTGAAAATAATTCATAAAAGGATCTACAATAAACTTGATGAAGACATAAGCCCTTCACAGTTTGGTTTTAGGAATGGTTTCGGCACGCGTGAAGCACTTTTTGTCCTCAACATGATCGTCCAAAGAAGCCTAAAGATGAACAAAGAGGTTTTCACTTGTTTTGCGGATTACGAGAAGGCTTTCGATAAAGTTCAACACACTAAACTGGTGAAGATACTCAGAAGTAAAAACATAGACAAAAACAACTGCAGAATAATTGAGAACTTGTATTGGAACCAAGAGGCAAAAATAGTCATGGAAGGAGAAGAATCAGAGGGGGTTGAGATACGCAAAGGAGTGAGACAAGGTTGCATTTTATCACCGCTACTATTTAACATGTATTCAGAGGAGATTTTTAAGGAAGCGTTATCGGATAATGATGGCGGAATCAAGATAAACGGAGTAACGATAAATAATATAAGGTACGCTGATGATGCAGTCATTATGGCAAATAGCTTAAAAGAGCTTAGTAACATGATGAATAAGCTTAACCTGGTAAGCCATAAATATGCGCTACGAATAAACGCTGCCAAGACAAAGTTCATGGTATTTACAAATAACCAACAACTACAGAACGTTGAACTTAGAATAGATGGCACAGTAGTGGAAAGGGTTAACAACATAAAGTATCTAGGAACAACTATCACCAGCAATGCAACTCCTGTAAAAGAAATACAAAGCAGAATTGAACAAGCGAGAGCAACTTTCTGTAAAATGAATGAAGTTTTATGCAGTAGAGATATCAATCTGAACCTAAGAACCAGAATGGTTAAGTGTTATATCTGGTCTGTCCTATTATATGGAGTGGAAACATGGACACTACATAAAAAAATTATGAAGAAGCTAGAAGCCTTTGGGATGTGGCTTTATAGGAGAATGCTGCGTATCTCCTGGGTCGACAGGGTCACAAACGAGGAAGTACTAAGAAGAGTAGGCTGTAAAAAGGAGCTAATTTTCACCATAAAAAGACGAAAATTAGAGTACCTAGGACATGTGCTCAGGAACAATAAATATCAACTGCTGCAAGTAACAATACAGGGGAAGATAGAAAGAAGAGCAGTGGCAGGGGGGCAGAGACTAACATGGCTAGCAAATCTGCGCAGATGGCTCAACCTTCCGATACCAACGATTTTAAGAGGCGTTACAAACAAACGGACACTGAAAACGATGATTTCCAACCTCCGAAGCGGAGAGGAACCTTAAGAAGAAGATAAAGTGTGTTAGCCAAGTGAAAGGAAATTATGATGAAAGTAGAGTTTCCATGCAAACCTTACGGTAACCATAAAAGTGGCTTTTCTTTTTCTCGATATATTACGGATCGATTGCTAAACAAATACAACTTTTTTAAATAGTTGTCAACTCGCAACCTGTTAAAACTTGTTTTTTATATCTATTTTCAGGAAAATGCAAGAAAATTTCTTAGCTGCAATCAATCTGAGTATATTCATAACTCACTTTTCGATTATGACGCTTACGATGCACAAATTTTTCAGTTACCTCCTGCACAAGGAACATGGTAAAAAAAGACTGTTTACTTATATTGTTTAAAACTCTTATATTGCTCATCTATTACAGTTCTCTACAACGAATCGTAAGAGCTAAGAAAACTTCGGTACCAAGTTTGGAGACCTACGCTAACAACAGTTGTGATTGGGAGAATTTTACTCCAACAAAGTTGACAAATATGCGCAGAAAAATGTCTGATCCAGATATTCATCATGGAACATCTGGTGTACTCTCAACATTGGTGAGAATATTTAAATACATAAACTTTTAAAATAAAAATGTTTTCATTTTGTTTTCTCCCTCACTTAGACCGGTTCACCGAATCTGTCTGAATCAATAGCTTCTGAAAAAAATGCCCGTCGTTCTATAGTATCGATTGCCCCAATTGTAAGACCAGGTCGAGCATTGATAAATCCTTTCGATCCATCGCATGTAACAATTAAATTAACATCAAATCGTCGTCGTTGGACACATATTTTTCCAAAGGTATTTTGTGACTAATTTACTGATAATGAATATGTATGCATTTATTTTTCATTTATTTAAGGGACCAACTGGAGTACTTATTCAGCAGCATCATTATCAAGCTGTTCCTACAAAACAGTTATCAAACAACCATAATATGAGCAACAATAATAATAACACAGAAACCTATTCATCTGGGTTTAATTCAATGGAATATGATCACACTTCAAATTGTTCTTCACTGAGCAGATCATTTTCTTCGACCAACGGAGATGAGCTTCCTCCTGATCGTATGTATTTAAGTTTTAAGATAGTAATTAATGTCGTGTGTCAAACAAATATGTATATATGTTAATTTTGTTCACTTGACTTAATGTCGGGAATTCCGGACAATCTGCAAGATCCCATAGATGTCGAGAGGTTTTAATAGGCTATTCGGTATACTCTCTAAATGTACAACAAGGCATCTTTCTCCTGAATTTTGCAATGAACGTACAAATGAAAAAATAAATGATTTATCAAAGCTTAATTGCCGATGCTTCAAAGTTGGTTTTGAGTTTCCTCAAAAATGTAAGTGATTTTTTTTTTCACTACTAAGAACTTGGCTACGATCTATAAAGCGTGCATTCATCCGAAACTAAAGTAGAACTCGCATATTTGAGCGGGCATTTGTCAAACATGCATAAGTCAGTTTAATTGGTTTCTGCAAAATCGCGTTTTTTGAGTCATGAAAGTTTTCAAGTAAATGAGCGATATGTACTTCGTTTTCTCTCTTTCATTGGGTCGTATTAGACTTTAAAGACATCCTAGGTAGTGCAGTAAGTTAAAAAAAACGTATGTGTTTCCTTTAATTAGAATTGAAAATCTCAAGAAAAATTCGCACTGTAAGTTGCATTTTGCACAGTGAAGTAAAAGAGATAATATTTGTTTCTTATATCAGAGAATCTTTACAATTTAGTTCCATTTATTTATTGTGTGACATTTGAAATATATATTTTAATACCATTTCAGTGTTTAGAAAACGGAACTCACACCTTAGCACATCGGGTACTGCAGCAAGTGGGTCCGCACCTGCCAAAAGTTTAACATTTCTTTGGGGCGCTACCGGTGAACAGGAATGGACACCGGCATTAACAACAGGTAAAAACAGTTCGTTTAAAAAAAAATATTTAATTTAAATTACATCTGAAAACAATTTTATTATACTATTAGTTTCTATTTAAAATTAACAAATTACAGGTTAACAAAAAAAAAAAAAACGCTAACAAGAAAATATGATTAGGTTTAAAAAAAAAAGCGCTTACTCATTGATAAGTCCTTAGGCTGGGCTATCATACATAGTTCGTCGTTATTTGGATCAGAATTACCTTAGCGTTTCATTATGGTCAAAGGATTAACATGTTCGCAGTGCTTTACAATTACATAATGAAATTTAGCATAGCATAGGTCGGTTTTACATTATTTTTCAAATGTGGATGGTAACTTTTCATTTGGGACATTTTCACTAAGGTATTCGAATGCATAGATGCTTATAAAAGGTTTCGAGGGATCACTGCATGACTTTTGAAAAAGAAAAATCGTTGTCGGCCTATTAGTTAGATAATTAAATAGGTCACGTAGATGAATCTTATGTTCATCTTATGTAACTCAACGTTATGCATAGTCCTTGGTTTCTGGTGAGAGCTTTGTAGGTCGTATTCAGTTATTAATTCGACTTTGGTTTATATATTCCAATCCCATTATGAAAGAAAAAAGTATTATATTTACTTCAATGGTGGTTGCCGTAGCTCAGTGGTTAGAGCATTTGAAATCAAAAACTGAGTAAATTTGCATTAAAAAAAAAAGCGTTACAAAGTTCACTAAATCAAAATTATCATCGCTATCTGTGCTGACTGCAATTTGCCAAAATTTCTCCTTTTTATGTCAAATTCGTTGGACGTCGTTCGCGATTGTTGTAGAAACGATATTGTTGTTAGTAGAACTTGCAGGTTTAATTTTTTTCGTTGTCTTTTTGCACTGGGAGTTAAGTATGAACTAAATCCCAAATAAACATTCTAGGTGACATCATATGTACATCGGTCCGATTTTATTTTCTACTTGCTTGCGTAGGGTCTTTCTATTAAGTGGCCCCAAGAAAATTGCACAATCAGGCGAATCAGATGGACACTGGGTGTCACCAGATTTCGACCTTATTCGCGCAAAATATACAGAATCTAGCACCATCCTGTAGAAACATTGCTGTTTACCCTTTCCTAAAATTTTATATAAAAAAAAAATTTTTGCAGCATAGTTAAAAACCGATCACCAGTTACAGTAACAGTTATGTTGTTTACATTAACCAACTGATTCTTTTACAGCGTTAATGATTAGCGACGAATGAGTTCGGTTAATTCTCACTGCCTGTAGTGAATTGTATCTTTATACCAAAACTTTTTAAACCTCGCAGGATATCATTAACATTTGTCAAAGTTCAACGATGGTTGTAAAGCATGTAGTTCAAATCAAAGCATGCTAGATTTGTATTTGTGTACTAGCTATTTGTTTTTTTTTTAATAGTTAAGCGAATAGTCGGCGCTAATACTCTAGGAATAGATTTAGACAAATGCAAGATAATATTGGAAACCTTATATAAGGTGATCCGCTGATCACAAGTATCACAAGTATCAGTACTGTGTTCTCCTTTCAAACTGAATCTGTGGCTTTGCAGCATAGTCTTATGGGAATATGATACAAAGGTGAGGTTAATGGTATTAGCTAGCATCATGTACATTCATGGTACATAGCTAATATTCCTATAATAAATTCGACGTCAACTGAATAAAACTTTGGAAATAGACGTTCTTATGTCGTTTTTGTGATTCTACATTAATGATTGAAATTTTCTTGTAAAAATACACAAAAACTAATCGGCTAGCTCATGTCATCATCTCATCTCTACTTAAAAGGTAGTTTTGAAATCGCCATAATGAATATAACATGTAATTGAATAATAAAACTTTTAGAAATATGTATTGTTAACAAATTTCCCCGAAACCATAATCAACAATTTAATTCATGTGAATGTTTTGTTTATTTCCATTTTTTTTTTATATATACACTCTCATCCCGTAATTGTTACTGAAAAAAAAATAAAAAAAATAAAAAATGCGCGTGAAAAAAAAAAAATTAATAATATTTTTGTATATGTAAACGATTCTGGATGCGTTTCGAATGCTCATGTGCTCGATGAAATCAAATTGGATGCAACAGGAAGAGGAAGAATAATCATAGGTTTGATTCTTTGCAACAAACTCATTAAAATAGTTCTTAAAAAGCTACACAAGTTTTTTTTTTCCTTTTTTAAATTGATTAGTTTGTTTAATTTTCTATTTTCGATTTTAATAATTCACGCTCTTGAGCTCTTAATTGTCATTTAAATATACACATGAACATACATATAAATAGTTTTTAATTTGGTTTGGTGACTATTTGTATTTTTTTTTTTTGTTAGTCTGCTTATATACATTTACAGTGCTACTTGTAAAGATTATTTTAAAAATTTGGTATTAGAAAGTTTTTATTTTTTTAAGGATAGACATTTTTTCAGTATAGAATTATCAAACTACTTTCTTTTTCCAATGTCAATGCAAATTTTGTAATACTTTCTTTCGCTGTCAGTTGCCTATCCTGATCCTGACTCTCAGGTAGATTGCGCTGCATAACTAGTATCGTATTAGACTATAGTAAATAGGTATATATGAGTCTCGATTAGGTAAGGGTAGGTTTTTTTTTTTTATATAATTCACTATCGCTTCAGTGGTTATGAATACCCCTATTCATACAGCGCTAGTGTTGGTGTAGTGATTTTGAAATTCAGGTAGTATAAGGTTTCAGTGTTTTTGCTCTGAGGGTGGTGTCCAGAATGACTGGGGAGAATTATTGGTACTACTGCCATTGCTTACAATTCACAGTATTTTCTTTTAGAACATCCCGATGTCATTAGTACGATCAACACTTTCAAGCTGCATGACCCCCCAACTGCCAGTGTTATGCCTATGCAGTAGATTTGATGTCAGCTTTTTTCGCAGTCGATCGACTTTTTTTTTGACAGCAGGATTCGAACCTGGAACTTTCAGCGTGACAAGCGATGATGCAACCACTATACCACGGTCAGCCCTTAGGTTAGAGGTGATGTCCACCTTGACGCCTCTTGACTTGTACCCTTTCTACCACTGTTGTTTGTCGTATTATGTCCAAGCTCTCCCAGCCCATGATTTTTGATGGTCTGTATTTCTTGACAGCGGCTCTCAAACTGACTTTATTTCTTATAACGGCGCTAGAGTACGGGGTGAACCTGTGCCTCAACCAACAAGCGTCTCCACCCAGCTCGATCCTTAGCTGCCTTGGTTAAAGTCGGTTTCCACATGGGAACTCCTCTTTACTGCGCCATCTTTTCGGAGTGGATTTAAAGCTGATGTGCAACCGCCCTACATGTCAGCTGTTTTAGTCGTTGTGCCTGAACTCTTATGACTTGGTCGATGTCGGTGAACAACCTATACAGTTCGATAGTAGAACCAAGGGAGACATAGTCTCTTACTGCTTTGTAGCTTTAGCTGTCCATTGAGAAGTTCTGTTCGATTCATCGATGTTGGCTGTTCCTTCTTGTTGACAGGAAGTTTCCCTCGTTCACTGCTCAATCCATTTTAGTCGCTTCTGCCCCAATACTCACGAACGGATCGATGACAGCTCGCTGAGTTTTGCCAATGATGTGAATTTAGTCGTTGTTGCGCAGTTGCACAGACTGCAAATCTCCAGGATCTGCCGAAACTCAATTGTGGAGGTACTTGTCCTGAAACCGCACTGATGAGGGCCAATCAGATTGTTGGAGTTTCAATCTTTCACACAATGTGGCAGATAAGATCTTGTACGTGATGCTGCTGTGTAGATTGATGCCTCTGTAGTTAGCACAGTTGAAGGGCTGTTTCCTTTTTTGATGATCCATTCTTATGACTACATTACCGTCGTCGGATCAAATATTATAAATAAGTTGGTATTGGTCTTCGTCGGCATTATACAGTCTACAGAAGAAGTTTTTTTTTTATTCTCAGCAACGATTGAGACTAGTATAAATTATCCTTCTGCATCTCTTAAGGTTTCTGAACAAGAGAAGTTTTTTACTCGTAGAATTAGCGATCAGCCCTTGTCCTTCTGGTAAATACTTCAAGAAAATAATAAAAATTTGAAGAATTCAGCCGGATTTCGGTTGAGCGGTGTTCGGATAAGCTGGGTTCTTCTGTTTCAGTTTATAGTTTACATTAATTTCTTCTTTCTTCTTAACTACACACCTTATAGAGGTCAAAACTCAGTACAGCTTTCTGTTTAGCTATGAATTAAATTAAAAAATAGTTAAAGGGAATTGGGAATATTTTATATAGCTTCGACAGTGGCTGATTAAACTACATAGGCTCGCCCATAAGTGAATTTTAGTTTTATCAATACTGGATTTCTCGCGCTTCCGCATTACTTCTGTAAATCAGCATTTTCATCGCAAATGTCTCAACTCATTGCTTTTTATTGCACTCGCTTAAGCTTAAGCGCATAGTCATATACAGGCAGAATACAAGTATGGAAACTGGTTGATTTTAAACAGAAAATATGTACGTAGAATGAATTTATTTTAGACTAATGAGTAGCACTGTTTATCTTTAGGTACAACATAGGTATAAACGACAAACATTCATTTGGAAACTGTAGTTGTTTACTGTTCTATTTTCGTTTTTCTTTTATTATTTTGTTGATCAAGCACGTAATGCATGAATGCTGACAACTGCTGCACAATATTAAAACTGCTACATAGCTATACCATAAAGCTCGACCATTGGGAACATTACCAACAATTGAAAGTCAACTTGCATTTTGATTTGAGCTACTCCTGTGTAATTGCACGATTCTCACTTTACTTCTACATATACCTATTGTCTATTCTAGTTTCATACACAAACACTCGCATCTCACTGAAACATACAAGCATATAGAATTGAAGTAGTTTTAAAGTAAAAAAAAAAAAAAAAAACACGCTCAACATTTTGAATCACAACCATAAACGTCTCTTTTATTTTTAATTCTTGGATTTTAGTGGCGATGGCTTTTGTAAATCAGAACATATAGCACTAGATAGACAATAAAAATATTTTATTTTATCTTATTTTCCTTTAAACAACCATTTTAGGTGTCGACTGGAAATCGTTAACTATACCGGCATGTTTACCAATAACTACCGACTACTTTCCGGATAATCGTTCACTTCATAATGATTACGTTATATCCGACTATACATTGTTGCCAGACGATGTCAACTCAGATTATGCAAACAGTCGGGCTATATATCGTAAGCCTTTGACTGCCGAAGAGGTATTCAAAGAGATTGTAGCACAACGTTTAGCTCAAGGATTTCAATTAATCGTGCTGGAGGAAAAAAATCAAAGTCCACCTCAGGCACCTTGCTGTGGTGGTCTAAAACAAAAGCAGCAACAAAAATCATCAACAGTATTGAAAATAAAACCACCTTCAGAAATAACAAAGGAGTACCTTCTTTCGATTGGAAGAATATTTCATAAAATTTCCTTGAGAGATTCTGTAATAACTGTGACTGGCTACAAGCCAAGGTGAGTATATTAATTAAATAAAGTCAAATATTTAAATTTGGTTAACCCAATGGTAGAGTAATACAAGGCATTAGTCAAGCTAATGGGCCCAAGGCCCCCGCAATATTCCAATTACCTCTTGATAAGTGTAGACGACCATTTAAAACTTCCTTCCACTGCGGCCTTTAAGATACAACAACATTTCATTTCAACAATCGAAATCCAGTCTTGTAGACAGTCACGAAATTTTATTAAGCAATTAATTTCAGCGGAAAAAATCGCTGTTTAAATTTTTCAAACTGGTCACGAACCATTCTGTGAAGTTAGCAAAAGTAATTCTCGAAAAATATATATGTCAGAGCATTGGCCTTGTTAAAATCTAATTAAATCTCGGAAGAATGTCACCTGAACCTGAACACTCTGAAACACATAACCAGCGCTGTCAGTGGTTCCTCCACAGATTTGTCTGTCGTTGGGTTCAATCTGCAGACTATGTCTAGAGAGTGCTGAGACCTCTATATTCTTACAGAAATTGTAGTTAAAGTATCCTGAAAAATACATAAAATGGGATAAGTGGAAAAGCTCGGTGAATAAAGATTCCATTGATCGACTGACCTTTACTTTGGAATCTGTGACAACCTTAACATTGTGGAAAAAAATTGGAATGGCTGTCATTTTTGGTCTTGCAGTCTTTGGCATGCTTTAAAGTCAGTTTAGAGTTATTTCTAATCCATATGTAGTGATGTTGGTCTTTGTTTAGATTTAGAGTGTATCAGTACAAGTCGGATTATACCAGAGCTCTTACTTGCTGATGGGCTGAATAATTGTCTTTTTTTAGGCATCCGTATCCACCGATCAATGTCGATTATCGCTATCGTTTTCATGCACCTCAGCATGATACTTATGAAATTTCTGGCGTCAACTTTACGACGGAAAAACTAGAGAATTTCAATTGGAACTATATGGATCATTACATATGCACTCGGGGTGATAC
Organism: Criorhina ranunculi; assembly: GCA_951813785.1. Taxonomy (NCBI): domain Eukaryota; kingdom Metazoa; phylum Arthropoda; class Insecta; order Diptera; family Syrphidae; genus Criorhina; species Criorhina ranunculi. The sequence goes on along the minus strand of OX638382.1, from coordinate 32,590,623 downwards.
TGACTATCCACTGCTTGAGGTATATAGACATTTAATACAAATAAAAAATAAAATACAACGTTGCTTATTATATAGAGTTTAAAATACTGGCGGTACCGCATGTACCTTCTGCCAAAAGATATCGTCGCCATGAATAAGATTCTTGAGCACGGATGCTCAAAATGTGATATCTATAGCGAACCGAGTGCAGATGCAGCCCAACAACAAATCGATGACTTTCTTCGGTTCATAGAAGTACATCTTAAAAAAATAAAACGTCAACAAAGCCGAAAAGCGAGGGTAAGACGCGTCGACACACAGAGTGCAATAAGTTTTACAGTTTACTGAATTTTAATTAAATCTGTAACACTTCTGAAACCTCTATAATCTATGATTGATTTTTGCAGCTTCCTATATGACTCTTTCGCAAATGTTGCGAAAAACTTTAAAAACTTTATTTTTTTTATTTTCAAAATCAACTAAGATATTGTAGCTTTCATTTCATCACATGAACCATCATCTTTTGGAAATCATACATTATCATGTGTAGAATGAATAGTTCTACAAATCTATTCATATTGAGCGTCTCCTGCTGAATTCATAACTTTTTGTATTCTCTTTAGTTGTTAACAATGTTTAATTGTGTGTTTTTTTTGTTGTTGAAATTTTTAATAATTTTGCATTTTTGAAAAGCAACCTACCGAATGCTTTCCGGTTTATGTTTGAAGTTAATCATTTTCAGGATAGTCCAACAGCAACAAGTCATCTAACTCGACGACGTCATAGCACGAGCATTATATCGAGGGCTCCGCTTAATCAGGTTCTGAATTTTATTATATTCATCCGCCATTTATGTCGTATTATTGTTTTTGATTAATATAAATATTTGGTTGCTGTAAGTTAATGAATGCTCAAATTTGATTTCAGTTTGATTTTGAGTGAATATTTCTTACAAAACATTTACTTATCATTTAATATTTTTATTTTAATCAATTCAATAACTTTTATTAATTGCTTTTAGTTTTTTTTTTTCGTTTGCCTTATTTTTGTTGAGGAAATAGAAAATTTGAAAATAGAAAACAAGTAATTATGTGACTAATTTTAAAATATTTGTATTGTATATATCAATATAGGGGCTTGGAAATTCTCCGTTTCGAGAGCGTGTTGGAAGCAATCGTTTACCAGATAAGAGACCCAGGTTGTTATTGAAAAGAATATTTCCGCTGTAACCGTGTGCAATAATCATTTTTAGTTTTGTACTTGCATATCTTTTTATTTTTATTTTTTAAATATTTTATTTGGCTTTTGATTTTTATCATTTGATTTTCGTTGTGATGATTGTGGGCCTTGCTTTCGTTGAGTATTTAATTTCATCGGGTGGTGGATTTGTAAGTAAGTTTTTTTTTTTTTTGTATTTTTAACATATTTACTTTTCGAGCATTATTGAAAATTCATATCCATACGTGCACAATTTGAAGGTCGTTTATTTAATTTTACGTGTTTTCAAAAACAAACATTTTACATTGATTCACCGGACATAAGGCATACATACATATTAATTTGCTGCCAAGCATATATCTTGCAGATTTTCCTTCGCTTCGCCCTTCGGCCTATAAATCGGTGTGTCCACCTTTTTCAAATGTATTCCAACATTAAATCTCATAGCCTCATCTACAGTAAATGAATGGCCAGTAGCAGTCTTCGACTATGGCATGGCAATTGTGTTTAGTTTTACAACGCTCCTTAAATAATAGTCTCGTATCTATTATGACGTCTATATATGTACTTAATATGTGGTTTAAATGTGGTTGTATGTTCGTCGATATCAGGGGTGCGGTTTCTCTTTTCTTTGCGATGCTTATGGAAAATGCCTTACCACAACCAAACCTACCATTTTCAATTGCTCGGGTAAAGAGAGCATATTTTGGATTGTGTGTAGGTATGGTATAACTCGAATAAGTAGTGTAAATCGCATCTTAAATGGAAAGAGTTGTAGTAGAGCAACATTAGATCCCCTTTTCCATCATCTTCCCTATACAGCCTTTCGCACTTTTGTCACCACCAGATTAATTGCGTCTACTGTTCAAAACCTATTGCTACTTCCAGCCTGTTACAGATGGCGCATTAAAATATATTCCCTAAAAGTGCCCGTCTAATGTTTATTTGTTAGCTTGTGGCTGATTCTGTAACTGAGATACTTGTAGTAACTCTCTCTGGGAAAGTGAAAATCGATTAGTTCGTAGTTTTTTCATCAAATGTATTTGAAATAACCGAGTCTAGAAATGTTAAAGATCAAAAGTGACGTATGGATACGTGCTTATTGAATTAAATTAAATGTTTCAAAATTGATACACAATTTTAAGAGTAAAATGCCTCGACAGGAAAAAACACAATCACGATTATTTCGGTAGAAACTTATATAAAAAGTGTGTGAAAATAAATAACTCTTCTTTTGTTTTAGTATTTTGTTTGAATTGACCATCAGATGTAAATGTTTCACGCCCTTTCACATTCTTAATTTGCTCTCTTATGTATTTATTTAAAATTTATTTAGTACTTCGCCGACGGCCAACGTTTTTTGAAGGGAAAACGAAAACAAAAACAATATCATCGATTATTTTTTTCATTTTATTTTCTTCACGATCCTTTAAACATACATATCTATATTTTCTTTTTAAAACTTTTCTTTCTTCATCTCTTAACTTTTAAAATAAAGATCACACTTTCAGTTAGAATGCACTTTTACATACTTAGGCATTACATTTGTTCTGTTTTTGGTTTTGGCTTTCAGCATGCAACGAATAGAATAATTGAAAAGCAATTTATTAATACAGCAAGGTTAGTTTTTTTTATTTAATTTAATTTCTTTTAACTCTTAATATGATGCACATGCGCACGCCTGAATGAGCCAGTTACTAATCGAATGCAAAACTGTTTGAAAAAAACCTCATTACAGCTTCATTTCTAGAGCTGGGACAAAACCTCTCGAGCGTGGACGGATATCACCGGCTGCTGACGCCGCAGTTATTGCCCAAAACGCGGAAATAAACGCCAATGAAGATCGGGACGATACGTAAACATGAAAATTAAATTGAGAATATTTTGTATGCTTGTGTTTATCGGGCTATAATTGATTTTAGATTCTTGGGAGAGATTAAATTGCGTCCTAATGCAACCCTTGTGGACATTTTTGAAGCCATGAAACATCCTATCACCGGAGTGGACTTTTTTGAACCGACACAAGGCTTGCCTTCATGCACTTTCGTGTGCTATGATGCTCTTATGTGGTTGAAGGCACGACTGGATGGAACCAAGAGTCCACTTGTTATTTTGGAAGCTATGCGAAAGTATGTAGAATCTTAACTAAATTGAATAAAAAACATAAGTAAGAATCCGTCTGCATGTATTGTACCCAATTTTGCTTTTTGACGATAAATATTTTTCTGGTGACATAAGAACTTTCGATGAAATTGTATTATAACATCTCTTAACCAAGGCACTTTTCTTTACTTTACAGTTCAACTACCTCATTGCATCTGCTCTTCACTACTTTTAAACAAATACAGTTTTAACTTTCCTTTTTTACTTAATGAGCTGCTGAACTGTGAAAGATCTTTGTCGGAGATACCGCAACCTTGCATCTGGTTAGCTGAATCATACCTTATATATTATTCCTTACTAACCATCCTCGCATAAAAGAACACGTCAATTCCTTGTTTATTTCTGTTTTACCAAGAGTATGTTAACTTAATTTTGCAAGGCTTAACACGTTCACAGTCCATATACAATTGTGATAAAACTGGGCTCTGCGCCATTGTGTTCTACAACATTATCTCTATACGCTCATGCCGATTTCCTTAAGTCGGTGTCATACGTTCAATTTAATATTTTACTTTTAAATCAGGTCCACCATGTATCATATCGGACAACAAGACATTTTCACGCTCTTTGTATCATATATGATACATGGGACTGTGAAGGGTGCTGATACCCAGTTGCTTGGTTATATTCCCATCTATGCTTCTGACTTGTTCTCTCCCCTCGCTACTCTAGATATCCATCATCTGACACTTATTATTTGCACTCATTATGGTACATGTCCTTTCTTAAGATTGACTGGTAGCCCAGTGGGCTAAGGCTCTCTCTCTAATCTTAAACGTTGAATGTAGTTTGAATTTTTTGTCCATAAGGGGAATAAATGGTCAGAGTTGAACGTGTACGTGCCTTATCTTGGTTGATTCGGTCTACGGTTCGACGACCTAAAGAAATCGAGTTTGCTGTGTAAACTCGTAGAGATTCCTATCCATATTTTTTTATTAAAACTTAATAATTCTTTACAGAGAACGAATGATCTGTCATGCGTCTGGCGAATGGGACAAGCCGATAATACCCGGATTTTACCTATACTATATAGGCATTCAAGATAAAAATGGTAAATATTATAAAAGGAAAGGATGACCCGGAAATTACTTATATGAACTTCTCTGACTTTAGACTTTACGCCACCTCTGAGTGACTTAAGTGCATTCGAAAATGAATGGATGGAAGTCGAATTTCAGGGATACAAACCATTAACGTCAAGTGAATCGGCAGCTCAGGATGCTTACAATAAAATTCCCAACTTTCTTAGAACAACTCCTTCTCCACAAACATGGTGCAATGTTCAAAGACAACGTATGTTTCGATTTTTTTTTTTTTAACCATCACGAACAATTTTATACCATTAATTGGTATTTTCAGGAAATATCTATAAACACTCGCATTTAGAAATCGATACCAATAATAAAAGTGATCGTATGGAATGGGGACACATTAAGTATCACAGCGTAATGCAACCTGGGCACGCATTCGAAATGGTTGTAGAATGGGTGACGGCTTCGGGCCCAAAAGTCAGCGATTTGGTATAAATCAACAAACTTATGTATGAAATAGATTTGATTGAATTGTTTGCTTTGTAGATTTCTGGATGGCAACGAAAGGCACAGCTGTGTGGTTATCAGTTAGTGCCTGTACCGGCTGATCCACTAGCAGAGCCATTTACAGAGAAATCTGATCCATTAAGAGGACCGATTTTCATTCCCCTAAATACAAGTTTTCTAGGGAAGGATGAGGCGTTATTTGAAGGTGGTTTGCTTCGTTTTTACTTTGAAAAATAACAAGAGTGTTTTCTTTTAATAGAGTTTGCAGAGGAAACCCGTAACGATCGAATGCTTCTATTTCAAGAGGCAATTCTGGCACGCTATGGATTTATGCCTTGTGTGGTTGAAAATAAATTTTCCTTCAATAAAGATGTGAGTCTATTATTTCAGAGATCTCGGAGAATATTTAAAAAACAATAAAAATAATTATTATTTCAGTTGCCAAAGGAATACCAATACGTTCACTGCTCAGGAAACATGTTTGTTTTAATAAGGTAATGCTTCATCTTAATTATGAATGACATACTTACTTCAATTTAACTTATTACTTATATTTGTAGATGTTCCAAAGGAAATCATCAAATTGAATCACCCAGTCGATTAGAGGCCAATGTTACACGTTTAGTATACGGTCACACAAGTCATACAAACGTTCCAAAGAAGGTAGAAAACTGATGTTTAAAAACATTGATTAACATTTTTTTACAAATCTATATCCGCTTATTTATTTAGATTGGCTTCTTGTGGTCTTGGAATCATATGATAGCAAATAAAAAATGGAAGTCTTTAATTATAAACTGCTCTCCGGATGGTGAACTATTCCAATTAAAGATGTTAAAGGATTTTAAAGAGTTCTGTTCGAATCAAGACCAACGACTGAGTATATTTTGGGAAGCATGTTATGAGATGAAGAATAGAGCATGAACCTAGAAAACAGTGCAGATAAAGCTCTAACAAAATGATCGTTTTTATAATGGTCATTTAAGTGCGTTTAAAATATGTATAAGTACACATTTTATTCTTTCCATGTTTATCTATAGCTATAAAAGAAAAAAAATTAAAACTTTTAAAGATTGAAGACTACGAATAAATTCCTTTTATAAAAATGCATTTTAGATAATTTTTGTTTATTTTAATTTTACTTCGCTTTCAGACATATTCGTAAAAGAGACGAGACACTGATAAAGATACCTTTACTAGTTGCGACCATAGCTAATGACGTCCGCTTAGTCCCAAAATGTAAGGAAAACGTACAAGAACCTTTCAAAGTGATAAAGATACCTTTAATAGGCGCGACCATAGCTAATGACGTCCGCTTAGTCCCAAAATGCAAGGAAAACGTACAAGAACCTTTCAAAGTGATAAAGATACCTTTACTAGTCGCGACCATAGCTAATGACGTCCGCTAAGTCCCAAAATGCAAGGAAAACGTACAAGAACCTTTCAAAGTACATAGTCGAGATTGGTTCACGTGGAAAAGTTGCTCTTGAAATGGTTGAGCGAAAATGGTGTAAATTTAAAAATCGTAAAACTTCCATAAGTTCTTTGTTTAAGAAGATACGGAGTGGGGTTACATTTTTGACCATGGGCAGGTTAAATGTAGAATGGGAACTTGTATAATAGTTCATCTCTTTTAAGTGCGTTGCACCCTTAATCCTTGATGCCCGTTTGGCCCAAAAATGCGAGAGGAAGGACAAATCAACTTGGCAGAGATGAAGATCGAAAAATGAGGAAACCTCCATAAGTCTCTTATTTGTGAAGATTCATGATTGGAGTAAGCGTTAATCATTATGGAAGATTCTCTATTCCACAATTTTGGTCTACGACTTACGGCGTGGAGCGACTAGGTGTACAGGCTGTGTTAGCAACGGATAACAAGGTTGAGGAAGCTACCGGAAAATTTTAAAAAGCTGTTGATAAACTACATATTTAGGCAAAAATTTAGCGTATCGTACTTTACTTATGTTAATTTTATGTACAAACAAGGTACCCAGTGATGCGAAACTGAAATGAAAGGCATACGTAAAGAGAAAAAAATTATTACTCAAAAAAAAGTAAAGAGAAATATATTGATTGCTCGGACAGTATTCCAAGCTTAATATTACGAAAAGGTAAGTGCTAAAACCCACGTGGACGTATGATATACAACTCTGGGCGTGTAACAGAAACATCATAGAAACTTTTGAAAATAAAGTGCTACGGGAAGCGTTAACGCACCGTGGTACATTCAAAATGACGATATCCACAGAGATTTAAGAAAAGTCTTTTTTAAAACTTGGCGCAAAAACAGAACTTTCGACCCACCGGTCATTGTACCAACTAGAAAAGTTAATACGTAGTTGTAGTCCAAATACGTTAAAGAGTGGTGTTTTCAGAGAGTACGAATCTCACACTACTATGCTGGATTGAAAAATAAGAGAATATGTTATTTTTCAAATGTGCATAGTCGAAGATCTTGTAACTTTCTATAAAATAGTTCTAATAATTTATCTTAAAATTGTTGTTTTGTTGATCCACAACTTAATGTGTACGTTCTGAAAATGATTGCCTGAGAGACATGATAAATCCGCTACCACTTGTTTCAAAACGAGAAAAAAAATAGACTTTTATTAATATCTGTTTTGAATTAATATAATATTTGAATGTTTAATATTAAATATTCAATGAAAAAGAATAAAACATTAAATGAAATACAAAAACAAACGAATACGCATGTACATGCTTAACGTATATTTAATTAATATACTTCCACCAATAAATACAATATCGTGATTAATGTAATCAGTATAATAATTTGTTTTAAATTAAATTGTACATGTGCAACATGTTTTATTAGATATATATGAATATATAATTTGTTTCTTTAGTTTTGTTTATTTGTATTTGTTTAGCGAATAGAGTTTCTGAATTTGTTGCCGTTTCTTTGATATTCAATATAAATAATTTATATTTGTTGAAGTTAATACTTTTTGTTTGCCGGTTGCGGGATTTTCTAAGGATTTAATATGGTTTAAAGAAAATGAATTAAATGAATTCAGCCACAAATATGTATGTATATATGTATATAATTTTTTTTCTTGTTTTTTTTTTTTGTATTTTAACCAACTTTATATACTTTAATATAGTTTTTGCTTTAAAACTTTATTTAGTATTCAAATAGACACCAATTGTTCTAAAAATAGGTTTGATTTTATTTATTTTCTTTCAACATACAGAACTTTAACAATAAAAAATAAATCAATGAAGTAATAAACGAATATCTCGATCTTTTAGATAGACAGAAAAGATTCATTTTTTAAAAGTTTATTTTAGTCATTTTATATGTTAATTGTTTATTTAATGTATGCTTTTAAATTTACACCTAGTATTGCAATGCATCTAAACATTCATATATGTATATATATATAAATAGGTATATAAATATTTTATTTGTTTATACTATTCAGTGGGATTATTTTCTTAAATTTTCTTCATTTATCATATTATAATTTTTTTCTTCATTTGAATTAGTTGTTGCTCGAAATAAATAAACTAAATCTTGTTTGTTTTGCTCAACTAATAGTAGTCGTTATTTGTTAATGGTGTTTTGTTTTTATTTGTTGTAATATTTAGTTTGTTGTAAGCTTGATTTTTAGACTCATTTTTGTTTTCGTTAATTTCAAATCGACTCTTACTTCGTTATGTGTTTTGTTTGTTTGGTTTTTCTTTTCTAAAAAACGGGGTCCATTGATTGTCTTGTGTATTTGTGTGAGTTTGGTTTTGTTTATATGATAATGGTTATTTTTTTTTTTCGTTTTTTAATTTTTAATTTGTTTATAAATTTGATGTAAATTTATCAATGCAAAAGCAATAATATACATACATGTATTTTTATTTTTATTTTTTTATTTTGTGTTTTCTACACATTTATAAGGAACTTTTTCATTTTTATTTTTAAATATATATATGTACAATGTATACACATATAAATTCAATTTATTTTGGGAAATAAGGTGAAAGGAATAAAGTATGCATAACGTATTAAAATAATTTATTGTTTACTATTAATTGAGCGAAAGAAAAAATTAAAAACATAAAAGTATAAACAAAATAGATTTTAAAAAATAACATGAAAATAAAACAATACATATTAAATTAAAAAATGAAACGCACACTTAAAAATAAATACATACATATGTAGTTAGGTATGTACATATGTACATGCTAGTGTTATAAGATTGCTATCAACTGATTGAAAAATTAAAAACCATTGTGGTTACACAAAATAGGTATTGTACTAGATAAGAAGCTTAACTGGAACTCACACATCAACAGTAAAATAACCAAAGCGACCAATGTATGTGGGTATATTGCCGAATGTACGGTAACACCTTGGGACTGGGCCCAAGGTCACATATTGGTTTTACACCATGATTTACACCAACGTCTCTGTAGTTTGGAGGAACAAAGTCAAGGAGGAATTCACAATTTTAAAGTTACAATGACTGCAAAGACTAGCATGTCTCGGCATCACCGGGACTATGCGAACTTGCTCTACCGCAGCCCTAGAGGCACTAATTGGCCTCACTCCACTGCACATCTTTGTAAAAAAAAAAATGGCAATACGTAATGCAGTGAACCTCCAACGCTCTACAGGAATCCAGCCAAGCAGACCAATGAGTCACATGGCTATCCTCTCTGACTTTCCCGAGCTTGAAATGGTCAACACGATATCCGACTTTATTCCCAAAATACTCTGTTTTCGCAGGAAGTTCGAGATTGAGATCTCGAATCGTAATTCTTGGGAAACTCGAAATCCGTTGCAGAACATAAAAGGACTAGTGTGGTATTCTGATGGTTCAAAGATGAACTCCGGTGTTGGTGCCAGTATCTATGGCGCTAATCACAATGGCTCGAAGGCACTTGGAATGTACCCTAGCGTCTTTCGGGCAGAACTATATACCATTGATACCTGCGCCAATATTATTCTTGACTCCTACATAAAGGGGCAACCGATTCACCGATAGTCAAGCAGCGCTTAAAGTTCTCATTACTGCATCTCAAGGGGCGTTTAAGGCTGCTTCAATGCTTTCCAAGACCTCTCAAAGTGGAATAAAGTCAAACTCTGGTCTCAGAGGCATTGAAGGCAATGAAATTGCAGTCCAACTTGCCAGGAAAGGTTCTTTAGAAAGATACATAGGGGCTGAACCCTTCTGCGGCATCCCTACTTTCGCGTTCAGAACGAGTCTGGATAGGTGGGAAAAATTGAATTTTTTATCCTACTGGAATAACATTCAGGGACTTAGACAGGCTAAGAAGGGGCATCCGACCCTTAAACAAAACCACGAATTAAATTGTCAATCACAAAAGGGACGATATCAGAAGGTTTGCCGGCTTCCTCATCCCTCACCGCAGCCTCAGATATCACTTATATAAACTAAATATAGTTCAGGAATCTGAATGCCGAATCTGCTTATGGAAAGACAAATTAGCGGAACACGTACCATGTGAGTGAGTGTGTGGCTGTCTGCAGAGTCAGGAAACGCTTTCTCCACAAGGAATTCCTAACACCGGAGAACATTCATAATGCTTCGACAGGAGATATTCTCAACTTCAATTAGGAAGATCGAAGATCTCCTTGTCTAACTGGCTCCAGGCACAATGGATCTATAAAGCGCAGTGCCATATGCGTCAGTCACAGAGTCAAACTAAAAATAATAATAATGGTAATACGCAAAATATATAGAGTATGCGTGAAACGGTCCAGAACTCCTTGGTTGACTAAAATAGAGTTACAACAATGAAGCCTGTTCAAAACCAGAAATATTGTCATTTTCTAGAGATTAAAACGGCCACTGTGCGATTTTTTTTTCGGAAATACTTGCGCAGTTTAAATATTTAGGACTCTTAGTCAGTCTGAATAAAATTTTATTAGATAAGAATACTACTGTGAAAATTATGCACAAAGTTTGCAGGTTTTGTACTTTTGTGCATGTGATAGAGAGATAGGAATGGGAATACGAAGAGATAAATATTAGTGATGAGCCAAAAGGTATTAAGGTGACTTTTTTAGGTTTTAGGAAATATTTGTCTTAAGTCGTTTAAAATACAATTATAATTTCCATAAAAGTAGTTTTGACGGAGAAGAGAGATCTCTTTGACCTCACTTAGCTAGAAAACCACAAAAGAAAACTTTACTTGGGAGACTTCTACCACAAATATATAGACGATCTGATAAATACTGATGGTAGAAGCCTATTATGCTTCATCAGAACCTAAAAAATAGTATCATTAGTTTAAGTGCCTTAGCTGACTGCCACTTCAACCTAACATATATATATATTCGACATAGATTTAGTTCGAACAATTTTGAATGAAATGTTCCGACGGTGTTCGAGAAAGGTAATGACCACCTTTAACAGCATCTACAATATAATTTGCTTATTCGGCGCGTTAAACTCATCTCGATTTTTTGTACTCCAATCGATGATGTCGATGACATTATTTTGATTTCATTTAATTGAAAGGCTTGGAAACTCAAGAGTGCGAAGAAATGGGTTGGAAAAAGTGTTTGAGGGAAGAATGAGCCTTGGGCGATATCAATATTTATTGACCACCTGTTTTGATCAATTTCTTAAAAATGTCGCAATCCATTTTGAGAAAACCTTATCAACATCATATGCTTGAAACTTGTTTACGCAGGCTCTATATCACACTCGGTCAAAATCTTTCGAGGAATTTGGAATTTTGAATACAGCTCAGTGGTTAGTGCGTTGGACTATTAAGCAAGCAGACCACCTTCAGGCAGGAAACAACAAGGCCAGAGTATAATTTGCCAAGAAAAAGCTTCTTAATTCATATATTTATTGTATTTTGATTGCATTTGTTCCATTTTTCATAGAGAGCAACAGTTGAGAAACGTTAATGCTTGAAACTAAACTAATAGCCATAAGAAAAACGATTTCTTTCGAGAGAACTCTAAATGTGATGATTGACAATGCTCCTTATGACTTTGGAAAGAACTAACGTTACAGCAATGAGTCGGTAATTTATAAGGCAGGTTTTATCGTATTTTTGGGAGTGGGCTGAACGTGGTTGCAACTTTTTGATGAAAGTGAAAGGAAAAACGATCCCTAAGCTATATATACATCTTTTGGTGAATATAGCTGGACATGAACTTAATCCGAAACTGGTTTTACTTCCCAGGGCCTTCGATTTATAATGGTGATTGGTTGAACTGATTGCACAAGTAAAGTACACATTCTTGTTTTTATTTTACAAATCTTATTAATAAATGGTAGCATATTATAAGTTACCGGAACGTATTAACTTCCTGAATTTTGTCTTGTAGGCATCTGAATAAAAAAACGAAGGTTTAAGATATACGTCCAATCTGAACAAAAATACAATATCCAATGTTGATAAAGAAAAATTATAAAAAAATTTACAAGAAAAAACTACTGAAAACTGAAAAAAAACAAGAACTTTTAGAAGGATTCAAAAAAAGTATTCGAGAGTTTTCACTTTTTGTTTTATGTAAGTTTATATGAAATTGTGTTTAAATGTATGTAGACAGCCGAAAGAATTTTTTTTTAAATGTTAACTGATCAGTTTCTTATTATATAAATCTTTTTATTTCTTTTAGTTTTTATAAGCAATTATATTACTATTGATATTTAATAAAAAAAAAATAGTAACAGTTAGGTAAATAAACACACAATATATGAAATGTCCACATATTGGTTTTCCTTTTAAGTTTCTTATTTAATAAACACACATATATGTATTTTAATTAAAATATACTTCATATTCACGTACATAAATGTATTTTCTTTTTGTTTTTACTAATTGTCATGATACTTTATTTACCATTTGCTATAAGTTTTGTATTTTGTTTTACTTTAAATAACATTTATATGACTTACACAAATTATGTGGAATATATTTGTTTTCTTATTTTTCATTTAATAGTATGTGTAGCTAATAAAGTACATATATGTATTACAAGTAAATACAGTATGTTTTGTTTTTCAATTAATAATAATAATATTATTATAATTTTGCGGTTTTATATTTTCTTATTTCTATTCCCATGGAACTGGGAATGGTTAATGTTAACTCTAAATTTCACATCACAAGTTGAAAGATTAAAATTATTAAATTGTTTTAAAAGGTTTATAACTTAAATGAAGAAAATAGGTATATATGTATGTATAGGTATATTTTTGGTGTTTTACTTTTAGACAACTTTCTTAAGCGAACAATTTCGAAATGGTATTTTGTAAATTTATTTGCCTAAAAGCACATATATTTGTTTAAGACCGTTGTAGGACGGTATTTCATATTCTGTACATTTAATTGGTATGAAGTAAACACATTTCCGTTTATAATTTTCCCCTGCAAACTAAGACATTGACCATACCTAAACCAATACTTCACACTAGGATAGATCCTTTAAAAGAGTTAGAAATTTTCACAACGACACTTGCTGAAGCTTTTACAATACTTGAAGACTTCAAGAAGAAATTTTTTGAGATAAACGATATCAAAATAAAACGTGACTGTTCACTGTTAGAAGTTAGGAGTTTAATAAACTGATAGTAAATTAAGATTATTTAAATGGGACCCTCTTCAAAACATTTGGCTTCTTAACCCATATCCCAAAGGACAAAATCGAAAGGATAGCAATTGCTGGATTATGTTAGAAAAGGGCTAGTTAAATGATCTTTCGCACAAAGGCTGGAGGAGACACTAAACGACAAAATCTGAATTGTACCCAAAAGCAGTGCACACAAGATACCGCGGAACAGAGATATTTCATATGTTGAAGATTTTTGAAGATACATACCAAGATTAGGCTCTGTAGGTTCTCTTATCTTTTCTGATCAGGACAATGAGACACATTTAGTTCATGGGTTGCAGTCCAAATGTAGATTCCTAAGGGAATTTAAGGAGATTCAGAATTTCTATTTTTTCTCGATCTTTGTTGCATCAGTATTCGAGAACGACTAAGCAAATTTTAATCAAATTGTATGCTTGAGTACCTCAAGTTGATCAACTTCCAAAGACTTTCGTCAAAATTTAAGAACAGTTCGTATTGGAATTTGAGTGAGACCTTACATGAGAATTATCTTATATTATCTATATGCCGTTTGAATTTGAAGCAACGACTTTTCTTTTCTTCTGTTCAAAGCTATTACTGACCAAAGTTTGACCTAAAAAGTGAATATAGAAAAATTTTAACAGATGAAAGTCGCCAATATTAGACTTTCATACTCGTTAGACATCATCGTTTACCATTGTGATGGCAGTAAACGAAGAATAGCTAAATACAAATTAAAGTTTAACTAAAAGGCACGCTTTTATGAGCAGGGCACTAACAAGTTATATACCTACCCTAAAAACCCCAGATGTCGATTTTGGGTTGAATAAACGATTAATAACAAACATCGTTAGCCATCTTGGCGCCACCATTTTGAATTCCTACATTTAGACGAGAGCTATTATGGATGTTTTGTGCTCTTATCAGAAGAACGTGCAAAGCCGTGTCGTCTATAAATAAGCTCTTCGGCACATACAAAAAAAATTCAAAAATTAAAGAACAATTATTAGTTTTTTATAAAAATAAAAGTAGATAAAGTGAAAATGTAAATATTCACACAGGTACTAGAATACGCATGAGCGAGGGAAACCGCTGATTAAGCCTGTATGTAATTAATAATTTCATCTTATTTAATTTATTTAGAAAATCGACCAAATTGTTTAACCAAGTGAAATGTACTGATAATAATATACAGTCCTAGCAACTTTTTAACAAAAAGGTAATAATTTTCGTTTGAATATGAATATGAATTTCATAATAAAGCATATAGCAAAATTGTTTACACAAAAGCATTACACAATACTCAATATTCAATTTATTAAATTGTTTTAATTTTTAGGTGTCAATAAAGAACGACAGAGAGAGAGAGAGAGAGAGAGGGGAGGGAAGTGTTTTTTTTCGTCTACTTTTGTAGACATGCATAGCATTAGAACGTAGTTTTTTATTCTAACATCAATTCGATTTTTGTTTTTCTTTTATTTTAATAATATATATGTATTTTTGTTTTATTAAAACTTTAATATTGGTTCAATTCTAATTTGTATTTTCTTTTAATTACTTTTAATAAATATTTTTGTTTCACACACGTAGAGATTTTTTTTAAATTTACTACTCATTTACTTGTGGTTTTGCTTTTATTCCCTTATAGTTGCCGTAATATATAATATAGATTTGTTTGCTTTAAAAGGAAATGCAAATTAAACACATTTCGTTAAGGTCTATATCAATATGTATAGAATGTATGTATATGTATATAATATATATAGCTAATATACAAGTATATATGAAAAAAAATTTTAGGTGGTTCAAGTGTGTCTTATCTTTTTCCTCTGTTTGCTTGTTTGCTTTGTTATGTTTTTTTTTTATTTTTTTTTTTTGTTTTATAATGTTTTTTTATGTCTTATTTGTTTTTATTTTTAATCAAAGTATGTAACGTTGAAAACAATAACATAGAGAACATGAAGGCATTTGGAAAGTGGCATTTTTAATGTAAGTTTTATTTAAGTTTATATTTAAATCGTATTTTTAGTTAAATGGGAAAAGTAGGCTTTTTTTTATTTAGTTTAGTTGTTTAGTATATGTTGTTTACGATGAATGTTTTTTTTTTATGTTCAGTATGTTTTATAAAGGAAGTTTTAAATTTAAAATATCGCAGTGACATTTAAATAAAATATTGAAAAAAAAAAACTTAAAGTGAATTAAGGATAATTTGTTTAATAGTGACCATAAGGAGCAGGGAAACTTTTTCATGTTAAACGCCCAAGAGCGACTGTAGTAGTCGGGAACTAATAAATGTGATTGATCGAAAAACCAAAACAAGTAAATCAATCCTAAAAATGTTTGTCGGGAACTGTCTCCAGTCAAAACAGGATCTGCATATAGATACGTTTTGCCTTGACTCATTCTGAGAACTATCTATTCGTAAATACCGCAAAAAGCAGTATAAAAAACTGACTTAATGATAGAAACGCATCAGTGGACAACAGCTTAGGGATAATATGGAAGCTGCCACGTTCCTGGCAGCAGTTTAAAAAAAAAAAAAACGAAACAAGTGTAACATTTAAATAGGAGTCAGAGTCTGACCACGGAAAACTTAACTAGACACTGGTCAGTCAAAAAAACATCTCGTTGTACAAGGAAGCCACAGAGCTCGATATTTTCATCGAGGTAACTGTTGCTTTAAAACAAAAAATATATTTAGTTGCTCACCCAAAAATCAAGCCATTACCCATTGAAGTATCATGGGCGAGCATACAATGGTAGAGTTCAGCTCAATCGGCAACAACTTTCAAAATTTGCAAATGGCGAATGTTGACAAATAAGTTATGAAAACTGCCACAGATATTATAAGGTTGATATATTTTAACATGTCGAGGGTACATTATATTTTTACTAAAAAATTGCAACCAAATAAGGTAAATAAGGTAAATTTGAAGTCAAATTGCTAAGCAGTGTTCTTACATGTTTTGACTAGCACTTTTATTTGGAGATTTATTTGACTGACGAATCGGATAATGGGAGCAAATAAATTCTCTGCCTTCGATGAAAAGCATCATTATTAGGCATCAGCTTGCCCAAATTTACAGGAAACATTCATTATCATATCGTTTTTCTTCACCATTTCATTACCTTAAAAAACTATGAATCTTCCCTTTAGACACCGAAAAAGCATCTAATGAAACTAATTTGAACGAAAGAAACAGCACTGCATTAACTTAAGATTGTAGAAATCATCGAAATAAAAAATAAATAAATTTGAGTTTTTACATTGTCTGTATTTAAGTAATAAAACATTATTTTTTTTTTGTTTGTTTAGTTATTATGTTACTTGTTTTACATTTATATATATAAATTTGTTTATAAATACAAATATAAGATAATATAGTATATTATTACAATATGTTAACTTTTTCAGTTTCTTTTTTTTATAACATCTAAATTAAATAGATTTTTTCATTTATTTTTATTAATTTTTTTTTGCATTTTATATATATATTGTATCATTCGCTTTTTCCTCTCAGTTACACTTCTTTTTTTTCTTTTAGTGCTTTCTCTTTGAAATATAGAAATTTGTTTAATATATATGTATAATATATATTGTTTGTTTCAATAATCATTTTTAAATATTTTTTTAAAATATTTAAAAATTATTTAGATTTCTGCTTTTTACTTCAGCTTATGAACCCATTGGGTTTAAAATAAAACTGCACCACTCATACCCCTCGTATTAGTAGTAGAAGTTATCAATAGCTTAGAGAGTTAATAGGCGATACATAAAAAAATAAAAAATAAAAATAAACATAGAAATATATAAAACATACTACAAAGTTTACAAAATAAAAATTGATTTTATGTAAAGTGTTACACACATTTTATCATAGTTTATTTTCTATTTTTTAAGTACTAAAGTACACCATATATGTATGTATGACATAAAATAAAAAAAACAAAATTATAAAATTAACAAAACAATTGAAAGATCTTGTAGTAACAATTATTTAACAAATCGAGGAGCATGCTGTGATTAGACAGCCCAATAAATATAATCATCATCAATTCTTTTTAATCTCTAACCACATTTTGGTTGTTTTTTAAAACGTTTCTTTTTTTTCTCATTTTGTTTGCCATAGAGTTTGTCAACGGTATAATTTATAATAGCGTAATTAATTGTAGTATAATATAATAAAATATACGTTATTTATAATAATAACACAATATTTAAAAAGAAACAGGATTTTATTTAAGCATTTACTACAGTATATATATATTTTCTTTCTTCCTTTTTTTTTTTTGTTTTAAGAAAAATGCTTCTCGCTTTGTGTGTAACAAAATAAAAATTTAACTAAATTTAGATTTACAATAATCATAGTACAATAAATACTAGAAAAAAAAACTTTATAATTAAATATTGCAATCTTTCTATAAATTTAAAAAAAATATACATATTAAGAAAAATATTTTCTAAAAAGAAATAATAATTTGCAATAAAATAACAGTATTCCTCTCATTAACAGATATATGCAGTTTATTATAGTAATATGTGTAAGCGATAGTGATTTATATCTTGATATGTTCTGACAGTAGGTAATTATGTTAAAAAAATAAAAAACAAATTAATAATTTTAATAATCACAAATTATATTTAACGACATTATGCCATTAAAGCCGTTTATTCAATCTCCTAAAACGAATTTCAAAGTTAAAAAACCTAGTACTAGGTTTTACCACATTTTTAAATTTCCGTTTAGCAAAAAGGATGCATCCACTTTTAAAATAGCAGTTTATAAAAGATTCTCTTTGTTTGAAAGCAATTGTACTGCCGATTGTCCGACGCAAAGGAAGGAATTACAAAGCACGCATTCCAATTAAAAGTTCCTCTTTTGCAAGGCACCGAATGGACTTGCAACTGCATGAAGCCGTATGTATGTTTTCTTCAAGTCGGATGTGTTATAGTAATTAAATTTGTTGGGAACCCCAAGGTGCTATGAATGGTAATTAAATTGATTAATAGCGTCTTTTATTGTACCTAGAATTTAGCCTCTAAACTCAGACTGCCACCATTTCTCTGCGAATTCTCCTCTACTCTTTGTATTATTGGTACACAAGCAGACCTCTTCAAACAATCTATATTAGAAGTGATATTAACTAAAATTCGTTTGAAACTAACCACCTAGCGAATTTAAAAGGAGATTTTTTAATAGATCTGAAAAGCAGGATCCCATATTGCAAACAATTTATTTTCCTAAAACAAAACAAATTTCCTAAAATAAAAATATAAGAAATTTGATTTGAAGCTCTAGCATGTCCGTATATAAAGTTAAAATTACTAGCTTGTTCATACAAAAATAAATACGTAGAAAAAAAAAAGCCGCGAATGGATTTTTGTTATTTGGTTTAAGCTAATTTATTATTAGAAAGAAACCGTTACACAACGGTTCCTCATGTTCCACCAACCGATCCTCATGTTCCACCAGCTCTGCTTATAAAATGATTTAGAGCACTGTAATTATAATTAGCTACTAAAATCAAAATCTTTCTAACTTTTTCAACTCACTCAGAGTCAAATTCGAATAGTTAGAGCATTTTCAACTGGACCATGGAACAATGAATGGCTATAGATATGTGCACAGGATAACATCTGTAGAGTTTGTAATGAAGACAAAGAATCAACAAAGAATCCCTGTAAATCATCATCATTATTTAGGCAACCATTACTTTAAAATACGCAATCGGATTTATCATTAACTCTGGCATTATAGATGAACTTTATCTATGAGGATATCACAATAAGTTCACTTGTCGACGCAGTAAAAAGGAACTAGCTACCACCTCCATCAATAAATCCAATCTAATCTTGGTGCCTTACTGTTTTCGCCTTGAAAGTAATACGGATAATTATACATATCGCGGTGGTCGTAGCTTAGTGGTTAGTAAACTGACACAGAGCCTCAACAAAACAATCAAAAGTTTGTTTTTCCGACATGACTTTTGACAGTCATTTACAACCCTGCGAGGTATAATGTCATGAACAAACTTTTCAATCCATCTTTCCTGCCCTAACGGAGAAAAATACAAGATGCAAAATAGGAATGATGGTGAGTTACTAGGCCTTGGCTTTCATGGGCTGTCGCACATATTTTACATGTCAGCTACTGTCAATGTGAAACTGTAAAGGCGTAAGAAATGTCCGGGAAAAGTTTTATCTTAAAGGATATGAGGAAGCTGCTTTGATACGAGAAATCGAATGTCTTCTTATGGTTAAAGAAAAGTCAAGGATACGAGTGGCTCACAATACTTTGAATGACAGCATTTTCATTATTTTATACGTACACATTAACTTAAAAAAGACACGGGAAATTAAAACTGGAAAGCATTTGCAAAATGTTACGAATACAGTTGTTTTTGATGGACATGGTTTACATGGTACTGAGAGTTGGCGCATAATAACTGGTCTTTTCTACGGGTGATCTGGTCACAATCCGGTGCGGATTTTGGAAATTAAAAATCTTTCTGCTTAGCAAGGACTTGACAAGCAAATACTTTACCCTCTACACTTCATGCACCTAAGTGAGGATGAACACAAATCATCAAACATCTTTTAGTGTCCACAAATGACAAGGATTTTATGGATGAATATTTTATAAAACAAGAAAGTCTGTATCGCTAAAAGATACATTAATTATGTAATGCAATGGATTATTACTTTACATGTCAGTTTTGTAAGGGAGGGCTAAGGGACTAGGCCTAGAAATTATGTTTATTTCAGAAATATAGTGGGGTGGGATATTTGTAAATTTATTTAACTTTTTCATCACATGTTATATTTCTATACAAAGAACTGGACTTCGGACAGCTTAATTCGAATTTGTGTCTGACAAGAAAAATGTTTTTTGCTTTCCGAAAAATATTTGCTACTTTGAAAGTGTACTAAACAAAATTTAGTGTGCAATGAGACTTACTAAACACTGGATAGCCTTGATAGAACACAAGCTCCTGGTTTTTTTCGTTTTCTTTGTAATCAGTTAATATTGTATGACGCGCGTCAGTGGACGAATGATCTAACACTAAAATGGAAACCTCTTTAAAGATCTGTTTACAATCATTTTCTCCGAACAAACTAATAAAAAAAAATAAAATCAAATAACAAAAATAAAAGATTTTTTAATTTAATTAAATAAGTTTTATAAATTATTTTATTCATAAAAAATGAACACCATTAACCCTTTTTTAACGTTTTTTTTTTTTTCTTATTGAAGAAAACAAGAAAATATTACAAAAGTTACAAATTAAAACAAAAACATCACATTTGTTTTTTTTACTACTGTTCTAATCAAATAAAAAAAAAAAATTGCTGAGGGAGTCTATAAAAAAAATAGATTTGCAAATATGTCAATTGTTTTATCAAAAGTCAATAATAAATCGTACTCTTTACAATAGTAAATATTATAATTTATTTATTTATCTTATGTTTTTTCTCTAATCAGAGAGATAATAGTAAATAAATATTAAATAAGTCGCGCACTTCTCCACTATACAAAACAAATTAAAACATGGATTTTAGTTCTTAAAAAAAAAACATATATATATGTATATATATTAAACAACGCCAACGCCATCCGGCATAATAGAAAACTAAGAAAATTTAGTTTGTTTATGACGAACTGACGCGTCACTATGTTATGCCACACATTATACTTATAATCAACTGCATATATCTGCATAAAAGCTTGCTTATCGCTGACTCTTTACTTTACTTTTTGTTTTGTTTTATTCTTTCTATTTTGTTTTGTTTTATTGTTTTCCTTTAATTTAAATATTACACTTGGAAAAAAAAGATACACTATAAATGGAAGTGGTAAATTTATGTTTAAAAAATATATATATATGCATGTATATATCTGTTGTCTCGTTTGTGTTTCATAAAACCTATATAAATTTCTTTAAGAAATATATTATATATAGCTTGTTATATATATTAAGACATATATAATATAATATATATGTTATTTGTGTATGCGTCTAAGTGATTTATATAAAATCAATTTGTCTAAATAGAAATACAACAAAAATAAAAAAAGCATAATTACTCATATAAAAGAGAAGTAGCATAAGCACAAGCTTCAATTAATACAAAAAAAAATTGTATAACCAATCTCAAAACGCTCAGGATAAAATAATAATTAAAAAAAAAAAAAAAACTAAATAAGGGTAAACAAATTGATGTGTTTTGTTTTTTGTTTCTTTTTTTTTTTTTTCCTGCTCACACAACATCAATATCGATCACCAACCTTTTGCTTTATTGCTCGTCTGACGTTTCAATCCTCGATTGCTAGCTCTGATTGCAGGCGAATTTCTAATTCCCGCATACCATTGTCGATTCCAACTTCATCTTCAGGAACTTGATTTTTAGTCGGTGTAACCTCTTTGGATGACGACGTTGTTGCATCGCTCCAGAAGTTTGGGGAACCAATCGGTTGCTGTTTGTTAGCGATATTATTATTCCAGAGAGACTCACTCAAAGTTGAATGCTGCAAAAGAAAATTATTTATTAACAATAAGATTTTCTCTTTTTTTTTCAATCGAAGCAGATTTTAAGCCCACAAAACCGAATACAATGTAGCAACTGCTAACTACTTACATAACAACGTAAATAGACTCTACAAAACCTTTATTCAGCCTTTATTCGAGTAGAGAAGAATGGGAGGGCGGAGAAGTATCAAGCAGGCAATTAATAGCCGCCTACCCTGAAGGATCCGAAATGCATATTAGTGCATGTGCATGCATCTTTTCTGAAACACTTTCCATAGTAGTGTTTTCCAAGCGGAGATCGTAAATGGATAGCAAGGCAGCGATAATTGCTACAGTAATTAAATCAAAGCTTGGGAAGTGTTGCCGTGAAGAGGGGTGACGAATTAGCAAGATTCGGCGTTAAGTTCGGTGCTAGCCGACCATTTGGTTAATATCCCGACTTGCACAGTGACAAGGAACTTCATTAGGATACAACCCACTTTCTTTGCCACTGCGCAAGCAAACCGGGGTGTAGGAAGACCAAACGAATGCTTTTAACTTCTATTAGAAGCGACGACGTTTTTCCCGCCTTTTAGCAAAAACGACCACTACAGTATTCCAAGCACTTCAACATGTGAGCCAATGACTGGGGGCGAGGCTAAGAACACTTTCTATGTGATGCCCTGTTTTTACTCGTTTCAGGTGAACACCTAATATGATTATCACTAAAGCTCTTACTTGTTAAAATGGATGGAATCAAAGAAACAAATTATAACTTTAATGCTTACAACTTCAAAACAAAACACATATTGATACATGAGGGGAAAATTTGTTTTAAATTTACAGTCAAACATTTCACATGAAACCCTACAGGTGTCATATTGTTACCAGACATGAGTCAGTTCAGTTCATGGCGATCTTCAGTTCAAAAACAATAGTAATAAATAAGAACAGGAACTTAAGGAAGAAATAGTTATGGAATTCTAGACCTTACGTCTGAAGAATATATTAAACACAAAATATAATCCTCGTAGACGTGCTTCAAATTCACTGAAGAAGTGTCTTACAAAGAACAGTCAAATTGAATGGAAAACAAAATGCTCAACACTGAACTATTGAATCATAATTCCAAGAACCGAACAACGGAAAGCACACACAAGTACAAATGTAGAACTTATAAGACTTACCTTAGGAGGAAGATCGTTATCACCACTGTTCATAATCTGGAGACCGCTTAAGCTAAAGTCAAAATTTGTAGAAGCATTTCCCGCATTCCGCCCAATAATGTGCGTGTTTCCCTGTGATGTGTTGTTATTATTGAACGACTGCAGCTCGGAAGATAATTTTTGTAGATCTCTAAGGTTCGGAAAATTGTTCGTCGCTTGTCTGTAATTGTTGCCGCTTTCGCGCTTGTTGACGATACCACTTCCACTACTCCCTATGGCGAATCTTTCTAGATTCACATTTACTGCAAGTGCATCGTTGTTAAACAATGACGTCGAACTAGAAGGCTCCATGTGCTTGTTGCTGTTAGACGTATTGTAATTGCCGCAGAGCCATGACTGCGTCCCAGATGAACCACTCATTCGATTGCCAATCTCTTGGAAGGAAGTTAATCCACTGTTACCGCCACTGTTGCTATTACCAACTGGGATGTCGTTGGCATGATTATAGCCCTTGTACATCGGGCAAATTGGACCGAATTTATTTATTGAGGTGGGATCGTCAAAAGGCATATTTTCTTCATCAAGGATTGAGTCAGAGCGAACAAAACTATCGCGTGTGTCACGCAACAAACTCGCCGCCGTCGCACTTACGTCCTGAAGACTTTGTGACGATGGAGCTTGGTGCCAATAGGCATTGAGAAGGTCATCTTTAGGCAAAATGTTGTTACTCCTTAGATTGTTGTTGTTGCTAGAAGTTGTGTTAATGTTATTGCTGTTGTTACCAAGTTGAGCCATTTGCGAACCGGCTGCACTTTTGTACATGTTGCTGCCATTCAATAATGCAGCAGAGTTTTTGGTAAACTCTAAATCTTTAAGATACTCCAAATGCTTTTTGTCCGAATGTATTGAGAATATAGGACTAGAAGGAGCATCACTATTGTTGCTGTTACTGCCACCCATGTATGACGAACTACTCTGTGGATTGAGCCCCATGTTCATAAGATGTCCTGTATGCTGCTGCTGCTGCTGCTGGTGATGGTGTACGTGCTGCGACTGTTGATGTTGATGCTGATGCTGTTGACGTTGGTGATCCCATAAATTTGACTGACGTATCCCTTCCCCTGTGAGTTTTCCAAATTCCGTGGTACCACCCAAGTATGAAGCACTAGGCCCAACTTGACTATGTCGCGCTGGCCTAATTGCTGATGGTGGCATTGACGATGGCAACTGGTTACCAAAGCCACTAGATCCACCGTACAGATCAGTTGGACCATAACTGCTGACCGTTGGACAAGATTTCGTGTGAAATACCGGTAGCTTACCAGGTGGCTGTTGTGTTCCTGATTGTAAAAAGTTGCCATGATGTGATCGGGGAGAAGGCAACGACATACCACTGCCTACTGCAGACGCAGAGTTCCTTGGCAATGGTGGAGGTGGAGGATAATTCAGTGCAGAGTAATGGCTGTCGTAGCGGTGCCGTTGCGATTGTGGAATTGGACTCTGGCCATGCATTGACGGTGGGATCAAATCCACGTAATTATGATGCGCAGACGGAGGTGGTGCCGTTGGCAAACCCTGCGACTGTGGATGATAAGGCGTTGACATGGATGCTACGGCCGACGGTTTATTAGGTACATTACCAAATCTCAAAGTCTGCGGCACTTCATCCGGTGGGAGACATGATGACGACAGCGAGGGTGGCGGTACGTCTAGGTAATCTGCTGCAGTCTTCTTCGTGTTTGCAATTGGAGTTTTTGTACTATTCTTTCTATTCTTCGCCCGGTATCGCTCCAACTCCTCATCAGAATGAGCGAATGTGCAGCTGGTCCCTCGTGGACAAATTCGCCGCAGAGTAAGATCCCGGCACAAACTGATTTTATACTTGGAGTTTGGATTGGTCTGAGAGGATTCCTGCAATTTGCGGTTCCCATGATGTTGAACGAATTCGACTAATCCGATAACCACCTGTTTGACTGCATCAAGAGCTTTAGCTACTTCTTGCCATGTTGGTACCGAATTTTCCATACTTGAGTCAATGCTTGCCAAGTGTTTGAGATGAGTTCGTAAACCTGACAAGTTTGCCGGATCCCCGGTACGCTGTAGAGCTATCACTAATTCTTGCACGGATTGAGCAAACGATTGCGGCGTTTGAAGTTTATCAATAATACTTTGCATATGCGACTTATGAATGGTGTCGCCATACAGTAACGATGACCACTGATCAGGGGCTATTCGAAGACCAGCTTCCGTGGCTATTTGAACGATTTGCGCATCGTGCTCCCTTCGCAAGGCGTCGTAAGTGCGAAATTCTTCCTTCAACTGCATCAGCGATGAGTCTGCCTCTCGCTTAGATACCTTAAAACAGCTGGCACGATACAAAAGCTGTACAACGTGCCCAATGCTTGTTTTCGAGGCCTGAGGGAAGTGTGGCTCCAAACGCTGAACAACAAACATTACCAAAACCTTTCGTGACAATGCAGATCCATCTTCCAGAGCTAATAGAACTAACTTAAGTACTTCCTCCTGCATTGCTGGACCAAGAAATTGGCAGCCACGCGAGCGTACAGCTGCCCATAGGTTAGAGCTCAACTGTTGCGGATTCTGATGCTGTAGAATCAGCTCGGTAACTGTGCGTTCTCCCAGCGAACGCGCAGCTCTAAGGGCACGGGACCTGCCCTCATCTTCCATTAGCTGACAATTAACTAGTGTGACTAATTTTCGTTGCATTGGCCGCGACAGCAGGCTCCCGAAGTTCCCATTGTTTATGAACGGTTTTAGATGTAGGGCGAGACTTTCGATGCATTTCTTTCCCAGTTTGTAACACTGCTTGTCATCAGGCAAAAGACTCTGCACGCTTGGTGTATTTGTAGTAGATGCTTCTGATTCAGCAGCCAAACTGGCAGCGGTTGATTGGGCTCCATTGTTGAAATTGTTACCACTGTTGCAACTACTGGGTGTGACCAACAGCAACAGGGCATAGTTTATAGGTAGATTTTCTAAATCGGTTGTAATCGAGGTCTGTTAAGATTGAAAAGAAAGAAAGAAGAAAATAAACACCAGTGTAAATAATGAACGGTTAAACACAATTACCTGGTCAAATGGACATTGCTTGTTGTGTAGTGTGGCCAGGCAAGTGCGGCATATTGTATGACCGCATCCTAAACTTATTGGAGGACGTTGATTTTCTGCAAACTCGTTACAACAAACGGGACAGGATAAAAAGTCTGTCCATGAGGGCGCCTGTATCGGCATTCTATAAAGAAGAAAAATATGTGATCAATTCATTTTATATATTTTGTTTGTTTGTTATCCTAGAATGGGTTTCGCAGATTTTGTTTTTGAATGGTACGTATTGATATAAAGAGCAAACTATTCAATTAATTGTTCGTAAGTTCTAGGTTTCGTTGTATATATATAAAGCAATTTAGGAAAAATATAATAAGGGCATTTAATATAAAAATTCATAGCCCGAGCCAGAGCTGATATAAGTTTTTCATTGGAATATCTGAAATTCGATGTTGATCTATCGTGGCATTGAATGACAAAAATGGATCTAGTGCATTTTTGTACAAGTCAACGAACACACGAAAGGTTACAACTATAACTTTATTTTAAACGAAAAAGTTTGAGAAATTCTAGTTAAAGAGTCTCAGCACTTGAGAGCTGTATATGGTAGCACTCAAGCATTTATTGGTCGAGGTTTTGCAGAGTAAGGGCCTTCGGAAGGAAAATGTAATCCAGTTATACAGTGCAAAAAAAGAGAACAGGGGTTAAACGGATGTCATGGGTTTCTTTAATCTCATGCTATCATAAATAATAAGTTACGTTGCGTTCAAATCAAGAGAGAAGAAATCATTCTATCTATCGAATCAACGATGAATGTTTAGAGAGAGGCAAAAGGAGGTTTCAATCCTCATTGGCTTTAAATGCTTGTAAATTGTAACGATGGGGAAAGACTGAGTGTGATGGTAAAGCATACACATCCGTGTTGTGCAAAAAAACTGTTGGATATTTTTGCATTGCAAGTATTACGGACAATTCTTAAGTGGGCGGAAGGCAACAAATACAGATATTTGGGAAGATGGTCCATAGAGGTTCAAAGCCTAGCTTTTCGCAACAATTCATGTTGCACTTTTTTTTTGGCGACTTCGAACGGCGGATTGAGAAGCTTTTTAGTTTTTTTTTTTTTGTGCTTGTGAGATTATGAATATCTTTATGATGTTATTTGCACGACGCAAGTATTTGTGTAGTCCCTAAATAATTCGCAGTATTTCTTTCCGAATTACCGGGCCCCTACTCTGTATTGCAATTCTAAAGCTCGGAGCATTCGAATGTGGAAATTTTGTATGGATTTTATGAATTGCGTTCCACATTGACTATACCTACAAAATATCCATTTTCGAACGATCCGAACTT
The DNA here is from genome assembly GCA_951813785.1 of Criorhina ranunculi. Taxonomy (NCBI): domain Eukaryota; kingdom Metazoa; phylum Arthropoda; class Insecta; order Diptera; family Syrphidae; genus Criorhina; species Criorhina ranunculi. Next base: position 32,563,054 of record OX638382.1, on the reverse strand, counting down.
TAGGATCGCAATACAGAGTAGAGGCCCTGATGTCACAATCATTACTTAGTACAATCAACTTTTCAAGCTATGTGACTACTCTACTGCCAGTATTGCGGCTATGCACTTGATAAAGTTGGTGTCAGCTTATTTGCAGTTGATCGACATTCTTGACATCATGAATTGAAACTGCAAAATTCAGCGTCGCAAGCGATTATGCTAAACACTAATCCACAGCTACCTCTAACATGTGTCAGTTCACTTAGTAGTCCAACCCACTAAGCCACTAGTCAGCAACCCCCAAATAAGTATGCAAGCTAAATTAATTAATCCCGGCTATCCTATCAAGATGGTACCGCATCGTCTGCACTTGTAGTAGCAACCCAATTTTTAAGAAAATGCAACAATATTGTTCCCACCATTTAAAAAAATACATACATATACGTTAATTTATCTTGCTTGGCTCTGTCGCACCCTACTGTTGTTTTCAACTCTAAGGATTTACATAAATAGTTTCCCAACCAATTCATCAGAAGCAATCGTAACTTTTAATATGCAACAAAGATAGGAGTGTACTACTTTTAAGAAATTGAAATCATTAAACGATTTAATTGAAGTGAACGTGGCACCCCCCTTCGATAATCGATCCATTGTTCTGAATGACTTACATTGCTAATGTATGTTGCTTTTAATTACATATTTGAAGTATACAATTTCCTCCTACCTACTGCCTTTGTTTGAATAAAACACTAACAGTATACTGCTCCAATTGGAGGGCTATGTGTAAGTAAGTGCAATGAAAAAAAAAATATATCTATCACAACCTGAGAATTGATCACTTCTCTGTTTCTGTTTGAACGGCATTGTCAGTTCATTACACTCCGAGATAATCTACAATACATATTTATTTATTCTGAAATCAATGTATTGTACGTTTAAACATTTTTTCCCAAACTCTCAAATACAGAACAGCTTACGTGTTATCTGATGTTTTTTTTTTATATCATTTTATTGTTCGCATATACATATGTACATGCATAGGCTTCTAAATTCAAGGGAAATGGAATCTAATAAATTAAGTGTTTAAAAAAAATTCATCGAGAAAACTGTCTGTTTACGCAACACATTCGATCATAATACGTCATCATAGGAGAGTTTCGATATTTCACTAACATTCATGAGGGAAGCACCTTTATGCAACGATGTTCTACGAATTGAGTGTTTCATTTTGCTTTCAAGAATTGGAGAAAATATTACAAAATTCAGTCATCGTTCTGGAAGAATGGCTTTACGTCGCAGCCGCCCCCCTTTTTTATTCACAAAAAGAAGTCAGATGACTTGTCACCAAAAACAGAAAAAATGTTCAATGAGTGTAGAAAAAGAAATATTAAACAAATGAATATTGTGCGGCAATTTATAGCTTTGTGATGGTCTTAAGGTGTTGTAAATCGTCAATGGCTAGTTATTACCTTTCTCGAGAAGCAAGTTAGAGCAAGTATAGTTTGGTAGAAACGTATGTGACATACAACAACAAAAATTTCAAGCTTCTTTGCTGCTCTGTTGTATTGAGGATGATGACGACGATGACTAACAAAGTCCGCAAGAGAATGTCATATTTGACTTTTTATTACGACCTTTGCGCGAGGACAGGCACTTAAAAAAAAGCATGTTCTTTCCAATTAAGTCGCTTGATTTAAATTTTTAAATAAAATCACTGTAACCATTTACGTATGTATATATTCCAGTTCAAGATCAAATATATGTCCAGAATTGCAGACGTAGGCAATGGGGGTCGATTGTCTGCAATCAGGTAGATATATCAATTGTTTGTACACCATTTTAAAAGGTAGAATTCGTGTCATAAAATCCCCCCAAAAAAAAAAAAAGTCCATTTCAAGTCTGGAATCTCTCTAGCAGCTGGTGATTGACTATCTCGTACTAGGTCGATAAAATATCACAAAAAAAAAAAAAAAAACACTTAGCAACTCACTGTTTAACTCTCTATGCACTTGACCAATTTATCAACATTTGTGGAACACAAGCACAGAAAACCCCGAAATTCCTGCACTGACTTCATTAGATTACACAAAATAAAAACATTATTCATGCAGCCAAGGCACAGTGGATATCTTACACATCTTATGTAAAAGCCTTTGTTAGTCCCAACAAACTGTGTAGTCTCCTTTGTAGTATTAGTAACTAATTTGTATATTCGATCTTTTTAGACTTTAGATTTTCCACTTGTTACGGATGGAAAACGTTTACAAAAATAATATAAAAAATAGACGATATTGAAATGTTCTGTGTCGTCAAATTTATCAAAGTGCCAACTAGACACATATTTTTTCTCTCGTTTTATCCAATGTCATTTGCCGTAAAAACCAGAAAACACAGACAGGGTGTTGTATATTTTCCCTGCTTCCCCACATATATGTGGGGACAAGGTACTTTTCTTTTTTCTTTTTTTTTTTTTCTCTACAAAATTTCAGGACCGATGATGGTGATGGGGGATATTTTTCTTGCCGAGTATGTGGAAATTTTTGTTAAAAAACTCTATTTTCACTTGAAATAAGTACGGTTTTTGACGATTAGCACTTCTATATTAATGGAAATTGTTTGATACGCCCGTTTTATTACAATTTATTATCGTACCTTGATATTTAAGCGAAATATACATCACATTTTACGAGTTAACAATTAATCGGTCATGTAGGCAGAAGGTCTTTTTACTTGTTTCGTATTTTTTTTTTTCTTTGGGTTGACCTCTTCTAAGTGGTTAGAGTCGGGAATGTCATATCATGCGAATGACTTTTCGATGGATCTACACTTGTAGATTTTATTGCGTTTTATTCTTACATATATATTTTTAAATTATTTATTCCTATCTCTTATATTAACATCTACAGTACATAAGAAAATAAATTTGAAACGAAGTTTTAGAAAAAACTGTTTTTACAGGGTGTTTGCACAATGTTGTTATAGTTTTCTGTGGTATTTCTTGAGTGTTATCATGATGATATTCGACGACGAAACGAAACGATAAAGCTAAGGTAACTAACTTACTTACTTAATGCGCTTTCGACGTGTGGAAGGTCTCTGCCTGAGGCACTGCAGTCTTTCATTTTCTTCGATCTCGGGTACACTGTTTAATGTTCTCCAGACCAAGCAGTCTGATATCCGCGATAGCTTGTACTTTGCATTCGATTTGACCGAGTCAGTGTAGTCAACATATTTTGGCATTTGGGATCAGCTTCTTTGATACAGCTTAAAGAGTTCGCGGTTAACTCCTCTCCTCCATTCGTTCTCTTCTCGGAAACAAACAAATATTCGACGGAGAATTTTTCTCTCGAATTGCTTAATATCTACTCTGCTTTCCTACTTATCGTCCAGTGTTCGGCAACATATACCAGAACTATGGTGAACAGTGAGGGTTTTTCCTAGACAGTGAACAGATTCTTCTTTGTTTGTTAACAATATGTACTTCGTTTTGTTCATATTTACTTTGAGGCTATTGAGTTTATAGAGGTATTGATATCATTGAGGAGGAAACTCCTCCAAGTTGGTCTAGGAAAATGCTAGACGTATGCAAAGGAACTGAACAGAAGTTTGCGGCTCATCTTTACAGCTTCTGCAAAGCTATTGCAAAATATTCATTTTATTTTCCTTGTGTTGTATGAGTACTTTTTATTTTGTTTAAATCTACGAAAAGTTATTCAACAAGTTAATTATATTGGTAAAAATATATTTTATTCCTCGTTAAGTAAAAAATACCATAAAGTTCGGTAGGCATGTAAATTGACTATCTGATGACGTTTTATTTACATATGACATTCCGTCGAAATGTCAAAATATAAGAATTTTCGTTAAGTTGCCTTTACACTTTAAAGCAATTCGATGAATTCTTGTACACTTAAAAACAAATCATTGAATTTTAATAAAAAAAATATAACGATATAATTTTGTAAGTGAATATCCTTTATGCTGCACTTCAGGAAGCCAACCGCTTACAGACCAGACCATGTTGTCAAGTCTTTTACACTTTATAATATGATAACCTGATCCTGGATCAAAAAAGTGTACAGCTGAGGGTTGTACACTACACAGCTGGTGATGCTATTACTGATGGTAACAGCTGTGAACTGCATCTGTTGACTGCCAAGTGCCAACTCAATTACATACATTGGAAAGTGTCGATTCGTGAATTGCCAAAGCGATTCAAGACACTCATTCAGTATGCATATGCTGTATAGAAATAGTTCTTGAAATACATATAAATAGCCTTTTTCAGTGGATGGCGCATATAGAGCTGATATGTATGTAAATCAGTCATCTGGCGGCATGAACTCGTCTTAACTTAGTTGATCTTCGGTGATATTTGGAGATATAAAAAGCTTTTCAGTCTACGGGTATGGAAGGTTACCTTCTACCATTATATATAAAACTAACTAAACTTATTACTTAAAAAGGTGGAGCTACAATTTGGGGTAAATCCTGGCCTCAACCGACAAGCCTCTCAAGTTAAACCGATCCTCAGCAAACTGTCCCAGTTTCGCACTCTAAATTGAATTTGTTCGTGCCACCTAAAGCGAGGTCTTACTCTACTGCCTCTAATCCGGAGGCAAGCGTTAGACGTGAAGACTTTTTGGACCGGAATCGCTGTTGATTCGCTTTACGTGTCATAACCATCTCAAACTTCAAAACGCTGACTAGGTCAATATCGTCGCTCGAATCGATATTGTTCACCTTGGACAGAATCCATGCTTCAACGCCACAGTAGGACGGGGGTGATTAGGACCTTATGTAATCTCCTTAGTTGTTCGGAAAAGAGTCTTACTACAGTGATACAGTGATTGGATATAGTTATTATTCGTTTGACTTCTAATGAGATATTGTTGTTAAAAGTAATAGCAGAGCTAAGTCGCTTTCTATCTCTAAATTAAAGCTCTTCTTATTATTTTACGTCTACGTCTTATACGTTTACCTCTACTCCTTTTGATATTTTTACATCTATTTCTTACTGATCTTTTACGTCTACTTCTGCTCATGATTTTACGTCCTTCTGCCAATACTTTTACACTTGTACTTAGACTAGAGGCATACACCGTTTAACGTTGCCCCGTGCACGGGGTACGCCTGAACTTCTCTGATACTTTTACGTCTACTTCTTATATTCTTTCGTCAGCTGATGTTGTTCTCGTTCGTCGTAAGAATCATTCTGACCGTTTCTGCCTAAATCCATAAAAACGAAAGAAAATTTCATTTCCAAAACTATGTCATGTGTATGCTTGGAAAAGTTGTTTACAGCCCTTGGGACTGTGGTTTCCTTTCGGAATCCTATTGTGCTGTGTCCAGAGTGACGGTGTCGGAAATAGCAGCCTTAGGCATGCTTGCTGTGGTGCGTTGAGCTAGGGGTTCTCTGAATTCTTATAGGCAAACACTTTTTGTAGCCTTATGAAAAGTGATTTGCTCCGCACAGAAGAGTTCGGGGAGTCAAAAAAGTATTAAACAGTAGCTGGGTATGTAGTAATAAATAAGATAATACATTTCTTAACTCAACATTTTATTTTCAACATCTGAAAAACAAAAGAAAAGATCGTTAGAATAAACATGACGTTACACACACTACTTTATTCTTTTAAGGTACTCGATTACAAAAGAAATGTTGTTTTTTTTATACATTTCCGTTTTTTTTTATTACAAATATACATTAATTCATTAGTCGCCAATTTGTCGGAATGAAAAAAAAATCGATACAATTGGCAATAGTTCAATAATTACGCATAGAGGAATTTGTTACGTTTAATCAAAATGTCTATGATACATATACATAATATTTATAATCATTTTTAGGGCTTACTAAATTCATAATATTTTTATAAAAAAAAAGCTTCTACGTTATACTTTGAACAAAGGTAGTTTATCGAAAAGTAATTTCCAATAAGAGAGTTAAAAAAACAACTTTCAAATCTACATATACTAATTAAATTTTTTTTTGCAATTTGTAACGTTAATTTGTGTTGTTCTTCGCTTCGGCTCCATAAGATGATCCTTTGCTAATTTTGGACATACCAATTGCTTTTTCCATTAGGACGTAGACTGCGGGTGTGAGACATAAGAATAGTAATTGTTATGGTAAAATTATATTAGCGGTACTTACAGATGATGAGAATCCCAAGAGCTATCGTCAGACCGATCCAACTTTGCGTGCACACAGATGAAACTAGGTAATACAAAATGGTGGATATGGACAACATCGCCCATGTGACAAAGTTGATGAGCACTGATAAACGAGGTTTCATCAGAACGCTCTTTGGTTCTTTATAGCCGGATGTTTTGAAGAAACTACCAGTCGTATGGAAGCTATCTTGTATCGCATCTTTTTGACGGAACATATCATGAAGCCATTCGGCTGCTTTCTCTTCATCTTCTGGGATATTGTCTAGTGGAATGCGTCGCACATACATGTATGCTTTCACACCAAAGCCATTGAGTAAGTTTGAAATTGTTGGCGCCACCTTAGAAAAAAAAAAAAAAGATTTTACTTAAAATTTCCATTTGGAGACTGAGCAGGGTAATCAACTTACCTCATCGTCTTTCCGGAACGCAACGTTAATGTCATAGATTACGCACTTATTACGGAGGTTTGGCAAACTGGCAGTAAAACCTTTTGTGCGCGGGATTAGATGGTGCTTGAGGACGGGTATTCCACGTTCCTGTGCAAACTTAACAGAAGCTTCATGTTTTTTTGGTGTGAAGCGTGTTCCTTCTGCATTGAGGAGAAGCCACACTGGATCTGGATAAGATAAGATCTCCTTGAGTTGTCTGGCAATGATCTCCTTATCCTTATCGTATGATCGTTCGAGGAAAACAAATTCAGCGAATTTCCATGCCCAACCAATGACAGGCACATAGGCGATGACCTTTTTGGCGTATGCTTTACAATTGCCCAATACGCCACACTTATCGGCATACATCCAACCGGCTAGCCAATCTATTTCATAGGTGTGGTTCATAATAAGCAACACATGCTCCTTGCCAGCGTATTTCTTTGCATCGTCTTCGTCTATCCAGACTTCTATTTTACTGTTGGCCCACCATTCAGAAACGAACACTAGTTCTGTTGAGTACGAAATATATCACTTGTTTAGGAAAGAATGTAAAGACTAAATAATCTATAAATGATCGAGAACTTACGGGAATAAAGAGAGAAACAAAGATAGTACATTAGCGATCTGTAGAGACGTTTGTTGAATGGTTTCAAACATAAATGCAGTAGTAGTTGAACAAAATTAATAATTAGTCCCGATGTGAAGAAGGTCATTGCTATACAAAGGTGGATCAGTCTTAGTTTTTTTAGTTGTTCTAATGAAGACATCTTGAAGCGATTATTTTATTTTGTATTCTGAAAGTTTAAAAAAAAAATGTTTAGTAATGTATTCGATCAAATTAGATAAGATAACATTGATAAACAGAAAAAAGTCTAATCAGTTTTGTCACTGTAATATCCTTAAAATAGCTTACGGTTCAAAAAGTTTTGAAAGAATTTTTATTAACAAGTCTTATTTCTCTCTGGAGGAGTGTGTGCACTTTTAATATCCGCTGTCTGTATTATTGGCGTCTTTCGAGAACCAGTTAGTCGTTTAATACTCTTGTTAGGATTTTTCGTTGCTCCAACTTTGATCAGCGACTTCTTTAAAAATTTAGATATCTATCCAAAGCCTAGAAGTAGCGATAAAATCCCCACAAGTTTCTTTTTAAAATAACCATTGTCATCAAAATATATTCAATCAAAAATATAACACGCATTACATGAACGGTTGAGAGAAACTAGGCATTGGCCATCTACGGGCTTTCGCGTCCAAATATGATTATTCTTGATTAATTTGCGCCTACTACAGAGACCATTGTATTTGAGTGCCGAACTGCTAAACCCTATGAACATAGCAACATTTTCAATTGGCTACCATGGGACCTAGACCTAGTCTGCCTCTGCGACAGACTACACCGCACCACAACCAAGCTTAACTTAAGAAAAGACTTCATCGTAGAGTGGAAAAACGAAGAAGTTATGAAAGTATTCTTTACATAAATCTTTGCCTGCGGTTTAAAGATAGACTAAGGGATCGGTGTAGGAATCTTTTTAAAAGGATTAAACATGTGTAAACCCTAACGACTTCCGTATTAATCGGGACAGAGAAACGGGAGGCGTGCCGGACTATTAGACACAACACTTCATCCAAACTAAATATCTTAACCCTTTGCTTCCTAGTGGTTTCGCAGTGAAACCACACACTTAATTTATTTAACTTATTTTTTCTCTATATTCCTAGTGGTTTCATGGTAAAACCAAGTGTATTTCTACGAACTGTTATTCTTTTTATAATGGTAAACATTTTTTTCGGGTAATTTTCAGTGCGTTGTAAGTGAGTTTTTGTGCATTAGTTTGATGGTTCGTGTCAATTGAAGTGACACATCCTGGAACAAAGGGTTAAGTGACAGTCAAGCCGCTATCAAGGCCTTAGGTTCGGCTACGGCGGGCGTCCTCCAAAATGATAGCACAGTACAGGAAGAAGCTTGCCCAGTTAGACTTTCGGTTCAAGTTCAATTTCTGTGTTCTTGGTCACTCCAACATTTCATGGCTTCGTAGCAGAAGAAGTTTACATTTCAATGTGAAAAGTAATATTTTCTATCAAAGGCCAATACGCAATTATGTCATAACCAAAAAGATATGTCCGTCCTACAACCAGATTCGTACCGAAATCACCAGAGCAGTGGTGATTTGCATGGGGCACCGACCATTGGTCGCCGTGGCCTGGTGGTTAGTGCGTTGGACTGCTAAGCGAGAGACACAGGTTCGATTCTCAAAAGTCCCCCAAAAGTTTTTTCGCGGCACCACCTCTTCACAGGCATAACAAACCTGCAAGAGTACAATTTGTCATGAAAAGGTTCTCAAATTGCCGTTCAGTGTCGGCATTAAACTGTAGGTCCCTTCCATTCGTGCTTAGAATATAACACGCACAACATGAATGGTTGTAAGAAACTAGGCCTTGGCTCTCCATGAGCTGCCGTGCTAAATATACATACATACATACACCGATCAGTAGGGACCCATGCGGTCAAACTTGGCGTACAATTCAATACACATTGCCTTAATTTTTATTATGGGAATGAACAGGAAATCTTATTTCACTTCCTGTGCGGGTGTCCAGCATTTCCAGACTTCGCACACCAGGTAGACTCTTTTTCGAACACCTTTAAATAATTCTCAAAGAATACACATTTGTTTGTTGGGTTTGGGAATCTGAAACCTCCTGTTCACTTCAACCGTCAGTTCATATGAGTCTTGGTTTACAAAAAGGTGCCTTTTGCACTAATTGGATTTCTGGCCAAGTAGCTTTACAAACCACAACCTCTACCTACCTATACACCTTGATCTTTCTCATTTTATAGAAGTCTATTCAATCTCTAGAGAAAGAAAGTAAGGAGTGATAAGAACATAAGAACTTTTAACAAAGAATATTCCAAACCGTACGAATGTCAATTTCAAATTTTGGTACCAAACTAAAAAAAATTAAGGTAAAAAAAAAAACTTGTAAGTTAAACGGTTTTATTTTAATCAGATGCTGTACCAAAAACTTGAAAATAATGACACAAATCAGGGTCCCTTAAAGATTTTGATTTCTGGTGGGAAATGATGCAAGACATATAGCAGTGCAGTCCTCTCGAGTCGCATACCAAGGGTCACTTTCTGTCGCTACGTCAGCGGATTAAGTAAACATTTGGAGCAGACTTAAATAAAAACGATGAGTCCATTGAAATTTTTGTTTCTGTGGAGCATGGAAACAGTTTTTACTAGACAAGTCGTTATTAACAGCTACTTATACATGTTTATATCAAGGGGATGAAGAAAAGGGTTCGGCCGCCGTCTTGGATTAAGAATGACATCAAATACACTATATTGCATTGTCTTCCAGTTCTGAGCTATGTTTTAAGTTTCAAGTCTCTAACTCATCGGGAAGTGCATTTTAATCAAAGCGACAAGTTGAGCTAAATAAAATTTAAAACAAAAAAAAAACCAATCAATCGTTTTGATAAACAAGTACTAGACCATTAATTTGGATTCAATAATTAATATCAGAAGTGTCAATTACCATCAAGCAGGAATAATTAAACTGAGGCAAAGAAAAACTAACGATTACGCTGCATACAAATGAGAAAATTATAGGCAGCAAGCTGAAATTAACGCGTAATTAAACTTTTTATAGTAAGTTTGGCATTAGAATGAAACAAATTATGGTTTACATTTAATTGTTGAAATTGATGAAACCTCCATTTAAGCTGTTTTGAACACAAGTCTTTTATTGCAAGTTTGAAATTAAACGACAAATGAGCAAAGCAGAAGAAACAGGAAAAGAAATGTTTGATATACTCAGATGTTTTTTTTTTTTTTTTAATAATAAGCACACACTAAAGGGATTAAGACTTTCTTTAAACTAGAGCACGGGCATTGGGGAAGTTAGAGGAGAGACGAAGGAAGAACGAGTGAGTAATAAAAATGCTCTACAAAATAAACCTTTCGATTCTATGGAATCTGATACGAGACGGAAGCTTAAATCAGTTTGCGATTGCGGGTGTCACGAAGTCTAAGTTCGTCTACCGAACTGAAAGGAAGTTGCTCTATTGTGACAAACATAAACACTTACAAAAAAAAAAAAAGGTTAAAACTCAAACGCCCTAGACTAGATAGTTAGATTTGATTTTATATTCCCCAACTGTACAAATACAAAATCATTTAACAAATTGAAACAGGTGTAAACCGGAATCATTAATCTCACGATGAAAAGCTAATATTCACACTGCATATAACTGTGGTAATTATAGGCAATAAAGCACCAATTAAAGTGTGATAGTATTTTTTTTCCTTACGTTTTCTCCATACTTTTAAGTGACACTATCGAAACTATTAAGAATGTTTTTTCCCATCGGAAAACATTTAACGATTGATTGATTTTCCTTCCGCATTCGAAATATCTATGGGAATGGAAGCATTAATTACAAAACGATAGCATGTAGAACAGAAAATTTGTCAAGGACATACTACGTATATTATATTCATTATGATAATGGTGTTGGCGATAGTATCGCTTTGTTGTGTTTATAAATCTTTATCGATTAGCGGTCAGTATGCATAGGGTTTTAGTTATTTTGAACATTTCTTCCTGATAAAGAAGTATAATTTTGATTATTACTGGTAAATACAGATTAAATATTTGAAAAGAACACTTTTGGACTTTAAGTCATTACGCGGCTAGAAAGCATGTAACAATTAATATTTGGAGTATCACATGAACTTAAATTATATGTAGGTATTGACGCATACTTTTTCAGGAAAAAAAAAAAATCAATTCAGTGGGTATTCTTGTTTCCAGACAAAAGTCAAGTAGAGAACAAAACCTACACCTAGACGATATCACAGGGCAGCTCACGCTGTTCTCTGCAACAGCGGTACGAGTGACAGGTTTCATACACCCAGAAATCAATCTAACTCGCCAATTCAAAATCTTAATCACAGACAGCGTGTGTGGGATAATGAACGATCACCTCATTCAGATAAAAACTACACAATAGATCTTGTGCCAGAATCTACGGACCCAACATATTCATAACTATTCGCCTCAACATCCAACCTCCAGGCACAGGTTTACGCAACCTTCGCAACGCCAAAATAAACATCTTTTCCAATAGTCAAGCTGCAACAAAAGCCCTGTATTTTCCTTTTTTTTAATAACAGGTCTAGGCTTGGTTGAACACATTAAAGCAACTCCAATCACGGGCCAAATCGTCTCTTCCGTGATCGTATAACTCGTCACGTAAAGAAGTTGCGGTCAATGTTAAAAATCAAATGAAAACTGCTTACAATGCATGTGTGGTGTAGGACGACAGTGATTATTGCACATGTACGTATTTGTAGTGTATGGACCCTTTTTAAATGGCGAAGACTTTTGCTTGCAGGCAGAGTTATAGGTGAATTGCAAGTTATACCTACCGGTGTGTTGCGATTCTGAAACCTTCCGTGTACACAGTTATTTCTTTATTGTTTCTTGTTTTGTTTGTTCGAACCTAATGGAGAGGAATCCTTTTTTGAAATCGTTGACAAAGTTTTTTTGTTTTCCCAATCTGCAAAATCACTCTTTGGCTCGATTACCCACCCCTTCAACTACACATTTCTTCTTTTTTTCACCACAACACGTATGCGACTTAAAATCCCACCCTCTTTCGTATACTAAGGAGCACTTTACTCCATCACTCCAAATAGATAGTTAAGAGAAGTTGGAGTTCTTTTCAATCACCATACCCAAGGCAGGATATAAATCTGGAAAAAAAAAAACGAGCTTATCTTGTTACCAAGTCAAGAGGTATTATTGAGAACGAGAATACAGACGAATTGGCAATCAAAGGAACACAAATGTTGCAGTGAACCCATGAAAATATAGTGGAAGCTGCGCTGACTAGGAAGCACCGCTAAGGGTAAGTGCTAGTTGCCAGGCAGGCGCCTATGTCATTTCATGTTGAGGAATGAAATTAGACCACGTTGTGTTATTTCATTTCCGCCGTACAAAATCATCCGCGGCCTAACTTCACGCGGCCTAAATTCCATCCACCGGCCTAAGTGAAGAACATTTTCTTCACCTTCATACCATAATATACCAAGGAGTCAGTAAAGAGGAAGACAGAAAGAGGCAACTGTTATACGACAGGTAGACTGAGTTGAACCTTTAGCGTGACAAACGATGATGCTACACCATAGCCACCCCTAATGACTATGACTAACCTTAAACTGTTACAGAATAGGTCTCAGGAAGACGAACGAGTTAGAGATACGTATTGGTTTTAAATGCTTGTATGTTGGAGTGATAAGAAATGCGGACTGCAATAGACTGTTTTGCTGGAGATTCTTTTATGAAAGGAACAATAGAGACAGACAGAAAACATTTCTTTGGTGTGAATCTGTTGAGTTCGCAATATCTCTGTCACCTATACGTAGGTGCTATGCATTTGATTTTTCAGTGGGTTTACTTCAATTTAAACATCAGCCAAGTTCCCAAAATTTATTTGAGTTTCTTTTTCAACTTTGAAAAAGCTTGATGAGAATGTATGTACGATATGTTCATATTTTGATGACTTCTAGAGCTATGTTAAAAATTTTGGGGAATCTACCAATTGCGTGCAGATGAAATACTACAAATTGTAACGAAAGCAAGAAACTACTTCCGATTCATGTGTTTTGGGATTTTTTTTTCTTCGTAAGGTACTTATCCGAGGCATAATCTAAAACTACTCTGCCATTGCTCCAGAATTATTATATTTCTCACACCATGCACATACTCACTCATGGAGCAAAGAAAGATAATTTAATCAATCTTTTCCAATTACACTATTGTATAGATTATAGCATCGCATTCATCCTTCCTACTTATCATAATAAAAACGCAAAAAAAAAAAAAAAACGACATCGTAAGGTACAAAGTACATCATAATAACGAAAGTCATGAGTAATTGCAAGTCAAAATCTAGTCAGATAATTTCAGCGAAGTGGAAAGTAAATTATTCTGAACTTTGCCACCTGTTCGCAGACTTAAGCACTGAAATTAATTTTTAATGTCTAAAATCAGGTAAATAAGTGGGTATACATACATGCGTTTGTGTTAGAGGAATGCAACAGCGCACTTTCAAGTCCGATGAATTTAAATAAATTGTTTCAATTAAATAAAACCAAACAATCATCTATTTCACTATCAGCAAGATCTTCGGATTGCGTGTCATGTAATACTATCACGAAGTGTAATTAAGCACAAAATGTGTAACTTCAAAACAGAGGATATCTCCAACTGAAAAGATTTATTAAACAAATAGTTTGTCAACACTATCGCCACTAGAATATGTTAACGACTGACGGAAAGCTGATATAGCCACTAGTTTGAACCCTAAGTATCCGTTGGGTTATATTGTCAGCTGGTGGCAATTGGTTATCGCAAAAATAAAAATAAAGCTATAAATGAAAAAAACAAAAACGACGTTGATGTTCAGGGTTCAATTGAATTCATTCTTCAAAAGAATTGATTCGTTATCTAAATTATATGTTATAGATTAGGAATTCATTTTTCGTACTCCTATCACCAACGATTTTGTTAACTTTATATTCCAACCTGACAAGATATCGCATGGTGGCTAGCTTTCCGTTATACTTGGTAGTATGTACATGCATATGTACTTGCTGAGGTGCCAAGTTCAAATTAAGTAACCGTTTTAATTCAGATGCACCTCTGAAGTCTGGCGACATTAACTTTTTGTAGCACTAGTAGCGGGGATATGCGACCATAATATAAGTCAAATGTCAATAGTGGTCAGTTTTTATTTTTTTTGCGAATTGGCCGCATTTGCGTTTTATATTAATATACGCGTGTATGATTTCGTCATCGATGTCCTAATTGTCGTTGCCAAAAAACAGAAAAGAAATGCTCTCTCGCTCAGTTAGGTAATGGAAATGATAAAGGCCATAGCGTAATCTCGACGATGAAAGTTCAAAATCACCATGTTTTCTGCAAAATTAGCAATTACATCACTATTGTTAATAAATAAATAAATTTAAAACACTTTTTTTTAACGGACTAACATGATAAACACTGTAAAGGCGGATTTTTTTGATGGAATGACCTCAGCACTGAGCGTACTTACCCAATTTGGCGAATGCGAGTGTGGAAGGAATTTAGAGTTTAGGTTCTGTGTATGTGCTCAGACTAGTATACACTTATTGTACTAAGTTGGGATGTATGCACTTTTTATATTGTTAAATATAAAAAACAGAAGTTCGTACTACTATCTTGCTTTTACGCAGAATAACAGAAAAACTGCACATTTCATTGAACGTTAACAAGTTGTGTGACAGTTGATTCTGTGAAAAATTTTCTGTTTTTCACATGACAGTCGTAACCTTCAAATTTTACGCCTTACAATACGTTGCGCTACGTGGGTGTGTTCATTATGGAAGGATGAACTTTATAAATTCTAAATCATAAAAGTTCAATACAATTTAAAGGCCTCTATAGCATTTTAGATTTCGATTTGTGTTAAGTAAATTTTGAAGAAAAATGTTAGCTTTTTTAAATCGATATATGAAATACAAAGTGAATCCATAAAAATATAAACAAATATTCGCCGCAGAAAAGTCATGATCTACAAAAAAAAAAGTACATCACGGTCTCTGAACCATACTACTTACTTACTTATTTAATGCTGAGACACTTCCGATTCATGAAGACTACTGGAGGCACTGCCTCCTTACAATCTTATCAGTACCGCTCGCGTTGCATCCGTTTGAACACGACATTTTGTATGGATTTTTATGAATTGCGTTTCAAATTGCCCATACAAAATGTCGCCTTTCGAACGATTCGAACTTTAGAATCGCAAAACAGAGTAGTGGCCCAGGGGATGCGTTGCCCTCGGTTGCTTTGACAGAAAAATGGTGAACCGTACCATCTACATACATATGTAGGTGGTGAGTGAAGGATATACGACAAACTGTATGGGAGGTTTAGGGACATCAAGTTCGTCAAAAGAGTCCAGATAAAGCCACTTAGATGGCTGGGACATGTAGAACAGGTGCAAATCAGCACTTCGGTCCGGAAACTCCGGCGCAGAAGAGTTAGACCGCAACACCGGTGGCGCCCGTATTCCAGTTTACTAGATGAAGGTTTCTGGCGTCCGCGATTGCCTGATCTTTAAACCGGAGGTTCGGTCTTCCTCTTCTTGGTAAACCAGGTGGCTGGGATTCAAAGATCCTCTTAGCTGGAGCATTCTCGCCAATCGCTCAATGTGGCCGAGTCATTGCAGTCGACGGATTTTTGCCTTCCGGACTACATCCACATCTTTGTACAGCTCATAGAGTTCGCTGTTATATCTTCTCCTCCATTTGCTCTCCTCGCAGACTGGACCAAATATTCGACGTAGAATTTTTCTTTCGAAGGATCCCAAAATCTGATCCTTCGAACCTGCACTAGGGTGTCATTTGGGGAGCTTATGTTTGCCCCGTGGTAGATAAACTCATTTACTACCTCAAAATTATAGCCGCCAATTGTTAGGTTTTGACCTAGACGGTGTTCGACGGATCGGTTTTTGGTAGACAGCATGTATATATATGAATAATTCGGAGGTTCAGTTCCCAGACTGCAGTTCTCTAGCGTAAGTTTATTCTCTTTTTTTTGTCAAGTCGAACTTTAATAGTAGCCAAGCCTCTTATTCCCAGTAACTCCACACCTGATACAAAATACTGTTTTTTTTTTTTTTAAGAAATATATAATATAATTTTTTGTTTGTTTCATACTATTAGTACGATTATTATTACAATCATAATTGGAGGGCTACATGTCCTAAAAGATTGTGTTATTGACTCATGTATATATTAAGTTACATATTAATTATTATGTTAACAATCACCTCGATTCCCGTTACCTACGATCTATTTAAATACCCGATTTAAATCACATCGTAATCGATATCGGGAATCAGGGTGAACAATTTCGTGTTTTACACTTCATACTGTGCGACTGCCGCTAGCAGTCATCTACAAAAATAATTTAATTGATTACATAAACATGCATGGAAAAAAAACTTTTTCGTAGAATTTTTAAAAAGATCCTCGTAAAAGTAACAGAGGCTTTCGAAGTATAAAACGATAGGACGTGCATATTAAAAAAAAAAAAAATAAAAGAAAGAAATTGCGGACCTTTTTCTGCTCAATACAACAGTTAATAGAAATCTAACAAAGCAAATGTTTAAAAATTAGAGATAAGTTTGTGTTTTAATTAAAATCTTGAGCATGCGCCTTGATTCTGTTCTTGGATTTCCATTTTAATTATGTACGTTAGAGCGATGGAAGCTATAATGAATACCAGCAATGAAAGCCAATGAAGATTCACGCTCAACCTCATCTGTTGTTCGATTCGTTTTAAATTGTCTGCCAACTGGGATACCTAAAAAAAAAATACTTTAAAATATTGGTCAGTTATATATATATTTGGAAGCAAACTTACGTCTGGGACATTTTTCCTGTCACCAAAGTCATCGGAATAAGGAGCAGACGCTTGCACATGACCATTGCGCATTTGATCACCTTGCGCATTTTGGGAGCTAATACACTGTAGGCGATGTTGTTGTACATTTGGACTGTTGGGTGGCAACGCTTTCCAAAATTCTGCAATAAATTGACTGTTGTTGTTTTCGACCCAATCTGGCAGAGCAGCGCACATGACTAAAAACTTATCTTTGCTAGCTGTCGAAATTTGTCTGCCTGGTTGAAGGATGACGTTGATTGAGGCTGTAGCACCGGGACGTAAAGCACCCGAGCTAGGGCGAACACGAAATTTTAATGGTGAAGTAGTTTTAATCTGAAAGTTATTAGAAATTTTAACAGTAAACTGCTATTGAAATTGATTGAGCAGAAGATTTAAGTAGATGCCACTGTCTTCGGTTTGACAAAACGAGTTATACGAAGATCTGCTATACGACACTAAGCAGGGAAGCGTAAATATTGAATTTCTTCGAGCAAAATATTCCTATTCAGTTCCTTATACTTTCCCCGAAAGGTCGTTTGGGATCTTAAAGAACGGTTTGTCTAATGAACGATGTCTAGTTCTGGTGGGAGCCGGGCTTTGGCAGAGGAAGTGATCAGGGGTTCATGCTGTGTGTTGAAAAGGATGCCTTGTCTTTCTGCATGGTAACCGGTAATTTAGTGACCCATCCAGATTGCTACCAGCCGAGAAATGTCCCTAGGTCTCTGGTTCCAGTTTGGTTACATGTGGGCCATATCATCCTAGAGATAATGCACCCATGTTTGATTAGTTTTTTTTTTTTTTTTTTGGAAGTGCGAGAATAGTCTTCTATTGAAAGCGGAATGTGTACCTGTTCCGTAAGAAGGCTGTAAGGAATCGAACCTCGTCTGATCAGTTCATCGTCCTCTTCCTTTCCACCTATGTCTCGATGTCCTGGGACCCAGATAAAAGAAACAGTTCTTAAGCACATTGTTCTACTACTTAAGAGGGTATGACCGTAATGCCTGCTGACTGTCCGTGTATATTGCTATGTAACCTTATTGTTGCTAGTACCGATACAGTCGAAGAGCAGGTGCGTCCCTGCAACTTCTGCAGTAGCTGTTGTAGGGTAGCACAAGTCGTTCTGTGTGAACTCTTATTGTGCAGTGTCCTGAGAGGACATCTAAAACAATTCGTATTTCTTGTATAGGGTTTTAATTCCGGTCATTACAAAGGACAGGGTACACATAGTATTTAGTTCCTTGACAAGTTTGTCAGCTTTCTCGTTTCGTAAAATATTTCCAGCAGAGGGTCGCCTTTTTAACACTTGATACAGTGTGCAGTGTAGCAACCATCTCCGATTTTGAATGAACGATTTATGACCCGGGATTCACAGCTTTGAATGTCTGTATAGACGGGTAGCTTTCCTCCCCTCTACTTGATATCTTAAATTTAAATCTCTTGTCAAACTCTGAGGTAGTGACGATATACATAGTCGGTTTCCGTAAGTTTCTCTGTGGTGAGCGAGTTATTCCTATGCACACGGTTCATTTCCGTAGCTGTCTAAGAACCTCCCTGAGTAACCATAGAAATTCAATACAAAACGAAATACAAGATGGGCGCCGTAATAAAGTACCCGACGTGAATTTCAGACAGCCTGAAAAAGAATTGTTAGTATTTGCTAAGAATTGTTTGGGCTATACTTCAACAAATGTACCTACAATAAAGCAGTTTCCGAGCGCGATGTCTATGATATCATTTCAATCTATGTAACATTAAGCATTCAATGACATAATCTATACTAATTAAATAGAGCAACTTCACAATAAGCATCTGGTAACTAAATGATTCATTTGAACTTCAATCATATTCTCATTTTATAAACAACATTGAAAGACAAGGGCAATCATAATTGAAGTGTTCACCAGAGTTTTCAATAAATGACCTCCGTAACTACTAACTAACATCAGAACTTGATTTGCCTGTTGTTTTTGTTTCGTATTTTCTTTTTTCTAACTTACCTTGTATGTGACTGGATATTTGCTTGTGCATGTTATAGCGACCGTTCCTTTTAGTTCGTCTTCAGTAGATCCCTCTGTTTTAGTCAGAATGATAACGTCACACGGAGTGATCCGCAACATCTCCTCTAAAAATTTATTCACAAAAAAATATAAAAATTCCAGTTAATTTCGAAAAATTAATTCAAAACAACTTCATAAATATATGAACAAACAGAGAGAAATATCAAAGATTCTAAACTACAAAACACAAGGAGTGTGACTCTGATGTTGACCTATGATTGTTCTAATCAAATGGTGAATGAGCCAATATTGCATTTTATGTGGTTTGGCTTTGGAATATGGAAGCACCGCGAATGAATTACACTTACTTTTCGGGCTGTTTTGCAACATTTTGTTTTAACAAAGTGGAGTAGTTTCAGAACTTTAGCAGAACAAATTATAAGAAAATCACAATTACTGCTGGCATTGGATAGACATTTAGAAACAAAAAAAAAAAAAAAACATAACAAGACCACGACTATTTGTAAATTAGTTTACTTACCATCGTTAGGAGTGAGGTGTTCCTCGGGTTTCTCCGTGTCCTCGGAATCTGTGTCAAACATTGGCACTCGTGACGGACTGAAGTCTGCAAAGTGTACCTGCAATTTAAAGTGACAATTAACTTTGTGCCCTGATCAATTAAAATAAAAATAAATATTTAATTCTCCCAAAAAAACGACTACAGGAAAATAATGAGGAAGTGTATTTTTGTAGCGTACACTGGCCGAATGACTTAAATAAATTGTTGGTACATAAATATCTGAATTCCAATAGAGAAAAAAATAAGTGCAACTGAACACAGGAGATAGTAGTCGGTGTAAGCAGCAGTTTCTGGCATAAAAAGCGATACAAAAAGTCGGCCAGCAAATTGCATCAACCACACTTACCGATTCAATGCAATTACGTGCTCTTCAACAGCAATGGATGCAAGAGCCTGTCCCCGGCCTCGACCCGAATGTTAAACGGATTCGAGAGATTCTCGATGGTTATTGATTTCGTAGTACTTCAAAGCTGGTAATTCACAAGCATTGGTGTGGGTAATAGAGATAAATGTAGTCTATGTTGCTGGAAAATTAAAAATACTTCAGCGATGAGATTCTGTTGCTCCCGTTACCATCCGGGTGTGGAGGAGAATGTTAATTAAACACTGACTACGGAATAGCTGGGCAGAAATTCCGCTTTTTACTGATACAGATATACGTGTTCCGCTTTTGTTCTTTCCTTCCGGCTTGTTTGTGATTTGACGTTTGACGTTTCGCGTTTTTCTGAACATGGCGCTTCGTTCTTTTGTTTGACATCCGCAACGAAAGTTGACAGGGTTGTACTTTGTGAAAGCTTATGATTTTACAGATTTCCAGTTCGAGCAGAAACCATTTACGTCGCAGTTGAACTTTCCAAAATAAGATTAATTGGGTATCTAAGTACATAATGAATTTCACACATCAAATCGAGATAAAGACAACAGCTCTGTTCCAATTTAGAACGAACATCAAGATGATAGCTTTCAGTTGCGGCTATATCACGGGAAATCCTTTTTTGCTTTAAAGCAGCCGTATTATTTACTCGGCTAAAACGCTTTTGAATCACAAAAATAAACCAAGCATTTGTTAACCTCTAAAATGTAAACCAGCCTCCATAATATTCACCCGGTTTACGTGGTTTATTTTAAGTACTAAAGCGATTTGAAACCTACGAAAGACACTTCGAACAGAAGTTTTTTGTGAATAGGGTAAATAATGTTTTTTGTTGTTTCGCTTGTTTTGTGTACGAAGGCACGGAGAATACAGAAATGCCATTTATGCTGGAAACCGATGTGCAGAATTTATGCACGCAGCACTGCGTGCAAATCTGCACACGAAACACATGAGCAGAGTTTTATTTGACATGCATCGCATCGGCTGCTGTCATTCGGCAGTTTACAGCTGAAAGAAAATGAATGTAATAGTTCGAAAAATAGTATAAAAAATGCAACAGGTACTGTTTTTAATTCCAATATAAAAGGGAATTCATATATACTCCAGCATTTTTATTTAAAACCGCAAAAATTCTTGCGGCGAAAGATTTCTTTCATCAGTCTGCCATGCAAAACACAACAACAAAGATGTGAACAGACATCGAACGATGCTACCAAATACTGCTTATTTAGATTTTTTTTCTTTCGCGTTGTGGTAGTATTGCCTCTGAGAAATTAGAAATAGAGACTGAATGCAGCGCTGCTCTGCATGCAGAATTTACGTGTGTTCAGCTTCATATAATCCTGTATATTCTAATTTCGCTGCATGAGAAATTCTGCACATCTGTTTCTAGCTTTAAATCAATTGTAATCGCTGCAGCTGCATGCTGAATGTCAGGATGGGGAATCGCCGTTTCAGCAGGCTATGAGCGTTGGACGACGTTGCGCGTAATGAGTATCGCTCGCTCTCGGCATCACCCAACTGCGCAGCATCGCGGTAGCATGTGCTGCCGTAACCGCCATCGCCAACAATCTAAAGGGTCTTCCAATAGGGACTTCCGAACTTTGACAGTTAATAGCGGCCATATTGTTATGCCTGAAACAGACGTGTAGCAAAGCTGCATGCAGCAACGCATGCGAAACAGACGTGCAGTAAATTGTTGACATTTCCTTGAATAGTTTGCTGTCATCATCAGATGTGACAATTGAATTCCGAAAACAAATTTTTTGCAATGAATATGGAAAGACGTGATAAATAACATAAAATAATTATTTTATTATTAGTTTTCAAATTTTATTTGAAATTTGAGCACTGTGTTTCGTATTTCTTTCTCAGTCCAATTCAAATTGAAAAATGTCTCTTACATGAAACGTCAAAACACAAAAATTGTACCAAATTGTACTATTTTGCTGTTCTACTACTGTAGATTTGCATTAAAATTAGAAATAGAGACAACTTGCGTTGATGCATGGCCGTGCAGCAAACACATGTGTCCTCTTCCATATAAAGCCATGTTCTCTAATTTTGCTGCACGCATTTTACTGCACATCTGTTTCAGGCATTATAGCTACATTTGTCAAATTGGCTGTCATTTATTCATTCTGTTTTGCTAAATCACCATGGACGGATATAACGTTCAACAATAGGTGCAAATAATAAAATTGTTTTATCAAAATCGGTGTTCTGTTCGGGCAACGTTCCGTTCGAAGAATCATCTTCAGCGATGAGGCCCATTTCTGGATGAATGGGTACGTCAACAAACAAAATTGTCGAATTTGGGACGATACCAATCCACATGAGATCCAAGAGCGTCTAATGTATCACGAAAAAGTCACTGTTTGGTGTGGATTTTGGGCTGGCGGCGTCATCGGTCCATTTTTTCTTGAGAACGGCGTTGGCCAGGCCTATAGGTCGATGATTACCAACTTCTTTTGGCCTGAATTGGATGATATGCACACCAACGACATGTGGTTTCAACAGGAGGGCGCTACGTGCCTCACAGCTCACGCCACATTGGAAATTCTGCACTAGCGATTCGAGGGCATGGTCATCTCACGTGTAGGTGATGTGTACTGGCCACCGAGATCATGCGATTTAACCCCGTTAGACTTTTTCTTGTGGGGGTTTCTGAAGTCGCAGGTCTATGCGAATAAACCACAAGCCACAGCGGCCCTCAAAGCCAACATAACCCATGCCTTCGCTCAAATTCAGCCAGAGTCATGGAAAATTGGACATTTCGGATGCACGCCACCCAGAGAAGCTGCGGCGGACTTTTCAACGATGTTATATTCCATACATTATGGCATCAATGCCTTTCAAACGAATAAAAAATTTTGATGATATCTCACACACACTTTGTTTTATTTAAATTTAAAGATAGGGGCGCTTAATGAAAGACCCTTTATATTCGGTAGATTCAAATTGATATTGTCATTGTATACGAAACTAATAGTACCTAGTATCATTGGATATGTAGTTTCATATACAATGATATTGCACAACCAAATTTCTAAATGTATAGAACCAGCCTAGGGAGCGACGACGTTTTTTATTCTCGAATTGGGATCGTCTGGACGTTCAGCGAGAAATATCCATGTCGGTGCATTAGAATGATGGTATCAAAGTTACATAAAATTGCATCGCATATATTGATGCAGATCGTCATTGACGCAGTCGCAAACCATGACGATCTGTAGGTGCTGTAAGGGCGTCGCACGGCGTGTTCCACCTATCGAACATCTTTCTCCTCTGATGACGACGAAAAGGACATTACAATTTCGTCAATTTCACGCAAAAAATTCGTTTCTGAATGCATAACAGCGAATGAGTAAATGAATAGCATAGCAGACAGAAAACACAACCAAATAAAATCAATGTGGCCTCCAGAGTGTGGTTTATAATCGAATTGCTTATTGAGCTACAGATTTAAAAAAATTAGATTTAAGATTTTTAAACCGGGGGAATAATACGGAATCTAAATTTAAGCCACGGTCTAAAAAGTGGTAAATAATACGACCTCAATGCCCAGTTTCACAGTGCGAGTTTTTATTAAACTAGCTACATTAACTTAACTATGCTATTCTAACTTATTGACCTACACGGGTGCTCTAAGCTAAACTTAATACTTATTCTATGTCTTTCGATCTACCTAACTTAAATTACTTATACAATCTAAGGACTTCACTACTGCAAAACTAAAATCCGAGGGATATGCCATCAAATCACCAGTGGACCTGTTGCTACGAAAACCATACTACCCGCCATTGAGATATTTCATAAGCTGAGCGTTCCCACGATGGGAGGGATTTAAATGCACTTAGTCGGTAGTCAGAGGGAGAACATATTCGCATTCTTCTAGGGCTAGACGAATACAGTTTTCCATTTACTAGAAAAGAGACCAGAGGTGTAGGACCAATGGAAAAGCTTAAGCAGTGGAATCACCGGATTTAAACATTTTGAGGCCGATGAAGCTGTGACAGCTATAATAAAAGAATTTTATGAAATCTGTGGTCACAAAGAAAAACAACATAAGTCGTATTGTGTTGTGTGTGATGTGACTTATGCTATTTTTCCTAGTGGCCACAGAAATATATTTTAGCAGAATTCAGATATAGTGACGATCAAGGGAGCGACATTCTTACCGGACGACGCATAAAATGAACTGACAATCTTAACTTTTCTATTGTATGCAAACCTAACAACCTGCTGTGTCATGTCGCAAAAAGCGGTTGGTCGTTATAAACGAATTCGTAGTTAACGGATTCCACTGTATGTACATTGATGTCATTAATGTAAAAATGTTATTTTATCATGCAGGTAGTGCTTCATGTTTCCGTGCTTTATTCTGTGATAGAAATTAAAGCCTTTTGTTTAATTTTATTTGAGCGTAATTTTTTTTGTGAAAAAAGTGGTAAAGGTGGTGTTTTGTGCTGAACACAATTTAAAAACGTTGGGTAACTGAATTTGATTGCATCTATCAAAATGTGTCATTAGTGATTGCATCGATAAAGTCTAATATAAAATGTCGACCGTTTCATTGACTGTTTTAAAAGAAAGTTAGAGCAATTAAAAAGTAAGTAAGTAATTATGTTTCAAAAGTGAACCACTATTACTTTGTTAAAACATACATATATACAGTTTGTAAATGAAGTGCTTGGTAACGACACTTTCATTCGACGACTCAAAAAAAAAAGAGGGCATTGAGAGATGCTTCTCCAATAACAATGGAAGTTTTAGCAAATGCCAAAAAGGTATCAACGCAACAAATCGTGCGCAGAAACCTGTGGACATAAAAAAGGAAACCTTGTTCCTTCATACCACATTTTCGACTATCCCCTTTTATATTCATTCCCATTTGAAAACGACATCTTAACAGAAATCAAACGAAGAATAACTCTTGCGAATTGCTGTTTCCGCGGGCTAAGGCAATTTAGTAGTAAGGTCTAGATTGGGCCCTATCGAAGACGGAAGCGAAAAATTCTTGTTCAGATATTGGGTCCCCTTTGTGTCGTAAGGGTTTGAAGGAGAAGATTCAACAACAGCGACATTGACCTGTTCAAAAAAATGTGCATTGGACGTTTGAGACGAAGAAGACATGTAGGGCGAATGAACATCAATACTTCGGCACGCAGAGTTTTCACAGATTTCGCTTTCACTGACGCGCACAAGTGACAGCAGAACTCAACTAACTGCAAAACTCGAATCACTTTACAAAGGATCGTGCCATTTGCTGAGGCCTAGGTTCATTCCGAACTAAGTAAGATTTAAAAACCCAAAGACTTACAGGCACGATCCTTAGGTATGACATTTGGATACAAGCACGCAACATGAATTACAGAACATTCAATTTGTTTTATCTTCTCTTTTATTGTTATACTGTTTGGAAAGCGTTTAAGCGTGTCATAGGTCATGAACTACACATATGGCCCAGCACCCAACATAAAAAATGTTTATTTACACATTTAAATGAATGTAATGTTCACAAGTGAATAGTCATAAAAGCTTTTTCTCTCTGCTTTGTTTGGATTCTCTTTCGCTTCTGCAAAGAACTGTTCAGAAGTGACGTCATGGCACTGCTATGTTTTCGTTTTCACTGGTGTACAGCTGCAACCAAGTGAATTTAATTTCAAGGCGGAAGTGGGATAAATAAAGTTTCTGTGAGGCAATTTCAATTTAAACACTACACTGTCCATTGATGAGCATAAACCCGCATTAAATGAAAACTAAATTAATAGTTAACCCCTTGACAGAAGCCCAAAAGTAGCCGTTTACGGAAGTTAGACGCGCAAATGGTGTCTAAACAAATAGACATAACTATAGGTTCTCCCACGCGTGAGTACAAAAAAAAAAGGTGTATGTATGTAGGAAGGTACATGTCTATTTATAAGAAACGTCTTCAGATACATTTCCATTCTAACACATACCCTGTACATATTGTGGTAGTTTCGATTAACTATTTCACCGACTATAAATGCAACAATGCGTGATGGATTACAACAAATGAACTCGTAACACACTTTGTAACACCAGCAAAGTTAATTAATCGTATCTTTTAGTTCGCATTCACCAAAACAAAATATTTTTGAACGTAAAATCCACGTTTCATGTCAGCGACGAGTAGCATTCGTTGACGACTTTTTTCACGATTCTCATTCTAAACGGACGGATAGATAGATACTCACTGAGATGTAACGAACTAAAATGCGAATCAGTCGATTCCTCAAACGTTGATACGACCAAATCGAAGACAGCGGAGCAACAGCAGCAAATGCCGCCAAATCAGCGTTGCCGTTGAGCCACTTTTTTTTTTTTTTTATTCCACGACAGTAAATTTTCTCTAATTAGTTTTAATTGGAACCCTTTAACTGAAGTGGGACACTTTGTGTAAAATAGGAACAAACAAATATTATTTATTCCTTTTTGCATGAATAAATGCCAACGTTTTGTAGGACAGATATGTTGATTGTACTGCTAAGCGAATTGACACAGGTTCGAGACAGCGGCACCTCTTTCGAGGATCCAATTTGCCATGAAACGACTTCTCGATCCGTAGTTTCCACTTTTATATCACAAACAATAACTTAACCAAATCACAGTCCTTGGGATCAGGATCATCATTCAATCACGTTGTTTTGCTTTTTGCTATAAACACTGTTAAGATAGAAAGATGGATCCATATTTGTAACGCTCCTCTGCTATATATACATTACTTTTTCAGATTTTCAAATGGCAACACAGCACAACACCCAACACAAAGAGAACGAACAAAATTTTTAAAGAAATCGAAAGCTAAGCATCGACGACGGCGAACGACTTTGTGTGTAGAGCTAGAGAGGAGATTCACGCGCACAAAATAAGTTAATAAAAGTATCTATGCCTTGAGCTTGAACATGACGTAGTGAATAAAATGGGGGTGTTTCATTAGATGGGTAGGGTGCACAATGAGGAAGACTTTTTCTTTCTTTTTTTTTGTGTAGTAAAGATGCAAAGTTAAGACGAAAATATTACTATTACCTTAGAATCCGTAAATTGACGAGAAATTTATGTCAATTGGTATTTTGCTTGTTTGTACAAACTGAAGTTTTAAATTTTTTTTAAACTAGTGAACTGACTTCTAGATAGTGACGGTTTTCTCAAAGTAATTGCGCAAAGGAAAGTATTCCGGGTTATTTGAGAACAAAAAAAAAAAAAAAACTCTCGACTAGGACTATTTAGCGACAAAACTAGATATCGTACAAAAAGGTGTTGCTCTTGTAGAATTCGTTCGAGAAAATAACTATAACTTTCTACATTTCACGCTAATACATATGTACATGAGTGGGCCTTAACCAACAAGCTTTTTCAGTCAGCCTGGTCTTTAGTTGTTCACTCTAAATGGTAACGCACCCTTTCTACTTGGGTGCGGTATTCTTTTACTGTCTGGTCCATCCGGGTAAGATTCGAAGACGGGCTGGAGCGTTGGTGTCAAACGTCCGATACGCAGGTTTTGGCTAGGTCATCTTTGCTGTAAGTACAGCTCAAAAGATTTCCACTATCGGAGTCCCAACATGCTTGCATACTTTAAAGGAAAGTACACGGGGACTGTCGTGCATGAGTTTGTGCAGACGGTTGACAAATCTATCCATTATAAACAGTATACGTAAGCAACCTCCTTAGACATAGAAGGTGCCTCTAACAACTCGCACGCCAAATTCATTCAAGAATCTCTTACCGAACTTGGCATAGAAGGTTTTGTTTCTCAAACCCAAGCTAAAAACCAGAATCATTCAGTCGCAATTAGGAAACAGCTTCATAACTAAATCCGTTGACAGAGGCAACTCGCTAGGTCGAGTTATTTCGCTTCTTCTACGGCTCCTGGCCATTAACAACAACAGCCGACGTGACATTTTAGTATCGGGGATGGTATCCTTAATGATTTGAGTAGTGAAATCACAGAAAGGGCTCTGATTAAGCTAAGCTTTCTACGCCTGCAACAAAACCTAAGATGGTTCTTTGGATGTATACTACCGTAGCTCGTCCTAATCTTACCTATGGGTAGCTTATATGGTAATCCATCTTAACTTAAGTCTACAACACCACAAAACTAAGCAGAGTTCAGAGAACAGTTGGGATCGGAACCACGGGTTCGCATATCAAATACGCTGTTTCGTGTACAGCAATATGACTAAGAGAATCTGTGTTCTTCGTCAAAGAAACCATGTGGTCATTGCAATGACCTTGATTTGCTATTCAGGGGTCTGGCCTCGACCATAACTGATTATCTAATACCTTAACCTCACTTCCATCGAAGTACCAAATATCAATCTTCACCGACGGGTTTGAGGTGGAATGTGGCGTAGGCGTTACGTCTGGTGTCTTCTCAGGGGAACTGAATGCATCCAAATCATATCACTTTCAAGACTCTTCTAGTATATTCGAGGCGATAGTACAACCGGTTAGAGAGGCCTGTAATCTACGAAGTCTCAACTCCACAAGCAAAAGCAATAAAGAATTTTTTAGCTAGCCAGACGGCCATCAAAGCGCTCCATTCACACACTGCGTCTTTTAAATTAGTAGAAAAATGCAACAGTGTAGATACATACGTACACATTTGACGCGACAGCTCATAAAGAGCCAGGGCTTAGCTTCTTGCAAACATTCAGGTCGGGTGTATTATATTTTTCGCATGAAACCTACAGTTTTATCGCCAACTCCGAACGGCGGATTGAGAAGCTTTTTAACGACAGATTATACTCTTACAGGTTAGCCGAGCTTGCGAAGAGGTGGCGCCGCGAAAAAACTTTGGTAGTTTTGAGGCTCGAGCCTGTGTCCTTTCGCTCAGCGGTCCAACGTACTTACCACTAAGACACAGTGTATTAGTGTAACAGTGTACGGAAATTATAATTAAGGTAAGCGCTCTGTTTAACATCATTCTCCTCTCGGTTTCCGGCAACAGTTATTACATAGAGAGGAATGAGAGAGTCGACGCAGTGGCCAGACATGGCTCAGCCATTGATGGTTTTCTTGCGAAGATAGGTTCCTTTCTGATGGGATTAAGAATCGTCGTGTACGATACCAAACGTCTAGGATCTAGTAATAAACTATCTTTAGAACAGTTGCTACAATCTACCCTGCCAAAGCAAAGCTCCCTGGCCATAATTTCAGAAAGTGCGCATAGCATGTCCCATTTACCAATACTCTTGTTGAAAATTTATAGTGCGGAAGTGGCAAAAGACAAACGACAGCTTCGAAGGTTGTGCACCTACATATCTTTGCACTGGTTTCATCGAGTACTTCTGGGCTACCAAACAATAGGCGCATATGTGATAGAACTAACCTAACCATCATATAAATATAAAATACAAAAATAAATCCTTTTCCTGACCTATAAAGCTAAACCACTTTTTATTCATTTTTAACGATGACGTTCTCACTATTATACGCCATTCCTTGAACTAATTGTATTGCTCTATCGAATAAATTCCAACCAAAGGCGACTATCCCCTTGTGGGCAAAAATGACGGTATTCATTTCCGGCGAATGTCTTCCCTCTAATAAAGTTGAATCAATTAAAAGTGTGTATAAAGGTGAAGCCCTATGGCTTACGACACTGCTGCCCCTCGTTATCGAATTTCTAATCATAACACTCCTTGTCCTTGTCTTCGCATTTTGGACTCAAGGCAACCGGACACGAACACTGACTACGCATTAAATCGAAGTAAAAAAAAAAAATCGATGAGAAATCAGGACAAATGTAATTTGAACCTTTTATTGGATAAGGAGGTATTAAAAGTGAATATACTCGGCTACATAGGTGTATTTTTTTTTTAAGATGATTACAGTCCACTTACCTTTTTCATTGCGGATGATAGTTCGAAATCATCTTCATTGTTGTTCACAGATGTTTCTCCTTGACTGGGCGACAAGGGGGATTTCTTCATTTTAAGTTGACTTGGTTGAAAAGAGAAAACGTAGTTATCCTTTCCACCCCAACAGGCAAGCATATTGTCCGCATCGATGTATTCGGAAATAGTTTTGGAATTAAGGAATTTCAATATGGCAACTGCTTTTGGCGGCAAGAGTCCTTTAATAATCTTAAAAGCAGCTAAAAAAAAAGAGTTAGGATTATCTCATTTAGTGGATTTAAACTTAAACTAACCATTTAAGATCCAGGGCATCTCAAAAATTAGAATATAATTCAGAGGAAGCGGGTACAATTTAAATGTTTCAATGATTTTTCTTATAAACTCCATGTCAACATTGCCGACACTGGTGCCCTGCATATCGAAGAATGCTGTGAATTTGTCCATTTCATTCTCTGCTAGCAGTCGTTCTACCCAATACACTACTACACGTATTAATTCTCCCATATCTTTGCTTCCCTTGGCGTGTAATTTTGTTTTAAAAATCAACATACGTTTGCCATCCTTATCCGTGTTGTGTGGAAATACCAAACCTTGATTGACGTAGTCCATTCGAATGTTGCTCTCGCTGATATCGTTTGCACCGAAGTTCTTCCTCCAGATGCATACATCCCAGAGCATTTGTAGGGATAGTTTCATATCCAGGTCATTGTGTTCGAGATACTTTTCCAGATAATAATTGTTTGTTTTTACCCGTTCGACATCTTTTGGATGGAAGGTCCCTAAAAAGGAATGAAAGGAATTCGTTTTAAATGTAAATAAGGATGTAAAGGTGTATCAAGATGTTAATTTGAGGAATCATGTCTGGCATAGTGGAGCGCTGTGCGTGGTAATTGTTTGCGCTGTTGAGCTAGCTGACACACATTTGAGCCAGGAGGCAATGCCAAACTTTCTATCGTAAAGTCTGTCATGAAAAAGCATATCGGTCTACCATTTGGAGTTGGCACTACAAATTGTGGGTCCCAATAATCCCAAGCCACTTTGTACCCTAAGTCTTATAATTCGACACAGCTATAGGCTTACATCAGCCGCCTTTATATCCCTTCAGCTTCTATGCCTATGCCTTCAGCGGCATAGTTATCTTAAGTGTTCCGTTTATAACTGACGGACGTGACAAACAGAAGGTATCTGGTAAAGATGGTATATAAAGATGGCAACTTGTTTTTATAGGGAACACTTAGGTAGGTAGGTTGAAGAGGTGGGTGCATCGCGTGATGCAGCCTTCACTCGGATCTCTAACGGATTCATTGTGTTCCTCTGACGTGGAATGTCCATTCTGAAAAGACAAAAAAGAGGGGAAGGTCTAGGTGAGTGCAGTTACGATCGTTCGACCTCCCTAAACTATCCTGAATTCGTAGTGAATTTTAGAATGGCTTTTGGTGGCTTATTAGACAGGTCGCCCAGGTCGTCGAAATAGTGTTCATCGAGGGCCGTCTTCCTTGTTCTGAATAAACTGGGACATTCGCAAAGGGAGTTGGTTGTGTTCTCTTCCGCGTTTGTATTACCACAGCCTTTGCATAACTCGTCTCTACATAAACCCATTCTTCTAAAGTAGGCCCTCATAAGGTTGTGGCCTGAGATGATCCCTGTGAAGAGAGCTAAGTTTGATCTGTTTAGCGCAAGAATGTGCCTCGTTTTAATCTTGTTGATATTTGTCTAGAGTTTCCTGGAGAGAAGACACGATCCTCTGAGTAAAGATTGAAACCTAATGCCACCTGAGTTTCAAAATCGATGCATCAACACTAGCGCTGTGTGAATAGCATCATAAGTGTATTCATAACCCCTTTAGCACTAGCGACTCGTTATGCAAAAGTGCTGATATTGATAGAATTGCTGTTTCTTTCTTCCGGAATGATAATCAACTGTCTAGATAGCTTTCTCCAGGTTCTTCCGGAAAAGAAACAGCAATTCTATTCTATTCGGACAGTCTTGTCTGAATAGATCACTAATATAAAGTTGATTGAAAATGTTGCCTAAATAAACGAATATATTTTCTTTGTCAACGCACTATGACCAATTGTGGATCTAAAGATTGTTGGGGTTTAAGTCCAAACAGAAATACGCTTAATCAGTCATATTATTCATACTCAATCTATTTTAAAGATTAAGACGTCCTTGACCGTAAAGCCACTGTTTCCCAATGAACCGAGAGATTATGCCAAAACTCATCCGGCTTAATGTGAACATTGAACTAATTACCTTATGAACTGGAACATAAAAAGATTATTATGCCAATAGTTTTAATCCTAAGCAAGTTGATAAGATTACTAAAATAACCATATTGCTCTTTCTTAATCAGTTGATTCATTATTGGAGCTTGTGTGTGCAACACTTTCAAGCGAATCAAACCAAGACAATACTCGATATCATATCAATTTCTCAAGTTTCAATATTTCCATTATCAGCAATTATTTTATAACGTGTGAATTACGACACAAGAAGATAATATATACACCGATGTAGGGTTTGTTTGATACTTTATACTCGTAGGTAAACAAAAAGAAAAAGAAAAGAATAATCAGAGATGTTATGGGAGGAAAAAGTTTGGCAAGTTTGGGACGGTGCCCCGGAATTTAAAAATGCAAGGTTGCATTCTTTGCCCTATTTATTCATTCTGCGAACCACTGATTATATAGATTGGTAGGTGAGGTGGGCACTAGTCCCTTATCACTGCGGCCACAGGTGGGCCTATTGTGATACTGATTACTGATACTGATTATATAACGTCATTCCTAGATTTTGCAAGACCACTTTCAAGCAGGGAAAAATGGAAAAGCGGTCAAACACCTAATATGAAATCGATAGTTGTCAACACAGACGGATTTAAATCTTCTCTGAATCGCTGCGAATACCAGTGTTTTTCAAGCGGAGGTCTTAGCAGTGACAACAGCCGCCCATGATACTGCGATGAAGGCAGTACCGCGTAATGATATTACACTTTTCATTGACGGCCAGGCAGTAATAAAAGCAATTTCAGCTTTAGGAATAAAATCGAAGATTGTAAAGTGCTGTAAAGAAGAGCTTAAGGTTCTTGGAACACAGCACAAGGTTATCCTCTGCTGGGTCCCAGGGCATTAGGGCAGTTCAGGGAACAAGAATGCTGACGAATTGGCTAGATGGGGTTCGAAATTAAGTCTGGAACAAGCCTCGGTGAATATTCCGCCTTTGTCTTTGAAGCTCGAAGCAGGGAACAAATCTCTAAGAGAGGCAAACAACAAATGATTCTCACTAGACACTTGTCTCATCACAAGGCATATCATCATCATCATTATGGCCTACATTTGATAAAATTAGGACCGACAGACTTATACAAAATTATAGAAAATCCCTCTCCACCGTTACAGGTGCGGTTATGGGGCATAACACCGTGCGGTACAACATGAAAAGCTCCGTGTTACGGAAGAAGGCCTGTGTACAAGTTGCGGGGAAGTTCATGAGGGTACAATTCACTTCTTCTGCCACTGCCCCAGCTTTGACGACACTTTTTAGGGATCTCGAGGAACTATCAAGCAAACCGGTGAACCACTTGAACAACTTTATAAAATCCTCAGGATAGTTTGTATCACAGACGCAGTAAGTTAGTTATATAGCATACTATTTATGCGGGTAGCGTTTTTGGATAAGACTTCTCCCTATGGGTATCACAATGGGTCTTAGAGACCTGAGTGAGGCACAAAGGAACTGCTCTTTGCCGGCCCACGTGCCTAATCCATTTATTCTATTAGTGGAGCTTATGCAGCAATTCAATTGCGTTAAAATTGGAGACATTTATGTACTCTGCGCTCCCTAGAGGAGCTCCATAGGCTCCTTCTCCCAAATAATTGGTATGATGTGCGAGTTTAGGTGAAATAGTAGAACAAGTTTAAGGTTACGCAGGTTGGTGTTAAGAAATAGCCTTTGTAAGAGGGAATCGATTTTGTCAAGATTTTGGTTAAGGAGCACATCGGCAACTACTCGACACTTTACAAGAGCCTGCTGCAAAGCAAAACAGACGAACCTACGCTGAATAGCCTTGATTCACTTTTGATGGTTTCTGAATTAGGGTGGCTTGGGAAACATATTCAAGAAGGGGCCTTACACAAGTTATGTTAACAGATTTGGTGACATAAGGATTTGAAAACTCTTTAGAGCCTAAAGGATCCCATTTGGTGTCAATTAACTAATCTTCTTTTTCTGCCAAACCCTGAAGATGGCTCAAGAATTCAAAATCGATACCCTTCATGATAGCGTGAGTAGGGATAAGTTATTTAAGGCCATGATGGCCTTGGAAGCTTAGTGCTTAGTGCGTTGGACTGCTAAGCAACAGGTAACAGGTCGAGTTCCAGCAATATCTAAACGCAGGCATGATAAATCTCCAAGATCTGTCATGAAAAATCTTCTCAATCCGCCGTTCGGAATGAGCAATGACACAGTAGGTCCCTTCCATTTGTGCAAAAAATAAAACACGCGCAACATGAATGGTTGTAAGAAGCTAGGCCCTGGGTTTTCTATGAGTTGTCGCGTTGAATCCGCCCCCAAGGGACAACGCAGTAGAGGAAGACCGCGATTCAGGTGGCACACAAGTGTAAGGGGACCCAAACCAACCTAGCGTGAGAAACTGGAGACAGCTAGATGGAGATCGAGCTGGCTGAAAACGCTTGCTTGTTGAGGTCAAGCTCCACTCCGGACTGTAGCGCCACGTTAAGTAAGTAAGTAAGTCACGTCGAACATTTGTTTTTTGTATTTAAGGCCACTTCTAGTTTTGAAGAATACTCTCTGCTTCAAGGTCGGAAAATTAATCGCTTAGGAGCTTCAATACCACTGTACTCCCATGAAGCTTCCTTAACTATATGATACTAGAGAAAATACATTGAAATTCGAAGGTATCGACGTATTGGCCAAAACGTTGCGATGGCCTTACCATCGAGTCTTGTAGTAAAGTCCTGCACATTGCTCGGGTTTTTGAAAGTGCCGCCTCCGATAAAGGAATTGGTCCACCAACCATCACCTACTTGAATGGTGTAATAAAGTTCAAGTCTCGGCACAAAATGCTCTTCCAGAAATCTACCTACAGTGATACCACAGCTGCCTCCTACACCTTCCTCTCTTGCACGCATAAAACTTCGCCTTACGTGCAAATTCGTATCGGGTAAGCTGATTGGATATCTAAAGATCCTTCATGCAATACCAATTCTTTCAAACCCGGCTTTTTGCATTTCCCATCTAAGAGCGGTGGTGAAATCACCAAAAATGCCCAGTCGGTTTGGTACACTAATGAACCTTAAAGCCGGCGCCGGCAAGCAAGCAGTTGCTTTTGGCAATCAGAGGTATATACTTACCTACATGCAATCGTGCTGTGTGCCAGAGAAACACATTGTCGTCAATTTTGACGGACAGATATCAATAAAAACTCTGCGCAGTTATCTTTTCGACTCAAAGCTTACCTGGAGCTACCTAGAGACCTTTAAGCTGGTTGTTTGGGGTCACAACATGCTCCAGTTGTAGGAGAACTTTGATTGGCACAAAATTTCTTTTAGGTCACTTTACCTCTCCATTAGGAAACCTACAATCCTACCCCTGGTATTCCAGGATTAGTGCTTAGAGTTAAGTCCGAGAAGATAGCAATTCTAGTACAAGTGGTTATAACAAGAAAAACCAGAAGACGTTAGATAAGACCTTCATCATCCCCTCTCGGCATGGCACAGAGGCATGGGCTTTTTGGAATTTTTATCGTTCGTTTAATGTTCCTATATCGTCACTCTTCTAGAATTTGCTTCCTGCATTTAGTAGGCTAAACGATTAGCGTAATTTTTGGCGAAACGCCAACAATTTTAAAAAAAAAAACTTCACCTAAAGGGAAGAAGCCGTTTTTTAATACATGCGTGTAATGTAAAATTAGCACCGAAAGGAGGACACCGAACGGGCTAAGCACAGGGCGTTTGAATTAGGAAGCTGAAGTTTTTGCTTTGAACAGAAACTGTTATGCAGTGACTCTTCTTTCTCGTTTTGTTTTTCGATATTTGGCATAAAAGACGAGGGTCTTTTGATAAGTTTCGAGCTTTAGTAGGTACCTACTGAAGTTGCATCAGCGGGGTCTTGAAAATATCAGACATTTTGGACATCCGCTGGACAAAGGTGGCCTTTATTCAAAAACGTGCGGGCATTCGTGTATTATTTATGGACTTAGGGTTCCCTTATGATGCCATTTAAAAAAAAATGAAAAGATAGGACTTGATGGACTTTTTACTTCGCTAAGACTTTATTTGCCGGATAAAAGGGATCTGATGGCAGTCCGGCTGTCGAATCATATCCATGCTTAAGACTTGATGAACCATCAACTATGAAGTGACTAAGTTCATAGCTATGAACTCAGTCTGAAAGCTGTAAGGCGCTGCAGTGTCTAGGAAGACTGAAATAGTTTTTGAAAAGACGTCAACACCGACTGCCGTAGTTTTTAAGACTCGTTCGAAAAGATAGAGATGGACTCGTTGTAAATGATTACGCGCTGACTCCATCAGGCGCTTGTAGTCCATGGTGATGTCGATTTCAGTGAACAACAGATCAGTTGATTTTATAAAACTGTGGTGCAGCAATTTAGGAACTCAGTTTCGGAATTGGCCATAAAAATACTGTTGACTTCATTTGTATGGCAGCTGTAATTCTGGCGTCATTGCATCAGAAGGCATATTCATGAGACAGTGGTCGTAGGTAATTAAAACTCAAGTGCAAGTTGTGTCAGAAACAACTTAAAAAAAAAAAAAGAGGTTAGCTATAGGTACATTCTATTTCTAGTCAGGAAGATTTCAAAGCATCTGAGATAGACAATTTCTTGAAGCACTGGCATACTCATGAAAGAGTTGGGAAGAAGGGCTATTTGTATTGCCATGCAGATCCCAAGGTCTTTCCTCGGCGACAAGCCCCATATCTAGCGGAAAACATCTTTGCTTTGCATTCCAAACTGGCAGTGCTTTGGAAATCTTCGACTTGACTTGTTTTGTCTATATAAGTTTACTATCTAGGATTACACTGACGCCACTTAATTTCCGACTTTTCGTAATGAGAACAACCTAGGGTTTGAGCTGTTTTGGCCGATAATAGTCTCAGTAACATAGCTGTTTTCCTGGAAAGTGAGTCTTCAGCAGAAGCCTGAGGTTCTCAAGTGGCTTCCTGGACGAATGACTTACTTGCAGAATGAGATAAGCAAAAATTTAATTTTCTGCACAACGATGACAGAATTTTTCCAAAATTTCCTATAAGACTACAAGCAGAAGTTATCAGTGTATCTAGTCAAAACATTGACGGAAGAATTGTCATTACTATTAGACAAACGAGTGTGAGGCCGTCCGCCACTCATCAATCAAAGAAAAGAAATTATCAGGCTTATTCTCTGAGTCTAGTCACTTATTTTGAAGGGACTCTTGTCACATCACGTGCAATGAAATTAGGTATTCCTTAGACGTATTACGTGACACATATGATGAGTACAGTAAAATAACGGCAACTCTGGTTTGTTTTTGATGTCAATGTCAGTGTCAAATTCAAATGGAAAAAAGAGCAGGATTGAAGCTTTTAATAGTTCCGATGAAGATGATGACTTGTCCAAACCGAAAGATAATCATTCTGGGTTGACAATTTTCGTACTTGACACTCAACTATGGACACCTACTATACCCTACAATGACTCCTGTTTGACAGAAATTTCGTTTCCACTTACTATACCCCCTAGACTTGACTGGAAGGATAATTTTGAGCTACAAGGAAAGGGGTCCTTCTGCTTCTACACAGATGGCTCCGAAAGATAATCGGGAGTGTTGGTGGTATCTTCTTCAAGTATATGAACGTAATCATCTCCTTCCATTTGCCTGACCAAGCCGAGATAATGGCACCATTGGCCAAAAGACTAGGCATTCTCCATAATGATTTTCGTAGAAGCTTTATGGACACGGAAGAGGAAGAAATGATTTTCCACCTTCTCTTGTACGTACCCAACCCTCTCACCTCGAAGAAGAGCCAGCTTCTTGCAAAATCTCAAAGAACTGGCTGGCACCAGCATAGGCAGCGTCCAGTTATTCATAGTATGCTCCGGCTGATTCAGCGGGTAATTTTCTGGAAGAAACTCCGGATCCATGTGGTATTACAAAGGTCCTGCTCTTATCTAAGAGAGGTTGCACTACTTCAATTCTGGTTACATCAATGCAGCCTGCCACTCTAATATGCTTCAAACTTGAAATTTTGTCTGAGTTCTCCAAAGTGTCGATTGCTACAAAGCAAGCATCAAAAAATGTCATATTTGTCACAAACTATGACCAGAGGTCAAGTAATAAAGAAATATTTGCCTTCCGTCCTTCTAGCCGCGCGGCACCCATTTGTTTACATTGCTTTTGTTGTACCGCCATCTTGCTTTTTCTCGCCGAAATGTCGTGCCAGTGAATACGTGTGAGCAAAAGCAACAACAATTTACATGGTTCCTTTAAAAAAGACGCGGTGGATTTCTCCCATTTTGACATTTGTCAAAAACATTTGAATTTACAGTGCAAAAACCATTGGCCGCGTTCAGAATGTTATGCACTAGCTAGTCAACCGGCTCTGATTGGTCGAGAGGCTGAAAATTGACTAGAAAACAAGTTGACTTTTCATGATGTATTGGACTGGATTCTTCGTCAAAAAATTCTCACTAAAATTTCAGTCAGTAGAATGAATGTTAAAAATCATCTGATTTGGCTGGAAGATGTTTAGCAAAAAGTTCTACTTTAAAGTTTTTCTGCGGTAATTTCAATGAATGTTTGGTCATTTCACCGAAATCTTTGGCCAATGGGTAGAATGGAGCTTAAAACTCGATAAAAACTCACTCCCGTTTAAATATATTTTATTTATTTTGTACCGATATAATTTATTCCCAATGAATTTTACAAACAAATGCAATTTGCAAACAAATCTTAAGTGAAAACAGAAAGTAAATGCCTAAATTATGACAACTGAAATGTCAACTGCATCAGCTTTGAGTAGTTTTGACTAAAATATTAGTGCTTAACATTCTGAACGCGACCATTCAAATTGAATATTATTGTTTTCTTCAAAACTCTTACATGCGTTAAATTTTTGGGCTTTTTGTGTAATTGCATGCCTTGGGCATAATTTTTCTGCATGCAAAGTCAATTAAAAAATGCATTAGTCATTTAAGACTGCCGAATTCACAAAACTCGCAAATTATTAAATTTTAATATTTGCGGGCTAAATATTGTGAAATTTCAATTTACCCATACGAGATTTAATTAAAAATCAGCTGTTCATGTTCGTAAAGTATAGAATTCGAAATTAATTATTATTCCCGTCAACAAATTAAATATTTCAGTCTGCGAATTTTATAATATTTATTACTTTTAAACAATTAAGTTTCAAATTTTGCAATAAAAGTCAGTTTTATTGTATATAAATGTAATATAATGTTTTGTGTACAATTATTCCGACTGAAAAGTGAGATTGCGAGGTTAAAAAAGTACGAAAAATATAAATTGTCGAAAATTGTCTATAAACACGAAAAATACATGGTTCTGTTTGCTTAAAAAATATGTTAAATCCTTTTTTTCAATTACAGTAAAAGCCCTTTAATTCGGAATACTTTAATTCGAAAAAATCGTTTATTCGGAAATAAAAAAAATTTCCGAATAAGAGAGATTTTTCCGAATAAATGCGAGTCGGTTTTTAATTTTTTTATGTAAAAATTAAATTAAATTAGCAAAAATTAAATAACGCAATGACTGAACACGTATAGGTAGCAAATAAATCTCAAATATGTAGAAGTCGGAACAAATCATCAAAATGTCTATTGGGGGAGCCCCGGCAGTTCACATTTAGAAGTCAGGAAAAACCATTAAAAAAAAATTGTATTGGGGGACGGTAATAGACATTTCGATGTTGTTTTGGGAAAACACCAGTACAGTTTAAGCTGGCGATAAATGTAAATTGTAGTCATTGAGCACAAAGTTGATACATATTTCTGCATAAAAAAAAA
Source organism: Criorhina ranunculi (assembly GCA_951813785.1). Lineage (NCBI taxonomy): Eukaryota > Metazoa > Arthropoda > Insecta > Diptera > Syrphidae > Criorhina > Criorhina ranunculi. The sequence continues at coordinate 32,523,079 of OX638382.1, read as the reverse complement.
TTTGATTATAATTCAGGTGAAAATGTCAGTTAAACAATGTTTTTAGTTACAAAAATGAATAATAATAAATTGTATGTATTATTTGCAATCTTTTGTGTTAATAAAATAATTTTTCGTTTTAAGTTCTAGCATTTTTTCATCAATAGGAACGCGTTTTAGTGCATAAAAAAATCTCTTATTAATTCGGAAAATTCGTTAATTCGGACTGACCTTCCCCCCAACCATTCCGAATTAACGAGCCTTCACTGTGTATTATAAAAGAAGAAAAAAAGGAACTCAAAACCAAAAAATCAAACCAAAATATTATTCTTTAAATAGCTTTTGCAATGTTAAAATTGTTGAACTATTTCAATATACTGTTAACTGTTTCAAAATATTAATTTTAGGAGCATAACAATTCATACAAATGCATATATGTTTCAATTTAAAAATGTCCGTTAAACAAAAGAATCTTTTATTGGAAAACAGCTTGTAGGCACTGGAAAATAGCCTGGAGAGTCGGATATCTAGTTATGATTTATCTCCAACTACGACTAGCATTATGACGACGTGACAGTTGTCGTTAGAAACGACTAAAGGAATACAAAATTGTTTGTGTTACGATCTTTGTGCGAGTCATGTGATTTAGGTCATATGGCTGTAAGTATGTGATAGCAAACTTTTGAACGTTACTGTGCAGTTTTTTTTCGCGAACAGGAAACCCCGCACGTCATCTTCACCCTATTGCCAAGAACATTAGACATTCATAGTCATTTTTCGGGTGAAATCGGAAACTTAACTGGATTCAGGGCAATAAATGGATTGATATTCATGACCATTTCTAGAAAGACTTCAACCAAATTGGACATGTGTTGAACAATTTAAAATTGTTTGCACGTTCTGTTGTAAACAAATTTTCTAAACTATCTAATTCTTCTTTTGCTTCAACATACACAAACAGTTTCAATACGCATAAGATGCCTACAGAAACCAACAAAAGTTGACATGTAAAATTTACTTAATAATGCATATGTACATAGGTACGCGACCGACAAAATAATGCAAATATAAATTAACACTTCGATTGTAGAGTTCACCTTAACGAATGACGATTGCATAAAGTACTCGCAATTGTGTATTTATTCCAAATGTTTTATGTATTTGAACTTGTAATTAATTTACAACAAAGCAATGATTCAGCAAGTTAATGGTATTTTCGAGACGGCATTGTGCTTGGTCATCTCATCTCAGGCGGTACATTATTAAACGTATTTATACTTCTTGACCTTGGGAATTTAAAACGACTAATATTTAATGATCTTTCGGTTGTACATAGGTGCAGTCTAGTCATTGGCGTATGCGGAAATACTTGTTCGGGTATTTTTGCCTTCGAAAAACGAGTGGTTTTGCCTACGTTCGCTTGTAAAGCGACTCTCAAGACACAAACTTTCTTGAATTACTTACTTATCACGCTGAGATACTTTTCGGGTGCCCTACTACCAGTTTTCCAAACCAAGTTGGGATTTGCGTCCGCTGGTAGCAGTAGTTTTCTTGGACATTTACTTGATTTTGTCTTTATTCACTTCAATACTAAGTCGTTCTCCTCATTTTCGAACATTAAAACATCAATATCGTCTTCATATCTTAGCTTCTGTACGTGCTTGTGGAGGATAGTGCCTTACGTATCAACACCTGCCTCGCACTCTAATTGTTAAAGATTGAAATCTAGTGTAGGTTTGGAAAAGTTTTCTTATAAATTGTCAAGCAGCAATTAAGGCACTAGGCAGCTAGACAGTTCGATAAAAAGCAGTTTCCAGCTGCCAACAAACTTTAAATGGAATGAGCAATGCTAGATTCCTGGACATATGTAGTCATATTGAAATGTATGAGCCGAATCAGCTAGGAAACGATCAGCATTACACAACAGAAAATATTCACATACCAATAGATATTCCCATCGATGTACTGAAGATATAGATAGACCTTAAGGTAAGTGAACTAACTAACCGCCAGGTCTACCAAGTGACTTTGTTATATCTTGTAGATTATAGATAATACTGGTTGGGAATACAATAGAACCAAGATACTACTGGCAATGGAGGACACACCGCGCACTATAGGCTTTGTGGCTGCTAGGCTAAGACTCAGTTCGCTTGAATACTGTTCAAAATATGACTCATATCCATCGCCTACGATAATTGGGGAACAAATTTTTTGGAAAACTCGATAAATTTGTGCCGTGGTCACCGTGGCTTAAGGCCCAACCATAATAGACTTTAGTGGGATTAACCTTATGTCAAAACCGAACGAAAAGCCCACTCAATTTCTGCCAAACGTTTAAGATACCCATGATGAACTTGAGCAAGCTTCGTGATCTGTCAAATTGTTTTCATCCGGTTTGGTTACATAAAGACATATTTTCTTTCTACCAGTAAGGAGTAATTTCCACTGCCGTCGTTGTTTTGTTATTTTTTTAAGTTTTTTTGTCATCTGTCAAATTTCCGTACGAAATGTCTCTTTCCACTGAGACGTTCCGTAAGCCCACGAAAGTCAACGAAAACTTGACGAAAAATGAATAATCCCATTATGGGTATGCCATACGATTTGCATGTAATGGGACATTTAATTAAGCTGGCGTAAGCTCCTGTAAGTCTATTATGGTTGGGCCTTTAGTGGTTAGTGCATTGGATTGCTATCGAGGGGACACAGGCTCGATCCTCAAAACTATCAAAAACGTTTTTTCTTCGTACCGTCTCTTCGCAGGCATGACAAACCTGCAAGAGTATAATCTGTCATTAAAAAGCTTCTCAATCCGCCGTTTGGACTCTGCGGACTGTAGGTCCCTTCCATTCCTACGAAAAATATAGCACGCCCAACCTGAATAGTTGCAAGGAGCTAGGCCTTGGTTCTCTGTGAGCTGCCGCGCCAAATATTTGTATTTTTTTGTTTGTTTGCAGATAAACTGGTGTCAGCACCACTAATGGACATGATATTTTTCGTCAAGAGAACGAGCTGGCTTGGAAAAAGATCAACTATCGGATGGCATGTTAGAAATGGTACCGCAAAACAAAAGGGAAACATTATGCACCAAATGAGCCCCGAGAGTCCGTGAGCCGGCATGAAGCCGAACCAAATAACAACACGTAAGCTTTCTTTACAGACTGATCAAAGGCTACTCTATGAACAGGAGCTGGTGACTATGGTGTTTGCTTTCAATTTTTTTTGTTGAGTTTTTAAGCTTATCCAGAGTCGCGGTTAAAGGTTTACAACTTTGACTTATTAAATTGAAAATATTCATTAGATACCGTGAAGTAATCCAATGTCGCGGTTAAAAGTTTACAACCTTAACTCGTTAAATCGAAAATATTCAGTCGATACCGCAAAGTACTAAACTTTATTTAACTGAACTCCATCATACTCTATTGTATTTCTGGATAACGTACAGTTAATGGAAATAAAAAAGTTGATGAACTGGTTTAGCCAGTTTTAGCTAAACTAAAAGTTAAAGGAGAGCTTCTTACTGTTGTTGATGTTAGACAAATTGGTTTTTTCCTTCAAAGTCATAAACAAAAAGACGGGCATTTTTCAGTTTCTGGCTTCTTTTCGCAAATTTTTAAAAATTGTTCAAAGGCAACACTGAATCCGAGGTTAGAACAAGAAATAAGCCGGATCCTTGATGTAAACAATCTGTATGGTGAATCCACAATATCATGCCAACTTTCCTAACGCAATAAGAAACAAATTCCAGGCACAATAGATCTTTTAGGTCGTAGTGACATATGCGTCTGTCGCAGAGCCTCACTTAAAAAAAGAAGAGAAAATTGAGATCAGTCACGGAATATAGGGCGGAGTGAAAGAATAGGCTAAATGATAAATTCGAGACCAAATCTAACGGGAACAAAGTGGACATGGTGTGGGTGTTAACTCAATTCAAATTATTTCATGTGCCCGACTAAGTAAGTGTATTCCAGGCAAGGAATGAAAGACCTGACGAACTAGCGAGAAATGGCTTCACTCTTGCGGATCTCGAGACTAATTTCTTAACACACTTCCTGCTCTTAACATGCTTGCTTCACATATGAAAGACCATAGGCAGCTGTGGAAATTGGAGTAAGAAGGCAACTTTCACGCATTTTATCTACAGCTGAAGAACCTAGAAGACCGAGAAGAACTAACGTCAAGCTAATGGATATGTTGCATTTTATTAATCTTGCAAGGTGGATTGAAAATCTAAGGTCCACACTTGATCAACTTTTCAATATGTACGTTGATATACACAACAGGTCTTTCAAGTTCTTGGTATCAAAGCGTTGCTTCAGCTTTATGTCCGTACATGCTTGTTTGTGCTACCGACCTAGCTATTTACTTTACTTTACTGATAGATAACACGATGAGCTTTAAGATTTAGCATATGGAATTTTGATGCGGATTAGGGGAATACAAAACACTTCCTCAAGTTAAGATTAGGCTGTGAGCCAAGTAGTTAAATGCATGACAACGATATCTTTCATATGAGCATTTGACCAGAGATTTCATGTGGCTTATAAGATTTTGTGATCCATTTGATCAAAATTGTCATATGCATATGCTCTAGAAAGCCGGAAACCAGCCTCATAGACCTCACATGTAATTTCCTGTAAGAGGAAGTATGAGTTTGGGCAACCGTACTGGTGTAAACCCTATACTGTGCCACACTGAGTGTAGAACCAGGTTAACCAGTTAAATTCTTAATTTTTTAGATGTCGAGCCTGGCTAGGTCATTGAGGTCATTAAAGAAGTACTCCCCTAATGTTTTCCTCCTAAGCCTTGATAGGGCAAGGCATGTACAGAGAAGGTGCGTAGTCATTTCTTCCTCCTCTTCGCCTCTGCAGCTTCTACAGAAGGTACGCTCATTCTAATGGCATGCCTGCAAATTAAACAATGCCCCGTAAGGGCTCCTACTGCTGTGGCCGCAGTGATAAGGGACTAGTGCCCACCTCACCTACCAATCTAATCTAATCTAAGGGCTCCTACTATATTTCTTATGTGCTTTCTATTCACGGATAGAAGTCTTCCCGTTTTTTTCAGATCCAGGTTGGGCCAGATCTGCTTTGACAGAAGACAAGTGTTGATATTATTCTCCGATTAGATTAATTAATTTTTCTTTAAAAATCAGCATGGTCATATTAGGCTTATGGTCGTATGAGTTAAACGTCATACATTTGACCACTTGGCATACAGTCTTATCTTAGCTTTAACTACTTACAAGTAACAACATTGTTACGATAAAGATTTCGAAAACTTGTTTAACCTAGGGAAGTAAAGATCGCTAACATTTTAGACTTTGCGAACATAGAAGGGCGTTTAAGGTCTGTGAAGGTTGTAAAGTTGTTAACCATCATGTGGATTTCCTACCCAAGCAGAATACAATGGTTACCGTTCATAACGAACTCGAAGGGACTGACCGAGTTGGTTCGATATAACCGAAGTTCGTTATAAGTGACATGCTAAAAACAAAAACATTAACTTCTGTTCAGAAAACCATCATGATCTCCCATTTTATTCAATTGATTTTCAAGCGGGTAGTATCCTTCTATCCACTTTGGAACTCAAATATAGTAAAACCCGGATAACTGCCTCGTGAATATTTTTATCTATTTTGGGCGCTTAAGCGGATGAGGTAGTTATCCGAATTTTTACGTTTGGAATGAGGTACTTACAAGGGTTTAGTCCGAGCAAATTAGAGAAATAAAAATAATAAATAGAGGGTACTAAACCGAGTTAGGCACTTAGGCAAGTAGTACTTATCGGTGCAAATTTACTCAGAAATGCATAGAAAATATATGAACCTAATATTTTCGGGCACTTCAGCGGTTTGGGTACTTGTGTAAGTGTAACCGGGTTTTACTGTAATTGGGGATGCCTTTTGAAATTTATCATTTGATGCAAACATAATGTAACTTGGGACAATACCGAAAAAATTATGTTCAAGGACAACATTTTGTCGTTTGAGAACGTTGCTACATACATACAGCTATACAGTTCTCGGGGAAGTCCCGAAAAGTTAGGAGAAATCTGTATGACATATGTAAAGTGAGACATTTTTGGTACGTTATAACCAGACATTTTCTTCATTTAACGCGCAAAAAGGTGTAGGCAAAATTATGCCTGTTGAATTTTTTTGTAGTTCTTATGGATCATTGATTGGGACTGGGTGAAAAGGTTCGTTATAACCGAAAGTTCGCTTTAACCGGGACCACCTTAAGCGGTCACTATTGTATAATGAGCACTAGTTCTAGGCAGATTACTTATGAGACAGCACTATAATAGGGATAGCAACCAACGGGCTTATTCAATTATAAATTTCTGCTATTGGCATTTATAAAGTTGGCTATAGTTCTTTCCATTTGCATACATAAAAGTATTGTCGAAAATGAGTTTAACATGTCGTCACCTGAGGGCTAGAACTAGATACATAACTCGACTTTTTTTTACTTTCAAGAAATCGGCAAAAACAATTTGTCCTGCAATTTACTAGAATTTTTTCACGGGCTATTTCCGGCATAACAACACGATTTTTTTCTTATGCCAGGGATTGTCGTTAAGAATAAAAGGGCAATATCGATTTGTTGTTGTATTATGTAGTAACCGTTATCTCTAAATGTCTACTTCTTGCGATGAGTGTTAAATTGCTTTGTTTTTAGTTTTTGTACTTTCAACAGATGGCAGCAAGTAAGGAAACGGGTAGTCAAGTACCTAGTTATATCAGCAATGAAAAAAATTAAGTAATCTAGTTCTAGCACTTAGGTGATTAAATGACCCCCCTGCCAAATTTATCATCAAAAAAAAGTTCGAAGATTCTATTCAGCCACACTATTTACATATGAACATAGGTACATATAAATATGTATGACCTTTTACCTTAAAAAATTGAATGCAATACTTAGATCTGCTTACTGTAGCAGATCAACAACAGAAAAAAGAAAAACTGTAGTCAACCCATTTGCACTGTACAGAATTTTTTCCTACAGTAGTTACGAACAGGGCGAAGCCTTTTATAAATCACTTGTTAAGTTCTTCTAGACGTGGCCTTCCTAATCAACTATTTCGTTTTACTTCAAAGCAATAGAAATGTTGATAAAATTGACGCTAAGAAGAGTTAAGTTTTCCAAATGTTGACAATCAGTCAAAGATTTAAGACGGCTTTTGACAGAATGTATTTCAAAATTAAATGTGTCTTTCAGACAATGTTTAAGTCGGTCAAATTGTGGGAAATCCGTTTTAACTATTCGTTGTTCAACAGTGTAGGTAGGTATAAACAATAAGCATTTTTCAAGGCTGCTTTGAGACTGACGAAATGAGAAAAAAAGCCCAATTAAGTGCTACCTACAAATTTCCTCATAACAATTTTGTGTGTAACCTTGTAACTGCGCGGGGATCCTAAGACTGAATACTGACAAACAGAATACCCAAGGACTAGGTCGTATTCCATATGATTGCCATTCAAATTCAAATTTAACAAATAAACATACCACATGGTGGTGCTTCCTTTTCATATTTTTTCGTAAAGAGATCACGCAAAGTTTCCACTTGTTCAACTGAAGGTTTCGCGGACATTTTATTTATTTATTTTTTTTAAAACAACAGTAACACGCCACTTCTATCGGATTTTTCAACTTAAACTAAATGCAAACACCTTTCAAGACCGAAACCAATGTCCAAAGTAAACAATCAATATAATCACGAACTGATAAGATGATTTTGAAAGGACATAATCTTCGTGCAATCGAATCTCGATTAGATTTCCACTAATCCAAATGTAAACGCGCACAAGTTCAATTCAATTTAAGTCGTTTTATTTCCAGCAATGTTAACAATCGAACTATCCCCCCAAAGAAATGTCGAGATTGTAATGTATATTTATATCCACAATCGGTAATTTCGGTACGCAAATTATCTCGAACAATCACTTGCGGCCAAATACGGAATCAACTGTGTAAATAAATACGGCAAAGTTCACAAGGAAAAAAAAAAAAAAAAAGCAAAACAAATATTTGACATGACCGATCGTTAAGTCAAATCCACGACTAAAAGTCTGTTAACTCTCGCAATGATATTGTCCAACTGATTTCGATCTTCATCTATGCACTTGTCAGAGTCACCGCTTTGCTGACACAACGACACCGTTTGTCAAGTAAAGTGACATAATAAAAACAGTATAGTGGTGGGCAGTGACTTCAGCACTTCAATGCAAGTTGAACGACGACGACTCTACTAAATCGGAACCAAAAATAAACATATGGTGCGTAGTGACATCTAGTTAAATGCACACACACACACACACACAAGCAGATAACGAGGGCGATCGTCTATGCCATACTGCGAGGTTTATGTACGTATTGTGGACATCAAGATATGGGTCAAACATATCTGATAAAGATAAATAACAGTAACGCCGGCGAGACGACCTTGAATCAGCCGTTGTGATCATTAGCGTCGGCAGTCAACCTGTTTTGGGGGCCATCACCGCCGTCGCATTCTCTGAATATGGGCAATTGAACTGCGGCTACCTTTCAAATTGAAAGCTTTTTTTTTTAGTTTCAGTATACTTCACAAAAGCTGTAAGCTTTCAACGTAATGTCACAGCCAAATTGCCTGTCAGTTGACAGTTATCAGTGCGTTGGACAGCGGTTCGTGTATGGGGTCGTTTCGGTTTTAGTGTAAATATTTTCATTTCGTTTTCATTCGGTTTTGGCCGTGTAAAAAGTGAATTCTCGTGAGAAGAATGAAATTCGCGGAACATTTATCCGCCCACATAACACCAGAATGGCGGAAACAATATATAAACTACGAGGTTTGTGAGTTTATTTATTGAAAAAATGTATTATTAGATAGAGAAATGTCAGGAAGGCCGCCTGACGTTTCAGGAGAAGAAAGAAAAAATAGAAGCTTTCTTGGGAAGATGTCAAAAAATTGTGCTTTTTTGTAATGCGCCGAAGTGAGAATTTTGTTTTGTGTATTTGTGTGTTTACCAATAATTCCACGTGCTTTAGTTGGATTATTTGTAAACAGATTTCCAAAATACCATAACATGTACTTGTTGCTGACAATTTGAATAAAATTACGACAGTTGATTTTGTGTGGGACTTTTACAACCTACTTTGGAAACTATGTAAATCTAATTGTATGTTTACAAATAGTAGTATGCAGGAGGGATAAACAAGGAATTTTTAGGAAAACTCATGTTTTTAAAGTTGCAATTAAAGGAAGAACCAATGGAAATTCGCTTAACCATTCCCGGGAGAATACAGCACTTAATTTAGACGAAATCATTGCTCTTATGGTGGCTTTTATTGTTCGTTGAAGTTCATCCCAAGGCAAGAATAATTTGCATGTTTATTGCTAAAAAATAAACTCGTGAATATTTTATCTATCTCTGGAAATAAAGGCACCAATTTTTGTTAATCTAACTTACATGGTAAAGAGATTGTGGGTAGCAGGGCAATGTCACTTGGTTAATATCGCATGAAGCTTTAAACTTATTTAAACAAATTTATAACTTTTATATTGTACTTACATACATAAGTATGTATAAACGTGTGTATATATGTTTAACCTTGTGGATCTTAGAGCCACCACTATGCCAAGTCCTCCCTGAATTTGTAAGAAGTACGCGGCATGCTCGCGTCTCTCAACAGACTCCAGATAACTTATAAGCGTTATTACGGAAGACTTCTCCTTTGCCAAACGTCTCAACTTGTTAGGCTTAAGTGACACCACTGTGTGTGACGCTTCTGGAGACAGTGACGACACCGCGAAGCGCTTCCTATGTGATTGTCCTACCTTTGCTCGTATCAGGTAGCAGATTTTTGGGGTTGATGTGATGAGTTCTGGCAACCAAAGCTCCTTATCACTGAAGCTCTTACTCGATTTTCTTAGAGAGACGAAGAAAACACAGTAAAAGGGTTGTACCTGCTGGTAGTACAATGGACCTTTTTTTTTTGTCTGAGTTATTCCGATAAAAAATAAAATAAAATAAAAGTCTACGCACCCACATACATTGGCGGCTTCGAGCGAGGTGTTTGAGCTCTCTTCAATTCCTGCCAAGTTGTTGTGACTCTTCACCGTTCTGCGCCATTTATTTCCCGGCCGACATGCCATTCATTGTACCGCACATGATCTACAGAAATGTAGCCGTTTTGAAATGTGTGTCTATCGGTTCCTGACCCATAATCTCATGAAAATTCTTGTAAGAAGCACAATTAAATCAGAAAATCCTTAGGATATTTCGAAGGCACGGGATAACGAATGTTTGCACCTTTTTCATGATAGTGGCGATTACTTTCCATGTCAAGTCCGTTTCAATCGTCTGCTTGTTTAGAATCGATAAAGTTTCGCCTTGACACTGAAGCAACAAGAATGGCCACAATCAGATTGAAGAATATCAACACTTGTCTTTCGTCGAGGCAGATCTAGCCTAACCGGTATCAATCTGAAGGGAACGAGAAGATTTCTATCAGCAGGACATGTCTAAGCTTTATTGTAGCAGCTCACACGGGGCATTGCTTGATAGATAGAATAGGTGTCCCCATTAACAATTTCTGTAAAAACTGAGGGGACGAGGAAAAGGAGGAAGGAGTACCTGACCTTCTATCTCTATGTTCCTGCCATATCAAGACAGAGAAGGCAAATCTTAGGGGATTACTTCTATGAAGACCTCAGCATCCTAGACAGGCTTGACATTTAGAAAACAAGGAGCTTTGTTTAAATGGCTCTTCACATAAGCACACATACACAATATTCCCCGCTTAATTGAACCGACCATTTTGTCCGCTTTTTTAGATCAGTTATCCTTGTTATTCAATTAACCGTACAAAGACGTGTATATATAGCTTACTTCGTTCAATTAACCGGTGAAAATCAATAAAGCGAGCTTCAATTAAGCGGGGAACACTGTAGTTTAGAAGCAGGAAGGGGTTCGTTCCAATGTGGCTAACCAAAATATCTTCCTTGAGAAGGAAAGGTTGCTGCTGCTGGCAATCTGGTTCTTTAAGTTGTATCACAATTGAACTACGTACTGGCTTAACGTGAACAGGTTCAATAAACTAACATCACCGCAGAACTCCAGTCTCTGAACTTGTCGTGGCTCCACGCGCTACTTCGCACAATACAATTTTGCGTACACCTTACTGTCCTTAGTAGATCATACATACATAGATACAGTATCTATAAGTTCTTCTCGATGCGTCCTCTTATTCCCTAAAACTAAGTACCGTAAATAAATAAATTTAATCAAAATTTTAGCAAAAACGACTCACATTTTGTTAAATCAAACACAATGGCCTCCAAGTAAACGTAGAAAACCTGATACGAAGTCATGATGTAAGAAAAAAATTTAAGGGATATATATCTACCTGAAATCTGGTGCAGTATTAAAACTTTTGAGTAGAGCAATTTAACGGCAAACTTTGTCTTCAGCATATAAACATCAACAAAAAACTTTATCAATGCGAACGAAATCATTTTTCCTTCAGTCAAGGGAAATAGATAAATATTAACTTAAAGATTGCCCATTACAGAAATAAGAAACAAAATGTATTTTAAATGGGGACGCAGATGAACTTCCAACTAAAAGTTTTTATCAGTTGAGAGCGGGAGAGATGGTGAAATCCTAATAGGATAGGTGATTTATTTATTTCTTTTATTGATCTTTTAACTTTTATAACTGCATTTGATTCTATTATACCTAGTACCAATTAGTGTTAGTAACTTGAAATAACTTGAGTCATGTCAGTTTTTTTTTCCAATTTTCTGACGTTTAATGTATCTCGCAAAAATATGGCGAGTATACGCCATGTAGAACTTCACATTTTTTCATTTGCATGCAGCGGCATTCATTCGCTTTTTGACACAAAACCTCAAAGCATTTTTTGTAATTTCGAATCGTTCTCAAGTGTGAAATTAAAAATGTACATACTTGTCGAGAAGAAAGTTTATTGAGGCAATTGCAGTGGCCTTGGCTGTAGTGTTGGTGGACAGCAGTAGTGAAGATTATTATTTTTTTTATGTTCGGGCGGGTTGTTCACAGCCCCTGGCACTGTGGTTTGTTATGAATTCTATTGTGCCTTCCCTAATCTCCTGGATGAATTATTTGACTCCAGAAGATGTCAGGAAGTTATGGATCTTCTTTGGGTGGATAGCAGCAAGCGGTTTCATAGTGACAACTTCGTCGCCGAGGATTCTCTTTCTAAGTTTAAAGAGAGCTGGGCATTCCGTTAGGAAGTGTAGAGAGGTGTCTTCACTCTCAAAACAGAGTCTACAGCTTGAATCTTTTGCAAGGCTCATGCGATGAAGGTGTTTATTTAGGCAGCAGTGCCTGTGACGGTACTGGGAATATCAAATTTGAGCATGCTTGCCCAGGTGTACTGAGCCAGGCTTCTCTGAATTCTTGCATGTCTTGCGAAAAGTGAAAAGTGAAGAAGATGACCGTGAACAAAAAAAAAAAAAAAACATTGTGATAAAAGCGTAACGTGTGGATAAAGGAATGGTTGCGGCTCCGCGAGACGGAAGGATTTTGCTCGGAGTTGATGATCGAAACTGGTTTATATCGGAGTTTCGTATGCATGTCGAAAGAACAATTTGATCATTTGCTCACCTTGATGTAGCCCCACATTAAAAAAGCGGATTTAGGAAGACCACGTAGTTTATCGTATTTGACTCATCTACCCCTTTAATTTTATACTCATATCAAGGAGGTTGTGAAGAAAAAGGGAATCCGCTATTTTGGAACATCCGCCATATTGGATTTAGAATCATAAAAGATTTGATATATTACATTGTCATCGGACATACGTGTGCAAAATTTGAACTTTATCGGTTAACCGCAAGTCGGTGAAAATTTGATCACAAAATTTGAAAATCAAATGAAAAATGTCACGGCACGATTTTGTATCATCACATGCCTGTGACACTCACATTTAAATTTCGTCTCAGCTCGAAATCCTACATGCGGCTATTGCGAGTACATGATATGTGTAGGTTCACATTTTATCATGTGAAAATCGGTTCACATGGGTACTTATTAGGTGCGCAAGTAAGTTCTCGCCGTTTGTCAATAGATGGCTTCAGCAGGAAGTGCTGGTCGATTTTGACATATCCAAAACATCACGAACCGAGCTTAGACATATGGTAATCAAACCGTTTTGACACATTAGTGATTTTGTTTTGGCGTCATATACTTTTGGTTGTGTGAAAATGTCTGATTTTGTGCCAAATAATCGTCATTTTCGGGAAGTGTTGGTTTTTTTTCTTTCATTCGAAGAAAACGGCGGCTGAAGCGCATCGAGAGCTCCAAAAAGTTTACGGAGATGCTGCCCTAAGTGAAACAATGTGCCGTGATTGGTTCCGTCGCTTCAAAAATGGAAACTTCGATGCTGACGACCGTCCGCGTGAAGGAAGGCCAAAATCCTTGAAGACGCTGAATTGGAGGCATTGCTCGATGAGGATCCATGCCAAACGCAAGAATAGCTTGCTTCAGCATTAGGAGTTACCCGCCAAGCCATTTCCAAGCGATTGCGTGCGTTGGGCACGAAAAAGTGATTCTACAGCATGACAACGCTCAGCCTCACGTTGCCAAAAATGGCTTGATTCCTGGATAGCCTCAAAAGATGAACACTTTTACCGTAACGGTATTCGAGCTTTGCCAAAAAGACGGGAAAAAGTTGTAGCTAGTTGTGTAGCTAAGCTAGCGATGGGCAATACTTTGAATGATTCACTTGTAACAGGTCCCCAGGTGATTTGATGGCATATCTCACCAATAAGTGGAGTGCATTTTTCCATCAAAGGCATTTAACAAAGTTCAGCACCAAGCTTCTTCGTCGAAAATGGCGTCGCTGTACCTTTTCTTTAATAGATGAGAAACTTAAAGGATTTTCAACAGGGACATAACAATTTCGTTCTTTAATAAAAACGAACTCTTAAACTTTTTTTATGATCTGTCAATGTCAAAACGTCATCCAAATTTTACGTTTTTATCATGTGTGAAGTTTACGAACGAGCAATGTTTGGTTAATATTAAAAATTATTACCGAAATTCTGAGTCGGTGGTCGCAACTTTAAGAGTGCTTACTCCAATTTTCGGTCGTAATAATCGTCCCACCAAACAGGTTGTGCATGCTATAGTGGGTATATTAGAGTCAACATATTCACTATTGAATGTTCCTGTGCCAGTGAGACGACGCACCGGTCGAAGTACCGGCTCAAAATGATCCAAATCGGTCGATTCCACCCCGTTCACAGGAATTGGGAATTTCTCATACCACATTGTAGCAAATTTTGCATAAAGATCTTGGCCTACACCCTTAAAGATCAAATTAACTCAGGAATTGAAGCCTCTTGATCATTTGAAGCGCCGAAACTTCTCTGATTGGGCTCTGCAAATTTTTTAAGAAAATCCTGAATTTCTTCGAAAAATCATCTTAAGCTAATTTTCGGCTTAATGGGTTTGGCAATAAGCTAAATATGCGTTATTGGACAGCAACAAATCCACATGTGCTTCAAGAGACTCCATTGCATCCACAAAAATTGACCGTGTGGTCTGGATTTCATGCCGGAGGTATGATTGGACCGTATTTTTTCGCCGATGAAAATGATTGCCATGTTACGGTCGATGAAGTTCGCTATCATGCCATGTTGGAAGACTATTTTTGGCCTTCTGGCCAAATTCCAATTCTTTGGATGGACTCGACATCAGTGATATGTGTTTCCAACAAGATGGTGCCTAATGCCACACAGCTGATCAAATAAGTGATCTATTGTAGGAGAAGTTCGGTGGTAATCATGTAATCTCGTGAAATGGCCCGGTCGAATGGCCACCTCGCTCATGCGATTTAACGCTGTTGGATTTCTTTTTATGGGGTAACGTTAAGTTGTTGGTTTATGCCAACAAGCCAACAACGTTAGAAGAGTTCAGGAACAATATCGAACGCGAAATTGCCACCGTTCCGGCCGATATGTGTGGAAGAGTGGTGGAAAATTGGCTCCAAAGAATCGATCGTTGCACACGAGCTCGCGGTGGTCATATGAACAAGATCAAATTCCATACTAAAATTTAATATATGTACTACTACCTGGAATAAATTTCAGCCCGATATCTCAATTATTCTGTGTTTCATTTAAACACAAAATTGTTATGTCCTTATTTAAAAACCCTTTACAATTGGGGCCGTTCATTTCAAGTCTGCAGTTCACCATATACATGAGTGTTGGTATAGGTATTCCCTTAGCTTCCATTTATCTCCGACATTCTGCCTCATTTTTATAAATGATTTCTTTTCTGCAGCTTATAATCTTATCCATTCATTTGCTTATGTCAGTACCCTCAATTTCTCATAAATCATATCCCTGCTCTTCGGACGAACAAAGAAGAACGGCAAAATATGCTAAACTCATTGAACTCCGACCTTGGCCTGTATGTGCACTACAGGAGCAATGAGAACAGTTCCAACCGCAGCGTTAGAAACCCTACAAAATCTCCCACCCCTTCACCTATAGATATTACTCAAGCATTGATAACAAATGAACTGCTCGGAGTCACACTATCTGACAGATGTTTTAAAAAATTCAACTTCAGTAAAAACTTCTTGGTGACATTTCCAGAGCGTAATAACTGGGAACAGAACAAACCAACATTTGCGAACGATTCTCATGTATGGTACACAGATGGATCCAAAACAGATGAAGGAGTTGGAGCTGGAGTCTATGAATTACATACCAAAACCTCTCTATATAGCAGCATGGAGAAAAACAGCTCAGTATTCCAGGCAGAGATTCACGCAATAGAATTATGCATCAGAGAAAATATAAACAGATCTATATTCAACAAGAACATCTATATTCTTTCTGACAGCAAAGCAGCCTTGCAAGCAATAAACGCCTGTGAAATAACATCCAAACTTGTTTGGGATTGTCTTCAACTACTTATAACACTGGCTAACACAAACAGAGTTCATCTCATTTAGGTACCGGGCCATAGCGGATATGAAGGCAATGAAAAGCCAGATGAACTGGCCAGAAAAGGCTCTGCATCAACATTTATGTTGCCAGGACCATTCTGTGGCCTCCCAATAAGTACATCCAAAGACTGTTTAAAAAATTGGTTAAAAGACGAAGCACAACATTACTGGTCAGAAATGGAAGGTAACAGACAAGCTAAAACCTCCCAAAAAAGAACGAAACAACTTCTACGATTAACGAGAAGTCAGATTCGAATAGTCACAGGCTTCCTAACCGGATACTGTCGGGTTAAAAAACATCTCATGACTATGGGAATAGCACAAGACAACACTTTTAGAATGTGCAACGAAGACGAAGAATCAGCAGAACACATACTGTGTCACTGTAACTGTGAATTGTGAATTCAGTTTATTTGGTAGCATTAATTTAGTTACAGTTTCAATTATTATAATTATTTTAAGAGATTTAGCACCTGTGGCCGCAGTGATAAGGGACTAGTGCTCACCTCACCTACTAATCTATTCTATCTATTGGCATAATAAAATGTGGTTCTACAAATAGAGTAGATTTTAATGTTTCTAAAACCCATTGCTATCTTCTGTCAGCTAAGTGAAACCAAAATCTCAAAACAATATCCATGAATGATACATGCATCGCCGAATCCAAAAGACTTTCTATTCTCGGTGTGTGTGGTACTCAAAATCATGAAGCCTGCGGGCCAAGACGTTTATTCTTTAAATTTTAAATTACCACTGGAACAAAGTTTGGTTTATTTGTACATTTATATTATTTGGCTTTTCCCAATAAATAAGTTAATACCAAAGGAATGAGTAAGCCACAAAAATTAAAAGACGCACAAGGCGAACAAAATATATTTTTTATTTATTTATTTTTGTTTCGAAAAAAAATTTTATTTATTTTTTAGCTTAGTCGAGTAAAACTCCACAAACAGCTTCTTAAACTTTTCTGTTTTTAGGGGGTATAAACCACCGGGGAGGCTAAGGTGTATTACATTACAAATTCGTTTACATAGTCCCTTTTTTCTAAGGGTTCTTTGCTTTCAACATTTTAAAAGAGAAATGGAACTCAAGGGGATTGTAGTACCACAAGAACCACATGATCACAATCATTGTATTTAGGTAACATTTTCTTGGGGCAATGGGTTATTGAACTCCGCTTAAAAATTAATTATTAAATAAAGTATTAGGGAGATTGAGTGTGTGCATGATTTAGGAATAAATATGTTAAAATTATATGTAAAGGGTTTTCCATTAAGCACAATAGATATTTAAAATGAAATAAAAATGAATGTTCTACAAGGTGGCGTAAAAGTCATCACCCTATGGCATTTGCAGCAACCCGCCACACGATATTTATGACCGACATCGAAAAGGACCAAGAAGTTATTAGGATGCACAGTTTTCTACTTGCTACCAACCGGAAACAAATCATTAACAAATGATAAACAGTAATCGCCGACAGAGCATGCATCGAGATTCTCGACATAAATAGCGAAATTGTCACCGAAACAAAAAAGAGTTTTGTAAACAGTGTAACGACGTAGTCGCATCATCCTTTGCTACAAATAAATATCCTTAAGCTTGTGTACGGTACAAAAATTGTAGTTTGACATTTAATTAGTTGGTGAGATAGTGCACATGACGGCATTGTCATCCCCACAATCCTATCGGAAGATGCTATCATTTTTGCAAATGGCGGCAAATGTCAATTCTACTTTGACATTTGTGAAGTAAACAGATACAAAATACACTTCAACAAGACATGAATCGCTATACCTACTCCTAAAGAACGCGTAATAATTGTTTTAATTTTTTTTTTGCGGAATAATTCGTCGGCGGTGTTAGCGCAGCATGAATTTTGGGGCAGATTTTCCGGTCGTCCGGCACCATCTGGGCAAACACTATGACGTTTAGCCGCTCGCCTAGAAGAGTATGGGACAACACGAGATGCTGTGAGGTCTGCCTGGCCCCGGAGCAGCCGTTCTGCTGAGAATATCGCAGTCGTAGCTAAAGATGTCGCAGAGGACCACTGAGTATCGACCAGACGACGTGTCACGCAATTGGCGATCAATCGGCGGTTTTTACTGAGAATTTTGGTGAAAGAAAGAAGATGTACCCTTACAAAATGCAGAGAGTGCATCAGCTGTTAGCTGTTGACCGCCAAGCACGTGTAACCTAAACTCAAGCCATCCTGAATTTCAACCACGAGGGAGACAACTTTTAATCGAGACAGACAGCTTCTAGGGCACCCAAAATTACAGCCATTATACCAGTGCATGGTGGGCTCTTTACGCTGGAGGCGTCATCGGGCCTTATTTTTTCAAAAACGCCTCGGGTCAAACGACTACTGTGGACGGCGAGCGCTACAGAGCCATGCCCAACGACTTTCTCCTTCCTCAATTGTATGAATTGGGACTGAAGAACATGTGGTTCCAATAGGATGGAGCAACGCCACATACTGCACGAGCTACAACCGAAATTCTGAGGGTTGCATTTCGGGGCCGCCTAATCTCTCGTTTTGGCGATTTGCACTGGCCGGCAAGATCGCCTGATTTAATCGTTCCAAACTTCTTTTTGTGAGGTTTTTTGAAGTCACGAGCCTATGTCAACAAGCTTCAGACTCCTGAAGCCTTCAAAGAAAATATCCGTCAAGAATGAAAGGACCTATCGCCGGAAGTTCTGGCAAGAGTGTTGGAAAATGTCATAAATCGGGCCCGAATGGTCATCAATTCTGGCAGCGGCCACTTAGCCGATACCATTTTCTCGACTTAATGGAAAAAAATTTAAGACGTCAAGTGAACATAATCCAAAAGCAGAATCAAAGTTTTTATTACAGCCAGAGAACATTGGTTGACAACTTTTGCGCCACCTTGTATATGGAATGCAACAACGGCTTAAGGGCCTACACGACTTGGTTCGGTAATAAGCATACTGAAAGTCAAATTTTAGATGACTTTTTCGCATAGATAAATGCGGCTTAATGTGTATAATGTTGGCATTGGAACCTGCAGTTATTATTGGTTTATTGGCGGTTTCAAATGGCCACCGCCAATGAATGGTCATCTTCATTCTCGACGAATTAGGCATCCACCAACTTTTCCACTCAAGCAACCTTGACCCGAAGTTATATAAAGGAGGACACTTATCCTTCCTTGAATATACCCGAATATTGCTTAAACAAGAATTTATCAATAGTTATCCTGTCAAGGGAGGACTGGGGGAACCACAAACCCCAACCACCACCTTTCGACCTCGTCTGGTATACGGAGGTATCCAAAATGGAAACAGAAACTGTTTCCGGAATTTTCGGAGAATCATCAGGTACGAACTTCTCCGTCAGCCTTGGTAAATTCGCGTCAATATTCCAAGCCAAGGTCTTTGCCATTAATCAGTGTCTGAGCCCTAATCAGCCCTCTCACATTATGGAGAAAATCATATTCATCTTCTCTAAAAGCGCTCGAAGCGCCTGTCATTAAATCCAAACTAGTTCTAGAAACCCGCAGCGTAATTTCGGACCTTGCTAGGAACAACATGGTCATCCTCCACATTGTGGATTTGTGGGTAATGAAAGAGCCGACTCACTGGCAAAAGACGGCGCGTCAAAGAAATTCTTTGGACCTGAACCCTTTTGTGGGGTAGGGTTAGGGGACACGCAAAAGGTTTTTGCATGCAAGAATCTAGCGAAGCCTGGATACACCTGTTCAAAACTGCTATTCCCGGTACCGTCACAAAGAAAATCAAACCTCATTGTGAACCTCGATAGGAGCAACCTTACATAGAGCACTAATTGGATTTCTCAGCGGTCACTGTCGCCTGAACAAGCACCTACATCGCATGAACCTTACAACAGATTTAAGCTGTAGACTCTGCCTTGAGAGTGAGGGGACCTTTCTTCACATCCTAATGGAATGCCCAGCTCTCTTTCAACTTAGAAAAATAATACTAGGCGGCGAACTTGTCTCTACAGAACAGTTTGCTGCCATCCATCCAGAGAAGTTCCTTAACGTCCTAATATCTTCTAGAGTGAAACAATTCATCTAGAAACACTAGGGAAGTTACAATAGGATTCGTTAGAAACCGCAGTGCCAAGGGCTGATCAGATCTCCCGAAACAATAATAATAATACTCGATGAATGTTTCACGTTGGTCCTACCAAACTGTTATTAGTTTAGTAGCAACATCGAATGTCGGCACCTCCTTTTTCCCCCACCGTCTTATGATTGTTTGAAATAAGATGATTGCAATACCTAATGCCAAATTAATTTCTGAGATAAAAGTGGGTCATGACAAAGTATGCCTAGAATTTTTAGTTTGTTTTTTTTTTCAGTTTTTTAATTTGTTTTTTTATTTATACTTAATCTGTAATTTTCCATTAAGAACTGAATTGTTATTTCAAGTCATTCTTGGATCTTTTTCGAATCATTTCTCCTGGAGATGAGTTGACAGCATCTCTTTCACGTTTTCATCGGTTTTTAAAGATTTTAGAACTTAAGATTGGTAAGTTGATGTTGCAATTATATTGATGTTTTTTAAAAACAATATAAGGTTGGTGGTGGTTGTAACGAATGTCTGGCGACGAACACACTTTAGCAAGCGAAGAGCAACAAGAAGGCCATCATAAGACAGAACAGACCCATAGTTTCGGAAAGGGCGACCCCCAAGATAGCGTATGAGAAAAACTGTTGTTTAAGGGATGGATTCCTAGCATAACTGATGATGAGAGAATCGAATACTGTTCCGATACCGGCACCGGAACCAGCTACACTGACTGTTGTAGGGCCAGCACCAATGAATTTAGCAGCCGCATCAATGTCATGTGTGACTGGAGAGGTCTGGAATGACCTGACTTGTGGCAGTAATGCAACGGGGGTTGTGTTCTGGGCAGCCAAGGTCTGGCTTTGGGTGATAACTGCGTGAACTATCCAATTATAATATTCTGGGATTTGAGCCGCGGGGCAACTGCAATAATTCGTATAGCACAGGAGGTGTTGTGTTTTGTGTTTATAAAAAGTTCGTATGTAAAGTTAAGCGCCTAAATCTGAGCAGTGCTGTTTGCAACTTAGGTAATGAACCGTTTTCAATTCCTGGCGTATACGGCTTGCATGAGAACAATCTCAAAAAAATGCATTTTTATTGAACAAATGGACAGTTTTCTTAGGAGATATGAAAATTGATATTTTGAAAAATAATCATGACTCTGATAATTATATGCTCGTAATGTCGTCATATGGGCTAAAAACAGTCATAAGTGAGCCCACTCGGATAACAGATAAGTCTCAAACATGCATTGACCATATTTTTATAAGATTAAGTTAAAATTATTTTCATGAGGTATCTAGCGACGTCCAGTACGTCTCAAAATCACCGATTATTTCATGGTAAAATTAGCTATAAAACAATCGATGCCAGATAAAGGTTGTAGCAATAGATATGTACCGATTCAAATGAAACAAAAGATAAACTTTGAGAGATTAAACAATTATCTTAAATTTGAATTTTGGGAAAAAGTGTATGAAAAATGGATCCTTCGTTAGCTTACGATACCTTTCTGAAAATTCTCAAAACGCACATTAATAATCCAACAAGGGTTCAGTCTGAAGAGTTCAAATCGTGTTAGCTAAAGTGACTAAGGCCATGGGTTGGGGAAAGGTTACTTAAAATAATAGCGAAAAAAAAACTCAATGCGGAAAAAAATGTAAGCGTCATCCCTAAAACGTAAGGCTAAAGCAAAAGTACATTAAAATAAGTCAGGATATAAAAAAGCAGGCTAGACGAGACAAGTTGAACTCTAACAAGTTTGAAAATTGCAAGGTAAACTTAAAAAAAGAATGGAAAGTTATTAGCCAGACAAATATTTCGGGGGGGGGATATGATCTTTGAAAAATATCTTTTTATTTTTAAGGTTGGGAGCGATTGAGGAAAATAAAATAATGTTAAATTTCAAATTTCATTTTTTTTTTATTGACTAGTAATTATAACAAAAGTAGAAATAGGTTAAAAAAAAGTAGCAATATTCAACATAACAAAGTAAAGAATTGTTTTATAAAACTAAATTTAATCGCCTGGCCTTCTTTGCTGCAAATACATCAATTACTTCGTCAGAATTTATTTCTATCTCCCGATGAATTGACATTAAGGCTAAACCAGTAAGTCGATCTTCACCGGTAGAGTTTCTTAAAAAAGCGTCGAAAACGTTTTAAAGTCGATACATGTTGGGAAAAAGATCTTTACTGCAGTCTCTTAAAGCTGTTATGGTGTTCTTTGAACGCTGTGCCTCTGGTTGTTCATGACATTTTGTCTACCACAGTAGAAACTCAACCTTCAATGTATCTCAATCCAAAAATCTTATATAAAATTTAAAATTGTCTTCGTTAAATTTTGTTTCGCTTTTGCCAAGTATTGACGGGATCAAAATATATAATGATGGTAGAACGGTCTTATGGTCCTCGAACCGCGTTTCGAGCTGAGTTATGAAGTCGTCCAAAAGGGGAATCATAACAACTATCCTATATCAGACGCATTTACATTGGCCCTATACTGCTGCCTCGATACTGTTCATGGAATTTTCAGGGTTTCAGTTTCATTCACAATACTTAAAAGGATTTGCAAGGTCTCAAAATTATCTTTAAATTCTAAACTAACATTTTCTCGAATTTTTCGAATCGTATTTAATACTAGCTTTACGTGGTCCAGAGCTGACACTAGGTCACAAGAAGCGGATTGCAAAATTTTACACAATGGTAGTGTGTACGAAAGCTAAATGCTTAAGCAGCACAAGCTTATCAAAAAATCACTGGCCAAAACTGATTTAAAAAAAACAAGAAGCTTTAGATGAGGTCTCAGAGTCCTTATCAATACTCAACACATCGAAGGTATCCACTATGCATTTAAATATTTCTTTGAACCTTAATAAACCCCCTGTGACCCCCCCCCCCTTCGTTACGGCCTTGTTTAACAGTATACTTAATAAGCAATTAACCAAAGATAGTATCCCCGAAATCGAGCTCGAAATCGACTAGTTTCAAACACAATGGATATCGCTAGCAACTTTAATAAATACTTCATATCTGCTGCTGCTAAATTGAAACCGTAGCCCCCGCAAAATTACTGGAGTTGTAACTTGTTTTCAGACATAGTCGACGACGAGTTTCAGAGCAATAGTTTTGTATTTGAGCAGTTTACTTACTTACTTTTTGTGGAGCATGGAAATAGTCTTGTCAAGTCGTAATTAATAGATACCTACTTATTCATGTTTTGACGCGTCCCACGTTTTTATTTAAGTCCGATAAAAGCTCTAGATTATAACTTAATCCACTGACGTAGCGACAGAAATTGGCCCTTGGCATCCGACTGGAGAAGACTGCAATGCTATCTGACTCGCATGATTTCTCACAAGAAATCAGTATCTTTCAGGGACCCAGATTTATGTTCTTATTATTTTCTAGTTTTTGGTACAGCCCCTGATTAAAATAAAACCGTTTAACTTAAAAGTTTTTTTACCTTATTTTTATTTTCTAGTTTTTAGTTTCATTAATTAGACGTGGGTTGGTATCATTACGCAAACTTCTTATCCTTTCCAACTCTCTCATTGCGTCTTTATTATATGGATTCTTTCCTGTCAGTTTTTCACAGTCTAGCTTCTCAATGCACAGCCCTTCAAAAGTCCTAACGCGACTCAATGCTACATACGCCTGGCCCTCCTCAAAGAGTCTGGAGCCTAAATACGCCACAGCATGGTCAATAGTACTACCCTGCATTTTATGGACTGTGGAGGCCGATGACACAATTATTGGCAACATCTTTCTCTCGGCCATTCCGTGATTAAACTTTGCTGAAAATTGCATTTCTTTATAATGGATAAGGTGTATGCCGTCATGGCATGTCAGATAATAACAGAGACATGTGGCAAATTTTTATTATTATTTCTATCCATACTTATAATCCTGATTACTAACACAGATTCCGCTATATTGTATTTAGAATAACATCACGCAGATTATCATTTTCCCTCAGTAAAACACTTTCATTTAATACCCATATCAAGGGGGTCGTGTAGCAAATGGTTCAAGCGACATCTTGGTGCGTCCGCCATATAAGATTTAGAATAACGTCACGTAGCTTATCGTATTCTTTTTGTCAAACCCTTTCATAAAATATCCATATCAAGGGGGTCGTGAAGAAAAAGGTTCGGCCGCCATCTTGGGGCCTCCGTCATATTAGATTTAGAATAACGTTACGTAGCTTATAGTATTCTACTAGTCAAACCCTTTAATTCGATACCCATATCAAGGGTGTCGTGAAGAAAAAGGTTCAAACGTCATCTTGGGGCGTCCGCCATCTTGAATTTTGCGTTGTCTTCCTGTTCTGAGCAATGTTTTAAGTTTCAAGTCTCTAGCTCACCGGGAAGTGTGCGTAAAATCGATTGCAAGATTTGAACCAAGCGAAATGAGAAGCTAGATGGCGTCCGCCATCTTGGATTTAGAATGACATTAGACACCCTTTATTGCATTGTCTCCCGATTCTGAGTTATGTTTTAAGTTTCAAGTCTCTAGCCCATCGGGAAGTGTGCGTAAAATCGATTGCAAGATTTGAACCAAGCGAAATGAGAAGCTAGATGGCGTCCGCGATCTTGGATTTAGAATGACATTGGACACCCTATATTGCATTGTCTCCCGATTCTGAGCTATGTTTTAAGTTTCAAGTCTCTAGCTCATCGGGAAGTGCGTTTAAAATCGATTGCAAGATTTGAATCAAAGCGACAAGTGAAGCTAAATAAAACCCTTTAAAATGAGAAAGATCTTTTGTTCAACAAATCCTTACTTTAAGAACGACTTCAAATGGTCCTGTTACTTAAGGGTTTTTCATTAAGCGCTTCCTATCTTTAAATTTAAATAAATCAAAGTGCGTGTGAGATGCCATTATGTATGGAATATAACATCGTTCAAATGTCCGCCGCAGCTTCTCTGGGTGGCGTGCATCCGAAATGTCCAATTTTCCATGACTCTGGCTCATAAATCAGGCTGAATTTGACCGAAGGCATGGGTTATGTTGGCTTTGAGGGCCGCTGCGGTTTGTGGCTTATTCGCATAGACCTATGACTTCAGAAAACCTCACAAGAAAAAGTCTTCACATCACCTCCACGTGAGATGACTATGCCCTCGAATCGCTCGTGCAGAATTTCCAATGTGGCGTGAGCTGTGTGACACGTAGTGCCGTCCTGTTGAAACCACATGTCTTTGGTGTTCATATTATCCAATTAAGGCCAAAAGAATTTGGTAATCATCGACCTATAGGCCTGGCCAACGTCGTTCTCAAAAAAATATGGACCGATGACGCCGCCAGCCCAAAATCCACACAACGGTGACTTTTTTGGGATGCATTGGACGCTTTTGGATCTCATGTGGATTGGTATCGTCCCAAATTCGACAATTTGGTTTGATGACGTACCCATTCACCCAGAAATGGGCCTCATCGCTGAAGATGATTTTTTGATGATAATAAGGGTCAGTTTCCAATTGCTCCAGAGCTCATTCAGCGAACACACGTCGCTGTCTATGGTCGTTTACCTTCAGCTCCTGGGTCAGTAGAATTGTGTACGGGTGCAGGCTCAAGTCACGACGCAAAATTCGCCAAGTTGTGGTCAGCGAAAGGCCGAATTCTTGTAAGCGACGCGAAATCGACTGTCTCGGATTCTCCTGCACATTTCACCGACAGCGGCGATGTTTTCGGCAGATCTTGCGTTTCGTCGACGCACGGGTGTTGGTTGATCGTTTACTGAACCAGTGGACTCAAATTTATCCACCACACTGCGAATAGTCCTCTCGGAAGGACGATTACGGTGACCGTAAAATGAGTGAAGCGCGCGGACCGTTGCCCGAACAGATCACCCATTTTTATAAAATAATTTTATTATTTGCACATGTTGTTGAACGCTATATCCCTCCATGGTGATTTGGCAAAACAGACTAAATAATTGAAAGCCAATTTAACAGATGTAGCTTCAACAATATGGCCGCTATCAACTGTCAAAGTTCGGGAGTCCCTTTTGGAAGACCCTGGTTTATTCATTGATATCGCCAAAGCGTTTGATATGGTTGATCATCTAATTCTACTTAATAAACTTGAAAAAGCAGGTTTTCGTGGCTTTCTACTAGAGTGGTTTAGATCTTACTTAAAAAATAGGACATAAAGAGTGAAAATTTATGAAATCAGGAGCGATACACACACAACTTGGTTATAAGTTCTAAGACAAAGATAATGATTTTAAGCTTGTCGTCCATTCTCGATCTTGATGTGAATATTTGCTTTCACGCTCCAGAGTGTCAAAGATTCGTACTGGCATTTTGTAACTGTAGGTCTTACTGGATCCAAAATAGTTCAAGAATGCAAGTCTAATTTGAATTTGGTTAGAAGACTGAATTTGCTAAGACTTGTCTGGGTCCCTGGACACAGCGGGATTACCGGAAATGAGTTCTCCGATGAGCCTGCCAAGCAAGTTTCAGAGGAGAATTTCTTCGGCCCTGAACCCACGTAAGGTTTGCCCGTATCTTCGGTTTAGTTTCTAGCAAACACAACTGTAGGTGGCATGACTCTAGGATGCAGGCAGACTAAACAGATCCTTGCCGACCTCTCTAAGAAGTCAGCGGCATTCTTGCTATATCTCAGCAGAAAAGACTGCAGACATCTTATTGACGTTATTACGGGACACTTTAAGTGACACCACTGTCTGTGAGGCTTGTGGAGAGGGCGACGATACTGCTTGTATCAGGTGACAGATGTGATGAGTGCTCGTAACCAAAGGTCCTTATTACTGAAGTTCTTACTCGACTTTCTTAGAAAGAAGAAGAAAACACAGAACAAGGGTTGTACTTGCAGGTAGTACAATGGACCGGTTTTTCTTTTTGAAGGCTCCAGCGAGGTATTCCAATTCCCCGTCAAAAAAAATAAAACCCGACAGGGTCGAATAATGATGGTCGGGTCTTCCAATTACACATCGTGTTCCAACTTTCCAAGTAAGGACAGATGACCTTGTTGATAGGATTTTGGATTGTGGTTATTCGAATGGAAGAAAGGATAGATGTTTTATTGTTAGAGCGATTCAATGGTGGTGACTATGTCCAGGCTACCTTCACAGATTTACTTTAACATTTTTAGAGGTCAGGTCGGTATAAAGAATAAAGAATGTCTCTTGGTCCTCAGTCCTCGGAGTTTATTTGTTATTTATTTCTCTCAAAGTATATGATTCCCCTGTGGAACGTAATGGAAAACATCTCACCCGTTTTTTCTTAAATTTCTTTCTAGGAAATGAAGGCAATGTTGTATGCAGCAGTGGAGCAGGCACCATCAGCCGAACTTGTAGATCCCGAAATTCTTACGCGTTACTTTGCCAAATTTGACGAACAATTCTTTCACTACTGCGACAAGGAATTGGCCAAAATCAACACCTTTTATTCGGAGAAAATGGCCGAGGCCACTCGAAAGTATGGTAACCTCCGAAGTGAACTAACCGAAGCACTCGAAGTGGGATTTGTGAATAAGAAACAACCCGCATGGAAGACGAAAAATCCTTTGGGAAAGAAAAACGTACCTGCGCGCAAAATTCAAGATCTCAAGTTGGCATTCAGTGAATTCTATTTGGGATTGATCCTGCTGCAGAACTATCAGAATCTCAATTTTACAGGCTTTCGTAAGATTCTCAAGAAACATGACAAACTTCTGACTGTGGACTATGGAGCAAAATGGCGAAAGGACCAAGTGGAACTTGCGCATTTCTATGTGAACAAGGATATTGACCGACTGATCCAAGAGACTGAGACCGCATTTACACATGAGATCGAAGGTGGTGACAGACAGAAGGCAATGAAACGATTGCGAGTACCACCTTTGGGGGAACAGCAGAGTCCATGGACTACATTCAAAGTTGGTCTGTTCTCGGGTGCTTTTGTGGTCTTATTCATAACTGTCATTTTGTCAGCGATATTTCATGGCTTGGGTAACAATTGGAGATCGGCGCTTCGATTGTTTCGCGGGCCATTTCTTGTCATTGAGTTTCTGTTTCTATGGGGCGTCAATGTCTATGGCTGGAGGTCGTCAGGAGTAAATCATGTACTTATCTTTGAACTGGATCCAAGGAACCATCTGTCTGAGCAGAATATCATGGAAATGGCATCAGTTTTCGGAGTGATATGGACAATTTGTGCGTTGTGCTTTATATACTTTGATGCGCTGGGTATTCCACAATTTTCTGCTCCAATATTTCTGTACACGGCGATGGCAGTGTTCCTGTTTAACCCAACGAAAACCTTTCATCATGAAGCACGCTACTGGGCTGTACGTGTACTGAGTCGAGTCATCCTGGCACCGTTCTTTTATGTGACATTTGCTGACTTCTGGCTGGCGGATCAGCTGAATAGCATTGTTCCGGCATTTTTGGATATTCCATTTGCGTTGTGCTTTTTCCGAAACAATCCCAACTGGGAGCGGGCCAGAGGTTTGTATTATTTTCTTTCACAGGAAAGGATGATTCTATTTATTGTGTTTTTTGTTTTTCACACAGACACTGCTAGTTGTATTGAGGACCGATCAATTGTTCGCCCAATTGTTGCAATATTGCCTGCGTGGTTTCGGTTCGCTCAGTGTATTCGTCGATATCGTGACACGAAGGAGGCTTTTCCTCATCTGGTTAATGCCGCAAAGTATGCTACATCATTCTTCGTTGTGATATTTTCTTTTAAATTTCAAGCAACCACCGGTAAGTCAGTTTTATTATTACAAATAACTATTTCTGTATCAGCAGTCTGTAGGAACTACATTGAAAGTGACTCTATTCCGATTCGCCGTGGAAAGTTTTACATCTTCATACACAAAGGAGTAGAAGTGCCGCCGTTTAAGCGAGTGTAACTGATTGGTCCCTAGTTAGAGGGAAATGTTTCTTAGTTTAGATACGAATGCAACAAATAAAATCTCTTTCTGGATCTTGCTTGACCATAGGGAACAATTTTTTTTTCACAGTGGTCTACCGAAGATTCCACCTCCATTTTGAACAAATTCAAAATCTTCCCTGGAAACATAGACTACACCACACCCAAGCTAAATTTCAATAAAAATTTACCTTGCTACCCTCCAGGTCACTCTGGGAGAACGAGTCATTTTTTCAAGACAATTTGATCCACTTTTACACCGATGGATGGTGTTTTCTCTGATAGGCTTTATCTCAGCCTCTCTTTCCATCTTCCAAATCATTGTAGCGTGTTCCAGAAAGAAGTCTTATCTTGGCTTAAGAAAAACGTGATATCTTCCACAGATATACGATTAGGTCCCTGGAATCAGTCTCTTCAAATTCATTAGTAGCTCTAGATTGCTGATCATCTCCTATAAAGATGGCCGAGCAGTTTAATATTCCCCTTTGTTGGGCGACGGTGCATAGAGATATTCCAGGGAACTGCAAGGCTGATGAACTCGCCAGACGTGGAACAACCGTACCCGTGCACACAGAAAAAGACACCCTGGATATACCGATCGCTACACTTAAACTTAAACTCAAGCTGGATGCTATCGAAAAAACAAATTCTAGGTGGACAAATGGTAATGTCTAGCGACAAAGCGGATTTGACCGCGGATGGATCTGAAACGCTCTAAGAATTTAATTCCTCTCAACAGATCGCATATCACTTCCATAATAGGTGACATCACGGGACACTGTCAAATAGGCAAGCATGCAACTTTGTAACCGTCCAGCTCTCTCTCGCAAAAGAAGACTCCATTTAGGAGAATTCTACTTTAACGGGTTAGGCGATTTGATAAACACGGATATCAGAAACCTCCTTCGCTTCATAAGAAGCTCCAATTGGTTTAACGAGTAGGTATGGAGATCTCTTCAGATCTATGTGGTGTCACAATGGACCTATCACTGGTCTAAGTGTGCTAGCAATAGCTGGCAGCCACCTCAACCTAACCTAACTATAGTGGAACAAGTTTTAAAAAACTCGCTAAGGCTTCTTTCCGCTTGCTTGGCACTGCTCTAAATGCTTTGCTTAGTCAACCGTTGGTCTTTCTACATCATCGGTGTAATTATTAAAAAGATATTTCGTTTCGAAGCTTCTACTTTGTTTAGAGCTTCTACTTCGCCTATGCGCCATCTCGTGCGGATTCTAGCGATGAGTTCAAGCGTTTCCAGTCCTTCCTTAGTGACCGTGACATCTTTCACTCATGCCATGTCATGCTCATTTGCTATCCTGGGTTAAGGGATTCCATTGCAGCGAAGAGTTAGCTAGCAAACTCCATCTTAAAATGCGTGTCCAATCTAATGTCACTTTCGTCGTCTAATAGTTATATCAATCTGATCTTGACCTGTACTCTCATGAAGCTGCTCATCAGAAATACGATAAAGCCATAACATATTTGGGACACAGGTTCTTGAACGTTTGCAGTTTTCTTGCGATAGTGGCAGCTATTTTCCAAATCCTTCTTCCATCGTTTGAGTTAGTCCTTATCCGAAATAAGCAGAGAACTTTCCAAATTCTAACCGGTTGTTGGCCGAAGCTGTGACCACCTTCTAACTTTTTGTTGATGTTATGGATGGTTCGGATATCATATCTGTTCGCTGCTTCCTCTGCTTCTGTGACAAGCGTATTGATATATGGGTAATTGCACTTGGGACGATGCATACTATGCTGTATTTCTCTTATCCTTTTTCCATAGTGGGACTTGAGCTTGTTCCTCCCTACGGCTGGGGTAGCTGCAATTTGAGCTTGAAGGAGTTTTTTTTTGTCGATTCGCCTCTGATTCCTGCCATCTTCCCACAGTACTCTCGGAAAAGTATTTCTCGAAAGGAATAAACATTTGCACGGCACTCTTATTGACAACACTGCGCTGCTGATTGTTTCGACTCCTTGTGAATTGTGATCTCTTAATTGTTGCAGCATTAAGTGACACTTTCACCTGTCGATGTAACATATAAGTATGTAGTAGGTGTCATCTTATATAGACTGCAGCTACCATAAAATGGCACCTTGGTCTAATGATTGGATATTGATTGCTTGTCAGTTGACACCTTGTTGACTTTGTGCCTTTGTGGCTTGACAAAACGTACATCATTGGCATTGTGCTCGCCGAGTTAATGTTTCCGATGTTTAAATTTCCATTCAAGTCCACCATTAATCTATTATTGATTGTAAAAGTTGTCCCTTTTATCCTTAACCTTCGAGGGGTCCGAAGAGGTATAATGGTTTTTTTGTTGGTCCTGTAAAGGCTTAAGTACTTGCCGCAGAGGAAGTTTAGCGTGTCTTCTTCTATTTCTATGTCACCACAACCCCTGCTTAGGGCGGGTGTACTTAGACGCATTCTATTTAGGTGGGTTGCTAGATATGGTCTAAGCTGGTTTAGAAATATTCTACAGCATCTAGTCCAGCTAAAGATTGTATATCAGCAGGACAGTACGTGTAATTACAGTACACTGGGTTTTTTGCAGGCACGCGAAAGCGGCTTTTCCCTGAAGGAGACAACCCTTCCAATTTTTTAAACTTCTTTGGCATCTGTCTATTAGAAGGAAGCTTGACTTAGCAGATTTTATTTTCGA
Source organism: Criorhina ranunculi (assembly GCA_951813785.1). NCBI lineage: Eukaryota > Metazoa > Arthropoda > Insecta > Diptera > Syrphidae > Criorhina > Criorhina ranunculi. The sequence continues at coordinate 32,491,510 of OX638382.1, read as the reverse complement.
AAAATTTGATAAGAGGGTTAATGCGGACGTCAGAAGCTGTCACCATTTCATTAGAGGTTTCAACATATGCATGTGCATGTTCGAAGGTATGATTCGGTGGTATTACAATGAACATAGTCTGGTCTAAGTCTGTTTGGGCTCAGGCCATTTTCGATCCTTTTTATTGTATTTCCTGTAACATTGCGTTTATAGGAAGGTTAGGTTAGTTTGTAGGGGTGGCTGCACTTAAGTACAGCCTCACTCCGATCTCAACGGATTCATTGTGTTCCCCGGTGTGGTGTGGGGTAACTTAAATAAATGAACACAGATTATATTATCATTTGGCCTCCCTGAACCATCCTGAGTTCTGAAGGAATTGTAGGATGGCTCTCGGTGGCTTGTCCGACTATTCGTTCAGGTCATTAAAAAAATATTCTCTGAGGGTTGTCTTCCTGTTTCTGCTGAGACTTGGTTATTCGCATAGGATGTGGAATGTGTCCTCCTGCGCGTCTATGTCGCTACATCCTCTGCATAGATCTGTTGTGATCAAACACATTCTTTTTAGGTGGGCCGCTAGCAGGTTGTGATCTGTCTTAATACCTATGACTGCGATGATCTCTTTTGCTTTTCTCTTGTTAAGATCTGTCCAGAGCATTCTTGAGGTGCGGCATGTTGTAAGTGAAGTCCATCTCTCGCTCTCGAGTTTTTGGAATTTCGCTATGATGCCGGACTTTTGAAGTTCTAATGGGGGTAGGATTGTGTCATCGGTCATGATCAGATCCATCTCGGAGCCTATTCTTGCGAACTTGTCCGCCTTTTCATTCCCATGGATGCCCTTATGTCCCGGGTCCTAAATGAGTGTGACTTCATGATTAGCGCTGAGTCCCTTGAGCTCGTCGTTGCAGCGTTTTATAGTTCTAGATCTGATTGTTGTGGAAGTGATGACTTTGATGGCCGCTTGACTGTCTATGTATATGTCAATGTGACTAGAATTTCCGCCTCGAACACGCTACTGTGGTTTGGAAGTCTTATCGACCGTGCGATGTTTGGTTCCTGTGCATAGATCCCTGATCCTACACCCGAATCCATGTTTGACCCATCAGTGAAGATGGATATATGGTTGGGGTTACTGACCTCTCCTTCTGTCCAGCTCTCTCTGGAGGGAATTTTGAGTTCGAGGTTTAGGCTGAATTCTCGGATTGGTGGTAAATAGTCGGTTTTGGCTTGAATGTTCACCCACTTGGTGATTGTTTGCCTTTTTTTCCAAATGTTGAGTTATTGTAAGCGAAGCGCAGTTTTCGCGGCCACTTCCTTTGTGTAAAGATCAACAGATATAATTCCCAGCATCATCTCGAGGGCTGCAGTTGGTGCTGTTCTGATTGTACCTGTGAAGGCAAGGCAAGGCAGTCGCTGAATCTTCGTAAGGATGTTCAGATTTGTGGTTTTCTGCAGCTGGCCACTTCCTTTTGTTGGTGAATAGAACCAGTTCTGTTTTCTGTGGATTTATGTTAAGGCCGCATCGTTTGGCCCAGTTACTTAGAGTGTTTAGGGCTGACTGTAGCTGGTCTATAATTGCGGCCAGTATGACTACGTCGTCGGCATAGGCAACGACCCTTATTCCACTGCTCCCAACCTTCATTAGAATCTCATTTACTATTAGGTTAGGACTCATAGTAACGGTGATAGGACTCCTCTTTGTGGAGTGCTGCGGGAGGCCAAGGCATGTATTTGGCATTCCCTAAGCTCTGAGCTTAAACATCTCGTTTTAAGCGTTTATAGGTATGTCATCTCTCAAATCACAGTCTGTGGACGTCTCAGATTGTGTTGTGGTAGTAAGGATACCATTATTCAAAACGTCATCGTTCTTGATAATTTTTTTCTTTTATTGTAAGACACAACGTATCTAAATATAAAAAGAAACCCTGTGGTACGGATTTACATAAATAGTCAACAACAAAGGGTTTTAAATTCTTTTCAATGTCTTTGTCATCTTATTCGCTAACCTGTGACATTTAATAGATTTATAATCACGCCAATAAATCGGATCCAAGATGAAAGTAAACATTTTAAAGAATTCGATTGAACAGGAAACGATACTATTTACTTTGTATACTCGTACTCGTACATATTCAACTTTATCTATCCGATAATATCCTAAAAAAAGAATGAGTGTGGGTTTCGTCTTTCTGTGGAAAAAGAGTAAACAAATTTCACAGAACGATAAAGAATTTAAATTATTTAAGCTCACAAGACAATAGTTTAGATGTCCCAGTTACGACTTCAAGGGTACCAGGTTTTTCTAGGAAAAGTCTCAATGAAAACAAAGTGATTCGACTGAGATAAAAATAATGGAGATTGATACACACAAATAGAAGTGGCAACGAACAACTCATTTGAATGAAGGTCAACCACTTTTGAAAGATTGAATACGGTTATTAAATTCCTAGTAACAAACTCAAGATAGAAGCTGACGGTTATAGATGGCTTTTCAAATCTACAAGAAGGGTATTGCTTTGAAAACCGAAAATTCGAAAAGATTTTACAAAAGTTGGGTCTTCTCTCCCTCGCTTGCAGATGCAACGACAAACTCAAATAATTTTTGACGTTTTAGGCAATCGTGCTCACCTACTTCTAAGGCTGGTTAAGATGGCTGTGATCGACAGAGCAATTCCATATTCCGTGTGTTGGATCCTTGGCAACAGAAACATTCCGGGAAATTGCAAGGCTGACGAGCGCGTCAAAAAAAGGCACTCACAGCGTTGCCGAAGGAGCAACACTTAGGTTTGTTTATCGCTACATGCAAACACTTCATCAAGCTGGATGCTACCAGCATGCCCAACAACAGATGGGAGCATAGCACGATGTGTCTAGTGTCTAGGCAAATCTAGCTTTACGCTTCTATGTAATCGCAAATCAGCTCCGTAATCGATGTCCTCACGGGGCACTGCGCTAGGACTATATGCTTAAAGGCTGGGTTTCTTTCTGGAAGACTTTGCACCTGCCCAACTATGTTCAAAAGAAGACTACTCCATCCGGGAAAGAACGAGAATGCTCCAGCTTAGAGAATCTTTGAATCCCAGCCACCTGATTCACGAAAAAGGAAGACCGAACTTCCGGTATTAAGATCAGGCATCATGGACGTCAGAAACCTTGGTCTAGTAAATTGACCTTCCAAGAGTCGCTGGGAGCTCATTTCTTCGACGATCTGACTGATTTGACTGATGTTAGTAACATTCTTCGCTTCATCAGAAGCTGTGCATGGTTTCATTATCCCGCAGGTCAATAGAAGAGCAATAATCCAGTGACATCCTAATAGACCTCTTCTGGACTAAATGTGTCTGTACTCCTAACCTTTGTTTTTGGTTGTATCTTCTAAAGATACTAGTAGCCCGGGCTACTTGCATGCACGATTCGCGAACCTGAGTACTCGATTATATAGAGTGCACCTACGTACTAGCCCACACTTTACACTCTTCAACCACTCTCCCCGTGGGACTTCCGCTAGGCATTACTTCGCGGAGCTGGTAAGCAGTTTGTGCTCTTATCTGCTTCGGTGTTTACCGTTTTTTGATGCAGATGTGCCGTCTCGGCTTGGTTTTCACTGGAACTCTCCCTTGCTCTTTCCAACCGTCGAAGTTCTTTCATGATAGTCGGTGCAACCTGCTTCACAGCATCCCATATTGCGCTTGTCGTTATCATGAGGTTCACGATGTTCTCGGGAGTTGGTGTTTCTCCAATTTGTTCCTCCAATTCTCTGCGCTCTGAACGAAAACTAGGGCACTGGAAAAATACGTGCTGCGCATCTTCTCTTGCATCTCTGCAATTTAAGTAGTTAGGAGAATCTTTGAGTCCAAACTTATGCAGGTACGCTCGAAAGCAGCCATGTCTGGTTAGAAGCTGGCTGAAGTAGAAATCTACTTCTCCGTGGTGCCGGTCATTTGTTGACATCCGGTTTAAGTCGGTGGGTCCACCTACCCTTTGAAGATTGGTTCCATCTCTCCTACCATGTTCTCAGTCGAAGCGGTCTTTCTCCCAGCTTGATAATTGAGGCTTGAGGTTCCCGAATTTTGGCATCGTAGGTTCTCTGTACTCCTAACCTAACTTTAAGAAAAAGTCGGCTTATATCCGTTGAGATAGTTATTTGGTGGGCAACGATTTGGGACGAAGTTTGCTAGTAGTTTAATAGCACACAAGAGTAGATGATAAAATGTTTAGCTTAACGCAGAACGGATGCTGAGTCCTATCTTGAGAGCCTTTTAATGGCTGAAAAGAAGCAAGAGCAATGCAGCAAAAACAAGGTGTTTAATGTTTTGCTATTTGCCATCAACCCCAGTATGTTTTCATGACAAAGGGTTCAAGAGCTAAACTCCAGCTTAATACATAAGTGTGTCAGGAAGCTAATTCATAAAACAGATATGTAAAGGGTAATTGAGATTAGTTCGTCATCTCGTTGCTCTAGATGTCTTCGTAGCTGAAAATCAGGAGCTGACTTACACCTCTAGACAACCGTAATTTCAAAACGAAAGGATACAAGAGCTGTTAACGTATGAGAAAATTCGGATAGGGTTTCTACTTACTTAGGCTTCATCTAAATGTGGTCTCTTTAATACAGCTAGATTGCATCTGTGTGGATTAAGTTGCTGTGTGGATCACCACATTTGTGAACTTCTCGAAAGATGTTGTATCTCGTGGATGCTGTGTGTTCCGACCAATTTCCCAAAGGTGTACCAATACAAGTTTGACATCGTACGCTGGGCAGGTTTTGGAGGCTCCGTAGAAGAGGTAATTGAATTCCTTCTGGAAAGGTGCTGTTTCCTCGTTAGAAAGGGCGATTGAATATGCGACATTGCAGAACGCGCCTTTAATGCGAATCCCGGCCAGATGATTTGTTATCGGGTGATTTTCCCCGACGAAAAATGCGCAGTCTTTTCCGACCAGCTATAGTTAATGTTCCAGTTTCTTAAGCAATGAGCAGGTCCTATTCAGGGTATTTTCTGGATCACAGTAGTATCTGTCCCATAGGCTAGTTCTCTGTTTCGGAAATTCAAATCAATCAAACCATTTCAAAGTTGGGTCGAGTTAGGTAAGGTTGGGTGTCTGCATTTGGATAATGACACACATAGACCAGAAGAGGGCCATCAGATACTTGTTAATCCTGTACAGCTCAGGATACTATTTGAACTAGCTAGAACTTTTTATAAGCCGAGGATGCTTGTAACGTCAATATTTACAAGGTCATGGAGGAAGATTGCCACCAGATAGGGCAAGCAGTCTTTTTTTTCGTAAATGGCAAATAAAATGTTTCTATTGTTTTCTCCACACCTCTTCTCTTCAGCTGTGGCAAATTCATTTGAAAAAGGACCAAGCGTGTCAGTGTGTAAGCCGATCAGAAAGCGTCCTGTGATGACATAAATTACGGTACAGATTTGAGATCCCATAAGATTGTTTCTGTCTGGAAATTTACCACGTCGCTCAGGTTCCGTTATTCCTGTAGGATACCTAGGGAAGTGCCGTGCCTTGGAATATCTCTGAGGTCTGGGAACCAGCAAAGGTGAATTTTGGATTTTTTTTTGTCAGCTCCTTGGAAGTAAATGAGTAAATGAGATTCCAGGGATTTCGTTTCCGCTTGGCTGTTGGTTAAAATGTCAAAATCAATATTTTAGCAAGGAAAAGGCTTCCTAAATTGCCATTATTTCGGCTTGAAAAATGCTGCAGTGATATGGGAAGCGAAAGGAGCTCTTCGGAGAAAACAACACAATCCACACCACTTCCGTTTTTGGATCCGTCAGTAAACAAATTAAGTAAACCTTTATCGTCAACAACCTGATTGGTCTATATCAGTGTGGCCTTAGCCCAGGAAAGTCCACCATAGATCAAATATTCACACTACGGCAGATCTTGGAAAAAAACCCAGGAGCTCCAAATCGATACACACCATCTATAGAGACGAGCTATATAGAGCTATGTCTAGTTTTGGCATCCCTGCCAAACTCATCCTTTTGTGCAGGATGACGGTAGAGAATGCACGCTGCTCCATCAAGATCGGTAAAGAACTCACCGAGACCTTTGATGTCAAAAAAGGATTTAGACAAGGCGATGCGCTGTCATGCGACTTTTTTTAACATCATTCTTGAAAGAATAGTGCAAAATTCAAGCGTCAACACAAGAGGTACAATCTTTCAAAAGTCCGTCCAATTACTCGCATGCGCCGATGATATTGACATCATCGGAAGAAAGCAGCTTGATGTCAGTGGCGCTTTCGCGAGTATTGAGACGGAAGTATATGCTGTCAACATCGACGTCTCGGACAGAACGTCTCCCTCGACAGATATAGCCTTGAGGTTCTTAAGGACTTTGTCTACCTAGGCTCCGCTATCAATTCAAACAACGACACCAGCGCTGGGATCAGACAAAGAATAACCCTTGACAATCGCTGCTTCTTTGGACTAAGAAGGCAATTTACTAGCAAAGCCCTCTCTCGATCAACAAAAGTGGAGAGTATGAGACCTCATTAATCCCAGTCCTGTTCTATGGCGTAGAGGCATGGACTTTATCAAAAATGGATGAGGGTGCTCTTGGCTGCTTCGAGAGAAAAATTTTTCGTGTGATTTTCGGTCGCGTCTGCATAGACGGTGAGTGGAGGAGGAGATATAACGACGAACTGTACGGACTGTACAACGACATCGACTTAGCCAGAAGAGGGAAAGTCTAACGACTGAGGTGGCTGGGTCATGTAGAGCCGATGGATACCAATGTTCCGGTCCGAAAAATCTTCGAATCGGCCCTCGAGGGACAGCGCAGTAGAAGAAGACCGCGACTCAGGTGGCGCACGCAAGTTGAAGGGCAACCAAATAAGTGTGCGAAATTGGAGGCAGCTAGCTAATGATCGAGCTGGCTGGAGACGCTTGTTAGTTGAGGCCCCAGACTGTAGCGCCACCGTAAGTTAGTAAGTTCGCATCGGTATCTCCTTCGTCTCTCCTCTAATTTCGCTTCTGCTCGTGCTATTGTTTAAAGGAAGGCATTAACCCTTAAGCGTGGAGAGGATGGTTTTGAGTGTAAAAGATTGAGATGTACGGTTTTTTCAAAGGTCAGAGTGTGAAGTTGTGGGCAAAGAAAATAGAAAAGTATGCTTTCATCCTCTAGACGTAAAATATTTCAATACCCCATCTCATTTCTTGCCTAAAGCTTAAGAGATATTCCCATGTAAAGTTACAAGCTTCTACGTCTACAAAGTGATGAAGTTTAAGGAAATTATATTAAATTTTCATTTCAGGAGAACGCCCTTTAACTTATTGGATGGGGGCTACTCAATAAATTTTACGCATGAGTGTTCAGACAATGCCCTCGATTGATTGACAGCTTCACATCATGAAATAGGTCTTTCTGTTTTCGAATTTGATTGACACAATTCAAGAAGTCACTCATGAAGATTGATATTTCATTTCCCATTTGACTATCTTAAATAAACAAAAAGTTTAAATAAAAACCCCTACGTGGCCAATCATTCTACCTGTTTTCAGTCTCTCTAATAACAAAGGATTTCCCAGGAAAAAAAATTTAGTGCACCAGATTTCTTTGTTTTGAAATTTCCCTTCAGGAATAATATTTCCCCTAGATTACATACTTCCGGTAAGAATTCTAACTTTATGTCATAATCCTGTAGGGCAAACTGTGTACCTTACTCCATTTAGCTTAGTCCTACGAAGAGATAGAGAAAGAGATGATGAGAAAACTTCTTCTTTTGGTAGAAACACTGGATGGTGTTCCCTGATTTTTCTCCACGACTGAGTTGGTGTTATTCTACTTTTTCGACGGAAAATTGAATATACATACGTTGCAAAATGTATGCACCTTCCCTCCAGGATGACGTTTATAAGCTGCAACGCAGTTAAAGTTTTTCTTTGGATAATCAACTTTAATCCTTGTAGGCATTTCGGTTAATAAAAAAAAATCTACGTTCATATGAAAATGGAAAACTTTGTAAAACTTTTTCCTTGAATCCATTTCCGGTTTGTGCATATAAAAAGGTAGAATTTATTTTCTTTTACTTTGTCTTTTGTTTTCCATCGCCCCATCGGTCAGTAGGTTGCAGTAGGCTTGGGTTGGCATTGGTGGGGTTCCAAGGAACTGCATAAATTTATTTAATTAATTCTGTGGTGTTTGTTAAAGCCACTGCTGTTCTTGTCTTAAATTTGTGCACAGAATGGAAGGAAATATAAATCCTTTTTCTGATATTTAATCCACACTGACTGCTAAAAGGGGATACAAATCCTTTCAGTGAAAAATTCCATTAGGATTTGCTTGGTATTGATTTGTGTTTAGTTTGGTCTGATGGAAGCTTGGAATGTAAACATTTGCATATATCACACTTACTTTGTTCTAAAAATACAAACAACTAGGTTAGGGGTGGACGATGAGGTGTTAGGGTATTTGTTTTTAGGTTTTGAAGGAGATCGACTACATTGCTTGCCTCTTTTCTACGTTTTAAGCTTGTGTGCTGATGATTCCAAGATGGCACGCGGATCTGGGCATAGGATATTCTGTAGGTCAATATCAGAGCGTTTTTATGGGCATCAAGCTACAAGGTACATAGGTATCGATTATCTGAGGTTCTTCAGAGCGGTAAGCCTTACTTAATTTTTACTGAGTATCTTATACTACAGTTGAAAATATGGCTTTGGATCTGGAATGTAGACGGAAACAGCTACAACTTGTACATTTGGCAGGACAGGAACTTAACAGCAGAGGCATGGTAATGTAGTTGCCACTCTTATGGACAATGAAGGTGCAGGATGCAGGTTTGATGGTCTTAAACTGCTTTTATAATTTGCTTAAATCAGGACAAAACAGGATTCCAGATTCAATGGCAAGCCAACAGAGGATATAAGTAGGAAGGTATCCTACAGGAATGTTGAACTCTACTGAGGACCCTTTTCAAAACAATCTAGGGAAGATTGGCATCCATACTATTGGCCATTTTGATAATTTGCCAATAATGGTAAGGGAAAGAGACAAGATTATGGACAGTATAGGACGGAATTAATGCTAGTAAAAGTGATTTGATTATTTTGATAGGAAAAGGAAGAATCTCGACAATTTTGAGAACAGAAATAAGGATATCCGAACAAGTTAGGTATTTTGGAGTATACCTGGATGCAAGACCTAGTTGAAATTATGTATCATGTTGAAGGGAAGTGTATGCCTTGATGGTTTGGTTAACGATTTCTGAGTTTGTTAAAAACTGAGGATTGTAGCAGTATGGAAAGAGCCACGACATTCCACAGATATTTACTGATGGATTCAGTTTGGGTCTAGATTTTGTCTGCCACTTCAGCCTGTCGACAAATGAAAAAAAAACTCAGTATAAAAAGCCCAGAATTTTGAATCTGCTTCCTTGTGTGTGTGCTCGCACTGAACAACCCAGTAGTGAAGAGGCACATAGAACATACCGTTATCAGTACAGAAATTATTATTTTTTTTATCCGATTTTCTCCATCTCCCCACGTACCAGTGATAACACATCCTAGGTGACGGTACCCAGTGATTATGCTCGGCTTGTTCCAAGGCCAAGTTCTACGCCTGTGGACAGAGATCCTTCAATGCTACTATGATCTAGTCATTAGGACTAATAAGCAATTTTGTTTTCACTTTGCGCTCGTTGTTGTTCCATAACGCTCGTATGAATATGCATTTTCTAATTTTTACGTTTTCAGTGCTGCGCTAATTCGAAAGGTTTTCATCTTCTTAATCTTCTAACTGGTGTGGTCCAGCATTCTCAGACGGCCTCAGGGTTCGTGTGATGTCAGAGCCGCTCTCCATGTTTTTTAGTATGTCATTTGACTTCATATTTTACTGGTTCCATACCCAAGTTTTTGTGAGTACAGAAACGACAATGGAATGTGTCCATAAACTTAATGAAATTAAAAAATAAATAAAAAAGCGGGAAACCTGGCGAAGCAGTGGTTAGCCTTAGAATTTCCTGAATGATGTTCAGCGTAGTGTTATCCGTAAAAAGCGTATCCACCATAAATGTTTTTTTTATAATTCACTTGCGCTAAAGGGGTTTTGAATACCCTTATGATGCTATTTACACAGCGCTAGTGTTGGTGTAGTAATTTTGAAACTCAGATGGTATTAGGTTTCAGTCCTTTTGCTCCGAGGGTGGTGTCCAGAATGACAGGGGAGAATTATTGGTACTGTTGTTGCCATTGCTTATAATTCACAGTATTTCATTCGAACATGTAGCAAATACGTGGAACAATAAGACCGCCTATATAGTCAAGGAGTACAGACACATTTAGAGAAAGGAGTTCTATTGCACTACCACTCAATCTATTTTATTCTTCCTACTTGTGGGCTAACTGAACTAGTCGGTGATTCTAATAAAGCGGAGGATGCTACTGACTTCAATATCTGCCAGAGATCATATACTTATATTAAAAACTTAAACGGCAGACGCAGCTAAGAACACCACCCAGTTGAGAGGCTACATGATTCCCTTAGTGATGAGGGCATTTTGCAACTGTGCTTAAGCATTAAGACGACGGGATTATGAAGGTCTCAAACTCGTATAAGTGTTTTAATGGAACAAATTCCCGAATAGTCACCGGACCTCCATGTAGCACAGGGATTCCAAAAGTGACCAGAGCCATTAAAAAACCCGAAGGTGAGCTGAATTCTTCCAGGTGGCCTAAAATAAATCGACAGAGCTGCTATATCCATTCCTAAGGAGTGCATGGGAAACTGAATACTTCTCAGAAGATCTTTGCGAATTATTTTAGAGGTTAGTATCGAGTTGACTTCGAGAAGGCATTCGACAACATGAATTGAAATTTCATTAAGTTACCCTTGCACAGTAGAGATTTTACAGAAAACCCTATAACTACGCAATCGGCAAAGTACAAGCTAGATTGCTATCCAAAACCTAAAACACAGCTGGGACTGTTCCGCTTTAACGTTGTAGTACTTGCTGCCGCTTGTAAGTTGCAAGTCTTCGTAAATAGATGTCAAGGTTTTATACTGAGGAATTTCGAATGAACAGCCCCACACAAGAACAGGTCAGGAAGTAATAAACATCATAAAACGGTGAATCAAGTGGAAAAAATCAGACACAGACAGGCAAAGTTTGCCATGCAATGGGATCCATACATCCAGTCAGGAAGATGAGTAGGTGGCCCTAAGCAAACCCGGCACAGAACAGTTGAGGCGGAACCTAGGTCATTGGGGATTAGCTGTAGCAATCTGGAACACGTTGCAGAATTCTGCACAAGATAGCGTACGAGCATTGTTGGTGCTTTATGTCCCACAAAGCTTGAAAAGATTTATGTAAGTGTGGAAGTAAAGTTCGATGGTATGATCAAGTGGAGGTTGGTCTCAACCTTTAACAACTAAGCAATTGGAAGCTGCTGGCAATGCCAGAGACCAACCAAACTTTTCAAGAGGAACAATGCAATGAATTTATCAGCAGGAGTGATGAAATCATTCTTGAAATGCCGAATTTTTGTGATGGTAAATCGCGGTGCTTAAGCTTTCGGGAATGCTCTACATTATTGATAACGTAGACGTATAGATAGATATATTATGAAATCCAAATCCAAAAATACTTCAACACCTCCTTCCGTTGGGACACCACCCTCTGTTAAAGTTCTCCGAATAATTGATTCAGTTTCAAACTAATCTTAATTTAATTGAAAACCCTGCTTGTTGCCCAAAGGTTCACAAATATTCTTAAAGTTCTGCATAGTAACCTTCTTGCTCCCGCTGCACACCATCCAATCCACCCACTGAATATACTTGCATTTGTATTATGTTTTGCTTTCAGATATTTATCCCTCTTCGAAGGACAATCCCTGGTTTTACTGTTGGATTGTGGCGTCTATCGCTTCCTCCTGTTATGCATACACTTGGGACATAAAAATGGACTGGGGACTGTTCGATGCCAAGGCGGGAGATAACAAATTCCTTAGAGAGGAGATTGTTTACTCATCCACAGTGAGTTATCCGTGTCCTTTGTGCTTGCGTATACAACTGCAAGAATTAAATGGGAAAATTAATTCGTTTGCATGCTTTCGTTTTATATTTTATTCTTGTATTTGTGCTTTCGTATCCTTGCTGGCTGTGTTCATTCATCACATACACAGTGGTTCTACTATTTTGGAATACTGGAGGACTTTATTCTGCGATTCGGATGGACTTTGTCGATGAGTCTCATCGAAGCTGGCTATATCGAGGGTGATGTTATGGTTACGTTGCTAAGTCCTTTGGAGGTGTTCCGTCGCTTCATTTGGAACTATTTTCGACTCGAGAATGAACATTTAAATAACTGCGGTAAATTCAGAGCTGTTCGTGATATCTCTGTTGCTCCGTTGGATTGTTCTGACCAGGTATGGCAGAATTTTTTATTTTTGTGTATTTGAAATTTTATTTTGTATTCATGACAGACTACGATTCTGCGAATGATGGACGAGGAGGATGGGGTTGTGAATCGACGGTTGAAGCATAAGGTCAACTCAAAGAAAAAGTCCGAACCAAGGTTCCTGCTGCAGGGTGAATCAACCGAGGATCTCTATGTGTGATTTATGTATCGAATCCATCCATTGCCTGTATGGAGGGATATGGATAGCTGAAATGAATACGAGCGTCCGGAAAACTCATATCAGCACGTTCCGAATAATTTGAATTTGAATTGTTCTAGTCAATGTCTAGTCCTTGAATATAAGTGCATGTTCAAATTAATTTTTATTAATTGTTTAAACTTGCAAAGTTTGATTGTGCCATTTTATATTTTTGTTGAATGTACTTTGAATATATATGGTTGTTTATTAAATGTTTGGGAATTGTTTACTTTCTTGGATACGAAATTGAGTGGGGAGATGAATTTATCTAACACGCTGAGTGAGTTGTTATTTGGTAAACAAAATTGATTGAAGATTTCTGATTACAGCATGGAAATCGGTCCACTCTTCTATTTTTGGCAAAAACTTGAATTTGTTTCCGGAAAACACTGATTGCAACCTGCTTAGATACTATCCTTTACAATGAGTTTCCAGGGCAACTTGTATAGTGGGTGTCGTCTATGATGGTGGAGTGGGAAGTTGTTATTTTTCCTCGGCTCACTTTGAAGTTTTTCAAGCGGAGATACAGATAATTAAGAAAGTCCAATTCTGACTGATGTGAAATGTCAAACATAGATTTTCCCTGGAAGGACTAGCAGTAATAAATTCCCAGAATCGGTCTCTTCCACAGAAACAACATTTACCTGCGATAGGTGTTAAATCATAGAGATATTCCAAGGAACTTATCAGAGGTGGCACAAGATTACTAATTGTTACTCTAGTTGAAGGCAGTCAGCAGAATTAATTTGGATACATGGGTTCCATGGGTCGGACCCAGTGTGACTAAAAAGGTCAAGTCATTAAAGCAATAGAGCTTTGGTGTTGGATGCAGACTGTGGTGGGTGAAGTTCTGTTACCTCTACTGCGGTGCATGCTGATCGACTCCTTTACAGTTCTAACATCTGGATATGATGTTGCCATCTTATCTGTTGGCTCTTCCCCGTGAACTGTTTACTTTTGGGCACAGATGACCCTGGAAGTGATTGACGGATGGTGTACTAGGAATGGGATTTAAGTTAAACCTTTTGCCATTGAAGTCGGCTGGAATGACTCTGCCAGTATTCAGAAGCGTCAATATCCCACTTGCCAACGTCTGTTATCCAATTTCTAGCGGAGATTTATGCAATACATACTTTTGGCTGCGAACTGCATTGCGAAGAGAGGAGAGCCTAGCTCAATAGTCTTACTGAGTCCAAAAATGATCAGAAAATGGAGGACTAATTTGAATTCGGTTGGCAAAATTTTGTCTCAGTTTCAGCTTACATCTCAACGTGTTAAGCTTAAGTGAAACCACTATCGAAACACACCTTATGTGCTTGTCCTGCCTTTGCTCGTATTAGGTGGTGGATTTTTAGGACAGATGTGGAGAATACTGGTAAGCCAGGCTTCTTGAAAGAAAACAGCAGAAAGGGTTCTACTTGTTGTAGTATGTACAATGGATTTCGTTTTCTGCCTGAGTTTTCCAGCGTGGTATTCCAACACCAAAAAAAATAATAGGGAAGTCATGGAATTCTGGCTGATTGGTGGGCATGCAAAATGACTGAATAGATTTAGAGGCATAAGTGGCAACTTTTTATCATTTTGGAATATATCCAACTAGTCTTGTGGTGCCTCGGTTGGACGTGACCACAGGGAGCCTGAAGAGCCTATTGCAAAAGTGATTTGAACAATATTATTTTATTTTCTAACCCAAACATCGCACCAAGGCGATGTAGATTCAAAAACCGTCTTTTTAAGTGTTCAAATGTTAGTTGAAGCTCTGGTTCACTGTGAATTGTAGTGTTATCTAATTAAGTATGAATTGTGTAGCGACGGTTTTATCCATGGATTCCTTCATTTCTGTCATCATGTCCACGAATTTCTTCGAGTTATAAGGCACACACACATACATATACAGTCTTGCAGCGGTGAAAGTACTAATTTCTTACTATTGCTACTCTACTGCTTCGATGCTATCCAAGACCTGTCAAAGCGAAACAAAGTTAAACTATGGGGTGTACAAGGACACACATGCATTGAAGGCAACGAAATCGCGGACCAATTAGGAGCTAGGAAAGGTTCCTCTGAAAGGTACATAGTGGCATCCCTAATTCCGCGCTTAGAACCAGCCTATAGACAGTTGGGAAACTCAGAACTATTTGTCCTACTGGAACAACATTCAGGGATTCAGCAGACCAAAAGAGCAAACAAATCCATAAAGAATATCCCTAATCACATAAGGGACGATATCAGAAGATGTGCCAGCTTCCTCTCCGGACACTGCAGCCTCAGATATTACTTAAATATTGTTCAGTAAACTGAATGTCGACTTTGTCTCACTCTAGAGTCTAAGGGAAGCCGTATCAGCGGAACAATTACTGTGTGAGTGCGTGGCACTCTGCTGCATCAGGTGGTGGTGCTTTTCCGCAAGGAAATCCTGACACTTGAACACATTAGAAACACCTCGATTGGAAAAATCCTCGACTTTATAAGAAAGATTGAGGATCTCCTAGTCTAACAGGCTCTCGGTACAGGTCGCAGTGCCTTTTGCCTCAGTTGTAGAGTCAATTTAAAAATAAAAATAACCCTAGAGAAAGAAGTCGGGGGTTTTAAAGTCTGGTGAGCGCGGTGACCAATTGATATCCTCAAATTTCGTCGGCCATAATCACGCAATTTACGCAATAAGTATCATCTGGACCGGATGGGATTTTTCCAGCATAACTTCAGCAGTCCAAAGACATCATCCTTCGTGGCTGCTTATTATATACAGAAGTGGTATTTCCCGCACTTATATTCCTTATAAATGGAAGCAAACAAAAGTTGTGTTCATTCCCCAGGCTGGCAAGAGCATACATACACACCCGAATGATCTCCGTCCCATCTGTCTCTCCTCGATCCTCTCAAAGGTACTAGAAAGACTCATTGAGATCCACCCCAGATCAATCATTAACATTAACCTGATCTCAAATTGTCAGCATGCATACAACAAAGGAAAGTCGACAGAAACAATTTTACTCAAACTATCGAGAGGTCCATTGAAAATAGACAATAACCCTTTGTGGCCTTCCTTGATGTTGAGGGAGCTTTTAACAACATCAAACCGTATGCAATCATTGGGGCACCGGCAGACCTTGGAGTTAATGAATCACTCATCGCGTTGATTACCCAACTCCTCTGCGGAAAAGTTGTCAAAGCTCGGATGGACGAAGCCATGGTTCAAAGATTTGTTAGTGGAGGTACACCTCACGGTGGTCCTCTCGCCTTTCCTCTGGAACATGGCTCTAAACAGTCTACTTGTGGACCTAGAAAGGAATGGCTACACTATGGTGGCATACGCATATGACGTTGCAATTGTTGTCTCAGGAATGCCCTCTCTATTCCTACTAGATGGACCGATAAATCTGGGCATAATGTAAAGCCCCACAAAACAGAATTAGTTCTCTTCTCCAGGAAATACAAGATTCCCGTAACCATCCATCCAAAACTCAACGGTAAAAGGCTTTCTTTCTCCAATGAGCCCAAATTCTTTGAAGTCATTTTCGATAAGAGGCTATGCTGGAATCCCACTATCACTGACCGAGTCAAAAAAGCTTTGGTAGCAAGAGAACCATTGGCCGCAAGTAGGGTTGTATGTATGTAATTTGACACGACAGCTCACGGAGAGCCAAGGCCTAGCTTCTCACAACTATTCATGTTGTGCGTGTTATATTCTTCGCACGAATGGAAGGGACCTACAGTTTAATGCCGACTCCGAACGGCGAATTGAGAAGCTTTTCGTGACAGATTTTACTCTTGCAGGTTTGTCATGCCTGCGAAGAGGTGGTGCCGCGAAAAAACTTTTGGTGGATTTTTTTTTTTTTGAGAATCGAACCTGTGTCTCTCGCTTAGCAGTCCAACGCACTAACCACTAAGCCACGGCGACCACACACGCAAGTAGGGTTACACGCCCAAAGTAACTTATTGGCTCTATATGTCCGTAATCAGACCCATACTTCTTTATGAAGCTTAAGTATGGTGGACTGCACTTGATAAAAGCTCATGTCTCAATATGATAACTAGGGTTCAAAGGATGGCCTGCCTCTACATCACGGGGGCCCTAAGATCAACCCCCTCCGCTGCGCTAGAGACCATCCTGAACCTCACACCTCTGGACTCCCTAGCCAAAAAGAAGTTGGCTAGCAAAAGTTACTTCGCTTTGGACCCCATTAACTTATGTTCACTCCCGTATCTTACACAGATCCCACAACCTACCAAACAAGTTTGATAGAACCCTCCCGTTCAACTCTTTGAAATGGCATATAAAGTAACAATTCGCACACGGGACAATTGGTATAGATTCCTTCAATCCGTCAATAAACAGATTCACATCTATACAGGCGGCTCTAAAACCAATGAAGGTATGGGCTGCGGCATCCACTCACACAAACTTAATATTAACCAGGCGATCCGTCTTCCTGATCACTGTAGTGTCTTCCAAGCGGAAATAATGGCTGAAGTGGAATATTGTATCTACTACGGATATCTGTATCTTCAGCAACAGCCAAGCAGCTTTAAAATCTCTATCAAACGTCATCGATAATTCTTTGACGATTCTCGACTGCCTATCGTCTCTTAACGATGTGACTGAGCAGTTTAACATTCACCTTTGTTGGGTGCTTGGACATAGTGACATAGCCGACGAACTCGCCAGAAGTCCTTCTCATAACAAAGGTTTGGGTATACTAAACAGTACAATGAAACTCATTATCAAACAAAATATAACTAGGGAAGTCAACTCCAGGTGGAAAAGCGGGTCCACCGGACTTATATGGTCTGAAATTGACGACCATAAGTCAAGGGAGATTATTACCCTCAACAAAACATAAATTCGCACCATTATTGGTGCCATCACAGGCCACTGCCTACTAGGACAACGTGCCAGAAGATTAGAAGCTCTCTTCAATGATTTTTGCAGAAGCTGTAGGGATGGGGAGGAGGATGAAAGTACAACTTTTCTTCTCTACCATTATCCAGCGCTCTCCCACAGCAGAAGAAGATTTCGGGGGCACTATCATTTCAATGATAATAGTGACCCCTACGCATCATCATCTATAGGCATCACAATGGGCTATGAGCCTAAGTGAGTCCCACGGGACGCCTTTCTACCTAACCTTACCTACGCAATAATTGATGAACCATTTTGATAAAATGTTTATAATCCCTAAAACACGTTATTGTGACGTCAAATTCTCTATGATGAAATGGCATTGACTACCAACTTTCACATAATCCAACCATCTCTGTGAGAAATGGCGTCAATTTAAAATCAGCTCGTCCTTCCCTTCCTGTATAAAGTCCAAACATCAATTAATTCGAGTGAAATTAATTTGTGCAGTTGAATGCAATTTCCATTGAAATGCAGTTCAAAATTTAATAACCACAATCAGGATGTGTCCTAAAGCGTAATATTTCAATTAACACCTCGATTGTCAATTTCTATGCAATCGAGGTTTGCGAAGGACATATGGACTAATTCAAATTAAAACGATGCACTGACGTAACACCACCAATCCGTTCGTGCACTTAAAGTGACAAATTTAATAAATCACAAATTTATTCAAATTGTAAACATATTGTTTCATTTATTAAAATTGTTAAGGTTTTCACAGAGCACCTGGATTATTACGCAATTAGTTGAAGGAAAATGGATAACAGGAATAGATTGAATTAGCATTATTGAAAAAAAAGAGGGGATGTGAGTGAACTCATTTGCGTAAAAGCTTGAAAATTTATATGAAATACCTTAGGGGAACGGTTCTCAGAAGATTTAAATTTCAACTAATCCAGCAGAGACGGAAGTTTCCCAAATTAGAGTCCCAATTTACATGGTTGGCTGTTATCGTATTTGGTGTTCTGGCACGCTTTTCAGTTTACCACATTCATTCCTAGGGACTAGGATTCAACTTCAAATTCTAAGAGCGGTCTAATCTGCATAGGAACGAGGTTATGTGCGCACTGTTATGTGAAAACCATTTATGGATGAATCACTTATGGCACTTTAAAACAAATTTTTGTGTGCGTGGTTCGTTCTAGATGATTTAGCTAGGGAATCCTTAAGGTCATGTGATTATGTATGAATCAATGATCTCATGACAACTTCTGCTTGAAGGAGGAAGTCTTTCGTTATAGCCCTTGCACGCTGTTACAAAAATATTAAAACGCATTATCTGAAACAGAAATGAAGCAGGAAGTGAAGACGTTGGATGGCATAAATATGATGGTTGAGACTGCACAGAGGACTATGTATAGAGAAGGTGTTCCAACAGGTAGAATTCATGTTTAATTTTGACCTTGGACAACGAGGACTGAGAAGCATGGAAGTAGAATTCTAACACATTATTGCTCATATAAAACCATTTTAGGCCGTTCTGCAGAGACCTGTGTTAACTAATCCAGCGCGCAACTAGGGCGTGACACAATGCACAAACAAAACATTGCTATCCTCCTAGAAAGCTGAGCTAAGGGGCTATCCCCCAGTGAGGCCAAGGGGGATAGCAATGGTTGGGAGGGTTGGCCACGCCGACGGCACCGTCATCTGGCGTGTCACGATGGAAGGAGAGGACGGAGGTAGGGATAGTGTAGGTTAATTTTAAGTTGAATAGGCTAAGGCTAGGGTTTAAGTTTAAGGTTGTAGGTTAGCTTAGGTTTAGATTAGGATAGTAAGGTTAGGTTAAGTTCCCTCTCCCGTTCTCTCTCCTCTTCTTTTCTTGACTTCTCTTTTCTATCGATATTTATGTCCGTCCGAAGTCTGAGTCCGTCCGTCGAGCCTAGCCGTGTAACCGCGAGCGTTCCGCCGTTCCCCTCGCAAACACCGAGATGCCTCCGTGGCCCTGCCTTGGCTTATAACAATAGCGATGGCAATGGCTTATAATAGCTTTTATGGCGGCTCGAAGCTGGTGCAGGAGTGCCGGAACGAGCTTACCTGCTCGGGCGACAGGGTCATACTTCCCTAGGTTCCAGGCTACAGTGACATAAAAGAAAACTAACATGCAGGCAAACTGGCCAGGAAAGGCTCAGCTCTACATGGCTGACTCGCGGCAAGGGTCCACATCTTGCTGGGAGCGGTTAAAGGACAAATCCATTAACCATTAAAAGCCAAACTCAAATGGAGGGGGTTAACCAACTGTGCCATATTAAGGAAGATATGACTGACCTACGATAAGATAAGAACAAAAAATCTCCTAAACAGAACCCATCAAGATATCGACAGAATAACGGCGATAATTACGGGGCATAAGCTAATTAGAGACCATGTAGCCAAACTAAGTATTCCATACAATCCCCAAAATAAGAGGGAAACTCTCTCCTATTTCCTCTGCAAATGTCTGGCACTAGCAAGAGCCAGACTGTGTGCACTAAACCAACCATTTTTCGATGACCTCAACGACATTCTTGCGTAAAGGGATACGAGGTCTAATACGTATCTAAACTCCACAGGCTGGATCTAGGCACCGACTGTCTCACATCCTCAACAACACGCATCATCAACCAGGTCATACGAGTCATAGTAACAAAAAAGCACATTCTAGTGCTACTTGGGTTCATGTAGAACCGCTACTTCTACCTACCTGCCTAACTAATCCAATCCATGTTATCGATTGATAGCTAATCATGGCTGTCTCCAGGGGTCATTCTTCATCTTTAGCTATCACTCAGGTGCCCATCGAGAGTAAAGATTTCCTCTATCACATTGTCCTTCTGGGTTGAATTCGAAGACTCCGAATTGTATAACGCGGTGGCCGAATTCGAGATCCCGAAAAACTGATCCGGTTGTATCGCGCCACGCTAGAGAACTCGCAAAGCACCGTGCAGCTTGGGAACAGAACCTCCGGATTATTCCAAAAATGCGCCGGATTTCGGCTAGGAGACGCGCTGTCGTGTGACTTCTTTAATCTTGTGCTGGAGCATATAGTGCGAAAGGTCAACGTAAACACAGAAGGGCTATCTCCTGCAAAATTGGTCATGGGAGATAGCGCAGGTTATGTCGCAAGACACGTAGAGTGGGCTGGCCAACCTTTGCCAACAACATCTGGCATGTCTCGGGTTCTTGACGAACCTTATCCGGGAAAGATACGGGAAAACCGAGTGCGTTTAGGGTTAAGTTTAGTATAGTCTTAAGATAGTAAGGTCTAGTGTAGGTTTAGCTTTGAGTCTTAGCATAGTTTAGATTAAGTTTAAGCTAGTTAGGGTAGTTTCGCGATGATCTTTTCCTGTCTTTCTCCAGGGAAATGGCATAGGTCCTTGGACAAATACTCTTTTAATTTCTTTCTTTCTTCTTTCTTTCTTTCGTCTGCTGTCTATTTAGGGTATTAGGGTACCTCCTATTTCTTCTTTAGCTAGATTTTGTGTGCTGAGCAGGTAGTGCAAGGTGGGGTTGTAAGAACTATTCCCGTCTGACGAGCTTAGCCGAGCAACGACAAGCTGCCGCCGCTGTCTTCCTCACCTGTAACGAATTGCCTCCGTGGCTCTACCCTGATGTTACATACAAAATGTACGTTTTGTTATACCTGTGGGAAAACTCTTGCAATTTTTTTAAAATTACAAGCCTTTCCTTAAATGAATCGTTCATCCTTTACAGCTTTAAAATAAATGTACATGCAATTGCGAATGTAAATAAAATTTCTCCGTGATTCCATTACGTTGAACATCCTGGCTGAAATGATTTTTTGTCCTTTCCCATTGATTGCGCTTGAACAATTTGTACACTTTGCAATTTTATTTTTTAAACAATGCAACTGCTGTAGGACAGCAACATGTAAAATATTTTCTCGTTCAGAAGCATTTACTCACCGTAAATACCGTCACGAATGCCAGATTAATTTAAACGAATAAACATTTCATCGAAATTGCATATCGCTGGTATGCACAATTTAACGAAAAAAAAAAATGCATTTCAGACTCTTTCGTTGATTTTTTTTTTCGCCGATTTACCATGTTATGATTACATGGTTTCGTATCGGTATCCTTGGTCATTCGTTACTAATTTGTTTTAACTACGACCAAAATCAACAGTTTTTGTATATAATGTTTATTTGATTGTTTTCCTCTTTGCAAAATTGCAACCGGATGCAAAAATTGTTCCACTCCACTGGGGAAGTATTGCAATCGATCCAATAAAATGTTTCAAGATTTTAACAGAGCTTCACATTGCGATACACGAGGAATAGTTTGCAGCCTTTTTCGAATTGATGTCCTTTTTGTTTTTTAGGTGCGCCCATGGATATGGTAATCTTTCAAAGATACTAGAAGGGCGAGCAGACCCGAGTTGCTCGACGCCAGAAATCCGCTTACGTGCTCATCCACACCCAGTACACTTCAACCACTCTCCTCGCGGGGCTGGTTAGCAATTTATGCTCTGTTCTCCATATTTGCGGCTTCCTCTTGTTCCTTATTCTTTCAATACGTCGCAGTTAATTTTGCACATTTATTACTAGTGTGCAGATTTGCGTCCAGTTGTCCTCCGAGCGCACCATGTCGTTTATAAGTTCTTTTAGAATAGGAAGGTTATTTCTGCAATATTGAAAACGTTTGAATGTTTGAGATCTTCTTCTTCATCTGAGCATTCTGTACAGTGGGCGAGCTATCGTGCCCAAATCGGTGCAAGTATTTCCAATAACCGCTGTGTACAGTGTAAAGTGGTAGTTGCATCTGGCGTGCGCTCGGTTTGTCCATACTTTTAACTTATAGGTCCATCTGCCTTTTGTGGAGTTGTCCCACCTAGTTTGCCACATAGCTATTGAAGCTGCCCTTTCCTCTTCCTTGATTGGTTTTTATGTCAGCAGCCTCTTGCTCACCTAAGGCTTTCGTGGTGTAGATTCTTTGCATTTCATCCGCGAGAATGTCAATGGGAATCATTCCGGCTATTAGGAAAGTTCGGAAGCCGCTTATCGTTCTTAATGCGGAGTCTATACGATGATGTTAGTTTCCTCCCTGTGTCCTTTATCGCTAATGCCGCCGCCCAAATCGGTGCAGCGTATAGAAGTGCATTTGGAACTGACCACCTTGGATAGGAGAATTCTTCTTGCATTTCCTGAACCTCCGATGTTTGGCAGTATCCGAAAGAGTGCTGCCTGAAGTGATGATGCCTTTTTGCTCACGTAGTCCACGTGTGTTTTAAAGTTAAGCCTGTTGTCGAGCATTACTCCAAGATACTTTAGTAATTCCTTTGACCTTTATCCTAAAGAATAAATATCAAATGTCGAAAAAAGGGAGTAAATCTTCATTTTTTAGTTGCGATCTCAAACACCTCCACGCTCGTGGATTGGTCTAGATTCACTAGCGTATATGTCCAGAATGGCAAGCTTCAATGCAGGACGTTGTTGAACTCCTTTGGACGTGCGGACGTCAGGCTCTTCGGACTTCTCCGTCAGCTCTTGGATAGACCCTTTCAACCTGGCTCCGGCACCATTATTTTCGTGGAATGTTTGCATCGCAGACAAACACTAAGTCTTCTTTTACTATTGGTGTTGACCTCTGGTACCATTTTACGCAACTTTCAAAAACGGGTGATACGCCACTGCTTTCTTTGACCGTGGATCTTCTTTGGTGACTCGTTGCTGTACTTGCTGGGCCCAGCAAGAAGTGGTTTGATGTAAGCGGCTCTTCTTGATTGGCGGCAATCTGTACATGTATGAGTGAGCGGGAATTTATTACAGGGATACTTGTTCGAGGGTATGCTGCAACACTCGCTTAACACCCCGCATTCGATTCTGCTCTATGCTTCACCAGGAACATTCATCTACCTCGGGGGTCCTCCACCTTTTGGTGTAAGCACTAGACAGACATCTTTAATCTATAAGAAAACATAAACCATAAACAGTAAAATAAAATAGAAATAAAGAGAAAGATGAGCCTATAGCACGTTCAAAATCGTAAACTTCAAACAAGTTGAAGATCATCCCCAAGGAATCACAATCATGCCTTTAATCGGACAAATCGATACAATACCGGGCGTCTATCATTGGGACGATTGAGTCGTTGTCAGAAGGGATAGCAGAGCCGAGATGATAATTCCTTTACTGCCTCGGACTTATAGCTATTCACTGTAACGTGTTGTCTGATTCATCGATATTGCATTACTTGATTCTCGTTGACTGTCACCACTATACCCATTTAAGTCGCTTTTGCGTCAATACTCGTGAATGCACAATGATGTCAATATATATGTAGTTGGTATATACAAGTATCCAGGGATATTCAAACAAGACAATGACATAGCTTAACCTAAGTTTTCTAAAGCATCTGCCGGAGTATGAAAATGTTGTCGATTGCAGACTTTCTTCCCCATAATTGCTTTAATGGGGGCCAATCAGGTTGTTGACGAAAGGTTTAAGGCATTCACGCAATACACTAGATAAGACCTTCTACGCTATGTTGAGGATTACGTGCAGGTGAGGGGGTTTCATTTCTTGTAGATCGAATGCAACTGATTGTTTTTTATAACCTAAAATAACAAACAAATTTATCCTGTGACAGAATTGTAGCCACCCTTATGTGCTTTGCAGTTTTGCAGTCGAATCGACTATTTTACCTATTGCAAGGATAGCGGTGTCATCGGCAAACGTTGCAAGGATAGTGCCATCTACATTTGGTATATCACGATTTTATAACAGATAGAGAAATGGCCCAAGAACGCTTCCTTACGGCACGCCAGTCGAAATTTCTTTAAGCTCCGAGTATTCGTTTCCATGTCTAACACGGAAGAGTGTATTCCCGAGATACGATTCTAGAATATCGTATAGGAATACGGGGAACTTGCCGTAGTTTGCATTTAAGGCCATCAAGCCACACCTTATCAAGGGCTTGCGAGACGTCGAGAAATACGCTTGAGCATATCTTTTTTTCTTCTAGTGCTTTCTCGATTACGTAAGCAATTCTATGCACCTGGTCAATCGTCGAATGCTTTCTTCTGAACCCAAACTGGTGGTCAGGGATAAGGCTGTTTCCTTCTATAACTAGTTGAAGGCGCCTTTGTAATATCCTCTCGAAAATGTTGGATAGGATTGGAAAAATCAAAATTGGTCTGTACGATTATACCTCATTTGGCGGTTTTCCTGGTTTTAAAATCATTATGACTTCCATAACTTTCCATTTGCCCGGCAGGTGGAGAAGCTGATTAATGCTTTTCAAGGTAAGACTTTGAGAATTTCTCCGGTGATTAAATCATAACCAAGAGCTTCTTTAAGTTTTAAATTCACGATCTCCTGTTTAAGTTCTCTTAGCGTTGCACTTCTGAGTATAAAATAGTCAGACGATAGTTCCGGCCTATTAATATCGTCGTGAACCACTAGGCCATGGTGCGGTTTGAAGGTTTCTTCCAGATGAGCGGCAAAAACGTCCGATTTTCCTTATCTTCCATTGCCCATTTATTTTGATTTATTTTAATAGGCGGCGAGGGGATTTGCACTATGACCTAAAAATAGAAACATTGACTAACGAAATCAAAAGGTATACAACAGCTCATGCAATAAGGCTCAGTCAACACGTAAATCTAGAGGCATGCAGACTCCTCAATCAAAATGAGCATGTAAGAAGGCTCCACACCGTACAAAACCGCACGACTTCGTTGCACAACCTTACAACTAGTGTCTCCAAAGTGTAACATCTAGTTTTTAATTTTTTTTATTTTGTATCTAAAGATAAACTGCTCGTTAGTTCCTTGTATTTTATGAAAAATAATAAAACGAAAAATATAGAAAAAAAATAAATTTTCCTAGTAAAAGTAAAACTGTTGCAAAGGATGCAGAACTGCATTTGCATCCCATATTATCCTATTATCTGAACTCGTTCCGGCGCAAGTGAAACTGTTGACAGACTGGAGTGAAGATGGATATAGTAGCTAAATATTTCAATGCTTTGAGTGTCCATATCAACCTTGAGTTGGGTAGCAACGTTCCGTCGTTGAAATGCAATATGCAAATACAGTATTTAATTTAGCTACATGCATACACACATCTGTGTGCACAACGTCGGTGATGGCTTATTGGATTTTATCTTCCCTCATCTACACTTCTGATTTCATTATATGTACATTCACATATCCATGTATGTATATTTGGCACGACAGCTCATAGAGAGCTGTGAGAGTTATATTCTTCGCATGAATGGAAGGGACCTACAGTTCTAATGCCGATTCCGAACGGCAAATTGAGAAGCTTTTCATGAAGTACAATACATCCATATGTACAAACAAAGGTACATAGGTAGGAGCTCGTCGAAAATAGCCAAAGGGTTTACTTTGATGTACAGGACATGGTTGCGAATTCGAAGAATGCGAACCTAACAATTTAACTATGAAGATTGTTAAATAGAGGAATTACACTTAAAACAAACAACATGAACGAATATACGAATAATGTTGCACTTCATTAATCGTAGGTGTTGATTATTGCTGTCTCTTTGGACCAAGATGGCAATTAAAAAGTGAAACCCCCGTATGGAGGGGGTGACTAGGGTGACTTTGTAAACGGAGTCCCATTAGGTGCGCATAAAATAAGTTTTAATTAGAGCAGTTTTTATCGCAGGGATCCTGGTAGCCATGGCTCAGGGGTTGGTGCGTTGGACTGCTTAGTGAGCTGAAACAGTTGCGAGTTAGCAAAAGCAACCAAGGAGACGTTCTAAACTGCGTTAACAAAAGCGATATATGCAAGTCTTCTAAACATCACTTACAAGATATTTTCTACCGTATTGTGTGAGCTTCTTATATCTTCTGTCTATCAGGCTGCGTATGATAGCAGAGTTATTAGTCGTGTTTTTTTGATAATCATACTCACTTCAGTCAAAAAAACGATCTATACTCACTTCCAGCCGCACCAACCAATTGGTTTGTGGCTCGAATTTTATTTAAGTTGTTGTCTTTGTTTAAAAGCTTTTAAATGTCAAACGCAAGATTTTACACACAAAGCAATAACAACAACCCAAGTGGAGATAAGTTTCCCAGTAGCAGCAAGTGAGGATAGACCTACATAAGTTGACCACCAGAGCGTGAAAAATCTCATAAATGAGCTTTTAGCCGATTGTATTTTTCTTTTTTTGTTTGCGTTTGACATTTAAAAGCTTTTAAACAAAGACAACAACTTAAATAAAATTCGAGCCGCAAACCAATTGGTTGGTGCGGCTGGAAGTGAGTATAGATCGTTTTTTTGACTGAAGTGAGTATGATTATCAAAAAAACACGACTTTTTTTAGATCGTCTGGAATTTCAAATGAAGAGAGCGTTCTGATTGGATGAGAGTCTGAAATTTTTTATATGAGCAAAACAACTTTTTGTGAGGTTCCTGATAAACTCCCCTAATTGTGCAGGAGGTCCCTGCCAAACTCGTCTGTGCAGGATGACTATGGAGAATGCTCGCCTCTCCATCTCCTAAAACCTCACAGCGACAAAGGATTTAAACAAGGCGACGAACTGTCGTGCGATTACTGTAATTGCCTGCCCAAAAGGTGGTGCAAGAAAAAAAACATTAATTAATAGTTCAATGTCCTACCATAGATAAATAATACATAGATGCCTTTCAACGAGCACATCGAGGAGCTTCGATTTTAAATCGAGTAGATGGCCATAGTTGTACAATCTTACGATTTTGAATAATTTTTCCTTATTCCTTCATTCTCGCTGTGGACGATCTACACTCGAAGTGCTCACCAGCGGGAGGATGATAGGGGAGAAGAAGAAAAATTGATTTTTGGCTTTTTTGGGTTGTTCTCGATTTTGACAAATTTAGTGGTTGGTAGCAAAAAAATGTATTTGCACACCATGTTAAATATGTTTGCATGAATATGAGTGCTTATGTGTGGAGTGGACGATCTACACTCGTTGAGCTCATCACCGGGAAGGCGATAGAGGGGAAGAAGAAACACAATTGTTTGTCTTTTTGGGTTCCTTTGGATTGGGACCGTCACGTATTTTGTGATTGTCATTTCGGCAGTGGAAAAGTGTGTATGATATATGTATGCATGCATGTACATATGTTTGCATCTACCTGTAGGATCCGTATTTTTATTTCTTTTGATGTAAAATAAATTCCATTATGTAATTTTTGGAGTATGTTTGGACCACCTATACATGCATTTATGTACATACGTATGTACATAATTAAAGGATCTAAGGGCGGTAGCAAAATTTCAAAATCGGCTTGAAAGCATTAGAAGCTCAGGCACTACTTGGAGGCGTTTTGATGATGATGATAAGGTTACTTATGATTAGGTCTCAGTTTTTAATAAACAAATTTTGCCTTATTGTTAACCTTTTTCCTATTCTTTAATTATGTACATTTTTAAATTCTCAACTCTACTCTACTTTCCTTCTTCTACATCTGTCCTTTTTTACTTTATCTTTCTATACTTTCTAATTTTAAATCTCTATGTATTTTATATTTTAAAATAATTTTTCTTAACCTTGTATTTACCTGCACTAAAGATATTGTATCTTACTGTGTAAGGCTATTACTGTGAATAAATTATGAATTAAGTACCTACCTACACACATACAAATAATATATAACATTATATTTTTTAACATTACATACATACGTACATAGGTTCATATTGCAAAACAATTTTTGTTAGGGTAAGAGCACGAGTACCTAAATCACTCCATTTTACGTTTACTCGACCCGCTACCGCAAATTCCCAGCCAATCATATACCTACAGTCAATCACATAAGTAAGTATACTCCTACAATTAATTCTTTGTATGGTTTTATTTTTGGTTTTATAACTGCATTC
The DNA here is from genome assembly GCA_951813785.1 of Criorhina ranunculi. Lineage (NCBI taxonomy): Eukaryota > Metazoa > Arthropoda > Insecta > Diptera > Syrphidae > Criorhina > Criorhina ranunculi. Next base: position 32,463,176 of record OX638382.1, on the reverse strand, counting down.
ATTGCTGAATAGGGTAAAAGCACTAGTAGCCGGACAGTTCACACAAATCTTAACTTTGACTTCTTCTTATTTTCTAAGTTTTAAAGCTTCAGTGAAAAGGTTTGGATATATAACTAATGTAGATAATTTTTAAAAAGATAGTAAAACTCCTCAAACATATTTATTATTGTGGATAATTGTTTTATTAATTCTTAAAAAAAGTTCAGTACAGTACGGACAGTAATATTAAGTGTCCGGACGTTTTAGTTTCAGAAGCCGGACACCAAAATTTCATATCAACTTTTAACGTTTTCTTTTTGATTAATGAAATATTTTATTTAGTTTAATACGAAAAAAATGAGATTTATTCATCATCTTTTTAAAAGGTGTTTCCCTTTTCGAGTCCTTAATTATGTTTTGCACCGTATTAACGAGGTCATCAGTCTTTAAGGGAAACCCACATTTGCACAAATCGGTGCACCACTCAGCAATTTTACTTTTTTCTACAGGTGTTAAGTAAGGATCTGGCTCCTATTTTGTTGCCTTTTCAACAATTCGCCTTTTAACTTTTAGTTGGTCATGAAGAAGTTGATCGACACAGATCATATTTGGCAGCATATTTTTAAACTCAAATTATTTGTCCGAATATCTTCTAAAGCCCGTGTTAAACTGGTTTAGTACCCGGATAGCCGGTTTCTTAGTTAAAAAACACTGTCCGCATACTGAAATTATTAAAGAAACATGCAATATTTTTTATTTAACTAAGTAAAATACACATAGGTATCGTTTAAAAATAGTAAAACATGAATTTAAAATTTGCATTAAAGTTTCAATACCCGGACATACTGTCCGGAAACTAAAATTAGTGTAAAATTAGGGCTCCAGTATCCGGACACCAAATAATTTGCATAGAATTGAACAATTTCTTAATTTTTTTTAATTGAACACAGAAATTATTTATATTTAATTAAAATTAAACCTGATTTGATGTGCAAATGCAATAAATAATGTTTAAAATACTTCCATTTTGAAAATAGCGCCACTATTTTTTTTAGAGAAAAAACGCAATTAGCTGCACACTTCACGACTACCACGTACTAACTGATGCGTATTTCGCAAACCAGTTATCGCATCTATTGGAAACTACGTGTGTGTATGAAAAAAACATAGAGGTTTGTTTTTTAAATGTATTTTTCACACTAAAATTGGAAGATTATCTTATTTGTTGACAATAAACGACGAAGTGTCCGGATACTAGCACTGTCCGGATACTAGTGCCTCTACCCTACCTCGATTTGGGCTAGTTGTGTATTACATTTGAACCTATCTTATGCAGCTTTCCATTAAGGACCGCTTTTAAGTCACAATTTATTTTTAAGTTCTGTTTTCTAATTTGGCGGTCCAAATACACTCATGAGTGTTTAATCACAATTATGTATACAGATTGAGGGGGCACTCTGAACCGCTGAATCGTTTTAAACGTATTGTCGGTTCATTTCTTTTTCGAATTGTGGATACTTACTTTTGTGATTGACTGTTTTTAATATTTCATCAGAATCCTTCTGGAGCCACCGAACAAAGAATTTATGAGGAAAAGAAAACGAAAGAAAATATTCCTCTTCGCTCTAACCATCCTATGCATTGCGCACACTTCTTCCCTTATTCATTATACAAAAACTATCAAAGAATATGGAGGAAAAACAAGTGGAGAAGATAAATGTGTGTGGAAAGGAAACGAAAAGAAACCTGCTCCTATAAGTATGCAATGCTATTGCCTGGCGGCTAATGTGGTTCAACATTAGCCGCCAGTAAATTTTTTTTCTGCTACACGATTTTGTTCTACAGGCGGCATCTGTATACTTTTTATCTGTGGTACTACTGAGTCAAGGTGAGTACAAATAGAGTAAATGCTGTAAAAGAGAGAAAAAATTTTTTTGGACAGAACGTTGGAACTTTGGCGTAGTCAGAGACTTTGCATACCAACCTATCTAGGCTCCGTTATTAATTTAGAGAACGACACTAGCTCTGGCATCAAAGGAAGGATAACTCTTGCCAATCTTTGAATCTTATCTCATTCAAAGTGTGGCGATGGTGTATGGGGTACAATGGAATCGAAACGAGCCTGAGTGCTCCTGGGATTTGGAAATTTTCTTTGAAAAAACGATCTTATTTATAGCTGCTCAATGCCATTAAGTTTATCAAGAATGGATAAGGAGGCCCCCGGCTAGTTTAAAAAAAATATATATTTATCGGGTTTCATCCAACATTGTCCAACATTTTCTCTCCATTGCCATCTCTAGATGGAAGAGTCTAGAAGCCAGTGCCACATCCAGACAGATATGGCTCGCTTGCAATAAAAACAGGACAAATGACTTAATCAACAGAACTCGCACCGAGACAGCAAGAATCACAGCAATTAACATGATCCACTGGCCAAATGGCTAACACGCGGCCAAAATAGGCATTCCGTTCTACCTCCACTGCCGTAGTTGAAACAACACACAGGATAAGGAAACCCTATTCCACTTTCTGGGTGACTTCCCCGTACTAGTTAGAATTAGGCATCGCACACTTGGCAAACCTTTTTTAAAGGAATTATCAGAGATTTCTGGCATCAAATTGTGCAACTTTCTGAACTTCACAGGATGGATTTGAAAACTACGCTCTTAGCCACACACCCATCAACATCCAGGTTACTTGAGTTGTGGTACCAAAACGGCGCATCCACGCTATTTGTGTTTCTGGTAGGACCTTAGCAGACAACCACATCTACATACCTGTCATCAGAACTATTCAGAACGATATTCAAATCCACTTCGCTCATGCGGTATTTGAGAGCAATCAAGGGAAAGAGGTCATGGAAAATTAAATGACACAACAGTTCCACGCCTGCTACTCGTACATATGTAGTTTTAAGTCCAAATAAACCTCTTGAAGATTTTCATTTACAATTGTCTTCAATTGTTTTACATGCAATTGTGCATTTAAATAAATTTCAGATAATTAACCACGGATACACAATTTGGACATTTTATTGAAACCGGACTACGGTCTTCATTGGCTGTAAATATCTCTTCAACCGGCTGCAGTTAATGTGCACTCAAGTGTAGCTAGATTGGCGAATTCGATGCCAATTTCGTTTAATTTCCATTCCAATGGAGACCCATTGCAAACTCGCATGCAAATTGCTTTCCATCGTCATCACAAGCATGCGAATAATTTGTATGAACACTTCGATACTTGCACAAGGACGCAACTGGTACACAACTGGTGCACACTACAAGCTACACTGTAAGTTTATTTGATTATTTAATGTTGGTACGGAATAATTTAGTGTGTATGGTCAGGAGAGCAGCTTTACATATTTAAGTCGTTAAGTTTCCAAAGGATTTGAACCAAGAACCAATTTATTTTGAATTCATGGGTCAAAGGGATTATTTAGATTTATTATTTGGTTAGGGAAGGAATGGTTGGTGCAATATGAATGCCACGAGAACATGCGGTCAAAATAAGCTATAAATTTGTACCGTAGAAAGAAGGACTTCTAGAGTACCGTATGCATATTTAAAATCCGAAAACTTAGCTTCTTACAAGTTTAAGCTGAAGAAATGCGGTATACCGATCGGCAACACCTTTTGACCCAGAAGATTAACCATAGACCAAATTATTACACCGAGGCAAATTCTAGAACAGACTTACGCATTTCAAGTCGAATCTTTCCATACATCTATTGACTGCAAAGCAGCATATGCTAGCATTCATTGCCTTTAGCTCTACATGACGTTGGCGTCGGAATCTTGTCAGAACTGAGGGAGAAAAATTTGGATATTAGGTCCCATGTGCCAATGTGTCATTTGAATTTAATAGACAACTTAGCAGCGAACTTTACAAATTGCATCAAGACGTGGAAATCGACTACATTGACCCGGCCACATCGAGCGAATAGGAAACAATGCTTCAGCCAAGAGAACTTTTGAGTTCCAGCCCCCAGGACGGCAAGGGAGACCGAATATCGAAGCGAAAAACCAAGCAATAGGAGTTCTGGAGAATTTGAAGTAGGGCGCTCCGGATCAAAGAAAGTGGAAGGCTGGAATATCTGATAAGTAAGTAACTGTTGTTCAGTCAAAGACATTTTTCGCAAACCCCGGCTTCAGCGAGCTGATATCCATATCTTGTTCGTTACAGTTGTCAAGAATGCAATCATCCATATCAGAGGCCTTATGTATTTTTATCGTAGTTTATGGATCAGGCTAGTATTTTTAACTCACTACACAATTTCGACTTGTTAGGGTTAGTGCACTAGTACCCGGCCACTCTCTAGTAACCGGCCACTTTTGTCTTTTTTTGCCTAAAATAAGAAAACCACTTTACATAATCTAACGGTTTTAAAGACACTATGATTGTTCATATGTCCCAGATAGTATCCCCAAAAAGTGTATCTATCAACTAAAAATTGTGAACACAGCACACACTTTAGTTAGTCTTCGTCAGTAAAGAGGCCAAATATGGTTCGAATTTTATTTTTTTATTAGTGGTGGGCGCAAACTGAAACGCAAGTTTTTATGCGTTTTTCTTACAAAAATGGTAAATGCTTAGTTCTACTCTTCTCAGAATAAGAGCTAGTAACAATTTAAAGAAAAATCATTGCGAAGATTGAAATATTTTTCTTAAATTTTGGGTGGCCGGTTTCTAGTACTCGGATTTCAGTAAAATTTCAGAACCCGGCCAGGGGGGGCCAATTACTAAATATTTTTTTTTTTACATGTTTTTAGAATCCGGCCGGGATATAAAATCATCGTCATGGCAATCTTTTTATCTGGTCGCAAAGGCAATTTGGGGTTTTTTTTCGCGTTGATTCCAGAAAGTCAAAAATTTGGAAGCGGCAACCTATGAAGAAGAGGCATCACATTCAAAAAGAACCAGTAAAACGTTTAAAGTTACCAAGGTAGATCACATGGCAAATGATTTATATGAGATTCAACATAATGAAGAAAGCATTCAAAAGGCTGCATTAAAGTATGTCATAGCCTGGTCTACTCTTCAAGGTCTTGACCGTGCAAACGTAGAGTGACGGAAGGTGTTTTTAAAAGGGAGTCGGCTCATTATCATAGCATAGCAAATTAAACAGTTGATTTGCTCAACACCGTAGGACAAAAATTTGTAAAATACACCAAGGAAAAGACTCTATTCAAATATTCTAGACCACCCTAAACTTGGTTGATATTCATCTTCGAAAGAAACCCCGAGTTGGCCAATAGGGAAGAAGGAACCTATTTATGTTGGCAACCGTCAGCTCGTTTATTTCTCAGTAAACTTCAGAACCACCTTTCTTATCCAAAACAGATAGCATCTGTTAGCAAAAGAACTGCAAGTTGTTCTTGTCGAGTTCAAAGTACTTTAAAGGAAACTCATTCATCAGTATGGAATGAATACAATACCACCGTTCCGCAGTTATTATTTTTTTAACCTCATAACTATCTACTTTTGTGAGTTTTTTATGTATATTTTGTTATCTCTTTGTTTTCCGAAAATAAAAGAATCCAGGCAAAAGCTAGCAAACTAAATTTAATACGTAAAACTTGCATGGCCGGGTACTAAAATGTCAGTGGCCGAATACTGAAATTCAGAAAATTTTAGTGGCCGGTAACTAACTCAGCGTGATTTTTCTCAAATAAATGATAATAACTATTAGCAACAGCAAGTTAAGCATGTTTTATTTTAACTAATCGATTCGTATTATCTTCACCTATTGATAATGATACATAGTATTTCGAAACTCCATATAGCTTAAGAACTAAGCTATGTAGAAGTCAAAAAAATAAATTAAGTGGCCGACTACTAGTGCCTTTACACTATGGACTTTCACTGTACATTTTTGAGCCGATCAGTGGCATTTCTCAGGCGGAGATTCAAAAAGTCTAAATACATGTGCAGCTTTAAATAAATTGAGATTGAGAACACTTTAATCATTCAGTGTCTCATTCAAACTCTGGATAAGTAACAATAAAATAAAAACAAACTACGTTCTTGCTAAACAGATCTCAATTAATTCTCTTCATGGGGATAATCATAGATCACAACCTGTGCGCGGTCCAAATTAACAGAATGCGTTTAAGTACAAACGATTTATGCAGGTGCTGCGATAGTCTTCTTACTCGAGACAGATCTCAAAAGATGTCATTCTTTTATAAAGGGTGGTTAAGTTTTAAGGGCCGATGTTGATTTTGAATAAAACACAAATTATTTAGGAAATTATTGTCATTTCTTTTTATCATGATAATATTGGTATGGTTCAATTATGTATGGAACAAAATATCGGTCAAATGGCCGCCGCGACCTCGGCGGCACACCTCCATCCGATGGTCCAAATTTTCGATGACGCTGAGGCATAATTGAGGTTCTATGCCGTTAATGTGCCGAATTATCTCATCCTTTAGCTCTTGAATTGTTGCTGGCTTATCGACGTACACCTTTTCGTTCAAATAACCCGGTGTCAAATCGCATGATCGTGGCGGCCAATTAACATCGCCACGACGTGAGATAACACGGCCATTGAATTTCTCCCGCAAAAGAGCCATTGTTTCGTTAGCTGTGTGGCAAGTGGCACCGTCCTGTTGAAACCACATATCGTTCACATCCATATCTTCCAATTCGGGCCATAAAAAGTTCGTTATCATCTCACGATAGCGAACACCATTCACAGTAACTACCTGACCGGCCTCATTTTGGAACAGCAGCAATATTTTCTGCAGTACGAGCTGTACGAGCATGCACTGGTGTTTTCACATCTCCTACAGACCCGGTTTGCTCAAATTTTTGCACGATTTTTCCGATTGTACGCACATTTGGACGATTAAATTGACCGAAAAAATCACGAAGTGCACGATATGCATTTTGATTTGAACGCCCATTTTCATAATAAGCCTGAATAACTTTAACGCGTTGCTCGATTGTGTATCTTTCCATGGTTCAAATTGAGTTAGTCTGAAATTGAGAAATGTCAAATGAAATGCAGAAAAAAACTTGACGTTTAGGTGTGGTTCACATTCAACATCGGCCCTTAAAATTTAACCACCCTTTACATACGCAGTATGTATGATGTATTCTTCTCTTCAGTCTTGCTAATGCTAAGGAATTATTCTAACTTCAGTAGCAATACCTTATGCTGGCTCCTATCACGAAATATTTATACATATCCTTTATCCCACCATCTAACAACTGCTCGAAACTGAATAAATGCAATACAGACATTCCTATTGTCTGAGGGTGCAACTAGTACCAATACTGCGTCCTTACTGCGTCTCAAAGAAAGGGGGATCATGAGAAACTATCTCTGGATTGAGACGCTATATTTATATCAATAAAAATCAAAAAGGCAAACCCCTTTTCTACATCCTTGCTCCTCTCTTTCGTCCTTGACTTGACGCCATCTACACACCAAATTCAGGAAAGATACATTTTACAAAATTTTCTTCAGTAATTCGTCAGTTAGGGGTGTGATAAGAATGGTTTCCTCCAGCTCCACATACAGTCATTTTGAGGAAATCTTCAAGCATTACCGGTTATATTTTTCAATTCGATTGTCAATCTTGCGTTGCTATGCAAAAATGCACAAAACAGTTTACGGCTTGTTGCGTTTGATGTCAATGTCAATCTTCTGTTGCTATACAGAAGTGTGAAAGCAGTTGCTTTGCTACACTCCTCCGTGTCAATTTCTTTTGTGTTAAATACAAGGAGTACTGTATGAAGATTCAGGAAAAAATACGCTTAGGGGCAGGTAAACTTTCTGACTTTAAAATTGCCATTGGAATTCACACTTAAGGCATTATAAACTTTTACCTTACTTCACTTGACTACGCCAGGTAACCAGAAATTCTAACAGCGTATTTGGCCCCAAAGATTCGTTAGAAATGAAAAAAGAACGTGAAACCATTAGCACAGAATAATTGAGATATCGGGCTGAAATTTATTTCAGATAGTAGTACACATGTCAAATTTTAGTATAGAACTCGATCCCGTTCATATGACCACCACGAGCACATTTGCAGCGATCGATTTTTTGGAGGCAATTTTCCACCACTCTTCCACACATATCGGCCGGAACGGTGCCAATTTCGCGTTCAATATTGTTCCTGAGCTCCTCTAACGTTGTTGGCTTGTTGGCATAAACCAACGACTTAACGTAGCTCCATAAACGAAATCCAACTGTGCTAAATCGCATGACCGAGGTGGCCATTCGACCGGACCATTTCTTCAGATTACACGATTACCGAACTCCCCCTACAATAGATCAATTGTTTGACCAGCTGTGTGGCATGTGGCACAATCTTGTTGGAACCACATATCACTGATGTCAAGTCCATCCAATTCTGGCCAAAAAACAGTCTTCCAACATGACACAATAGCAAACTCCATTGATCGTAGCATGGCAATCATTTTCATCAACGAAAAAAGACGGTCCATACCACACGGTCACTTTTTTTTTGTTTGGATGCAATGGAGTATCTTGAAGCACATGTGGGTTTGTTGCTGTCCAATAACGTATATATTGCTTATTGATTAAGCCGTTAAGTCAAAAAATTTTCGATGAAATTCAGGATTTTTTTAAACTTTTGCAGAGCCCAATCGGAGAAGTTTCGGCGCTTCAATAAGGGGAATAAAAGAGTCGACGCGCCCAGACCAGACGTGGTTCAACCCTTGATGTCTCTCTTGCGGAGTCAGTCAGCTCCCCGATGGGACTCATCAAGGGCAACATTTTCCAACACTTTCAGACAGACAGATATGGCCTGCCTACAATAAAAACAGGACGAATGACTTAATCAACAGAACTCGCACCGAGACAGCAAGAATCACAGCAATTCTCACAGGCCAATTGGCTCACACGTTGCCAAGTTTCCGTTTAACCCCCACCGCCATAGTTGCGTCAATTCACATGAAAAGGAAACGCTATTCCACTCTCTCTGTGACTGTCCGGTACTAGCTAGAACCAGGCATCGCACACTTGGCAAACACTTTTTTTTTTAAATTATCAGAGATTTCTGACATCAAATTCTGCAACATTATTAATTTTCTGAACTCTAGAGGATGTATCTGAATACCACTCTCTCAACTTCCAGGTCACGTGAGTTGTGGTATCAAAACGGCCCATCCGCGCTACTTGTACCTCTGGCAGGTTCACCAGTTTCAGCCACTTCTACCTACCTACCTAACAACTGAGCTGAGTTCAATAAACCTTCGTTTCTTAAAATATGTAAAGTTAATAAAATGCTTGTGATTGTGTGGTTCTTGTAATGTTACTATTCCCGTGAGTACCATTCACCAATGTTTAAATCACAGAACCCTTAAAGGAGGGCCTTTGTTTGTAAAGGAATTTTGCAAAAAACTGTGGCAGCATGAGTTATGTAGCTTATTCGTTGCGATGTTTTTTCCTTCTACGAACAAGAAAAGTTTTAGGAGCGGTTTCAGAAGTTTTACTTGGCTAAAGAAAAAAAATAATTAAATTTGTGGTTCTAAAAAAAAAAAAAGTTCTTCACGGTCTCCGTCTTTTAATTTTTGTGGCTGGCTCGTTTCTTTTGGATTAAGTAATTGTAAAGAACCATTCCAGTCTATTGAACATTGTATACATAAAAGAGTTAACATTTTACCACCGATAAATTAAAAAATAAACGTCTTGACCGCAGGCAAAAGTCTATGGAAAAATTATTCGTTTTGAAAATGTTGAACACTTAGATTACTTGGTTACGTGGTTATCATGCACAATACTGACATCCAGTCGACACTTTCGAAGGGTAAGCTTCGGTATTGAAGAATATAAAGCCTTTAGTTCAGTGCTGTTCAGCGTTAGGATTATCATGGTGGCGAATGAGCCTATAATAGATCAACGATTTCTTTGCTTATAGTGCTCCGTGAAGGGTATCCTTCTGAGACACTGCAGCTTGTCATATTCTTTGATTCTGGACCTCCAGCTCTCCAAGTCTTCTGGCATCCGCAATCCCATGAGCTTTATAACGAGCGCTCTAACAGCTTTTCACGTCTTTTCGCTAACGTATTTCAGATGGTGCTTAATGGTAGGTTAGGTTAGGTAAGAGTGGCAGGGCTGCAATTGCAACCTCACTTAGACCAGCTAAGGTCCATTGTGTTACCACTAGGATCTGTATTTCGCCAGAAATACTACGCTCAGAACTAGCCGGAGCTTACTATGAAGCGTTGGAGACTGCCTATGCTGATGTCAACCAGTTCACTTAGGTTATTGAAGAAGCTGGCTCCTAAGTATGCACTTCTCTGAGCCGATGGTAAGTCGAGCACCAATCATCACCCCTTGATATTCTATGGATTGCTGAGGAACGATATCATACTCTCCTATACTAAGAGTTATGGTTTTGTGTGCTCTTCTGCTGCTGATTAGGGAAACTACGATTTTATGATCCACAAGCACAACTTGCAACTCGGTGTCAAGCAGCCAACGCTTTAATATCATTATTTTCTCATTAGAGAAGAGTTGTACATCTCGTAGCAGTTTGACAACGACTATGATGTGGCTTCCCACGGCATTGATAGATGTAATATATTTTCGTACATTATGCTCCATAGCAGAGGGCCTTAGACCGGGCCTTGTGGCACATCGTCGGCTATTTGGTACTTCTTGTTTCGATCGTTTGTCCTTGATAGCAGCTTGGACTACACTTCTCTTACGTTGATGGCATTTATTGTTGATCGCGACTTACGGAAACCATATAGGAGGTGTTCAGTAAGACCATCTGACGCTTCAGTTTACAACTTCCTTAGAGTTACTCACGACAGCCATCTTCTATGGGATGTCCACATAGAGAAACTCCGCTCCAACCTCAGGCAAGCTCTTTACGCCGTGATGTACCTTGGTTATTACTTAACGTTTGAAATATAAAAACAGGTATATTACGCCCTGGTGGAATCCAAACTGAGATGGGGTAAAACCTCAAGCTACACAAATTAATAAGCTGCAAAACTTTCAAAACTCTATTGTGAAGAGTATACAAACCCAACATCCTAACAACGACATAGGACATAGAAGTCTCAAGGTGCTAAGTGTCCAAAAAATATTGCAGATGACACTAGCTCTTGAACATTAAGATGACACCCGTTTCAAAAACCCGATAGATCATCACCAGACCCCAAGAAGACAAGCCCAAGGAATGCTGAAAATCCCGATGACCTACAATGCGTACGGCAGGAGACAGCTGCAGTACTGCGTCCCAACTGTATTTAACCAGATGCCAACATCCGAAACCCGAATTTGCAAAAGAAACGTCCAAAAGAATTTGTCTGTTCATAAGTCGTGGGTTCCTCTCGGTAGCAATACAACTCGTTGACTTTTTCCGGGCTCTAGGAGCACGCCTTCATGTGCTTTGTACATTTCTACAAATATATCGATTCGAGTTCGTATGGCACTCTTTAAAGTTTGATTGGGTATACTGCCGAGTGCCTGCGTCGAGTGCTTCGAGAAGTTCTTCGTATGAGATTGGTGAAGTTGGCGAGGAAATAGGGTCCCTCTATTCTGTGAACTCTCATCGGGCATGTAGGCCATTGCATACACGTTCCCTTAACCTTATCGTAATGATGTACGATTTGCTACACAGATCTCTCTCCAATAGGTCACAGAGTTTCCTAAGGCATTGTGTCCTACTGGACCCTCAGCCAAGTTCGTGCTTTTCGGTACATTTGTCGAAGTTGTAGGATATTTTTGGAATTCCGGATCCATTGGTAAATGCTTCGTGCCTGATGACACGCCGATCTACGTTAAGCAATCTCGCAATTCCACGGATAGTCTAGGTTTTGTTGGTCCTCTTCCTGAACACAGGCGCGATACATGCGTTACGAACTCCATTGCGGTTCTTGCTTATATTGTTGCTTCGCCAATGACATTTGTAGCTCAATAGCTGCTCGTCGAAGTAATTGAGGACAGACTAGACTAGCACCAGTCCTTAACACTGAACCTGTGCTGATTGGCTGCTGAGTGTAATGAGCACTGACGCCTCAGTTATTTCGATTTCGGTTACGTCAATAGTGGGTCTCGCTCTAGGATAGAGGTCGTTAAGGAGATCTTTTAGGTCGGGCATATCTTCCTTGATATGGCGTATTCCCCTCCATTGGAGGTTGACCTTCTGCAGGAAGTGTGAGTAGATTTATTCTTTAACCGCTCTTAGCGGGATGTGCCCCCCTGCCATAAGTGAGCTGTGTAGAGCTGTGCCCTGGAACCCAGAGCAGTGTGACCCTGAAGCGTTCGCCCAAGCGGCCAAGCTCGTTTCGGTACTCCTGCATCAGTTTGAAGGATATGATAGCCGAGTCAATAGCTTTGATAGCGGCTTGGCTATCTATGAGGATAGCAATGTTTTGTTTGTCCGTTGTGCCACGTCCGAGTTGCGTCCAAGCCTCTAGGATTGCCAGTAGTTCCGCCTGGAGGACACTGACAAAATCCGGCAAGCGGTACCTATGTTCTTGATGTTTTCAGTGTTTCCGAGTGATCTGTCGGTGTAGATGACCGTTTCGAAGTCACTCACTACTTCGTCTTTCTTCCACTGAGCTCTGGTGGGGAATCCAACGTCGAAGTTTTTCCTGAAGTTTACTTTACGTTTGATGTAGTCTGTTAAAAATGTGACCATGCCGTTTGCTAACGAGTCCAGGATGTTGCTGTGGCCATAGAGTCGTGCAGTCCAGCGCCTAGATTCTTTGAGTTTGATTGTGCTACATAGTGCGGTACTTTTTTGTGCGTAAGTTTCGAAGCAAAAGATGCAGAAGCACTGTAAGGGCATCTGTTGGAGCCGACCTCGATGCTCACGTGGTTCTTATACAGGCGGTATAAGCCTTTTGAGTTTCGTAAGGTTGTAGCCTTTGCTCAACGCGCGGTCTCGCCTTACTAACCGGAATACGCATTCCCGGTGTTGACAATAACAACATCTAAAGATGAAGACAGAATGTAGTGATATATCACTCAGTAAAGTTATACGTGAAGATACTTCACACCTACTGATGGGTCACAGCTTGTGCTACGTCATTGCCTGCGATGCGTCACTTGAGTGATGTCGCTAAGTAGTGGTAATTAGTGATGTAACATAGACAAAACTTGGTGCTCTGCGACTCAGTGATATTTGTTAGTGATGTTACCTAGGGAAGTAACCGCTTCACTTACTGAAAGCTGCATCCCACCAAAATCATCGATGTTGACACTCTGGTGCTAGCTTTTGAGTCCGTATACAGGTACACTACGACCAATTGACAAGAAAACCCTGTCAAGTTTCACCCACAGAACCTTTTCCCTCTGAATTGTCCTTACAAAAATATTTTTTAAACATTTGCAACGTTTATAATAATTCACTAATTACTAATTCCAATTTATTTATGTTTTAAAAAAACTCATTTAAAAGTACTCGTAGTTTTCTTAAACAATCTATGACTTATAGTAAAAAGTATGAATTATTTATTTTTAGCTCGGAAATGATCCCGAAATCCTTATCAGTAAAAGTCCACTCAATGAGTCTCCATAATTGCTTCCTGAATGGCATGGGATTTTTTAATCACACAGCATTGACTTGAGGAATTCTCATCCAACGGCGAGGGGAATTCATCTAAAAGAGAAAGTGAAAGTTAAAATCAAGAAAAGGACATTTAATAGTAGTGCTTAGGCATTTAGAAATTAATCGTCCTTAATGTCAGGCGTAAGATTCTTTAAATTACAAAATTAAAGTATGCTTGTTGCTATTTATAGAAAGTTTTATACACACAGGAAGAAAAGATACAATTTCAGTCAATTAGTCATGGGTTAGCAAAAAAGTTCCCATTGACGTACAAGTGTCCGTATATGTGTAAGAGTTTGTTTGAATTATTTATAAATAGTTAAAAAGTTGCCAACTTTTCACATGGCTAACTTTAAAAATATTCCGCCATATGTGGGCAGACTTCCATCATGTGCTGTGCGGTCCTTTGGCTTTCTATGTGCTTACCACGATTTTCTATTTTTCAGTGTTTTACGATCCCATATCTGACCTATTTTTAGCTCCATTGCGGCAAAGAAATAACGCGCTGCTTCCTCCTCTTTGGACATCTCTTGAATATTTGAAAATCCACCTTGCTTTTTCATCAGGCGAGCTGGCATTGACAAAGGAATAAACACGTTAACTAAGAGATGGATTTACTTTATGCTAGGTTAGGTCCATTGTGGTACCACATGGATCTGAAGAGATCTCCTTACCTACTTGTTAAACCAATTGGAGCTTCTTATAAAGCGAAGGAGGTTTCTAACATCTGTGTTTATCAGATCGCCTAAGTCGTTAAAGTAGAATTCCCCCAAATGGAGTCTTCTTTTGTAGGAGAGAGCTGGACAACTACAAAGAAGGCGGGGAATAGTTTCCTACTCCTCTTCGTCCATGCAGCTTCTACAGAAATCGTTTGAATGAACACCAAGACAGTGTCCCGTGATGGCACCTATTACGGATCTGATAAGCGATCTGTTGAGGGAAATTAAATTCTTAGAGCGTTTCAAATCCAGCCGTGGTCAAATCAGCTTTGTCGCTAGACACGTTGTACTACTTGTCCACCTAGAATTTGCTTTCTCGATAGCATCCAGCTTGACTTTCTTTCTGAAAGCACAGGTAAAGTTGTTCCATATCTGGCGAGTTCGAATGTCTCTATGTCCCGGCACCCAACAAAGCTGAATATTGAACCACTCCGCCATCTCTATAAGAGATGATCTCTATCTAGACCTGATCGCTGCTTGACTTTCCGAAAAGGTACCTATAACTGTGAAAGATATGCCATTTTTCTTTAGCCAAGATAAGACTTCTTTAATCGCTTATATTTCCGCCTGTAACACGCTGCAATGATTAGGAAGACGGAAAGAGAGGCTAAGATTAAGCCTATCAGAGAAAACACCACCACCTACACCTTCATTGGTTTTTGATCCCTCGGTGTAAAAGTGGATCGAACTGGCCTGTAGAAATGCCTCATCCTTCTAGGATGACCTGGAGGGAATGGTGGCAAGGAAATTTGTGTTGAAATTCAGTTTAGGTGTGGTGTAATCTGAAATTTCTGGGAAGATTTTGAATTTGTTCAAAATGGAGGCGTGGTCAAATCTTTTGGTAGAACACTGTGAAGTTGATTTGAGGCGAACACCTGCATTAGCAGCCATTTGTCTGCCAAAGATATCGAAAGGCGTCAGATGAAACAGAACATCCAGTGATAGGAGGAAAACCCCTCTCGTATTGGCCTGTTCTGCAAGATTCTTTGAAAATTCCTTTTGACGAGACCTTCGGTGAGGTGTTTACCGACCTAAATGGGATATATTCATCGTCATTCTGTACAAACACAATAGTTTGGCAGGCATGTTATAAAACTAGATATAGCACTGTATAGCTCGTCTTTGTAAATATTTTGAAAATAAGTTGATGCATGCTTATTACCAATTCATCTTTTGCTACTTGAAATAGCTCTGCAGCTAAACCGGCAGCTCCAGCAGCTTTGTTGGACTAAAGGTTAAATATGGCTATTTTTACTTGGTCTACTTGTTGTACTTTTCAAATCTGCAATAGCAAGGACCTTCGTATAAAAGTTTGTGGATTAATTTTTCAGTATATTTAAACAAGTTCACTTTGTAAATGGAAACGCACAAGTCTCCCCATATCCTTTCTGCTAAAGGGTGGTTAAATTTTAAGGGCCGATGTTGAATGTGAACCACACCTAAACGTCAAGTTTTTTTCTGCATTTCATTTGACATTTCTCAATTTCTGACTAACACAATCGAGCAACGCGTTAAAGTTATTCAGGCTTATTATGAAAATGGGCGTTCAAATCAAAATGCATATCGTGCACTTCGTGATTTTTTCTGTCAATTTAATCGTCCAAATGTGCGTACAATCGGAAAAATCTTGCAAAAATTTGAGCAAACCGGGTCTGTAGGAGATGTGAAAACACCAGTGCATGCTCGTACAGCTCGTACTGCAGAAAATATTGCTGCTGTTCCAAAATGAGGCCGGTCAGGTAGTTACTGTGAATGGTGTTCGCTATCGTGAGATGATAACGAACTTTTTATGGCCCGAATTGGAAGATATGGATGTGGACGATATGTGGTTTCAACAGGACGGTGCCACTTGCCACACAGCTAACGAAACAATGGCTCTTTTGCGGGAGAAATTCAATGGCCGTGTTATCTCACGTCGTGGCGATGTTAATTGGCCGCCACGATCATGCGATTTGACACCGGGTTATTTGAAAGAAAAGGTGTACGTCGATAAGCCAGCAACAATTCAAGAGCTAAAGGATGAGATAATTCGGCACATTAACGGCATAGAACCTCAATTATGCCTCAGCGTCATCGAAAATTTGGACCATCGGATGGAGGTGTGCCGCCGAGGTCGCGGCGGCCATTTGGCCGATATTTTGTTCCATACATAATTGAACCATACCAATATTATCATAATAAAAAGAAATGACAATAATTTCCTAAATAATTTGTGTTTTATTCAAAATCAACATCGGCCCTTAAAACTTAACCACCTTTTATGTTTAATGATGACTTTTCAATTTCTTTCTGTCAGAGCCCCTGTGTTCTATAGCAATAGGATAAGTCTATGTTTAGGTTTTACGTAAGTCCTCCAGTAGTATTTAGTTCAGTAATTAGGTCAGTAGTTTCATTGCCTTTAAAGCCTTAACGGGCGGAACCGATTAGAGGTTGACCTTAATAAGAATATCAAGTGGGAATTTCGAGTTTTTCTAACAGCTTGACTGTCCTTGAGTGTATGAATGGAGGTGTATTTATCGCCTGATCCCATGTTTTGATGGTGTGATTTCAAGAGTTTGGAGACGGAATCCAGAATTATTTTGAGTTTTTCATATATCACATGATGTATTCAGAATAAGACGACCTTAGACTTTAATCTCATATTTTCAAATCAAACCTTTGGCAAAAAGTCGGAAACCGTACTGACCATCACTAAGAAAATCATAGAGTAAGGCAATGTGATCAACGTGATTGCATAGCTCAGCTCTTTCCGATCTTCGGAGACTAAAGCTTCTCTGCAGCGGGTGCGCATAACTCTTGTGCATGCTAGTTTTTGAAGCCGTTTGATGGTAGTTTTTTTCCTAAACGAACTTGTATCTTGAGATAGGTTAGAACCACCATTGTGTATACAAAATAAGAGACTTTCGGATACAGAACCCACGTTTTATCATATTTGGGACATGACACTGGCTTTGGCAATTTTGGTTTTGATGTTCAAGTTCAGTTAAGATAACTTCAAGATATTTGACGTTATCTGAGAATCCAATATTTGTATCGTTGAGAGTAATAGAACCAAAGTTCAGCTTGTGAAGGTTACAATGACTGTTTTCCTGGTGTTAATCGAGAAACCTTCCCTAACACACTAGTCAGAAACTGCATAAGTTCGCAAACATTGCTCCTGCATTGCTCTGGGCAGCCTTTTGCTACCGAGTCATCTGCTGGTCGAACAATCGATGCCTCTGCGCCGCATGAAATTTGTGGATTTACTGCGAAGTCTCCAAGCAGTGTCCTAGTTGAAAACATAGACTTGTTCAAGCTCTGATTTGTCCCATAAAAATGTTTTCCTGGTCACATCTAACTTTAACTTTGTACTACACACGTGAACTCGTAATGACCGCTGTATTTCGTTTGAACTTGTAAAAGTAATTAAATTCGAATTTAAGAGAAAAAATAACAAAAATCCTTGAGATTCCTTGTAAAATTCTTGCACATCCACAACATGAGTTCAATTTATTTTTCTAGATGATCCGGGAAATGTACATACGAGTATGAGTACAAGTTTTATTTCCAATTCTGCAAACCGCCCCATGGGCCTTGTTTAATTTCGTATTCGTATGGGCAATAAGGAACCGAATTTAATGTCCTTGACACATGAAAAACTAATTTCCTACATTCGTTCAGTGTAAGCAAACCGCAACATTTTCCGGAAATTTCTATTCACATTCATCGTTACCTCATTCCTAGTCAGGTTCAATGAAAGCATTAATTTTTTTCTTCTTTTTTTCAGCTTCAATTGAACAATGTCCTTTGAAGGATAAGGAAAACAGGTTCAATGTTTTTAAACTCATATTTCCTTACATCAAAGGAGGTAAAACCAACCTAATGGTTTATTGATGCTATAAAGTCTATAAAAGTCATTTGCATGTCATCAAAAGCCATACAAGGAGCCAGTCATTTCAATTACTAAAAGTTCTAGTTCCTCGAAGGATATCGTTTGCTCGTTACAATATTCATTCCATTTTCGTCCTAGTATAGGTCTTGTGTAATTAAGTTCAAGTTCATACATACATACATACCTTTCTCGGAACTCTGTTGTATTTGGGATTCCTCGGGAATCGTTGAGAAGTTCGTATGATGGTATAGGTAAGGACTCGCGGATGTTTGGTTCTGGCCCATTGTGTTTAAGCACGTGGTGGAAGCAGTGGCATCATTTGATGAAATGTAGTGAATTACACCGGTCTGAAAGAAATACAAGCGAGAGGATAAAAAATTCAATTAGTGATCTTTACCGTTAATAAATACAATAGTTTGCTCCAATTTATTTATTGTCATAAGGAACACCTTTGGGCGCAGAGGAGAGTATTACGACCCGCCACACTGAACGAATTATAGTGCTTTTACCCTCTGCCAAGCAAGATAAATGGTCTGTACTATTTGGGACAACGTCCTTAAAACTTTAACCAACACAGTGATAGAGTGAAAAGCGAGGGCATAAAAAGAGTTTGTTATGCGGTGGTGATGCGAGAGTGAATTGGCATAAGGAAAACGAATAATCACCATCCAGCATTGCCTGTTAAATTACGGCTCCAGAGGCTATTGCGTTGGACACAGAAACGAATCGCAGCAGGCAACCACAAAGCTCAAAAGTAGGTACAATCTGCCGGCAA
Source organism: Criorhina ranunculi (assembly GCA_951813785.1). Classification (NCBI taxonomy): domain Eukaryota; kingdom Metazoa; phylum Arthropoda; class Insecta; order Diptera; family Syrphidae; genus Criorhina; species Criorhina ranunculi. The sequence goes on along the minus strand of OX638382.1, from coordinate 32,444,282 downwards.
GAAAAAGTGTAGGCTCCTTCTGTAGGCCTCGAACAAGCTGGTAGAAGCTGCCGTTTGGGATGGATGGTTTTCAGACAGAGGTTTAGGAGACCTTACTCCCTTTACGGATGGATTGATGGTAGAAGGCAGAACAGGAGCAGAAGCCATCTGATGTGCAAGGACTCAGGGAAAGGTAAAGTAATTTTAGGTTTCATTTGATGAAAATGTTTTTTTTTTTTTTTAGAAGATGACACCTGCAAGTTGTGCCTATGACGTGCGAGTTACATGCACTAGCCAATAGAAGAAGAGTTTTAGGCGGTTTTTAATAGATTCAAACGAAGAGGATATACTAAATATCTTTCAGACCAAGGATAGCGTTGACACGAGGAATCGAAACAAAAATTCTGAGGGTATCTCTGACTGAAAAGACTCGTGGAAGGAAGTTGAAAAATGACCATTCAAGGTTGTCCATTTCCACTTTGTTCGAAGCAGTATGTAAGGATAAAAATTATTTCTTGCTTGAGATATAGCCCCATGGCAGGTTGAGTTTCAGGGGGAAACAAATTTAAAGATGTTGAAGCACATCAGAGTGATTGAGGGATAGATACGTGTATTTAAAAAGAAACAAGCATCCACATGTTTTCCTAAACCAACCTCTGTCTATGGATTCCTACTCTCACTCCCTCGAAGCTTCTGTTATGGAAACAGTGCTGTGACGATAGGTCAGGACATTTATATTGGGGTGAGTTATGACACTTAATTTTCATCGTTACTACCCTGTAAGCTCCGCGTTAGAATCTCTGTCTGAATCTTTGCATAATCGACGAAATTTGTTACGAACTGCTCTTCTCAGGTATTTGTATTAATTGAGCTTAGCTTCATATCCCAGCCTTGCAAACGACCTCTGAATTTTCTTTCTGGCTTGAAAGTACTTGGTTCGTATTCTACCAAAAGACTGTCTTCTTTCCTCTACGCATTTAATTTTGGTGGCTCAATACAAGCCGAAAGTAAGATTAGTTGGGGTGGTGAAGGAGATCGGATTTAAGGCAAGGAGTGGTGCGGTTGAAGTCAAAAACGGTAATCTTTCGTAGCATACAGGAGATCGGTTCGTTCGAGCCATAGGAGGTGTGGTGGGTTGGTAGATAGAAAATATGAGGGGTTCATAGACTACGAGGGTTAATGTTGAGGGAACATTCAACGAGGTCTGTCGATGAGTCGATGAATGAAAAGAACGTCGGTTGCATCTCTGCATTCCTCAAGGGTGATTAAATTAATGAGGTTGTGGCGGTTTTGATAGGCGGAATAAAAGGGTCTTTCCAGGGCTGAACTCGAAAAGCAAATCGAAGAATACGGTGCTGGATGTATTCGATTCTCGAGATATGCACACGATGATACGGGAACCACACTTCACTGGTGTACTCTAGGAGGAGGCGAACAAAAGTAATGTAGGGAGAGCTAGTCGCGTATGGGTTGGTCAATTCTTCGGATCACTGTTTTTCAAAACCAGACCAGAGTTGGCCCCAAGGATTATTTCATCCATATGTAAACGGAAATTAAGTTCTCTGTCACATAAAACGCCGAGGCCGCGAAGATATTGGACGGAGGATATACAATATTCCCCGCTTATTTGAACCGATAATTTTGACCAACTTTTTTCGATCAATTATCCGGGTTATTCAATTAACCGTACACATACGTGTATGTTTAGCTTATAAAAGATATATTAGAGCCCACTTTTTTCGTTCAATTAAACGGTGAAAATGAATTAAGTGAGCTTCAATTAAGCGAGGATCACTGTAGGTTGATTGTGCAGAACGTAGAGTTGGGGAGGAGATTGGTGCCGAAAAGGTGACGGATTGGCATGAAATTGGACGAGGAATTGGATGTGAGGTTAAGAGTATGTGAGTTAATTAAATTGGGATACAAAGCTCCTGTTTTAAAGTCAAAGATAGGAAATGAACTGCTCGCATGAGTTGATGGCGCAGAAGGTAGAGAGGAGGTTGGGGTTAAGTTAAAACAGACGTGTTGACGTGGCGGCTTGGGTGAAATGAAGGGAATCAGTGCATTAGAGGATTGAAGCGTAAAGGGTTTGCATCGTATAATTAAGGAGGGAGGGCTTAAACTGGGTTAGATGTTTGTTTTGAAACTCGAGGTAGAATCAGGGCTAGGGCTGTGCTTATTGTCAATATGTTTTTTTCTAACTTTGGCAAGAGACTTAGAGAGGGGTTTTGGAAGTAAACTTTGGTTAGGCTTATAATTAGAGCTATGCTTCTTCAGGGATACGATAAGCGTCACAGCCTGTTTGATATGAATGGCATCGAGGTGCCTAAATCTCATTCCGCGGATAATCTCACAAAATACCTCTTCGCCGAATGTTTCGACTACTCATTTAGGTCCGAAATTGTGAAGTTTGTTAGGGCTAGCTGATTACTTCTTTCTTTAACGTACACATGTATATAGATAAGTGTCTAGAAGCGTGTCCATTGCTTCATGGTAAAGTATTTCCCCCGATATTGGACTCATTCCACTTCACACATTGATTGTATAAAAGCAAAAAGTAGCCAATGTATGCTTAAATCCTACCACGTCATGGTAGTTAGTTCGAAGGCAATATAGTTTTTCATAAACGCTATATGAGAGCTTAGTCAATGAAAGAAATGCTATTTATTGCTTTCTCTGTAAAACTCAGACCATCGCAGGACGTTATTTGAGGGATGCCTCCATTAAAATGTTCCCTTCCATGCATGGACGGTGTAGCTGTTTTATCAATATTCCATCAACCAAACCTACAGAAAAATATTTATTTTTATTTTTGCCATTATTCTACTACGCTCAGGATTTTATGTACGTCCCACATCATTTCCAATTGAATATACGACCGTATTGGATCCTTCACCGCTTTTTTATTTCATCCACCAATATGTGTAGCTCATCCATACAGATATCCCTATAAAAACACCTTAACAACTCTTTTTTTTATTTTATCATCCGACTATGAACCTGCGTGTTTTATGGATAGTCATAAAAAATATTCAATCATTGTGAACTACAAAGCCGGGTTGGCTCAGCAACGGAGACCCTATAAAACTCACATCGTAGTCGGTTCCGTTGTTCATCCCCCGAATTTAACATTGTTTTGTAGTAAACGTGTAACATGAGTGTACCCGTACATCGACTTGTCGAACTATTTTGTTGTTTACACAAGTTTCTTTGTTGATTTGTTTTGAAACAAGATCTGTTTAAATAGACTACAGGAAAAACCCTGCACAGAAGTCTGTGATGATGGTGAGGCCTGTGTTGTTAAATTGGATGGATATGTTATTTATGGAAATATTCAGGTTTCTAAAGGTTTTGCTATCATATATCCAACTTTTTGTGTTCAAATAAACCACTAAAAATGCCAGTTATTCGAATTACGTTTCGACACAGGTGCCAAAATAGAAGATTGAAGATTTACTTGATGCAGAACTCACATGTACCTAGGTGAACTGGAAGATCTGGTGCTTGACTGAATGAGATCAATTGTTGTATGGTTTCAACTGCTTTCTATTTTCACCGGAAGCTCAACAATTTGTTTTTAAAACCCTAAAGCTTGGTGACAGCATTGAAATATTTTGTACACAGTTTTAGGACACACAAGCTTTTAATACTGCTGGGTTAGTTAACATATGCTTAGGTAGCTGCCTTCAGTTTCACACATTGAGTTGTTGGAGGACCATTTTAACCTATGAACAATCTTAGTAACCCTCTAACCCTCTAAAAGAAACCTAGACGAAACCTTTAAGAAACAAGGAGAGAGTTCAAAAGAACAATCAACGTGAGCAAACGACAAAAATGGAAGCAACTCGTGTGGACTATGTTATAAGGTAGTCTTACGCAAGGTGGGTACATCGGCAGCAGGACCAACCCTGACCGTAGAAAAAGTGAAGAATATCATGGATACACTCTTCACAACGCACCTTGTCAAAGAACAAGATGCCACTCCCAAGCAACAAGAGGAAGCCCCAGCTGTCTTGCAGAGACACGAAGACTAGAAACGGGGATAGGCGGAATCACATCGTACAGTATCGTTACGGTAATGCGCCCGAGGAAAATTGGAGCCAAGTGGGCTCCTGCTGAAGATAAAGAAAAGAGAACAGAACATAAAGATAAGAGCCTGTCAAAACCATAGAAGATTAAAGCATAGTCTAAGAAAAGTCGCACTACCCTGACGGTGCATGAAGCATTCCTTCTTAAAAATATGGGGATTGTCTTAGTATTCTAATCGTTTGTCGTTCTTGAAAGAGCTTCACTTCTTGATTGGCTTGAAATAGCTGGCGTTTTCCATTCAGCGGGCGTACTTAGTTAATGTACGCTCTTGACCATATCATTTCGGTGAGGTGGAAGACCATAAGCTCCATCAGCCTTGGTGGCTATCGTCACTTCTTAATAGTCGGGTCAACTTAATGTTTGTCTGTGATCGTCTAACGTTTTTTTCTAAATTCCAACCATCGACTGTGCCTCTACTATAGGATTTCTCTGAACCCCAGATTAAGGGCTACTTTTAGGTTAAACTTTCAAACGTCGCATCTGCAATAACAGCTCGCTATCAGTTCGGCTGTACGCTTCTCTTTGAAGAAGTCGGCTTTCCTTCCTTCTCTTTTGCTCGTAAATTTTTCGAGCAGCTTTCGTTTTCCTTAACAGGGCTGTTTTGTATGTGGCTACTGTTAGTCTTCATCAAAACATGGGCTTTATTGTAGTCGCCTATTGAAACCCAGCATTTCTGATGACTTGCTGGCAATGTTGCTTGTCTTTTGGTCTTCTGCACTTGATGTGTGTTATGGGAAACTCTGAACTATCTTTAGTTAATGTAAGTGATATTTGAGGCTACAGTGACCGGTGAGGAAGCTGACAAGTCTTCTGATATCGTCCCTTTTTTGGTTGAAAATAGTGGTTTTGTTCAAGGGTCGGATGGCCCCGTTAGCCTGCCTAAGTTCTTGAATGTTGTTCCATTAGGATAGGATGTTCCGTTTTGCCCAGCTGTCTAGACTCATTCTGAACGCGGAAGTAGGGATGCCGTAGAAGGGTTCGGCGCCTATGTACCTTTCTGAAGAGCCTTTCCTGGCAAGTTGGTCTGCAATTATATTGCCTTTAATGCCTCTGTGCCCTGGTACCCACCAGGACTTTGAGAAGTCCTGGCGAGTATTGAAGCAGCCTAAAACGGCATTTGAGTTCCAGTAATGGGAACCCAGTGCTTTGAGCGCTGCTTGACTGTCAGTGAATATGTTAATGGTTGCTCCCTTTGATGCCGGAATCGAGAATGATGTTGGCGCAGGTATCAATAGCATATAATTCAGCCTGAAAGACACAAGGACACATTCCAAGCGCTTGAAGTCAGATACCGTGCTGATTATTTCCAGCTCGGGAAAGTCAGAGAGGATAGCCATGTGACTGGTTGGTCTGCTTGGCTGGATTCCTGTAGAGCATTGGAGGCTGACTGCACTGCGTATTGTCACTTTTTTGACAAAGATGTGCAATGGAGTAAGTCAAACAAGTGCCTCTAGGGTTGCCGTAGGGCAGGTTCGCATAGCCCCGGTAATGCCGAGACATGCTAGTCTTTGAAGTCGTTGTAAGTTTAAGATGGTGGATTTTTCCTTGACTTTAGTCAACCATACTAGGGAGGCGTAGATGAGGATGGGTCTTACAATCATGGTGTAAAGCCAATAAATGCCCTTGAGCTGTAGAGCCCAGGTTTTACCATACATACGGCGACATATCCGCATGGTATTAGTCGCTTTGGTAATTTTACTGATTACGTGCGAGTTCCAGTGGAAACTGCGAAGTGGCCTTATAAATATGAAGATGCTTAAGTAAGCGCTGACTATCTTGATGCTCTCCCTTGCCGCTAGATCGATAAGCCTAAGTTAATTTTGAATGTGTTTGTCGTATTTTCTGACTGTACTACCAAATATTGCTTTTTACTGAGATTGGCCTTATAGATTGCGTCGCTCTGGAAAGCTTAGTACAAAGAGGAGTATCCACTTCTAAGGTGGAGCTGAAGTGAGCTCAGAAACATCGTTTGGAAGCGAATACGTTTGCTGACATACGTGAGATGACAAATAGTATGTGGCAAATAAGCATGATAGATAGATAGCCAACAACAAGGACTTCAACAACAATAAATGTTTGTCCACTTGTTAAACTTTTAACAATAACATACGATAACAACGGACTGCCTGTCATCCTTTCACTTCTAGAATTTCGCATTGAAATTCATATCTGCTTCGTTTGTCAGTGTTTTATTAAATTGTCTGCACTTAATTTGTCTTTTGTTAATTTAAAAATGTGCTTTTTGTGGGCCATCGAATTTGATAGCCCCTTCTCAAAATACATTCGAAAAAAAACATTTAAGTCCATCATCATCGATATATGGAATGAGTGTCCCTTTTAATGTTTAGTATACTCAACTCGTACAACTGTCGTAATCCTCTTGTCATAAAGGTTGTGTGGAGAGGCTTTTCATTTATTTTTCTTATTTCTCCCGGATACATTCCACATGAGCAGCCGAAACTTCAGCCTTTATTTCTTGTTTGGTTACATTTTTTCCCCCTTATTCTCAACTCTGTCATACGAAGGAAAATATTTAATTTGCGTGCTTTCGATTATGTGGAAAAATTAATTTCCGTCCCAAAAATGATACCTTAAAAAAAAACAGATCTACCTGCCCTATAGGTATGTACTTAGTCCTTTTTTGCATCATAAGTCTGCTTAAGTAAGGGAACTCGTGCAATTTAAGTGTGCTTTCACGAAGGTCTTTTGATCTACTGTGTGCCTTTTGGTAGTATGGCTCCGATTTGAACCAATTGTATTGTATAAATATAAACAGTGTAAGTAAACCAAAAGATTACATTGAAAGTATCAACGATGGAAATTACGATATCTGTGGATGGTCAAGGGGTACCAGATTCCAATCTCACTAAAGCGAAAAAAATGCCGCTCCTTGGAGCCGATAGTTTGCGTGAAAACTTGGTAAAAGTGATCATATGCTTCACTAGTTTACAAGGTAAAGTTTTCAGTTTTACCCCCTTTTGGAGTAGTTAGAGGGGGACATTTCAGAAAGTCCTGCAAAAGGTCTTTATAATCACTGTAAATCTGGCTGAGAAACAGTGGCAATTACTGATGGATGTACTTATCCTATGACTAGTGCTTGATATAGAAAGAATAACAACCCTACTGTCTCTTGGGAGGAAGCCACGTCCAATCTCTTGTTAGTGTAATAACTGAGCAAAGACTAGGTAAAGATACCACCAACCCCACTTAACAGAAAAATTTTCCAAATTCGTCCAGTGGAGTTAAGCGATCATTTTTCGTATCCTTTCCCGATATCTCGTTAAGGGTGTTAAATAAGCCCAGTGTAGGTTATCTGGGTTCGACTAGAACATGCTTCCTCCGAAAAAGTTATTTGTTTGTTTTAAATGCATTTTTATTTATAAATTCAGTAGTCTTACTTGCTAGGAAAATAAAAATAAGGTAAAAAAAACTTTTAAGTTAAACGGTTTTATTTTAATCAGCTCCAGATTATAACTTAATCCACTGACGTAGCGACAGAAATTGGCCCTTGGCATCCGACTGGTGAAGACTGCAATGCTATCTGACTCGCATGATTTCTCACAAGAAATCAGTATCTTTCAGGGACCCAGATTTATGTTCTTATTATTTTCTAGTTTTTGGTACAGCCCCTGATTAAAATAAAACCGTTTAACTTAAAAGTTTTTTTACCTTATTTTTATTTTCTAGTTTTTAGTTTCATTAATTAGACGTGGGTTGGTATCATTACGCAAACTTCTTATCCTTTCCAACTCTCTCATTGCGTCTTTATTATATGGATTCTTTCCTGTCAGTTTTTCACAGTCTAGCTTCTCAATGCACAGCCCTTCAAAAGTCCTAACGCGACTCAATGCTACATACGCCTGGCCCTCCTCAAAGAGTCTGGAGCCTAAATACGCCACAGCATGGTCAATAGTACTACCCTGCATTTTATGGACTGTGGAGGCCGATGACACAATTATTGGCAACAACTTTCTCTCGGCCATTCCGTGATTAAACTTTGCTGAAAATTGCATTTCTTTATAATGGATAAGGTGTATGCCGTCATGGCATGTCAGATAATAACAGAGACATGTGGCAAATTTTTATTATTATTTCTATCCATACTTATAATCCTGATTACTAACACAGATTCCGCTATATTGTATTTAGAATAACATCACGCAGATTATCATTTTCCCTCAGTAAAACACTTTCATTTAATACCCATATCAAGGGGGTCGTGTAGCAAATGGTTCAAGCGACATCTTGGTGCGTCCGCCATATAAGATTTAGAATAACGTCATGTAGCTTATCGTATTCTTTTTGTCAAACCCTTTCATAAAATATCCATATCAAGGGGGTCGTGAAGAAAAAGGTTCGGCCGCCATCTTGGGGCCTCCGTCATATTAGATTTAGAATAACGTTACGTAACTTATAGTATTCTACTAGTCAAACCCTTTAATTCGATACCCATATCAAGGGTGTCGTGAAGAAAAAGGTTCAAACGTCATCTTGGGGCGTCCGCCATCTTGAATTTTGCGTTGTCTTCCTGTTCTGAGCAATGTTTTAAGTTTCAAGTCTCTAGCTCACCGGGAAGTGTGCGTAAAATCGATTGCAAAATTTGAAGCGACGCAACAGGTCGATCTATAGAAAACCCTTTTAAAAGGTTCAGACGTCATTCTGGGGCGTCCGCCATATTGAATTTTGCGTTGTATTTCTGTTCTGAGCTATGATTTAAGTTTCAAGTCTCTAGCTCACCGGCAAGTGTGCGTAAAATCGATTGCAAGATTTGAACCAAGCGAAATGAGAAGCTAGATGGCGTCCGCCATCTTGGATTTAGAATGACATTGGACACCCTATATTGCATTGTCTCCCGATTCTGAGCTATGTTTTAAGTTTCAAGTCTCTAGCTCATCGGGAAGTGCGTTTAAAATCGATTGCAAGATTTGAATCAAAGCGACAAGTGAAGCTAAATAAAACCCTTTAAAAAACGCTTAAAACTAGCTTAACTAACTTAACTATGTTATTCTAACTTACTGGCCCTACACGGGCACTCTAAGCTAAACTTAATTCTTAATCTATGTCTTTCGACCTAACCTAACTTAATTTACTTAAACAATCTAAGGACTAAACTATTGAAAAAACTATGATAATTGTTTTCAAAAAAACTTAGTGACTGGACTTTCTCCGAAAAAGTGAATGGTGTGTAGTGTTCGGCCCAATATCTGTTTAAAAATTCGTTTTGAAACAGCTTTACAAAAAAATAAAAATATTTGGTGCGACAGCTCATAGAGAGCCAGGGCCTAACTTCTCGCAATCAATCATGTTGAGCGTGTTTATTTTTTCACACGAATGGAAGGGACCAACAGTTTTGTTGCCGACTCTGAACGGCGGATTGAGAAGCTTTTTCATGACAGACTTTACTCTTGCAGGTTTGCCATGCCTGCGAAGAGGTGGTTCCACGAAAAAATGTTTGGTTGTTTTGAGGCTCGAACCTGTGCCCATATGCTCAACAGTTCAACGCACTAACCACTAAGCCACGGCAGAAACTTTACCTCACAATAAAGTATAGAGCCTTTCTGCCTATAAGCTATGTAATGTTAATTTCCACTTGACAATCTTACTATGGTACTCTCTGTACATTCCCGCATTTATATTGAAGGCGACAGTGATCTAGGACGCTCGCAAAGCAGGTGCTGCACCCAGAAACAACCCTATTAAGGTTTTCATTGTTAATTTTGGAATACACTTATACAAAGGGAAGTGCTAAGGACGGCTCTAGTTCCTTGATCCTTTTCTCGTTGGTTCATCAGCATTTCCGTGATATCCAAAAGACTTAATAAAATATTACTTGCAGAAGTTTTACTAGCAGTGATTCAAATGTTGGCGTCTCCAAAGCCTTAGTGCCCGCTTGACTGTTGACTTATAAAGTGAGAGCTATTCAGAGCAATCTACCCCATGGGAAAGTGCCAATTATTTTTAATGGCTTTCCATCAAACACTCATACCGTATGTTAAAATGGGTCTTACATCTACCAAATACAACTATGATAATATACCAAGCCTGGCATAAGGTGTTTTGTTACCCCAGGTGAAACCGTACATTTCTTTACATGAGAAGAAGACCACAAAAGCCTTTTTCTCACAATCATCGAAGTTCCCCGTCTAATTTAATTTGAAGACTCCCTCTATGTCCAGATATCTGGTGGAATGTACCTTTTCTGGTGAACGCCACATTTTCTGTCTTTGAGAGGCAAGTTTGACCACATCGTCGGCCTTTGCTGTCATGTTGTAGCCATTTATGTCGAAAGTTCTTTAAATCTCGTACCAAGCTGGTATCTTGTAACCCTCTTCCTCAGCACTGGTTCTCTAGAATGTTTTGAAAAGTGCGCATCCAATGCGTTCTTATTTTGAAATACTCAAGGCGTTGAATTAATCGACTTTAAATCCCTTGTGTATTCATGGGTGAAGCCATAGGTTTAGCAACTTTTCAAGTACACATAAAAAAAGTAATTATCATCAAGGCCAAACGATTTCAAAGAGAACAAGCTGTTGATAGCCCAGGAAAAGGCACTCATCGCTCTCACACAATCCAAAGAATACCAATACATATGTACTACATCAAGGGTGTTGAAGGAAGTGCGCAACAACATCATGCCACCACCAAAGTCCCGAGGATTTGTTTATCTTTTCAAAACAAATATACCCCTTTCGTTTACTCGATAACCTTCTTCATTGAATTTCAACCTAAAATACTCACATTCAATCGGTGCTTTCCAAAGCCTCGTCCACTTTTATACTCCTGATATTGAGAAATAATACAAAGTAAGCAATAAACCTGTCAAAGATACTTTAAATAGATCCATTAAACTGTCACAGAAAAAGGCCACTCACATTAAGAAACATGATAAAAAAATCAAGGGTCAGTACCACACTGACAAGGGGTTCGAACACCAGTCTCTGAAGCTTAACTAAGTACACCAGATGTGAGAATTCAATAAAAATGTCAGCAAACATAAAGAATATCCATGGCAATAGCAGTTGACGTTGGTCCTGGAAGTACAAAAAGATAGGAAATTTAGGATAAATTGCACAAAAACCGAACTTACTTGGTGTGATTCTTACTTTCCAAAGACCAATGACCACCATCGCCGAGGACAAAACTAAGCACAGGGAACACACAAGGAATAGTATGTTAAATATCACAGTTGCTGCAAAGACAAATAAATATTGCTTAGACTATCTCATATATCACATGGGTGTCCTACACAAATTTTGTCCATGGGTCATAGGAAGTTCAATTCCCAACCGAGGACCAATCCTGATTTATGACCAACAACGTGCATGGAACAGATAAAAATTCGCACACGTTTTGAGATTCGAAAGTTGGACTCGGCGGTGGAGGCAGAGAATGGGAATTATTGTGAATATATTGAAAATTCATGACGTCATATGGACAAAGTTTTTTGTTTTTTTTGGTAATTTATCATTGTCGGTGCTGTGCGTGTGCTAATATGGAACTCGACCCAATTTATTTTTAAGCTGCTCCTGTCACTCATTGTGAGAAATAAGTCATCCTAGGTTATAAGGGTAATTAGTCACCGTAGTGCAGTCTAGTTATGCACATGACACGAGTACAACGTAAGAAATATTAAAATAAAATGCACCAGGGAGTCGCACTAATGACTAGACCCTTGTGGTGTGTGTGGTGTGAGAAACTTACTTTGATGGCAATTGTTAATTAAAATTTGTTAGAATGTTGAAAAGAGAAAGAAGATGAAGGGAAGGAAAAGCAGAGAATAGGGAACAATACCATGATGGAAAAGTGTGTGAAGCTCTTTGTGTTAGGAGCACCTAATGAGACAAACAGATGGATGGAGTTTCTCCTAGCAAACTGCACATGCCCTAGTCATGGAAAGGATTCGAAAGGGATATGAACGTGGAGGTATAGTCGTTACCTCAGAATTTTATACTACATTGTGGTATTGCAATAAAGTAAGAAGGTATAAAGGAGGTCTTTCTTGGAAGGTAAAAGCAATACTTCTATCAAAGATACAAAGTGGTGTGTCTTGACTTTGGTTGTTGGATCCATTCTAAACATTAAGTTAAATGCCAGGGAAATTTAGCACTCATTAAAAATGGAAGATTGAATTTCGAACGCATGAATACCTTAAGGTCCATTGTTCTATGTATAGGTAGTTAGGCAGCGATAAAAGCTTTCTAATCACCGACAATTGCAAAGGCTTCTAAACGAGATCTCTGACAAATACGACGTTTGCTTGTGCTGGACTCCAGAACACAGGGACTTTCCAGGCAACTGCAGAGGGAGCAGGTCAGAACCTGTCTGAAAATAGAGGGAACCGCCTGCAGAAGAATGGCCAACAGTAGGTGGAATAATATCAACACTTGTCGTTTGTCAAGACAGATCTGGCCTAACCTGGATTTGAAACGAGCAGAAATAGGAAATATATAAGAACTTTAGTAGAAGCCCGCACGGGATATTGGCAGAGAGTGTCCCTTCCAACGATTTCTGCAGAAGCTGTAGAGACAAGAAAGAGAAAGGAATGGTGACTCATTTTTTTACACCTGCCCCGCCCTATTAAGGCTAAGCAGGCAAACCCTAGGAGGGTATATCTATGAAGATCTCATCGACTTAGGCAAGCCCGATATTTACAAAATAAAGAGCTTTCTCTTTCAAGGTCTAAATGGTTCTGCACAAAGTGTGATACAGGAAGGGGTTTGCACCGATACGGCTTTAAGGAAATCCATCATGCAAGGTTCCAAAGTCCATTGTGGACTTATGACCCTGCGCCGAAGCAACCACCTAACCCAACCTAGACCATACAGGATACATAAGTAAAAAGAGCACAACACTTGCTACCTTTTGAAGGTTTAAGTTCAAATTTCCTTGGGTGTATTGATGAACAAGTTGTTCCAGAGAAGAGTCATCATAAATATGAGGGTGTGTCAATAAGTCCCTGATTAATTAAAACAGGTGGCGTTGTCACATCAAATCCAACATTATGCTTCTCAAAAAGCATCTTTCAAAAGAACGCACCCAAATTTTCAGATAGATCTGTCAAATAGTTTTGTTGTGACAGTCATTGACATTTATTGACAACAGACGCACTAGTATTTTGGTAAAAATCACCACCATCACTATTATGAGGACTCTTAACCATCGATTGGAACCATTCACCACTGGCTTACTCAATTTCGGAGCGGTCGTACCAGCACAACTGACGCCGAACAAGGTCGCCCAATTGAAGTCACCACACCAGAAATGGTTGGTAAAATCCACGGAATAATATTGGACGATCGGTGAATGAAGGTGGGCGAACTTGAAGAGGCTAAAGGCCTATCACATGGATCAGTGATTTCAAATTTGCATGAATATTTGGATATGAAAAACCTTTCCTCAAAATGGGTGCCACGTTTACTCACAATCGACAACAAACGCAATCGTTTGACAACTTCAAAGGAGTGTTTGGCGATGTTCAATCGCAAGTCGAACGAGTTTTTGCGCCGTTTCGTAACCGTGGACAAAATATGGATTCGTCACAACACACCAGAGACCAAGGAACAGTCGAAATAGTGGACTTCTCCAGGCGAATCGAAGCCGAAGAAGGCCAAGGTGGGTCTGTCGGCCAACAAAGTCAAAGCGACATAGCGGTGTCATCCACATCGATGTCCTTAAAAAGGATGAAACGATTACCGGTGCTTATTATTCAGAGCTTTTGGATCGATCGATTCGACGCTGATTTGAAACAAAAACGACCGTATTTTGCGAGGAAAAAAGTTATCTTCCACTAGGACAACGCACCGGCGCACCGGCGCACAGGTCCGCAATCGCAATGGCAAAATTGCATGAATTAGTTTACGATTTGCTTCCTCATCCAGCATATTCTCCAGAATTAGCCCCCTGCCACTTTTTCCTGTTTCCAAACATGGCTCGTCGGTAAGAGATTTGGGTCGAATGAAAAGGTCATCAATAAAACAAACGCCTATTTCGTGGTCCTCGAGAAATCATATTATTTGGAGGGCATCAACGAATTGGAGAAACGTTGGACGAAGTGCATAGAGCTAAAAGGAGACTATGTTCTTTTGCCGAAAAGAGTGTTCCTTATTTAAATTTTCAGGGACTTATTGGCCCACCCTCGTAACTGGATGACACCTCTTCCTGTTAGAGTAAATTCATTTCGCAAGTTGGTGTTTTATCTCTTATTCTTTTGTCTCCACGTGAACTAGGTTCCCTTGAGCTGAAGATGAGTTAAAGTCATAATCATTCGAAATGACGGGGACTTTAGACCCATTAGCTTGTCTTTCTTTCAACGCTTTTGAAAGCCAAACACAGGTACGTTTAGGGCAGACCTATTGAGATGGTTCTCCGTGAGTTGGTGGCACGCATAATAGATAAGACACAATATACAAACAAGGGTACACTACCTTCCGACAGTTCCTACTTTTCCCAACTAAACTACGTGTGTGCATGTACATAAACAAGGTAAAGGATTAAGCGGAAAAGGTAACGAACAATTTTCAAATGTTTTAGTCTCCGATAAGCCAACTTTCATAAACCATAATTTAGGAATATGATTGTATTTTCCGAATTTCTGAGGTCTAACTGTTCCAGAGGTTACGAGGAGTAAGTATTAGTAGTTGCGAAATAGCAGCAGCAGAGATGTGAAGGTTACTACAATCCACAAGTTCATGCTATTGGCGTCATTATCCTGGTTAAGGATGCTCATTCAAAGTTTCATTGCCAGATTGGATGACTAAATTTGGGGTTTGGAATTTCTTCAGCAGATTTTACGTAACTCAGCGTTTTAAAACCACAATCCTTCCTAATGGCGTTTTCAGTGAAAAAGTAGCAACATAAACGTGGTCATTCGAAATATGACTTACCACTTGTGCTGGTTTGTTGTTACCAGCAATTATGAAGGAAACACTGTGCTAAGGATGTACATAGATTGCAATGAAAGGAACTCGATGGTGGAACTTGAATTCCAAGTGAAATAGTTTTAAGTTTCGAAAATTGAAAGATATTTCAACTGAACTCAAACCCAGCATCCTTTATGAGTACGTTGAAGCCACGAAAAGAGAAAATCGGAAAGGGAATGTTGCCTTCCTTGGTTGGTTGTTGGTTTGGAGTGGCAGTCGATGAGGTACACTTTGGCTAAAAGTTAGTCCATTGTATTAACTTAGTGGAGATTGGCAACCACATAGATACGTTTTTTATGTCAGTCTTGCAGGCGCTATTGATATCAAATGATCGTAATATTGGCGTATGCAGAACATATGTAAGGCAAACAGGTTTTGGCCTCCTCGTCTTTTTCATCTCTGTAGCTTCTACAGAAGCCTGGGTCTCTGGGCATGTCTTTCCATTGTGTATCATACCATTATGTTTCAGATAATGTACCTAGCAAATGGCATTGTGGGACAGCCGACCGTAGTGACAGCACTACATGTAAATAGCTGTTATATGACAGCTTTTCTTACCATTAAAGGAGCGACTGAGACTTGTGGTAATTAGATGAATAGATAACATGCTTAGAACGTAGTACTACTTTACAACAAATTCGCTGACTACGTTTTCCTTGCCCGTTATGGTGTTAATGTCTAGCATCATCCTCTTGACAGGTTCTGTAAGCTCTATCAAGAATGTCATATAATTCATCCTTGATAGAGTCTTTGGCCTCAATTGTGGGGTGTGCACATATTAGGTTGATACTGTAAAATGTGGCTCTCGTTTATCGGCTTTAAGTCAATAACTCTTGACTTTAGCAAATTTTCCACGACGAATCACCATCCTAACATGTGCAGCATTTTTTGGCAGCTGTGATATATGCTTTTACAAAAAAGTCAAAAGGTTGGCCGCAGTATATAGACTAGGAGGAACCCAAGCCCTTCGAAACAGTGAGAAGAATCTTGTCACCGATCCGTAGGTAACTGTGGATGCTTTTAAACAGCATTTTCAACAGCTGCTTGATGGGCATGACCAGGGGAGAGTGATAGGAAACCGAACTTCATTCGAAGAAGTTTTCCCACACAGCCTAAAGGAAGTCGGCACAACTATTTAAAAGCTGAAGGGCAATAAGGCCGCGGGCTCAGATGGATTACCGTCAGAGCTTTTCAAAACTGGTGACGATGTTTTGGTAAGGAGCATGCACCAGATGATGTGCAAAGTCTGGGAGGATAAAAGCATGCCTGACGCCTGGCCTATTAGCTCTATCTGCCCCATTTTTAAGAAAGGCGATCCTATGTCTTGCAAGAACTACCTATCCCCTGCTTAATGTGGCCAACACGATCCCATCCAATGTACTGTGTGAACGACCAACACCGTTTTGCATCACATTCATCGGTACTTAACCAGTGTGGCTTCCGGTCTGGCAAATCGACGGTTGACCATTTAGAAGTACATGCTTTCGATCAAAAACCGATCCGTCAAACACCGTCAGGACAGAAGTCGACAATCGACAGCTATAATTTTGAGGTAGGGAAGGAGTTCATCTACCTCGGGGTAAATATAAACTCTACAAACGATACCCTGGTGGAGGTTTAACGAATGATAACCTTAGGCAACAGCTGCTACTTCGGTTTGTCCAAACTCCCAACTCGAAGGTCCAAAATCATGCTCTACAAAACCCTGATCTTGTCAGTGTAGCTTTATGGAGCTGAATGCTGGACGATAAGTAAGACAGCGGAGCACATCTTGGGACCCTTTGAAAGAAAAATTCTAAATACAACAAATATTTGGTCCTGTCCGCGAGGAGGGGCGAATGGAGGAGAATGCTCCCGCTAACAGAATCTTAGAATCCCAGCCATCTGTCCAACGAAGAAAAGGAAAACCGAACCTCCGGTTTAAAGATCAGGCAATCGCGGACGCCAGAAACCTTGGTCTAGTAAACTGGAAGCAGCATGTCCGGAACCGTGAAGGTTGGAAAGCGGAATTAGTTCAGGCTTAAGCCCTCCAAGGGTCGCTGGCCTGATAAGTAAGTAAGTAAGTAAGTGTGAGACATGCCGCAATTTTTTTCCTTTTGGGGCTACTTGAACCTATCCATCGTATCTTTTGGGTCGCGGCAAAGTCTGCCTTGTACCGCTCGGTGATATGTTCAAACTTTTAAGTAGCACCAGACATGTATAGTTTACATACGTTCCAGGTGCATAATCTTAGTTCATAGTCCGTAAACGTTCCGGGTTGTGATCTTAAATGAGTGGATCCATGCCGAGGATACTGTCTCCCTCATAACTACGTTCTGTTTTTTTTTTTTTTTACGTGGTAAGAAAGTTATTCCAATGGCACAACTCCCAACTTGGAGGACCTCTTTGACAAAAAGCTGCAACTTCGGTCTGGAAACGCTGCAATGTGAATTTTCTGGGCTCTGTGTTGTTCATTTAAACCGATAGTCCATCGCTAAATTCTCAAATGAAATTGAATTTAATCGGGACATGATTAGGACTTCCAAGGTGCTATTTTGAGTGTTTGTCAATTGGGACATTTCTGGGATCATTAGTGGTCATAATGTTTGCTTCAGAAAGCACTGATTCGTATGATAAATCGCTGCACTAATGGCATTTGCTTACGTGTGGATATACATACAGTCAGGCAGGAAAGCAATCTGACTAGGTGGCGCTTTCAATCACGGTTGGCGCAATCAACTGCTGTTAAGTGATGAACTTCCTTCCCCTTCTTACAAAGGTGTACAGACGACGGTGTTAAACATTTGCCTGAACGTATCTTTGCAGTAAGTAATGCCTTTCAGTTCATCACGGACCGTAGCAGAACAACAGACAACATGCATGGAAGCGTATGTCGAGAATTCTGTGGCGGATACAGAGTGGATTCATATCCTGATCCGGGTATATTGGAATCAAACATCAAACGGTATAAAATCCACCATTCAGAAATATAAAGTTCCATAACTTGCTGCTGCAATACCGACAAACAGGGATTCTCAGATGTTAATAGTGTGATTGAAATTCAGAACGGAATTGAAAGAAGGTTCTTTGCATCGAAGTCGGATATCTGTGCCTTAATTAAATAACTTTTACGTATTGGGCGTATTATAAGGTGTGTAACCAGAGGCGATGTGCATTTAAGATAAAGTAGAAGTGGCAATTGACTTTCAAACTGTGCATACAATAAGAATTTGTAATTTTGAGTTGCGACGAGGCAGTAACAGTAACTATTGCGACTTGCGTATGAAGCCTACAAAGCACGTATTTACCTGCACGTCAGGAAACTTTTAAAAAAGTTTGCGAGAGAAAAAGTTTTAAAATCACGTCTGCGAACGTCACATCAAGAAAGCAAAAGAGGAAGTGATAAGTCCTTGCCAAATATATTAGTGTTCAGTCCGATGTGCACTTATCTTATTACAATCTTGGAAACTAGTACATTAGGGTGTGTTATAGCCTTTTTCAATAGATAAATCCGTGTGACACTTTTATACTTCTGCTGTTCTGTTGCCATCGTCCTAAAGTGATACGAAACGTCACTTTTCTAAAGAAAGAGTTTTCAACATGAACCTTGTAAGCTAAGCTTTCTTGAAGCTCTCTATTCTCTTAAAGGTAGTTTGCTGTTTTCGAACGATCCGATCTTTAGAATCGCTATACAGAATAGGGGCCCAGAAGGGTATGTCCCCTGCGTATCCAAACATAGTGAATCTATTTCTACAGGCTACAAAGTTTGCTGGAACAGGAATTCTTTCAAAGTACTTCTTCTTATTTTAAGAGTGATATTGAAAAGCTCATCCCTGTCGATGCCCATCCGGCCTCGACTTGTCAAATTTGTAAGCGCGAGTGTTGACAAGACAAAAATAGCAGCACTATAAACGGGACAGCGGATGAATTTCCCAGATGGAATCAACGGTGAAGAAAAATCCCAAAACAAAACAAATAAGACCGGGCTTCTCCGACATATTTGGAGCTCAAACCGAGATTAAATCAGGGCGTTGGAAAAGAGATGGTGGTGGGTGAGTCCTTATTGGTCCAACGGCGACGCTCACATCCCCGAACGGGTTACTGGCTTCGGTCTGACGGACCCCTTAACCGACTTTGGGGTGTCATGGTGTAGTGGTTGCATCATCGCTTGTCACGCTGAAGGTTCCAGGTTCAACTCCCGATGTCAAAAAAAGAAACCGATCAACTGTGAAAGAAGCTGACGTCAGCTCTACTGCATAGGCATAGCAGTAGCAGTATGGTGGTCAAATGGCTTGAAAGTGTTGATCGTACTAATGACATCGGTATGTTCGAAAGAAATATGTACTGTGGATTATAAGCAATGGCAACAGTACCAATAATTCTGCTCAATCATTCTGGACACCTCCCTCGGAGCAAAAAGACTGAAACCTTATACTGCCTGAGTTTCAAAATCACAACAAATCACTAGCGCTATGTGAATAGCGTCATAAGAGTATTCATAACCCATTAAGCACTAGTGAATTATAAAAAAAAATGTTCAGGTTATACATGACATGCTGGAAAAACAGCGAGTCCAGCATGTCATTACGGCGGTGACTCGACGCAAGATAACGCCAAACACACATTCTTCGAATGCACCAGATGACTTGCGGAGAAACGAAGAATGGAAACGCAAGTAGGCGAAATCACACTGGATAATATCGTTAGGGTAACGTGCACGAGTGAGGAAGAGTTGAACATCGAGTGCTGAAGGTAAAGAGAACCTAGATCCACCAAGACCATAAAAGAATAGAGTCCATGAAAGCTAGGAAAAGTGACATCACCCTGAAGTATTGTAGGAAGCACCTCCGGGGTGGGTTCGTCTGAAGATGGAAAAGGTTTAATCGGTAAGAGTCCGACACATTCTTAAAAAAAAAGCGTTTATGTTTAAAAACCATATTCATAATCCAATCTTTGATTTGAACACCTTTCATCTACGTTTGCATGTATACATCACATTAGTTTTTATAGAAATGCAATGATGTATGAGTGAATTCAGTGAAAATAATTTTAAATAAACTTACTTGGTGACACATCACCCCTTTCCAGAAGACTCTCTCCCGTTGGTTTTTCAATCTTTCCCGAAAGGTATTGTTGCTCCTCCCTCAGGTACTGTAGAAGTATAATACTCGAACACCCGAAATAAATCTGAAAATACCGAAAAAAATGACATGTTATCCACGCAAGCTATTCTTAGATGAATAATTATTTGGAATAAATTGATTTAGGGTGAAGTTATAAATCGCTTGTAAGCATATGTAAACTAATTGTATTTGCATGTGTTTTCCTTGAAAGGAAATTTTAGCCCAAGGCTACATACAAAAGGTACACACTCCTATTCCTTTAGGATGCGTGTAAAAATAAATGAATAGGTAAAAAAAAATAGAAATAACTTGGTATGTATCTACATAAACACGAGATTTCGTGTTATCGGCTATTTAACAAACTCTCATAAGTCATGAGACAATCGAGTGCATGTGTTGTGGAAAAAAAATTTATTAGAGTCACCCACGTAAATCGGTTATGTTAATCCAAATGTAAATTTAAATATATTCCACTGGATGTTGTTGGAGAAAAAAACGAATTTATATCTGGTGTAGCACCCGCAATAACGATGCCGATACGGGTTTGATGAGGAATTGGCTACCCTCTATGGGTTAGTCACGATACGAGTGTTTTTGTACAATATTCAACATTTGATGGAATGAAAAGAAGACTAACATATCTAAGATGAAGTCTAGAGTGACGAATACAGAAGGTTCAGGACTCCAGCTGTGTTCTTTTGTCACATTTTTGAATAAAAATAAAAACTTCAGCGGATTTTATTGTCAGTAGGGGTTTATATGTACATTTAGAAGCTCAAGGTAACGAAAGCGACTGATTACCAAAGCTTTGTTAGTATTTAGGTACACATGTACATTTAAATCTTTAGAATTCATGTTCTCTGTAACAGTTTCAAGAGCATCCTTTCTTGAGGTTTGGGCAAACAATCCTGAGGTTCCATTCATTGGGCATATTTTCTTCGGACTATATTTTACAGATGAGTTGGTGCATGTTCCTTGCGCTCAGCGCTTAGCTTTTTTTACTTCGTCTACGTCGGGTTGACGGGGTTGCTACCTCCCATCGTCCATATTGAATAGTTCACTCAGCGAGAGAGTAGAATTTGGATTGTCGTCATCATCATACAGTCTGCAGATATCCTCTGTCGATTCTCTGTTCATTCGTTCGTATTTTCTATCCTTGTCATGTTTCTTTTATCTTTTGGTAATACAGTAAAAGCCCTTTAATTCGGAAAACTCGTTTATTCGGAAAAAAAAAAATTTCCGAATAAATAAGAGTCGGTTTTCAATTTTTTTATGTAAAAATTAAATTAAATTAGCAAAAATTAAATTAAATTAGCAAAAATTAAATAACACAATGATTGAACACGTATAGGTAACAAATAGATCTCAAATATGTAGAAGTCGGAACAAATCATCAAAATGTCTATTGGGGGAGTCCCGGCAATTCACATTTAAAAGTCGGGAAAAACCATACAAAAAAAATTGAATTGGGGAATCCCGGTAATCCACATTTAGATGTTGTTTGGGAAAACACCAGTACAGTTTAAGTTGGCGATAAATGTAAATCGTAGTCCTAAAGTACAAACTTGATACATATTTCTGCATAAATAAAAATGAACTATAATTCAGGTGCAACTGACATTGACAATGTTTTTAGTTACAAAAATGAATTATAAAAAATGTTATGTATTATTTGCAATCTTTTGTGTTAATAAAATAATTTTTCGTTTTAAGTTCTTGTATTTTTTCATCAATAGAAACGCGTTTTAGTGCATAAAAAAAAATCTCTCATTAATTCGGAAAATTCGTTTATTCGGACTGACCTTCCCCCCAACCATTCCGAATTAACGAGCTTTCACTGTACTTCCGAACGTCATTCCTTCAAAAGCAACCCTCTATTCCCTCAATCATGCGCTTATGTTTTCCTTCTTTTTGGTTCTGGAAAACCTATGGTCGTCTCTTCCCTTCTGCTTCTGAGCAGCTTTGGTCCTCATATGCAGCGCCGCTCTATATGCATCCTGTTTCTTCATGTGCTTGCCAGCTTTTCTTGTCGTTGGGAGAATCTCCGTGGGGGCATAGAACCTCTTGAGAGATTTAGGGGCAGTTGATCGGAAAAGGCTCTGGAGGTCTCTTGTGATTGCAGCAGTCTGACATTATTTTCTTGTCTTTGTTTTGTTCGGCATATCCGCAGCTGTATCTTTGCTGCAACTCAGAATGTTCGGGATATCCACTATCCTTGCCTTAATCGCAACGGGATCAATATGGTTGATTGATCAAGAGGCTTCCATGTCCCATTGTGAATATCGAAGTGTATGCTACGACAATGTACTGCCCCGTCGGAAAGTCGCTCCTTCCTGCTGTCGCGGTATCCGTAATGCGAACTGTGAGTTCCTCAATTTATTCCATTTGTTGCCGGATATCCCTGTTAAGCAAGTTGTTGTGTCTTCCCTGTCATCCTTCAACTGTACTTTGTGGATCTTGAGTTGTGGTCGTGATTGTTTTACTGAAGTTTGAGTAAGGTAAGGTTTTCCGATGTGGTGTGGGACACCTAAAATAGATAGAACAGATTATTATTTGTATCAGTTGGCCTCCTTGAATCAACCCGAGTTCCGAAGGAATTGTAGGTTAGTTCTCGGTGGCTTGCTTGACAGTTCGCCCAGATCACTGAAGAAATGTTCTCCGAGGGTTGTCTTTCTGTTTCTGCTTATGCTTGGGCATTCGCATAGGAGGTGGAATGTATCCTCCTCAGCATCTGCGTCGCCACATCCTCTGCAAAGTTCCGTTGTATTCAAACGCATTCTCTTGAGGTGGGCCGCTGGCAGGCTATGACCTGCCATAATACCTATAAGAAGTGATAGGTGACTTCTGTTGAGTGCAATGATTTACTTTGTTTTTCTCTTATTTAGTTTTGTTCAGAGCGTTCTTGAGGTGCGGCTCTGTGTGAATTTTGTGGTGATGCTGAACTTTCCAAGCTGTAGTGAGGTTATGATTGAGTCATCGGTCATTGTCAGATCCAGCTCAGAACCCATTCTTGTGAGGTCATACGCCTTTTCATTCCCATGGATGCCCTTTTGTCCCAGGACCCAAATGAATGTGACCTCATGAATAGCGCTGAGTGCCTTGAGCTCATCGTTTCAGCGTTTCACAGTTCTGGATCTGATTGTTGTGGATGTGATGACTTTGATGGCTGCTTAACGTAGATTTCGATGTGACTTCTTCGGAGTGACTGTTGTGAAAGTTCTCGTGAGGCCTCGGCGATTGCTAGAACTTCCGCCTGAAACATGCTGCTGTGATTCAGAAGTATTATTGACGGTGCAATGCTAAGCTCTGATGCATAGATCCCGGAACCTGCGCCTTCATCCATTTTTGACCCAGCCGTGAAAATGGATATATGGTTGCAATTAATAACCTCTCCGTCTGTCCAGCTCTCTCTGAAGAGAATTTTGAGTTCGAGGTTTGGGCTAAATTCCGAAATCGGTGTTAAATAGTCAGTTTTGGTCTCAGTGTGATAGCTTGGTTACCTTTCAGACCTTTTTTTTCCACAGATTGGATTGTTGTAGGCGAAGCGCATTTTTCGCGGCCACTTCCTTTGTGAAAAGATCGACAGGTATTAGCCCCAGCATGACCTCGAGTGCTACCCCAAAAAATAACTCTATGATAGTTTGCCATGGATTCGATTTTAAGTAAGCACATTCATTAGTCATACGCGACTAATTTTTCTTTCACGATGTCTCTGAACAGAAAGGGTACGAAGCTGCATTTGGATATCAGCTTCCAAAAATCGCCAACTGTTGGTTGTCAATTTATTTCATTTCCGGATGCTGGGTCTGTACTCAGTCTCAAGTGACTAAATACCTTTCAAGGGATCAAATAACGAAAGAAAATTACTTAAAATATCGAAGACGGCTTTTCAGAGTCCAGTTGGGTGTTGGAAAGTCAACTTTATACCAGCAAATGGTAGAACGTGGAAGCAGATTTTAAAACAAAAACCCTATTATCCCCAATTAAATTGTTGAAAGGCAAAATGCTATTCTATACATTTCTATGTGTACATAGATGTCCTATATACATGCAAATTCCAAACCAAAATTAAAGGATTTACAGAGAAAAACCATGGTAAAGGTCGTTTACTTCGTGGAACAATTAAATATCTTCAGCTAATTGGTTGAACCTGTTGGCCTCCACCATTAAAATAAGCCATAGTACCCACCGCTGTTAGTCATAGTCATTTCCTTTTGTTTTAAAGACAATTGACCTCATCATCTAACCTACGTAAGTACATACGAACATTGGCTTTCCGAAGCACTTACACTTAACGTAATTTCATAGCAGCACGTGGTAAATTACTTGAGACTTAATTTGAAGCAAAAACAAAACTCAAATGGTGGCATAGAAAGTATTCACTTAAATTTCAGGTACAAATGTGTATATGTGTGTGTAAGTATCTATTTAAAATAACCTCTATTGAACTCAATCGATTGTATATGTATGTTAGCTTTCAGACGGCAGATGATTTCCTTTCGAATGTCAGAATATCAACTGCATAACTACAAGTAATTGAATGTCTTTTGTGTATCCTAGCGTCTATTCCTTTATGAACCCTCTCTCGGATGATGGGAATACCCTTACGATCTGGCACTTGTTGCAATTTAGCTATTAGATAAACGTAAACAAGCACCCCACGTTCACGTACGAGTTATTGAACTTTTAAAGGGGAAACTACTCGTAAGTATATGAGCTTAAAGGCTTCCTTTAAGTATGTAACCACATCCGGCTGTTTATAGTGTTCTGATCCATTAGTGGTGGGCGTTTGATTTTGCTGTTTAAACCCTCAAGTGGTAAGGTGAACGTTTGGTGTGAACAAATGAGTCAAATGGTGTATAAAAACCCCCTAGCTTTATATTTGGCAAGCGCCACCACACATTAACGCCTTAAAAGCGCACCTTAAGAGCATAAAACAAAAGTGGTAACTATTTACAAAAAAGGAGATTCTACTTCCGATTTTGAAATTTTCCAATACATATGTACGTTGTAGGAGGAAACGTGAATGCTGAGAATCTAGTGCACAACAGGTATTGCTTGCATACTTGAAGGAGAGCTCTTATCCGAAAAGTATGCAGACATTTTCGTTGTTTGATTTACAAAATTAGCTCGTTTCCGATTTATATCGAAGCAGGGAGCGATTGGACATGCTCCATGCTCCATGCATCAAAACGATGTCGAACACCATCTAGAACAGAACTTGACAGTCGACAGCTAAAATTTTGAGGTAGTGAAGGTGCTCATCTATCTCGGGGCAAGGATGAGCTTAGGCAAACCGCTGCTACTTCGGTTTGTCCAAACAGCTGGCGTCCAAACTCCCAACCCGAAGATCCAAAATCATGCTCTACAAATTCCTGATCTTGCCAGTCTTATTTTATGGCGCTGAATGCTGGACGATAAGTAAGACGGCGGAGCAGATTTTGGGATCCTTTGAAAGAAAAATTCTACGTCTAATATTTAGTCCAGTCTGCGAGGAGGGTGAATGGAGGAGAAGATAAAACCGCGAGCCCTTCAAGCTGTATAGAAATGAGAGCAAAAAACTGTCGACTGCACTGACTCGGCCAGATCGAGCGAAAAGATGAGAATGCTCCAGCTAAGAGGGTCTTTGATTCCCAGTCACCTGGTTTACGAAGAAAAGGAAGACCGATCCTCCGGTTTAAGGATTATGCATTCGCGGACCTTGGTGAAGTAAACTGAAAGCAGCGTGTCCACGACCCTGAAGGATGGAAAGCGGCATTAGTTCAGGCTCAGACCCTCCAAGGGTTGCAGGTCTGATAAGTAAGTAAGTTACAATTATCAACACTCATCTAAGGAACGTCATGAGTATTCAATCTCTAAGCCTGTTTTGAGAATGGATACTCCAGTGATGTAGTTACGAACTCTATACCCGCCTCTATACTCGGCAATGGTACTAGGCTGTGAGTAAAAGTTGACTAGAAAAGGGGAGTCAATGTTTATACCGCGTACACTGTTAATACCTCTGACCTTCTCTTTGAGTTCCAGAGATTGCAGGTCCGCCTTTAAGTCTGTTTTGCGATGGCAATCAATAAGTTTCAAGGATAGACATTAAGTTTGGCGATGGGGGAAATAACGGAGGACTGCATTTAACACTCAGCTCAACCAAACGTCGCATGGTCGATAAGACTTCCAAACCATAGTAGAGTGTTCCAGGCGGAAGTTCTAGCAATCGCCGAGGCCTCGCGTAAACTATCACAACAGACTCTCCCAAGAAGTTACATCGACATTTAGAAAGCTAGTCAAAGAGCCATTAAAGCCATCACATTCACAATAATCAGATCCAGAACTGTGAGACGCTGCCACGACAAGCTCAAGGTACTCAGCGCTAAGCATAACGTCACACTCATTTAGGCTGCGGGGCATAAGGGCATCCATGGGAATGAAAAGGCGGAGAGCTTGCAAGAATGGGTTCCGAGATGGATCTGACAATGGCCGATGACTCAATCCTACTCCTACTAGAACCTGCAAATAATAAAATTGTTTTATCAAAATAGGTGTTTTGTTCGGGCAACGTTCATCGAAAAATCATCTTCAGCGATAAGGCCCATTTCTGGAAGAATGGGTACGTCAACAAACAAAATTGTCGAATTTGGGACGATACCAATCCACATGAGATCCAAGAGCGTCCAATGCATCCCGAAAAAATCACTGTTTGGTGTGGATTTTGGGCTGGCCGCGTCATCGGTCCACATTTCTTTGAGAACGACGTTGGCCAGGCCTATAGGTCGATGATTATCAACTTCTTTTGGCCTGAATTGGATATGGACACCAACGACATGTGGTTTCAACAGGACGGCGCTACGTGCCACGCCTCATTGGAAATTCTGCACGAGCCATTCGAGGGCATGGTCATCTCACATGGAAGTGATGTGAACTGGCCACCGAGATCGTGCGATTTGACCCCGTTAGACTTTTTCTTGTGGGGTTTTCTGAAGTCGCAGGTCCACGCGAATAAGCCACAAACCACAGCGGCCCTCAAGGCCAACATAACCCATGCCATCGGTCAAATTCAGCCTGATTTATGCGCCAGAGTCATGGAAAATTGGACATTTCGGATGCGCGCTACCCAGAGAAGCTGCGGCGGATATTTGGACGATGTTACATTGCATACATAATGGCATCGATAGGCCTTTCAAATGAATAAAAAATATCGATGATATCTCACACACACTTTGTTTTATTTAAGTTTAAAGATAGGCGCGCTTAATGAAAGACCATTTATTTATATTTTAAAACACAAATCACTTTTCCTAATATTATATTGATACTCTTAATTTGTAACATCTGTTACCTATGTAATAAGGCTTGTAGATGAATAAATAAATAAAACAAGTAAATAAAATAAATAAATAAATTTGTGTCAAAATGTGCTATTTACCGTCTTTTCACTATAGCAGAAGATTGTCGTCTATTTTGAGTATCTTCGGTCATATTTTGAAAATTATGCGGACGAAGTTTGCACGCAAAAGCTGGGGTTTAAATGGAAGAACCCCTGGCAAGTATACACTCGTCGTATATATGTACGTGTTAATCTTAAAGTCACACAATCGTCGAAATACGACGTCCTAAGTAAACACATTTTACTTAGAGGTCGTATCCTTTTTCATATACAAAAAGTTCAATCCAATCATTAGATTTTAACAAATTTCTAAAACAAAAAACACTGAATCCCAATTAAAAAGGTTTTTGTTGAGCACAATTGTGTCCATTAACAAAGCAAATAAGAATAGGTTCTTATTAATGGAAAAAGCCGTTAATGAATAACTACTTCACTATGCCTGGAATCTCAAACAGATGAAGTTGAAATAATTCTGCGAGTATAAATGTTGAAAAGGAATTCAACTAAAGGAACACATTATTTAAGTATTTCGCCAACGCTATTCCAATCAATATCCTCCTGCTGAGACATATTTCATTGGAAACAAAATACCATCAACATGGTGTTAATCTTTCTCTCATACCCCCCGGCTAATCATAATAATTAATCATCTTCATCCTGAATGAAATCAAATGTGCGGAAATGCGAGAATTTCTTTTTGAATACAGCAAATAATAATGCGCGCACCCTAGGGAGTGTACCATTCGGGACAGTTTTGGAATTTTCCTACTGAACGCCTACTAATAATATCTCAGATTTATTGGTCCTATTGTTGAGGTTATTGGACTTACCAAGTGCTACTAAAATTTTTGGTCTACTTTTGTTTTTATGGCTTTCGAACGGCAATTGCATGCTTGATGTTTTGTAGATTGTCACTTGATATTATGTATGACTGCCGTTTTTATGATGTCGTTAGAATTCATAGCATTCAATCACTTAAGACAAGCAATTCTCTTACGTTTTATTTGAAATTTCAGAGGGCAATCGCTTTCAAAACGCGCGTTCAATTCCCAGCTCACTTAGGATGCTATGAATTATTGCACCTGTGGCAATGTCGAATGGAATTGTTGATACCTTTTTTTATTTCATAAACGAAACACCAAAAAGACTACAGCCTGTTTGGAAAAGATGTTGTAATACCCTATTCTTACACAATGTAAGACACCTCTCTAGGAAGTTACCCAAAACCATTTTAAAATTTATTACAAAATCGGGATGGTTCGTGGAATCCGAACGATTACCAGCAAACTACCACAGACCTTTCCTCGTTGTCTTCTTTTTAGACTGCACATTCCACGTTAGGGGAACACAATGGATCCGTAGATATTCGAGTGAAGGTTGCTTCATACGAGATACAGTCACCTCTTTAAGCTATCTACCTACACAGGGTGCTGCAAAACGAATCTGATGATCCTGTTGGTGTATTCCCGAGCTTAAACAATCTAGCTGCGAGTATCTAAACGATGGCTTTTAACAATGATATAGAATGTTTAATGGAAGAGTGAGACCGAAAACTTAATAGAAGCTTTAAGGGTGGTTGCATTATCGCTTGTCACGCTGAAGGTTCCAGGTTCGTATCCCGATGTTACAGAAAAAAAGTTGGTCAATTGCGAAAAAAGCTGACGTCAACTCTACTGTATAGGCATAACACTGGCAGTAGGGTAGGCAATGGCTTAAAAGTGTTGATCGTACTAATGCCATCGGGATGTTCGAAAGAAAAACTGTGAATTATAAGCAATGGCAATAGAATCAATAATTCTCCTCAGTCATTCTGGACATCACCCTCGGAGCAAAAAAGACTGAAACCTTATACCACCTGAGTTTCCAAATAAGTACACCAACACTGTGTGAATAGCATCATAAGGGTATTCATAACCCCTTTAGCGCTAGTGAATTATAAAAAAAAAAAAAAGCTTGGCCCAATCGAATAGCTCTGGAGTTCCTTCCCGCAAAATTCAAAGAACTGGGTCGCGGTCAGTAACAACAAGAAACGGGGCGAAGGCTTACTCGCCGCGAGTTTTTTAACCACACAACTACGCGCTATGCATTTTATAATAAGCTATGCTTGGAGGCCGGTCGACGAAACTGTCTTAGGAGGTGAGCCACAGTGACTGTCGCCTTGTTTCTGAACTCCTGGAGGGTTGTGGGTATCCTTTTGTTCTTGTTGGTCCCTTTTTTTTGTTTCTGTTGTCTGACTTTGAATGTCTGATGCCGCTCGAGTCAATGTTGCGTCATACCCTGCCATCTTATCCCAAGCACTCTGCTCACGTTTTCCCTCTGCTGAAACCTCGTTATATTTTCTGAGCATTTTGATCCGGCTTCAAGCCTTGTAACGAAATTACAAATTGACTTAAACTTAACAAGCAACATATGTATAATAGCCTAGTTCCAAGGTTATTATAAAGCACTCAGCTCAATGCTATCGATGATGCAAAGTTTAGCCTTTTTTGTGGCCTGTTAACTACCTATCGGCGGAAAAATATGCACCTTTAGGACGCAATGGCCACCCCCATTTCATTGAAATATGCTACGGCCGTCTCTTCTTATTGTGTGGTTCGTATTATATTTTGACATTATTTGCCACAAGTTTGGCATTTTCGGTTGAAGGACTTGCCCTGTCTATTCAGGACAGGTCGCTTATCTTCGAATTATGTGTGTAGTCAGTTGGAAGGCGATTGGTTAAAAAAACAACAAAAAAAGATAAAAATGAGTGATAGATTCTGAACTGCTGTCCGAAGGACACCTTTCACACAGTTCGACTTCGAGTTTGATAGGGCACAAGAGTTTCGGTAGGTTGTCCGCGGGATTCCGTATGCACCAGAGATAAGTCATAACTAGATACCCAACTTTCCAGGCCATTTCCCAGTGCCTACTAGCTGATTTCCTATAAAACTCGGAGATTTATGCATACCGCCTCATTTTCTTGACAAATATGCGTAAATCCACGAATTTACCCCCAAAATCTACGAATTCACCCTGAAATCGCTTGATTTATTTGACATTTTGGAGATGCAAGATCGCGGTATAACAACAACAACATAAGCAAATGGGTGCCGCGGGGATGGAAAGATGGAAGATGAATATCTCTTGATAACTTATCTCTGGTACGCACGTATGAATGCTTTTGAGACTAGTGACCAAATATTTAGAGCAGACAAGGATTAATGAAAGAGAGCGCTCTCTGTATATTCATCCTCGGATGGTGCAATTCCTTTATTTTGGATTCTATTCTTTTATATAAATAATGTACTTTTGGTTAAGCAAGCTCTACTACAAAAACACAATCTTCTCGACGAGTACAGCGCGTCAATATTTATCTTTACGAGTTCACCTTATTTTTGCTACACCACTGTCAAAATCCGTAAAGGATGACAAGAGAACTGTTCATAAAGTGGCTTCAGTTCAACAGCTTTATGTATTTGTGCTGTATAATGTCAAACAATGTGAATTTGCCCTTGAAAAAGTTAATTTAAATCGCTTTAGTATAAAAAACGAGCACGTTTTAAGTAGATACTTCTGTATCTATGTATGTACAATCCCTACTCCGAGCGATGTAGGCTCAAATTTCGAGAACTTTTACGCTAATGGTCAGGAATGGCTAAATCGATATAACTTTTCAAATTAATGGCAAATTTATGCACTTTTCTTATATCTTTTGAACAGGGTCTGTAGAGAGCCTTATTTATTTTGGTGATACGT
The DNA here is from genome assembly GCA_951813785.1 of Criorhina ranunculi. Taxonomy (NCBI): domain Eukaryota; kingdom Metazoa; phylum Arthropoda; class Insecta; order Diptera; family Syrphidae; genus Criorhina; species Criorhina ranunculi. Next base: position 32,413,077 of record OX638382.1, on the reverse strand, counting down.
GGTAGGTGGATACATTCTTCTTGGGATGCGTGTATAAACGTCCGTGTAAATAAAATCTCCAATTAGAAACAGGAAAAGAAACTGCATATAGGAGAAGGTGCGACGTGGTAAATCTCCGGAGAAACTAGGCCTAGGCTAGATTTTCGGTGTCCTCACAGGACATTGCCCAGTCGACAAACTCACCAGAAGGTTAGAACTATTTTCAAACGATATTTGCAGAAGCTACAGGGACGAAATTGAGGAAAGACTTTTCTCCAATTTCTTTCCACGGCTTGATGTGAGGTAAGTAGCTTGAGGTGCCTTAGTGGTTAAATTCGCCTTGTGAGTAGTTTTTGGATAAGTGAAACATCATCAAAGTGAAGAGTGCAACTTTAACCTTACCTAACCTTTGGAATGGAAACCGAGCTTATTGTTCCTGTCGATACTTTTCGTTTTTGAGTTCAATTAAGATTACTGTCCAATCAAAACTTGTTACAGGTCCCACCCTGATGGTGCACATAAAATGCAGGATTCTTGACAACGATAATGTAGTGCAGCCTTCCCGATCACTTGCTTTTTATGCTTATTTCAGAGGAGGATGCTATCTAATGCTATAACTACGTATTTCTTGTCCCTATTCTAGTCAGTCTCTAATCCCCTTATTCAAATGAAGGATCTCATGTGTGGAAGGAATCTATTCTTGTAAAGGGGACAGCCTTGGGCTATCAGAACACAATGTCTTTGGCATAGCTCAAGGTGCATATACCTAACCTACCTATACATATGTATGTATATATGAACCCTGGTGTGCTTAGTTATAAAGAAGTTTGTGTACTCCAAGGCTCCACATTCAGGAAAATAGAAACTCTTTGCGCATAGCTTGGTGTTTTACTCGCCCAAAAGGTCTTCTAAAATCCTTTCCTAAAATTTTCTTCACGGCTTTGTGCGAGTACCCTGCTTATGTCCTGTCCCTACATACGGTTCCTTAGGGTGTATAGTTCGGCAGATCTTTGGTTTTTACCCTCCGGTAGTATGAATTTTATCCAATTGCATGCAGTATTAGGTATTTACTCCTGTATTTTAGATAGACTTGACTATCTCGGCGTATTTTGTATTATCGTTGGCTTTCGTGTTCTTTCCTTGATGTGAGGAGGACTCCAGTTGTTCAACTTTGTCCACCGCTAACTGAGAAGCTTTCCATGTCAGATTATACACTCGGAGGTTGTTCATTGCCATTTCCAACGCACGTAACCACTAAGCAACAGCGAACACATTACCAAGCCATGTGGAAGCTGTTCTATGACGGTGGTTTCGACGTTTATGCCGTATACTTTCACTATGACCTGTTATTGGCATCATTGGGGTTTAATTTCTTTTGACGTTTCGGCGACAAGCCCCATTTGGTGACCACAAACACTAATTTAAATTACAATTTGCAATATGCTGGTTGTTTTTTTGTCTTTCCTCTTGCACATAGATGAAATGATGTTGATTTTGTGTTTAAGAAATCAAATTTATGTGTTAAAAAATCGAAAACCCTTTGAATAGCATTACTCAAGCAAGACGGTGTTCCAATTTCATTTTTCAAACGATTGTGGCCCCATATTTGCATATGTTACTGTGGTGTAGTCGGTTGTTACTCTGAACTTCCAGATTCAACTCCTGATGTCGACCACACAGATCAACTGCAAAGAGCTGACGTCAACTCTATTGCAAAGGCTGAGGGCATACTACTGGGCAGAAGAGTGGTCCAGTTGGCTTTAAGACTTGGTCGTACTGAGTAATGATAATGACATCTGTCGGAAAAAAATACTGTGAATTCGAAACAATGACAATGACACCAACAAATTCTCCAGAATTATTCTGGACACTACTCTCGGAGCAGAGATGAACAAAAGAAAAAAAGCAATGCCACAGGGCTTTCTTTTTGTCTTACTGAGTAGAGCAAAGATATAACAATAACAGTCATATACTGTCCCCCAAAATTCAACATTACGACCCAACAATTCCTCAACTTTGTCAGCAGCCTTGAGAACAAGTTCTAAGCAGTTGGCGATTTCAATGCCAAGGACACCTACTGGGGTTCTAGGCTAACAACTCCAAAACGCAGGCAACTTTGGTACGGGCTCATACAGAGTAATTTTGACTTTATCTCTGCAGGTCAACCCAACTACTGGCCTACAGACCGAAGAAAATTTCCCGACCTTATAGGCTTTGGGATCACAAAAAATATTAAAAGACACCACCTCAAACCCGTGTCAAAGTAGGACCTTTCATCTGACCACTCACATGTGACTACCACGCTGGCAAATTTAAGAAACGTGGATCAATTTCCCAAAAAACATCACAAGCAAATGGACCAACTGACTTAAATATAGAAAATGTTATAAGTTAGCTCTTATCTTAACTTTCACTTACACTTGGAAAAAAGATTCCACGCATGTAAGCTCGAATTAAAGAATTGATTCGTAAATTGAGATGAGAGCGGCAAAAGAACCTATAAAGGCGAAGAAAGCCCTCCAAAGATATGTCAAATAGCAAAATGAGACGAGCTTAAGAAAATATTTTGAAAACCTCTCATCAATGCGACCACCTATCAGTTAATCTGGAAGAAGGCGAAGAAAATAAAACCTCCAAAGCAGCACAACCCACCAATCAGACAACCAAATGAAAACTGGGCAAGGACCTACGATAAAAAGGGAAACATTTTTTGCAGAGTTTTTTACGCCAAACTTATCGCAGTCCTACGAAAAAAAGAAAGCGTGCAGTAAGACTTACAAACATGTATTTTTTGAGAAACAGAAGGTGCATCATGCTCTAAAAAATGGAATAAATCCCAAGAAGGCGCCAGGTTAGATCCAAAATTATAGGGAAAATGGTTATAGAACTCCCAGAAGTAGCAATTGAACACCTTACTCGAATGTTCAACAGGGTTTTAAACCTAGCCCACTACCCCCAACCTTGGAAGAAGTCGAAGATAATAAAAGACCCTACTCTTGTATCGTCTTATCGACCAATAAGTCTCTAGCCTTGATGATCCAAAGTCTTCGAGAAACTACTACTCGGGAAAATAACTCCGTTCTTGGAAAAGGAAGAAATAATACCCACTCACCAATTCTGATCCAGAGCTAAGCATGACACGATTGAACAGGTTCACAGGGTAGGGTAGTAGCTGAGACAAGGAAATCTTTCCATACAAGACAATATGTTTCTTGACGTTGCACAAGCGCTCGACAAAACTTGACACCATGGGCTTGCTTTGCCGCTTCAGGATAAATTACAAGTCCGTCACATCAAAAGATCACTGTATAAGAGCGGGTGTCTCTCAAGGAAGTGTCCTTAGTCCAATCCTATACATATTATTTGCATCAGATCTTCCGACAGACAACGACTTGCTAGCAACCAACCAATGTTTGCGGAGACATCCGTAGATACGCCCAATAATAAGGTTTGTATGGTTATAACACGACAAGGTACGATTTATGACAAAACCAAGGCCTGTGACGGAGTCCACAAGCCTCAGTTTGCTGTCAGAGAGTCATAAGGCTGGAACAAGACTTAGATCAAACAGTCTGTTTGAGATCGGAATGCCTTGCGACTTTGACGGGCTTAGCAGCAGTCCATTTCTTACTGACCAATTGAAAATTTCACCTAAGTCTTCGTTTAACCAGTAGACAAGTTCAGAAATTTCTCTCATAGGCCCGCCCAAGAATATCTGAACGTTGTCAGCATACAGGTTAGCGATGTTTGCCCACGGACGGCAAGACATTAATAAACATGCAGAAAAATATTGGTCCCAGAATTGATCCCTGTGATACTCCTTGCCTATCAAGTCTCAGCGCTGACGAAGAACGGCCGTCAACAACTCTTTGCATTCTATTACTCAGAAAGCTGACAAGAAGGCTTAAGGCACTCGCACCAAAACCAAAGCGATGCTGAAGTTTCCAGCCATTAACCTTACCAGATTAACCTTAGAGAAATTAAGTAAGCAGAGTAACGTAACATAACCCTTGTCAAAATCGACCCCTATGTCATTCAGTATTTTGACCATAGCCGTGGAGCAGCTGTGATTAGCACGAAATTCGGACTGGAACGGGCTCAGGAGGCAGTTGATAGACAAGTGGTTTATTACCTGGTTTGCAATGAGTTTCTCAAAATCTTTTGACAAGCATGGTAAGATGCTGATAACCTTGTAGTCAATTTCTGTAGTCAATTGGACTTTATGGCAACAGGAACAACTCTTGCGATTTTCCATGAGTTAAGAAATGTCGAAGTGATAATGCAATGGTTGATAACGTGAGTTAGGTGACTAATGCTTTCGGGTAGAATCAGTTTGAAAAAGCAGATAGGCACCTCGTCTTCCCCAACAGAGTTTGAGCTGATGGTGGCTATACAAAATCAGAGAAATCGAAACGAGACGAAAAGCATACATATCACTTTTGCCCTTAGGCAAGAGGACTACCCACCTGTTACTCTAAACAACAGAGAGAACACATTGAGTCTATAGGTAAACGTAACCAAGTAAAACTTAAATTCACCAAACCCTCCACCACCAGCCTAGAAAGCCAATAAGGACCTATGGCATACAGCTCTGGGGCTCAGCAAGCTTTTCGATTTATAACTCCTGCAACGGTCGCAGTCCTCCTTTTTTCTATTAGTGTTTTCGAACATCACGCTGGAGCATCCACCCACACAACCTCTGAGTAGATAATTAATTGTCAAATTTGAAAATCCACTCTATAATTTCAAGGACCGTCTATAGCTTCCATTGTTGTTCAATTGCTGAAAATTGCAGATAATGGTGGGAAACTGCAATTAAGTAAATGTTATCTTGTGGAACATAGCCGATGAATATTTTCCTCACAGGATAATTGAGACGTTCAATTGCATTTGTAAAGTATCTTATTTCTCCTTGGCCTATGGATGTTCACAGTTTGTCGACTTAAGACCATTGCTCTGGATAGATTATTGTATTTTAAAATTTGAATCCTACTTCTATTTGTACAAATATATTAAAAATGCGAAATGATTTTTGGTTGGGATCCCATCTGCTTCAACGCACACCAGTTGGATAGAGGGTATTTCTAGGAAACCTATTTTATCCTTTAATACTAAAGCAGGGTATTATAAAAGGAGAAAGGTTGAATTTCGCTTGAGTAAATTCCGAGTTTTGTGTAAACATCTATAGTTTAAGCTTTTAAATCCTTATTCGGCACAAAAAAAAAAAAAAAAAAGCGTCTGTACCTTGTTTTTAAAAAATTTAATTTTCCATTCCCAAACAAAGGCCGAAAGTAAAACGAAACGCTTTAGAGCATTATATTTGTAATACCGTAAGAGGCTTATGTCCCTTGTCGCTATTAGTCAAGCAATTTTATTTAACGGATTATTCATGGTATCCGGTCATAAATCAAAAAGCTTTTTTCCCAAATTAGTTATTAACTTGAGAAATTATGAAAACGTACTTAGCTGACATCGGTTGGGTTTATAAATTTTGTAATATCTATGATTGTCAAAGTGGGTACCTCCTTATCGGAGCTTTTATTGCCTTTTATATTATATTGTGGGGTCTTGTGGTTAGTGGAATTTCTTGAAACAAACTCTTTAAAGGAACATAGTATTTAAGTGAATTTATTTAAAGCATGTGAAATTGGATTTCATTGCTATCGGAAGCCTACCCGATGGACAGTTTGCAAAAGGTCTAAAGAAATGACGGGCGTAAGTCCAAAAAGAGAACGTTACATTGCTAATCCTTCCAACCTAAAAATAAGTGGTTTTTTATATTGCTCGAAGGATCTAGATCCAGCCCAGAGACATAGACATTAAGCTACATAAGCTAGACCACTTGCATGAGGGTCTGTAGTTAGGGTCTTCAGTTAAAGTATCGTAGGCATCAAAGGAAGAGAAAACCTGATGGAGTAGGGGTCAGCCTCTGAGTTTCTGAGTCCTGAACCATTCACTGTCCTAAGTAGAAAAATTCTGAAGGAGATTATCGACAAGCGGACTAGCAATGAGCATCTGGGTAGGTGGGAAAGTGTGGCAAAATGCAGGCAAAGCAAAATGGCTCTGCATCAAGAGAAAAGCAATAAGCATGATACAAGGAACTTTTAAATGGGTAGTAGCGTTTTCTATAGCACGCGGAAATTTCAGAAACGATCTGAAGAAGAAGTGTCGTCTAGCAGATGAAACCTGTAAATTGTGTCTAGAAGAAGAGGATGCAGCTGCATATGTATACGCCATATTTTCGACGGCCAATGGATTATATCGTTGACACGAGAAATCGCCGTAAAAACTGCAGTGATATCTGGACACATCTCTAACAGAGACGACCGGTGGAAAAAAGACGAAAAGGGACTCCATGAAGTGGTCTGTTTCGACATGTATTCCTAGACAGTACATGTATAAATGTACATGTTTAATATGGAGTTTGACGACCTTATGCGACACTCATCGCTTAACCATTTGTGTATGCGCAGTCTGATGCAATCTGATTTTCACCTTCAGAACTGGATCTAGCTGGAATTCGGGCCCAGAAGTCTGAAAGTTCAACGACTGTGATGGCTGGTACATATAGAGCGGATAGACATCAATACTTTGGCCTGGAAAATCTTCGAATCCAGCCCCAAGGAAGACCGCGACTCAGGTGGCGCACGCAAGTGGAAGGGTACCTCAACCAATTTAGCGTGCGAAACTGAGGGCAGCTAGCTAAAAATCGAGCTGACTGGAGACGCTTGTTGGTTGAGGTCGAGATACATCTCAGACTGTAGCGCCACCTTAAGTAAGTAAGTAAACGAATATAGTTAGGTATTGTATTTTGGTGCTGAATTTTCATGGAGAGCGAAAACACTTCTTGTTGAGTTCCAGCGAAACAGCCAGTTGCATTCCGCCGCTTCAATATTTTAACCACAATGTTTACCCTTAAGCCTTCTTTCGGACGTTTTGTCAAATATAGGAATTCTTTCCTTAGCCGTACATCGCGAACGTGGAATTGAATACTATACCATAAAATTATGCCCCAGGATCAATCCTTCCTATTTTATTTCACTCTAAAGCTGCTAGCTTTTTGCATGAATAGAAGTGACTTCCATTTTTATTGCTGACTACTTTTTCATGACAAATAATACTGTTGAAGGTGTACTGCCGAGAGGTGGTGCAGTCAAAACCTTTTTGGTGGTTTTTCTGAGGCCCGAACCGATGTCAGCTCAAAAAGGCAAAGCCATCGCGACCACTGCTGCATGAAAAATGCCTACAAAAACCACAGGACACTGCTCACTAGATAAACAAAGTTCTCTCTCAGCTTTGTCAACTATAGATCCAAGTAGAAAGATTATCGAGCATATTTTATACGATTGCCCTACCACAAGTCCACAACTAGTAAAAGGTTTGTTTTTGCCGGTACTGTAGACAAGTATTAGCCTCTTCCTTTCCAAACAATAAAGTAAATTAGACTGAAACGCAGCGGTGTTAGAACATCTTAAATTTATTGAGCTTTTCGAACCCATACATGCTGTTTGCAAAAAGTAAACCATAGTTTTGACAAGTAAGTCATGTCAAGTGAAAACTCAGTAAATAGGACCAATGTCAACTACAACTTTCTGCAATGGAAGCCCTTCAAAGCGATGAATATTTATTGTGTAAGCCAATCCTAGCAGAACCTTGTTTCTTGTGCAGTGTACCGAATCTATTGTTTTGACTGTCGTTTGGTCTCTGGCGTATAGTGATGTTTCATCAACGGTGACTACTCGACGCAAAAACTTCTCCGAATTTCGCTTGAGGAGCTCCATACACTGCTTCGACATTGACAGCCGTATCCGCTTGTTGTCCACCGTGAGCAATAAAATATTTATTGCCGGTCCGTTCGACAAGCCTACTTCTTCGCGCATTGTAGTTCGGCGATCAGCGAGAATCATGTCGTGGACCTTTTCAACCACGTCTGCTGGTCGGCCTGATCACTCCTGATCAAAAACAGATGTACGACCACTTTTTAGTTCGTTGAGCCAATATCTCAAGGTTGTCATTTATGGTGGAGGGTCCCCATAGACAGCATCCAAATTCCTTTCATTTCTTCGGATGTTTTCAATTCAAAAATAAAAATCAAATAACGGATCGATATTATTCTTTTTCCATTTGATCGAGAAACACGAAACACGCGTGATATAAATGGCTGCCAAATAAAAACTAACCTGAAATTTCAGTCTGAAATTTAGTATGGTGGTAGTATGGTGGAAGTACACGACGGTAATGTCAACTTCCCTCAGCAGCGCCACGTGTTTTCCAACACGAATACTGATTGATCGACCCTCGTACGTTGTTGTAATATACGATCGTTTTATTTAGTTGTCACAATTAACCAGCACGCACAGCGGAAGCTCTGGTGGAACCATGTTCTCATTAACAGTTACAGAAGTCTAGTAAACACACGGACCAGGTGATGTGCACAAATTTTGACTAGAATTTCAAAATGCGGGCTTCGTTTCGACATGAAGGTTCCCCAGATCTGTCTATGTTCAAAATATCATGCAAATCAGTGGAATGGAAGATTTGTTATTCGAGTCACTGTCAAGAAAGCTTCGGTCGCTGTGCTTTTATAAGAAATATTGTTTACAAAAGTTGAATTAAAAAAACACGAAATTTGTTTACATTAACCTATCAACTTCGATACCAATTTCCAGCAAAACAAACAAACAATCTGTGCTAGCCCAAAACACTGCTGGCACACTCGTCTCTAAAGTCACAAGCTAACTCACGAATTTAACTTAATTTTGATTGACATGCCCAAGTAGCTAACCTAGTCCTAGTCCCATCTGTGTTAGTCAGCGACCAGAGTCAAATAAAGTTAAGAAAAATCCCTAAAGATTGATTGTTACTCGTAAAAGTTAAAAATAAAAAAAGGAACACCATCCAAAGAAATCAAACCGATTTCCCAGTTCCGCTCAAGGAAACGTAAACAGTAGACACAAGGACATCTAACCTAAATGCGGATATGAAATATTTTTTTTGTTGATACGGAGAATCGATGCGACAAATTTGTTTCGGTCTTTCCATACAAAAAATAAACGTACATAAGGACAGATTGTACCTATATAAGTACGTGTGGAGCTTAAATGGTATAAAAAGAAAGACCTCACCCAGGGGACACCTTCGGTTTATTTTGCCATTATTCGTATAATCATTGAAGGGGTGGGGTTGCATAATTCAAGAACCATCTCAAGAGTAAACATGCTTTCAATTCAAAATAAGGAATATTTAAATTTACGACTTTTTTCATATTTTCACGTCGTTCGTCGACATGCTGTGCTTAAAGAGGAAGGTCAGGCGGTTGAATTAAACTTGAAAATTGAAAATGTCAAGGGAGAAATGAGAACTGGTTAACAAAAAATTCTTTTGAATGTGTTAATTCGTAAATTTGTTTTGGCAGTGATAAGACCTGTTGAGAGAACTCAAGTTCTTCGCAAATGAACAAGGAAGGAGATAATGCTAAGGGAAGAAGGCAGAAGAACAATGTGAAGCAGTCAACTTGCGACTTACTAGGCAGAAGCAGCAAATCTAAAAGTCTCAGCACAACCCCGGTTTTAGTACAGCATTCGATAGAGATACTATTTCGGGGATATCTTGGACCCTATCCGACACAAGAACTATCGCCAACCCGTCGGGGATAGTTGCAGCAGTTGACTGAGCTCTCGACCGAAGCAATAGGAAGTGTATGGTCTAGGAAATCTTTTCCTCGAATGTAAGGACTTTTATACTGTACCAAGGAGCTGGTTACGCATACTGAGGAACAGGCCATGCACTCCAGACCATTATTATTATTATTTTTATGTTTGGTTCACAGCCCTTGGCACTAAGGTTTCTAAAGAATCTTATTGTGCCTTCCTTTATGTTCCTTAAGGACAACTTTGTTGCTCTCTCTCTTCTCTTTCTCTACAAAGAATTCCTAACATCGGAGGACATTCGCAATGCGTCGACTGGGGATATCTTCAACTTCATTAGGAAGATAGAGGACCTTCTTGTCTAACTGGCTTCGTTCACAATAGATCTTTCAGGTCGCAGTGCCATATGCGTTATGTCGCAGAGCTTCCCCAATAATAATAATAAGGATTCTCTTTCTAAGTTGAAATAGGGTTGAACATTCCATTAGGATATGGATTAGGAGAGAGGTCTCTTCACTCTCAGGGCAGAGTCTACAGCTTGTTGCAAAGTTCATGCGACGGAGGTGCTTGTTCAGGCGGCAGTGTAGGCTGGGAAATCCAATTAAAGCTCTAAGGTTGTTCCTATCAAAGTTCACAATAAAGCTAAATTTGTTTTGTGGTGGTACTGGGAATAGCAGTTTTGAATATGCTTGCCCTGGCCACGCTTCTCTGGATTCTAGCAACCAAAGACCCTTTGCATGTCTTACGATGAGTAATTTGCCTACCCCACAGAAGGGCTCGGGTCCAATGAATATTGTTGACGCGCCGTCAACATTTCATTACCCACAAACCCACTATGAAACCCACAGGAATCCAGTGAAAGATGACCATGTTGGTCCTAGCTAGGTCCGAGATCATATTGCGGGTTTCTAGGACTTGTTTGGATTTGATGACAGGCGAGTCGAGCGCTTTTAGGGCAGCTTGACTGCCTGAGAAGATAAATATGATTTTTCCCAAGGTGTCAGAGGACTGATTAAGTCTCACACACTGCTTAATGGCAAGGACCTCGGCTTGGAATATGGACGAGTATTCGCCAAGGCTAACTGGGAGGTTCGCACATGATGAATCTCCAAAAATTTCGGAGCTAGTTCCTGTGTCCTTTTTGGATCCGTCCGTATACCAGACGAGGTGAAAAGGTGATGGTTGATGTTTGTGGTTCTTCCAATCCTCCCTTGACCGGATAACTATTGAGAAGTTTTGTTGAAGGAGAGACATGCTGAAGAGCTTTTCACGCTCCATAGTTTCGAGCATGTGGAACGCTTCTTTCTGAAACCATGCTGTCTTCGAGACGGATCCCCTACTCTCTGTTCCACTGCCGTGAGCCTTGATTTCAGTATTTTTTCCAAGAGTTTCCCTCCGGTGTCCAGCACATAAAGAGGTCTTTATGCTGATGGGAGATACAGGTCTCCTTTCCCTTTGCGGATCAGTACCAAACGTTGCTTCTTCTAGTGTAATACATATATTACAGTAAAGTTCATGTGTTTACACGTGAGCAAAGGATAATATAACCTTGACAGTACCATTATCACAAACGAAGGTAGCTGAGAAGACATACAAATCCAAATCCAATGTTGTGCTTCACTCTTACGAATCCTTGACCTTGACAGACATAAGAGTCGAGTTGAAAGGAAAATAAGGGACGAACAAGTTGTTGATTGGTTCCAATCTGCCTAAGAAACCTCAAAGCCAAGATCCAAAGGATGATTTCTAAGAGTATGCCGCATCAAAGAAAATGTGCAAAGTGTAACCAGAGTCGTAAGAGGCATTTACAAACGCAAATACTTGGCAGGACAGCTTGTAGTGGGCCAAGGCAATAAAATAATAGTAGCATCACTCACTTAAGAAAGGACATATCCTACACATTTTCAAACCGAACTTTTAAGGACGAAACACAAAGAGTCATGAAATGCTGAATATGAAACCAAGCATTGACAATCATTCAATTGAAAAGATGATCAACAAAAAAGAATCGAAAGCCTTCTTTTACACTGTCTAACTAAAAGCTTTGAAAGGACGAATTTCCAGCCGATTTATTCGCTGTTTGTTTACGGTTTCCTGTGTATGCTTTTATTATTCGTATATCTTCCGGTTTTCCTTGAAACCATAAAACTGAAATTGGAGCATTACACGTTGATGAATCCTCATGACTCATGAGTCAAAGGATTCTGTGACATTGGCTCTTTGTAAAAAAATGTTTTAAATTGTTTACTCAATCGTATGTAACGCATCGTCGACCCAATTTCCCAATTTCTATTGACAGTCCATTGAAATAGAACCCGTGAGATTGATGGCCCGCGAAATTGGCATTGTGTAATCCAGTACAGCTATTATTTGAAAAATAAAATCCAAAATATCTGACGAGAATTGAGAGACGAATAAAAATAAGCCAGTCAGGCTCATTAGATGGCAAATAAATCCGGAATCACAAAAAGGAATGTAGTGCCAGAGTGGGTTAATCCAAAAAACTATTTTCTCCAAACAATCTGTGTGCATCGGAGCTTGCTTTAATTCATTTGTATAGCTTTTGAGGGGCCATAACCAAGAGCCACGATGATATCCAGTGAAATAATATCTTCGTGCATGTCGTTGAACATCATCTAGTTATTTTAAGTGAATTATATACGCTTTCAGGCTTCGTAAATGTATTTGCTGTTGTTGTAAGCAAAGGCTGTTGTCATCCTTTGACAAACTTAAGACGTGTAGCTTCACATTTACACATTATCAGTGAATCACTGCGTGCTCATTTCGGATTGTGTGAAAGAAAGTTGATAATCCTTTCCGACGTATGGGAACAAGGGTGGCCGGGATGACGATCTTACTGCCTTGTGTCCGCTTTTCTTGTTTGAATAAGAGCTGGACAGGTTGCATCTTTCTCTATGCATAACCTACAGATAGGATTCGGTGAAACACTGAGTCTGTGGAGTTGCTGAGGGTGTTTACTTTCAGATTCACCAGAAACTGTGTTGTAGTGCAACATAAGCAATCAACTGAACCCATTTCATTGAGCTTTTTTTAGGAAAAGGTGTACTCAAGGGTTGCCAGCACTCATTTAAATGAACGAATTAACCGTTCTCTCATACATATGTCATTTTTGGACTGGAATCTGGCACAGAATGACCAAGCAATATTAAGAAAGCATGACATACTGAGCCACACACACTTAACTCGCTGTACATGGAATTCTGCGGAGAGTTGATGATAACCATCAAGCTATGTCTTTCAGAGAAATAGCTTGAGACGCCTCCTCTTCTACACTTATTGTATGCAGAATATCAATGATGTCCTACTTGTAGATACTCGCGGCGTTATCTCTTGACTGAAATCTCTAGTTTTTGAATTAAAAGACTTAACTGGAAGAGTTTCTCCCTGGGCAAAACTGGAAACTGACTCGGACTATTTTACATCATCTCCTGACTTAGCCGATTCATTCCTTCAAGAGATGACTGGACTTACGGAAAGGTCATCAAAGCGAATAAAATTTAGATTTTCACAGACGGGTCAACAACCGAAGATGGAGTGGGTCTCGGGACACAGTGGTATCCACGAGAATGAAATGGCGGATAAGCTAGCTAGAAAGGGATCAAAACAGAACCTACCACTGGTTGATTACTCAGTACTGACCCCCTATATTCGTTAGATCCAACGTAGCACTAGACTTCCAAAGACAAGTTGACAAGAGATGAAGCGCACTCTCATCATACCGTATTTAAAGAGAACTCTGGACTAGTTACAATGAAATAAAAACAAGGCCACAACCTACCGGTGGCCCACCTTAGAAGAATCTGCGACTGAGGCGATACAGCCGCAGTAGAGAGCACAGCCCATTTTCTATGCGAATACCACAGCCTATGAAAAACTACCCTTGGTGAATACATTTTCAACAACCTGGGCGACCTGGGCCATTCTAAAATTCGTTACGAACTCGGGATGGTTGAAGAAGGCCGAACGACAACCAACCAACTAACACAGACCCTTCATCCTTGTCATATTTTTCAGACGCTACGAGAACACAATGGATCCTTAGAGATCCGATTAAAGGCTCCATGATATGGAATGCAGTCACCCCTTCAACCTTCCTATCTACCTAGTTATACTTTCTTCTTCTCGCACATTTTTCGAAATTATGTTTCATCTTCAGAAAACTTTTGAAGAATAGCCTAGCATTTCGTCGTTGTTGAGGAAAATTCGAAGAATTTTTGCCCAGCAACACGCTTTGGCTATGTGCATCACCGGGCGGGAGGGGTCAAGGGCGCCATTTGGAGTAGCAAGCGGGCCTTTTTTTAAATTTGTTTGAATTCGCGGGGGCGGCAGCGTGGCACTCGCTTCGCTAGCCTCGCGTTTTGGGAATAATCCAATCTGGAAATAATCTTGGTAGCAAAAGTGACGTGATAAACACATGATGAACTGAAATCGATTGAAGCTCTTTAAAGTATCTGCCAGTTCCAAAGACCTTTTGGCAAGATGTGGTTGTGTATAGTACAGTGATAGTCAACCTAATTTTTACCCGTACGTCTATAGTATGAACGGTCAAACCTGCCTGTTCTACACTCATTAGACCGCTCTTTGGAACGATCCAAACGCTTTGCTTGTTTTAAATCTAGGTGTATACTACCTAGATTTAGCTTCCATTTGGATTTGGATCTATTTGGAATAGAAATTCAGGGTCTCAGTCAGGACCGCAGAAAGCGCGTCACGAAAAATGTCTTGCGTTCAAATCAAAAGCGACAAAACTCGCGCAGGATTTCTCTTTTCCAGTAATTTTCCAGTCATCCTCTCTTGTGTACACACAAAACAGAGAAAAATCGACGATCGTCAACGCCTACCGATGAGATCCTTGAATGGGATTGGCCGATGTGTTGTGAAATTTATTAAAAAAGTAAGGAGTCTATGTTGCCAAATGCGAAAACTGAGTGTAGAGAAAATGCGTGAAGTATGGATTATTATTTTTTTCAGTGAACATGGTAATGACACGTTTTTTGAAACTGTTTACTTCTCACTTGTGGCGTTGAAAAGAAAAAAGAATGTTTTGCTGATATGAGTTTGACTCGAAAATATGAATTTGAAACTTTGAAAAAATTAAAGCAACAAGTTTCTTTTTATGTAAATGTGTACCTATATATTTATTTGTTGAACCCTTTTTAATTACACCTACAATTATTGCAAGAAGTGCTTAAATGTTGTACCAAAAAGGGGTGTGCACCAATAAAGTGGTTTGTTCATCGGAGTTTAATTTTTTTCAAGTTAAAAAGGTAGGTGTACGTGTAAGGTAAAATCGGTAGGATAAAATCTGAAAGGAAATCGAGAAAGTTCAGCCGATTCGTACATGTCATTTTCCAGTCAATAAAAGTGAGCACAATTTTCGATGCTCTCTCTGCGCAACTTTCCTTGTCGCTTTTGATTTGAAACGAACTATATAAGTTATTCAGTAGAATTATCCCTTTAGTGGAAATACCGTGACAGCTTTTGTCATACTTATCATGTCCTTCATGCACTTAGGATTGGTTAGGCGGAATGATTTTCGACTTGAATTCAAATTTCCAAATATGTATTTAACTAAAGTTTTTCGCTATATTGTCGAAAAGTAGTAGTGCTAGGCCACAGCTAAGCAGTTTGGATAACAAGGCTGCTTACCTCTTTATTTTTTTTTCTTTTACAGAAATGTCACAAATAACCTACCAATCTTGTTTCTTTGTAAACAGGAAAGGTATGGCTGACTTGGTCGGGTTGACATTTTATGTCTCCGGTGGGTAGGACCATATTAACATATCTGCAGACACTACCTAGGTAATTGTAGCAGTAAAGCTTCTCAGAACTCTTAAACGTTCTATAGAATGGGACGGAGTACATTTGTTAACAAGTCTTAAGCTTGTAGTACTAATAACTCACAAAGGGTTCAGTCCTCCCTCCCACAATTTTTAAGGTTCCACAACTACTAGGAACCCTTCTAATCCTTAGGAACATAACTCCAACAGTTGCAGATCCAGATGCTTGCTAAGGTTAGGATAACTGTTTGTTACAATTTAAAGTTTCACCCGGAGGCCTACGGTCCATTTTGACTGTCCCTTTAAAACCACGGTGGGACATGTATCTAACTAAATTACCCAGAGCTCTGGATATATGTATACGAGTACCTTTAGGTCTTTAAATTGTATAATTGCCAAGTCACCTAAGCTTTTAAAGAACCCCTGATACGCATATGGGTTAGTCATTTTTAGTGCTTCCTCAGAAGTCGTTTGTGACTTTTCTTAATTTCTTAGGTAAATTTTCCTATAAACGTAGGGATGGGACTTCTTCCGAGAGACAGTAGGATCGTTGTTCTTTTTCACAACGAATATACCAGCTACAATCTGCGGTTTATGATTGTATAACCCCTGGGGTGTTGTCATTGTTTCTCAGTCAGTCTTGCAATGACGCACTTGGTTGTGTTTAAGGCAGGTAGCATTTAAATGTCAGCCAGAACTGTATCCATGTCAGTGCCTGTCCTTGCCATACATCTAAATATGCGGAATCATTGAATAGGAGATTTAAAATCCTGCTATGATGTGAGAACACAGCTGCAGAAAATGTCAATTCAATTCAAAAACCAATTTAAGTCAAACACATCAAAGATACATATACTGCTGTCTCATCTTTTATGTCAGTAAAGTGACACACCAACTCACCCAAACTTAAAATCAGTGAAACATAAGTTTGCTTTTGGTTTCGTCAGATGTAAACGATTTTTCTTTCTTTTACTTGGCAGCGGATATCCGTCCGACACTTGACTTCAGTTAACCACACACAAAACCAATGTGAAATATCCCGTCTTTCTCAGTATTTCCGTTCTCTTTCTTTTTCCTATTTCCACCCATTAGTTTTTCTCCTTCACTGGCTTCTTTTAGATTAGCTCATACAACAGACCCTCATCATCCCAAAATGTTATCAAAAGTCAATGATAAACGTTCACTTGGAGTCATATCGATGGAAAAATTCTCGTCATCTCTATTGACCAAAGAGGGAGTTAAAGTTTTAACCATAAATTGTTCGACTTATGTATAAAAAACACCGTTCTGACATCAATCTTAAGGGAAAGATACGAATTTAAGACATGAAGATGTAAGGTCATAAAAGGTGGGCATCCATCCCGAGGAGTTTTGTTTAATCCTTTCCTAAGGCATTACACAAAAATGTTTAAGTAGAAAGTTTTGCACGAAACTGGACACAGCTGGCAAAGGACAACAATGAGTGGGAAGGATTACTGATTTGGGTCCAGCTCCATCCTGAATTCTTACGGCATCTAAAGCGTGTTTAATTTGCGCTCATTAACGTGGGATTTTGTCTGTATTCCCCTTTTTGTTACGGTACTGTCTTAAAATACAACAGATGTCAATAAGGTCCACGTGTACATACATAATATACGAGTATGTACCAATGTTTCATCAGTTGAACCCAGAAAACATAACCAACTTTCTTGATACACACTCGTAGATACATATGTAAATTGCTGAATTTATATTTCACAATTTAAATCAACTTTAACTTAAGAATCCCGGCGTGAAGTCCTTAATTAAAATTCATTGTACAACCCTCAAACATATAATAAATTCCAATGTAAATTTTCTTACACATCCACAGATACATATCCATCTCCCCTACATATCACATTTTTTGAAATAAATTAAAACGAACATTCCACGTAGTAGACAGTAAAAATCCAATCACACTTTAAGATTGAAATAATTTATTTACCAACGTGTAAATGGCACTTGCATAGCTCCCCTTGCGGACGGTTTTCCAAAAGCAACAGGACTGTAGAATAGCCATTTATTCACACTTTATAAATACACTGATACATATATCCTTCAATAGACGATAGCGACGACCGATAACCGACTAACAATGTAGTCCAAGAGCACAGGTGCATAAAGTAACTTAAAGCAAACTAACTGCATCACACAATGTTCTAGAATTGCTTCATGACTTCGAAATGTTCCCACTAACGACCGCAATGCATCAACGGATAGTGATAGCATTGTTTTTTTTTTTTTGTCACAAAACCATTCAGTCCAGATTAACAAAGATTACTTGTTTGCGGAAAACTCTATTTCGATATCCCACTTCCCGATCCCGATACCTGGACTTTGTTTGGTTTCACTATTAATTCGTTTTAAAATTACGTACATTTACCGCGAGGATTTCACCAAGCGGTCCTTAGGGTCTTTGCACTTCGGCATGGAACTCACAACTGTTTAGTTTTGAGAATTCTGCACCGATGTCGGAGTGCGAATATCTCGGTGTAAGATGTAAACAAACAGATTGTTTTGCGCATGACTTACAGCAGGAGAGCAACAGTTTATCTGTTTTTGAAGAGAGAATCGGAATCCTTCCGCAAAACGTTTTATTGCAGTTGCGGTTGGTTAAGGAAGGCAATCTTAGGTGCTATGACCTATGATTAGAATTCAGCATCCCTTGTGCATTTAAAAATTACACATTAGCCGGACGAAGTGGAAGCCGGAAAGTCGCAGATATAGTGCCCTTCAGTATCGTCGACGTTCAGGTGCTAAGAAAACTTCATATGGGACCATTAAAATTCCATTAAATAATCTATAGATACAGTCCATTACATTTTTAAGGATGTCAGCGACCATTTATTGGTTTTGGAGACTTATGCGATCTTCTCGTGTAGCTCAACTGTCGATGAAAATAATCTAATTGTTGCCGTCTAAATCCACAGGACTTAGGTATTTCCAAAAACACCCCTACATTACCAGAAAATGGATGGAACGGACAGGTTTCATTAGAAATCAAATTATGACATCTTAGATTAGGTTATGTTATAGGGATGGCTGCACTTATGAATATAGCCTCACTCGGATCTCAAAGGTGTGGAGTGGGGCACCTTAAACAAATAGAACACGGATTATTATTATCAATTGGCCTCCCTGAATCAACCGGAGTTCCGCTTGTCACGCTGAAGGTTCCAGGTTCGAGTCCCAATGTCCAAAAAATAAAAAAAAGTCGATCAACTGCGAAAAAAGCTGACGTCAACTCTACTGCATAGGCATAACACTGGCAGTAGGGTGGTCATATGGCTTGAAAATGTTGACCGTACTGATGATATCGAGGTCTTCGAAAGAACTACTGTGAATTATAAGCAATGACAACAGTACCAATAATTCTCCCCAGTCATTTTGGACACCACCCTCGGAGCAATAAGACTGAAATCTTATACCACCAGAGTTTCAAAATCACTACACCGACACTAGCGCTGTGTGAATAGCATCATAAGGGTATTCATAACCAATTTAGCACTAGTGAATTAAAAAAAAAAAAAAATTCAGGGATTGGTATTATATAGTCAATTTTGGCTTCCATTTTCGCCCGCTTGATAATTGCTTGGTAGCCTATTAGACCCTCTTTCCAACTCTCAGTTTAACTAACAAAACTTTGGAGCATAGCGTCACATTAGCTGCGTAAGTTGGCAGTGAAGATTTTCTTCAAAGTCGGGAATAACTGCTTAAAACCATATTTCAAGATGGCGGGGTATATCAGTATTTGGTGAGTTAAGTTTAAAGGAACTCATCACTATTTAAGATAACCTCGTTCGTTACCACCTGCTACGCCTTATTGTTCTATTGGGCAGTTAACCTAAAAAAATGACTCCACAAGCCTCCGATTTCTTCTTAGTGAAGGTATAATTCGTTTTTTAAAAGGAATTTTGCTAGAAAATTTCTTGCACTTGCGACATTTACATCATAGATTAGCTCCGTCTATGTCGATGACGATTAAGAGTATAAGAGAGTATAACTTTCCACTACTTTCCCTATCCTTTAGACACAATCCATGTCCAATGGATTGGGCGGCACGTATCTCTGCAATCCCTTCTAAAATGTGGGGTAAGGTGGTTGGGGCAACAAGAATAGATACCCTACCACCTTAAAAAGATCCACTAACGTGTGTACCACGTGAAGTGATATCGTCCTTTAGGGATGCCTCCATGCTTCATTACACTTTAGTTTTGTATTCATTGCCAGAGGTGAATGCCAAAGTTGCCTCGCGATGGGCTTTATCAGTGGAATTCTTTTCCTTACCACTGCCCATGACCTCATTCACAACGCCAGTGTTTTCATTCGCTTTATGGGCGGCAGCTTTGCCTATCTATCTCTCGTCCAGTGGGGAAACTCATCCCCGACGAGGAATGACCAACATTATAATCATACCTCTGTTGATGTTATGTAAATGATAGTGTGAAACTTCTTGGTTATGTTGATGGTAATGGACGTTTAATAATAACTGTAAATGAGCTTTTACGACTTCTTTATTTTGCTATCGTCAAT
The DNA here is from genome assembly GCA_951813785.1 of Criorhina ranunculi. Taxonomy (NCBI): domain Eukaryota; kingdom Metazoa; phylum Arthropoda; class Insecta; order Diptera; family Syrphidae; genus Criorhina; species Criorhina ranunculi. The sequence goes on along the minus strand of OX638382.1, from coordinate 32,393,096 downwards.
TGCTGACCTTGACAGGGGCTTACATATAGAAAAAGGACGTCGCGTATCAAGCCTCCTAAACTTGACGGTTTTTGGTGTGCATTTTTGCAGACGAACTATGTAGTTGGCACAGAGTGGTGATAAGTCACTAAAATAGGGGTTGATGGACAGCATACGACCTGAGGGCATTTTTAGTGCTCGCAACGCACTGTGCCTAAAGACAAATTTACCAAACAAGCTTGGATCTTTGTGAGAAGAAGAAATTACTCGTGCACATTACATATGAATGCTCGACTTTCGCCTGGCATACTAAGACCGTTTATTTTTTCCTTAACTTTAGGGTGGTTTATTAGAGACGTGTAGTTACAGAATAACACATTTATTTGTTGTCAGGACGAACCCACCAGCAGTACAAAAGTACATGTCATTGCTATTTGTCAAAAGAAGAGAGGGTTTTCCCCGAGGGTGTATGTCCACAGTGTGCCTGTGATAATACGTTCTTAGAATGACGATAGATATTATTGTTAATATCAATAGAAAAATATAAGTCGTTAACTCGAAACCAATTGCAAACATGGCCCCGCAATACACATAAACTTTCTAAACTGTAGACCCACTCTTTCAAATTACACAGCATGTTCATTTCGATCGATAATTGAACTTGTAGAATATCTTCCTAATGATTTTATTGCTCATGACCCACTAGCGCAGAGCCATCCAAACACGAAAAATCCTTTAAAAACTTAATTTGTAGGCTAAGGTCAGAAGGCTCTACAAACATCTTGCACGTATCAGGAAGTTATTTTCCATTGGCCTCTAAGCGATAGGTTGACCATCTAAAGCGTCAAAATTGTCATCGTTAGCGTTATAAAACAAACAACACATTTCGTATTCTCTAGGTCAACTTGGTTAAAAATTTACAAACCCCTAGTTGTCGGACTGCAAAGCCTTACCAGTCAATTTTCCACTCGAACTCTTAATCACTTTACATCGAGAGTTTGGTGAAGTTAAACGTTTCGCTCCGGTCTCTTGTCGAATAGAAAATATTTGTTAACAAAATGTTTAAAGGGGATAAACTTACGGCAAAAACAAAACCGATTTTCCTTGACGTCAAGCCGTCGTTTACCAATCCGACTGTCAGGAGATATAGTGGATTACAAACTCAGAAGAACAGCATTGCGTTGTATGGAACAGAAACGCGTCCTTCATTGACATCCGTTACGTCAACTGATAATTTTAAGAATGTATAGTAAAATCTTTTTCTAAATTCCTAAATTTTACAAAACTTTTTCATTATTTTTCTGTGATTTTTTAGGACGTCGTATTCACCAACATCGGAGCATCATATTTTTTCTTACGTTCCCTTGGGTCTATGCCTGTTACTAGACCCACGCCAGGCGAAGCAACCTTTACATTAGGTTCCATATCGTTTGCGTACTCATTTTTCTTCTTCGTCCTTTTGACAGTAATGCGTGAGAATTATCCAATTTGGCATTCGCTGTAAATTCTTGTTACTTCTAGGCTTACGTTGGATATGTGACAAACAATCGTATACACATTGTAACATCGTTAAATGGTCCCTTCGAGGAGGCTGTCATTGCCTACTTGTTCCTTGTCAATATTTTACCAATCTTTCTCATCCCAATCATCTGGACGGAGACAAGTAAAATTGCACAACTAATGAACGATTGGAATGACTTTGAGGTGAGTGTACAATAACGTGACATTGTTCAACAAAATTACTTAACTTATATTTTTCTATAGATATTGTACTACCAAATATCTGGCCACAGCATCCCGCTTAATATTAGGAATAAGGCAATCGCCATTACAGTTGTGTTGCCAATACTATCGATTTTGTCGGTGGTAATTACTCATATCACAATGGCCGACTTTCGTCTGGTGCAGGTAAGTTGAAATAAGTTGGGCATGCAGTAACTTTCTTTGAAGTCACTATGAGCCCTTGGCTAAACTTATTAGCTTTATTTTTCTAACCGTGAAGGCAGGTGCATATACTCGACAGTATGTGAAATTTTTAGTTACAAAAATCACCTCGACTGCACGGTCCCCAAACCACCACTATAACCGTCTACAATATTCCTGCGACGCGGCGTTAACTTAATACAGTGGAATCCGTTTATTAGGACTTCACTTTTAACGACTAAGGTGACGCAACAACATGTTAGGTGTGCATACAATAGAGAAGTTAAGGTTTTCAGTTCATTTTATGTGTCGTCCGGTAAGAACGTCGGTCCCTTGATCGTCGTTATATCCGGATTCTACTGTATACACACAATATACATGTGTCGGTGTGGTGGTTATTTTTTTTAAAGTGTCGCCACTTGTTTTGGTTTTTATAATTCACTAGTGCTAAAGGGGTTATGAATACCCTTGTAATGCTATCCGCACAGCGCTAGTTTTGGTGTAGGGATTTTGAAACTCAGGTGGTATAAGGTTTCAGTCTTTTGCTCCGAAGGTGGTGTCCAGAATGACTGGGGAGAATTATTGGTACTGTTGCCATTGCTTATAATTCACAGTATTTCTTTCGAAAGTGTCGCCAAATTAATTCCGGAATATTCCTTCGAATGTGTTCGAAGTCCTAAAATGCCCTATAACTGTAATTAAACTCATGCTTGAATTCAAGTAGGTAGGTAGGTAGAAGTGGTTGAAACTGGTGGACCTGCCAGAGACATAAGTAGCGCGGATGCGCCGTTTTGATAACACACCTCACGTGACCTGGGTGTTGATGGGCGAAGCTTAGAGTGTAGTTTTCATATCCATCCTGTGGAGTTGAGAAAATTGATAATGTTACTGAATTTTATGTTAGAAATCTCAGTAAGTTCCTTGAAAAAGGGTTTTCCGAGAGTGCGCTGTCTGGCTCTGGAAAGTGCCGGGCAGTCACAGAGAAAGTGGAATAAACTCAGGTAAATATGCAGAGAACTACCGATAACCAGTCAGCAAAATCGATTGGGGATCATCCAGCAGGTTCATTGTCTTTTTTCCGAGCTCCTACTTATAATAGGTCTACCCTAAGAAATAATGGTCATCTACGTCCATAGTACAAAGTCAGTCAACGTCGTTCGATAACGCAATCCATTCACTGAAACCGCCAATGATACCGCCAGCCCAAAAACTGCAACAAACTGTCACTCGTTGTGGATGGAGAGGTTGTTCCACTATTTATCTTGGGTTTTCGGAGCCCCAGATATGACAGTTTTCTTTGTTGACTTACCCAAACAAATGGAAATGAGTCTCATCACTCAGAATAGTTTTGTGTTAAAAATTTCAATCAGTGAAAGTTAGACGATGTGCATGGTCTGCTGGCTTCAATTCTTGTGTCAACTGGACCTTTTATGCATGTAGGCCAAGATCTTTATGCGAAATGCGGTGTAAGATGGTTTTAGATAGGCCCAATTCCTGCGGTCGTCTCGAAATAGACATACCTGGGTTTTTAGTTACTCTCCCACCTACGGCGGCGATATTTTCAGCTGAGTTGGAGTCTTCACATTCTTTAAATTCATTATACTTGAGCGAGAAGGCGCTTGATGATGATCAAAAGCAGAACGAAATTTATGAACCGTTTCCGCGATATTTTCACCGTTTTTGTAGTGAATTTTTACTATTTCAACACGTTGTACGAGTGTATATCGATCCAGTTTTAATAACCTCCTAGTTTTTGCTTAACAACAGTCATCGCAATGATAGTTGAATGTTGACAATTTAACAATGGCGTGATATTTAAAATGACACCTCTTGTTGAATGATATGTCTATTAGAATCATGTTTTCGATGACTAGTACGGCATCATTCAAGGTCATGTGGAATGCATGCACATACACATCGATAAAGCCTACATATGCCATTTTACTCACGTTAACCTTGGTCTTTTAAGAACTGTCCTAGGTTTGAGAACGTACCCTGGTAAAATAATTCCCGACCATACCTCTGCCCTTATGTGTTATGCATAATCCTTGATGACGTACACTTATCGCATGTACTGATATACTTATTCTGTGTTTATGCAATCATAGGCTCCTTAAAAATAAGTAGATCAGCACTTTCAAGTAGGTACTTTGTAGAGGCAATTTCTCGGCCTTCTTATTAGGACCACAATAAAGCCATAGCTTGGCAACAATAACCACTACTAGCCAGCGAAACGAGCTCTTTGTCCTACCTTTGGTGCATTCGGGCAAAAAACACGACCGTCCATGAAGTTCCATAAAATGGGTCTTAGCACTATGATTCCGCAGTAATTATGTATTTTACTTTAACGCCTATACCCTCTGTAACTAATAATTAACAAGTATCCTCGGATGCTGAAGCTCTGTAAGTCCCACAGGATGTGCGACAAGTTAGCAAAGATACCTCTCTTTCAACCTGCGTCTTCTATTGGATTCTCTGTCCATAAAAGGATTAATTTGTTTACGTCTTTTGTCAGAAGATTTATAGATAGACCTCTCGTGTTACTTATTTTTTTTTTTCTTTTACCTTGTTAGTTACAGGTCGTCAAGTAAGCGAAAGACAGTGGAAGTAAGTTCTTTCTTCACTTAAGCACAACTTGTAGGGATACACAAGTCTTATGTTACATTCGGCATTGCATTGGCCTAATACTTTCAACATTAGGGTTGGCACACTTTTCTATGGAAAATGCCAGAAACGTGTATTGTACATGTTCTCACTTTTTTAAAAAACAAATGTGCCCCTTTGCTTTCAAATGAAATAGGACACGTGAGTGGTGGTTGTCTGAAACACGTCAGCCAACTCCTAGCTGGCAATATCTATTCACCTTTACAAATGGTATCCCTCAACATGTAACCACGTGAGCTAAGAGCAGTTTAATTATTTCGCCTCAATTCTCACCGGACTAACTATGGGGATAACGAGCCTATATGTAGAATGCTCCGCAATGCTAACAGCATGCATTTCGCATTTCATTTTAACCAATCTAATTATCCCTCCGGATTACTCTGCACCATCATCCCTCCCCCACTTACTGAAACATCTCCCTAAAAAAAAAAATATTTGGCTCGGCAGAACATAGAGAGCCAAGGTCTAGCTTCTTACAACCATTCATGTTGTGCGTGTTATATTTTTCACATGAGTGGAAAGGGCCTACAGTTTTATTGGCGACTCCGAACAGTTTTTTATGACAGATTATACTCATGCGGGTATATCATGCCTGCGAAAAGGTGGAACGGCGACCACATCCTCCTTGCTCCAGTTTAATTCTAAGTCTAGCGCTAAGTTTAGTTTTGAAGTCTCGTTTTAAATATTTTCTTGTTTGTATTAAGCTTAATAAATGTCCGGTTGGGGGCGCCATCATCTGGGCTTGATACATTTTTCTCTCCGATGCAGCGTCAGCTCCAAGATACATACTCTCTAATGTCACTGTGTGGCAAATTCACAGAACCATTCTTATTCAGATGCAACCCTGTCTTTGTATCAAGCTATTAACTGATGTCTCATTTCAGAGGGATTGAGTCTTCTCAGGTCTTCCCTTCACCATTATAAGTTGGGGTCCTGTTCTTCAACAAGTACACGCGCGAATGCAGTTTGTTTGTAAATAATTTATCTTTTAGCACAGTTGTCTTGCTCTAAATGAAAATAAGGCAAACTACTTACACAAAAAAGAAAAAAAATGTCCTTCACTACTGGCAACTTTGCTAGATGTCACGCAGATCAGGATCGTTTTCAAGTGTCGAATCAGTCTTGCCAACCCTTTCGAAAGTTCATTCTATATACAATCAGAACAGCCTGCAATCCCCGGAAGCATCTGTATAACTTTCACATACTCGTATCTAGTTCCAAACCGGAAATGAATCCATTAAATTCATTTTCATACATGCATCTACAAACTTATTTCTTTCTCAGGTAATTCCATACTGCATCCTGGACAATCTGACGACAATGCTTGGAGCTTGGTGGTATTTATCTTGTGAGTCACTAAGTGACACAGCCAACATCCTAGCGGAACGTTTTCAAAAGGTTTGCATCAACTATTTCTGTCCATGAATAAATGCTGTAACTTCTTTACAGGCACTTCGTCATATCGGACCTGCGGCTATGGTAGCCGATTATCGATCTCTGTGGCTTCGCCTCAGTAAACTCACTAGGGACACTGGAACTGCAACTTGTTACACGTTTACATTTTTAAATCTATATCTGTTCTTCATTATTACATTATCGATTTATGGACTTATGTCCCAGTTGTCAGAAGGATTTGGCACAAAGGATGTCGGTTTGGCCATAACTGCTTTGTGGAGTATTTGCTTGTTGTTCTTCATTTGTGATGAAGCCCATTACGCTTCACATAATGTCAGAACTAACTTCCAAAAGAAACTGCTTATGGTCGAATTGAATTGGATGAATTCGGATGCACAGACAGAGATTAATATGTTCCTACGAGCAACAGAAATGAATCCTTCAAACATCAACTGTGGTGGTTTCTTTGATGTGAATAGGAACCTGTTTAAGGGGGTGAGTAGGACCAAGTGTCTATGATGAAGGTGAAACAATTTGTTTTTTCTTATTAGCTGCTGACCACCATGGTGACGTATTTAGTGGTGTTGTTGCAGTTCCAAATTAGTATCCCCGATGGTAAACCGAAAGGTAACATGACAATGGAAGTGGGCTCTATGATGAATGGAACTGACATGACCATAATGACTCATTGAGGTTGAGTGGACAATTTTTTTTGTATTTTTTGAATTGGAATGAAAAAATAAAGATATTTAGCATGATTGCGGAATCTTGTGTCGTAGGCTTTAAGCAGTGTCTTCAGAGAACTCTAGTCACAATAATGGGTTCATCGTGATTCCTGGTGAACTTTACTTGATGGTTCTTACATAGAGCTAACCTTCAGTTGTTGGGCATAGTAAACTAAAGACTCATCACTCCAAGAACGGCTAGTCGTGGTTCTTTTCCATTTGAAAAGAAGTAGCTTTTGGTATAACGCACACTGGAGTTTCAAGAACCTTATGGAAGGAATATCCTGTCTTAACATGTTTCTCCGGTGCCAGACGCCTACGTATTTAACCACACCTCTCCTCATCTTAGTCTTTCGATTAATTTTAGTTCGTTCTGTACGCTAGCTGGCGGGCTATCGTGCCCAAATCTGTGGATATATTTTCGATAGTTGCCGTGCCCGGACATCAACTGCATAAAGTGATAGTTGCAGTGCCCGTGTGCTCTCTTTGTCCAGACCTCGATGATGGGAATCAATTTGTGGGTCCATATGTCTTTTGCCGAGTTATCCCACCCAGCTTACCAAAATGCTACAAATGTTGCTCTTCCTTCAGCTTTTACTCTCCTGATAATAATGGCCTCTTGCCGGTTCACGATTCTCTTAAGGGAGACCCTACGCATCTCGTTGACAAAAGCGTCGATGGGGACCATTCCAACTTCGTTCGAAATTGTTCGGAAATCGCTTATTGTTCAGATTGCTCAAAGCCTGTATGCTGGCGAAAGCTTTCTTCTTGTTTCCTTCGTTATAAGTGCCCCCGCCCAGACCAGAGCAGCTCATAGAAGACTTGAGCTAACCTCTCTGAATAATAGGATCCTCCTGGCGTATCCAAGCCCACCTTTATTTGACTGCAACCGGGAAAGCGCTGCTTACATCTGTAACGCCTCTTTGCTGGAGTACTCATGCTTCTTGAAGTTCAGTCTGCTGTCGAGCATTACTACAGGGTGTTTTAATGCCTCCTAAAACCTGATTGTTTGCTTCTCAACCCGGATTTTTGTGATCCTGGCGCACTCTATTGTTTGGCCGCGGTAACTACGGCGATATCGTCAGCACATTACCTTAACTCCTTGTGGCAGCGGTAGTCACAGACCTCCACCATACATTACGACGGGAGAGGTCCAAGAACCGACCCTTGTGGGACTCCTGCAGTAACATTATAATACTTAAGGCCATCGTCAGTCTGGTCGCTAAGTTTCTTGTTTGTTAAGGTTCATGACTTTCTTCATCAGGAAGCATAGTGTATCCATTTCGGCCAGGGATCTCCTAATGCATGACCAGTTTACCGAGTTGAAAGTATTTTCAACGTCAAGCGTTACTCCTGCGCAGCATTTCTTTGTGCCCCATCGCCACCTTCTCCCCAGAACTCCCATTGTATTTATTTCCGCCTTTATAGCATCGACGGTATCCATATTCGTCGTCTGACAAAGCTCTTTTATTCTCTGCCAGAGCGAGCAGTCTGCCAATATGTCTCCTGGATACAGGCCGATACGACTATGGCTCTTCCTGTGGCTTGTTTCCTTTTGGTAGCAACGCCAGATGTTAGAGTTTCCATGGTTCAGGGAAGACCCCTCCTCAAAGCACCGTGGCATCGTTGCTATAAAAAGTATCGGCCTCTTTTAGAAGGATGCTTTGCCAGTTATATACTTATTCGGGATGCCTTCGGGTCCGGTCCGGGTGCCTTGTTTTCTCCTATCTTTCTCCATGGCTTTATGAATTCCTCCGGGGTGATTGACGGGATGTGTTTTGTGCTGGTATCCCTCAGATGGCGCACAAAGTAGGTGTTCTGTGGGGGAATAAATGATCTACTTTTGTCCT